>CM046661.1:170430903-171649543 GCA_025594165.1 Tamias sibiricus | reverse complement strand
AGTGGTCTGAATCTCGCTGGGGCCTCCAAAAATGTTGATCCAAGACGCAAAGAAAAGACCACCAACTCCATTTTAGATGAAAGCAAGCTTATATTGTATACACACAAAGAGAGCTGGCCAGGGCTGCCCCTCCCAAACACTGGGCTTGGGGTCAGCCCCGCTCTCAGGGAAGACAAGGTTTTTATAGTTCAAAGAGTTATAAAATAATCTTGGGAACTTACAGCTAATAAGGTCAGACATGTGTAATTCAAAGCAAGTAGCAAACTAATCACCTACGTGGCATTGCATTCCAAGGAAAAGGGGAGTAATAGTCAAACCCCACATCAAAAGTTTATGAGGCACCGTTAGTTGTAGAGAGTTGTTATCTGGTCAAGGAAAGCCAGGCCTGAGTGAGCTCAAGGCCTGGGCATGAATGCCAGACAATAAGCTCAAGCCAAATAAGAATCCTAGCATTTCATAGAAAACTGAAGTGGGCTTTTCATAACTTTTTGACAGGATGGCTCCCAGTCTTAAGATGGAATTAGGCTGGTTTATCAGTGTCGCTCTCCTTTTCAAGTTATCAGTGCTCCATGAAAAGCCGAGAGTCCATCTCAGAGCAGGACCAAGTGCTTCTCTGTCCACCTCCTCAGTGAGGCTGGCAGTGCCAGGCATGGAGTTGACATGCGCTGAGGGAAGGCAGCCGCGGGCCCGTGGTCACACTCCTGCCTCCAGTGTGGCTAGTGCCTGGGCAGGAGCAGCTCAGGAACACCAGCCAGCACCTGGCCTCTCAGCCACCGAGGCCTGCTAGACACACCTTCCCACGAGGATTTCCTTCAATGTCGGCTCCTAACAGGGAAAACGGGCGACTGCCTCTGACCCTCCTGATTGGTGCTGATGAGAAAGAAGCTGCTGGAGCCGGGAGCACCCAGCCAAGGCAGACGTCTGTGGGTCCTTCAGTGTCTGCCTCACCTGCCGGAGCACAGCCTCACAGTTGTGGAGGGCAAGATCTTCACCCACCCTGGTCCCAGCCACGTGGTCCAGGAGCTCAGACTGGTCTCTCCACAGAACACGGGATTGGATGTGGTTTGCACCGACTTTGCTCTTCGCAAAGAGCCACAGCCTCTGCCGTGACCAGAGCTCCCTTGGTTGCTGACATGGCCCATCAGGAGGCCGACTTCTGAAATGGTGGATCACGATCGTCTTCTCCAGTTTGCTGGTTATAGCAGTGGAGAGGCCCATCCCTGGGTTCTCGGCCCCACCACCTGATTGATGTCACTTCCCTTTGGAGCTTGTTGACTACTAATCCTGTCTATTTCCATGTTCCATCTACACAGTTTGTTGACAAATAGTTATTCCATGATTTCTCCTGTATTAATCCATTTTCTGCTCCTGTAGCAAAGTAACAGAGACTGGGAAGTCATAAGCAATAGCAGTTTGTTCAGCTCCTGGTTCTGGGAGATGGGAGGTCCAAGAGCAAGGAGCTGCATGTGCCGAGGGCCTTCATGCTGAGCCGCACACGGCAAGGGCAAGTGAGCGGGGAGACAGAGGGAGAAAGTGGGCCACGTTTCATTTTATAACAAACCCAGTCATGTGAAAACTAGCCCACTCCTGCAATAATGGTGATGCAAGCATGAGGAAGTCCTTGTGATCCAGTCACCACTGAAAGGTCCCCCCTCTAAATACTCTTACACATGCAACTAAATTTCAATGTAGGTTGAAGCATCATTCAAACCATAGGGTATGTGTTAGTCCATTTTTTTGTTACTGTGATGAAATACTAGAGACAGGCCACTTTCTAAAGAAAAGAGTTTTATTCAGTTACTGCTCTATAGTATGGGGAGATGGTGCCACCATCAACTTGGCTCCTGGGAGAAACTCATGGTCGATGTCCTCACAATCTCAGGATCCTGTGTAGGAGCAAGAGAAGACATCACCAGATAAGAAGACAGTAAGGCTATTAAACAGCCCATAGGACAGAGACCTGAGAGACACTGCACAGGGCTCCAGGTGTCCTCTTCATTGGCCAGTGCCTGATTCCCCAACACAGTGTGTGACAGGTACAGAGCATCGCCAGTCAGGGACGCTCAGCTGACTCCTGATGTCCGGAATTGTACTGGGGTTTGGTCTCACAGGCCTGGAGCACCCGCCTGGCCGACATCAGTTACCACCTGCAGCCCTGCCAGAGGTCACGTCCATCTAGCCACACCTAGGTGCCCACCACGTGTCCCACTGTGAGCAGACACTGTTTGGCATGAACTAAGGCTCAGTTACAAAGATGTTGACATGGGCAGAATGCTCCAGTGCAGGCAGGACATCCCAGGAGCCCCTGAAGGTGCAGAGTTTAACACTCCAGAGCTGCTCAGGGCTCTGGACTGCAAGGGGCTCACTTGGCCTGGATGCCCACACTGGAGGCCAGCTGCTCAGTCAGCACTGTCACCTCTCTCACCAAACTTCATAGGTGACACCACAAAAGTTCAGGGAGGGAAGAAGAGTGTGCCAGGATTAACACCCACCAGGGACACTGCCACTGTTGTAAATGCCCTCAGGACAGGAGCCCCATTCCCCAGCACTGCAGGGACCTCGTTCTGACATGAGTCATTGAGTTTGCTGGCCATCTACGGCCCCTGTCCACTGAGGTGACACAGATGGGTAGCAGGAATATGTCCCCTCTGCTGTCAGTAGAGAGAATAGGGATGGAACCAGATTGGATTTGTCTGTTTAGCTGTGGGGCCTCTGAAAGGAGGCAGCGGGGGCTGTAGAGGCAGCAACTCAAGGATTTATTGGATCCATTTTCATGCCTGGTTCCAAGTCTTGGGGGTTTCAGAGGCTGGAAATCCGTCAGGCCAGAGCTGGTTGGAGCTGGTGGCCCTAGCTGCAGGCCTTCCTCATTGCTTTTCGCCTGAGAGATGTCTGAAAAGCAGAAGCAGGAATGGTGTGTGGGTTCCTTGCTGGGGTAAACCTTCTCTCAGGATTTGATATCCTCATGCCTGGGGGCCCAGCCAGCTGTGAGGAGAGAGTCGGTGTGCGGCCAGGAGGGGGAGCGGCCTGGAGTTCCCGCAATCCAGGCAGGAGGCAGGAGGGTGGGGAGGCGCATTCAGGAAGGTCAAGGTGTCTGGCCCCCTGGGCTTCTTTCCATGTGGAGGGATGAGACTCCATTACTTCATGCTGAGGCTCACAGCCTTCAGCAGGGTTGTTTTGCTTCCCTTGTCCTCTACATATGGATAAGCAGCAAATAAAGCCCGGTGCTCTCCTGTGGCCCCTGTGGAATCCCACTGCCAAGGCCCTGCCCGCGTGATCGAGGCCTCCCCCTGCTTCCCGCCATGGACACCCTCGGCCCAGGCCAGTCTCCCTCCCTTGCTCTCTCAAGCTGACCTGGGCCTGCGGAGCTGCCAGCCCTGCTCCCCCTGAGGCCTTGATGGGGCCTGTGAGGTGGCTTCGCCCCCTCCTGTGCGTGAGCTGTCTGCAGCCTTGACATCCACACCAGATGCTGATGGGGTCTCTCCTGCTTTGCACAGTGTGTCCCCAGCCAGAGCCTGAGGTGCCAGAACTGTGAAGGCAGAGCAGGCTTCTCAGCAGCTGCCCCTGGGGGTAGGAAGGGCATTTCCAATGGAGAATTCCATTATGGTAATTTCAAATTAGAGTTATGAATTCAAGGATTAAGTTTTCTTTTTTTTTTTTTTGAAATATTTTTTTTATTTTTGATGGACCTTTTATTTATTTATTTTTATTTTTATGTGGTACTAAGAATCGAACCCAGTGCCTCACATGTGCTAGGCAAGCGCTCTGCCACTGAGCCACCACTCAATCCCAAGGATGAAGTTTTTCAACACATGAATTTCAAGAAGGCATATTCAAACCACAGTACTATCCAGTAGCATTTATGCTAGAAAAGTGGGTGCTTCTGGAAAACTCCTTTTAATTCTCCAGTTCAGCATTGGCCTTGACAAAGAGCATCTGCATCCTCAGTGAAGCCCAGCAGGCACCTGGGAGCCCAGGGGCTGAGTACTGGCAAAGTCTCATCCCCAGAGAACTGTATATTCATTCACCTGTCTGCTGGCTCCCAGGTAGACCCCACTGCAGGGCTGTATTTGTCCGGAGGCTCCTCTAATGCCAGCTTCTTCTTCCTCAGTTTAGGTTATTGGGGTAAAATCAGAGCCACTGTTGAAAAATCAAAGCTGCCTGAGGCAGTGGCTGACAGCTGGGGCAAATTATACCCGAAGCCAAAGTTTAGAAAAAGTTAGGATGTAAGGTCCCCACAGTCTGATCCATTCCTGGGGATCTCTGAGGCCAGGCATGTGTGTGGAGCTGTGTGCATGCGCAGGAAGCCTGGGAGGCCCTAAACTCTTGCCTCTCTAGGACCTTGAAGCCCTGTGCAAACAGCAAGTGAAGATTAGGGTCAGGCTGTGAAGTCTTGGCAATGCTTTGAAGGCCTTCCCCTAAGGACACATTGAGTCACCCAAAAGACTGTCCAATTGATTGGTTCCAGGAATTAAGTAAATCTCTGACCAGTCATTAGATGAACATTAATCTGAGAAAAGAATTCGTTGGCCATGCTTTACAAGGACAAAGCTGTTACAAAATTAGTTCGGAAAAGTCACTAAGCAAAGTAGCAACTATAACAAGCAACAATAACAAACTCTGCACAAGGAAAATAACCTGATTTATACAAGTGCCACAGAACAGTATTTGAAATGTCCAATTTTTAACAAAAAAAATCATCAAAAAAATAGAAAAAAATTATGAAAACAAAAAAACAAAAAAGCTATTTTTCTGACTTTGTTGTTTATTTCTTCACTAACTATTCCAGACTCTGTTTTCTCAGGTGGCTTATACCTTCTTAGGCAGGAAAAAGTACCCTGGCAAGTCACTGACTGTTGCCGCCTGAAGCGATGGCCACTTGGAGCAACGAAGCCATGGGAAGAAGTTCAGAGGTGAACTGGAAACACACAGCTTTTTATTCTGATAACTTTTCTCTCTGGCTCTAACAACGACTAACACGCGCCACACACACCACCAAAATGGCGCTGACCCAATCAGCAATCTCAGCCAAGTCACTCGAGATCCCGGGCCAAGTCCCGTGAGACTACGGAAGGCGACAATGCCCAAATCTCCATGGCCCATAGTCAACCGCAATTTAAGCCATCTCCCCAAACAGGGCTCCTGCAACTGACAGCCTTGTGATAATTCATTACCTACCCACTGACAGCATCTAGGTAGGTTGACCCTGTATCTTGGCTGTCATGGGCGTCACTAATTAACCTGAGTGTGCGGAATATCTTCAACATGCTGATGGGCCACACTGTAGGCCTGCTTTTAGTTTTTTGAGGACCCACCAAACTGTTCTCCATCAAGGCTATACTGATTTAGGTTGCCACCAATGGTGTGAGAAACTTCCCCTTTCTCCACATCCTTGCCAATATTTCTTTTGTGTTTGGACACCAGACATTCTGAGTGGTTAAATCATATATCACGAGCTGGGGTTGTGGCTCAGCGGCAGAGCGCTCGCCTCGCACGTGTGCGGCCCGGGTTCAATCCTCAGCACCACGTAAACATAAATGCATTGCATTGTGTACAACTAAAGTAAATAAATAAATATTTAAAAAACAGATCATACATCACTATGGTATTGATTTACATTTACTTGAAAGCTAGAGTTTTGAGCATTTTTCCATGAATTAATGAACCATTTGGATTTTTTTTTGAAGGCTATCAAATCATTTGCCCATTTTTAATTGGATTTTTTAATTCCTATTCTGGATTTCTGGATATCAATCCTCTTTTGTCAGATGAATAGGTTGTAAGGTTTGTCTTTCTTTCTTTCTCATTTTGTAGGTTGGGTCTTTACTCTGTTGATTGTTTCCTTGGCTGTGCAGAAGTTTCTTAGTTTGATACAATCCCGTTGTTACATTCTCTGCCTTCTGCTCTCTAGGTGCCAATACGCCAAACCCCCCACACCCCCTGCCCAGACAGCAAACAGGTAACAGGCACAGTGGGATACAGAAGACCTGGCCACTGTCTCCTGCTCCACCTGGACTTCTGGCCAGCTGGGCTGGGCACAGGAGGCAGGCATGGCAGGTCATTGCAGGCAAAGCCTGGTGTCCGAACAGGCAGAGCACCCAGGTGCCACCATCCACTACAGATGGCACAGCCCGCTGGGGCACAAGAGCTGGACCAACCTTGGTGCTGCCACACTCATGGGCCAGGCTGCATCCTGCGACCCCAACACTGAGCACCCCAGGGCCTCCGCCCAGAGTCTCACACAGGCATGGCCAAATTCAGGGTTCCAGAAAGGCCCAAGGGGGATTAGAAAAATAAAGACTCGGGGCTGGGGTTGTGGCTCAGTGGTAGAGTGCTTGCCTAGCATGCGTGAGGCACTGGGTTCCATCCCCAGCACCACATCAAAATAAACAAATAAAATAAAGGTATTGTGTCCATCTACAACTAAAAAAATAAAAATAAAAACGAAAAAGAAAAAGAAAGACTCACACATGCAGATTTTGAAGATAAAGCTGGGGTCAGGTGGTGGCTACTCTCTGATGGAGAAGCAGATGAAAAGAGTTAAGCTGGCAAGCTTTATTCATGTATGCCTCCTTAGGTCAAAGACTATGCCAGCATTATTCTTTGTACTCAGGAAAATCACAAAACTAGAAACATCTATGCAGCTTTTCCACAGTTGCAATGTGCAATGTTAGGAGCTTTGTGTAGCGCTCAAGGAGACCCATCGTTTAAAGTCACTGCTAAGCAGGCAGGCTGGGGAGCAGTGGGATGGTGAAACACTGTGGTTGTCTAGCAGGACTGTTCCTCTTTCCCCGGGAGCTGTGTGCTTTAGATGAAGGCCAAAGTTGTAAGACTCCTCCGCAGAGCCTCCTCATGCAGGGCATTACCATAGGAACTAGGCATCCTGTGGCCCTGCGCAGAAACTTTCCCAGGCACCAGCATGCCACAGTCATGAGGTCATCAGAGACCCCAATCTCAGTCACTGCTCTCCCATTCTCTGTTACCCCTTTTCACATCTCTCCCTTTTTTATTCTTTAAATGAAGATCTGCGGCCACAGCTAGGGGGGCAGAGATGGGTCCTGCCTGGCTGTGATGAGCCACCAGAGCTGTGCAAAGGTTCCAGAAAACTTCCAGCAGGGCCCTGAGTCGCTTGTGATCCTCCCGCAGCCCACCCATGCACCCAGAGGCCCCTGGGGCCTGTAGTCTGCCCATGTGCCTAATCAAAGTTACAGGAGAGATGAACGAAATCTACAACAGGGTAGCAGCAGAGAAAACCATGAAACCAAAACTACTTGAAAAACATCAGCAAAATTGACAAACCCTTTACTACAAGGAGTAAGAAGAAAAAAGAGAAGACAGAAATAATTAAAATCAGACCTGAAGGTGGGGACATTACTTCTGGTTCTACAGAAATAGAGGAATGAAAGGGATTACTGGACAGTCTCCTGCCAGCAGCTGCCCATACCATGTGAAATGGACAGTCGCAGAGACACACAGGCCACCAAGACTGGAGCAGGAAGAAACAAAAGCTGAGCAGGTCTTTAACTAGCCAGGAGATTGAGTCAGCAATTAAAAATCTACTAACGAAGAAAAGCTCAGGACTCTGCGACTTCACTGGTGAACTCTACCAATTGTTTAAAGAACAGATGCAATGGCTGGGGGTGTGGCTCAGTGATAGAACGTGTGCCTAGCACATGTGAGGCACTGGGTCCGATCCTCAGCACCATATAATAAATAAATAAATGAAGGGATTGTGTCCACCTACAACTAAAGTAATTTTTAAAAAAATTGATACAAATCCTTTCCAAAATTTCCAAAAAATTGAAAAAGTAGGGAATACTTCCTAACCCAGCCTATGAGGGGGGTCAATGTTGCTATGATTCCAACGTCATTCAAAAATGCTACAAGGAGGGCTGGGGTTGTGGCTCAGTGGTAGAGCGCTCGTCTAGCACATGCGCAGCCTGGGTTCGATCCTCAGCACCACGTAAACATAAATGCATTGCATTGTGTACAACTAAAGCAAATAAATATTTTTTAAAAAATGCTACAAGGAAAGAAAACTGCAGATCACTATACCTTAGGAATATTGATTCAAAAAGCTTCAGTAAAATACTAGGGGGCGGAGCTGTGGCTCAGTGGTAGAGCGCTTCCCGGCAAGCACCATATGTGGTTCCATCCTCAACTCCCCAGCAAATTGATTTGTTCCTTTGTTGTGGTACTGGGGACTGAGGCCAGGACTTGGTGCATGCTAGGAAAGTGCTCTGTCACAGAATCACATTCCCAGTCGCCTAGCAAACTGATTTTAATTATGTATCACAAAAGTATATGTAATGCCGGGCACGGTGGCGCATGCCTGTAATCCCAGCACTTTGGGAGGCTGAGGCAGGAGGATTGCGAGTTCAAAGCCAGCCTCAGCAATGGCGAGGCACTTAGCAACTCAGTGAGACCCTGTCTCTAATAAAATACAAAAAAGGGCTGGGGATGTGACCCAGTGGACGAGTGCCCCTGAGTTCAATCCCCGGTACCACAAAAAAAAAAAAAAAAGTATATGTAATAATAAAATGGGATTTATTGCATGTGTGAAAATTGATCCTTGTAAACAGACATGAACAGGCTGGGAGACAAAATCCACAGGATCATCTCAACGGGGGAAATTATTTGACAAGATTCCGTACGAATCATGATAAAACACTCAACAAACCAGAGGTGGTGGCCACACCTATAACCTCATTAACTCAAGGGGCTGAAGAAGGGCAGGGGAGATGGCTCAGTGGTCAAGTGACCCTGGGTTCAATCCCTGGTAATAAAAGGGGGATTAAAAAAAAAAAACGAGGAGGAAAAATGATTCAGCAAAGTAGCTGGAAAAAAAAAAAACAAGCAAGAGCCTAGGGCTGGCCTCAGACACGCTGCTGAGGACCCAGCACAGCCAGGGGCTACTCAGAACAAGTGGCAGTGACGAGACTGGTTTATTGAACATCAGAGCCCCGTCTCGGGGCAGGGGTGGGGTCTGCTGCCTCCTCTAGCGGAGCACAGCACAGAGTTGGTAGGGAGACGGGGCCACTATGGTACTAAACGCCCCATAGTCGCTGGGCCGGGGCTGTCCAGGGGGCACCGAGAAGCTGAAGCGCTGCAGGAGGCAGGTGAAGAAGAGGAAGAGCTCCATGCGGGCCAGGGGCTCCCCGAGGCATGCGCGGCGGCCTGTGGGTGGGCATGGGCTCAGTCAGCCTGTCCCTGGCCTCCACCCCTCCAAGGAGCCCTGGGGAGGGACAGGGAGGGACCCCCACAGGCACCTGCTGAGAAAGGCATGAAGGCCTCCCGCTTCACAAACTGGCCCTGGGCGTCCAGGAAGTGTCCAGGGTGAAAGCGGAGGGGCTTCTCCCAGACGGTCTCATCCTTCAGCACGGAGGACAGGTTGGTGACCAGTGTTGTTCCCTGGAGGAGATGCCTGGCATGAGCAGGACTGGGATGGGGGACGTCAGGACCCCTCCACTGCACCAGGCTGGGGGACTCTGGCTGGTCACACTGAACCCTTGGAAGTGACCCTCAGATCCACAAGACTCTCAGCATCCTCGTGGATACGATGGCAGGGCCAGGTGACAAGGGCCCTGTCGACACCATACTAACCTCTGTCCCCCCGCACCGCAGTTGCTACAACCACCTGAGGCACGTTTTAATCTACTCCCCAACACCCTGGGGCTCTGTTGTTCTGGCCTGGCCTTGCTGCTGCTCTGCTTCCAAGACCCATTCAGCTGGGCCAGGCGGTGCCTAGGGCATTGTGAAGTAGGTGAACTAGATGCCAGACCTCCTTCCCCTGGCACTGCCCATGTTGGGGCCACTAGCTTATTGGTGTCACAGAGTTTGGGTGGAGGGCCCCAGGCCTACCTTGGGGATGAGGAAGCCCTGTACTTCAACGTCACAGGATGTCATATGGGGCATGTTTAGAGGGACAATGTCTCCAAAACGCTGCACCTCGTGAATCACAGCCATGGTGAAGGGCATGCGGGCCTGGTCCCCCATCTCTGGCTGCCGCACCTGCCCTATCACGTCATCAATCTCCTGTTGGACGCGGCCTGGACAGACAAGCATCGCCACAGTATGTCACAACCCAGGGCCTGCACCCTGACCCTCCCTCTCCTACCCCTGTGAGAAGGGCGGTGTCCAGGTGAGGAGGATGTCACCCTTACAGGGGACTGGGCCAACCTGGTGCTTGGAGACACTGGTGTCCCACTCAAGATGAGGGGACGTTTGTGTCTAAGCTCTCCCTCCCCATCAGCTCACGCTGCACATCCGGGTGCAGGATCATGAGCAGGAGGCCCCAGGCCAGGGTGGTCGAGGTGGACACCATCCCCGCGGAGAACAAGTCAGCCACCACCATGCGCAGGTTCTCGTCATTGAAGCTGCTCTCAGGGTTCCCCTTGGCCTGCGCCAGAGGCAGAGACAGTGGGCTCAGGGGCCAAGGAAGAAAGCCACCCAATGACCTCCCAGTCTGCACCCATCAGCCCAATTGCTGGTCCCTGGGCCACCTATTGCCTATTCTCAGGCCTCGCAGGACCCTCAGCCCACGTCCCCTAGCCTGTCTCAGGCAGCCCCACCTCACCTTCTCCACCTCAGCCAGGAAGGCATCAGTCAGGTCTCGGGGTGGCTGGGCTGGGTCCCAGGTCATCCTGTGCTCTGCCAGCAGCTCATCCAACAGGGCCATGAAGGCCTTCTGTGCAGGGAAGGCCCTGCCAGGCAGCCCGGGGATGCGCAGGAGCACTGGGACAGCATTCAGCACCTGGGACAGACAGCCACACAGGGGACCTGGGTCCTTCCTGTGCTCCACACTCACCTGGACCAGCCTCAGGTCCCAGCCTCCTCCAGGGTGGGCCCAGGCCTGCCTGTCCCACCCAGTGACCAGTTCCCTCCCCAGAGCCAGCCTCCAAGCTCTCTGCTGGCCTGGGCAGCCGGAAGGAACAGCCTACCATGGAAATCTCGAGGTTGTGTGGATCCTCTGGACAGCAGACACGGGCTATTTTCCTCTTCTGGAGCCCTCTGACCCTGGCCCACCTGTCCTACTACTTTTTGAGAGCTGCTCACCTCCCGGCCTTCCCTCTTACAGTGTCCTTTCCCGAATGCCCTCTCCCATGGCCCCTGCATGCTAATCCTGCTCAGAGTCTTTGTAGCACAGAGGTGGCACAGGAGAGTCCCCTGACCCCCGCACCGTGGGCAGAAAGCCAGACTCCTCCTTCAGTGTGTCCTCCAGAAGGTCCAGGATCTTGGCCAAGCGCTGGTCATCATACTCAAAGCGGCGGGCGTAGATGAGGGAGGAGATCACATTGCACACTGCTCTGTTCAGCAGGGTCATGGGGCTGAAGGGGCGTCCTGGGAGAGAACAGGCCAGTCAGGGTGTGGCCCCTGCCTCCCAGGCCCACCCATCTCATCCCCTCTGCGTCCCTCAGCACATCACCCACCAGCCTGGTTGGCGAAGGCTGTACAGAGGCAGCTGGCCTCCTCGGTCACCCACTGCTCCAGGGACTTCTTGCCCAGGCCGAAGTTGCGCATGGTGGACACGGAGAAGCGCCGCTGCTCGCGCCAGGCAGGTCCATAGGCTGCCAGAAACACCCCTGGAAAGGCGGGGACAGTGTCTAGACTGACCCTGCCCATAGCCTTCTCCTCCCCTGATGCTATAGGATCCCTCTTCTACTCAGTCAGGCCACAGGCATCTCTGGCTTTTCTTGTACCCAGGCTGGCGTGTCTGCCCCTGTAGGCCCTGAAGTCACTGATCCCTATTTTCAGGTGTCAGCCACCCGCACCAATCCCCCGGGTTTCCATTTCTGCCAATGCTGTCATTTGCCTTGAGACCGTGGTCCTAAGCCCAGGTGCTCATAGACGGGCATCCAGGGGCGGTCGGCGGTGTCCTCACTGTGCTTCACCAGCGCCTCCCGCACAGCGGCCAGCCCGTTGAGCACAACGACAGGCGTCCAGCCCAGCTGCAGGCTGAACACGTCACCAAAGCGCAACCGCATCTGTAGGCAAAGGGCCACGTGTTGGTGCAGCCGAAATCCCTGTTGGGCTGCACACCTTAGCCTCCCCACAAAGACCAGGGACTCCGCAGCGGGCCAGCTCCAGGAAGACACCTGGTATTGACATGCAGGAACATGAGGCGGGGAGGTCGCACCCTGTGAGGTGGACGAACTCAGTGCAGATCCAACTCTCTGGACACGGCAGCTACGACCTTGCCAGTCAGGAAACTGTCAGTGGGGACCACGAGCGCCCCACTGCACAGAGCAGGAGACAGGGTCACAGAGGGGAGCAGTCGGCGCAAGGCACACAGCAGCAGAAAACTGGAAGTGTTCTGTGAGCGCCTGTCTCCACCTCCAGTGGACTGACATGCTGCTCAGGACCCCGGCCCTCCCTCATCCCAAGACCTTTCCCTCTGATGGAATCCATAGGGCCTGGGCCCAGAGAATTTATATGCTATCCAGCTGGATCCTAAACCGCCTGCCAAGTCCTGACCCACCCGCTGGCCTTTGTCCTCCCACACCTTTGCCCTTGGAGAGTTGAACGTGACCTTGGGTCTGCAGTGCCCTCTCCCATGATGCCTCTCGAACCTGCTTCCTTTCACTGTACAGCTCCCTGTCCACCTTGGCTTCACCCGCCACCCATCTCTATTGCTGGAGGGGCCCCAGAACCTCCACAGTGACACACCTTTGTGTGTGTGTTGAGGAGAGGGTACAAAAGGTTAAATCCAGGGGCACTTAACGGCTGAGTTACATTCACAGCCCTTTTTATTTGTTCATTTTGAGATGAGGTCTCACTATGTTGCTGAGTCTACCTTGAACTGTGATCCTCCTGCCTCAGCTACCTGAGGTGCTGGGATTACAGGTGTGCACCACCAAACCTGGCTCCTTTACCTTTTGGAAGGAGTTCGGCATGTTCCGGAAGTCAATCTGCAGCAGGTTGCCCAGGCCAGGCAGTGGCAGGGGGCCCTGTGGGTAGCGTGCAGCCCAGCGTTGGCGCCGGTGCATCAGGTCCACCAGGAGCAGGAAGATGGCCACGGCCACACTCAGGGGCCACAGTGCATCCCCGGTGAGCAGCCCCATGGCTGTCTTGCTGTCCACTGAGCTCCTCTGGCACTCTAGGACCCTGGGACGGGGCAGGACAGGCTTGTTCCACCCTGGGCACTTGACTGCCTGGGCCCTTCCCTTATAAAGGAGCTGAGGCTGCCCTTTGCCCTCTAACGGGAGCCAACCTGCTCTGTTGACTGTGCAGGCAGAGAGTGCAGGGAGGGGCAAGGCAGGGGCAGCTCACAGGTGCTTGGCCCTCCTGCCCTCTCCACGTGACACCAGGGGAGGGGTGGAGACAGGGAATTGCACCATCTCTGCACCTTACCCTCTGAAGCAGGCCCAGCTCATCACAGCACCAGGGTCCGCCCTGAGCCCCCTCCCCTGATGTGAGGCCACACCTGCCCCAGGGCACTGCTCTTCCTGCCTCGCCTCCCCTCCCTCTCCTCAGGCCCTCAACTCATATTTGCCCTCCACACCAGCCCGCGTCCTCCATGAGCTCATGCTGATCAGAGGACCATGGACAGGGAGCACAGTGGGCCATGCCCTCCACGGGGGACGAGGTTCTCCACCTGGGTTAGTCCATCTCCAGCTGCTGGAATGAAATCAGGCAGGTCACCCGAGAAAGAAAAGAGGCTGCTTGTGGCTTATGGTTCTAGAGGGTCAAGGGCTCACTGCTGTGGAGGCCTGCTGCTGGCCAAGTCCTGGTGCACCGCGTGGAAAGAGAAGGGAAGACTCGGCCACCTGATCTCTCTCCCTCTCTCTAACAAAGGCCCCGGGATTCAATCACAGGGCTGCACATCAGCGGCCTTATCTAAGGCAGACGGCTTTCCCACATTCCACCTTTCATCCCCGAGGTCACATTAAGTTTCCATCTTTAATACCTTACAATAGGAACTGAATTTTATTTAACACATGACACTTTGGGGACAAGCAACCCTTACCAAACTACAGGAGCACAGCTTCCTGTCACCTCCAACTGCACCCTAGATATGCACACACACACACACACACACACATACACACACACTCATTCACACACCCTCCATACAATCCACAATTAGACAACACCCACAGGAACAGACTCAGGCTTAGTCTGGGCACACTATTCACCAGCATATCTCATTGGAGGGTTTTCTTCCTGAAGAGGAGAGTGTAAGCCTCCTGAAAACTTAAAGTCTAAAATAATTAGTGAAGAACGAAAGACAAGGAGTCAGAAGTATATTTCCAAATCAGAGCCCCTGACAGATCTAGTCCACTGGGTTGCTGGATCTAGACAAAGAAAGATGGCTCTGGTGGTTTATTTAAGGATGCACACATCAAAGGCAGGGATAAGGTTTCAAGGGAAGAGTCTTGGTTTGTTTTTATCTTTCTTTCTTTTTCTTTTTTTTTTTTTTTTTTTTGAATTTTTTCAGTTGTAGTTAGACACAATACCTTTATTATTTATTTATTTATTTATTTATTTATTTTAATATTTATTTATTTGCTTTAGTTGTACACAATTCGTTTATTTGTACGTGGTGCTGAGGATCGAACCCGGGCAGCGCACGTTCTAGGCGAGCACTCTACCGCTGAGCCACAACCCCAGCCCAATACCTTTATTTATATATTTATTTTTACGTGGTGTTGAGGATCGAACCCAGGGCCAGACACATGCTAGGTGACTGCTCTACTGCTGAGCCACAACCCCAGCCCCGGGTCTTGGTTTGTGATGTCTTGCAGTAAGCAGGTTGATTGACAATTGGAAGGTCACACTCATCTCAGGTGGTGTGTGGGACATGGCAGAGCAGTATAGAAGTTCACAATGTCCAAGGGCAATTGACAGGAGAAAATGTTCCCTATTCCACACCAGATGTTTCTATTTACTAGGCTTCGATGTGCGGTGACCCACATGCAGCCCACAGATGGCTCCTAACAGGCACAGCCCCAGCACCAGCAGCCTGGCTCAGTGATGCGACATTGCCTGCAACAGACTCTCCAGGCTGGAGGCTACTCCAGGGAGCCTCAGGCCCCATCTGGCTCACTGCCCAGCCCACACTCCTGGGCTCTGGCCCGACACTGGCAGCTCTCATCTGGGTGTCAGCAGGCCACAGGGGGGTGGTGTGCTCACCAGTCTCCTGTCCCACTAGTGGCTGGAGCCCAAAGACCCTTGCCAATCCTGAGCAGCTCCCTCCAGCCTAGTCCTGAGGGACAGTCCTCACTGCTTTGGCCTCGAAGGTTGTGACTCAACACCACATGCTGATGTCATTGATGCTCCTTCATTTGTGAGGAGTCACTTCTTGTTGCTTCGAAATTCTCTAGACTTTTGACAGATGGATACTGGTGGCTACAGGTGTGAGCTCTTGGAGGTCATCCTCCATGGGGGTCCTTGAACCTCTTGGGTGTGTATGCATATGGGGACAACTCCAGAACTTCTCTGGTTCCTGTTCCTATTTCTCTCCCATTCATGATATTCTTGGGCCCTTCAGGTTTTCAGCCATGCCTTCTCGTGGAGCTCCCGGAACAGAGATCATGAGCTCATTGAACGTCTTCGTCTGGCAACTTCATCCTCAGGAACGGTTTCCACCAATGGCTTGGGTTTCCTGCAAAGGGCTACAAAGTCCTGTCCATGCGGGGGCCACAGGTGCTGTCTCCTGCAGCCTCCACTCCCAGAAGTGGGAGAGATGAGCCCAGGGTCACATTGTGTGGTGGCAGAGTGGGGTCTAAAATCAGGGTCTCATCCTTTCTGTTGACCCATTATGGTTTGGATGTGAGGTGTCCCCCAAAAGTTCACATGATGAGACAATGCAAGAAGGTTCTGAGTCTTTTATGCAATCACTAATATAATGACCTGATATGGATTAATAGATTGGTAATTGAAGAGGGAGAGCCCTGGGTGTTAATCCTGATCCAGATCTTCAAGGCCCCCCTGATTTCACCACCTTTTGTGGTGTCTCCTATGAAGTGTGGTCAGAGAGGAGACAGTGCTGACTGAGCAGCTGGCCTCCTGTGTGGGCATCCAGGCCAAGTGAGCCCCCTGCAGTCCAGAGCCCTGAGCAGCTCTGGAGTGTTAAACTCTGCACCTTCAGGGGCTCCTGGGATGTCCTGCCTGCACTGGAGCATTCTGCCCATGTCACCATCTTTGTAACTGAGCCTTAGTTCATGCCAAACAGTGTCTGCTCACAGTGGGACACGTGGTGGGCACCTAGGTGTGGCTAGATGGACGTGACCTCTGGCAGGGCTGCAGGTGGTAACTGATGTCGGCCAGGCGGGTGCTCCAGGCCTGTGAGACCAAACCCCAGTACAATCCCGGACATCAGGAGTCAGCTGAGCGTCCCTGACTGGCGATGCTCTGTACCTGTCACACACTCTGTTGGGGAATCAGGCACTGGCCAATGAAGAGGACACCTGGAGCCCTGTGCAGTATCTCTCAGGTCTCTGTCCCGTGGGCTGTTTAATAGCCTTACTGTCTTCTTATCTGGTGATGTCATCTCTTGCTCCTACACAGGATCCTGAGATTGTGAGGACATCGACCATGAGTTTCTCCCAGGAGCCAAGTTGATGGTGGCACCATCTCCCCATACTATAGAGCAGTAACTGAATAAAACTCTTTTCTTTAGAAAGTGGCCTGTCTCTAGTATTTCATCACAGTAACAAAAAAATGGACTAACACATACCCTATGGTTTGAATGATGCTTCAACCTGCATTGAAATTTAGTTGCATGTGTAAGAGTATTTAGAGGGGGGACCTTTCAGGGGTGACTGGATCACTAGGACTTCCTCATGCTTGCATCACCATTATTGCAGGAGTGGGCTAGTTTTCACATGACTGGGTTTGTTATAAAATGAAACGTGGCCCACTTTCTCCCTCTGTCTCCCCGGCTCACTTGCCCTTGGCCGTGTGCGGCTCAGCATGAAGGCCCTCGGCACATGCAGCTCCTTGCTCTTGGACCTCCCATCTCCCAGAACCAGGAGCTGAGCAAACTGCTATTGCTTATGACTTCCCAGTCTCTGTTACTTTGCTACAGGAGCAGAAAATGGATTAATACAGGAGAAATCATGGAATAACTATTTGTCAACAACCTGTGTAGATGGAACATGGAAATAGACAGGATTAGTAGTTAACAAGCCCCAGAGGGAAGTGACATCAATCAGGTGGTGGGGCCGAGAACCCAGGGGTGGGCCTCTCCACTGCTATAACCAGCAAACTGGAGAAGACGATCGTGATCCACCATTTCAGAAGTCGGCCTCCTGATGGGCCATGTCAGCAACCAAGGGAGCTCTGGTCACGGCAGAGGCTGTGGCTCTTTGCGAAGAGCAAATTCGGTGCAAACCACATCCAATCCCGTGTTCTGTGGAGAGACCAGTCTGAGCTCCTGGACCACGTGGCTGGGACCAGGGTGGGTGAAGATCTTGCCCTCCACAACTGTGAGGCTGTGCTCCGGCAGGTGAGGCAGACACTGAAGGACCCACAGATGTCTGCCTTGGCTGGGTGCTCCCGGCTCCAGCAGCTTCTTTCTCATCAGCACCAATCAGGAGGGTCAGAGGCAGTCGCCCGTTTTCCCTGTTAGGAGCCGACATTGAAGGAAATCCTCGTGGGAAGGTGTGTCTAGCAGGCCTCGGTGGCTGAGAGGCCAGGTGCTGGCTGGTGTTCCTGAGCTGCTCCTGCCCAGGCACCAGCCACACTGGAGGCAGGAGTGTGACCACACGGGCCCGCGGCTGCCTTCCCTCAGCGCATGTCAACTCCATGCCTGGCACTGCCAGCCTCACTGAGGAGGTGGACAGAGAAGCACTTGGTCCTGCTCTGAGATGGACTCTCGGCTTTTCATGGAGCACTGATAACTTGAAAAGGAGAGCGACACGCCCCTCCCGGAGGTGCCTGGACCATAATCAGAGCAGACAAAGGGTGGCGCAGCCTACGGGGCTGGAAGCAGGTGTGCAGCTGCGCTTCCGGTGATGGAGTCCCTTCCTGTGCACACACTCTTGTCTCGTGGTCGCGCTCCGCGGCTGCAGCTCTTGCAGAGCGGGGCTGCCAACAAAAGTGAGAGAACTGGGAGTTCTGGGAAATAATTTTTTTTTTTGGTAAATATTTATTTATTTACTTTTAGTTGTACACAATGCATTGCATTTATGTTTACGTGGTGCTGAGGATCGAACCTGGGCCGCGCACGTGCGAAGCAAGTGCTCTGCTGCTGAGCCACAACCCCAGCCCCCTGAGAAATAATTTTTACTTTTAATCCACATATACAATACACCGGCCCACCCCGTGCCCGCCCGCCGCAGCTGGAGACCCCAAACCAGGAGCGGCTCCCTGGCACCTGGAGAAGACCAGAGCCAAGGGCGGCGGGGCAGAGGCGGGTCCTGCCTGGTGTGAGGGGTCCCTGGGAGCCATGCGAGGGTGCTCCAACTCCTCCGCCTGCGCAGGGCCCTCAGGTGCTTCAGGTCCGCCTGGAGCCACCGTGCGTCCAGGCTCTCTGGGGCTGGTGGCCACCTCCTACCCCAGAGGCCCCAGGACTTCCGTTCCCCTATGTGCACAGGCAGGTGTTCCTGGGGCTTTGTGTAGGACAAGGCACCCTCAGGGCACTATGCCAACAGCGGGTATCACCGCCAGAAGTTGAAAAGCAGCAAAGACACGCGACTCCCCCCATACCAGACACCTAACGAGAGCCACAGCTGGTCATCAGAGATCGTGCCAAGACACGCAATCACATGTTAAAGCCTGAAACCAAACAGAGTGCCCACCGGCTGTGTGGCAGAACTGTCCGTTACAAGTGAGGACGAAATCCAGACGTGTCCAGACACTGAGGGAGTTCGTCCCCAGTGCACCTGCCTTACAAGACTTGGAGGGAAGCTCCAGGCTGACAGGAAATTACACTAGATGGTCACTCAGAGCCATAGACTAAAATAACAATGGAGGAAGTAACAACAGGTGAATGTAAAAGTGAGCAGTGGGTTCCCAACTCCTCTTTTATGTTCCCTATGGGATTTACCACACCAATGCATAGAACAGGAATTATAAATCTATGTTATTAAGCACACAATCTGGGGCAGGGGCGATGGCTCAGGGATAGAGCAGTAGTCTCCCACGTGTGAGGCCCTGGGTTTGATCCTCAGCACGACATAAATAAAATTAAAGTATTTTAAAAAAGCACACAATGTATAAATATTTAATGTGGAACAATAATGTAGAGGGATACGGACAAAGATATGTCTGATCAGAGTTTTTATACTACAGAAAATAAGTTGTTATTCAAACTATGGTTTTGTAAGTTTAGCATGTAGCCTTTTTTCTAAACTACTCATTGAGAAAATAATTTTTAAAAATGAAAGAAAAAGAAAACTCACAGTAGTATACTAAGAATATCACATAAATGCAAAGGGAGGTAACAGAGGAATTAGGGGAAATTTTTTAAATATATGTTTTTAGCTGTAGATGGACATAAAAACGTTGTTTTATTCATTTACTTTTATGTGGTGCTGAGGATGGAATCAAGTGTCTCACAGTTCAAGGCTCCTGCGTGCACTCTGGGGCAGGGACCTCAAATGGTAGAGCCGCCGTGGGAAACAGCACAGTGGCTCCTCAAAAATTTGAAGAGACTTGCCCTGTGAGCCAGAATTTCACCTCTGAGTCTATATCTGCAAAAGGTGGAAGGAGGGTTTCAAAGACATCGGCTGTACACCCACGGTCACAGCTGCAGGAGGCCAGTATCAACTGGCAGGTGAGCGGGTCAGGAAACCAGGGGACAGGAGCCCCTTATCCACAGAGACCCCCCCAGGCCCCAGTGGATGTCTGAAGCTGCGCACCAATCACGTTGCACACTCCAAAACGCTGCACCTCGTGAATCACAGCCATGGTGAAGGGCATGCGGGCCTGGTCCCCCATCTCTGGCTGCCGCACCTGCCCTATCACGTCATCAATCTCCTGTTGGACGCGGCCTGGACAGACAAGCATCGCCACAGTATGTCACAACCCAGGGCCTGCACCCTGACCCTCTCCTACCCCTGTGAGAAGGGCGGTGTCCAGGTGAGGAGGATGTCACCCTTACAGGGGACTGGGCCAACCTGGTGCTTGGAGACACTGGTGTCCCACTTAAGATGAGGGGACGTTTGTGTCTAAGCTCTCCCTCCCCATCAGCTCACGCTGCACATCCGGGTGCAGGATCATGAGCAGGAGGCCCCAGGCCAGGGTGGTCGAGGTGGACACCATCCCCGCGGTGTACAGGTCAGCCACCACCACGCGCAGGTTCTCGTCATTGAAGCTGCTCTCAGGGTTCCCCTGGGCCTGCGCCAGAGGCAGAGACAGTGGGCTCAGGGGCCAAGGAAGAAAGCCACCCAATGACCTCCCAGTCTGCACCCATCAGCCCATTGCTGGGTCCCTGGGCCACCTATTGCCTATTCTCAGGCCTCGCAGGACCCTCAGCCCACGTCCCCTAGCCTGTCTCAGGCAGCCCCACCTCACCTTCTCCACCTCAGCCAGGAAGGCATCAGTCAGGTCTCGGGGTGGCTGGGCTGGGTCCCAGGTCATCCTGTGCTCTGCCAGCAGCTCATCCAACAGGGCCATGAAGGCCTTCTGTGCAGGGAAGGCCCTGCCAGGCAGCCCGGGGATGCGCAGGAGCACTGGGACAGCATTCAGCACCTGGGACAGACAGCCACACAGGGGACCTGGGTCCTTCCTGTGCTCCACACTCACCTGGACCAGCCTCAGGTCCCAGCCTCCTCCAGGGTGGGCCCAGGCCTGCCTGTCCCACCCAGTGACCAGCTCCTCTCCAGAGCCAGCCTCCAAGCTCTCTGCTGGCCTGGGCAGCCGGAAGGAACAGCCTACCATGGAAATCTCGAGGTTGTGTGGATCCTCTGGACAGCAGACACGGGCTATTTTCCTCTTCTGGAGCCCTCTGACCCTGGCCCACCTGGCCCACTGTTGGAGATTTGCTCACCTCCAGGCCTTCCCTCTTACAGTGTCTACTGCAGAATGCCCTCTCCCATGGCCCCTACATGCTAATTCTTCTCTGAATCCTGGGAGCCCAGAGGAGGCCATGGATAGTCCTCTGAACCCCGCACCATGGGCAACAAGCCAGACTCCTCCTTCAGTGTGGCCTCCAGAAGGTCCAGGATTTGGCCAAGCGCTGGTCATCATACTCAAATGGTGGGCGTAGATGAGGGAGGAGATCACATTGCACACTGCTCTATTCAGCAGGGTCGTGGGGCTGAAGGGGCGTCCTGGGAGGGGGGAAGGCAGTCCAGGCGTGGCCCCTGCCTCCCAGGCCCACCCATCTCATCCCCTCTGCGTCCCTCAGCACATCACCCACCAGCCTGGTTGGCGAAGGCTGTACAGAGGCAGCTGGCCTCCTCGGTCACCCACCGCTCCAGGGTCTTCTTGCCCAGGCCGAAGTTGCGCATGGTGGACACGGAGAAGCGCCGCTGCTCGCGCCAGGCAGGTCCATAGGCTGCCAGAATCACCCCTGGGAATGGGGGGGACAGTGTCTAGACTGACCCTGCCCATAGCCTTCTCCTCCCCTGATGCTATAGGATCCCTCTTCTACTCAGTCAGGCCACAGGCATCTCTGGCTTTTCTTGTACCCAGGCTGGCGTGTCTGCCCCTGTAGGCCCTGAAGTCACTGATCCCTATTTTCAGGTGTCAGCCACCCGCACCAATCCCAAGGTTTCCATTTCTGCCAATGCTGTCATTTGCCTTGAGACCGTGGTCCTAAGCCCAGGTGCTCCTAGACGGGCATCCAGGGGCGGTCGGCGGTGTCCTCACTGTGCTTCACCAGCAAAGGGCCAGGTATTTGTCCTGCTGAAATCCCTGTTGGGCTGCACACCTTAGCCTCCCCACAAAAGACCAGGGACTCCGCAGCGGGCCAGCTCCAGTAAGACACCTGGTATTGACATGCGGGAACGTGAGGCTGGGAGGTCGCACCCTGTGAGGTGGAGTAAATCAATTTGGATCCAACTTTCTGGACACGGCAGCTACGACCTTGCCAGTCAGGAAACTGTCAATGGGGACCACGAGCGCCCCACTGCACAGAGCAGGAGACAGGTCACAGAGGTGAGCAGTCAGCGCAAGCCACACAGCAGCAGAAAATTGGAAGTATTCTCTGTGCACTGGTCTCCAACTCCAGTGGACTGACATGCTGCTCAGGACCCCGCCCCTCCCTCGTCCCCAAGTCCTTTCCCTGTGATGAAGTCAGAAGGGCCTGGGGCCTACATATTTTATACCTGTCCAGCTTGATTCCAAAACCACTGCCAAGTCCTGACCCACCTGTTGGCCTTTGTCCTCCCACCCCTTTGCCCTTGGAGAGTTGAACGTGTCCTTGGGTCTGCAGTGCCCTCTCCCAGGATGCCTCTCGAACCTGCTTCCTTTCACTGTATGGCTCCCTGTCCACCTATGGCTTCACCCGCCACCCATCTCTGTTGTGGAGGGGCCCCAGAACCTCCACAGTGACACACCTTTTGTGTGTGTGTTGGGGAGGGGGTACAAGAGATTAAATCCAAGCCACTTGACTGCTGAGTTACATTCCCAGCCCTTTTTATTTTAAGATAAGTTTTCGCTAAGTTGCTGAGTCTACCTTGAACTTGTGATCCTCCTGCCTCAGCTACCTGAGGTGCTGGGATTACAGGTGTGCACCACCAAATCTGGCTCTTTTACCTTTTGGAAGGAGTCTGGCATGTACACAGGTGCAAGAGGGTTCCAGCACGGAGGGCTTCTAGGGGGATGACGGAGGAGTGGATGGGACAGAGCTGGCCCAGGCCTGTGGTGGTGGGAACGGGTCCGGGTGGCAGTGCAGAAGCTAGAGCTAGAGCACGCTTGGCTGTGCCCATGTGCCCACTCCTCTCCTAGGGATGATCACGTTGCCCTGGCTGCCTTCTTGGCAAGGGCCTCAGTGCCTCTCTGTGTCCACATTGTGCAGTTAGGTCCAGGCAAGAATTCTCTGGGGCAGTGGGTGACAAGGCAGCTTCCTGCCTCTGTGCCACCTTTGCTGAATGGGCCAATGGGCAATGGGCTCACAGGCACAATGTTGGGGTGGGGTGGGGGTAGGGAGAAAAGGGCAACCCCCGGAACCACATTGCTTCTGCCAGGACACCCCTTTAGCTCCAGCCCTCTCCTGTGTCCCTGAGCACTGTCCTGAACACAGCAGCCTGTTCAACGCGATCATCCCCCTCCGTCCACACAAGCCGCTCCGAAGATGATCTACTGCGGGCCAATATGAAGGAGGATGCTCACGTCAGGTTTCCAGGCAAGGTGCGCTCCACGCAGCTGGGCCTACGGTATGCAGGGGTGATGGGGAGAAGGCACTCATTTCAGGAGAGGCCACTGCAGAAGGCAAGGCCTGGAGGTGGGCAGCGCTCACACCACAGTGATGGGCCGGGTGAGGGCTCCCAGAGTGGAGATGAGCCTCGCCTCTTGCCCCCGCTGGAACCACATAAGCACATGAGAGTCCTATTTCTTCTGGCAGCCCAGGGCCAAAAGAAAGTGTGGAGTCTGGCATTTTGCAGGAGCCCTAATTAAGGAGATAGCTAAGATTGCAGTTAGCTGTGAGCCATAAAGATGCTCAGGCATTACCACCTTCCATGGTCTCGCGAGACTTAGCCCGGGACATTGCGGATCAGGTCCACGCCATTTGCATGGTCTTGTGAGACTTGGCCCAGGACATTGCGGATCGGGTGGGCGCCATTTGCATGATCTCGCGAGACTTGGCCCGGGACATTGCGGATTGGGTCGGCACAGTTGTGTGGTGGTTGGAGGAGTGTAGATGGTGTTGGAGTTGTTGTTGGAGCCGGAGAGAGAAGCTAACAGAATAAAGAGCCTGTTTGTTTCCAGTCTGCCTCTGAACTTATTCCCGCGGCGTCGCTGCTCCAAGCGGCAATCGCTTCAGGCAGCAACAGCATTTGGGAAGAAGCAGGTCACTGGCAGGAAAGGGTAGGTTCTGGGTCCACCCTGGAAGAGGCTGGGACCTCAATCTGGCCCAGGTGAGCACAGGTGCTGAATGCAGTCCTGTGCTCTTGCTTATCCTGGGACTGCCTGGCAGAGTCTTCCGCACACAGAAGGCCTTCATGTTGGATAAGCTCTTGACAGAGCAGCTGTCCCAGGATGACCTGGGACCCAGCCCAGCCACCCCAAGACCTGAATGATGCCCTCCTGGCCAATACAGAAAAGGTGAGGGTGGCTGCCAGACATGGGGCTAGGTGATATGCGCTGAGGATCCTGGGAGGCCTGAGGCCAGGCAGGGTGGGGTCTGTGCACCACCCAGTGATCCAGCACCTGGGCTGATGGGTGCAGAATGGGAGGTTCCTTCCTCAGTGCCCTGAGCCCACGCTGCCTGAAACAGGCCAAGGGTAACCCTGAGAGCAGCTTCAGTGAGAAATGGTGCCAGGTGCTGTTGTTGTGTCACTGCGGGGATGGTGGCCATCTTGACCATGCTGGTCCTGCCTGCTTAACATCCTGCCCTGTTGGGACTTATGTCTGCCAAGGGGAAGGACTTTGGAGGACCAGGGCTAAGCAAAGGGGTGTGGCTATGACGTAGCGTGAGAGTCCGAACCGCCCTGCTGGTTGATTGGTTAGTTTTAGGCCTATATAAGTTCAGTACCTGGTCAATAAATTTGAGTTTTTTGGCTTCTTGCTTTCTACAAAACTCCCTGGGTGTGGCGTGGTATCTGTCCATCAGGCGGGGGAGGCACTCAGCGATTTTTGCCCGTTAAGCCTATCTTCGCCAGGTAAGTTACATTCTTTCTTGCGGGCAGAAAGAAGCCCCTTTTAGGGCCCAAAAAGGGGGGTGGCTTTAGACCTCGGCCCCATTAATAACTCAGCAGTCCCGGCACTGCCCCAGACGTGCCACGTGAGCCGCACAGGAGAGTGCGGTTTGTGGTGAGGGGGAGGGAGAGAAGGTGCTGTTTGGCTCCATGAGCTAGGTTGGGATACCTGTGGCTTCAAGCATAGGCTTGCCCTGGCTCCTATGAGTGACAGCCTCCTCATGTAGCCACAGCCCTTAAGACATAGGTAGGAGGTGGTCAGGGTGCAGCCCCCTTGGGTCCTGAAACTATCAAGATGCTTGTGGGTCCCGGCTGTGTCCAGCAGAGCATCAGTGAAATGACAGGGCAGGAGTGGTGGAGAGAGACGAGGGACCAGGTCCACAGGCCCTTCACCACCGTGTGATTCATGAACACAGGGGCTTAGGACATGGTCCCAGTGACTTTTCCCCACGTGACATCCAGTGATGTTGCAGTGTAGGGCCTTCTCATCCACAGAGTAGTCCTGGAGCCCTCCACCCGATGCAGTGGCCCCAGCATGGTGAGGGAGGACTGGAATTTAGGCCACCTTAGTCTCAATTCCATAGGCACAGACTATCCCAGATTGATTTTGTGCGAGACAAAGAACAGTGGCAAGCTGAACCCTGTCCACACTGAGCCCCTTTGATAATATGCAACAAAGTAGAAGTTGCCACAGGGTATTGGAAGAGCCACTACAGGCAGGGACAGGTGGCAATTTAGGCAGTGCCCATGGAAGTCTTCTCACCTGGCCCTTCCATAGCATCAGCAAGAATCTTCTGGAAGCTGGTCACGGTGGCGCACACTTGTAATCCCAGCTCTTGGGAGGCTGAGGCAGGAGGATCACGAGTTCAAAGCCAGCCTCAGCAATGGCGAGGCACTTAGCAACTCAGTGAGACCCTGTCTCTAATAAAAACCAAAAAAGGGCTGGGGATGTGGCTCAGTGGTCGAGTGCCCCTGAGTTCAATCCCTGATACCAAAAAAAAAAAAAAAAAAAAAAAGAATCTTCTGGAACTGAGGGTTGCTTCTAAGGGTCCAGGTGTGAGCCAGCTAGAGTCTGCCTAAGGCTGGTTCAGTGGAAGGGTCCTGATGTCCCATCCCTGTCCCTGCTTATATCAGGAATCTCCTCCAGGGGACAATGCTCACCATCAACCTGTCATTTGTGCCGAAGGATGAGACCGTCTGGGAGAAGCCTTTCCAATTCCACCCCAGACACTTCCTGGATGCCCAGGGCCACTCCATAGAGCAAGAAGCCTACATGCCTTTCTCAGCAGGTGCTTTTGATGGGCCCTTCCTGTCCCTCCCCCGAGGGCCTTGGAGAGGTGGAGGCCAGGGACAGGCTGTCTGATCTGTACCCACTTCAGGCCGCCGCGCATGCCTCGGGGAGCCCCTGGCCCGCATGGAGCTCTTCCTCTTCTTCACCTGCCTCCTGCAGCGCTTCAGCCTCTCGGTGCCCCCTGGACAGCCCCGGCCCAGTGACCATGGTGTCTTTAGTTTCCTTCTGACCCCATCTCCCTACCAACTCTGTGCCATGTCCTGCTAGCAAGGGCACCAACTCCCTACTTACTCCCTAGCTTGGGCTGGGAGGACTCTGAACTGGGCCTGGGGCCAGCACCCAAAGATATCTAAGGACCATCTATTTCCTTGAGTCTTTGGTACACTTAGGGAACAACCTGGGATTCAGAGCTCCAGACACTCATAGAGCAGAAGCCATTCCGGGGCCTCTTTTCCAGAGGACCCCACAGCATCCCTCTAGGGCTCAACCAGCATTTTCCTGAGTGCCTTCAGGACAGGGGGCTCCCAGCTTGCAGCATCACAGGGACCGCCATGTGGCCCTTGGCACTGAGTTGGAAGGCCAGCCAGAGCCCCCTTGGGCCACTGGAGAATATCCATTAAGGTGACAGCTTGGTGGCAGGAAGCAGCGTCCCTAGAGCTCTCAGGATAGAGTGTGTGGATGGAGCCAGAGTGGGTTTGTCTAGGCAGCCCTGGGGCCCTGGAAATGAGGCAACTGAAATGAGGCCTTATATAAGCAGGAACTTGAGGATTTATTGGATCCTCCCTCATTCATTGTTCTGCATCTTGGTGGTGTCCACGGCTGGGAACCAGCCAGGCCAGAACTTTCTCAGAAGCTGGGGGCCCCAGCTCCCTGGCCTTTCCTCCTTGTTCTCCATCTCTAAAAGGCACAAACAGGTGGGCCCTATGAGCCCCTTGCTGGGAGAAACCTTCACCCAGGGGCAGGTACCCTCTGCTCTTGCGTGGGGCCCAGTCAGCTGTGATAAAGGGTAGGTGTGCAGCCAGCTCTAGTGAGTGGCCTGGAGTCCCTGCCTTCTCCTCGAGTAGGGCAGGGGAGGTCAATCAGGAAGGTCAAGGTATCTGGCCTCCCGGTTTTTCTCCCTCTCCTCTCCGGGTCAGGAAGGTTTGAGAGGGGATGGCCTGTCTCCCTCACTGGTCTCTGAAGCAGGGCTGGGCCACAGCAGTCTCACCGCATGGAAGTACAGCAGCTCTTTGTCGGTACCTTTTCTTTTCCTGGGATGGAGGAAGGGGGACACGGGAGTGGACTCAGACAGGTTCTATGTTTTGCAGGCAGGGAAACTGATGCTCTGCTCCATCAGAAGTTAGGGGAAGCCAGGATTCAAACCCACTCCCTGCTCACACCAGCTCTGCTCCCCTCAGCTCACGCAGAGCTCCGCGTTCCACTAGGATGGCAACGTGGCCTGGTGGTGTTGAAGCCAGCCACTGCCTCCACATCCTGCAGCGGCACACGGCTTCTCAGGACCACCATGCTGGGGTGCTACAGTTGAGGCCCAGTCCATCCTCACCTCGCACTTGGGATTCCTGCCACCTCCTCCTCCTAAGAATGGGCTGATTCCTTCCTCCAGGGTGACCTCACCTGCCCTTCCTCCTGAGGCAAGATGTCACTTTCCTCCTTGGAGGCAGCATCATTCTGTCCTGCCATTGACCTGGGGGTCATGGTCTGCAGGGAGGGTCAAGAGGACAGAATATGGGCGACAAGGATCTCAGAATACCTCATTCCTCCTCCTGTTCACAACTTGGGTGTTAAAGCCCTTAGTTTCTCATGAGATATCCTTCACTTCTCAGCTGAGCTTTGGCAAGTTTGTAAGTTTTCCTAAGAGGGCCTGCCATTACTCCTGGCACTCCCTGCCAAGGAACTAGGGTGTCCCTGAGTCTAATGGGTTCACAGGAAGACAGCCACATCCCATGCCTTCCAAGGGAGTCTAACTTACCCCAGAGGCTTGATTCTTTCCATTGTTAACTTTCCGCTTCTGCAGAAGGAGACAGAAGAGGTGACACACAGCTACCGGTAAGTAAATGGGAATCCTTCCCGGCCCATCCTCTCCAGGTGCAGTCCCCCTTGCTGTGCCTGCAGAGGGCCCCAGGACAGCTACCCCACCCCAGGGGAAGAGGTGTCCTCAGTCCTTACCCACCTGAGTGGTCACTGGGTAGCACTTATCCATCAGCCCCCACACTGGCCTCAAGGTCTCCCCTATGGGCTGCATGACAAGGAGAGAGAGAAGGCGGAGGTGAGGTCTGCCAGTGCTTTCACAAGCAGACCCCTAAAGACTGCCAGGTTGTCAATGGCGAATCAGCTGAAAGAGAAATCAGGACAACTATCCCCCTCACAGCAGCTTCAAAAAAAAAAAAAAATACTTGGGAATCAATCTAACAAAAGAGGTGAAAAGACCTATACAATGGAAACTACAGAACACTAAAGAAAGAAATTGAAGAAGACCTTAAAAGATGGAAAGATCTCCCATGTTCTTGGATAGGCAGAATTAATAGTCAAAATGGCCATACTACCAAAGTGCTATACAGAGTTAATGCAATTCCTATTAAATTCTAATGACGTTCTTCATAGAAATTTAAAAAAAGCAGTCATGAAATTCATTTGGAAAAATAAGAGACCAAGAACAGCCAAGTAATCCTTAGAGAGAAAAGTGAAGCAGGAAGCATCACAAGACCAGAGCTTAAATTATACCACAGAGCTACAGTAACAAAATGGCATGGTATTGGCACCAAAACAGACATGAAGACCAATGGTACAGAATAGAAGACACATAAACACAGCTATCTCATACTAGACAAAGGCACATAAACATACATTGGAGAAATGACAGCCTCATCAACAAATGATGCTGGGGAAAACTAGAAATCCATATGAAGCAGAATTAAATTGAAACCCTATCTCTCACCCTGCACAAAACTCAAAGTGGATCAAGGACCTAGGCATTAGTCCAGAGACCCTGTGCCTACTAGCAGAAAATGTAGGCCCATATCTCCATCATGTCACCGACTTCCTTAACAAGTAAAATCAAATATCAATAAGTGGGATGACATCAAACTTAAAAGCTCTTGGGGCTGGGGTTGTGGCTCAGCGGCAGAGCGCTCGCCTTGCACGTGCGCAGCCCAGGTTCGATCCTCAGCACCATGTAAACATAAATGCATTGCATTGTGTACAACTAAAGTAAATAAATAAATATTTTTTTAAAAAAGCTCTTCACAGCAAAGGAAACAATTAAGAATATGAAGAGAGAGCTACAGAATGGGAGAAAATCTTTGTCACCTACACCTCAAATAGAGCATTAATCTCCAGGATATACAAAGAACTAAAAAAAAAAAAATCAATAAATGGGCAAAGGAACTTAACAGACACTTCATAGAAGAAGAAATATGAATGGTTAACAAATATATGAAAAAATGTTCAACAGCTCTAACAATTAGAGAAGTGCAAATTAAAACAACACTGAGATTCCATCTCACTCCAATCAGAATGGCAATTATCAAGAACATAAGTAACAATAAATGTTGGTCAGGATGTGAGGAAAAAGGTTCACTCATATACTGCTGGTGGGACTGCAAATTTGTGCAATGACTCTGGCAAGCAGTATGGTGATTCCTTAGAAAACTTGGAATGGAACCACCATTTGACCCAGTTATCCCACTCCTCAGTTTATCACCCAAAGGACTTAAAACCAGCATAACAGTGATACAGCCACATCAATGCTTATAGCAGCTCAATTCACAATAACAAAGCTATGGAACCAACCTAAGTGCAGATGAACGTGAAGGAGCCCTAATTAGGAAGGGCTGTTGCAGCTAGCTGGAAGCCATAAGTTCCACCTGATATGTATGTGACGCACCTGTAGGCACCCGCAAAGCTGAAGGTATATAACCGGGTGAAAGCGGTCCGAGTTAGGAGAACGGAGAATTCAGTCAGTCAGGCAGTCACTCGGTCGGTCAGAAGAATCAGAGCGGCCAGAACGTAGGCAGAGTGGTTACAGAAGAGAAACCAGATAGAAGACAGAAGAGAAACCAGATAGAAGAAGTAATGACTGGTCAGAGTTAGGCCGAGGCTCCCGAGGAAGACAGAAGACAGAAGACAGAAGAAAGAAGAAGGAAGAAAGAAGAGAGAAGAAAGAAGCTCTAATCTTTCTCTAAGTTAAGCTCTATCTTTCTTTCTCTTTAAGACTCTAAGCTAAGAAGACAAGAAAGCTAAGCTCTATCTTTCTTTCTCTCTAAGACTCTAAGCTAAGACTCTAAGCTAAGAAGACAAGAAGAAAAGCTCTCTAATCTTTCTCTCTCAAAATCTTTCTTTCCCTCTCAAAGCTCTAAGAAAGTAGAAGTAAAAGTAGTAAAAGCTTTTCTCTGCCTCCGAGATTTCTTCCCGGGTTTCGGTACCAGGCAGCTTACATGAACGGACAAAGAAAATGTATATATACACAATAGAATATTACTCAGCCATAAAAAGAAATGAAATTTTGGCATTTGCCAGTAAATGGATGGAACTGGAGACTACCATGCTAAGTGGAAGAAGCCAATTCCAAAAAACCAAAGGCCAAGTATTCTCTCTGAAATGTGGATACTAACACACAAATAAGGGGGGAGGGAAGAATAGAAGTTCATTGGATTAGACAAAGGGGAATGAAGGGAAGAGAGAAGGGATAGGGACAGGAAAGTCAGTAGAATGAATTGGACACAACTTTTCTATGTTCATACATGAATACATGGCCAGTGAAACTCCACACCACATGTACAACCATAAGAACGGGATCCTAATTAGAATAATTTGTACTCCATGTATGTGTAATATGTAAAAATACACTCTACTGTCATGTATATATATATATATGTATATATATATATATATATATATAAAGAATTTAAAAAATAAAATCTCACATACAGAAAAACCTTTTAACAAAAAGAGACTACCAGATGTTTAGCCTCTAAAAAAAACCTATGATTGAGGTCTTTAAAAAGATACTTGTATTCACAAAGCAGAATATAGGAGGCTCTAAAAAAATGTTAGACCTCACCACTTGAAACCACTTTTTTTCCTTGAAAAATAAAAATAAGATAATGGGAATGAAAAAAAAATCCAACCATCAGAGAAAACACAGTTGCAATAATATTTCCCAGGAAAAGGAGAGGTCAGGAACTCCAAATGCTAAATCACTGATACTTCTGAAAGAGGGAATGAAGACAACAGACTGTGTCAGCAGGGAGAGATGTCAAGTAAGTACATTCCCTTTCATCAAGACAATTTCCCAGAGATGAGGGGACATAAGTTTCCAGAGGGGAAGAATCACAAAGTATCTAGGACAATGGACCAAAGAGGGGCCCACCCCAGATGTTGTCATCAATAAATATCAGAACACTAAGGACAAAGAAACACCTACCACTTCAGCATTAGGAATGTAACTTGATCAAATTTTTTAACACCAATATTTAAAATTAGAAGACAATAAAGAACTTCAAAATCTGAAAGAAAATATTTCCAATCTAGAATTCTATACCTAGCCAACTGCTCGATCAAGTATGAAATTCCTTTTTTAGATAAGTAATGTATAAGACTACTCAGGAAACAACTGGAGGCTGTACGCCACCAAATCCAGAGTAATCTAGAAAGAGGATAACATGGGATTCAACAGAGAAGGGATGAATAATGAATAATGGTGGAGGAGGTCTAGGAGAACAGCTGAGCCACAGGCCTCCATAGCACCTGTCCACAGGGAGGCAGGGAGACGCAGGATTCCAGGAAATGTCTGCATGAAATGACCATGTTGATAAATCATCTGACTCATCTACATGCACTGCAAGGAGATTTGTATATTTTGGCAGAAAGCTTAGATGAATTAACTGTAGGGACAGAGAAAACTGTAGAAATTAAAGAGAAAACCAAAATTACACATAAGGAAGAGTGATTTTATACTACAAGATGGCTGAGATTATTATTTACATATTTTTTTTATTATGCAAACCGATAATATTGACCTTATAAAAACTGATAATCACACATTAGAATAGCTTTTCAAATGACAAAAGCTAGAGAGGAAGTGGAACATCTGGAACCTCTCATTCATTGCTGATGAGACTGCAGAATAATACAACCACTTTGGAAAAGTTTGACTGTTCCTTAAATTTCTTAAAACTCATACTTACCATATGACCCAACAGTCCCACTGCTATTTATCCAAGTTAAAGGAAAACTTATGTTCCCATAAAATTTGTATGTGAATGTTTATAGTTATTTTATTTGTAATCAGCAAAAACTAGAAACAATCCATGTCTCTTAACTGGTTAATTCACACAATGGACTACTTCTATTGATATGTACAAGTAGATGAATATAAAATGCAAGGTGCTGAGTGACAGAAACCAGGCTCAAAAGGTGATATATGACGTGTCTCCATTTATATGACAGTTCTGCAAAGACAAAACTACAGGTTGCCTGTGAGTGAAGGAAGTGTTGACTACAAATCTGTAAGGGAATTTTTTTTTTCTGTTCCTTTTGCAGAACTAAAGACTGATTTCAGGGCCTTGTGCTAGGCAAGCACTCTCCCATTGAGGTGCATTTCCAGACCTTTTTATTTTGAGACAGGGTCTTGCTAAATTGCCCAGGCTGGCCTCCAATTTTTTTTTTTATATTGAGCCACACTGCTTAGTATTTTCATAAGCAGTTTTTTAAAATATCTTTATTTTATTTATTTATTTATTTATTTGTTTTATGTGGTGCTGAGGATCAAACCCAGGGCCTCGTATGTGCTAGACGAGCGCTCTAACGCTGAGCCACAACCCCAGCCCCTGGCCTCCAAATTTTTAATCCTCCTGCCTCAGCCTCTGGAGTAGCTTGGATTATAGGCATGTGCCACCATGCCTGACTAGATGGGGAATATTATGAAATGACAGAACTACTTATATCTTGATTATGGTGGCTACATAACTGGATACATCTGTCAAAACTCAGAACTGTACACTAAAAAGGGTGGTTTTTACTCTATATAAATGATACCTTAATTGGAAAAAATGAATAAAAAGAGCCCCACAGTAGTGAGAGGGAGCTAGGGAGAGGAACTTTAAAGCCAAATGATTTTTAAAATCATAAAAATAAAAAACACATTTAAAATATTTTAACAATTGAAGTAATTACTCAAAGATTTACTATGCCAAAAACTATAATTATATTAAAAAGTCAGAGAAAGGTGAAATTCTAGTAGGGGGTAGCAGTAAGTGTGCAGCTGTTATGAGCACTAAATCTGAACTTCCACTGTAGTAATTTATTCAGTATGAAAATGCCAAGATAGGGGCTGGGGCTATGGCTCAGTGGTAGAGCACTCAACTTGCATGTGTGAGGTCCTGGGTTCAATCCTCAGCACCACATAAATAAAATAAAGGTATTGTGTCTGCCTACAACTAAAAAACAATATTTTTTAAAAAAATGCCAAATTAAAGCAGGATGGGGTTGGGGTTGTGGCTTAGTGGTAGAGTGCTTGCCTAGCACGTGTGAGGCACTGGGTTTGATCCTCAGCACCACATAAAAATAAATAAAATAAAGGTATTGTGTCCATCTACAACTAAAAATATTTTTTAAAAGATGAAGCAGGCTAGGAAATTTATCCTATCCCAAATATGGAGGCAGCTTCAAAGCCTGCAGCTGGAAAGACTGGAAGCTGAAAGATCCCACCTGAGTTATGGACATCACAGGTGAGGAAGGACAGGGCCAAGGCAACTCATTTTGTTTTGGTTTGTCTTACAACTTTTGATTCTTCAAACTATGAACATGCATATATTTAATGACAATAAATATGGAGGTTTTTGGTTAAAGATGGAGATTTGTTTTTTGTTTTGTTTTTAAAACAAAACTGTAGTAATCGGGCTGGGGTTGTGGCTCAGCGGCAGAGCGCTAGCCTCGCACGTGCGCGGCCCAGGTTCGATCCTCAGCACCACGTAAACATAAATGAATTGCATTGTGTACAACTAAAGTAAATAAATAAATATTTTAAAAAAAACTGTAGTAATCTCCAAGGCACTTGTCATCATGGGCATTTATAGAGGCTCCCCCAATCTCTAGTTACTCCCAAAGATGTGACCCTTAGTGTTACCAATAACCTTGTTCTCAAGAGAACCCCATTTTCTTTCTTTCTTGTTTTGGTACTAGAGATTGAACCCAGGAGCATTTTACCACTGAGCCACATCCCCAGTCCTTATTTTTATTTCGAGACAAGGTCACACGTCCTGGTTGCCCATTCTCACAAGGGCCACTCATACATACGGTGGGGAGGTCATCTGATCTGTTAGGTTTGTCTGGGCCACCACCATAGAGACCTAAGGTGACCATGTAACCAGCACATGACTAGGGGAGGGAATAAGGCTTTTCTCTGACATTTTGCCAGAGACAGAGAGAATTTCTCCAGAGCCCTCATGCTCACATGTTATTTTGTGCACGTAGGTGGTCGGCTGTTTATGGTCAAAGAACATGACCTCAATTCAGGTTCAAGTGAGACTGTCTCATCCTCTAGTACACAACAACCAGATGTGCATACCTGTGATGACTCCTCAGCAATCTCATAGTCAGGTGCTGTCTTCCCCACAGACTTCTGGAAATAGTAGTACATCATTCCTGCAAGTTGGTGAGAAAAGGCCAGTTAAAGCATTTAAGAGTGATGAGATTGCTTCATTTTCAATGTCCTTATTTATGACATGCCAGAAATCATATCCTTTTCAGCCATTTAAGCTTGTGAAAGATATTAGGCATTGACTTAAAATGCACTCAGGGAGCCGGGTGCGGTGGCGCATGCCTGTAATCTCAGCACTTTGGGAGGCTGAGGCAGGAGGATCACGAGTTCAAAGCCAGCCTCAGCAATGGAGAGGCACTTGGCAACTCAGTGAGACCCTGTCTCTAATAAAATACAAAAAAGGGCTGGGGATGTGGCCCAGTGGTCGAGTGTCCCTGAGTTCAATCCCCAGTACCACACACACACACACACAAAAATGCACTCAGGGACATATAGTTTTTCCAAAGGTATGCAGGCAAAGATCTGAGACCACTGCCGTGGTACTATTAGGCTGTGGGGAAGGGGAAGGGCAGCATGGACTCGAATCAACGTGGCCAGTCCCTTATGGGAGCCAGGATTGTAGTAGCCTTAGGGAAGGGTCTGTGGGAGCTTTGTGGGCATCTGGAGACAGGTAGCCCTGGGGTGAGAATCAGTCTCTCAGGTCCCACCATCATCCCTAATCCATGCTAGCACCCAGGTCCTTACCTATAAGAATGAAGATGTGTACTATGTACAGGGACTTGCAGAGTCTGGAAGAGAGCATTGCTGCTGAGAGGCAGAGGTCTCTCTGGCCCTTACCAGTGGGTACTAGGTTCAGGTCCCAGAACCTACTCGACCAGGGCGCCGCCAGTCAACCGTTGTGGATGAACAGATCTCAACTGCAACAGGGCTCAGCCCGGAGCACGCAAGGAACCCCTTGCACCCTCCCTCCCTTCCCTCCATAATTGTTTAGGGGGGTCCATCTGGCTAAGCGGATAAGCCCAACGAGGGGACAGTCACAGACTGCTGGCCTCACTGCGTGGTCACATTGCTCATTTGGTGCTGGATTAGCTCTTCTCCCCACAGTTCTCCCTACTCTGGACTGACACATCCCACAACACACTGGAATAATACGCCGTGGCCCAGCTCCTCTTCTGAGACCCCTCCCCTGCAGCAAGCGGAGCACCCTGGCACTGCCAGGACCGTGGCTTCTTGATCGTGCACACACAGACACATGCACACACTGCAGCCATGTCCTTCCTGCCGGGCACAGGGCCAGGCCCTCCACCCTGAGCTCCTGCTCCTTTACTAGCCCTGAATCCTACAGACACAATAGTCAGGGGAAGGGAACAGAAAACCCTATTCTCCCTTCCTCTCATGCCCAAATAGGGGGTCCCATCTTTGGATCTAGGGCAAGATAACAGGGCCCACATAAACTTTACCCCTCTCTCTGGCAGCATAGACCAAACACCATTTTCAATCTAGGAAGAAAAAAATGGGCAACAGTTAATGCACCACACAGGCCCAGGAGCCCAGTGCTTCCCCACCCTACTGCCAGCAGGGATGGCAAACCCAGGCAGCTGGGGCAAGAGCAGGAACTCCACCCACAGGGCTTAGCCAGGGACGGCTGGCCAGTCTTAGAGGGAGACCAAAGTCACCAGGCACTTGAAACATGCTCAGGAATTTCTCCCAAGACCTTAGGGCCCCCAAATAAAGCTAGTTTCAATGGCCTCAGAGATGGAGACATAGATCCCAGTGGATCAGGGTGGGAAAAGGGGACTGGAGTAGGATTAGGGGAAAAAAGGCACAGCTCTCTTGGACAGTTGGTACAAAATGACCCCTGGTGTCTGGGCGCAGTGGCACACACCTATAATCCCAGCAACTGGGGAGGCTGGGGCAGGAGGATTGCAAGTTTGAGACCAGCCTTGGAGACTTAGCAAGGCTCTACAACTTAATGAGATCCTGTCTCAAAATAAAAACCAAAAATGGCTGGGACATGCTCAATGGTTAAGCACCCTGGGTTCAATCCCCAGAAAAAAAAAGAAAGGAAAAAAAAAAAAAAAAAGCAAAGTCCCCAGGTATAGGTAGCTAATTATGATAATAAGTAAAATGATTAAAAACTACCAACACTTTAAAGTGTTTTCTATTTTATCCAGCATTTAAAAATAATTTTGGGAGTGGTGAGGGAGATTCCCTGACCTTCTCAAGAAAGCTCTTGTTTGAAACCCCACCACACATGTCCGAAGTCCACCCAGACTGACACCAGTGCAAATCAAGGTCTCTAGTGTGGGAGGCCCCTTGGTGTGGCCGGCAGGCAGCCCTACTTCCCAGATTACTCTCCACTCTCCACAGTGACTATTTCAGGTTCTCTGCCAGTCTTCAACCCCACCTCTACCTTGCTCCCTTTCTGCTGAGCAGAGAGCACAAACAAGCACCACCCTGACTCGCCCTCTGCTTCCCACGCCCGCTCCCGGGTGCCTGCTGCTGCTCTAGGTGCCATCTGGCCTTCTCATGGCCTGGGCATTCAGGGACCTCCTCTCTCACCTGTGTACTCGGCTTCCCCCATTTTTCTTGGATCCTTCCCATCAGCATTTAAACACATCACTCATCTCTTCCACGGAAAAGGCCTTCCTTGAACCCTAATCCCTTCCCCAGTTAGGGTCCTAACTGGCCCCTACCCCTCACACCACTGTAAGAGCTGCTTTGATGGATACCTTCAACACTCTCCACCTTGCCCTCACTCCATAACCTATTTCGATCTGCTTTGGGCCCCATGTGCTTCTAAAACCCCTCTCACAAGGCCACCAATACACTCCAAGTCGCCAAATCCAGCGCGCCCTGTCAAGGCTTGGGCTCTCTTCTTTGCTGGGCACTGCTGTACCTCCCTCTCATTGAGTCACCTCTCTCTCCTCTCCCTCTGCCTGGCCTAAGTGTCAGTGCTGCTCCTGGTCCTCCCGGACACTCCTCTCTCTTCTGGGGCAAGCCTCTCCCAGGGCACTCATTCACGCTCGCTCAAGAGGCTGGTAATGACAAAGACTGAACTCCCACCTCAGACACTCAGTTCTGGGCCTTTGCACATGCTCTTCTCCATCTAGGATGCACTTCTCCACTGCTTCAGGAAGGCTTCCCTGACTACCTGAGGCAGGTGGGGTGGCTGGCCTTCGTGTTCTCAGGGCATTGTACTGTCCCCCAACAAGGGGGCTCTCTGAGGGACCACATTAGGCCTGCCATTGTCAAATTCCTAGTACATGGGTTCATGCCCGAGACATAGCAAGAGCTCAATGACTACATGTGTGAAAGATCGCGTGATTCTGGGGCTCACTCCTATTGCTCAGAGCCCTAATCAGAGTTGGAAAGCAAACCTGCTGTGCCTCACTGAGACTACTGCTGGCGATGCACTCAGCAGTGAGCTCTGCTGGTCACTTATAACTTGGGTGTAAATAAAGTTCTCAGGCTTTCTGAGGTTTAGAGGAAAGGAGAGAGAATGAATTCTAAGGGAGAGTGGGGAGACCGGCAGAAGGGGCATGTCGAATACAAGGGGACACACAAAGGGCAGGTGAAGCATCACAAAGAATTTCCACCTACTTGGGTGCGTTCAATATATTGAGGGCAGCCTTTCAGGCTCACTTACCAGACACACCAGCCTTGATGCTGTTTAGTGATATGCAGAGAATCCTTTGACCATATCAGTGTCCAGGCAGCCTACCCACCTCCTCTCAGGTCCCAAGACCACACCTGAGAAAAGCTCTGTGGTCCAGCTGCATCTGAAGTCCAGTGCACAGGCCCCTCCTTTTGTAGGGAGAGTGGTGTCTGTGTGTGACATCATGTCTTGGGGGTGCTTTATGACAGGACAACCTCTCCATCCTTGGCCAGAGCAGCCTGTCTGTTGCCTCAGGGTGGCTTTCAATTCCCACAAGTCAGAGACAGCACCTTTGTAGGCATCTCTTTGGTTCAATTCAACATCATCACTGCTGATTTAGACAACTACAGTGTAGCAAGCTGGGTGAGGTCCTGGAGAGAAACAAAGACACAAAGGTGTTTAAGACTCAGTCTCCTCCCCTAACACAAGAACTTGCACATTTTTTGAATCAAAAACAAGGACACAGCCTAACAACTTCTAAGTGTCACTCTTTTTTTTTTTTTTTTTTTTTTTTTGGTACCGGGGATTAAACTCAGGGGCACTTGACCACTGGGCCACATCCCCAGCCCTTTTTTGTATTTTATTTAGAGACAGGGTCTCACTGAGTTTCTAAGTGCCTCCCCATTGCTGAGGCTGGCTTTGAACTCGCGATCCTCCTGCCTCAGCCTCCCAAAGTGCTGGGATTACAGGCGTGCGCCACCACGCCCGGCTTAAGTGTCACTCTTTAACCATTTTTTCAACCAGTGTCTGGGGCCAGGCAAAATGCCAAGGGGATGGAAAGGTAAACAGGACACAGCCTGCCCTTGAGTAGCCCAGACATCAAATGGATACAATTCAAGACAGTAACTTCTGACTCCTTCAAACTACTATAAATGAAACTAAATACTAATTACATGTCTATGAATGGTTAAAACTGAGGAGTGCCTTAGTTTCACATGCACCAGGTGTTTATCAAGATAGACCATATTTTGGACTTCGGGCATGATGGCACATGTCTGTAATCCCAGCCACTCAGGAGGCTGAGGCAGGAGGATCACGAATTCAAAGCCAGCCTCAGCAAAAGTGAGGTGTTAAGCAACCCGGTGAGACCCTGTCTTTAAATAAAATACAAAACAGGGCTGGGGATGTGGCTCAGTGGTTGAGTGCCCCTGAGTTCAATCCCAAGTACAAAAAAAAAAAAAAAGTCTCAATGAATTCAAGAAGATTAAATTCATTTCAAGTATGTTTTCTGATCACAATGAAAATTAAAAATCATATACAGGAAAATTATTTGAACTCCCCGCCTAATTAGAATAAGTTATACTCTATGTATGTGTATAATATGTCAAAATAACTCTACTATCATGTGTATCTACAAAGAACAAATTTTAAAATTACAAAATAAAAAAGAGAATCCTCAAATATTTTGAAAATAAACAACACAGAGAGATTAAATAAAAAGTCAAAAGGAAAGTTAGAAAATATTTTGAAATGAATGAAATTTTAAAAATAAAAATTTATAGGCTGGGGATGGAGTAGTGGCTCAGTGGTAGAGCACTTGCCTAGCATTGTGTGAGGCCCTGGGTTTGATTCTCAGCACTGCATATAAATAAATAAAATAAAGGTCCATTGATAACTAAAAAATATTTTTTAAAACATTTATAGGCTAAAGCTAACACAGTACAGAGAAATTACAGCACTGAATACCTACTGGGAAATAAGAATGGCCTCAAATTGATGACCTCATTTTGTCCTTTAGGAAACTAGAAATAAAATTACAAGTAGAACCCAAAGCAAACACAAAAATGGGAAATGAAAAAGCCTATAGTGGAAAAAATGAAATAAAAAACAAAACAACAGAGAAAATCTCTAAAACCAAGATAAAAGTTTTATGAGATCAACACAATGTAATTTTCTATATAGAACGGATCATGAAAAAAGAAATGATACAAATTATCAGTATTAAGAGTGATAAAAGTAACATTGATGCATATTCTATAGATACTAAAGTGATAATAAGGAAATATTATGCACCACATTATGCTCTAAGTTTTACAACACTAATTAAGTAGACAAAATCCCTAAGATGCAAAGTCTCAAAGTTCATGCAGAAAGAAATATATAACCTGAATAGTTGTATATCTACTAAAGACACTGAATTTGCTTAACTTTCTCACAAAGAAAACGTGAGGCTCCCATCGGCTTCATTAGTGAGTTCTACCAAACTTTTAAAAAAATTCTTAGGGGCCGGGCGTGGTGGCGCACGCCTGTAATCCCAGCACTTGGGAGGCTGAGGCAGGAGGATTGCGAGTTCAAAGCCAGCCTCAGCAATGGCAAGGCACTTAGCAACTCAGTGAGACCCTGTCTCTAATAAAATACAAAAAAGGGCTGGGGATGTGGCCCAGTGGTCGAGTGCCCCTGAGTTCAATCCCGGTACAAAAAAAAAAAAAAAAAAAAAAAAAATTCTTTATGTTTTAGTTGTAGTTGGACACAATACCTTTATTTTATTTATTTATTTTTATGTGGTGCTGAGGATCAAACCCAGGACTTTGCATGAGCACTCTACTGCTAAACCATAACCCCAGCCCTGTCTACCAAACTTAAGGAGGAAATAATACCAACTCTATACAGACTCTTCTAGAAAGAGGAGGGACTACCTCACAACTCATTCTAGGAGAGCAGCAATGCTCTGATACCAAAGCCAGACAAAGTTCCATATTTCACTTCATAATTGTCACTGCCACAAAACAGCTGCACTCTGTTTATTCAGTCCAAAAATTGGCTTATAACCTTTCATCACTAATCATTGCATGGTATAATTCTGTTCTCACACTGTGTAAAAGGTAAACAGAGCAGCACCACATTCACCAGTGGCATCTGGATGCACATTTGTCTTCTGGAGCTGCCAGCCTAAAATTCTCAGCACAGGCACTGTTGAACAATTCTGGAAGCTGCCTTGGGTGATTTAGAGTGCTGTGGTTCTAATGGTGAACCCATCTTGAGTGGCACTGAGGACAGCACGTCAAACAATGATGCTTGCGCAGAACCTTCAGACACATAAAATTAAACTTTGCACTTTGCAACACTGCAGTAAATTTTCTCAAGTATAACATTTTAACTATAATGCATAAATCAATAACAACTAATGCATTAACTTATTTTTTCAGTCCAGAAAAATGTTTGCTAAACTGTCAAGAAATGATATGCACCTATTTGGACTATGCAGTTTTAACATACATTAATAAGTATTCTGTGCACCCTAATCTTGCCTCAAAGGCAGTTTAGTAAGAAGTGATTTTTTTTTTAGTAATACTGGCAGATTCCTTTTTTAAAAGTTTTGCATAATGGTTGCACCCTACTTTTTTTTTGTTAAAAAAAATTGGCATAAAATCTGTGACAAGGGGCTGTGGTTGTGGCTCAGTGGTAGAGTGCTTGCCTGGCATGCATGAGGCACTGGATTTGATCCCCAGCACCACATAAAAATAAACAAATAAAATAAAGGTATTGTGTCCATCTACAACCATATATATATATATATATATATATATATATATATATATATATAAAATCTGTGACTATTATGTTGTGAAATACAATTAACAAAAGAAAAGTACAACATCCCTCATAAACACAAGCACAAATATTATTAATAAAATCTTATCAAGGGCTGGAGATATAGCTCAGTTGGTAGAGTGCTTGCCTCACATGCACTGGATTCAATCCCCAATAACAACAACACACACACACACACACACACACACACACACACATAGATCCTTATCAAATTGAAAACAACAACATATGAAAAGGATAATGCACATTATCAATGGAGTTTACCCCCAGGAATGCAATTCAAAAATCAATCATTGAAATTCACCATATTAATAGACTGAAAAGGAATCAAATGATCATCAACAGATGCACAAATATATATTTGACAAAATCAGTATCTATTACTGGAAAAATAAAACCAAACCAAACAAAACCTCCCAACAATCTAATAGATAGGAATATCTTCAACCTGATGAGTGGTATCTATGAAAAACCTATGGCTCACAACACACTCAAAGGCAAAGTACTGACTCCTTCCCACCTAAGTTCAGGAATAAGGAAAGGACGTGTACCCTCATCACTTGTGTAGAACATTGTACTGGAGCTCTAGCCAACAACCTAAGTCAAGAAAGAGAAGTAAATGGTAACCAAAATGGAAAGGAAGAAATAAAACTGTATTTTAGGCAACATGATAATAATGCATAAAATCACCAGGCACGGTGGCGCACACCTGTAATCCCAGCACTTGGGAGGCTGAGGCAGGAGGATCGCAAGTTCAAAGCCAGCCTCAGCAAAAGTGAGGTGTTAGGCAACCCAGTGAGACCCTGTCTCTAATAAAAATACAAAAAAAAAAAAAAAAAGGGCTGGGGATGTGGCCCGTTGGTTGCGTGCCCCTGAGTTCAATCCCCGGTACCAATAAATAAATAAATCATGCATAAAATCCTATGATGTCATCCAAAAAGTTACTAGTATTTAGCAAGTTTGAAGGATCACTATACAATAACCAATTATAAACTGGACATGGTGGCACATGCCTGTAAATCCAGCAGTTTGGGAGGCTGAGGCATATAAAAAAGGGCTGGGGATATGACTCAGTGGTTAAGTGCCCCTGGTTCAATCCCTGGTACCAAAAAGAAGGAGAAGGAGAAGGAGAATGAAGAGGAGGAGGAGGAGGAGGAGGAGGAGGAAGAGGAGGAGAAAACAAGAGAAAATCTTTGTGACCATGAATTAGGCAAAGATATTTCAGATACAGCACCCAAATCATGGGCCCTAATAGAAAAGTACTGATAAACTGGACATAATAAAAATAAAAATCTTATGCTCCTTTAAAGACACTGAGAATGAAAATATAAGCCTCAGGCTAGAAGAAAACCCAGGCTGCATATCTAATAATTGTTGTCCAGAAAATTAAAGAACTCTCAAAACTCAGTAATAAAGCAAACACCCTAATTTTTTTAATGCACATTTTATTTGAATATATCCTCAGTGAAGAAGATAAACAGAAGGCAAATAAACACACAAAAATAAGCTTGATGTTACTGGCCACTAGTGAGATACAAATTAAAACTATAACAAGATCTCAGTATTAGACTGTCTCAAAATAAAAGGCTTGGCACGGTGGTACATGCCTACTAATCCCAGCAAAAGGCTGAGGATGATCATAACCCTAAGGGCATCCTTGGCAACCTAGTGAGACCCTGCCTCAAAATAAAAAATAAAAAGGGCTGGGAATATAGCTCGGTAGTAAAGATCCTGAATTCAGTTCCCAGTACTCCAAAAACAAAAACCTGACCACACCAAGCACTGATGAGAAGTGGAGCAACTAGAACTCAGCCTCTGATGGAGAGAGTAGAAAATGATAAAACAACCACTTGTTAGAGTTTGGAAGTTTCCTTAAAAATAACATAAAGCTACCATATTACCTGGCCATTCCACTCTAGGCCATTCTACTCCTGAGAAATGAAAGTATATTTCATACAAAGACTTGTACATAAATATACAGAACGACTTCAGTTGTAATAGCCAGAAACTGGAAACAACATAAATGTCCATCAACGAATGAGTTAATAAACAAATTGTGGCATACTTATACAGTGGAATATACTCAATAAAAGGAATGAATTAGGGCTGAGGCTGTAGATCAGTGGCAGAGCGCTCGCCTAGCATGTGTGAGGCACTGGGGTCAATCCTTAGCAACAGATAAAAATAAACAAAATAGGGGCTGGGGCTGGAGCTCAGCTTGTCTTGCATGTGTGAGGCCCTGGGTTCAATCCTTAGTACCACATAAATAAAAAATAAAGGTATTGTGTCCACCTACAACTAAAAAAAATTTTAAAAAGTAATAAAGGCATTCTTTTTTTAAAAAAAGGAATGAATTACTGTTTTACACAACAATATGGATAAATTTCAAAATAATTTTGCTGATAGAAAGATGCCAAGTGAAGAGTAAATACTGTATGATTCTATTTATATAAAATATTACAAAATGCAAATACCTTTGATAACTGGTATTGATCAGTTGATCAATGCTCGCCTGGGGCTGGGGGTGCAGATAGGGAGAGATGAGAAAGAGAGATGATAAAGGGAGGGGCCTGACAAAACTTTTGGGGGTGATATGTTCATTATCTTAATTGTGACAAGGATCACAAGTTCAAGATCAGCCTGGGCAACTTAGCCAGACCCCATCTCAAAACAAAAAAATAAAAAGGGTTGGGGATGTAACTCAGTGGTAAGAAGCCCCCGAGTTTAATTCCTGCTGTTGGGGAAAAAAAAAAAAAAAGAAGAAGAAAAGAAAAGAGAAGGGAAATGACAAAAAATATAGAGGATAAACCTAGGAGACTGAACAATCATATAATATGAATATCCAGAGGATGAGAGTCAAGAATCAATAATAATGAGCCGGGCGTGGTGGCACACACCTGTATTCCCAGCACTTGGGAGGCTGAGGCAGGAGGATCGCAAGTTCAAAGCCAGCCTCAGCAATGGTGAGGCACTTAGCAACTCAGTGAGACCCTGTCTCTAATAAAATACAAAAAAAAAGGGCTGGGGAAGTGGCCCAGTGGTCAAGTCAAGTGCCCCTGAGTTCAATCCCCAGTACAAAAAAAAAAAAAAAAAAATCAATAATAAAAGAAATAGTCCTTGATTCCTTGAAGAGAAGAAAGCTATGGCTCTTTAGATCACATTTTTTGTTGTTGTTTTGTGAACCCAGGTCCTAGCACATGTTAAGTAAGCCCTCTACTGCTGAGTACACCCAGTCCCTAGATCACACACTTTTAAATTAACATGAGACAAAAATAACACAAAGGATCTCATATGTTTGTGTGTGTTCTGGAGAGATTTTTGAATTTTAACAAGAAAGCATTAAGGCAGAAAAGAAAAAATAGGTTACTCAATGTCCTCTGACATTAAGTATTCCAGATTCATTATTATTTTGTAACAGTAGTAGTACAATGAAGTAATGTTCTACAGAGTTTTGAGAGAAAGTCACTGTGACTCAAGAATTCTATGCTGAGCCAAGCCAGCAGTGTCAGGACAACAGAAAGGTTCTCAGGAGCCACTGAGTCCAGACATCAGTGTACACGGTCTCCTTCTCCTACTCCAAACCAGAGATACAAGAAAGCAGGTCTTAAATATAAATCCATAATAGTGCAGTAAACAATAAGTGGTGCCCTTGTTGAACCAGAAGCTCAAGGAATCTCAAAAATGAAAGGCAAACAGGATAAGGTTGACAGAGGAAACCAAGTACAAAACCCAGGCACAGGCAGGCCTCACTGAGAAGGCAGAGAGTCTCTGACTATGCCTCAGAGTGACAGATCTGGGAAGAGGACCCTATCAAGATGTGAAACCAGTGGTAACTGGCTCTTCTCCCTCTCTCTCTGTGGCAAGCAGACAAAAAGAACCCCCAGTTGGGAGCAATGAGTGTGGGAATACCTGGCAAAAAAAGGGTGCAGGATGGCTGCTAACACCCAGCATGGAACCACCAGCACTCTGCCTAGCAGTGTTTTCTCCTGGCCTACACAGACTAATGGCACACCGCAGTAAATAAAAGCATTAAAGGAGGGAGAACTTCATCAGAGAACCTCAAATACAGACCCGAGCATTTGTCAAACACTGCAAGAAAACCAGCACCGGGAGAGAGAAGCCCAAAGTGTATGTTTCAGTCAGCTTTGCATCACTGTGACCAAAAGACCCGACAAGAACATTTTTGTTGAGTTTATTGGCTCACAGTTTCAGGGTTCAGTCTGTAGATGGCCAACACCATTGATCTGAGCCTGAGGTGAGGCAGAACACCATGGTGGAAAGACTTGGTGGAGAAAAGCAGCTCCGGATATGGGAACCAAGAAGCAGAGAGCATGGCTCACCAGGGACAAAATACAAACCCCAAAGCCATGCCCCCGGTGACCTACTTCCTCTAGCCATACCCCACAGACCTACAGGTATGGCCCTAATCCACTGACTAGGCTATCCCCCTCATGATCTAATCGTTTCACTTCTAAACATTCTTACACTGTCTCACACACAAGCTTCTGGGGGGGGGGATACCTCATATCTAAACCATAACACTGTATAAATAAAAGAGCTAATGACTAAGGAAAAGAGTTAACAGAGCAAATAAAAGGAGGCTTTATATAAATATGATTGATATTCCCCAAAAGATGAGAGGATATGGCACCTGTGAAATATGAATTGGCCATTAGGGTGGAAATAAAAATATAGCTGATGAAATTTGAGCTCCACGTAGGCCCTGTGAGGAAATTTCAGTCATGAGGGAGTACCTTGACTAGAGTTACCCTCTCACAACACACAAACATAAAAGCAGGACAAAATGTATAAAACAATAACTATAAAATAACTATATATGAAAAGCAACCAATGCAGGTTCTCTCTCTCTCTCTTTTTTTTTTTTTTTTTTTTTTTTTTGGTACTGGGGGTTGAACTCAGGGGCACTAGGCCACTGAACCACATCCCCAGCCCTTTTCTTTATATTTTATTTAGAGACAGGGTCTCACTTCATTGCTTAGGGCCTCACTAAGTTGCTGAGGCTGGCTTTGAACTTGAGATCCTCCTTCCTCCACATCCCAAACTGGTGGGATTACAGGTGTGTGCCACTGCACCCAGCCCAATGCAGGTTCTTCCGAGATGATCTCTACAGTTACCTTACCTAGGTGTTTTTCTGAGAGTATTTTCAAAAGTTATGGTCTGGGGAGGTAAAGCCAAGACAGGGACCAGCAATCTTAATGGTCACAGGAGGCTGAAGGTCACAGCAACTAGTGTGACTGGAATTTGAGAAGCAAGGAACCAAAATGGAGAAAGCCACAGGCCAGGAGCCTGAAATTCTTCAGAAAGATGCTCCTGAAGTGTTTAGCCACCTGTGAGGCTGTACATGATCAGCAAGTAAGATGTTCTAACAGATAACAGCTTTTAGAATGTGAGAGCTGTCAGATAAATTCAGTTGCAAGTTCCAGGGAGATGAGACATTTGATGCATTCTCCAGTTATAAGTGGAGACTCCAGAAAAGCATCATGTTATAAGGACGACCCAAGAAAGACAAACAAAACTAAAACTAACTTCAACCCTCAAAGCCTACTAAAAGTTAATATTCCTCTAGAGAAAATAACATAATCTACAACATATTAATCCATATTGTCTAGCTTATAATTAAAAGCTCATAAATCTGAAAAGATGCAGAAAAAGGCAAATGACAAAAAATAAAATAGTCAACAGGAGACCCAGGGGTAATCCACAGAGTTAGCAGATAAGGACTCTAAAACAACTATGAATTATATGTTAAAAAAAAAAAAAAAACATTTAAAAAGAGAGGCAAAAATAAAGTTACTCAACAAAGAGTTATAATCTTTAAAAAATTAAATAGACACTCTGATAGGCAACCTCTGCTATGGCCCCTAATAATCCCCACCTTTTGAGTGTGGTATGCACTGACTGATTCACTTCAGCATAAAATGTGGTAGAAGTGAGACATCACTTCCAAAATAAGATCAAGACTGCGTTTCCATCTTGGGTGCTTATGCTTGGTCTCTGAATGTGTGCCATTGAGTAAAAGAGTTGCCATGTCATGGGGTAATTCTGTGGAGACCCACGTGGTGAGAAGCAAGACCTGCCAACAATGATGTGGATAAGCTCAGAATGGATACCCTTACCACTCCTGCACATGTTCTCCTCCCTGCCACAGTGGATCCTTCAATGAAACCATGGTACCAGCTGGCTGCAACTGAGGGATTCATGAAGGACCTTGCGCCAGAGGAACCCAGTTAAGCCTCATCTGATAGAAACAGAAACACTGTTTCTTTTTTTTAATATGTATTTTTTTAGTTATAGTTGAACGCAATAACTTTATTTTATTTATTTATTTTTACGTGGTGCAAAGGATCGAACCCAGGGTCTCGCACATGCTAGGCAAGTGCTCTACCGCTGAGCCACAACCCCAGCCCTATTACTCATTTATATTTGATTGGTGCTTTCTACATATGAAGGTGTAATTCCCTGTGGTATATTTACATATGCACATATGTGATTTTGTTAAATTCGTTCTGCATTTCCTCCCCTTTCCAATTCCTCCTCTCTCCCTCTCAATCTCCATCTATTCCATTGATCTTTCCTACATCATTATGATATCTAATCTCCCCCTCTTTTGCTCTAGCTTATTTTGCTCTAGCTTCCACACACAAGAAAATATCTGACCTTTGTTTCTGAGTCTGGCTTATTTCACTTAGCATGATGTTCTCCATTTCCATCCACTTATCAGCAAATGCCATAATTTCATTACCCCATTCTTCTTTTTTTTTAAAAAAAAACATTTATTTTTTAGTTGTAGGTGGACACAATACCTTGATTTTGTTTTTATGTGGTGCTGAGGATCGAACCCAGTGCCTCACGTGTGCTAGACGAGTGCTCTACCTCTGAGCCACAACCCCAGCCCCACCCATTCTTCTTTATAGCTGAGTAAAACTCCATCGTGTGTGTGTGTGGGGGGGGTATACATCTCACATTTTCTTAATTTGTTCATCTATTGACCTATTGATGGGCATCTGGATTGGTTCCATTATTTGACTATTGTGAATTATGTTGCTATAAACACTGTGTGGCTATATCTCTATAGTATGTGATACTATAGTTCTTTTGGATAAATATCAGGGAGTGGAATAGCTGAGTCATATAGTAATTCCACTCAAGTTTTTTTGAGGCATTTCCATACTGCTTTCCACCAATTCGCAGTTGTACTAATTTACAGTTCCACCAACAATGTATGTGTAATTTTCCCCCCACATCCTCACCAGCATTTATTATTTGTATTTTTGGTAATTGCCATTCTGACTGGAGTGAGATTAAATCTTAGTGTAGTTTTGATTTGTATTTCCCTGATTGTTACAGATGTTGGAACATTTTTCATGTATTTGTGGGCCATTTGTGTTTCTTTTTGTGAGAAGTGTTTATTTAGTAGTTTTGCCCATTTTTTGACTGGGTTATTTGGTTTTTGGTGTTAAGTTTTTGAGTTCTTTATATATTCTGGATATTAATCCCCTGTCAGAGGAGTAGTTGGCAAAGATTTTCTCCAATTCTGTAGGCTCTCTTAAAGAAGTTATTTCTTTTTTAAAAATATTATTTGTTTTAGTTGTACACAACGCCTTTATTTTTTTTACGTGGTGCTGAGGATCGAAGCCGGCTCGTGCATGTGCTAGGCGAGCGCTCTACCACTGAGCCACAACCCCAGCCCAAGATGTTATTTCTTTATTCACAGCAATCTCAATCAAAATATTTATGAAATTATTATTTTTTAATATTTATTTATTTGCTTTTAGTAGTACACATGCCTTCATTTTTACATGGTGCTGAGGATCGAACTTGGGCCGCGCACGTGCTAGGCGAGCGCTCTACCACTGAGCCACAACCCCAGCCCCTGAAATTATTTTTTAAAGTGACAAAAAATATTAATGGAGTGGCTGGGGATATAGCTCAATAGTACAGCACTTGACTGGTATGAGCAAGGACCTTGGTTAGCACCTCAGTACTGCATTAATAAATAAATAATTTTACTTATTGGGAATATAAATCAGTGTATAAATCAGAGCTGGGGATATTAGATCAGTGCAGAGCATGTGCTTAGCCTGCGCAAGGCCCTGGGTTTGATGCCTAGCACCAAAAAAGAGAGAGAGAAAAATTTTTCCAAAAATATTTGAAAAATAAGACTTGTTCTAGGAATACCAAAACATACCTAAATCTTGAGCAATTAAAATTGTTGGTATTAACTAAAGGAGACAACTCAATGTAACAGAAACTGATCTTTGTGTTTATAGCTCCTTGAATATGATAAAAGTATATCATTTTGATTGTGTGATAAAAAATTCTCAGTGATTAACAAAATGGCAATTTTTTAAAACCTTAAGTATTAATAAAAAGAACATATTTGTAATATTGAGATAGGAAAGACATTCTTAAATGAGATGTAAAATACTCAGCATATTATTATTATTGCACGGCTGGGGATCAAACCCAGGTCCTCGAATTCACTAGGCAAGCACTCTATCACTGAGCTACACCCCCTTCCCCATATATTAATATATAAATTTCTACATATAGCCAAGTGCAGTGGTTCACTCCTGTAATTCCTGCTACTGAGAAGGCTGAGGCAGAAGAATCAGAAGCTCAAGTCCAACCTGGGCAACTTAGCTAGATTCTGTCTCATAAATAAACAAATTTCTATAAAACAAAGCCATAAACAAAACTGAAGACAAACAAGAAATAGGATTTATGCAAGCCGGGATAGTGGCGCACGCCTATAATCCCAGCAACTCGGGAGCCTGAGGCAGAAGGATCCCAAGTTCAAGGCCAGCCTCAGCAATTTAGGTAGACCCTCAGCAACTCGGCAAGACCCTGTCTCAGAGAATAAAAAAGGGCTGGGGATGTAGCTCAGTGGTAAAGCGCCCCTCAACTCCCAGTACAAAATAATAATAATAATAAAAACTGAGAAAGATTGGACGCTGCAGGGCCATACCCAAGGCAGTTGGAGTCCCACAGCTAAACTCAGCCCTGTCCTTTCTCCCTTCCCCAGTACTTCCAAGGTTCGCTGCATTTTCATAAAGAGCGCGATGCCTACCCGGGAGTCAGGCAGGGAGGCGACTTAATGTGGCAGGTGGAAAGTGCACCATCTGTTTCCTCACCTGTATAATGGGGATGCTAACAGTACCTATCTGGCCTATGAGGTTAAACTACCTAAAAAATCCAGTGCACCGCCTGTCATGTTGTTAGCTATCATTTTTTCCGTTACAGTTCTAGGTTCTCCTCGATGTTCTGTGATGACGTCAGCGAGAATATGCCAGCAGACAGCTTCCCAAAACGGATGGCCTAAGGTTCTTTCCAGGTTGTCTTGCTCAGGTTCAAACTCCTCGGTTGCTTTTGAGCGAGATCCACGGCGTGGGATGTCAAGTCCTTGTCTAAAATGGGGTGATGCTGTGACCTACCTCCCAGGGCTCAGAAGTGCCCAGAAGCTAAAGCCAGTTGGCGCTCTAACGTCTGGAGCACGCTCCGGAAGAAATTATTTTTAGGAAAATAAATCAGCAAACAACCTGTTGCTGCAGAAAGCCTCCACAGTCCAGGCCAGGGCCACTGCAGCCAGGGCGCCACTATCTACCTCAGACGTCACCTCACGGTCCTGCGACCCACGCCCAGGCAGTCGACAGAAAACTTGGAGCACGAGAGCCCAGAAGCGCGGCTACTGGCGTGCTGCAGTCCCCGAGCCGGTCCACTCCCGCCCGAACACAGGCTCCCAGCCAATCAGAGAGCCCAGGGCCGTCCTCCCGCCCACCGTGGAGCAGGGGGGCGTGGCGTCCCATTGTAGCCAATGAGGACGACATCCTTCTGGGCGCACGCGCGCGTCAGAGGCGGTGCCTCAGCAAGATGGCGGTGAGCAGCCTGCGCGGTGCCGCTGCTATGGCCAGCACCTCTGTGAAGCCCATTTTCAGTCGGGATATGAACGAGGCCAAGCGGAGAGTGCGCGAGCTCTACCGCGCCTGGTATCGGGAGGTGCCAAACACTGGTGAGAGGCAGCGGCGCAGGCGGGGCCCCGGAAGCAGCTGCCCAAGGTCTCACGACCGAGCCGAGGTCACCAGTTTGGGCAGAGGCGACTGCGGGTGCTTCGGGGGAAGAGGGTCACTCGAGCTAAGGTGGACCTGACCTGACGGCAGCGCTGAGGTCAGACCAGTTGTTCCTAGCATCCTACAGAGGTTCCAGGCGCGCTCGGCGCTCTGGTGTCCCGTCTCCTAGTTCTTCCAGAGGTCTGGGAGGGAGAGCAGGGACTGTCGGTGACATACTCATTATGCAGGTGAGGCACCTGAGGACACAGAGAGACAATGAGAAGCGTTTGTGGCCTGGAACCCAGAATAGAGTTCCAGAAGGCATTTTTAGGCACCCATTGGGTTTTATAAACAAAGTGGCCGTAGGATTCGGGCAGTCATCCAATTCCTACCACCACCAGAAAGTGAACCAGGGAAGGGAAGTGACTTTCCCAAGGTCGACCGGTAAGCCAGCGACTCCTTTTCCAGTCTCTCCAGGTTAGATGGCATCCTTGCCCTCCAGTCTCCCAAGACTTGCTGGTCTGCCCGCTTCTACCGCAGAACCTCTTTCTTCGCCCAGATGACAGAGATGCCGTCCGTTTAGTGAAGGATTAGTATGTAAAATCCTTGCCTGCAGAGCTTGTTTTCTTATCTTGATATCCCCCAGGCTGCCCACTGTATTGGATAAAATAAAGACTGGGGGAAATCCCACCTAAATGTCAGGGGAAGGACAAGTGTGAGACCGTCTACGTTTTGTTATCTTGTTGATCTTAGTGTGTTTTAACTTGGACCCTCCCTGCGAGTCTGAGGGGTAAGGCATGTTTGAGTGAGTGGGAGCATTGTTGCACCCCTCAGAGCTGACACTTCCCTATCTATGAGAAGCAGCAGGATGTGGAGATTAGAATAAGCCTGCACTCATCTCCAGGCTCTGCCCTTTAGTAGCTATGTGACTCTGGGCAAGTTATTTCATCTGTGCCTCAGTTTTCTCATCTGTAAAATGGGGGTACTGATAGTATCTTCAGAGAGTTACTGTGTTAAATAGGTTAATATATTTAAAGTGCTTAGAACAGGGCGAGACACTTGGTTAGCACTCATTAAATATTGGCTACTGTTGTTATTATTATTGCTGCTTATAGGGCTTACCCTAGGATGACTTTCCATGCAGAGCCCAATTCTTTGATGTGGGAACTGTGCTCCACAGTCCCTATCCTCAAACTGACTTTTTGAGAGATTGCTAGTGACCTTGACTTAAACCCACCTGAAAGGGAGGAACTAAGGAGGAAACGACATGGCTAAGTTGAAGCTGGAACCCAAGTATTGCAAGTGTCAGGACCTAGCTCTTTCTAAATTGTCCCTTCCCAGGACCTTCCTTCAAATGCTGTTTGGAGAGAGAATCCTAGAATCAGAAGGGGCCTGAGAGAGGAAAAAGAAGGTAGTGGGTTACAGGAACCTAGAAAGCAGGGTAAGAATGGGGGGCAGGGAGTGGTCAAGGGAGCAAAGGTCAGACCTACAAGGAAGGTCAGTAATCTGTAGCTGGTCAGTTACTTAGATGCTACACTGTGTCGTCCATCACTGGAACTCCAGCTAAAGAATCAAATCAAGGATTGGGAATAAGTAATAGAAGTGAGGATAATTAACATTTATTGAAATGTTTACATATGGCCCAGAACTATGCTAAAGGCTTTACATTGCCTTATTTTCAGCCAGGCTCTGTTTCCCACCTTACAGATGAGGCACACAGACTTGTCTAGGGTCACACTATCAATGAGTAGAAGAGCCAGTTTTCATATCCCTGATTATTCAACTCTAATATGGGGCTTGGAGTGTAGCTCAGTGGTAGATTGTGTGCTTAGTATGTATGAGGACCTACTGCCCCTGCCCTCTCTGCGCTCCCGGATGCTGCCCCTGTCTCTGAGAGCCTCCCCTCCCCTTCTGCCCCTGCCAGCTGCCGCGCCCTTCTCTGCTTGCCCTTGCTTATGAGCTCCTGCTTGTCTACTCCCCACCCCTCTCACCCTCCTCATGGTCTTCCCTGAGAGAGACCCCTCTATGAGTCTGTGAGCAACTGGCACCGCTGCCGCCCCTTCTGGACGTTGCCTCCTGCTGACACTGTTCTTGCTCTCCCATCATCACTTCTGACGAGACTCGCCCACCCCTCGGAACCTCCCACTTCTGCTCCTGTCCGCCCTCTCACTACCCATCACCTGCTGCTCTGTCCTAACCTCCCCCCCTGCCCTGAATCCCCTGCCTGCCTCGCTGTCAGTCTTGCACCCCCTCGTGCTGCACCTTACCCCCTCGCCCACCCCAACCCCCATCCTGATGTTGCTCTGCTGACCCTGCCCCTCTGGCTGCTGCTCCTTCTCTGCCTGACCCCCTACTTCCCTGTGCCTCCCCCTCCCCTGAAGTCCTCCTGAGAGCCTCGAGACCACTGACGAGAGGGACTCCCCCACTTTCTCCTGCCCTATGTCTGAGACCTCTTCCCTGAGCTCTCGTCCTGTCTTGCTGCGCCCCCTGCTTGAGACCTTGGCTGCCCCTCCTCCTGCCCTCGCACCCCGGACTCCCTCGCTCCTGACTGCTCCTGCCTGCCTCTGCGGCCCCCTGACCCTGCCCACTGCCTACCCCCCTCCTCTAACACACTCTCCGCCTGCTGCCTCTCCCCCCGGTCTGCTCCTGTGCTTCTTGCTATTGCCCCGGTGAGCCTGTCGCTGACTGACTGTGCGGCAACCCTGCTCCTTTGCCCTGACTGATGGCCCTCTGAGACGCCCTGCTGCCTCCTGCTCCATGCTGTCTCCTCTGTGCAACCTGCAGTTACCACCCTGCCACCTCATGAGGCCTTCCACCCCTGTGACTTCTGATCCCCTGCTGGCCCTGTCCCCACTCGGCTGAGGCGTTGTGACTGCTCTCCCATCGATACCATCCTCGCCCCGCCCCCCCCCACTGCCTACTCCGCCTGCCTCCCCCATCCATCCCGTGGCTCTCTCCTGAGATCCCCCGCTACCACCTCCTCTGATTGAGCCTCTGAGCTGTTGCACCCCCCCCCTGAACCCCCTCTGACTCACTGCCTGCCTCCGCTCTCCTCTCTCCCCTGCTCAGTCCCCTCTTACCTTCCCCTTCTCTCGCTACCATGCTCCTCAGGCTCCTGGCCTGAGACTGCCCCTGAGATGCCCGTCCATGGCTGAGACCCCTCCCCAGCTCTCTCCCTTGCTGCCATGCACTGCCCCCTCCTATGCTCGCCTCCCCCCCCCTCTGACCTTGCCCTGACCTTCTCCCTGCCTCCTTTCGGCCCTGAGACGCTCCCCTCCTTCTACTGCTGACTGCTCCTCTATCTTGCGCACTCTTGAGTACTCCCTGCCCACCCGGCCTCTGGAGGCACTCTGTCCGCTGAGCACGGCACTGGCTCTGCCCCCCCCCTGACCACTCCCCTGACCCCCCCATGAAGCCTCTGCCCCCCCTGAGAGTCTCACGCCGCCCCGCTGGACTCCCTGGCTCCTGCTCCTGCTGCTCCTGACCTCCTGGCCTGCACTGGCCTCTGCGCACTGACCTCGCATATCGTCCTGCGCTGCCTGCCCTTGATGACTCTGTCTCCTCCTGCTCGTTAAATCCCCACAGACTTGTCTAGGGTCACACTATCAATGAGTCAAGGGAGCAAAGGTCAGACCTTACAAGTATGAGGACCTGGGTTAAATCCCAGCACCTGAAAACTGGCTCTTAATGCCTACTCTAGTTTTTCTGAAGCTTCTGGGATCCACTTTGGCATGGGAGCACAAGGACAGAACTGGCTTTGAATCCCTCCTTGGGGGCGGGGGGACGACTATATGCTGCTTGCTGACCAGAATATAACAGGAGGCTTTCTACAGAAAATTCATTCATTTAGTCTGCATTTCTCTGGGTATTGTACTGTAGGGTCAGTACTAGATGCCTAGAATGATACAAATGTGAATAAAACATTTTTTTGTTCACCCACAAGGCCTTCAGGGGTCTTGTAGGCAAGTGAGGAAGGTAGGCACATAACCAGATAATTACCTGGTGTACCATAGAAGTGGCAGAGGAAATGCTGAACATTTTTAGTAGCCAACATTTGTTTCATGCTTTACTGTTTTCAAGGTGCTGTTACTTATTTTCTACCATATTCCTATACAGCAATTAGATTAGAGGTTATTTCCTTTCCTATAGAGAACATAGGCAAGAAGGTATACCCCAGACTGGGTGAATGTTCATACTGATCTCAAGGCTTTACCCAGCTTGTTTGACTCCTATCCTCGTGTTCTTTTCCTTTATACCATGCTGCCTCCCATCAAATGATCACCTGGTGTGAATGATACCAGCATGAACTGGAGCAAAGGCTGACAACTGTATCATTGTCATCCTTCCTGAGCAGTCAGGAGCCTTCCCAACTCAGGAAAGCCTTACTAAGCTTGGGAAAGCAGACTGGAAAAGTCATCTTTCATCCAAAAGGAATACTTCCTTATCTTTTGAGTCTTTCAAATATAAGCCGGGCGTGGTGGCGCACGCCTGTAATCCTAGCACTTGGGAGGCTGAGGCAGGAGGATCGCGAGTTCAAAGCCAGCCTCAGCAATGGCGAGGCACTTAGCAACTCAGTGAGACCCTGTCTCTAATAAAATACAAAAAAGGGCTGGGGATGTGGCCCAGTGGTCGAGTGCCCCTGAGTTCAATCCCCGGTACAAAAAAAAAAAAAAAAAAAAAAAAAAAAAAAAAATATATATATATATATATATATATAAATGTTCACTATTCAAAGAATAAGCCAGGAGTCTGTGAGTTGAGAAAGAATAGCTGGAATTGATTTATACCAGGGCTTCCCAACAGTGGCATTTGCACTAGATAATTTATTGTACAGGGCTGTCCTGTGCATTGTAGGCTGTTTAACAACATCCCTGCCATCTACCTATTTGATGCCAGTAGCATTCTTCCCTTAGTTGTGACAATCAAAAATGCTTCCAGATATTACCTAGATCATCATTGGTTTGAGAATCACTGATTTAGACAAGATTCAGCAGACTAGAGCTAGGCTATTTTCATTTTATTTCCTCTGGTCTTTCTCACTGGTGGAGGGGTGTGTTCAATTGGTTGGGATGTGAGGATGGCGCCTGGGACAAAACTGATACATGTCTCTCTAGGGCAGGGTTCCCAACCTGGGTATGGGCACTGAGGAAGGGGGGCTGATGGGTACTAGCTCCCATAAGTATCCCTGGCAGCAGTGCCTCTTAAGGTTGGCCTCTTAAGGAATTTAATATAAAAGTGTAGGAAAGGCAAGCACTGATAGCAGAGGAAGACTCCTCGTATTTCTCCTCTTAAATGAGCACAAGATTGTAAATGAACAAAACAAAACAACAACAAAAAATAAACCACCTGGATTCTAGGCCCATATTTGCCAGGAACAGTTGTATATGATTCCCACAGTGCTCATACCTGATTTTTCCCAAGAGGGAAGATTCCGAATCCCAGGTCCCATACTGGTTTTTCATTTGTTTTTGTAGCTCTTTTTTTATCATCCTATTATACTTTTCTGTGTTTTGTGGAACCCCTAATGTGATAAAGGGATGACCAGCTTTTTGGTGCGGGGGTGGGGTGCTAAATTCATCCACACTCCAGTTTGCCATTTCCCGTGGTATAAATATTCCCACCATGGTTGATAAGCTACCAAACTGAAGGCAGATTTGGGAAGTGACTACGTAATTGGCTCTCCTTTAGGACCTGCTCCAGGACAACACTGGACACTTCTAGTGAGTGGTCATCTCTGTCATTAACATTTATTTACCTGTCAAGCTGGGATGCCAGTTCTGTTAGATGTCTGCTATTGCTCATTTCCTGGTCAAAGAAACATTGTTTTCTTTGCAACATGGTATGCTATTTCCTAGGCAGAAGCTTTATTATTCCATGGCTGTCACTGTTATGAGTATGATGAGCTTCAAATAGCCCTCATGGTTTTCAGAGCTAGGTGTGCCAGTTCTGTAGACCACAGTGGCCATGTCCCAGCATTGGCCTCAACACAAGGAGTCCTCACCCAGTGAGTATGCTGGTCTCCTTAACTGCAGTACTAGTTCTAGGCTGTAAGCCTTGCTTGCTGTCCCCCCACCCCCCACCCAGTCTACTGGGCCTCTCCCTGTGTCTGTATTCCACCTAGCTCACGGGGCCCATTCATACCTGTCATCAACATATCCACAGATGGCTAGTGCCAGGGGATGAAAATACACGTGATTGAAATCTAATTTTAAAAGGGCATCCACATTCCTGTGTGCCATATAACTCGAAGGTCACAGTCTGTCACTATTTTAGGTGCTAACTTAAGGGGTTGGGAATATTGTGATTTTATGTTTGCAGTCATGGATGACCGTTCCTCTAACCAGAATTTAATACCTAGAGAACTGGAACTATATCTTCTTATCTTCTGTCTTTCCCCCAAGAAACCTGCTTGTTGGATTAAAGCCTTCTCTACCTGCACAAATCCTTAAGTAATCTGTCTCAGCTCCCAAGTTCATGTGGTACTACAGCCCATGCCACATCATTTTACACAAATTTCAACCCTGTCATCATATTGTGCAGATTGTTCCATATAAAAATAATGCTAATCTTGGGGTGCCACTCAGTAGTAGGACACTTGCCTAACATGAACAAGGCTCTGAGTTCAACCATCTGCACCACAAAAAAGAAAAGGAAAAGCTGAGTATGGTGGCATGTGCCTCCAGTCCCAGCTACTCAGGAGGCTGAGGTTTGCGGCCAGGCTGGGCAATTTAGTGAGACCCTGTGTTAATAATTATACTAACATTTATCGAGAGCCTACTCCGTACTAGGCACTGCCGTAAGCATTTTGTATCTCACGGCATCATCACAACTCTATGTAGAGTTATGGATCTTACTGTCTCACTTCACTGACGAACAGACTCAGGCACAAAGCTGTTAACTTACACAGAATCACATAGCTGACAAGAGCAGCTGGGATTTGAACCCAGGTTGATCACACTTTTCAACTGTGCTATATCCTATTTCTTCAAATGCTGTAGTCTTGTCTCCTGAAACAGAATATAAGCTCATTGAGCCACGTCTCGCACATCTTCACATCTCAAGCAATTAGCTGAGGGTCAGGCTAACATTTGGTGCACAGAATGAATGCACAACCTGTATGTGTTCTGTGAACAGCCACTGACTTAAGTTTTTTAAATATATGTTTAGCTGTGTAATTTCTATCCTAAATCTTGTTTTCTCTTCAGTGCACTTATTCCAGCTAGACATCACTGTGAAACAGGGACGGGATAAAGTCCGAGAAATGTTTATGAAGAATGCCCACGTCACAGACCCCAGGGTGGTTGATCTTCTGGTCATTAAGGTAACTGAACTTCCCAGAGCAGCTTAAAGGACTGGCCAACTTGTCCCAGGCTTTTCAGTTTCCCCAGATGAACATTTTGTCTCCAAGTTAAAAAAGTAACTACTGGTTTAGCAACTGTTGCTGTGTTTCAGAGGAGTACTGGAAACTGAAAGTTATCCCCTGATTAAATAGACCAAGATTGTTGAAGGGAAAATCTACTGGCTTCCATTTTATAACCAAGAAATACCAACATGGGAGGCTGAAGCAGGAGGATCACAAAATTTTAAGGCCTGTTTGGGCAAATAAGTGAGACCCTGTCAACAAAAATTTTTAAGAAGTACTGGGGATATAGCTTAGTGGTAGAGACCCCTGGTTCAATCTCCAGCACTGCAAAAGCCAACCAACCCAAACAAAAAAAAAAATATATAAGGAGGAATGTTTGTGCTCTTGTTAACCATCACCCCTGGAAGTTACTGCTTTACCTGGATGCCAGCTTAACAGCTGGACAAGGCAGACAGGTTGGTGTGAGTACTGTGTAAATGGGAGTCAAATTCTGGGCCTGATTCTGTCTTTCTGGTCAATCACATTGGTATCAATAGGAGCTTCAGTGTGGACCAATAAATTAACACAGGAGAGATGTTAAGCAGAAACGTAAAGCAGTCAGGTTATGCAGTTGTTAGTGTTGACTATCTGAAAGTCCTTTAAGATGATTTAGTCCTACTTCATTTTCCACATTGCTCCATAGGGTATGTATTTGTCCAAGGTCATTCAGCAGGTCAGTGCCAAGCACAGAGTAGAATCCAGGACTTCAGTATTGTATTCCTTTACCTTGACCACCTCTCCCCTCACTTGTGCAGGGCAAGATGGAATTGGAAGAAACAATAAAAGTGTGGAAGCAGCGGACACATGTTATGCGGTTCTTCCATGAAACAGAAGCACCCAGGCCAAAGGATTTCCTGTCCAAGTTCTATGTCGGCCATGACCCATGAAGCTACTCAGTGGAAAGGTGCATGTTGATATATTTAATTATTATATACAAATAAACATATACAACTAAACTCATATGATGGTTGCTTCATGGTAGAATTCTCTTGGTGAACCAATTTCCTGCAGTTTCTCACCAAGCCTGGAGAAGTGGGGTGTTGGTATACATCCCACCTGTCATTCCCTTGGCTTCAAGTGTGTAGTGTGCTATAAATGAGATTGGATTCTTCCTCAGAGTCTCTATCATGTCAGTAACAGGAAGAGATGACGCCGTCTCTTCAGAAACTCACACTGGATATGCGGCTGGATGACTTGTTAATTTAGTCATGTTGCCATAGCCTACACAATTGGATGCCTTGGTGTTGGGGCACAGATAATCCAAAATTAGCCATCTCTGGCTGTCAGAGAGGGGTCAGAGCAGCACTAACAGGCATGGAAAAAGACCTGACAAGATGGGCCATTTTCCTGTCTGGTTCTGAAGAAAATTGATGGTCAGATGCTTAGCCCCTCTCTGTCAACAAGCACCTGTCCTCACAGTGAGATTCAGTTCCTCTTCAGGCAGTCTGCTAGTGAGCCGCCTGTTGGATGCATACACAGAGAACAGAGCTATTCCTGTCGATTTTGCACACTGGTATAGCTCTAAATGTAAGGAGAATAAACATCAGTGGAGGTTAAAGAACTGATCCCTATTAGCTTTGGATGGTATTCTTCTCTGTTCATTCCCTGGAAAGTCCAAATGCTAGAGAAAGGAGTTCAGTATCTACAGGTGTAACCATCCAGAGGATTCCTACACTTTTCAGCATAAAGGATTCCTTTATCTTTGCCTAAGGAACCCAAGTTTTAAAAGATCTTTCTTATGAGCCAGGCACAGTGGCACACGCCTGTAATCCCAGCGGCTCGGGAGACAGAGGCAGGAGGATCACGAGTTCAAAGCCAGCCTCAGCAACGGCAGGGCGCTGAGCAACTCAGTGAGACCCTGTCTCTAAATGAAATACAAAATAGAGCTGGGGATGTGGCCAAGTGAGTGAGTGCCCCTGAGTTCAAGCCCCAGAACCGCCCCCCACCAAAAAAAGATCATTCTTACGACACTAAAGTAGCTGTAAAATAATAAAGCTCCAGGTGCTGAGGCTGTGGCTCAGTGGTAAAGCACTTGCCTAGCACGTGTGAGGCACTGGGTTTGATCCTCAGCACCACATAAAAATAAATAAATATATAAATAAAATGTCTATAACTAAAAAAAAAAAAATTTTAAATAAAATAAAACTCCTAATATGGCACATAGCTATCCAGTATTACTAACAACAACAACAAAAATAAAAGCTTGAGGTTTTAGTGAGCTTTGAAGGAAAACTGTTTCTATTGAACTTTTGTAAATTTAAGAAAATAGGTCTCAGGCCCCCTTCATTACCTTTGTGGATCCATAGAGGCCTGGCATCCTGGGCTACTTCTCTGATAGAGAAAGAGCAAAGACCAAAACACTGCAATAGCTAGAGCCTGCTTTCAGTCACACACAGCTGATATTTATTAATGTTATTCATAATTTGATTGCTTGCTTTTTCCAGTGTTCTGTGGACAACTTGGGGAACCTCCCAGAATGTGGGGATCTGGACTGTGGTCACAGACCATGCAGGAGTCAGGGCTGGGGGCTTCCCCGGAGCCCTTCTGCTAGTAGGGGAGGAGGGCTGAGTGCATCACCGTTCCTTCAGCTATGGTTTTGTCCTTTCCATACCTCCTCTGTGCCCTGTAAGAAAGGAGAGCAATAGTGAAGTGGGCGCCAGTCCTCCATCCACATACTGAAAAAGAATTCCACAGAATGCTTCTGCCAAACATGGCAGGAGAAAAGCAGTTCTTAGGATCTTTGATTATTTATTCAAGTATTTATTGGGCATTCACCACAGGCCAGGCACTAGGAGCCCATAAAGGTATTAAAAAAAAAAAAAAAAAAAGTTCCCTCCAGTAAGAAACTTGGGCTCTGGTAGAATTTTGGTGTGGATGTGGATGTTTAAGCACATAATACTGAAGTTTTTAAAATTGGTTTTTATTTTTTTTGATACTGGGGATTGAACGAATGGGCATTTTACCACTGAGCCATATCACCAATTCTCATGCCAGGGTCTCATTAAGTTGGTGAGGCAGGCCTCAAACTTGTGATCTTCCAGGGATTGGAGATATAGCTCAGTTGGTAGAGTGCTTGCCTAGCATACACAAGGCCCTGAGTTCAGTCTCCAGCACCACCAAAAAAAAACCCACAAAAAACAAACTTGTGATCTTCAGCCTCAGCTTCCCAAGTTTTCTGGTATTACAGGCATGTGCCACTACACTCAGCAATACAGAATGTTATAAGAGAGGTGAGGGTCACTCAGACAAAGCAGAAGTCACTCTCAGATGAAGGGATAAAGAGACTTTATCAGGTGGAACTAAGACAAAGAGCACTCTGAGAGTGACAAGCCAATGGGGCTTGAAGGTACTTGAAAAATGAATCCTGGGGATAGCCCACAAGGGTAGGACAACAGAAGGCCTGGTCCTCTCAAGGGCATTTCCTCTTGTGGTTGGGAATATGGAAGATTAGAGTGGGATAAGAGGTGTGACTAGATAGATCATGGTAAGTCTTGAATGCCAGGCTGAGTCAGGAGTGTCCTTATCTATGACAGCTGTGCTGCCAGAACGCATATATCAGAACACAGGAAATCAACACAAGAATGCTAAATGAGAAAAGGGCTGGCACACCTGGGGGAGGGTCTGTGAACAGTATGAACCAGGCAGTTACGCCCATGCACAGACTGTATTGGTGCGGAGCTGACAGTGGTGAGGACTTGCCCATTTCCAAATTCCAGGATGGAGCTGCTGAAATGAAGCTGATGGTGGTGGGTGTGGAAGGCATATTAAATTGTCAGGAAATGTATGAGTTGATGAATTACGACTACATTAAGGGCAACTGAATAGATGGCTAAGATCTGGTCCTAGTTGGAAGAGATACCAGTGAATTTGTAAGTCAATTGTTCCCTGTCCAACATAAACACTAATAACCAAATGGATTAATTCATAGAAGCTTCTGACCTGAATGTCCAAATGTTGCCACCAGGCTAGACTGCATCACAGATCACATTAGATGCTCCACCCACTTTCTGCTACTGTCCATTTAAGGGAAAAGCAAGTCTTACCTGTTAGTCATCATCGTCATCGTCCTCTGGGACAAAAATGTCATGCTCCTCAAGTAGAGCAGCAAAGTTCTTGCTAATAAGCGTCCCGACATAGAGAAAGGGGATCACAATGGAGAACACACGGAGGAGGCCAAAGGACATCTGTAGAGGGTCAGAATGGTGGCTGTAAGCTCCAGAGCCTACTTTGGCAGGAGCGTTTGCTCCTGTGGACCCCAAACCCATCCTAAGCAACCTGATTTTAAGTCCTTGGAAAAACTCAGAGCAAGAAAAATAATTAGAAGAGGAGATAAAAAAGTGATTGTGGTGGCCATGAAAAAAGATACTAGAAAGAAAAGTACAAGGCAGCCTAGACATCTAAAAACTAGGCACAGCCTGCTAATTATTTGTAGATACCCTACAATCAGGTGAGAAAGTTCTAAGAGGGCTGGACTATGGTCAACTCTTAAGACACTACACGTGAAATGAATTACAAAACGATGTATGGCTATGAGATGTTCTATACAGTTCAAGTAACAGGTTCCCTGATGCCTGACAAAGTTGATTTCACCACACAAAATTTAGAAACAGCTGTGTTTGAAAAGTGGGCACGTCTTTACAATGAAATACATGGATCCCAGAAGATCACCAACATTTCATCTCCTATTTTCCTGGAGTTAAAAACACTTTGAGAAGCTGGGAGCTGTGGCATGCACCTGTAATCCCAGATACTCAGGAGGCTAAGGCAGAGGGACAGCAAATTCAAGGCCAGTCTGGGCAACTTAGACTCTATCTTAAAATAAAAATGTAGATCGGTGGTAAGGTGCCCCTGGAATCAATCCCCTATATTGGGGTTGGGGTGGAGTGATGCGGGTGGAGGTGTGTTGGGGATGTAGCTCAGTGGTAGAGCGCTTGCCCTGTTGCCAAAGGCCCTGGGTTTGATCCTCAACCCGGGAGTGCAGTGGGGAGGTGTTCAATTGTCAGTTATGCCTCTTTGTAAGACAGCAGCACTTTCTTTCTGGTCTTGCTGTGAAACCAGCCTATGGTTAATTGTGTGAATTAGCACGGGCCAGACTAGCTTTCAAGAATTGTTTTTTAACTCACACAGCCCTGCAGTCAAAAAGCAAACTTTTGTTTGGTATAAATGGCCATCTCTATTATGCTTAGAAAGACCCAAGGATACTGCTAACTAATAGCACTCAGTGGTGGAAAAAGAAAAAAAGAAAGAAAAAAACCAGGATCTGGTCGGGGCTGTACTAAGCAAAAAACCTGGATGCGCGGCCCTAACTCGGCTATCAGCCTCAGATACTGGCCACCACCCTGGTTCTTCATATACTAGGTCAAGACTAATAAGGTCCTGCCCCACATACCCCTGATGCACAAACCCCTTTCACGGCTCGTTCTTTCACCCCATCAACTGCGCGCAGAGACTGCATGACCAGCCTGAACTCGATGCACAAAGCTGTCTTTTGGCCCAGAAAAACGGGCACTGTATTCCTCCCGATAAGCTAGTGCAAAATACAGCCTTTACCCTTCAACCTCAGTCTCCAAAACTCCGGCTCAACATCGGGTTTTAAACAACATCTCCCCCGCCCCAAACAAAACCGGCAACCCATCAGCGCAAATTTGTCCTTAGTCCTCCTTCCAGTTCATAGCGATCCCTTGATTGGCCTCTGCTCCTGCCGATCAACGTCAGCCCGCACGCACTCCCCACAACGATTGGCTTCGGCCCCTTCGCCCCGCCTCCAGGCAGACACTCACTTTCACAGGTTTGGGCAAAATGGCTCCGCTGCGGGTAACGATGACTGACCTCGACGGTTCCAGGCTCCGACCTGAGCTGCCCCGTGTGGCAGAGACATCGCCACCTCTCTTCAAGATCGGCCCACTCCGGAAAGCCCCGCATCGGACGGGTGCTAACGCCAGCCAGCGAGTCGCTCCGGACGCCATCTCCCAGCTCCGCCCCTCGCCCGGGCACCAGCACTTCACTGCCGGGCCCCAGAGTAGCCCTCACGCAGAACGCCACCCCAAGCCTCGCGAGACTTGGGAGAACGCGCGAAGCGCAGCTGACACTTGCGCAGTGCCCCCAGTTCCTGTAAAGAGGGGTTCGTCTCCCGCCCGACGTGGTGACGTCACGAGGACGATACAGACGTCCTACTTGCCCCTCCTGCGGGTCCCTGGTTGTCCGCAGTGCCACAGTAAGGTCTGTGTCTCTCTTTGTTCCCCGACGGGTCCGCTGAGAGATTGTTGAATCTTATATAACTAAAAACATTGTAATAACCGAAATAAATAACATTTTTTCTAAATCTTAGTGTTTTAATTGTATGTATATATAAAAAAAAGAACAGTAACAAAGATAACAAAGGCCTGTAGTATCTGTGTATAAAATAAAGTGCAGGTGGGCCGTAGGGGTCCCATACAGGGCTGGGAACAAAGCAAGGAAGGAGTGGGTCCTGGGCCTAGGGCAGCACCTCAGCCTCCTGGAGTCTCAGTCTTCGGCCCACTTGGGTCTTAGTCTAGCCACCTAAAGCCCCCCCAAAGGAAGAGGGAAGCAAGGAAGAGGGTGTCTCTCACCAGGCCCTGCATCTTTCCACCAGCCACTGCCACCACACCTTTAAGGTGACTGGCTGGTCTGGCCTTTGGCTCTGTAGGCCCAGCTGTTTTGCCTTCCAGCAAATAGAAAAAACATTTTGCACCACTGCTGGGGAGAGCAGCAATGAGGGTTCCTGAAGGTAAAGTCCGGGGAATTTTGACAGAGTTCCCAAGTGGCTTTAGAAGGAGGAGTACCTTTATAGGAGCCCAGCCGGGAGTAGGATTTATCACAGGGTACCGGGAATCCTAAGCTTCTAGAATGCCCAGGACTGAGGACCAAAGAAATAAACTGGCCTTCCCCAGGGGGCCACCCTGCCTCCCTGCCTCTTTTTCACTTCCTGCTCGGCATTACCAAGAGCTAGCTGACCGCTGAGGACAGAGCACAGGAAGGGTTTTTGCTGACATAAAAAGCCCCTCCCAAGGCAAAGTTCAGCACTATCTGTTGATGGGTAGCCAAGGAGTAAGAAATCCCTCTATTAGCTGAAGGTTGTCTCCTCCAAACTATGGGGGAAAAGGGGCCCCATGCCCAGTCTTCCTACCCCTCTCAAGAAAAGCTGGGTCTAAAAATCCCTGTAACACAGTAAATTCATTTTCACTGACAATGTTAGCCCCTAAGTCAAAGCTGCAGGCAGCCTCTGGTATTTAAATGCACGTGAGACTCCCTGTGTTGGAAATTATGGCTAGTCTGGTGTGTAGGTCAAAGGTAGGGCAGCCCCCTTTCCTGCATTTCATTAATATCCCCTGAGAGAGGGGCAGTCCTGTGCAGAATCAGGAGACAGGTTTGCTCTGGGGTGATATGGTAAGTAAACCACCTTTCCTCTCTGGGTTTCAAAAAGTCAGGGGGTTGGAAGTCATGATTCCTCAGTCCCCTCTAGGCACAGGGAGGATATGGAACCTAGAGAAGGCCTAAAAAATCAGGAGGGAAGGAACTCCCCTCCCCCCAAGAAGCAACCTTAGAAGCGAGTAAACATTTAACTCCTTGAAAAGCACTGGCCACAGTGTCCTGACCAGCAGGGCAGGGCCAGAACTCAAAGGCCCAGGCTAAGGGCCTATCCTATGGCTTGTATCCTGGCTGGCTCCCCAGGACCCTCTGCTGCCACCCCCGCCTCAGCTCCACAATCTCCTGACCATACCAGTCGTGGAGAGTAGAGAAGCAGGAGGTCTCAGGGGACACAGGGCTCTGCCCCTTGCCTAGGAGGAAGCTGGCAGGGCCCTGCAACTCCCACTCAGCCAAATCCCGCCCCGCTGGCCTGCTGCCCCCTTCTCCAATGGAACCCATGGGGCTATAGTCACTGGGGAGAAAGTGGCCATTCTCTGGACTTAGAGACGAGTGATTGGGAGCCTGTGGCTTACAGCGGCTGGCAACCACCTTCCGGGAGGCACAGCGGTGCAAGGCCAGGCTCTGGCGGGCTTCCTGCAACTGGCCTTCCAGCTCACGGACCACCAGGCGCATGTAGCCAAAGCTGGCCCGGGACAGTGCCTTCACCCAGGCCTCCTGGGCCACCTGCCCATCTGCTGCCAGCAGGTGTGGGCGCACTCCTGGGGCATCAAAGCGGATGGCAAAGGCGAACTCCTCCGGCACGGGAGCCTCTGCCAGTTCCACGGTGCAGCCCTCCAACACTACCAGGCTCAGCGGGGCCCGGCCCTCGCGACTGTCAAAGGAGAACAGCAGATTGCCCTTAAGGACAAACCAGCATCTTCGGCCTGTGCCACTGGGGGTGGGTGGGGTCCCTGGACCTCCCCAAGTGCGCAAGAAGCCCGTGTGGTCTGCGGGGGAGTCGCTCAGTGCGTAGTGGGTCACACTCCTCTTGTTAAGCTTCATGGCTCCCAAAAAAAACTGTGAGGAGAGAGAGATGGTTGGAGATTAGAGAGGGAGGCAGCCCTTGGAGGAAGGGCGCCGGCTCTGGAAGAGACCTGGGCCCTGCCCTGTGGCCCTACTCACTGGCTGCATCCCCTAGGCGCTCAGTCTTCATGTATGAAACAGGCGGTCTTCCCTGCCTTTCTCTCAAAGGGATGAGAGTCATGCCAAAATCTGGACATCAAAAGACTCAGGAGAAAGGATATTGTGATTGTGGACTAGGAGGTCTGGCATGACATTGACATGGTTTTTTAAAACCCAAAGAAATAGGCCCCAGCTGGGCTGAAATGGACCCCAAGTCCATAGAAACCATTCTGCTTCAACCGCCCCCTTACTGGCAGGCCTCTCAACCCCAGTTCTGTGGACAGTCCTCCAGGGTTCCCATGATTCTTCTGGGCTCTATTGGCCTCTCATTAGTGTGTGGCATAGTTGTCCTTCACCAAGAATCTGCGGCCTTCAAGGCCAGATGGGTGCAGGGGGTGGGGAGGAAGGCCTGCCTCACAGTGAGGTTCAGAGGAGATCTACTCTGTAAGCAAGTGCGTGGCCCAAACTCAGGATATGGCTGAGAAGGGCCCGCCACAACCACTGAATGCTGCTGCCCCAAGGATCATATAAGACAATTAATCCCAGTGTCCTTCTTGTTCTTGGAAAACTGTGACAGAGAGCATTGAGGAGGAACTGCCCAAAGCCACACGGCCAGTGAGAAGCGGGACTTGCTCTATTTATTCTCTCACATCTTCTGGGGGGAAGTCTCAGGTGGTGATGCACTTACCAAAATAACTCACAGGGGGAGGGCAGGCGCCTCTTGTCTGGCCACACAGCTCAGCCACCTGGTTCCCAGGGGGCCTGCAAAACAATTCTCAAATGATGAGAATTCCTACTGTGAACTGGGGCAAAACAAAATGACCACATCCACCAGGAAGCCTTCCCTGCCCCTTGATAATCCCCACCCATTGACCAGACCTGGCACCTATGAGCAACTCAAGGGTCTGGGTCCCCCAGTCATGACCTGCACTCTTCAGACCTCCACTGAGTCCCCTGAGGCTGGGTCAGAGTTAAGTGCCCTCATAGCTTCCTGTTTTCCTTCCGACACAGTTTGTGGGCTTTAATTTATGTCACCTAATCAGAGAAGCCTTGCTGGATCCCCATACCCAAGGGAGGTCCTGATCACCAACATGGCTGAGAGAAGGTTTCCTTCGTCCCATAAAGATCCCATTGGCAGGGCTGGGGTTGTGGCTCAGTGGTGGAGCGCTTGCCTTGCTTGTGTGAGGCACTGGGTTCATTCCCCAGCACCACATAAACAAAAAAACTAAATAAACAAAATAAAGCTATTTTTAAAATCCCATTTGCATTTTCAGCACTGTCCCAAACCCTAGAAGGTCCAGGGCTGTATCCAGCTTGGCTCCACCGATGAGCACTGTGCCTGGCTCGGGAGACCTCAAGAAGGGGATTATTTCCAGGCAGGGGCAGTGCCCACCTGTAATCCTGTAATCCCAACAACCCGGGAGGTTGAAGCAGAAGGAGTGCATTTTAGCGGGACCCTCAGCAACTGAGCGAGACACTATCTCTAAACAAATAATAAATACAATTAAAAAGACCAGGGCTGTAGCTCAATGGTAAAGCGCCCCTGGGTTCAATTTCCAGTAAGAAATAAAGAAGGAGGAGGAGGAAGAAGAAGAAAAGTGCGTTGTTGGATTCAGGGGTCTACATCAGTGGGCAAAGCAAAGTCCCCTGCCTTTCTGGAGCCACATTCCAGCGGGGGAGATCCACTGTGAGCAAACAAAAATAAACAAATAATAGTAGTTAATTAAATTATAATTAATGGAATAATAAACAAGGGCCGGAGTGATAAGGGCTATGGAGAGAAAAAGGCAGCCGGGCTGGGGAGGGGCCATTCCAGTCGGGGTGGCCCAGGAAAGGGGAGGAGACCACAGATGTTGGCCTGAGGAGTGTCCTCAGCGCCCGTCCAGACCCCAGCGCCGGGCACGGGGCGGGGTCCGCAGCCCGCGGCGCTGCCACTGCTCGCCACTGCTCGGGCTGCGGGACCGGACCCCGCGCCCGGCTCTCGCTGGCGCACCGCGTCTTCCAGGGCTCTCTGTCCAAGGAGCCGGGAGCCGGGGGCTTGGCCGCTGGAACGGGGGTGGCCGCGGTGGGGACCTCCCGGGCGCGGGCCGCAGCCCGGGCTTCCCGATCTGCGCGGCGCGGCCGTTCCCGCCGCGACCCGCGGCCGCGCCTCCCCCGCGCCGCCGCCTCCCGAGCCCGCGGGGCCCGCTCTCACCTCCCGCGCTGAGCGCGCAGCCTGGAGCCCGCTCGGTGGGCTGCGGCCGCGTCCCGGGCGCTCGGGCTCCGGCCCCTCGCCTCCGCCGGGCTGCGAACGTGGCCGCGGGAGCCCGGGACCCCGCCCGGGCGGCTCGGGTTACCGCCCTCGCCCCTCCCTGCCCAGAACGCTCCAGACTCTGGGATCCTCCGAGTCGCCTCGGGATCCACACCGGCGGGAAACTGAGGTCCCGGAGGGTGGGCACCTGCCTGAACCACAGAGCTGGTCAGTGGAACCTGGCCGTCACGCCAGGGCTGCCCCTCGGGCTGTCCAGGGGCCTCCCGCCCAGCACGCCGCTGGGAGAATTCGGAATCCACTTTCCCACAAGGTCCCAATCGTTCCTCTCCTCCTGCTGAGCCAAGCCAGGCAAGGCCTCCAGCCGGGTGTCTGCTAAAGGCGAACTCCTACATAGCCTGCCAAGCCCTGCCAAGCTACTGACCAGGCCCCTGGGGTCTGCCTGATCTCTGCCTCTGCAGATTATCCATTTCTGCTTCCACTATCCTGGAGGGTCCCTCCCCTAAACTCCACCCTCAGTTGGCCCACGCCTAGGCCTGCAGTGAAGATCCCTGGAACACACAAAGACCGAAGCTGGGGGTCCCCAGAGGCCCTTCCTTGGAAGCCCGTGTACTCAAATAGATATGAACTTGAGGGTTCCCACATCAAAGCCTTTGCTTTTGCAGTTCCTGCAGCCTAGGCAGCCCTCCCTTCTCACCCCCACCCTCCCAGCCCTAACCTCAGGACCCCTTCACAGCACTTACATCTCAGGTCAGATGTCCCCTCCCTGGCCACCCACTACACAGTAGCCTACCCTGAGGTTTTGAGCACATCCCTGGGTGTGCTTTCATTATAGCACCAGCCACTACAGAACTTCCCTACACACATGCTTATTTCTTGTTTATAGTGTCTCCCTTAATAAATTTTATTCAATCAATAGTAAAACTATGATAAATGTGTGAAAAGGTAACTGTGTGGAAAAGATAGAGCAGAGGGAGGGAGATGGGTGTGGAACCCCCTTTTTAGCCCTCTTTTTAGCTTAACTGCTTTTTTCTGCTTCTGTAAAATGCTTGGCTTTAAGACAATAACAGTCAAACTGCTGTGACTCTATTTAGTAATCAGCTACCTCTATTCTGTCAGCCTCAAGCTGTCACAAGTCTCTGGCCATGGGGACAAAGGGAGAACAAGCCCGATCATTTTAACCCGGCCCCATGCACAATAAAACCTTGTAAGATAGAAGCAGGACACTGCAGTGAGCTTGAGAAACAGCACATTCCATTGCACTGAAGGCAGCTTCTGCCAATAAGAACTTCCTCAGTTATCAACATACTTGTCGCGTGCGGGCTCCCCTGGCCTATTGTAATGTGAGGAGACCCCCTAACTGTAAGGATGGCCAATCATATGAACCCATAGCTCTCCCGGTTCTACCTCAATAAAAGGCTCGCACCCCCTGAGTGAGGGTCTCTCAGTACAGATCCCCTGTGTTGGTGAGGTCTGAGAGTCCAAGCTTAAGCCCAAATAAAGGCTCTTTGTTCTTGCATGCACTCTGGACTCCTTGGTGGTCTTTGGGGGTCTGTTCTCTGGGCATAACATGGGGAGTGGGGGTGAGAAAGTTTTCATTTTAAATAGAAGGCAGGGTAGGCATCACTAAGAAGATGCCCTTTGACAAACACTTGAAGGAAAAGAGGGTGCCAGCTAGGCCAACATCTGAAGGAAGAGATTTCCAGGCAGAAGTAACAGCTAGTGCAAGGGCCCTGACCTCTGTTGTGCTTGAGGAGCTGCAAGGAGGCCAGTGTGGTTGGGAGGTCCCGAGGAAGGGGCCAGCAGGCACTTGCAAATCTGGGAGGGCCATAAGGACACATGGAGATGAGTAGCCATCCCAGGGTTTGGAGGGAGGCTTGACTAGTTTTCAGGGGTTGTTCTAGTTGCTGGTCAGTGGAAGCAGGAGACTACTGAGGAGGCTGCTGAAATACTCCAGGTAAGATGTGGTGTGGGCACCAGAACAGTAAGATGTGGCCAGATGCGGGATGGATTTTAAAGGTAGAGAGTGTAGAATTTACCAAGAGATTGCATGTGAGGGGGAAGGAGATAAGGCTGTATGGAGAACTCCAGTTTTTGGCTTGAGTACTCAGAGGTGGAGTTGCAACTTCCTGAGATGGTGGCAGGCATTGGGTTGGGACCCAATAATATTTGAGATCCAGTGACCATCCAAGTGAAGGTGCCCAGAGTAGTATTTGGCTCTAAGTAGTTGCTCAATAAATACTTGAATGAAGGAGACAAGGAATTTTCAGAGTATCTGGGTGAGTAGTCCCTCAGAGTCTCCTGACTGCAAGAGCTGTGTTCTCCACCTCCTTTGCTCTCTCTCTCTCTCTCTCTCACCCATCCTCCTCATAGTAGTGCCCATTCATTTTCACTACTTTTAAGCGACTTACTACCAGCCATGTTTCGGGACATTTCCTCATTTCCTCGAAACAACGCTCTCAGAGGATATTCACTGCACCGCCACTTCCTGAGAGCCCACCGTATGGTGGACACTCTGCGCCCTCATGGGTTCCATAGAAGGGACATAACTAGCCTCGCCAGGAACCAGGTCGCCCAGGGGCCCGGACCTTAAGCCGGATTCCGCTCCCGCCCCGGGAGCGCGAAGGGCTGGAACTCGACGGGGCGGGGCATAGGGAGTCCGTGGGGGCGGGGCGTCGGGAGGGTGGGCCCTTGGAGGGCGGGGTATGGCGTTGCTAGGGGGATTCTGATAGGTTGCGCCAGAAGGCTAGCCGCGCGGGCCCCGCCCCACTGGAACGCGGTGAGCGAACCCGCGGAGTGGAGCTGCCTGAGGCTCTGGAGGCCCAGGCCGAGGCCGGCGGTGGGTCTGATTGCGCTGGAGGGGTGAGTGAGGCAGCCGGGACTGGGCACCGAAGGCGGGAGCCGGGGGACGGGAGTCGGGAGGGCGCACGGGGCTCAGCGCCTCCGTTCTTTCTGGGCGTCCTGAGCCCGTTGCTTCCGTTTTCTGGCCGCAGCCTGGCCTAGCGCTGCCTGTAGGCGCCAGGGATTCCCCGCACCGCGGGGTGGGTGAGCTCTCAGGTCCAGGGCAGCCTGATATTTCTTAAGGAAGAGCTCAGGCTTCGGGAAGTAAAGGCTGGGAATTGGTGTGGGCCCCGAGAGTGGGATCCATGCCGAGGATTGAGGGTGGCAAGGGGAAGTAGTCGTGAACCCAGAGCTTCTCTACAGTCTCTTGCCTTTCAGAGCCCACAAAAGCTGAAAAGAGCAGAGATTTGGCCAGGTTCTGAGACGCCGAGTCCAAAGCCATGTTACTGAGGATAGGTACCTACACCGACCGACCGGGAGCGACCGCAAGGGTGGGGGAGGACTGTTTGGAGAAAGTGCCAGCCCTCTAGTTTCTGCCCTTCTTATTCTATGTGGGTGTGTGGGGAGATGTGTTCCTCTTATTCTTGGAGCTGGGGTAGGAAAGGTGAAGAAGATGCTCCCCACCCAAGAAGCGATTCCCCTCCAAAGAAGCCCTTTCCTTTCTCGTCCCCTTTCCCCCAAGTGCACAGGTCCCATCTTATGTGATGTGCCAAGAACAGTCCTGTGAAGTGGGAGCAGTAACTCCCTCTTACACATAAAGAAACTGAAGCGGGAGAGAGAAAGGGCTCACCTTGGTGGGCAGGCTGGGTGCAGGTCCTCCTAGCCAAGCTTGTAAACCTTCCAGAAACCTCTTGAGTGTCTGTGTTTGAGAGCAGAGTTCTGGACTGAGACTTAACAGACCTGTCCTCTGGCCACATTGTACTGTCAAGTTCTATGAGGTGGGGAGAGCTGGTCAGGGGATATAGGATGGACATGATTTAAAAATGTCAGTTTTGCTAAGTCTTGTCCTGCTGTGGCAACAGCAAGTGGGGAGCCAGACTTCAAACCCATTATCTTGCCCAAAGGACCTCCCCTGCCAACCCCTGCAGGAAGAGCCAATTCTACCCTAAACCTAGGAGTCTGGTTCCTCTAATGTGCAGGCAGTGTGAGCAGCACGTGGACGGGTGCGAGGAGGGTCCGGACTGTGAGAGCCATTCACAGTCACCATTCCTCACCCCCACCCCCAGTGCTCCTACTGGTCCTGGTGGCCCAGGTGCTGGTGTTAGAGAATGGGCTCCTTCGGACACCACCCATGGGCTGGGTGGCCTGGGAACGCTTCCGCTGCAACATTGACTGTGATGAGGACCCAAAGAACTGCATCAGGTGAGTGAGGCCCACAGCCACCAGAGAAGCCTCGCCCAAGGCCTGCAGAGTGGAGGCAGGGAGAGGAGGACCAGCTAGCAAAAAGGGCAAAGTCAGAACCCCTGATCCCAGAACAACTGCAGGCAGAATTCGCTTAGAGGATATCTGATATTTAGCCTCATGACCTGCTTGGGGCCCTCTGTGGGGCAGGGCTATAGCAGTGGACCTAGCCCCTGAGGTAATTCAAAGGAGATAATGTAGAAGGCCAGGCAGGCCTCCACATACGTCCTTGGCCCAGTCCTGCCCCTCAGCCTGGGAGCCAGACCACTCATTTCACCCCACCTAGTTTGTTGCTCCTGACACAGTGACTTAGTCCTCAGCTGAAACTACAGTCATGATTTTTACAGCCCAGATTCACACTCAGAGCTGAGGAAGGGGCAGGAAGAGGGTCAGGCTGGGTGATCCAGCAGCCCCATGCTCCTTGCTAGTGAGCAGCTCTTCATGGAGATGGCTGACCTGATGGCACAGGATGGGTGGCGGGACCTGGGCTACGTCTACCTCAACATCGATGACTGCTGGTTTGGTCAGCGAGATGACACAGGCCGCCTGGTGCCTGATTCCAAGCGCTTCCCCCATGGCATCGCTTTCTTGGCTGACTATGTGAGTCCCACCCCAGCCTTCCCCGGGGCCTGGGGGTATTCCACTCCTATCACCCCACCTGCTTGAGGACTCTGTCTCATGGGGGAAACTGATGAATGATCACCACTGTGGTGAGACAGAAAGGGGTATCTTTCTCGGCCTGGGACTCCAGGAAGACCCTTGGAGGAGACAAGTTAGTTCTTGAGCCACCCCAGAGAGGCCTTTAAGGCAGACACAAAGGTCTTGAGGCAAGAAATAGCCAGAAGCAGTGTGTGTTGGAGGGAGGAAAGGCTGGAGCTGGCAGAGGCCAGCCAGCAAGCTGGGACCTCTCCTCTGGTCATCAGTGGGAGCCAGTGAAGGTTTGAAGGGGCCCTAGTCAGATGTGTCGATGAAGAGGCTCCCTGAGGACCCCACATGAGCCCTCCATGTCCTCAACCCCCTACAGGCTCATTCCCTGGGCCTGAAGCTGGGCATCTATGCGGACATGGGCAACTTAACCTGCATGGGCTTCCCTGGCACCACGCTAGACAAGGTGGAAATAGATGCGCAAACTTTTGCTAATTGGAAGGTGGACATGCTGAAGCTGGATGGCTGCTTCTCCACCCACCAGGAACGGGAGGAGGGTGAGTTCCACAGCTGCTGGGGGCCATCCGGTAGAGAGGAAGAGACACCACAGGAGCTTGGTCTGTGTGTGGCACCTCACGGTGGTTTTCCCAGTTCCCCTCACCGAGGGGCTGAAGGGATGTTCAGGTTCCCTAAAGATGGGGTGGACCATAGCCACCTCAATCTTGGTGTGTGGGAGGTACTTCCTGTTTGGAGCCTTGGTTTCTTCCTATTTGGTTGGAAAAAGTTTGAGTGGAAGCCCCAGACTGCCTCTGCGCCTGCTCAGTCCTCCAGTGGGGGTTGGGCTTTTCTTTAGGGTACCCCAAGATGTCTGCTGCCCTGAATGCCACAGGCCGTCCCATCGCCTTCTCCTGCAGCTGGCCAGCCTACGAAGGGGGCCTACCCCCTGAGGTAAGCCATTCTGTGCACCCACCTGCCAAGGCTCCCATATCCGAGGGCCTCCCTTGTCCTCTATGTGCCAGGCCACAGGGAGGTGGCTACCAGAGCCAGGGCTGCTCTCACCACAGTTGCCCACGTGTTTATTTGTAGGTGTGTAGAGAGGGAGCCGTAGCATCTTAAGAGGGGGCCACAGCCAGCCCAGGGTGTTAGAGAAAAGGAGCCCCTCGTCAGCTGAGCTGACAGGGTTGGTATCCAAGGCCTGTGCCAGCACTGACCACCCAGCAAGTGGTCGGTGTGCTAGGTGGCACTGAGTGGGCTAGGAGATCCAGAAGGCTGGTAAGCCAAGCCTCAGAAGGGCCCACGGGTACCTGCTAGCCCCCATCCCTGGCACATCTACACTAGGAAGGATGGGCTCAGACCTCCAGAACTAAGGGAGATAGCTGGCAGGTAGTGGAACTCTGAGAAGTGTTTGTGTGCAGTACGGCAAATGCACACAGTGGGGAAGGTTGTGGGTGCACCATCCTGGACCTACTCTGGGCTTGGCTCCCGTGCACATGAGAGGATAGGGAAGGCTCCATACTGGTGCCAGCCTGTATGGAAGGGGAGCCTGGGTAGGCCCATAGCAGGTCCACCCTCTCAAGAGGGCTTCCTGGACTTGAATAAGCTTGTGGACCTGTCCTGTTACCCCTTCCCACTCTGTCGCCTGCTGAGCCTCCCCAGTCCCTGGATGGCTCCAGGCAGCAGGGCATGTTTGTGCTGGACTCTGCCTTCCCTGGCATCCAGGTGAACTACACTCTGCTGTCTAACATCTGCAACCTCTGGCGCAACTATGACGACATCCAGGACTCCTGGAGGAGTGTGCTCTTCATCCTGGACTGGTTCGTGAAACACCAGGACATTCTGCAGCCATTGGCCGGCCCTGGGCACTGGAATGACCCAGACATGGTACCAGCCTGGAAGGGAATGTCCCTAGACCCGCAGTCCATGAAGGCCCTGCGCCCCACTGCCCCGTGCTCTATTCCTTCCCTGATGCTCACTCCCAGGTTCTAGGTCAGCTTTTTGAAATGTGCCCCCGAACTGGGTGTGACATGTTGTGTCAGACTCACCTTCAAAGTTGTGCACAGTGCCAGGCCCCTCCCCCACCCTTTTGCATCAGAATGTTCAGGGAAAGGAATGCCCATTGTTTCCAGAACTGGGTCCATAGCAACCAACTCTCCAGTGAAGATGATGCCCGTTCCCTGCTGTTTTGCCATTCCTAACAGCTAGACTGCCCTCTCCTCCTGAGCCTCTGGAAGCTCTGCCACACCCTCTACCCTGCTGTCCTACAAACCCTGCCCAGCCCTGCCCACCATCCAAGGCCACCATCAGCCCTCAATCTTGCTTCTAGAGCTTCAGTCCTAGGTCCTATCTCTATCATAGCCCTGCTGATTTTTAAAAATAGTTTTATGGTTATCTATTCATTTAGTCAACAAGTATTTACTACCAATGACAATTATAATTGTGACTACTAAGCCAGGTGGAGGAGCCAGCCTAGAAGAGTAAAGCTTACCTAATGCTTTGGAGCCGTAGCTCCGGCTCTGCCACTTACCTCGAGCAAGTGACTCAGTTTTTTTTCTGTGCTTTGAGAGTCAAATGAAATAACTCTAAAATGCATATGCCAGACACTGTTTAAATTGTGATCACCAAGTACCATGTTGAATTAGCAATAATGGTTTATGTCCTGACTGTGGATTGGTTGTTTGCCCTGGGGTCAGGAGTCTCCACTGGTTCATTCAGCTCTGGCTAGGGCAGGTGGATGGCCAGTGGTAGGTGCAGGGACTTTATTCAAGCCTGGTTTCCTATGGCTACCAACTGCAGTATATTTCTTGAATTGCTCTCCCCATTTACAAACTTTTTTTAAAAAAAAATATTTTTAGTTGTAGATGGGCACAATACCTTTTATTGATTTACCTTTATGTGGTGCTGAGGATTGAACCCAGTGCCTCACATGGGCAAGGCAAGCGCTCCAACACTCAGCCCCAGCCCTCCCATTTACAAACTTTACTAGACACTGTCTCAAAATAAAAAAAATAAAAAGGGCTGGGGAGAGCTCAGTGGTGGAGCACTTACCTAGCATGTGCCAGGGCCCCTGTGATACCGCAGAGAATATCATCCTCCGATGCTCTTGATGAGGGGAAAAAAACCCAAACTGATGTGCAGATAGAAGGTGACTTATTTGCCCCACGACCACATAGCTGTGCTAAGCCAGGTCCACACACGGGACTCTATTTCCCCAGTCTAGTCTGTGCCCATCTCTCTGGGGAGCACAAGCTGATTGTTCCTTTCTTCTGTTACCAGCTGCTCATTGGGAACTTTGGCCTCAGCTATGAGCAAGCCCGGGCCCAGATGGCCCTGTGGACAGTGCTGGCAGCCCCCCTCTTCATGTCCACAGACCTGCGCACCATTTCCCCGCAGAATGTGAACATTCTGCAGAATCCACTCATGATCAAAATCAACCAGGATCCTTTAGGCATCCAGGGACGCATGATTCTCAAGGTACTAGGGTGTGTGGGGAGGGCTGAGAACTGGGCCTGAAAGCAAGGCTGCCAACCTGGGGGACAGCTCGGGGTGGGGCTGGGTCTCTGAAATCCCTTCCTGGTTGCATACAGTGGAGAACTGCTGGGAGCTGCTCCCACTGCCCCCTTCTTGCCTGGGCGAGAGCAGGGCAGAGTAGGAAAGCTCATGGGCACGAGGCAGGGGCACATCACTACACGATTGCACAGGGGAACAGTGAGGCATAGTGCCACTGCACACAGGTGATGTCCTCCAGAGAGCTACAGGGCTTTCCTCTAGAGTTTAAGAAATTGTTTCAGCCAAGACCTGCTATTAGTTTCTACTATTTATTGAGCACCTACTGTGGCTCAATACATTTTAGATACATTTTTTTTTTTTTTTTTTAGCAAGGTGGATACTCTTCCCTGTTTTACAAATGAGAAAACTGAAGCTTCCAGAATCTAAGTAACTTTTTTTATCCTAAGGCTGCATAATTGGTACAAATAAGACTTCAGCAATCTTGTGAGCTTCTGAGGTAGGGCCTCATGCAGTATTTGTGTCCTAGCAATGGGGGCTGTCACAAAGTAGATGTGGGTGAGCATCTGCTAAGTCAGGGAAGGAAGATAGGGCGAGATAAGTTGGGGAGGCCGTGGCATCATCCCCAAGCCTCTGTATGACACAGAGCTGTGGTCTGGGGGGCTCAGAGCCCAAGAGAGGGCCAGGAAGGGAAGTTTAAAACCTCCCTGAGCAGAGACCTCAGTCGTAGCTATCTTTTATGCCCAGGAAAAATCCTTGATTCAAGTGTTCAAGCGGCCTCTGTTGGGGGACACCAGTGTCGTGGTCTTCTTCAGCCGCAGGACGGACATGCCTTTCCGCTACCACTCCTCCCTGGCGAAGCTTAACTTCTCCAGCTCCGTCATCTATGAGGTGAGTGCCCTGCACTGCAGCCCCTGGCCTCACCTTCTTGAGTCTGGTTTCCAGTTTCCCTGGGTGGGAGATGGGGTGGAGTGGGGGGTTGGTCTACTGAGGCTGATTCTCACTCACACATGGCCTCCCCTGTGCCATGGGCTTCAGGGCCTCTGGCAGGCGCTTGTGCAGCTACTGCAGGCACTGAGGCCTGTGTCTGGGGCTGTTCTTGGTACTGGTTTTTAAGCAATGCAGACAGAACCACTATGTACAAACGAGTCCCCTTAACCTCTCAGGTTGCTGCTTGTTCACTGGGCAGCCCTCATGGAGTTGCACAGGCTGGGGCTTTCTCTGCTACCCATGTTTGGTCATCTATCAGCTTTGCTGGTGGAAAAACGAAGGGAGATTCCGGGCTCCCACTTCCATAGGGCACACTGGAGGCCTGCACAACACACCAAGGTCCCGGCACTTCTCCACACTTTGAGGGGCTTTCTGGGCAGTCCTTTTGCTGCCATTGGTGATGTCCCTCCCCACTGCAGGCCCAGGACGTCTTCTCGGGTGAAATCATCAGTGGCCTCCGGGATGATACCAGCTTCACAGTGGTCATCAACCCTTCAGGGGGTGGTGATGTGGTACCTATATCCCATCCAGAAGATACAGAAAACTGTGCAGAAGGCCCGGGTCCCACTGAGGGTCCAGGACGTCTGAACAGGCTGTGGTGGCCCCACTGAGCCTTGACTGTGGCGCCTCCCCAGGCCCACTCAGCAACCTGACCCCATCATACCCACAGTGCAACTGCAGGTTAGGTTCCATGTCCTACCCAGGTGTGGACCCTGTGGGAAGCTTCTCTTGGGGCAATTTCTTGTGGCCTTCTTGGCCTCCATCTCATCTCTACAGCCCCACAGATGTTGCTGAACAATTCAGCCAGCCTCCTGAGCCCACAGGCAGGGGCACCAATGTCCATCAGGACTCTAGCCTCCAGCCTTGTTGTTGACTGTGAAATCAGGATTTGGAATTTTCTAATTAAGAATAGAAATCTGACCTCTTGCTAGAAACTCTCATGAATTGTATGACTAGCTTTCCTAGCCTGAGAAGGCCTTGCAGACGAAAACTACCTGGAAGTGGGGCCAGAAAGGAGACCTTGGCTCCCTGAGGTCACCAATAAAGCTTTTCTTTAGTCAAGTAGTTGTAATGTGGACTTGGGGTAGGGCGTGGACACCTTCAGTTGGGGACTCTGGGTGGCAATGCACAGGATGATGGTTTCAAATCTCATGCGTAAGATGTGTGGCATCCTCTGGTCCCTCATTTTCCAGAGTAACCTAGTATTCCAGATTATACCCCCTAGAAATGCCAGACTTGCCTCACCGCAGGGATCCCTCTCTCTCTGCCCTGGATGACATTGTGGTGGCCATGGGGGCAACAAAATGAGGCATTGTAGTGTTGTTCCCAGGCCTTATAGGTTATGCTTAGCCCAGCAGTGTCCCCTGGCCCAGCACCTCAGCCTGCTTTCCTTTAGTGACCCCACCTTACCCCCACTTCTCTCTCTTCATTATTTCTCTCCCAACCTGGCAACAGAGGAAGTTCAAATTTCTCAGTTATTTCCATTAAACAAAAACAATTTTCTATTGTCTAAGCAAAAGAATGGCAGGTTCTTGCCTGCCTCCCTAAACCCTCCTCCTTCAGCTCAGACCACAGGGCGCCTCTCTCCCATGGTGGCTCTCTTTCCCATTTGGAAAGCTGATGGCAGAGCAGGCTGGCCAGGTCCTCCTTGGGCCTTAATTCTGGAGCTGTGGGCCCTGCACTGTCCTGCCTTATGGGTCCTCTATTGGGTAGACCTCCCCTAATCCCTGCCTCACAGTCTTGAAATCTAGAGTAAGGTATAAAGAATTTACAAGTGCACATTTTATATGATTTAATATTACTGGAGTTTTGCAATTAAGTCACCAGATCTGATAGTTGAGTCCCCAGAGAAGGTTCCCTGTCCCCAGCTGATGTCTTGAGGCTATGGAGTCACTCAGGAGGACACAGCCTACCCTGTCCTGGCCTCCATCCTTGCTCTGTACATAGTTCCATCCTTGGGTCTTGGCCAAAGTGCTGTTCAAGACAAACGGAAAGGTGTTGGTTGGAACACCTCTTTTCTTCTAGGAAAGAAGCTGGAGATGGGATGTGGTAGAATTGGGGATTTGAGACAACAAATGGGGATTGGAGCCAGGGTTGAGCTAAACTTTTTTTTTTTTTTGGTACCGGGGATTGAACTCAAGGGCACTCGACCACTGGGCCACATCCCCAGCCCTTTTTTGTATTTTATTAGAGACAGGGTCTCACTGAGTTGCTAAGTGCCTCGCCATTGCTAAGGCTGGCTTTGAACTCGTGATCCTCCTGCCTCAGCCCTCCCAAGTGCTGGGATTACAGGCGTGCGCCACCGTGCCCGGCTGAGCTAAACTTGACGAATCAGCACCCTTGGCTTTCAGACTGCACTTGCTTTATAACGTGTCCTTTCATCCTGGGGTTGCCTAAGTAGTTCTCCTAATTCCATACATGCTGCCTGTTTTCCAGGACACTGCTCTACTCTCTTCTACCCAAGGTCAGTTAGGAACACAATTACTTTTTCCTAGTTCAGTGTAGCCTTACTCTTGGACCCAAGGTAGCCTTACTTTTGGACTCTTCTCTTTTAAAACTGTATTATAGAAATTTTCAAACACAAAAAGTAGTACATTAAACCTGCATGTACCCCATCACACAGCTCCAAGAACTTGTGCCAATATTTCATTTCTCCTCACATATACTTATCTGGTGTGTGAACCTGGAATACTGAAAGCAAATCTCAGAAAACCTAAGTACCAATATATATCTCTATCAGGGTCTTTGAAATATATGTATGACTTTAATAAAATTTCCATATCTAAGGAAGCAAAATTTTAAAATAGTAATCAATCTATGTCCAGTTTTTGCCAATTGTATCAAAATATCTTTCTTTAGTTTGTTTGAATCAAAATTCAAAAAGGGGTCAGCAAAAATGGTTCAGTCAGAATCATTGAAAGTTTACATGCTCCATAAAAGCAATGAAAAACCTGCCATACGTTATCAGAATCATCTTACAGAATTCTGGACATTATCCAAAGACTTACAGCAGCCCAGTTGAGTTTCAGTAGAATGGAAAGCTTCATGGCATTTTAATTTGTTTTTGTATTAGATCTAAAAAAATATATATTTATTTATTTACTTTAGTTGTACACAATGCAATGCATCTATGTTTACGTGGTGCTGAGGATCGAACCCGGGCCGCGCACGTGCGAGGCGAGCGCTCTGCCGCTGAGCCACAACCCCAGCCCTTGTATTAGATTTTAACAGTTATTTGAAACATGTTCTAAGAGCCAAGGGAAATTATGTCTGATGAATTAAAGCAAAGAATAAAATAAGTGTTTAAAAAATTGTAAGAAAGAAGATATGGAAATTATAAAAAGGAACCAAGTATGAATTCTCAAGTTGGAAAATACAATATCTGAGATGAAAAATTCACTGCAGAGATTTAATAACAGATTTTATTACACAGAAAAAATCAGAAAATTTGAAAATAGGAGCCAGGTGCGGTGACACACGCCTATAATTCCAGCACTTAGGAGGCTGAGGCAGGAGGATCACAAGTTCAAAGCCAGCCTCAGCAATGGCAAGGCACTTAGCAATTCAGTGAGACCCTGTCTCTATAAATAAATTACAAAAAAGGGCTGGGGATGTGGCCCAGTGGTCGAGTGCCCCTGAGTTTAATCCCTGGTACCAAAAAGATTAAAAAAGAAAATTTGAAAATAGGTATGTTGAAATTAATGCAAAGAACACAAATACTAATGAACAATGAACAAAGCCTCAGTGTCCTTTGGGATACCATCAAGTGTACTAATATACACAAAAAGAGGGGGAGGGGCCGGGGCTATAGATGAGTGGCAGAGTGCTAGCCTAGCACGTATAAGGCACTGGGTTCCATCCTTAGCACCACATCAAAATAAAATAAGGACGTGCTGTTCATCTACAACTACAAAATTTTTAGAAATAAAAAGAGGAAAGAGGCAGAATATTTGAAGAAATGTAGGAGTTAAAAGTTCCTGGGCTGGGGTTGAGGCTCAGCGGCAGAGCACTCGCCTCGCACGTGTGCGGCCCGGGTTCGATTCTCAGCACCACGTAAACATAAAATGCATTGTATTGTGTACAACTAAAGTAAATAAATAAAATTTTTTTTTAAAAAAGTTCCTATATTTGATGAAAATATTAATCTGCATTTCCAAGAAGTTCAACAAACTCAAAATAGGATAAACTTAAAAAGGTCCATATATAGGGCGGAGGTTGTGGCTCAGTGGTAGAGCGCTCACCTAGCACGTGCACAGCCTGGGTTCGATCCTCAGCACCACGTAAGAATAAAAGCAGTATGTACAACTAAAATAAATAATTTTAAAAAAGGTTCATATGTAGACACATCATAAAAAGTCAGATGAAGAATTCTGAAAGCAAGGCAAAAATGACTCAGCATGTACAAAGGAGCCTCAGTAACCATGGAAGCTGGAAGGCAATGGATTGACATTCAGTAGAAAATGACTGTCAACGAGAAATTCTACATTTGCCCAAACTTCCAAAAATGAAGGAAACATGAAGATGTTCCCAGGTAAAAAACTGAGAAAGTTCATCTATAACTGACCTGTCCTGCATGAAGCACTAAAGGGAGTTCTTCAGGCTGAAATAAAATAACCCCGGATAGTAATCCATATGAAGAAATAAAGAGCACCAGTAAAAATAAACATAAAAACAACATAAATGTATTTTTTGTTTATAACTCCCTTTTGGTCCCTGATTTAAAAGACAACTTTACAGTGCAATGATTATAAATCTAAAATGGATAAACAGTGTATAAAGATGTAATTTATAACAATATCAGCAAAATGGATAACAGAGGTATATAGAAGCAAAGTTTTTGTGTACAATTGACATAAATTGGTATTAACCTAAACTAGACTGTTATAAACTAAGCCATCAGAGATAATTCCCTGAAAAGCACAGTAAAAGAAATGACAGCTAAATGAGGTGGTACACTCCTATAGCACAACTGACTGGAGGCTGAAGCAGGAGGATTAGGTTCAAGGCCAGCCTGGGCAACTTAGCAAGCCCCTTTCTCAAAAAATAGAAAGGGCTGGGGATATAGCTCAGTGGTAGAGCACCCCTGATTCAATTCCCAGTACTGAAAAGATAAAAAAAAAAAAAAAGGATAGATTAAAATGGCACAAAATAAAACATCTAATAAAAAAGAAGGCAGTAGTGCAGGAAATAAGGGGAAAAATAAGATAATAAAAGGAAATAAGAAAATGGTGGAGCATAAATCCTATCTTATCTATAACTACATGTAAATAGATTAAACAGATTAAAAGAATGCATTGAAAGCATTTTCTCTCACACACAATCCAAATATACTGCCTTCTAAATATGATCAGTCAACAAATTATGAAAAAAACATTCAATATCTCTAGCAATTAGAGAAATGCAAATTAAAACTACACTGAGATTTCATCTCACTCTAGTTAGATTGGCAATTATCAAACATATAAGTAACAATAAATGTTGGCAAGGATGTGGGGGAAAAGGTTCATTCATACATTGCCGGTGGGAGTATACATTGCTCTGGAAAGTAGTATGGAGATTCCTAAGAAAATGTGTAATGGAACCACCATTTGACCCAGTTATCCCACTCCTTGGTATATATCCAAAGGACTTAAAAATCAGCATACTATAGTGATGCTGTCACATCCATGTTTATAGCAACTCAATTATAACAGCTAAACTATGGAACAAGCCTAGGTGCCCTTCCACAGAGGAATGGATAAAGAAAATATGGCATATATACACAATGGAATATTACTCAGCCATAAAAAGAAATGAAATTATGGCATTTGCCAGTAAATCGATGGAACTGGAGACTACCATGCTAAGTGAAACAAGCCAGTCCCAAAAGACCAAAGGCTAGGGGCTGGGGTTGTGGCTCAGCGGTAGAGCACTCGCCTAGCACATGCGCAGCCCAGGTTCAATCCTCAGCACCACGTAAAAATAAACACATTGTGTACAACTAAAGCAAATAAATAAATATTTTAAAAAAAAGACCAAAGGCTAAATATTCTCTCTGATATGCGGATGCTAACTCACAAAAAGGGGTGGAGGGTAGGAGAGAATAGAAGTACTTTGGATTAGACAAAGAGAAGGGAAGGGAAGGGGAATGGGAATAGGAAAGATAGTAGAATGAATCAGACATTACTTTCTTATGTTCATGTATGAATACATGAGCAATGTAATTCCACATCACATACAACCAGAAAAACGGGCAGTTGTACTCCATGTATGTATAATATGGCCAAATACATTCTATGGTCATGTATAACTAAAAAGGACAAATAAAAAATCATTAAGAAAACAAATATTCAGGCTTCTAAAGAGACATGCTTTAGAGTCAAAGAAATGAAAGAGATTGAAACTTAAAAGAATGGAAAAATTACAATAAACACAAGTAACCAAAGGAAACTAGAAAGGACTACATTAATGTCAGAAAAGGACTTTAAGACAAAAATTGTTAGAAACAAAAAGAGCCAGAGGCTGGTGTTGTGGCTCAGTGGTAGAGCACTTGCCTAGCATGTGTGAGGCATTGGGTTTGATTCTCAGCACCACATATAAAATAAAATAAATAAAGGTCCATCAACAACTAAATATATATATTTAAATTAAATATATGTAAATTAAAATAAATTATATATACATACATATACATATGTGTGTGTGTGTGTGTGTGTGTGTGTGTGTGTGTGTGAAAGATCCGGGCATGGTGGTACACGGCTGTAATCACAGCAGCTTCAGAGGCTGAGGCAGGAGGACCGCAAGTTCAAAGCCAGTCTCAACAAAAGTCAAGCACTAAGCAACTTAGTGAGACCCTGTCTCTAAAAAAATACAAAAAAGGGCTGGGGAATAAGGCTCAGTAGTTGAGTGCCCCTGAGTTCAATCCCCAGTACCAAAAAAAAAAAAAAAAGAAAAAAAAAAATTCTAAATATGATCAGTCAACAAATTATGAAAAAACATTCAATATCTCTAGCAATTAGAGAAATGCAAATTAAAACTACACTGAGATTTCATCTCACTCTAGTTAGATTGGCAATTATCAAACATATAAGTAACAATAAATGTTGGCAAGGATGTGGGGGAAAAGGTTCATTCATACATTGCCGGTGGGAGTATACATTGCTCTGGAAAGTAGTATGGAGATTCCTAAGAAAATGTGTAATGGAACCACCATTTGACCCAGTTATCCCACTCCTTGGTATATATCCAAAGGACTTAAAAATCAGCATACTATAGTGATGCTGTCACATCCATGTTTATAGCAACTCAATTATAACAGCTAAACTATGGAACAAGCCTAGGTGCCCTTCCACAGAGGAATGGATAAAGAAAATATGGCATATATACACAATGGAATATTACTCAGCCATAAAAAGAAATGAAATTATGGCATTTGCCAGTAAATCGATGGAACTGGAGACTACCATGCTAAGTGAAACAAGCCAGTCCCAAAAGACCAAAGGCTAGGGGCTGGGGTTGTGGCTCAGCGGTAGAGCACTCGCCTAGCACATGCGCAGCCCAGGTTCAATCCTCAGCACCACGTAAAAATAAACACATTGTGTACAACTAAAGCAAATAAATAAATATTTAAAAAAAAGACCAAAGGCTAAATATTCTCTCTGATATGCGGATGCTAACTCACAAAAAGGGGGTGGAGGGTAGGAGAGAATAGAAGTACTTTGGATTAGACAAAGAGAAGGGAAGGGAAGGGGAATGGGAATAGGAAAGATAGTAGAATGAATCAGACATTACTTTCTTATGTTCATGTATGAATACATGAGCAATGTAATTCCACATCACATACAACCAGAAAAACGGGCAGTTGTACTCCATGTATGTATAATATGGCCAAATACATTCTATGGTCATGTATAACTAAAAAGGACAAATAAAAAATCATTAAGAAAACAAATATTCAGGCTTCTAAAGAGACATGCTTTAGAGTCAAAGAAATGAAAGAGATTGAAACTTAAAAGAATGGAAAAATTACAATAAACACAAGTAACCAAAGGAAACTAGAAAGGACTACATTAATGTCAGAAAAGGACTTTAAGACAAAAATTGTTAGAAACAAAAAGAGCCAGAGGCTGGTGTTGTGGCTCAGTGGTAGAGCACTTGCCTAGCATGTGTGAGGCATTGGGTTTGATTCTCAGCACCACATATAAAATAAAATAAATAAAGGTCCATCAACAACTAAATATATATATTTAAATTAAATATATGTAAATTAAAATAAATTATATATACATACATATACATATGTGTGTGTGTGTGTGTGTGTGTGTGTGTGTGTGTGTGAAAGATCCGGGCATGGTGGTACACGGCTGTAATCACAGCAGCTTCAGAGGCTGAGGCAGGAGGACCGCAAGTTCAAAGCCAGTCTCAACAAAAGTCAAGCACTAAGCAACTTAGTGAGACCCTGTCTCTAAAAAAAATACAAAAAGGGCTGGGGAATAAGGCTCAGTAGTTGAGTGCCCCTGAGTTCAATCCCCAGTACCAAAAAAAAAAAAAAAAAAGAAAAGAAAAAGAAAACAAAGAAAAAAAAAAAAGAAAAAAGAACTATTTTGTAATGTTAAAAGAGTGAATCCATCAAAAAAATATAATGATTATAAATATGGATGCACCTAACAAAATAACCCAAAGATATATATAAACAAAACCTGAGAGAAATGAAGAGAGAAATGGATAATTCAACAATAATAATTATAGAACATAATAGAGAGCCAAGAAGTAAACCCACATACCTGCTACCAAGTGATTTTTGAGAAGTGTGCTAAGAACACAAACTTCAATAAATGATACTGGGGAAACTGGATATCCACATGTAGAAGAAGAAATGACCCCTCGCACCGGTTACAAAACTCAAAGTGGATTAAAAATTTATATGTAAGCTGGGTATGGTCCCACACACCTATAATCCCAGCAGTACAGGAGGCTGAGACAGGAGGATCATAAGTTCAAGCCCCGCCTCAGCAACTTACCAAGCCCAATGCAAGTTAGTGAGATCCTGTCTCAAAATAAAAAATAAAAGGGGGCTGGGATGTAGCTCAGTGGTAAGTGCCCCTGGGTTCAATTCCCGGTACCAAAAAAACACAAAACAAAAACCCAGAAACTATGAAACTACAATAAGAAAAACAGGGCACATGCTTTAGGACATTGGAATGGGCAAGGATTTTTTTTTTTTTTTTTTGAGAAGAACCCAAAAAGAAGAGAAATGGAAGCAAACACACACACACACACACACACACACACACACACACACATAATGTGCATATTTATGTAGATAAATAAATGAGATTATATAAAACTAAAATCTTCTGCACAGCAAAGTAAAGTGAAGAGATAACCTATAGGGTGGCAGAAAATATTTCCAAACTGTATATCTGACAAGGGGTTAATGTCTAGAATATATATGAAACTCAAAAAAATAGTAAAAAAATCAAATAACCCAATTAAAAAGTGGACAATAGACATTTCTCAAAAGACATAAACATCCCTAATCAAAAAATTGCAAATTGAAACCACAATGACATATCACCTCACTCCAGTTAGAATGGCAGTTATCAAAAAGACAAAAGATAAGAAAGTGTTGGCAGAAATGTGAAGAAAAGGGAAACTTGTACACTGTTGGTGGGAATATAAATTAGCACAGCTATTATGGAAATCAGTATGGATAATGCTCAAAAAATTAAAAATAGAAATATCATATGATTCATCAATCCCATTACTTGGTATTTATCCAAAGGAAATGAGATCAATATGTTGAAGAGATATTGGCACTCCCATGTTCATTGAAATTCTGTTTATTTAGCTAAGAAATGGAAACAAGTGTCCATCAACTGATAAATGGATAGAGGAAAAAAAAAAAGGAAATTCTGTCATTTGTGATATGCGGAATTGAGGCCATTATATAAAATAAAATAAGCAAGCTACAGAAAGACAAGTACGTCATAGTCTCACACGTCTGTGGAATACAAAAATGTTAATCTTCTAGATGTTGAGAGTAAAATGGTGGTGACCCGGGGATGGGGAGTGTAGGGGGCTGAAAGGTAAGAAGAGGTTGATCAACGGGTACCAAGTTATAGTTAGGAAGGAGTAAGAAGTTCTGGTATGGGCTGAAATTGTAGCTCAGTGGTAGAACACTTGCCTAGCATGTGTGAGGCACTGGGTGTGATCCTCAGCAACACATAAAAATAAAAGTAAACATAAACAAAATAAAGTATTGTGTCTACCTACAACTAAAAAAGATTTTTAAAAAATAAAAATAGTTTTTAAAAAGTTCTGGTATGCTATTATTGCACAGTAGTTTAACTAGAGATAACTGTGCACTTCACAGAGCCAGAAGAAAGAATTTTGAATGTTTTGAAGAGATACGTTTAATTTTATTTAAACATTACACAATATATACATGTATCAAAACATCATGTGGTATCTCACAAATATGTACAATTTTCATGTTTTTATGTATCAGTTAAATTGAAATACTTCCAAAAAACCACAATAATTGTTAGAGGCCAGGCTGCTTTCAATAATGCCTAGAACTAGATAGAAGTTCAGCAAGAGAAGTCTTAACACTAAAATCAACTATGCCTAGCAGACACCTACAGAACATTTCACCCCACAACAGCAGAATACAGTAACTTCTCAAGTGCAATCATTCTCCACGACAGACCATATGTTAGATCATAAAATAAGAATCAATACATTTTAAAAGACTGAAATTATAACAAATATGTTCTTTCACCACAATAGGAAGAAATTAGAGATCAATAACAAAGACATTTTAGGAATTCACAAGTAATGTGGAAATTGAACAACACTCCCAAATAACAAATGAATCAAAGCAAAATTTTAAGGGAAATTAGAAATCGTATAAATTTGAAGATGTATACAAATGAGTATAGAACATACTATGATAATGTATCAAAACATGGATGTATCTAAAGCAGTGAAGAGGAAAATTTATAACTGTAAATGCCTAGAGAGAGAAAAAGAATGGAAAAACAATGCACAAAGTGGGAGAAAATGTCTACAATTCATATATCTGTTAAGGGACTTTCATCTAAAATACATTAAGACTCTTACAACTCAATAATAAAAAGCAAATAACCCTATTAAAAATGATCAGGGGCTGGGGTGTAGCTCAGTGGTAAAAGTGCTTGCTGAGCATGTATAAGGCCCTGGGTTTGAGCTGCAGCATTAAAAAAAAAAAAAAAAAAAAGCAAAGGATCTGAATGGATCTTCCTCAAAGGAAGACATGTAAATGGACAATGTTCAACTGAAAAAATGTTCAACATCACTAGCCATTAGGGAAATGCAAATTGAACATACAATGAGATACCACTGCACACACAAAAAGATAGCTAGAATTGAAAAGGTTAAGTGTTGGAGAAAATGTGGAGAAATTTGAACTATCATAGACTGATGCTGGGAATATGAAAGAGGGCAGCTGCTGTGGAAAATGGTCTGGCAGCTCCTCAAATGATAAATAATTAAACATCTGGCCCAGTGATTCCACTGCTAAAGAAACGAAAACAGGCCAAGCTTGGTGGCAATGCCTATAATCCCAGCAACTGGAGAGGCTGCGGCAAGAAGATTACAAGTTTGAGGTCACCTGGGAAACTCAGTGAGACCCTGTATCAAAATTAAAAAGGGCTGGGGATGCTGCTCAGTGGTAGTGTCTCTAGGTTCAATCCCAGCAACAACAACAACAACAACAAAATGAAAACATATGTCCACACAAAATGTGAATCTTAATAGTAGCATTATTTATAAGTAGTCAAAAGGTGGGAAACAAATCAAATGTTCACCAATTGATGAATGGATTTTTTTAAATGTAAGGATTAGGAGTATAGCTTAATGGTAGAGAGCTTTCCTGGCACGCGTAGGGGCTGGGTTTCATCCCCTAGACCAAAAAGAAAAAATGTGTTGTAGGTATCCATACAATGAGATGTTATTCAGGGACAAAAAGAAGTGAAACAATAATACATGTATGTGACCACATGGATGCATAATGCCACCCAAATATGATGGCACACACCTATATCCCAGCTACCTTGGAGGCTGAGGCTGAGGGTTCCCTTGAGCCCAGGAATTTGAGCCAGCCTGGGCTACACAGTGAGACACCATCTCCTAAACTAACAAAACAAAGAAAAACCCATTGTGTTAAGTGAATAAAAGCCAGTCACAAAAGGTCATATAATATATAATTTCATTTATAGGAAAGTCTCAGAGAAATTTTTAGAGATAGCAGATGAGTGGTTGCTCAGAGCTGGCTGGGGAGGATCAGGATAAGCAATGACAGTCAAAGTAGATGAAGTAGGTTTCTTTCTGAGGTGGAGGAAATGTTCTAAAATTAATGGTTGCAGGTATCTTTCCATATCCTAAAACCCACTGAATTGTACATATTAAATGGGTGAACTGTATGGTGTGTGAATTACATCCCAACAGGTTGGTTTTAAAAAAAAGATCTTACACTTATGTTATTACAGCATTACAATAGCAAGAGATAGAAACAACCCAAATGTCTACTCATGGATGACTGCATGAGGAAAATGTGGTATACATGCACAGCACCCCCCAATCCATAGTTTCACTTTTTGCAATTTCAGTTACTTACAGTCAATGATGATCCAAAAATATTAAATGTAAAATTCCAGAAATAAACAGTTTATAAGTTTTAAATAATTATATGCAGTATATTGTTATAATTGTTCTATAGTAGGTTATTATTTTTAATTTATTACTATGCCTAATTTCTAAATTTTAATTTAGAAATTATAGGTATGTATGTATAAGGAAAAATATTATCTGCACTTTCAGACATCCACCAAGGTTCAACAGAATATTATTCAGCCTTTATAGAAAAGGAAATAATGCCACATGTGATAACATTGATGAGTTTTGATGACATTATAATAAATGGAATGAGACAGTTACATGATTGCATTTTTATAAGGCATCTAAAATACTCAAACTCTAACAAAAAGTAGAATGATGGTTTCCAGGGGCTGTTGGGAGAGGGGAATGGGGAGTCACTGAATGCGTACCAAGTTTCGATTTTGCAAAATGAAAAACGTTCTAAAGATCTGTTGCACAACAATGTGGATATAATAAACACTACTGAACTGTAAACTTAAAATACTTAAGAGGGCACATTTTATATGATTTTTTACTACAAATTATATGTGTGTATGTATATACATATATAAATATATGTATATGTATTTCCCATCTCTAACCCATAACTGAATCAGAAGATGCCCAGCAACTTAGCGATGGTGGCTATGGTAAGGCCATCAGATAAATAGGTCAATAGAATTTAATATGTCTAACAAAGAGTCTACATGCCAGGAAGTAGTATATAGGCTCAAGGAGACTATGCTCAGTCTCAATCACAGCAGGACAGTAACATTCCCCAGGAACGCAAAAAGACACACAAAGGAAAAGGCAAATCTAATTGAGTTGTGTACATTTTCAAGCCCAAGAGGTGGAATGAAGAAGGTTGAAACTGGGTGTTATTAGGAATGTCTATTGCGATTGCACCTATCAGTTAAATGTCAAACTCTAACAAAAAGTAGAATGATGGTTTCTAGGGGAAACACACAAGTAGTCTTGTTCTACTTCCTTCCTTTTTTCAGACTTAATGCAAAATAATGTAATATTCCTTTTCTCCTATTCATTGTTATCCAAACTTTTCCACCATCTTTACCTAAATAATCACTTGGCTGCAGTGATAAAAAGATAATAAAGAGATCTTGATAAAAAAGAGATCTTGGAGTGAGCCATCCTCACTCTTCTCTAGATCATCCACATCCATAAAGGACTGAATACAAAGAGAGGGGAGAAAAATATCTGTCATATGAACACTCAAGGTAGGTCTTTGTCCATTGCCAAAAAATGTTCAAACCAGTAACTGAACATTCCGCCTTAAGAAACTAGAAAGAGCCAGGTATGGTGGTGTGTTCCTGTAATCCCAGCAACTCAGAAGGCTGAGACAGGAGGATCACAAGTTCAAGGCCAATTTAGGGAAACCCTGTCTCAAAATAAAAAGGGCTAGGGATATAGCTCAGTACCAAAAACAAAAACAGAGAGAGAAAAAGAAGTTTCAAATTTCCAAAATGAAAAGTGAAAGAGGTGGCCATTACTGCTGACTTTACAGAAATAGAAAGGATTATGAAAGAGCACACTATGAACTATATTTCAACAAATCAGATAACCTACCTGGAAAAACTCCTAGAAACAACCAGCTACCAAATTCGATTCAAGAAGGAATAGAAAATCCTAAATCAATAAAGAGATCTAGTAATCAAAAAGTTACTGCAAGCTGAGCACGGTGGCACAGGCCTGCAATCCCAGCAAGTTTGGAGGCTGAGGCAGGAAGATCACAAGTTCCAAACCCAGCCTCAGTAACTTAGTGAGAGGGGCTGTGGGTGTAGCTCCATGGTTAAACACCATGGTTCAATCACCACTAAAAAAAAAAAAAAAAAAAAAAAAAGAAAGAAAGAAAGAAAAAGAAAAAAAAAATTACCACAAAGAAAAGCCCAGGAACAAATGGCTTCACTTGTGAGTTCTACCCAATATGTTTTCCCCATGTGTTTTGTTTGCTTGTGGTACTGGAGATGAAACCCAGGGCCTTATACCTGGTAGGCAAGCACTCTACCACTGAGCTACATTCTCAGCCCTTATAAAATTTTAAGACAGGGTCTCCCTAAATTGCTGAGTCTGGCATTAAACTTCCAATCCTCCTGCCTCAGCCTCTTGAGTAGCTGGGATTACAGGTACACTAATGTGCCTGGTTTCTACACAACATTTAGAGAATAATTAACCCAATCCTTCACAAATGCTTTCAAAAAAATAGAAGAGAAGGGGACATTTCCTAAGTCATCATATGAGGCCAGTATTGCCCCAATACCAAAACCAGAAAAAGACATCATGAGAAAGCTACATACCAGTATGCCTTATGAATACAGATGCCAAACCTAAAAATACCAACATATAAAAAAGGATTATACACATGATCGAGTGGGATTTGTCATAGGATTTTAAAAATTCATTCAACATATGAAAAGGTAATACATTATATTAATAAAATAAATAGCTGGGTGCAGTGGCCCATGCTGCAGTCCCAATGACTCAGGAGGCTGAGACAAGAGGATCCCAAGTTCAAGGCTAGCCTCAGCAACTTAGCGATATCTGTCTCAAAAAAAATAAAAAGGGATAGGGACATAGTTCAGAGATAGAGTGCTCCTGAGTTCAATCCCCAATACCACCAAAACAAATTAATCGATTAATTAATAAAATAAAGGAGAAACCGTGTGATCATTTCAATAGATAGAAAAAAAGTCATTTGACAAAATTCAATGTGCTTTCATGATTAAAAAAACTCAACAAAGTAGAAATAGAAAGGAATTTCCTCAACCTACTAAAGGGCACCTATGAAAAACCCACAGCTGACATCATACTTAAAAGTCAAGGACTGAAACTTTCTCCTCAAAATCAAGAGTAAAACAAGGATGGCTGCTCTCGCCATTCCTATTCTGTGTCATACTGGAGGTTCTAGCCAGGGCAATTGAGGCAAGAAAAGAAATATAAGGCATTCTTCCTTAGAAAGGAAGAAATAAACTTACCTTTATTAGCTTATAAATAGAAAGCCCTGAAAGAATACACACACATGAAGCTATTAGAACTAATAAATGAGTTCAGCAAGACTGCAGGACACAAGATCAGCATGGAAAATCAGTTGTAATTTCTATGTAGCAATGAATAACCCCAAAATAAATGAAATCAACTTCACTAGCAATAAAATAGAGCAGTCAGACATAGTGGTGCACATTTCTCCTCCCAGCAAATTGGGAGGCTGAGGCAGAATGATCACAAATTCAAGGCGAGGCTTAGAAACTTAGTGAGACCCTGAAAAACTAAGTAAGACCCTGTCTCAAACTAAAAAATAAAAGAACTAGGGGGTGTTGCTCAGTAGTAAGGTGCCCTGGGGTTCAATCCCCAGTGCCAAAACATAAACATATCATTTATAAACAAAAAGGATAAAACAGGAATAAAATTGTAACAAAAGACATATAAGATTTGTTTTTGTTTTGTTTGGAGATAGAGTCTCACTGTGTTGCCCAGCAGGACTCAAACTCTTTGGCTCAAGTGATCCCCCATCTAAGCCTCCTGAGTAACTGGAACCAGAAGAACAGGCCACAGGTCCAGCTAAGACTAAGTTTTTAAAACTATAAAACATTCCTGGAATAAATTAAATGTCTGACTACATGGGAAAACATCCCATTTCATTCATGCATTGATAGCTTAATGTTGTTAAGAGGGCTCCCACAATTAATCTACAGATTCAATACTAATCCCTATCAAACCTCTAACAGCTGATGCCAAAATTCATGTGGACTAGGCAACGGACCCAGAATAGCTAAAACAACCTAGAAAAAGATGAACAAAGCTGGACAACACAAGCTTCCACTTTCAAACCCTCCCCAAAAGCTATAGTAATAAAAACAGTGTGGTATGAGCATAAGAGAGATATAGATTAATAAAATGTAATTGAGAGTCCAGATAAGCCCATATGTCTATAGTCAACTGTTTTTTTTTTTTTTTTTACATAGGTACTAAGACCAGTCAACAAGGAAACAGTTTTTTTTCGACTAAATGGTGCTGGGACTACTGGGTATCCATATGTAAAATAATGAATTTGGAATCCTACTTCGCACCAGATACAAAATTTTTAACTCAAAATGGATCAAAGACCCAAATGTAAGACTAAAAATTGTTAAATTCTTAGAAGAAAACATCAGTATAAACCTTAGTAACTGGAGTAGGCAATATTTTCTTAAATGTGATACTACTGAGGGACATCTAAAATCATAAGCAACAACAACAAAAATAAGCCACACTTTATCAAAATTAAAAACTTTTGTGTGTCAAAGGACTCTATCAAGAAGGTTAAAAGACAACCCACCGAATGGGAGACAATATTTGCAAATCATAATATCTGATAAGGGTCTCACATCCATAATATAACAAGGACTCTTACAAATCAACAAGTAATTTCAAAAGATAAAAGACCCAATTAAAAATGGGCAAAGGAGGTCTGGGGCTGTAGCTTAGTGGCAGAGCACTTGCCTTGCATGTGCAAGGCACTGGTTCAATCCTTAGCACCATATCAAAAAAAAAAACAAATAAAAGCATTCCATCTACAACTACAATAAAAAAAAAAAATTAAATGGACAAAGGATTTTAACAGGCATACTCCTAAGGAGATACACAAATGGTCAATAAGTGCATGAAAAGATGCTGAATACCATTAGTCACCCATCCCTATGAAGACCTATCTGGAAGTCCTCAAAATGTTAAAACAAGAGTCATTGTATGACCCAGCAATTCCATTTTAGGTATATGCCCAAGAGAAATTAAAACATGTTCACACAGACTTTTATATGAATGGTCACAGCATCATTCATAATATGCAAAAAGTAGAACAACCTAAAATGTCCATCAACTGATAAATGGATGAACAAAATGTCACATATCCACACAATCCATGCAGTATATCACACACTACAACATGGATGAACCTTGAAAATATTATGCTAAGTGAAAGTAGCCAGACACAAAAGGCACATTTCATATTATCTCATTTATATGAAATGTCTAGAATAGTCAAATCTATAGACAGACAGTAGATAAATGGTTGTCAGGAGATAGTGGGCAGAAAGGAATGGGAAATAACTGCCAATGGATATTGAGGTTTCTTTTTTGGATAATGAAAAATATCCTGGAATTAGTGTTTAGGGAAGCTGAGAGCTATTCCCATCAGTTTCATGTTTAGGTCACTAAGAGATATGCTTTTTTCCTCTCTCTCACTTTCTTTCTTTTTTTTCTCTCTCTCTCTCTCTTCAGAGCCCAAGAAAAAATAGAGAGAAAGACAGTCAGGCATAAGCAGTGACCATCCAGACTCACTGACTTTTTCTGACCACCTCAGTGAAGACAATTCTTTCATTTTTTTTCAATTAGCATTTTCCTCCTCCTCCTTTTGTGTGTGTGTGTGTGTGTGTGTGTGTGTGTGTGTTCTTACTGTGCTGATTAGTTACTGGATACATACACATATTTCTCTCTCTCTCTCTCATTTTCAGCATTTTTAATGATAGTTATTTTTCCTTATATTTAAAGGGTTAAGGTTTTTGGTTTGTTTGTTTTGATTTTGTTGTGTTATATATTTTTTTTCTCTCCTTTCTTCTCCTGCTAACAGCCAAATTCTCTTGTTTTCTCTTTCTCCCTTTACTTTGTTTTTTCCTATTTTTCTCTTTCTTTATAACCATTACTGTGACATCTCTTCTTCAGTCTGTTCACATTTTGAACATTCTAAATGTTCTTCTATCTTCCTATCTCATTTTCTCTTCTCCTAAAGAACTATATTTTACCATCTTTTAGAACTAATTGGTATATATAACTGTTGCCCCCACCATTCACGTTACTGCAGTTATTACTACTGGGCAAGACAGAGCTGACACCTGCCGTTTAATGCCAGATGGAATTCATGGTTAGTTATTGTTTTTGCTGTGGGCAACTGCTGACCCCCCCATTCCTGTTTTTGTGGTAATTCATGTTATAGATGTCATAGTAGGGACCAGGCATTTATTTTAATGCTATATATTGTTTGCTTTGGTTGTTGCTACTGTTTGTTTCCCTGTTTTCTGTGAGTTACTAGGAATCTATAGGGATACCACAAGTTCACAAGTTAGAGACTGCTGCTGAACTAAACCCAGACAAAAGCACACCTTGCTCCACACATCAAACTTAAACACAAATAGAAGAGGGGAAAACAAACCAAACTAATGGCCAGACCCCTAACAGCAATGGCTGGGGCAGATGTGCCTCAGGTCCTACCAACAGACATCTGCTGGTACAGCAAAAGCAGACTGAATTAACGCAAAGGCTGTGGATACCATACCTACAAGGGGCCTCAGTCTAGATCACACTGGGACACTTGGATAGAGAAGGCTGGGCCCTAAAAAGGCCCACACAGGAGAATGGAAAAGAAATTGAACCCAAGAGATGCGTAAAACCCAACACAGGCCTGGTGGCTCCATGGCATAAAACCAATAAAGCAGATAGGCAGCTTCTCAGAAATGTGGGTGAACAACAACAAAAAAACTGAGGGGGGACTTTACTGGGATTTAATACTGGATATTCAAAGCAGATTGGGGACACAGAAAGTGGGATATAATAAAATAAGGAAGAAATCTCCAGTGACACAGCCACTGCCATGGCCAGAGGCCAGAGCAGTCTCTCTATGAGCAAAGTGGACTGATAAGGGAATTAAAGAAACTAACATTTTTTGGAGGCCTGAGGCATGTCTGGATACAGAGAGTTTAGAGATCAAAGACACTTGCCTGACTAAACTGAACGGCAGGATGCACAATATCCTAGTGTGGAAAAGCAGCCCCATTTCTCCTGGCTGCATGCAGACTACAGAGGAACAAATGATTTTGTAGCCATGGCATGGGGACCAACAGCTGGGGAGTTGATTTCTGCAAACTTGAGTTTGGCCTGAAATATGGGCCTGCAAAACCACACTGCAGCCGGGCGCGGTGGCACACGCCTGTAATCCCAGCACTTGGGAGGCCGAGGCAGGTGGATCGCGAGTTCAAAGCCAGCCTCAGCCATGGCGAGGCACTTAGCAACTCAGTGAGACCCTGTCTCTAATAAAATTAAAAAAAAAAAAAAGGGCTGGGGGTGTGGCCCAATGGTCGAGTGCCCCTGAGTTCAATCCCCGGTACCAAAAAAAAAAAAAAAAAAAAACTATACTGCACAACATAGACTATGCTTAAGTGACCAGGAGAAAAGCAAATGTGGAGGGGGGTTTACACAGGATATAATTGGTCGTGGAAACCTACCCAACTCTCCTCCTACCCCTCTAATCTGGCTGGGAGCAGGACCAGCTGGGAGAGACATGCCTGGCCAGAAATTTGAAAGGGTGCGGGCAGGAGAGATTGAGTTTGGAGACTGAACCTGAGACTAGGAAATGTGGGGTCCATAAGAAATAAAGTGGCCTAAGCACTGTCTCCTCCACCACACGAGTGGAACACAGGGGAGATTCTTGGAGGTGCAGTCTTCCAGTGTGAACCAGCAACTGCTGGCTCTGGAGGTGCTCTGATTTAAAATATCCAGACCAACTGGCATTCAACGAAGAGCCTGGAGCCTACCTAAGTCTAAACTCGGCCTCCAGGTATTCCACCTAAGGCACAATCTCTCTTCGCTCTAGCAACCCCACCCTGAGAATGGAGCATGCATCATACTCCACATAATCTCACTAACTGATGAGAAGGGATGCTGAGAATATTTTAACTCCAACAGAAACAATTCTTTAAGTTTTCATCAAGATCTTTTATTGTTCTCTGTTTAATTGTGACATTAATGGTTCATGGACATTTATATATATTTATATTCTTTTCTCATTTCTATCATTTTTTAAATATTTATTTATTTGCTTATGTTGTACATAATGTGTTTTATTTTTACGTGGTGCTGAGGATCGAACCCAGGCTGCGCACGTGCTAGGCGAGCGCTCTACTGCTGAGTCACAACCCCAGCCCCTCATTTCTAGCATTTTTGAAGCCAGTTATTTTTCATGGATCAGTACTTTGAGGACTAGAAGGTTTGATTAGTATATTTCAGTTCTGCTTTGTATTCTTTTATTTTTAATTTAAAATACTTGAAATTTAAAGTACTGGAAACTTTCAGGGTCACTATAAGTCCACATACACTTCTCTACTGCCTCAGATCCATACTGTTAGATGGGTGGACACACATACAACATGATAAAGCAAGGGATCAAATTGCCCCAAACAAAACAAGACATTTTAATAATATTGACACTTCAATGGAAGAAATGTCTGAGAAGGAGTTTAGAATCCATTTACACCACAGTGGAAGAAATGTTAGAAAAGGAGTTTAGAATATATATGGAGTTAGAAATATATACATACATATATATGTATGTGTGTGTGTGTGTGTGTGTGTGTGTATGTATATATATATATATATATATATATATATATATATATATATACAGTTAAACTGATCTGTAAGGTAAAGAGCAAGGTAAGGAGTGAAATCAGATATAAAATACAAATTAAAGATCACTTCAGGGGCTGGGGTTGTGGATCAGCGGTAGAGCGTGCACCTAGCACGTGCGCAGCCCAGGTTCAAACCTCAGCACCATGTAAAAAACGCATTGTGTACAACTAAAAGCAAATAAATAAATATTTTTTTAAAAATCACTTCAATAAAGACATAGAGATTCTGAAAAAGAAATCAAGCAAAAATCCTCAAAATGAAGGAATCAATAAATCAATTAAAAATTCAAAGGAAAGCATCAACAACAGACTAGACCAATTGGAAGCGAGAGTTTCAGACAATGGACACAAAATATATAATCTTGAAAAAAAAAGTGGACCATGGAGAAAAGATGTTAAGAGACCATGAATACAAATTCCAGGAAACATGGGATAACCAGAAAAGACCAAATTTAAGATGTATCAGGATAGATGAAGGCTTAGAGATGCAAATCAAAGGAATACACAATCTTTTCAATGACATAATATCAGAAAATTTCCCAAACCTAAAGAATGAGGTAGAAGGGGCTGGGGTTGTGGCTCAGCGGTGGAGCACTTGCCTAGCGCATGCGCAGCCTGGGTTCAATCCTCAGCACCACGTAAATATAGATGCATTGCATTGTGTACAACTAAAGCAAATAAATAAATATTTTTAAAAAGAATGAGGTAGAAAATAAAATACAGGAGGCTTATAGGACCCCAAATATACAAAATTACAACAGATCCACACCAAGTCACGTTATTATGAAAATGGCTAACATACAGAATAAAAATAGAATTTTAAAGGCTTTCAGAGAAAATGACAGGTCACATTTAGAGGGAAACCAATCTGGATCTCAGCTGATTTCTTAATCCAGACCCTCAAAGCTAAGAGGTCTTGGATAATATATACCAAACTCTGAAAGAAATCAATGCCAGGCCAAGAATACCATACCCAGCAAAATTAAGCTTCAGAATTGACAATGATATAAAAACCTTCCATGATAAACAAAAGTTTAAAAAATTCACAACTGGAAAGCCTGCACTACAAAACATTCTCAATGAAGATTTCATGAAGAAATTTAAAAAAAAGTGAAAAACAATCCAAAAACTCCACCAGAAAACTTCTAAAATCAATAAATGAGTTCAGCAACGTAACAGGATATTATATCAACACCCATATATCAAATGCATTTATATACATCAGTGATGAACCCTAAGAAAGAAATTAGGAAAACTACCTCATTCACAATAGCCTCAAAACAACAACAACAACAATAACAACAACAACAAAACACCAAACTTGGGAATCAATTTAACAAAAGAGATGAAAGACCTATACAATGAAAACTACAGAACACTAAAGAAAGACATTGAAGAAGACCTTAGAAGATGGAAAGATATCTGATGTACTTGGATAGCACAAAATATTGTCAAAATGGCCATACTACCAAAAGCGTTAGACAGATTTAATGCAATCCCAATTAAAATCCCAACAACATAACTCACAGAAATAGAAAAAGCAATCATGAAATTCTCTTGGAAAAATAAGAGACCCAGAATAGCCAAAGCAATCCTTAGCAAGAGTGAAGCAGGAGGCATCACAATACCAGAGCTTAAACTATACTACAGAACTGTTGTAACAAAAACGGCATGGTATTGGCACCAAACAGACTTGTAGACCAATGGTACAGAATAGAAGACACAGAGACAAACCCATATTAATATAGTTATCTTATACTACACAAAGGCACCGAAAACATACATTGGAGAAAAGGTAGCCTCTTCGACAAATGGTGCTGGGAACACTAGAAATGCATATGTAGCAAAATGAAATTAAACCACAATTTCTCACCATGCACAAAGCTCAACTCAAAGTGTATCAAGGACCTAGGAATTAGAGCAGAGACCCTGCACCTAATAAAAGAAAAAGTAGGCCCAAATCTTCATTATGTCATATTAGGTCCTGACTTCCTTAACCAAATTCCCAAAGCTCAAGAAATTAAATCAAGAATTAATAAGTGGGGTGGATTAAAACTAAAAAGCTTTTTCTATGCTAGGAAAAAATTAATAATGTGAAGAGAGTAGGAGAACATCTTTACTACTACACGTACATCAAATACAGCACTAATCTCCAAGATATATAAAGAACTCAAAAAACTTAACACCAAAAAACTAAATAACCCAATCAATAAATGGGCTAAGGAACTGAACAGACACTTCTCAAAAGAAGATATACAATCAATCAACAAAATACATGAAAAAATGTTCAACTTCTCTAGTAATTAGAGAAATGCAAATCAAAACTAAGATTTCATCTCACTCTAGTAAGAGTGGCAATTATCAAGAATACAAGCAATAAGTGTTGTCAAGGATGTGGAAAAACAGATACACTCATACATTGCTGGTGGGACTGCAAATTGGTGCAAACTGGAAAGCAGTATGGAGATTCCTTAGAAAACTTGGAATGGAACCACCATTTGACCCAGCTATCCCACTCCTTAGTCTATACCCAAAGGTCTTAAAATCAGCATTCTACAGTGACACAGCCACATCAACGTTCATAGCAGCTCAGTTCACAATAGCTAAACTGTTGAACCAACCTAGATGCCCTTCAACAGATAAACAGATGTTGAAACTGTAGTATGCATACACAATGGAATATTACTCAGCATTAAAAAAGAATAAAAATATGGCATTTGCAGGTAAATGAATGGAGTTATAGAGAATATCATGCTAAGCAAATTAAGTCAATGGAAAAAAAACAAAGGCCGAATGTTCTTTCTGACAAGTGGATACTGATCCATAATGAGGGAGGGGAGAAATAATGGAGGAAGTTTGATTGGGCAAAGGGGAGGGAGGACAAGGGGAATGGGGGCAGGAACAATGGTGGAATGAGATGGACATCATTACCCTAGGTATGTGTATGACTGCACATGTGGTGCAACTCTACATCGTGTACAACCAGAGAAATGAAAAGTTGTGCTCCATTTGTGTACAATGAATTGAAATGCACTCTGCTGTCATGTAAAACTAATTAGAACAATAAGATAAAAAATTTATGACGTGAAAACTATCAAAGGGAGGAACTATACTAGAATAATCAATCAAAGGAGTCAATCAAATTAAAAGCCAGATAGGCTGGGGTTATGGCTCAGTGATAGAGTGCTTGTTTGGCATGTGTGAGGCACTGGGTTCAATCCTCAGCACTACATAAAATTTTTTAAAAAATAAAGGTATTATGTTCATCTACGACTAAAAATATACATTTTTTAAAAAATTAAAAGCCAAAAATAAATCTAAATCAGTCTCAAAAATCCAAATGCCGAATGTTTTCTCTGATATAAGGAGGCTGATTCACAGTGGGGTTGGGTTGGGGAACATAGGAGGATCAGAGGAACACTAGAAAGGTCAATGGGGAGGGAGGGGAAAGAAGGGAGCTAGGGTGTATGAAGGGGGGGGGGGAGAAGGTGGTAGAATAAGATGGATATCATTATCCTAAATGCATGATTGAAGACATGAATAGTATGAATATACTTTGTATACAGTGCTATGTAAAAAGGTGCTCTATATGTGTATTATGAATTGTAATACATGCTACTGTCATACATACAACAACTTTGAATAAAGAAAAAAAAAACATAAAAAAATTAAAAGCCAAAAATAAATCAAAATAACAGGGAATAAAAATCATTTGTCAATAATAACATTGACTTTAAAGGGCCTAAACTCATCAACCAAAAGACATAGACTTGCACATTGAATTAAAAAAAAGACCCAAGAATATGCTGTCTCAAAGAGACTCACCTCATAGGTAAAGACATCCACAGACTGAAGATAAAAGGATGGGAAAAAACATATCATTCACATGGATCTCATAAATAAGCAGGAGTTTGTATCCTCATACATAAAGTGGACTTCAAGCCAAAGTTAATCAGAATGGACAAAGAAGAACATTTCATACTGCTTAGGGAAATTATACATCAATAAGACATAACAATCATAATATATTTATGCCCCGAACAATGGAACATCTATGTACATCAAACAAACCCTTCTCAATTTCAAGAACAAATAGACCACAACACACTAATACTGGGTGACTTTAACACAACTTTCTCACCACTGGATAAATCCTTCAAACAAAAACTAAATAAAGAAACTATAGAACTCAACAATACAATCAATCAATAACTGAGACTAAACAGACATATATAGAATATTTCATCCATCAATGAATGAATACATTTTCTTCTCAGCAGCACACAAATCCTTCTCTAAAATAGACCATATCTTAGGCCAAAAGCAACTCTTAGAAAATATAAAAAGTAGAGATAATACCTTGCATTCTATTGGACCATAATGGAATGAATTAGAGATCAACAATAACATAAAAAATTAAAGCTACTCTAACACCTGGAAACTAAATAATACATTATTGACTAATGGATAGCAGATGAAATTAAAAAAAATACCTCAAGGTAAATGAGAATAGTGATAAAACATAAAAATTGCCAGGTGCGGTGGTGCACGCCTGTAATCCCAGCACTTGGGAGGCTGAGGCAGGAGGATCATGAGTTCAAAGCCAGCCTCAGCAATGATGAGGCACTTAGCAACTCAGTGAGACCCTGTCTCTAATAAAATACAAAAAAGGGCTGGGGATGTGGCCCAGTGGTTGAGTGCCCCTGGGTTCAATCCCTGGTACCAAAAAAAAAAAAAAAAAAAAATCATTACCATGAGCTCTTTCATTAAAAGAATAGAAAGTCAACAAATAAATAACCTAATATTACATCTCAAAGTCCTAGAAAAAAGAACAATAAATCAACACCAAAAGTAGCAGAAGACAGGCAATAATTAAAATCAGAGCTGAAATCAATGAATTAAAACAAACAAAAAAATCCAAAAAATTGTCAAACAAAAAGTGGTTCTTTGAATACATAAATAAAATTGATAAACCCTTAGCCAAGCTAATGAAGAGGAAGGGAGAGAAAACTCAAATTACTAAAACACATGATGACAAAGGAAATATCAAAATGATCACTACTGAAATATAGATGATAATCAGAAACTATTTTGGAAATTTATATTCTAATAAAATAGAAAATCTAAAAGACATCAACAAATTTCTAGAGACATATAACCTACCCAAATTGAATCAGGAGGCATAAAAATTTAAACAGATCAATTTCAAGCAATAAAATTGAAGACACTATCAAAAGCCAACCAACAAAAAAAAGCCCAGGACCAGATGGATTCTCAGCTGAGTTCTACTAGACCTTCAAAGAAGAACAAACTCAAATCTTCCTCAAATTATTCCATGAAATAGAAAAGGAGAGACACCTTCCAAATTCATTTTATGAAGCTGATATGAAAACCAACAAAAACACATCAGAGAAAGAAAACTTCAGACCAATATGCCTGATGAATAGATGGAAAATTTCTTAAAAATCTTCAAATCACATACAGAAACATATTTAAAAAATAGTGCACCATGATCAACTGGGGTTTATCCCAGGAAGGCAAGGTTGGTTCAATATATGAAAATAAAAAATCATAGTTCATCACATTAATAGGATAGAGACAAGAATCACATGATTAACTCAATAGATGCAGAAAAAGACATTTGACAAAATACAGCATCCATTTGTATTCAAAACACTAAACTAGGAATAGTAGGAACATACCTCAACATTGTAAAAGCTATAGATGTTAAACCCAAAGTCAACATCATTCTAAATGGAGAACAACTGAAAGCATTCCCTATAAAAAGTGGAAAAGACAAGGATGCCCTTGTCTTTTCAACATAGTCCTTGAAACTCTAGATAGAGCAATTAGATAGAAGAAATAAATTAAAGGGATACAAATAGGACAAGAAATCAAACTATCCCTACTTACTGACAACATGATTCTATTTTTAGAAGACCCAAAAATTTCCACCAGAGAAATTCTAGAACTTACAAATGAATTCAGCAAAGTAGAAGGATATAAAATTAACACCCATAAATCAATTGCATTCCTATATATCAGTGATGAATCAACTGAAAGAGAAATTAGGAAAACTACCCAACTCACAACAGTCTTGAAAATATATCTGGAAATCAATCTAACTGAAGAGGTGAAAGACCTTTATGATGAAAACTACAGAACACTAAAGAAATAAATTGAAGAAGACCTTAGAATATGGAATGATCTCCCATGTTCTTGGATAGGCAGAATTAATATTGTCAAAATGGCCATACTACTAAAAGTGCTATATGGTTTTAAAATTCCAATGACATTCTTCAAAGAAATAGAAAAAGCAGTTGTGAAATTCATTTGGAACAATAAGAGGCCCAGAATAGCCAAAGCAATACTTAGCAAGAAAACTGAAGCAGGAGGCATCACAATACCAGAGCTTAAATTATACTATGGAGCTGGGCTGCAGTTGTAGTTCAGTGGTATAGTGCTTTCCTAGCATGTGTGAGGCATGGGGTTTGATTCTCAGCTCCATATAAAAATAAATAATAAATAACATAAAGGTATGTCTATCTACAACTAAAATTTAAAAAAATCTATACTAGAGAGCTATAACAACAAAAATGGCATGGTATTGTCATCAAAACAAACATGAATACCAATGGTATAGAATAGAAGACATAGAGAAAAACCCACATAAATACAGTTATCTCATACTAGACAAAAGTGCTGTAAACATACACTGGAGAAAAAGATAGCCTCTTCAACAAATGGTTTTTGGAAAACTGGAAATCCACACGTAGCAAAATTAAATTAGGGGGCTGGGATTGTGGCTCAGCAATGGAGCACTTGCCTAGCACGTTTGTGGCCCAGGTTTGATCCTCAGCACCATGTAAAAATAAATAAAGGCACTGTGTACAACTAAGATAAATATTTTTTTAAAAATGAAATTAGATCCCTCTCTCTCACCCTGCACAAAAATCTAGGCATTAGACAAGAGACCCTGTACCTACTAGAAGAAAAATTAGGCCCAAATCTCCATCATGTCGGCTTAGGTACTGAATTCCTCAAAAAGACTCCTAAAGTACAAGAAGTAAAATCAAGATAATGGGACAGTATCAAACTAAAAAGCTTCTTCACAGCAAAGGAAACAATCAAGAATGTGAATAGAGAGCATAAAGAATGGGAGAAAATCTTGCCACCTGTACCTCAGGTATAGCATTAATCTCCAGGATATATAAAAATATATATATATAAAAACTCAAAAAACTTAAACATTAAGACACTATTAAAGAAAGGGAAATAAGTAATTATAAGCAGACTATATAAGAACTCTAGGACAACATTAAGAGGCCCAATTTAAGAATCATTGGAATTGAAGAGAGTTATAAGATTCAGGCTAATGGAATGGATAACCATATCCAGGAAATAATAACAGAAAAATTTCCAAACTTTGAAACTGAGATGGATATCCAGATACAGGAATCATTAAGAACCCCAAATAAACAAGATAAAAAAATAAATTTTCCATGACAAATTATAATTTGAAATGCCTAACATACAGAACAAGAACAGAATTTTAAAAGCCTCAAGAGAAAAATGTCAGGTCACATTTAGAGGCAAGCCACTTGGAATAATTGCTGATTTCACAGCATGAACTCTAAAATCAAGGAGAGCTTGGAATTTTGTGATTCAAGGTCTAGAAGAAAATAATTGTTAACCAAGATTGATGTATCTAGCAAAGCAATCCTGCAGAATTGAAAAAATTAAAACCTTCCAAGGCAACCAGACACTAAAAGAATTTGTGACTACTAAGCCAGCACTACAGAAAATACTTAAAGAAATACTTCACACAGATAAAATTAAAAACAAACTCCAGAGGCTCACAAATGAATATCATTTGAAGAGTAGTGGGCTGGGATATAGCTCAGTTGGTTGAGTGCTTACCTGACTCAGCTGGTAGAGTGCTTGCCGCTCATGCACAATGCCCTGGATTCAATCCTCAAAACCACACACACACACACACACACACACACACACACACAAAAGAGTAGCTAAACAAATGAGAAACAGGACCAAATTAATCATTAGAAATAAATCAAAAATAGCAGCAATTAATTAAAAATCTCTGTATAACAACATTGAATATAAATGTTTTTCAACTCTCCAATTAAAAGACATAGGCTGGCAGAATGAATTTAAAAAGAAGACACAATATGCTGTTTGCAAGAGTTTCACTTTACAGGCAAAGACAGCCAAAGGCTGAAATTCAAAGTATGGACATTTTTACACCATGCAAATACAGCCTGAAAACAAGCAGGAGTAGTTACTCTTGTTGACAAAGCAAATTTCAAGCCAAAATTAATCAGGAGAGGCAAAGAAGGTCACTTCATGCTGGAAAAGAGAATGATCTCACAAAAAGATATAAGGATAGTAAATATTTATGCCCCAAACATTGGTGCACCTAATTACATAATTGCACCTAATTCCTTCTCCTTCAATTTTGCAGGATAGATTTGCTGGATATAGCAACCTTGGTCACTACTTGACTTAAAGGTTGAGGCAGATCTTTATACAATAATATTGGTTGATTTCAACACCTCTCTCTCAGCAAAATATAGATCATCTAGACATAAACTCAATAATTAAGACTCTACAGAAATAAAAATATCGTCAATCAAATGGACTTAATAGACATCTATAGAATATTTCATCAACAACAGCTGAATGCACTTTCTTCTCACCTGCTCATGGAACAATATCCCAAACAGACCATATTTTAAGTCACAAAGCAACTCTTAGCAAATAAAAAATTATATAATTCTTTGAATCTTATTAGATCATAAAGGAAGAAAATTAAAAGTTAACACCAAAAAACCCTACCAAAATTATATAAACGTATGGAGATTGAACAATGCACTTTTGAATGATGAATGGATGACAGAAGAAATTGGGAGAAATTTTTGTTTGTTTTGTTTGTTTTTTTGGTGGTACCAGGGATTGAACTCAGGGGCACTCAACCACTGAGCCACATCCCCAGCCCTTTTTTGTATTTTATTAGAGACAGGGTCTCACTGAGCTGCTAAGTGCCTTGCCATTGCTGAGGCTGGCTTTGAACTTGCAATCCTCCTGCCTCAGCCTCCCAAGTGCTGGGATTACAGGCATGCTCCACTGTGCCCAGTGGGAGAAATTTTTAAAATTCTTAGAATCAAACAAGTATAGTGATACAATATACCAGAACATCTGGGACACTGTGAAAATGGTTCTATGCGGAAAGTTTATAAATATGGGTGCAGAAAAAAATCCAAAATAAACAACCTAATGATGTATGTCAAGGTCCTTGAACATAGGACAAACCAATTCCCAAACCCACACAGGAAAGGCAATAATTATGATCAGAGATGAAATCAATGAAATAGGGAATAAAAAAACAACACAAAGGATCAATGAAACTGAGTTGGTTCTTTGAAAAGATAAACAAGATTAATAAGACCTTAACCAAACTAACCAAAATAAAAGAGAGGCAATCAAAATTAATAAGATTAGAGATGAAAAGGGAGAAATCACCACAGACATCACAGAAATCCAGAATACAATTAGGGACTACTTTGAAAACATATATATATACTCCAATAAATTGGAAAACATAGAAGAAATGGATACATTTCTTTGGCAGATACATATGACCTGCCAACATCGAATCAAGGGGACATAGAAAACCTAAACAGACCAATAAATAGCAAGGATATAAAAGCAGTAATAAAATGCCTTCCAACATGGGTCTGGGGTTGTGGCTCAGTGGTAGAGTGGCTTGCCTAGCACATGTGAGGCACTGGGTTCAATCCTCAGCACCACATATAATAAAATAAACATTAAAAAAGGGCTGGGGGTGGGATGGGGTTGTAGCTCAGTGGTACAGTGCTTGCCTCTCATGTATGAGGCCCTGGGTTCAATCCTCAGCACCACATAAAAAATAAAAATAAAGATATCGTGTCCATCTACAACTAAAAAACATTAAAAAGGGGGGGGCTGGGGTTGTGGCTCAGTGGTAGAGTGCTCACCTAGCATGTGCGCAGCCCTGGTTCGATCCTCAGCACCACGTAAAAATAAATAAATAAAATAAAGGTATTGTGTCCAACTACAACTAAAAAAATAAACATTTTTTTAAAAATTTAAAAAAAGAATGGCAATTTTAAAAATTCCTTCCAAAAAGAAAATCCCAGGTCCATGTGGATTTTCAGCTGAATTCTAGCAGATCCTTAAATAAGAACTAATGTCAATGCTCCTCAAATTATCACATGAACTAGAAAGTGATGGAACACTTCCAAATTTATTCTATGAAGTCAATATCACACCTATACAAAACCAGGTAAGGACACACCAAGAAATAAAACTACATCAACATCCCTGATGAGCTTATATGAAAAAAATCCTTAATAAAATATTAGCAAATGATATTCAATAACATTCAGAAGACCGTATGTACATCATGACCACATTGCCATCATGGTGTTCAGGTCGTTTCCTTCTATCCCTAGTTTCTTCAGTATTTTTTTAAATATATTTTTTAATTGTAGCTGGACACAATATCTTCATTTATTTATTTTTATGTGGTACTAAGGATTGAGACCAGTGCCTCACATGTTCGAGGCAGGCTCTCTACCACTGAGCTATAGCCCCAGCCCCTCTTTGGTGTTTTTTTTATCATGAATGAGTGCTGAATTTTGTAAAAACGTCTATTGAAATGACTAAGCAATTTTTGTTCTTAATTCTATTTATGTGGTGAATTACATTTATTGTATGTGTGTGTTAAACCATCAGTGCATCTATATGACAAAGGCAATGTATAAAAATCAATAGCATTCCTATACACCAATAATGAATCTACTGAGAAAGAATCAGAAAAAGAATACCATTCACAACTGCCCCAAAACAAAATGAAACAAAAAACTTGGAATAAATCTAACCAAAGAGGTGAAAGACCTCTATAATTTGAAATAATAAATATTATAGAACACCAAAGAAAGAAATTGAAGAAGACACAAGATGGAAAGACCTCCCATGTTCATGAATAGGCAGATTATTTTTAAAATTGTTATCACCAAAAGCAATATACAGTCAATGTAATTCCCATCAAAATGATATTTCTCACAGAATTTGAAAAAAAGTCCTTATTTTCATCTGGAAGAATAAAAGACCGAATAGTGTTATGGTTTAAATATGAGGTATCCCCAAAAGCTCATGTGTGAGACAATACAAGAAAGTTTAGAGGTAAAATGACTGGGTATGAGAACTTTAACCTAATCAGCACATTAATCCCCTAATAGGGATTTACTGGATGGTAACTATAAGCAGGTAGGGTGTGGCTGGAGGAGGGTGGGTCATTGGGAGGGGTGTGCCTTTGGGGTATTCTTGGTGAGTTAGATATCTCTCTCTAGCTCTCCTTCCTGGTGCCATATCCTGAGCTGCTTTCCTCCACCATATCCTTTTGCCATGATATTCTGCTTCACCTCAGGCCTAGAGCAAAGAAGCAGGTTGTATATGGATTGAGACCTCTGAAACCATGAGCACCAAATAAACTTCCTCCTCTAAAATTGTTCTCATTGTGTCTGACTGAAACAAATAGCTAAAGCAATTCTAAGCCAAAAGAGCAATGCTGGGGGCACCATATACCTGACTTCAAATTATACTACAGAGTTATAGTAACAAAAACTGCAAGGCGGGGCACTGAGGCTGTTGCTCAGCAGTAGAGCGCTTGCCTAGCATGTGCCGGCCCTGGGTTCGCTCAGCACCACTTAAAAATAAGTAAAGCCGAGCGCGGTTGCCTGTAATCCCAGCACTTTGGGATGCTGAGACAGGAGGATCGCGAGTTCAAAGCCAGCCTCCGATGGCGAGGCACTTAGCAACTCGACCCTGTCTCTACAAAAAAAGGGCTGGGCATGTGGCCCAGTGGTCAAGTGCCCCTGAGTTAATCCCCGGTAAAATGAAGGTATTGTGTCCAACTGCAACTAAAAAAATAAAATATTTTTTAAAACCCTGCATGGCACTACCATAAAAACAGACACATAGACCAACCATACAGAATAGAAGACAGAGAGACACACCACACATCTACAGTCATCTGATGCAATCCTTGACAAAGATGCTAAAACATACTTCAGAGAAAAAAATAGCCTTTAAACAAATGGTGCTAGGAAAACTGGTTATCCATATGTAGAAGAATGAGACTAGATACTTATCTCTCACCCTGCACAAAAGTCAGTTCAAAATGGATCAAATTGCTGGGTGCAGTGGTGTATACCTGTAATCCCAGCAGCTGGGGAGGCTGAGGCAGGAGGATCACAAGTTCAAAGCCAGCCTCAACAGAAGTGAGGTGCTAAACAACTCAGTGAGACCCTATCCTTAAATAAAATTAAAAAAAAAAAAATAGGGCTGGGGATCTGGATTAGTGGTTGAGTGTCCCTGAGTTCAATCCCTGGTACATCATCGTCCCCCCCCCCACCCCCCCCCCAAAAAAAAATGGACCAAAGACCTAAGAATTAGACCAGAAACTATGCAACTCCTAGAACAAAGTATAGGTGCAGCAATGACTTTCTCAATAGAACCCCTAAAGCTCAGGAAATAATGCCAAGAGTTAATAAGTGGGATGGCATCAAATTAAAAAGCTACAGCACAGCAAATGAAACAAGTAGGAATGTGAAGAGAGAACCTACAGAATGGAAGAAAATCTTTGCTAGCTACTCTTCCTCCTTCACAGAGGATTAATATCCAGAATATATAAAGAACTCAAAAAACAACACCAAAAATAATCCAATTAAAGGGAAAAGTGAATAAACAGACACTTCTTAAAAGAAGAAATACAAATGGCCAACATACACTTGAAAAAATGTTCAACATCAATAGCAACTAGGGAATGTAAACCAAAACGACACTCCAGTCAGAATGGCAATCATCAATAAATACTGGACAGAATGTGAAGACAAGGGAACACTTTTATATTGTGGATAGGACTGTAAATTATTACAACCACTATGGAAATCATTATGGAGGTTCCTCAAAAGACTAGGAATGAAACCACTATATGACCCAGCTATACCACTCCCTGGCATTTATCCTAAAGAATTAAAGTCAGCATATGATAGCAACATATGCATACCTATGTTTACAACAACACAATTTACAATAGCCAAACTATGGAACCAGCCTAGATGTGTTTCAATGGATGAATGGACAAAGAAAATGCAATACATATACACAATGGAGTTTTAGTTAGCCATAAAGAAAACTGAAATTATGTCATTTGCAGGAAAGTGAATGGAACTTAAGAACATTGTCAAGCAAAATAAGCCAAACTCAGGACAAGGGCCTTATGCTGTCTCCCATATGTGGAGGCTTGAGAAGAAAAAGAAAAAGAAAGGTGGGGAGCATGTCTCATGAAAATCAAGAGAGATTGGTAGAGGAAAGACACCATGGGGAGGAAGGGAGAGGGAAAGAGGAATTACTGGGGAATGATATTGGCTAAATATTTTTTGCATGTACAAAACATGTAGCAACAAATCCCACTATTATAAGCATATAATTATAATACACCAATAAAAACATGAACAATAAAAAATAAAAAACTAACAAAAATAGTTCTTACCTTATAGGACTGGTCCTCAGGAATTAAATGAACTAATTTATGTAAAACACTTAGAATGACACTTGAATAATTATCCAAGCCCAGGCTCTTCTATATGACAGGTTTTTTTTTTTATACTTACTTATTTTTTAGTTGTAGTTGGACACAATACCTTTATTTTATTTACTTATTTTTATGTGGTGCTGAGGATCGAACCCAGGGCCTCGTATTCCAGCCCTTGTTTTTATTTCTATTTTGTTTGTTTGTTTTGCTTTTTTGTCTTTTCTTTTTTTGGAGCTGGGAATCGAACCCAGGACTTCATGCATGTATATGGCAGGTTTTGCCCCTAAGCATAGGAGCCCTCTGGCACCTAAAAAGCCATGAGAAGTAACAGGCTCTCCTCCTAAAAGGACTTCCCATCCCTCATCCCCCATACCAATGCCATTTAAAGAGAAGTTTTAGGTCTTCTGGAAAACTGAGTAGATCATACAAAGGTCCCACCTACTCTCTTCCCAGCAGGCTCTTGCCATTCTTACTACTTTATTAGCATCTTACATTAATGTTATATATTTGTTATAACTGATGACAGTACTGATACATTACTATAAGCTAAAGTTCATAATTTACATTAGTGCTCACTTTTTTTTTTTTTTTTTTTTTTTTTTGTACTGAAGTTTGAACTCAGTGGCATTTGACCACTGGGCCACATCCCCAGCCCTTGTTTTGTACTTTATTAGAGACAGGGTCTCACTGAGTTGCTAAGTGCCTCGCCATTGCTGAGACTGGCTTTGAACTGGTGATCCTCCTGCCTCAGCCTCCCAAGTGCTGGGATTACAGGCGTGCACCACCGTGCCTGGCTAGTGTTCACACTTTGTGTTGAGCATTCCATGAGTTTTAACAAATGTTTGATTTGTATCTACTCTTACAGAACCATGAAATAGTTTCACTGTCCTAAAAAATAAAAAAAAATAAAAAAATCCCCTGTGCTTCACCTATTATTGCTCCCTCCTCCTTGCCCAACCATAGTTTTGCCTTTTCCACAGTGTCAGAGAGGTGGAATCACAGAGTAGGTAGCTTTTTCAGATTGGCTTCTTTCACTTAGCAATATGCATTAAGGTTCTGCCATGGGTTTTCACGGCTTGATGGCTCATTTCTTTGCAGTGCTGAATAATATCTCCTTGTATGGGTGTACCACTGTTTTATCCACTCAACTATTAAAGGACCTTATTGTTGATTCCAAGTTTGGGCAAGTATGAGTAAAGCTGCTTTAAACATTTGAGTGCATATTTTTATGTGGACACAGATTTCTAACTCATTTGGAACAATGCCAAGGAGCATTATTGATAAAACATATGGTAGGAGTATGTATAGTTTTATAAGAATCTGCCAAAAAGACTTTAGATCTATCATCTTGCTATTTGTTTTCTATTTGTATTACAGCTTTTTTTGTCCTTAGTTCCAGCATTACTGTCTTTTGTGCTCAGCTGTTTTTCTTTTTGTAGTGAAATGTTTTAATTCCTTTCTCATTTTTTAAAAATGTTTATTTATTTGCTTTTAGTTGTACACAATGCAATGCATTTATGTTTACGTGGTGCTGAGGATCGAACCTGGGCCGCGCATGTGCGAGGCGAGCGCTCTGACGCTGAGCCACAATCCCAGCCCCCCTTTCTCATTTCTTTTTGTGTATATTTTACATACATTTTCTTTGTGGTTACTATGGGATTTACATTAACATCCTAAAATTATAACATTCTAATTTGAATTTATACCACTCAGCTCCAAATGAAATACAAAAACTGTGAGGCCCCTTTAGCTCCATTTCTATATCTTTTGGTTGTTGATGTCACAAAATTACATCTTTATACATTGCCCCCAAAACAAAAACTAATACTTTTAAATTATGTAGAAAACAGGGGCTGGGGTTGTGGCTCAGCGGGTAGAGCGCTCGCCTAGCACGTGTGCGGCCAGGTTTCATCCTCAACACCACGTAAAAACAAAGGCATTGTGTACAACTAAAACAAACAAAATAAATATTTTAAAAAATTATGTAGAAAACAAAAAGTTGAGCTATAATCCATTGTTACAATAATGCTAACTTTTATAATTGCCTGTGTGTTTGCCTTTATTGAGATCTTTATTTCTTCATATGACATCAAGTTGCTGCTGTCTAATGTCTTCTCATTTCATCCTGCAGGACTCCCTTGAACATTTCTTTCTCCTCCCCATCCCTTCTTCTTTCTCTCCTTTATCCCTTGACCATTTCTTGAAGGGGAGATGTGGTAGTTTTGCTGAATATAGGATTCTTGGTTGACATTTTTTTTTTCTTTTTTTAAATTGAATATGAAGAGCCACTGACTCTGGCCTCCAAGCTTCTGATCAGTAATGTGCTGATAATTTTATTGAAGAGACTTTATATATGAGTCACTTCTATCTTGATGTTTTCAAGACTTTTTAACTTTCAAAAGTTTGGTAACAATGTGTCTTAGTGTGGTTCTCTTTGAGTTCATTTTACTTGGGAGTTCTTTGAGCTTCTTGGATGTTTATATTAATGACTTTCATTACATTTGGGAAGTTTTAAGTCATTATCTCTGCCCTTTCTCTCCCTACTCTGTGACTCCTACAATGCATGTTGGTCCACTTGATGGTGTTGCACAAGCCCCTTGATTTTTGTTCCTATTTCCTCAATCTTTTTTTTTCTTCTTTCTGTTCCTCAGATTCAATACTTTGCTGCAGGAGCCCTGTTTGGGGATTGACTTGATTTGCGGTTGACTATGAGCCGTGGAGATTTGGGCTTTGTTGCCTCCCGTAGTCTCACGGGACTTGTTGCGGGATCTCGAGTGACTTGGCTGAAATTGCTGATCGGGTCAGCGCCATTTTTTAGTGGTGTGTTTTTCGTGTGTTAGTCGTTGTTAGAACCAGAGAGAAAAGTTATCAGAATAAAAAGCTGTTTGTCTCCAGTTCGCCTCTGAAGTTTTTCCCGCGGCTCCGTTGCTCCAAGCGCTTCAGGCGGCAACAGGTGGCGGCCTGTACGGGGACTTCGGAGCAGACAGGTAAGAACTGAAAGGTCTCTAAAGATGGGTTCGAATATAACTGAATCCCAAGTGATAGAGGCTATGCAAAGACTCCTTGATATACCTGACTCTGTTCTCAGTGAGGAGTATATAGACAAAAGTGAAAGTGATCAAAAAAGTGTAGATTCCACTGGGCCAACTGAGACCAGTAAAGAGAGTATTAGAAGAGACCCAAAAATGACAAAAATCCAAGCTATTAAAGTTATTCGGGAGTTATTGGTAAAAGCTGAAGGATACTTGCTCTCACTGGAACCTAGGCCTCAGGATATTGCTGTCAGTGAAATTAGCAGTGGTGAGGAATCTAATAAAAGTGATCCTGAGAAAATGAGGAAAAAGAAACTAAAAAAGACCAAGAAAAAGGACGGTCAGGTAGAGCAGCCACTTGTGTCCTCTACTCCCCCATGGGTGGAATCCATTACAGAAAATATGAAGGGTATTACTAGGCATTTGCATACCCTAGAAACAGAAATAAAAAGACTTTCTGATCGCTTATGCGCTCTCGAGGACAACTCACAGATACATTGGGAACCGCCAGCATTTGAAAAGAAAAATGGACAGAGTGTCCATCAGTCAGTAGATTTCAAAACAATAAAAAATCTCAAAGAGGCAGTAGTGACTTATGGGCCCCAAGCTCCTTTCACGTTGAGTATGCTGGAGTCCCTTAACACCTTTAGCTTAACCCCCTCAGACTGGAAAAGTCTATGTAAAGCAACATTAAGCGGGGGGCAATTCTTAGTTTGGCGATCGCAATTCCAAGAACTTTGTATAGAAACAGCTAAAAGAAACGCGGCTGCAGGGTTTGAAAACTATAATATAGACATGCTCACAGGAGAAGGGCAATTCGCAGACTTACAGGCTCAAACAGATTATGACCCAGATGTATATGCTCAGATAAATGCAGCTGCCTTAGAGGCATGGAAAACTGTACAAGGACCTGGGGATCTACAAGGCAGCTTGTCAAAAGTGATTCAAGGACCTAATGAGCCATACGCCAACTTTGCTGATCGACTTTTGAGAACTGCAGGTAGTGTGTTTGCAGATGTTGACCAAGCTATGCCATTAGTTGTTCAATTAGCTTATGAAAATGCAAATAAATGGTGCCAAGCAGCCATCAGGCCATGGAGAACTAAAAAGGATCTTTCCGTATATATACAACTATGTAAAGATATAAATGACGCCTTTGTCACAGGAAATGTGATTGCAGCCTCAATGAGAGGTGCTTCCTCTCGAAATTTCACAAAGGCTAAATGTAGATATTATAATCAATCAGGATATTCCAGGCAAAATTATCATAATCAATCAGGCAATTCTAGGCAAAATCCCAAAAGAGAAATAAGATCAAGCTCATATCGTGCCCCAGGCCGCTGCCCCAGGTGTAAAAAGGGAAATCATTGGGCCAACAAATGCCATTCAAAATTTGACATCCATGGAAATCCTTTGTTCAGGAATTCAAAAAACGGGGCACGGGGCCCAATACCCCGGGGCCCACAAATGTACGGGGCATTGCAGAAGGAGTATCCTCAAGCATCCACTCAGATGCTTCCCCGACACAATCCCTACTACCCATCCACTCCCTCGCCAGAGGAACAAGAGGAAATGCAGGATTAGACCTCTGTTCCACCGCCCGAATAGTGTTAACACCTGAAATGGGGGTTCAACTGATTCCCACAGGAGTCAGGGGACCTCTTCCCTCAGGGACTGTAGGACTTATTATCGGGCGTAGTCCTAAAAGCTTATTAGGTTTGCAAGTGACCCCAGGTGTAATAAACTCAGACTACAAAGGGGAAATAAAAATAATGCTTAGCTCACCCCAAAGTATAACTTCTGTTAATCAAGGAGATAGAATTGCTCAGTTGCTTCTCCTTCCCAATTTACATAATTCATTTAAAATGGGTATGCCTCAAGAAGGGAACAATAGAGGATTTTGTTCCACTGACTCAAGTCCCATGGCTTGCTGGGTTCGAGACTGTTCAAGGAGGCCTATGTGTAAAATAAAAATCCAAGGAATAGAAATGGAGGGATTAATAGATACTGGAGCTGACTCTTCCATTATTAATTTACGCCAATGGCCCAAGCACTGGCCTCTGCAAAAAGCTTCAACCAGTTTTAAGAGGCTTGGGATATAATAACCTCCCAGATAAAAGTGCCGTAATTTTAAAATGGGAGGATGATGAAGGGCATAAAGGAACATTTCAGCCTTATGTTTTACCTAATCTACCAGTTACTTTATGGGGAAGAGATATTTTGCAACAAATGGGAGTACACCTTGCAACCAAGCCTGCAGATGTTAAATGTGAAAACCTACAGGGTAATCTTAACCATAAAAGAACTCATTATCAAAAAGTACAGAGTAATCTTAACCCTAAAAGTAATCATTGTTATAAAGGAAAAAGATATTTTTTTTTCGGGGCCACTGAGAAAATAATTTTGAAAATACCATGGCTTTCTGATAAGCCAGTGTGGGTCCCTCAGTGGCCCCTATCTAAAGAGAAATTACAAGTGGCCCACCTACTAGTTCAGGAACAATTAGAAGCAGGTCATATAGAACCTTCCACCTCTCCCTGGAATTCCCCCATATTTGTGATCAAGAAAAAGTCAGGAAAATGGCGATTGTTACATGATCTTAGACAAATCAATAAAACCATGCAAGTTATGGGCCCTACTCAACCTGGACTTCCTAGTCCCATAGCTATTCCAAAAAATTTCCATCTTATTACTCTTGATATAAAGGATTGCTTCTTTTCTATTCCCCTACATCCTCTGGATGCCCCCAGTTTTGCTTTTTCCGTTCCTTCTATGAACAATAATGGCCCTGATCAGAGATATCAGTGGAAGGTTTTACCACAGGGAATGGCTAATAGCCCCACCATATGCCAAATATATGTGGACAAGGCTATCCAACCCATTAAAAATAAATATCCAAACCTCATGTGTCTACATTACATGGATGATATTTTATTGGCCCACCCTAATCAAAAAATCTTATTTAATATATTCAGTGATGAGGTAGAAAATTTAAAAAAATATGGATTATATATAGCAGAAGAAAAAGTTCAAACCAGATCTCCCATATTATATTTAGGATTTAAAATCATGGATACTTTTGTTAGACCCCAAAAAATTCTAATAAATAAAGAACATTTGACCACCCTCAATGATTTCCAAAAACTACTGGGAGACATTAATTGGCTTCGCCCTACACTAAATCTCACTACTGGTCAACTAAAAACCTTTATTTGACATCCTTCGTGGAGATCCTGATCCATCTTCACCACGAACATTGACTCCTGATGCTAGGAAAGCTTTAAAGTTAGTAGAAAAAGCCATCGAAGGAGCTCATTGTGATAGATTTGATTTAACTCAACCACTGATGTTGATTATTATTTCTTCACAATATACACCCACAGGAGTATTTTGGCAACAAGGGCCTTTATTATGGATACATTTGCCAGTCTCTCCTAAAAGTATAATTGAATCTTATACCTCCATGGTGGCTAAACTTATTCTTCAAGGACTTAAGACTTCTACTAAAATATTTGGCATTCACCCTGCTACTATTATTACTCCCTATTCATCATCACAGATTGAATACTTATGCTTCAATGATAATGATTGGGCTATAGCTAAATGCTCTACTTCTGCAAATTTTGATAATCATCTTCCTAAGTCCCCTATATTATCTTTTTGTATTAATCATCCTATTATATTTCCACAGGTAATAAAAAATCAACCTATTCCTAAGGCATTTAATGTATTTACAGATGGGTCCTCAAATGGTACTGCTACAGTAGTCACTAAAAAAGAAAATATGACTTACATAACTGCACATAAATCAGCTCAACTAGTGGAATTGGAAGCTGTGGTAAGAGCTCTGGAAAATTTTAGGGACCAGCCTGTAAACATTTTTTCAGATACCCACTATATTGTACAAGCCGTCCCAAAATTAGAGTTAGCAGGACCAATAGCACCTCATACTCCAGCCTTTAAATTGTTTTATCAAATACAAAAACTTTTGTGGGCAAGAAAAGAACCTCTATTCGTAGGCCATATTAGAGCACATACTAATTTGCCTGGTCCCCTCCATGAAGGTAATCAAAAGGCTGATGAACTTACAAAAACAATATTTATACTTTCAGTGCTACAACAAGCTACTTTATTCCACTCCCAGTTTCATGTCAACAGCACCACCTTGCAACGTAGGTTTAAAATCACAAAGGAGCAAGCCAGAACAATTGTAAAAGATTGTAAATCTTGTATGACACATTTGCCCAATCCTCATTTCGGAGTTAACCCTAGAGGATTAATGCCCAATCATTTGTGGCAGATGGATGTTACTCATGAGCCAAGTTTTGGAAAATTGCGATTTATTCATGTGACCATAGATACATGCTCAGGCATGATTTTTGCTTCCTTACATTCTGGAGAAAAAGTTAAAGATGTTACATCTCATTGTTTGCAAGCTTTTGCTGCATTGGGCATCCCCCAAAATGCTTAAAACAGATAATGGCCCCGCATATACGTCCTCATCTTTCAAAGAGTTTTGCGCAAAATTCAATATATCCCATAAAACAGGCATCCCATACAATCCTCAGGGTCAGGGCATTATTGAAAGAGCAAACCGAACACTGAAAATTATGTTATTAAAACAAAAAGAAGGAAATTGGAAAAGTCCTAAGGACAGATTGGCAGTTGCCCTGTTTACCTTAAATTTTTTAACTTTAGACTCTAATGGTTATTCTGCTGGAGACAGACATTGGAATCCACACCAACAACATAAACCTTTGGTTTACTGGAAGGATGTTCTTTCAGGTACATGGAAGGGTCCAGATCCAGTATTAATTTGGGGAAGAGGATCTGTTTGTGTTTTTCCAAAAGACGAATCCTCTCCAATATGGATACCATCTAGATTAATAAAACAGGTACCACATCAAAATGATCAAGATGAAGTTATTGAAGTATCAAGATTAATAAAAAAGGTACAAAATCAAGAGGACCAAGATCAAGGTACAGAATGATTCCCTCAAAAGAGTCCTTCAAAATATTTCACAACTTAAGTGTCATTCCTCCCGGCCAGGACAAGGAGATCTCTCTTTAGTGTGCACACAATTGTATTTTTTTTTCCTTTTTATACATGTCTTTATGTCTGTACATTTGTCTACATTTCATGTTAATGTGACGTCACAAATATATGTTTGTATGTTTGTTCGTCTGTCCAGTGTGACGTCACAAAGAACAAAGCGCTTATGAAAAAAAAAAATATATATATATATGGATCCAAATAACTTTAATTCATTTTAGGTTAAGAGTATTCAATTTAGGTAAATAATTTTATAAATGAAGGTACTTTCAATTTTGATTTATAGGTGTCCCTCGGACTTCTCTTTAGCAAATAATATGACTAGTGCTATATAACCTGATATTTTGGTGTTTTGACTTAAGATTGTTTATTTGTTATTAACTTCATTTGTTTAATAGCTCATTAATTTCAATTATCTCAACAGGTAAAAGATTGCTCTGTATACAGAGACTCAAGGGTTCCAGTTAACAAATTATTTCTCTAAAGTGCCTTTACCTTTTCTTTAATCTATCTTTAATGCAGTAATTACCCTCAGTCTTTCTTTGATTTGTTCTAAATATGATATTTTTCCAACTTATGTTTGTAGAAGCTCAACCAGCGATGTGTGTGAACAAAAATCAACTTTAATTTTCAGCTCAACCAGTGATGTATGTGAACAAAAATCAACTTTAATTTTTCTAATCTAATTATTCTATTTGTAGTTTGACAACTCGCCTCTTGACTCAGTGCTGCAATAGCACTGCCTTTCCTTTAATAATTGATGCTTGAGTTTCTAGGTAGCGGGCCCTGAAGATTTGCCGGTGGCATTGTCTAAACATAAAAAAGACGTCTGCTGCTACAGCTGCAGGGATCGCGGCCGCCGCAAGCATCCCTGCTGCTCAAACATCAAACAACCTCACCAACAGTGTGGCCTCTGCTCTACATGCATGGGGCCTCCTACATCAACATGTTATAACAAATGGACATTTTGATCTTTCATTGTTTGGGACTTTACGGGACAATGCTTTGCAGGTATTTGTCTAGAGAATTCAGTGTGTTACTTGATGGAACTTAGGGCAGCTGATTTGTTTAAACAATTTGATATGCTATGCAATTTGGCTCATCACCAAAAGGCTTGTCGCCTTAAAGCCGCAACATCTCCTCACAATTGTACGGCTGTTAGTCATCATATATAGTCGATCCTAAAGGGCTCCATTGGATGGCTGGTTAGCCAATGACAGGTAAGATCCCCAGAGGGGGACAACCTAAGACAGGCACAGTCACACGGGACAGTCTCATGTGGGCCGACATATCAACCTAAGACAGGAGTCAAGGGCACAGCCTTGATTATCCGATGACGGGTAAGAATGTTGGTTGCACATAGACGTCCTAGAGCATTACCTCTTTTAAAACAAAAAGGGGGAAATGCAGGAGCCCTGTTTGGGGATTGACTTGATTTGCGGTTGACTATGAGCCGTGGAGATTTGGGCTTTGTTGCCTCCCGTAGTCTCACGGGACTTTGTTGCGGGATCTCGAGTGACTTGGCCAAAATTGCTGATCGGGTCAGCGCCATTTTTAGTGGTGTGTTTTTCGTGTGTTAGTCGTTGTTAGAACCAGAGAGAAAAGTTATCAGAATAAAAAGCTGTTTGTCTCCAGTTCACCTCTGAAGTTTTTCCCGTGGCTCCGTTGCTCCAAGCGCTTCAGGCGGCAACACTTTGCATTGTCCTATATTTAAGTTCACCGATTCTTTCCTTTATCTGCTCAAATCTGCCTTTGAACCTCTGAAATTTTTCATTTCAGTTATTGTACTTTTCAGCTCCAAGTTTTTTTTTTTTTTTTTTTTTTTTCTTTTTATTGATATTTCCATTTTGTTCATATGTTGTTTTCACTGTATCCACATATTCCATTAATTACAAGGACATCTTTAGACAGCTCTTTAAAGTCTTTGTCTAGTAGATCTGCAATCAGGGATAGTTTATTTCAGAGACAGTCTCTGTTGATTTTTTTCCTTTGAATAGGCCATACTTTCCTGTTTCTTTGTATGCTTTGTGATTTTTATTGAAAACTGAACATTTGAAGCAAATACTATGGTAACTCTGAAACTCAGATTCTTCTTCTTCCCCAGAGTTCCCTGACTTTTGTATTGTTTTCAATCATTTTTTGTTTGTTTTGATTGTTATAGACTCTTTCTGCGCCAAGGATCATGGTTAGGTATAAACATAAGGCCTTCTCAGATCTTTTCTGAGCCTATACCTCTCCTGAATATGCATGGTTATTTTATAATTTTCCTTGTATGCTCCATTGTTTCAAATGTCCAGTCTTGTAACAAAAAGGCAAAAATGAGAAAAATGAAGAGGGAAGGATGCAGGCCCTAGAAGTCACTGCAGCTGGAGGAGGAGGAACTTGCAAAAAGAGGGAGAAATACAACAATGGCCTTCTGCTTTTTGTCTGAACTTCAATGATTGGCAATTACCGATCAGAACATGCATGTGTGCACACACCCACCACTCTATTGTTTCTTTTATTTATTATTATTATTGTCATCATTATTATTATTTTACAGTGTTAGGGATCAAATACAGGGCCTCACACATGCTTGGCAAGCTCTCCATCACTGAGCCACATCCCCAGCCCTCATTCCACTATATTCTTGTATGGTTCCTAATAAATCTGATATAATTATTGTCCTTACTTTTCTTATTTTTTAATTTGTTCTTTTTAGTTATACATGACAGTAGAATGTATTTTGGCAAATTATACATACATAGAGTATAACGTACTCTATTTAGGATCATATTCTTGTGGTTGTACATGATGTGGAGTAACCCCGGTTGTGTATTCAAATACAAGACCAGGAAAGGTATGTCCAATTAATTCTACTGTCCTTCCTATCTTCCTTCCCCTCCCTCCCCTTCATTCCCCTTTGTCTAATCCAATGGATTTCTATTCTTCCTCTCCCCACCCTCCCTTGTTTTGGGTTCACATCCACATTCCAGAGAGAACATTTGGCCTTTGGTTTCCGGGGATTGGCTTATTTCACTTAGCATGATATTCTCCAGTTCCATCCATTTACTGGCAAATGCCATACTTTCATTTCTTTTTTGGTTAAGTAATATTCTATTGTGTGTATTTATATATATACACACAAAACTTTTTTATCCATTCATCTGTTGAAGGACACCTAGGTTGTTTCCATAGCTTTACTATTGTGAGCTGAGTTGCTATAAACATTGATGTGGCTATGTCACTGTAGTATAGCATTTTTAAGTCATTTGGGTAAAGACCAGGGAGTGAGATAACTGGGTCAAATGTTTAGTTCCAAGTTTTCTAAGGAATCTCCATAGTGCTTTCCATAGTGGTTGCACCAATTTTTAGGCCCACCAACAATGTATGAGAGTACCTTTCTCCCTACATCCTCACCAACGTTTATTGTTACTTCTATTCTTTATAATTGCCACTCTACCCCTAACCCCACAATCAGAGGAGCAGCCTGCCCTAGGCGGACCCAAAGGCTATTTGGCCCAATAAACTTGTCCTTACTTTTCTATGGGTAAGATTTTTGTGCCCCATCTTTTCAGTATTTTTTTTCCTGTTGTTTGAATATGATGTGCAATGATGATTGGGGAAGGGGAATCTATCATGTTTAGTATTATCTGAGCTTCCTGAATCTGTAGTTTCATGTCTGTCATTAATTTTGGAAGATTCCCAGTCATTATTACTTCTAACATTTCTTCTATTCCTTTCTATTTTTTTCTTTTCTGGTATTCCCATTACATATATATGATACCTTCTGTGTGTGTGTGTGTGTGTGTGTGTGTGTGTGTGTGTGTTGTGTTTTGTGTGTGTTTGGTATTGGGGATGGAACCTAGGGCCTCATCCATGCGAGGCAAGCACTCTACCACTGAGCTATACCCCCAGCCCTTAAGCCTTCCTTTTGCAATTGTCCCACAGTTGATGGGATATTCTGTTCCATATTTTTAATTCACTTTCCTCCTTGCATTTTCTGTTTGGGAGATTATCACTGATATATGCCCAAACTCACTGATTCTTTCCTTGGCCATGTCCAGTTTATAATGAGTCCCACCAAAAGAATTCCTTTCTGTTAGTATTTTTTTTACCTCTAACATTCCTTTTTCATTCTTTTTTGAGTTTCCATATCTCTTCCTGTATTGTCCTTCTGTTCTCACATGTCATCCACTTTCCCCCTGAGAGCCCTTAGCATCCTAATCATACTTACTTTAAATTCTCAGTCTGATAATTCCAACATCTCAGACAGATTTTAATCTAATCCTGATGCTTGGTTTGTCTGTTCAAGCTATTGTCTTTCAGTGTGCCTTATGGTTTAATGTTGAAAAACAAAGATGATGTAGTTCATAAAAGAAACTAAGGGAAGAAACTAAGGGAAGTTACAGTATCTTCTCTTACCTCCTAAGGGAATATTACAGGCATCTGCCTGTAATCCCAGCTACTGGGGAGGCTGGGGTAGGAGGATCATAAATTTGAGGTCATCTTGGGCAATTTAGCAAGATCCTATCTCAAAATTAAAAATAAAAGGGGCTGGAGGCAAAGCTGAGTGGTAAAGTTCCCCTGGGTTTAATATCTAGTATTGTAAAAACAAAACAAAACAAAAAAGGAAGGAAGAGAGGGAAAGAAATGAAAGAAGAAAACCAAGGTTAATTTCTAAATTAGTTCTCAGTTTTAATTCTAAAAGAGATCTCAAATTGAGATATGCCAAGGCCCAAATAGGGGTATGAGGACCAGGGAAAGTAAGAGGATCACAGCAGCCAAGAGAAGGAGGTCTGGAAAAATCTCCTCAAAGGGCCACACACAGGGTGGAGACTTTACCTGATCCCATTTTATATTTGGGAGTAGGTGGAGTCTGGGACAGAGTAGATGCTTGCAAAACAATAACAAAATTGTCTACCTCTGGGGCAGTCTATGTGCTCTGGAGCACAGGCTGTGTCTGAATCCTCAGTGCACATTTCCTGGCACACAGCTGAAGTAGCCCCTATCAGGGAGATGGCTATTGCAGTTAGCTGGAAGCCATAAGTTCCACCTGATAATAAGTATGCACATGACGCACCTGTAAATGCACGTGACGCACCCGCAAAGCTAAAGGTATATAACTGGATGAAAGCGGTCAGAACGGAATGCATTCAGTCAGTCGTGCAGTCGCTCAGTTGGTCGGAAGAAGAGTTCGGGTCAGAGAGTCAGAGCGGCCAGAACGTAGTCAGAAGAAGAAATAAGAGTCAGAGCGGATAGGAGAGAGAAGTAATAGTTCCTGGTCAGAGTCAGGCCGAGGCTGCCAAAGAAGAAAGAAGAAGCTCGCTCTCTCTTTCTCGCTCTCTCTAAGCTCTCTCTAAGAATGGTTCCTGGTCAGAGTCAGGCCGAGGCTGCCAAAGAAGAAAGAAGAAAGAAGAAGCTCTCTCTTTCTCTCTAAGCTCTAAGAAAGTAAAAGTAAAAGAAAATGAAGAAGAAAGAAAGAAGCTTTCTCTCTCTCTCTCTTTCTCTCTCTCTCTAAGCTCTCTCTAAGAAAGTAGTATGTAAAGAGTCAGAGAGGTTGCTGAAAGAGCCAGTGTTAGAGTTTTGAGAGATAGTTAAAGCCGAAGAATAAAAAAACCTTCTTTCATCTTCATTCTGCCTCCGAGTTTTTTCTCCCATGGCGTTGTGGCTGTACGTCAGGCAGCTACACACAGCAGCCTCAGTAAATGCTTGACTGCACTGATCCTTAGGAAGTCCAGGGCACCATACTGGACATCACAACAAACAAGTGATCAGCCCATCAGCTCTTGCATCAATTTATTCTGGCCTTCTTCATCATGGAGAGTCAGAGAACAACCTTTCCCTACTCAGGCAAGTGCTCCTTTAATGACAGAGACATCAGCATCAAGATATCTCTCTCTCTCTCTCTCTCTCTCTCTCTCTCGCTGGCTCTCACTCTCAATGCTAATCAGAGATCTCCTCATAAACAGAGAAACCAAGGTTAAGGCAGAGGTATGGGACAGCAGACTTAACTTGAGGTATAAAAACAGTGACCCAAGCCTCTTCAGTTACTGTATCTTCTCTTACCTCCTGAGGGAATATTCAGAAGAGAGACCTGCTTTCTGATGAGAACTTAGAAACTGGCCCCTATCTGTCCCTAGCATCTTACATGGACTGGTTCAGATCTCTTGCTCTGGTTGGTCTGTAACCTGTTTTAAAGTATTTTCCTTCTTGAAAACACACCCTTCTACATTATGAGGCACTGGGTTTGGTGGGGACCCAGGAATTAAGCTGCCTTTATATGAACTGTTTCCTCTGACAAGAATGCTCTTCCAGATGTCTGCATTGCTAGCTCCCTTACCTCCTCCACTCTTCAAGTCGATACCTTCTCAAGGGGCTACCCTATTACAATCCACTTCTAGCTCCACACCCCAGTGTTCCCTATCTCCTTGCTCTATTTTTTTCCTAGCTTTTACAACCTTCTTTTTTTCTGCAGTTTGCACATAATATGCCTTGTCATAGCATATAACTTCCTTGTCATATTTGATAGATAGGCTCGGGCCGACAGGCCACCTCCCCCATGGAAATTTCCATTAGGAGCAACCTGGTTTCATTTTCCCCAGGCAGGAGCCAATCAGCTTAAAGGTCGCCCTGTTTATTAGAAAAAGAGCCAATAGCGTTAAAGGTCACTCAGGCACACCCCCCCACCAGAAATCCCTGCCTGCCCGGAGCTCAGACACAACAGCTTGTCCTTGCCAAGAGGAAGCAGCCGCTGCAACAGCTCCAGACCCACTGTCTCCAGCCTGACGGCAGCTGCCCCAGCCAACAGCTCCAGAGACCACAGCCGGCATGACCAGGCACCCATCCTCTGTCCAGAGCTCGCACACTCCCCTCTCCCTGACTCCTCTCTCCCACCAGAGCTTGCACACTTCCCTCTCCCTGACTCCTCTCTTCCCATACTTCTTCTACCTCTGACCAGCCATAAAGGCTGGTAAACACATATCTTGGCTGCCCATTGTCTCCGGTGTGATTTTTGCCCTTCATTGGTGCCGAAACCTGGGACCCTGTCCCGAGCTAAAGGGCATAATCACCCAGAACTGCCTCAGCCTTCACCCATTTTTTGATTGCCACTCCGACGCATCCACCACTGGCCATCAGATTGGTAAGGCCCCCCCCTACCCCCATTCCCAGAGCTCCTAAACCCGTCGGGCCTTTCACAGTGGGAACTGACCATTGATCATCCAGCAGCCCTGCTGGTGGCCTGTACGGGGAGGACCACACCCCACCTAGACCTTCACGGTCACAGTGGACCTCTCAGAGCTCTCTCTCTCTCTCTCTCACTCGCTTTCTCTTTCTCTCCCTCTCCCTTTCCTGGGAACAGTTGAAGAAAGCCCTTTCCAGCCTCTGGCCTAGTCTGGACTTGGGTCTTATCTCTCCCGTTCATGTGGGACACAAAAACCCCTGCGCAGAGTGGCCCATTGTCCTCCGGTCCCTTTGTAGCCCATGTCTGTTTGACTCCATTGACAACTGAGTCTCACGGACTTGGATCTCTCTGATATGTATCTTGAGGGGGACGCTCCTCAGGATAATATATCTCTCCCATTCGAAACAGGAAAATAGGGGCTTCTTCTTCTTCTCCTCCTCCTTCATCCCTCCTGGCTGAACCACTCCCATCCCTCCTGGTCGACTACCCTCGATTACTCTCTTCTTCACTCTGTCCTCGCTCTCTTGTTCGGTTTCACAATTGCTCACTTTTTGTCGCTCTCGTACCCACTCCGATCCCTCCCAGCTGACTCCCCTCTACAGTGCCTCTTAAACAACCTAGCCACTCTTGGCCTAACTCCTGATATACAACCAACAAGACTTATCAAGTTTTGCACCCACGATTGGCCCACGTACTCCTTAGATAACCAAAACAAATGGCCTGCTTCTAGGTCCCTGGATCCCTCTATACTGAGAGATCTTTTTGACTTCTGCGAGTGATCAAAAAAATGGGTAGAGATTCCATATGTTCAGGCCTTCTCCCTCTTCTGTTCAAATCCCTCACTCTGTACCCACTGCAGCCCCAAGAATATCCTCCTAGCCTGTCAACTGGCTGCTCCCCTACCACCCCCCTCCTTTCTTGATTTCAATCTGGCAGACGAGCCGCCCCCATACTGAACTCTACCTGAAACCTCTCCCCCTCCCTCAGCCCCTCCAGCCCCACTTTGACCCATTCCTGCCACCTCCTCCTCCCTCAGCCCAGCCCTCACGTGATCTCGCTCAATGTCTGCTCACCCTCCTTCACATGCTCCCTCCCATGTCCTGGCCCCACTCCGGGAAGTTGCAGGGCCAGAAGTAACTGTACGTGTCCATGTTCCCTTCTCAATGACAGAGGTAGTACAAATCGAGAAATGGTTGGGCTCTTATACCACTGACCCCAGTACATACCTCAGGGAATTTCAATGGGTCCTCCAAGCTTATAGCCTTACCTTCCATGAGATATATATATATATATATATATATATATATATATATATATATATATCATTCTGTAAATACCCTCCTTCCAGAGGAGCGTAGGTGAGTCTGGGAGCAAGCGAGGGCTTATGCTGATGAGAAGCATAGAACCGACCCTGACCATCCCATTGGACCTCAGGCCGTCCCTGAAAGGGACCCTAACTGGGACTATAATTCCCCAGGGGACGTGGTCTTGCGAGATCAGTTTTCCATTTGTATACCAGCTGGTCTTAAGCGTGCAGCACAAAAGGCCGTTAATTTTGACAAGCTGTAGGAAATCATATAAAAAATGAAGAGACCCCCTCCAAATTTCTAGATCGACTAACAAAAGCTCTCCAATAATACACCAATTTAGATCCTGAATCTCCAGGGGGTATGTCAGGTCCTTATGACTTACTTTTTGTCCCAAAGTTACCCTGACATAAGGGTTAAATTGAGAAAATTAGAGCAAGGACCTGCAACACCTCAGACCAAGATCTTGGCCACAGCCTTTAAGGTCTATCATAACAGAGATAAGGATACCGAACGCCATAGGTTTCAGAAATATGAAAAAGCCGAAAGAACAAAATTCCAAATGCTGGCCCAGGCCTTACAGGGCTCCAATGCTCGGGCCTCACAAACAAGGGGCCATGACCCCACGCAGAGGGGACCTCCAGGGCCCTGTTTCAGGTGCGGGACCAAAGGACATTGGGCTAGAGCTTGCCCCAACCCCAGGCCCCCTATGCGCCCATGTCCTAAATGCTCCAAGATGGGCCACTGGAGTTTCGACTGCCCCAGTTCCCGTAGGAGGACTGGATCAGTTGTGAAACCTGACTTGCTGGGACTAGCTGCAGAAGATTGACGGGGCCCTCGGTTTCCTCTCCTGACAGTTGATATCACCTTACAGGAGCCTAGGGTTACCCTTCTTGTTGATGGCTACCCCATAAATTTCCTACTAGATACGGGAGCTACTTCCTCAGTCTTGAGGGAGTTTTGGGGGCCCACCACCATTTCGTCCCCTATCGTCGGGGTAGAGGGACACACCATTCACCCCTGCAAGACTCCCATGCTGTCTTGCCGCCTCCACCTCCATTCATTTTCCCACCAGTTCCTAGTAATCCCTCAATGTCCTGTGCCTTTACTGGGCCGAGATGTACTAGCCAAATTTCAGGCCTCAATTGTGCTCTCTGACCCACCTCGCTCAGTTCTGCTCCCCAACTCACGTCACTCTGTCTCCTCCTCCATCTTTCTCCTCACTGTATTAGGAGTTGATAACCCTGAAAAGAACTTTTAATGCTCTAACAGGGCAGAAACCTCCCATTACCCTGCCCCTGCCCATCTGGTAGACCCCAAAGTTTGGGACACCCAGACTCCCTCCCTTGCTTACTGCGACCCTGTATAAATACACCTTAAAGATCCCCAGCATTTCCCCAACAGAGCCCTGTACCCACTCCCGGCCGCTAGCCTCAGAGGTCTCCAACCTATTATCTCAGACCTCCTGTGGAAACTCTCTTTCTCCGACCCACCCATTCACCTTATGATACTCCCATATTGGTGGTTAAGAAGTCCAATGGGTCATACTGGCTAGTCCAAGGTCTTCGTCTCATCAATGAGGCTTTTAGGCCCTTATACCCTCTTGTCCCGAATCCTTATACTATTCTCTCCCTAATTCCTTCCCTATCACATGACGTCCCACTTCCTAAGAAAACAAAAAGGGGAGAATAATAGATAGACTTGGGCCGACAGGCCACCTCCCCCATGGAAATTTCCATTAGGAGTAACCTAGTTTCATTTTCCCCAGGCAGGAGCCAATCAGCTTAAAGGTAGCCCTTTTTACTGGGAAAAGAGCCAATAGTGTTAAAGGTTGCTCAGGCACACCCCTCACCAGAAATCCCTACTTAAGTCCCTGTGTGCCCGGAGCTCAGACAACAGCTCATCCTTGCTGAGAGGAAGCAGCCATTGTGACAGCTCCAGACCCACTGTCTCCAACCCGACAGCAGCTGCCCCAGCCAACAGCTCCAGAGACCACAGCCAGCATGACCAGGCACCCACCCTCTGTCCAGAGCTCATACACTCCCCTCTCCCTGACTCCCTCTCTCCCCGTACTTCTTCTACCTCCAACCAGCCATAAAGGCTGGTGAAGGGGCTGGGGTTGTGGCTCAGTAGTAGAGCGCTCACCTAGCACATGCGCGGCCCAGGTTCGATCCTCAGCACCACGTACAAATAGGGCTGGAGTTGTGGCTCAGTGGTAGAGCAGTCGCCTAGCACGTGTGCGGCCCAGGTTCAATCCTCAGCACCATGTAAAAATAAACTGCATTGTGTACAACTAAAGCAAATAAATTAAAAAAAAAAAAAGGCTGGCAAATAAATATCTTGGCTGCACAGTTGCCTCCGGTGTGATTTTTGCCCTTCAATATTTATTTCTGCCTCTTAGTACTATTTGAATATAAGCAGCATAAGAGTAGGGATTTCTCTGTTCTGGCCACTGATATGCTAAACACTCAGAAATGGCACATAGGGGACAAAGACTAAATAGTTTTGAACGTGCGAAGAAAGGGGGACCTAGGTTCAGTCTGCCCCACTAGCTACTAGCTGGCTGTGTGCCTTAGGCATTTGCTTCTCCTATTTTTTTTTTTTTTTTTTTTTTTGGTGGTGCTAGGGACTGAACCCAGGGCCTTGTGCATGGAGGCAAGCACTCTACCAACTGAGCGATAGCATTTGCTTCTATCTTGGCCCCAATTTCACCATCCATAAGACTGGGATTCAAGCATCCCTCCCTTGCTGAACCGTGCTCATGAAGCATCTTGGAGGGTGCATAGCACAAGCAGATAGTTACAAGTGGGCCATTCAACTGATGTAATCACTGTCCCTCTGAGACCCTTCATCTTCCATCTGTTATAAGGCCCTTACTAAAGGGTCATCACTAAGACTTCAGATCTGGGTCTGCAATGAGGGGATGAGACATGAATCTATGCAGACTAGAAGATCTCAGGATTCTCTCACTCCCATGACTGCTGAGCTTAGTCAAGAGCAACTGACCTCTGGCTCTCAGAACTCCCACACCTCAGTTACATGGTATCAAAAGGCCTAGAACCAATCTTCTGGTCCTCAGAGAAGCCTAAGTCCTCCTTTGACCTTTTTGACCACATTCCATAGAGTCAGCTACTCAGCCCTCTTACCACCAGGAATCAAACCCACAGAGGGGAAGGGACTCAGAACTCCCCAGGAACCCACTACTGTGTGGAGGTGATAAGGCCAATACATGCTCAGGAAACTGCTTGACCTGCGGGATGAGAAGATATTGGAGTGGGTTCTCCAGCCATAAGTTTGGGGCCAAGGCTTTGAAGCCAATGTGGGCTCACGTACTGCCCCCACCACATAGCTATTGTGGCTTCTTTGGTTTCTCACAGTTCCCAAGCTTTAATGCTCTTAGGTGTACCATAAAGATATTGACAGTGCCCATCTCACTGGACTGAGTGAGATGATGGGTTAACATATTTCCTGGCACCCAAGCGATGGTAGTATCATTTCCAAAGGCCTTTAAACACCAGATGAATTCCATGGGAACTCCTTGCCAACAGTGGGTTTGGCCAGGGGAAACCACATAAACCATGGTTATGACATGGGAAAGGAGGATATAACGAAGCCTTCAATACTGCTCACCTCAACCAGCCACGGCAGACAGCTTCAAAATCTGAAATTTTTATTTATAATCTTTGACAGTCTGCCAGATAAAGCTGCTTCTGTAAATTATGACCTTCAGAGGGTGATGAGAAGTCAGTAGTATATATATGTTGTGTGTATGTGCAATAAATCCCACACAAACAATTTTTTTGAGGGGGTACTGGGAATTGAACCCCAGGAACACTACCACTGAGCTGCATCCTCAGTCCTTTCTTTTAAGATAGGGTTTCCCTAAATTGTGGAGGCTGCTTGAACTCACCATCTTCCTGACTCAGTCTCTCTGGGACTACATATGTGCACCACTGCACCTGGCATAAAATCTAACTTGCAATTTTTTTTCATTCAACAAATACTTAATAGATACCAACTCTGTGCCAAGCCTGAGATCCCTGCACTTGGATACAGCTTCTATTCTCCAACTGACAGGTTATGGGGAAGAGAACACACAAACCATCCCCCACAGGATCAGCACAGTACTTTGTCAGAAGCACAAAAAGGACACAGACAAGCTCAGCAGAAGGGCAATTACCCCAAGACAGAGCTCAGAAAAAGCTTCTCCAAAGAAAGAACTTGTGTGATGTTCTGAAAGATGAACAGAAGGCAGTGAGTAGGGAGGAAGGCACAGAAGCAAAGACCATGCCCACTGCAGCTTCTGCTCATCCTTGAGCACAGCTGGATCACACAGCTGAGGAAGCCAGTGCAGGGGCAGATGTGCCCTGAATACTAAGGGTATAATGAGGTCCTTGTGTATGTGAGAACTATGAGTCTACCTTTACCATGAAGGCTGGTGGGGAGCCAGTGTGCAATTTATAAGTAAGGTAGAACCTGGCAAGTTATTATTTTTAAATCATTCATTTCCAAAAACAGATTTTGCATGAACATATAACAAAATTCCAAAGGGTTTACAGTGAAAACACAAAGTCTCCCTTTGATCCTTTCCCCCATTCATGCAGCTCTCCAACCCAGAAGCCACCACTACTCCCACTTCCTGTGGATCCCTCCAGAGACCTGCTAGATCTCTCTGGATATGGGAAAATGACAGCATAGTAGACGGTGTGAGAGCTGTGCCTTACTTTTTCTTTTTACTTGAACCCAGGGCTACTTTACCACTGAACTACATCCCCAGCCTTCTTATTTATTTATTTTGAAACAGAGTCTCAGTAAATTACCCAGGCTGGCCTTGAACTTGCAATCCTCCTGCCTCAGCCTCCCTAGTCGCTCTGATTGTAGATGTGCACCACTGCACCCAGCCTTACTTTTAACATTTATTTTATTTTGGAGATAATTTCCTATTAGCACGTTGTCACTTGATGCATTCTTTTTAATGCTCCTCCAATATTCCAACCAGAGATATTTAGACTGTTTCAGATTATCATTTCATAAGTTTTCTACCTTTTGGCTGGAGCCTAGAGAACAGAGGAAAGCCAGACTGGAACTAGAGCACCAGTGGTAATGAATGTTGGATTTGGGGAAAGATTATAAGTGAGGAGAGGAGGATGGATAGCTATAGGGAGAGGAGAGAGCTCTGGAAGTCAGTAAGAAGCTGAGTGGTCAGATTAATCACCTACTGAGTGTTGGAGTGAAAATCAGGATAGAGAATCAGCAGAAGACACAGGCAGGCAATTCACAAAGGAGGACAATAATGACAGAAGAGCATCTACAACAAAGTATGGACCCATTAGTAATCAAGGAGGTTCAAATTAAAACCATGAGACAGATGTCACACTCACTAAAATCATACAAGTAATGTTGTAACTAACTAAAAAGTATCTTCATAACAAAGGAAATAATAAAAAAATGAAAATTTACATAAGAATGGGAAAAGTGTTTGCAAAACATATATCTGAAAAGGGGTTCATGTTCAAAATACAAAAGGAGTTCATACTTATAGAGGACAGACATGAATGGTGGGAATCTGAGGATAAGGAAATAGTTCTATATATTGGGGCCCACTGTGCTGACCCCCACATGCTTTCACTTTTTTTTAAATATTATTTTAGTGGTTGATGGACAACTACAGAATGGGAGCAAATCTTTACCACAAGCACATCAGACAGAACATTAACTTCAAGGATATATAAAGCTCTCAAAAACCTTAACACCAAAAAAACAAACAACTCAATCAATAAATGGGCTAAGGAACTGAACAGACACTTCTCAGAAGATGATATACAATCAATCAAGAAATATATGAAAAAATGTTCAACATCTCTAGCAATTACAGAAATGCAAATCAAGACTACTCTAAGATTTCACCTCACTCCAGTCAGAATGACAGCTATCAAAAACACAAAACAACAATAAATGCTGGCGAGGATGTGGGGAAAAGGGCATACTCATACATTGCTGGTGGGACAGCAAATTGGCGCAGCCAGTCTGGAAAGCAGTATGGAGCTTCCTAGGAAGACCTGGAATGGAACCACCATTTGACCCAGCTATCCCACTCCTCAGTCTATACCCAAAGGACTTAAAAACATCTTACTACAGGGACACAACCACATCAATGTTTATAGCAGCACAATTCACAATCACTAGATTGTGGAAAAAATCCCGATGCCCATCAGTAGATGAATGGATAGGGAAAATGTGGTATACATATACAATGGAACACTACTCAGCACTAAAGGAGAATAAAATCATGACATTCGCAGGTAAATGGATGGAGTTGGAGAAAATAATGCTAAGTGAAGTTAGCCAATCCCAAAAAACCAAAGGTCAAATGATTCCTTTGCTATGATTCTACTGACTTATAATGGCAAGGGAGGGGTTATGAGAGGAATGAAGGAATGTTAAACAGAACAGGGGGAGGGAGGGGAAGAGAGGGGGCAAGGGGATAGGGATAATGACAGAATGAGTTAGACATCAATACCCTAAGTACATGTATAAAAACACAAATGGTGTGAAAATACTTTATTTAAAAACAGTGACTTGACAAATTGTGCCCTTTATATGTAATACAAAATGTACTGCACTCTGCAAGCATGTATAACAAATTAGAATTTTTAAAAAAAGAGTGGTTACACAGAATCTACCACATGAACAAAATATTGAATCAAAATAATACACTAATTAGTTCTTGATAAAAAAAAATATTAGTACATGGATTAGGAGAGAAAATTTAGAAAATTCAGAAAGGCCAAAAAGAGAAATTTCAAACCATTTGTAAACCCACTCTTAGTAACTTTATTAACGTGTATTTTGCACATGATAAATGGCAACCATTAACACTATAGAGTTTCATGAATTTTGATAATATATATAAATCTACATCACCGCCAATATAATTGAGCTCTAGGACATTTCCAACTTCCGCTAAAACCCTCTCATGTCCCTTTCCTATACTTCATCAATGCCCACACTTCACATCACATACTGGCTCTACTTTTTCTTGCTACATCTTGGGTTTACCTATTCTAGAATTTCATACAGGAATGATGTACAGATAATCCCCAATTTGCAATGGTTCAACTTAAAATTGTTTGACTTTGCGATGGTAGGAAAATGATATGTATTCAACAGAAACTATACTTTGAGTTTTGAATTTTGAGTTTTGGCAAGGCTAGAAATACTCAGGAAAATTCTCTTGTGTTGTTGGACAGTGGTAATGAAGAAGGTCACCCTGCCAGCCACACAATCATGAGGGAAAACATTCAAAATTCTGTAGCATACTCAGCAAGTTACATGTGACATTTACTTTATTATAAAATAGGCACTGTGTTAGATGATTTTGCCAACCAACCATAAGCTAATGTAAGTGTCCTGAGCACATTTAAATTAGGCTAGGCTAAGTTATGATTAGGAATATTAAATCCATCTTTGACCTCAGATTTTTATGTTAGGGTGTGGTTATGGACTTAACCCCATCAAAAAATGAGGAGAATTCCTAGTATGTTTACCCTTCTGTCTAGTTTCTTGGATTAGCATACTCAACATAATTTATTCATTCTGTTTTATATATCAAAGTTTCTTTTTGTTATCAATAAGATACCCTGTAGTAATATAATATAAATATTTTTTCCATTTTTTTTTTTGTACCAGAGATTGAACCCAGGGGGTACTTAACCACTGAGTCACATCCCAGCCCTTTTCATGTTTTCTTCTGAGACAGGGTCTCACCAAGTTGCTTAGGGCCTTGATAAGTTTCTGAGGCTGGGTTTGAACTTGTGATCCTCCTGCAGCAGCCTCCTGAGTCGCTGGATTACAGGCTTTGGCACCATGCCTGGCTCCATTCACTTTTTTTTTTTTTTTTTTTTTTTTTTTGATACTGGGGATTGAACTCAGGGGCACTCGACCACTGGGCCACATCCCCAGCCCTTTTTTGTATTTTATTAGAGACAGGGTCTCACTGAGTTGCTAAGTACCTCACCATTGCTGAGGTTGGCTTTGAACTCGCGATCCTCCTGCCTCAGCCTCCCAAGTGCTGGGATTACAGGCGTGCGCCACCGCACCCGGCTCCATTCACTTTTTGATAGGCATTTGAGTAAGAGTTTTTTGGCTATTTCAAATGAAAATGCTATGAACATCTGTGTGCATATCTTTCTGTGGACATGCTTTAAATTATCTTATATCTCATTTATCTCAGATAAATAGGTCATGTGTTAAGGTTTGTTTAATTTTATAAGAAACTACCAAATTCTTTTCCAAAGTGTTCAATTTGATCATTTCTACTAGCAATATTTGAGAGTTCTACCTATTCCTACATCCTCAGTATCTTTTTTGTTTTGTTTGTTTTTTTTTTTTTATTCTTTCATATTTTACACATTCCAGATGATGGGAAGGATTATTTGTCTGGTTTCAATTTGCATGTTCTTGATGATTTGCTTGACACTGAACATATTTTCGTGTTATTATTGACCTTTCATAGTGATCTTTTGAGAAGTATTTAAGTATTTTCCCATTGGGAAAAAAAATGGAGGTTTTCATCTTATATTATTTAGTTTTAAGATGATTTTGCAGATTATAGATACAAAATATTTGTTAGATACTTGCATTAAGATATATTTTCTTGCCGGGCATGGTGGCACACTCCTGTAATCCCAGCACTTGGGAGGCTGAAGCAGGAGGATCATGAGTTCAAAGCCAGCCTCAGCAATGGCGAGGAACTTAGCAACTCAGTGAGACACTGTCTCTAATAAAATACAAAAAAGGTCTGGGGATGTGGCCCAGTGGTCGAGTGCCCCTGAGTTCAATCCCTGGTACCAAAAAAAAAAAAAAAGATATATTTTCTTCCATTTTGTGACTTGCCTTGTCTTTCACTTTAATGCTTGGAAACAGTAAAAGATCTGACTCTTGATAAGGTTTGTTAATTTTTTTCTTATGGTTTATGCATTTTGTGCTGAATCTAAAGAATGCATGAAATTGGAGAATATAATGCTAAGTGAAGTTAGTCACTCTCAAAAATCCAAATGCCGAATGTTTTCTCTGATATAGGGAGGCTGATTCACAGTGAAATTGGGACGGGGAGCATAGGAGAATTGGAGGAACTAGTGTTCAACTAGATCAATGGGGAGAGAGAGGAAGGGAAGGGGCAAGGGGGTAGAATGAGAAGGATATCATTATCCTAAGTGCACGTATGAAGACAAGAATAGTATGAATATATTTTGTATACAACCAGAGATATGTAAGAATGTGCTCTATATGTGTATTATGAATTGTAATGCATTCTACTGTCATATACAACAACTTCGAATAAAAAATAATAAAAAAATATTATTTTAGTTGTGGATGGACATTTATTTATTATTATTATTTTTGTGTGTGTAGTACCGGGGATTGAACTCAGGGGCACTCGACCACTGGGCCATATCCCCAGCCCTTTTTTGTATTTTATTAGAGACAGGGTCTCATGAGTTGCTAAGTGCCTTGCCATTGCTGAGGTTGGCTTTGAACTCGCGATCCTCCTGCCTCAGCCTCCCAAAGTGCTGGAATTACAGGCGTGCGCCACCGCACCCGGCTCCATTCACTTTTTGATAGGCATTTGAGTAAGAGTTTTTGGCTATTTCAAATGAAAATGCTATGAACATCTGTGTGCATATCTTTCTGTGGACATGCTTTAAATTATCTTATATCTCATTTATCTCAGATAAATAGGTCATGTGTTAAGGTTTGTTTAATTTTATAAGAAACTACCAAATTCTTTTCCAAAGTGTTCAATTTGATCATTTCTACTAGCAATATTTGAGAGTTCTACCTATTCCTACATCCTCAGTATCTTTTTTGTTTTGTTTTTGTTTTTTTTTTATTCTTTCATATTTTACACATTCCAGATGATGGGAAGGATTATTTGTCTGGTTTCAATTTGCATGTTCTTGATGATTTGCTTGACACTGAACATATTTTCGTGTTATTATTGACCTTTCATAGTGATCTTTTGAGAAGTATTTAAGTATTTTCCCATTGGGAAAAAAAATGGAGGTTTTCATCTTATATTATTTAGTTTTAAGATGATTTTGCAGATTATAGATACAAAAATATTTGTTAGATACTTGCATTAAGATATATTTTCTTGCCGGGCATGGTGGCACACTCCTGTAATCCCAGCACTTGGGAGGCTGAAGCAGGAGGATCATGAGTTCAAAGCCAGCCTCAGCAATGGCGAGGAACTTAGCAACTCAGTGAGACACTGTCTCTAATAAAATACAAAAAAGGTCTGGGGATGTGGCCCAGTGGTCGAGTGCCCCTGAGTTCAATCCCTGGTACCAAAAAAAAAAAAAAGATATATTTTCTTCCATTTTGTGACTTGCCTTGTCTTTCACTTTAATGCTTGGAAACAGTAAAAGATCTGACTCTTGATAAGGTTTGTTAATTTTTTTCTTATGGTTTATGCATTTTGTGCTGAATCTAAAGAATGCATGAAATTGGAGAATATAATGCTAAGTGAAGTTAGTCACTCTCAAAAATCCAAATGCCGAATGTTTTCTCTGATATAGGGAGGCTGATTCACAGTGAAATTGGGACGGGGAGCATAGGAGAATTGGAGGAACTAGTGTTCAACTAGATCAATGGGGGGAGAGAGAGGAAGGGAAGGGGCAAGGGGGGTAGAATGAGAAGGATATCATTATCCTAAGTGCACGTATGAAGACAAGAATAGTATGAATATATTTTGTATACAACCAGAGATATGTAAGAATGTGCTCTATATGTGTATTATGAATTGTAATGCATTCTACTGTCATATACAACAACTTCGAATAAAAAATAATAAAAAATATTATTTTAGTTGTGGATGGACATTTATTTATTATTATTATTTTTGTGTGTGTAGTACCGGGGATTGAACTCAGGGGCACTCGACCACTGGGTCATATCCCCAGCCCTTTTTTGTATTTTATTAGAGACAGGGTCTCATGAGTTGCTAAGTGCCTTGCTATTGCTGAGGCTGGCTTTGAACTCGCGATCCTCCTGCCTCAGCCTCCCAAAGTGCTGGAATTACATTATTTATTTATTTATTCATTTATTTATTTATTTATTTATATGCGGTGCTGAAAATCGAACCTAGTGCTTCACACGTGTTATGCAAGTGCTCTACCACTGAGCTACAACCCAACCCATTCTTTCACTTTTAAAAAGCAATTTTCCTGAAGTCCTGCCTGGCTTACATCTACAGGATATGTTATATTTCTCAGCAAACTACCGTCATCTGCAAAATGTTAATAAGAAAATGTCCCAAAATGTTAATAAGAAGAACACAGTTACCCTGAAGCAGGGGACTTTTGTGACCCTTTACACAGACCATATCCCAGAACTCATGAAATAAGGATGATTCTCCTTAACCATAAAATTTGTAAGAACAGGTTCCAATTAGAAAGGGTCAGCATGGGCCAAAGTGACCTAGAGTTGTCATAGCCTTGGGGACTTCAAAGTCTGATGTCGTCCCACTGTCTTTTAAGTCATGAGATGAACCTGGGAGGGACTCTGGAAACTTTAAGGACCCCAATAAAACTAGAGGGCAGGAAAGGAGCTCCATCCTTCTCCTCTCTGAGAGAAACCACTCTCTCCCTTAAGAGTGGCCCCTTTCCCCTTTACTATTCCTTCTAATAAACTCATGCCTGCTACTCTGAGAGACATGGCTGAAATATTTCTAGCCTGATCACAAGAATGAGGGTTTGTAGGCATGAGGGTGAGTGGTCTCCCCATTGCTTCAGTTTTTCAGAATGCCCCAGCCTTTTAACAATACAACTCAATACAGAAAATACAATAACCCAATTCAAAACTTGGAAAAGGACCTAAATAGATACTTTCAAAAGAAGAAATTCAGAATGTCAACAAGCATGTGAAAAGATGCTCAACATCTATAATCATCAGGTAAATGCAAATCAAAACCACAATGAAACAGGATTTCACAACTTATTATCATAGACAATAATAAGCATTGGCAAAGATGTAGAGAAACGGTACCTTGTACAATGTTGGTGGAAATATGAATTAGTAGAGCAATTAAGGAAAACAATAGGGGGATTTCAAAAAATTAAAAATAGAATGGGCACAGTGGTGTATGCCTCTAATCCCAGCGACTCAGAAGGCGGAGGCAGGAGTACCACAAGTTTGAGACCAGCCTCAGCAACATACAAGGCCCTATCTCAAAATTAAAAATAAAAAGGGCCAGGGATGTAGTTCAGTTGGGAAGCACACCTAGGTTCCATCCCTAGGATCACCAAAAAAAAAAAAAAAAAAAAGAAAGAACTATAGTATGATTCAGCAATCTCTCTTCTGGGTTACATAGCCCAAAGGATCTGAAAACAGGATCAGAAAAAGATACTTCCACTTCCATGTTCATTGCATCATCTTGCACAAAAACCAAGATATGGAAGCAATCTGAATGTCCTTTGATGAATGGATAAAGAAATGCATACACAGGGCTGGGATTGTGGCTCAATGGTAGAGCGCTTGCTTTGCATGCATGAGGCACTGGGTTTGATCCTCAGAACCACATAAAATAAATAAATAAATAAAATAAAGGTATTGTGTCCATCTATAACTAAAAAAAAATTTAAAAAGAAATACACACATACAGATTCACACAGGAACATTACTCAGTTTTAAAAAAGAAGAAAATTGTGACCGGGGTTGTGGCTTAGCGGTGGGGCACTTGCCTCGCACAAATGAGGTACTTGCCTCGCATAAGTGAGGTGCTGGGTTCGATCTTCAGCACCACATAAAAGTAAAATGAACAAAATGAAAAAAACAACTAAAAAATTTTTTTTAAAGAAAGAAGAACTAAATGGATTCAAAAAAGAAGAAGAAGAAAATCCTTCTATTTGTGACAGCATAGACGGAACTGGCAGACATCATGCTAAGTGAAATCAGAAAGACAGAGAAATACTGCATAATCTTTCTCACTTACGTAAGGAATCTTCGGAAGATGCACTCAAGGAGCAGAGAGCAGGATGGTAGCTGTCAAAGGCTAGAGGAAGGAAGAATGGGGTGATACTGATCAAAGAATATAAAAGTGGTAACTCATAAAGATTATGAATGTTAATAGCTCAAATGTGATGTCAAAGCATCAAATTGTATGCCTTAAAATGTAATTTTTATATATAAAAATTAAGTTGGCACAAAATAATTTTAAAGATAAAGCAATTCATTAGTTGTCTTCTGTATTAGCAGCTATTTATTACTACTCAATTCAATTAATATCCTGTTTTAGTACATATAATAAAGTCTAACTATTAAAAATGACACAAGGAGCTGGGTGCAGTGGTGCACAACTGTAATCCCAGTACTTAGGAGGCTGAGGCAGGAGGATCACGAGTTCAAAGCCAGCCTCAGCAATGGCGAGGCACTCAGCAACTCAGTGAGACCCTGTCTCTAAATAAAACATAAAAAAGGGCTGGGGATGGGCCCAGTGGTCGAGTGCCCCTGAGTTTAATCCCTGGTAAAAAAAAAAAAAAAAAAAAAGACACAAGGTTTTTATATTGGCTATTAAATACACATTTAAACTGTCCACATCTATAGATCCTTTCCATTAGAAAGAATCCCTTCTTCATGATCCATTTTGGGATTTTCAAAAGTGACACTATTTATTCTCCAGCAGTGCATGGTTGAGGCTGTGCCACCATCTCTAGTCTCTAGAAACTGCTCAAAGGAAAGGCCAGGACAGATTCCATATATAATACTTCTTACCTAGTGACTAGGTAACCTGTGCAGCAGAATACTTTTTAAAGTATTAATTTGAATTTGGTCTCTATATTTTACACATAATCATACATACAAGATTTTCCTTTTTTCACATTTTTTATTGGTGCATTATAGTGATACATAATGCTGGGATTTGTGGTTACTTATTCATACATGCACACAATATAACAAAACAATTTGGCCAATATCACTCCCCAGCACATCACGCCTCCCTCTCCACCTCCACCCCGTTAGCCCATTTCCTCTACTAATCTCTTTGATTTTCATAAGGTCAGATCCTACTTTCTTTTCCTTTTTCCTCTCTAGCTTCCACATGAAAGGAAACAATACCCTTGACCTTCTGAGTTGAACTTATTTCACTTAACATGATGGTCTCTAGTTCCATCCATTTCCTAAAAATGACAAATTTCATTTTTCTTTAGGGCTGAATAAAACTCCAATCTATACATACCACATTTTCTTTACCCATTCATCTGTTGATGGACACCTAGGCTGATTCCATATTTGGCTATTGTGAATTGTGCCGCTATAAACATGGGGGTGTATGTATATCACTCTAGTTAAAGATGACTTTGGTTCTTCAGGGTAAATACCAAGGAATGGTATAGCTGGGTCATATGGTGGTTCCATGCCTAGTATTTTGAGGAGCCTCCATACTTATTTTCATAGCAGTTGTACCAATTTACAGTGCTATCAACAGTGTAAAAGTGCTTCTATTTCTCCACATCCTCTACATCATTTATTATTATTTGTATTCTTGATGATTGCCATTCTAACTGGAGGAAGATGAAATCTCAGGGTAGTTTTGATTCACATTTTCCCTAATTGCTAATGATGTGGAACTTTTTAATATATATACATTTGTTGGCCATTTGTAGTTCTTCATTTGAAAAGTGCTTAATTCATTTGCCTATTTATTGTTATTTGATTCTTTGATGTAAAAAGTTTTTTGAGCTCTTTATATATTCCAGATATTAATCCTCTGTCAGAAGAGTAGCTAGCAAAGATTTTCTGCCATTCTGTGGGTTCTCTCTTCACATTCCTAATTGTTTCCTTTGCTGTGCAGATGCTTTTTAATTTGATGCCTTCTCATTTATTAACTCTTGGCATTATTTCCTGAGTTTTAGGGGTCTTATTGACAAAGTCATTGCCTGTGCCTAAAATCTGGAGTATTGACCCTGTTCGTTTCTAGGAGTTGCATAGTTTCTGGTCTAATTCTGAAGTCTTCGACCCATTTTGAGTTGATTTTTGTGCAGAATGAGATAAGGGTGTAGTTTCATTCTTCTACATATGGATAATCAGTTGTCCCTGCACCATTTGTTTAAAAGGCTATCTTTTCTTCAATATGTTTTTGGCACCTTTGTCAAGGATCAGTTGACTGTATGTTATGGTTTAGATGTGGTATACTTCAAAAGCTTATGTGTGAGACAATGCAATAAGATTCAGAGAAGAAATGATTGGGTTTTAAGAGTCTTAACCCAATCAGTGAATTAATCCCCTGATAGGGATTAACTGAGTGGTAATTGAAGTGCTAGGGTGTGGCTGGTGAGGTGGGAATTAGGGCATGGCTTTGAGGTATATATTTGTATCTGGCAAGTGGAAAACTCTTCCTCTGCTTCCTGATCATGATGTGAGCTGCTTCCCTCTGCCACACTCTTCAGCCTCACCTGGAGCCCCTGGGGAACAGAGCTGGCTGTATATGCACTGAGACCTCTGAAAGTGTGAGCCCTCAAATAAACTTTTGCACCCCTAAAATTGTTCTGATCAGATCCTTTAGTCACAGTGGTGAAAAAGCTGACTAAAACACTATGTCTGTGTGGGTTTATCTCTGTGTATTCTCTTCTGTATGACTGGTCTACATGTCTGTTTATGCCAGTGCCATGCAATTTTTATTTCTATAGTTCTGCAGTATAATCTGAAGTCAGGTATTGTGATGCCTCCAGCATTGGGGGTTTTTGTTTGTTTTTCCTTTTTTGTTTTATTTATTTATTTAGGCTTAAAAATGGCTTTGGCTATTCTGCACCTTTTATTCTTCTAAATGAATTTTAGGACTGTTTTTTTACCCAGTTCTGTGAGGAATGCCATTGGTATTTTGATGAGGATTGCATTGAATCCATATATTGCTTTTGGTAGTATGATCATTTTAACAATATTAATTCCACCCATCCCTGAACATGAGAGGTCTTTCCATCTTCTGAGGTCCTCTTCAATTGCTTTCTTCAATGTTTTCATTTTAGAGGTCTTTAAACTCCTTGTTTAGATTTATTCCTAACATATTTTTTGAGGCTATTAAGAATGGAATTGTTTTCCTGATTTCTTTCTTTCTTTTCTTTAGTTGTAATTGGACACAATACCTTTATTTTATTTTATTTATTTATTTGTATGTGATGTTGAGGATTGAACTCTGTGCCTCACACATGCTAGGCGAGCGCTCTACCTCTGAGCTACAACCCCAGCCCCTGATTTCTTTCTCAGAAGATTTACTATTGATATACAGGAATGCTATTGATTTTTGTATGTTGATTTTGTAAAGTGCTACTCTGCTAAACTTGTTTATTATTTCTAGCAGTCTTTTGGTAGAGTTTTTAAAATCTTCTAGGTATAGGATCTTATCATCTGCAAGCAGTAATTGCTCTGACTAGACTTTCTAGCACTGTATTAAATAAGGGTGATAAGAATGAACATCCTTGTCTTGTCCCAGATTTTAAAGGAAATGCTTTCAGTTTACTGTGAGGTTAGCTTTGGGTTTTTTTTTGTTTTGTTTTGTTTTGTTTTGTGGTTACCGGGGATTTAACTCAGGGGCACTCGACCACTGGGTCACATCCTCAGCCCTTTTTTGTATTTTATTTAGAGACAGGGTCTCACTGAGTTGCTAAGTGCCTCGCCATTGCTGAGGCTGGCTTTGAACTCGCGATCCTCCTGCCTCAGCCTCCCAAAGTGCTGGGATTACAGGCGTGCGCCACTACGCCCGGCTTAGCTTTGGGTTTTTCATCTAATGTGTCATCTACTTCAATATCTTTGGGGTCAGTGGCTGGTGAATTACGAACTTTAGAGGGTATTGTGTTACCTTGTATTTTCATATTTCTTGTATTCCTGTGTTGGGTTTTATGCATCTGTTGGGAGGGGTTTCTCTTTTGCTTTTATGGGTGGTCCTTTTTAGGCCACAGTCTTTACTTGCCAAAATGTCCCAGAGTGATTTAGATTGAGATCCCCTTGTAGGTGTGGTATCCGCAGCCTTTGTGTTAATTCTCTGCTTTTGCTCCAGCAGTGGATGTTCACAGGTGGGAACTAGGAACCCACCCCTATCCATTTCTTCTTGGAACCTATTCTTTGTATTAAAGTATAGCTGAAGTTGAGTGTCATTAATTTATGCATGGAGCAAGGTATACTGTCTTTTGATTGAGTTTAGTTCAGAAGCAGAGTCTCTACCCTGTGAATTAATGTCCCTGTACATTCCCAGCACTTCACAGAAGAGGGTATAACAAACAATAGCAACAAATTATGCCAAATATATACAGCATTAAATACCCAGTTCCTACTATGACATCTATAACACTAATTACAAAAATAAAACAACCAGGAATGGTGGGGTCAGCAATTGTCAACAGTAAAAACAATAACCACAAGCTAGATCTGGCTTTAAAGCAAACAACAGGTGTCAACTATATTATCCACAATAGTAATGATTGCATCAGCATTAATGGTGGGTACAAGAGTTATATACAACAATGAGTTCTAAAAAATGGTAAGAATATAGTTAATTAAGAAAAAAGAAAATGTTCTAGGAAAATACAAAATAGTTCACAATTTCAAAAAGTGAACAGAGAAAGCAGGAGAGATGTAGCAGGCAATGGTTATAAGGAAGGAGCAGAAAATACAAGAAAAGCAAAGTAAAGGAAGAGAGGAAGAGAGAACAATAGAATTTGTCTGTTAGCAGAGAAGAAAAAAGAGAAAGAGAAATAAGAGAAATAAACAAATGAAAACAATACAAAACAAAACCAAAGTAAACAAATAAAAAATCCTAACCCTCAAAAGATAAGGAAATAACTGCATTAAAAAATACTAAAAAGGGGTTGGGGTTGTGGCTCAGTGGTAGAGTGCTTGCCTAGCATGTGTGAGGCACTGGGTTCAAATCTCAGGACCACATAAATATAAGTAAAACAAAGGTCCATCAATAACTAATAAAAATATTTTTTAAAATTTTTTAAATACTAAAAATATGAAAAAAGAAACAAATATGTATGTCTGTCCCTGAACCAATCAGCAGCAAGAACACACCCACACCCACATCCACACAAAAAGAAAGCAAAAAGACAATGATTCTTAATGAAAAATGAAGGAATTATCTCTACTGGGACAGTCAGAATTGTCAACCAGAATGGCTGGTCATGGTCTATGCCCAAGTGTCTCTTTCTGCTTCTTCTTGAGCACTGTACAGAGAGAGAGCAAAGACTTGGGCTATTAGCTCCCTTCCTCTTTTTGTGTTGGAAGTAGATTGAAAATAACTCTCAGCTTCCCTTCTCACCAATATGAAGTAGGATGAGATGGGAAATACTATCAGTCCACACAGACCAGACTGGTGCACTCCCAGGGTAGAGCTGCTGCACAGTTCTATGAGGGGAGTTCTGGGAGGTAGGGTTTAGGTCTGATCAGACCTCAGGGACTTTATTGGGTAGTGTCTGCTCTGAAAATATTAGATCAACACCCCCACAGAACCTGGCAGTTGCCAATCTCTGATGGGAGTCTGGAGCCTCCCAAGTATTCTACTCTTAGAGCAGGGGAGTCTGGATCTCAAGAGCCTCCCAAGGATTCTACTCATGTTGCAGGGGAGCGACTCATCTACCCCTCTGCTGCCCACAAATACAGCCTTCCCAGGCTCAGCCCAGGTGTATTTACACTAGCCTGTTCAGATTCCTGACCTGCTTCAGCTGGTCACGTGAGCCACAAGACTTAAAGGAGAAAGGAGTTGGGCTCCCCTTTGCTGGTTTTATTTTTTGTTTTTGGGGTACTGGGGATTGAACTCAGGGGCTCTTGACCACTGAGCCATATCCCCAGCCCTATTTTGTATTTTATTTAGAGACAGGGTCTCAATGAGTTGCTTAGTGCCTTGCTTTTGCTGAGGCTGGCTTTGAACTTGCGATCCTCCTGCCTCAGCCTCTCAAGCTGCTGGGATTACAGGCCTGTACCACTGTGCCCAGCTCCCCTTGGATTCTGACTTGAATCCCCCTGGGTACAATCTTCTCTTATCTGTTTCCCTCTGTTCTGCTAGGTACACCCCAGGCCACATGGCAGGTGCCTGCGAGACAGCATGGCAGTGTTTATTGTGATCTTCCAGCTCCCACAGCAGCTGCAGCACGGCCACCTCATGATGCCTCCCACCTCAAGCTGGCTCCACCTCAGCTCCCCGTGGCCAGCTGAGAAACACAGAGCACTTTCCAAACACCAGGGCACAGTGCAACTGGATCAGCTAAGTTCAGGTTGCCTTTCTGATCTCGAGTTTTTTCCATACCAAATTTGTTCCTGTGTTCTCCCTCCCTCTGTGCTGAATCAGCGCTGCTACAGCTGCTGCTGCCATAACCATTTTAGCTCTTCTTTGTTCAATGCACGCAAATTTCTGAGTCTCTAAGACACTCTGATTGTCTAATATTGAATTTTAGTGAAATCCCTCTTTTACCTACCTCGCTGAGAAGCAGTACTCCTGCTGCTTGAATCCCCAGCCATGGAGCAAGTAGGAAAGCATCTTTCCTCTAATCCGCCATCTTGAATCTTCCCAACAAGAGTTTCAAGTAAGCAGTCGGGCACTAGACAAGGAAAATCAAGCCAAATGTGAAGAAAAGGGCTATTAACTTTTGTGGAAGTAGAGGGGATGAAGACAGCATAGCTGGGAAAGGAAAATCTGGGAGGTGGAGGAAAGAATTGTGAGACTCTCAAGGAGTAGGCATTGGGGTCCTGCTCCACAGTCCTCAGGGGCAACATGGTGCATAGGGGAGACTCTCCAAAACCTCGGTTGAAGCCCCACCCAAAATTCTGAAAAACAAGGAAAATGCCACACTCTTGGACTTGATGGGACTGCCAGAACTGGACAGTGGCTGTTTCAGAAGCAGTGTGATGACTGGCTGTGCCTTCTCAGCAACTTGGCACCACATAAAATCTGGATACCTCTGCATAATCTTGGAATTTGTGAGGAACCCACCAACAAGGCAGATGATGGTAGGGGTCCTGGAAATGGAATTAAATTTAAGGAAAACAAAGACATGAAATATTGCTTTCTTGTATCTACTCTTCTATGGATTGAAAAAAATCACACCAGCTATACACTGTATCTGATTCCTCATTGTTGGGCAAGTAAAGCTCTGGTTTAGCAGGTTGCTGGGCATGCACTCACCCAGGGAAAGGAGTATTTTGGGCTTTAATTTTTGGGTCCACTCTAGGGCTAAAATGCCTTGTTTCCATCTCTGTATTTCTAATACAAAATGAGGAAACAGAGTAGACAACAGAACACTTTCTGTATCACAGCCAGGGAAGAGACAGGAAGAAGAGTGGAATCCACAAGCATAAAACAAAGTGCCCACGGGCTGGGGTTGTGGCTCAGCAGTAGAGTGCTCACCTAGCATGCATAAGGCGCTGGGCTCAATCCTTAGCACCACATAAAAATAAATAAATAAATAAAGGTATTTAAAAAAAAAGAAAGAAAGTACCCAAAATATCAGTGGGTGTCAGAGGGACCCAATGAGTACTTTGAGATTGCAGCAGGCCCAGCTAAATTCTCACTGGATTTGTCCTAGACAGAACAAACAGTTCCTTTGAATACACAGGACACAAAACACCTCTTATAGAAAGAATCTGACTCAATCTATTGGAAATAATTGTACCAGGCAGTGAGAGCTAATAGTAGGTATGCCACACAGCACCATGTGGAACCAAACTGTGGTTCTGCTTGGTCCCAAACAGCCATAGCCTTTAGTTATGTTGGGGAAGCCTGGTGGACCAGGTGAACAGGCACCTCTAGCAGAGGAGAACACAATAGTCTCCCACTCTCAGGAGACTCAGGCCTGATATACTTTCTAGATAATTGGACCTCACCTCAAATCTACTGGAAGGAAGAGAGGAAGAGAAAAGTTGAGTTTTTTACCTTTTTAGATTCCGAGTCCCTAAATGTTTGCAAAATATCAGTGATTTAGAGAACTATTAAGGTATAAAAGAGGCCACACCCATTGACCCCATTCCCAACTCACCATCACAGCAGACACTGAAAAGTTGAACACGGGGAACCTTATTCCTGCTCTAGTTCAAAGAATCTCTCCTTTCTTCCTCTCTTGTCACTTTTGCCCACGTACAGTGGTTTAGAAGAAAAGAAGAAACTCTTTTAAGAAAAATATATTATAATTTTCCTGCAAAAACTCTGGAGAAAGTAGTCAGATCTTGTGGCCTGTGTTCAATAGTAGTTTGGTCTGGATTCCTTGGTTGGAGCTTTGAGAAAGGGTTATAACTATGTTTTCCCTTTTTACTTCTCTTCAGTCCAGTTAACTAGGCAAAGTGGCAGTCTCCATGCTATTGACATTCCAGCTGCCTAGACCCATGACTCTGTGACAGTACTTTCAAAGAGGTAGTAGCAGCTACTTTCCACATTACCATATGTATTCTTTTTTAAAATATTATTTTACTTGTAGATGGAAACAATACCTTTATTTATTTATTGTTATGTGATGCTGAGGATTGAACCCAGCGCTTCCCACATGAGAGACGAGCGCTCTACCACCGAGCCACAACCCCAGCCCATCACATACCTTCTTCAAGAAGGTCTCACATTCTCTGTAAACTGGAATTGAAGTTCTTTTTCTCTGGAATGGGAGGAAGGTCTTTAACTTCTCTTTAGAGTTAGAAAGAGCTTTAAGGTTTAGCAACTCCAAACAGCTGCAGTCCATTCTAACTCTAATGTCTCATCATTCCAGAAAGTGTTTCCTAAAGTTTGTTCACTAATAGTTTTTCTACACTATTTAGTGAATAGCATATTCTAAGGTCAAATAACTTTGAAAAAATAAATATTGAAAATCTCTCCTTCTTAGAGATTTATGGCATTCATTAGTATATTCAAGACTCTGAGAAGCTGTGAAAAGACCAAGATTTTGACCCAATAACTCCCACTTCACAAAACACCCATTAATATTTACCTGACTTCCTTGGGGAATGTTGTCCTGCACAGCATAGAAAAATCTGGTTTCCTAATTCTTACATGGAGAATCAACGACTCTAACCTGTTTTAAGGAAATAATTCAAAAAAAAATTTTTGTTTTTTTTTTCCATTTTTTAAATTCTAATTTGTTATACATGTTTACAGAGTATGTTTCATTTCATATTACATATAAAGAGCACAATTTCTCAAGTTGATGGGTTTTTTTAATATTTATTTATTTACTTTAGTTGTACACAATGCAATGCATTTATGTTTACGTGGTGCTGAGGATTGAACCCGGGCCGCGCACGTGCAAGGCGAGCGCTCTGCCGCTGAGCCACAACCCCAGCCCCCATGTTGCTGGTTTTATATAAAGTATTTTTACAACAATTTTGTCTTCATACATGTATTTAGGGTAGTCATGGATAACCCATTCTGCCATTATTCCTATTCCCTTGACCCCTCTCCCCTCCCCCCCTTTGTTCTATTTAAAGTTTTTTCATTCCTCTCATCTCCACTCTCTTGCCTTTATAAGTTAGTATCTTCATATCAAAGAGATCATTCGACCTTTGGTTTTTTGGGATTGGCTAACTTCACTTAGCATTATTTTCTCCAACTCCATCCATTTACTTGCAAATGCCATGTTTTTATTATTTTTTAGTGCTGAGTAGTGTTCCATTGTGTATATATACCAAAGTTTCCCTATCCATTCATCCACTGATGGGCATCGGGGTTGGTTCCACAGTCTAGCTATCGTGGATTGTGCTGCTATAAACATTGATGTGGCTGTGTCCCTGTAGGAAGTTAATCACAAAGTTGTTTGAAATAGCAAAAGCCTGATAAAAACTCAAATATCTTAAATTGGGTTGAAAAAATACATGATGGTACAACTGTATCAATGAATATTGTTACCCACTAGCAATATTTCTGAGGCATTGTTAACCTATACAAATGTAAAATAATTTCAGGTGAAAAGCTGTACATATAGCATAGCTTCAACTATATATAAAACATGCATAGAAAAAATATTGATATAAATGTCTTTTGAGTCCAGTAATATTATGAACTTAAGAGCTCCTGAAATAGTTCTGCATCTATAAAACACTTGGTATAATATTTTTAAAAATTTTTTAAAAACCTTTATTTTATTTATTTATTTTTACGTGGTGCTGAGGATCGAACCCAGGGCCGTGCACGTGCTAGACGAGCGCTCTACCGCTAAGCCACAACCCCAGCCCTTTGGTATAATATTTGTAAAGCCTCACAGTTGATGAGCCTACAATATAATTAAGAAAGATTAATGAAATTAGAAATTTGGTCAGAGTGGAAGAATGGAAGCTCTGAAGGGGCTGAAAACTTTGGAATAGTCTAGAACGGTGGCTTCCACAGGGATGATACTGCCTCCAGGGCAATTAGGAAATAAGCCAGAGGCATCTTTGGTTATCACATTTGGAAGTCACTATTGACATCCTGAAAGGCAGAGCACAGTCCCTTATAACAAAGAATTGTCCTACATCCTTTTATCACTTTAAATGGCTCTCTGGCCATTGCTATAGGTGAAACACATGTTTATAATCATTCAAGCCTAGAACCTACCCCTACCCCTATTTTATATGATTTTAATATGTAAAACTTTCCAGGAATTCAACCACTGAATAAATCAAGGGAAAACTAAACTTTTTTTTTATTTGGAAAAATTTCAAGGATTGTCCACCATTTTGGAAAAAAAAAAAAAAAAAAACATTATTGCCATGGCATGGTGTTCAAGTCACAAATACTACACACTCAATATTGGTCAGCATTTCGAGTCTGTACCTGTGGAGAATCTATATATAGGGGGGTGAGCACTTGATTACTTCATTGTGGTAGAGTATTACTCTGTAGGAGTTGAAGGAAGATCCTTAGGGCTGCTTCACCCACATTCATTTCATAAATGGATACCTCCCCTGCCTTAAAATGCTTTAGAGAGGTACTGCTACTATTACATAGTTCCTTATTAAATGTGAAAATTGACTGAAAGTTTGGGCACCAGAAAGACACCCCAACAACGTGTGTCTAAACTGCAACTTCAGGTTAATATGACTGAATCAGTGACACTGTGAGAAGTGCTGAGGTATGTGATGTCTTTCCTGGCACAGAGGTGGCCCTGGTTGTAAGAGCCTTGTTTGGGGAGATGGCTTAAATTGTGGTTGACTATGGGCCATAAGGATTTGGACATTGTCGCCTTTTGTAGTCTCACGGGACTTGGCCCAGGATCTCGAGTGACTTGGCCGAGATTGTTGATCGGGTCAGCGCCATTTTGGTGGTGTGTGTGACATGTGTTAGTCGTTGTTAAAACCAGAGAGAAAAGTTATCAGAATAAAAAGCTGTTTGTCTCCAGTTTGCCTCTAAACTTCTTCCCGCGGCTCCGGTGCTCCAAGCGGCCATCGCTTCAGGCGGCAACACCTGGTTCCTCACTAGATGGTATAGCCACTATCTGAGCCACCCATGAAGGAGTTTCCTTGCCACTGAGTTACAACCCTTAGCTCCCTGCATGACTGCAAGCTGAGCAGCATGGGGAGGGCATCCAGGAGGCAGACAAGAAATGTTACCAGAAGCAGCCCCAGCTCCAAACCTGGCACCTGCATCATACCCTCCTTCCACCAGCACTGTTGAACCAGGTGGAGAGATGGGACCAACTGGATAATAAGCCATAGGGATTGTGGAACCTAAAGGCCCAACAGCACAGATTGGGCCATGGGAAGATACAGAAAGGCGCCAGGAAATGCAGCTGACATGGTAGGGACTGTGGTAGCCCCTGGGTGCACAAAGCTTGGATGGTAGAGCTCTGAGCAAGCAGGTGGAGCATCAGCATAGGATGGAGCCTGAAGAAGATGCAAGGTCTGAGGGTATACCGATTCCCAGGAGGCTGCACTGGGGAGGCTGGCTGCGTTGGATACTGACCTTTGCTGTTCATGGTAGCAGCGGGTCTAGTTTGACTCAGTGTCGCTGACGGTTATTTTTTCCATCCTCTTCTTGTTCTGAGTCACTTGATATCTATAAATCTTTGTAAATTAAAATGATTTCTTATTTCAGGTTGCATTTTGCTAACACTAGTCAAGTTGAGTATCTTTGGAAAAATTTTTCAGTCCCATTACTGCCTCAATTGGCAATTAATATCTTTTGCCCATTTTTTTCCCTTTGGGGTTGATTTGTGGTTCTTCATATATTCTGACTATAAATCATTTGTTCATTAATATATATGTTAAAAAAGGTTTTCTCCAAGTCTGCTATCTTTTAACTTTTATTATACATAAGTTTTAAATTTTGACATAGCCAAGTTTGACACTTGTTTCCTTTTCTTCTTGGTCTTCTCAAAAGCTGCTTTCCTCTATGTCTAAGACATCATTTTCAACAGCTGCATAATACTTCATTATGTGACTATGTCATAATATATAAAATTCTCTCTCCTTACTAGAAATTTAGGTTATTCCATCCTTTCACTAATGAAAAGAATAATGTGAAAAATAACTGTGTTCAACAGATATTCTTAGCACATATCTCAGCACCCACAAAGAAAGCATCATAAATGTTTCTTGAATAGGGATGAGGAGAAAAGCAGGAAGCTTTTCCAAATTCGCATACAAAATGTTAAAAATGCAGCCCAAAGTCAACCAAATTATTGGCAATATTGGCAAAGTAGCCCTGTAATGCTCCTTTAGCTCATATAATCAAAAGATGAGTCTGCTTCTAAAATCTAGGTGGGTTGGGGGAGCAGATATATAGCTCAGTGATGGAGTGCTTGCCTAGCATGTGCAAGATGTACAAGGTCCTAGGTTCAATGCCCAGTACTGAAATAATAATAATAATTAAGTAATTAGTTTAAAAATCTAAAATCTAGGCATGGAAATAAAGTTTAGCCTTACCTTAAGACTGCTCTTTCAAGGAGGACAGGCCTGTGATCAATACACCTGAATCCTCTCCCTTATTTTGACCTCAATGTTAGGGTGCTGCTTTGGTTGGTAAATGGTCAAGGTTTACATTTCAGAAGTGGGAGAACAGGCTTAAGAAGCTGAGGTAGAGGGAGGAGAAGCTTCATGTCCAGGAGTCTGTGCTGTGACAGAGCTGGGATTCTGGACTCCAGATCCAGCAGGTGTAGGTGCGGATCTAGAAGGGGGGGCTACAGGTCTTGAGCTTCTCGCAGGAGGGTCTTCATATCCAGGAGGTGGGGCTCCATATCCTGGAGGTGGGACTCCATATCCTGGAGGTGGGGCTCCATATCCTGGAGGGGGGGCTCCGTATCCTGGAGGGGGGGCTCCGTATCCTGGAGGGGGTGCTCCATATCCCATAGGAGGTGCCCCATATCCTACAGGAATGGCTCCATATGCCACAGGAGGGGCTCCATATCCTAGAGGGGGGGCTCCATACCCTGACTGGGGGGCTCCATAGACCAAAACTGGGAATGACAAAGAGAAGGAAAAACAATTCAGTTAGTCTGGGGACAAAGAATAAATGAGAGGAAAGAACATCAAACAAAAACAAAAAACACTGAAGCAAATAACAAAAGAACAGAATTCAGGTAGAATAATGCTAAAACATTTTTCCTTCAGCCATACCAGCTGAAGGCTTTATCATTTCTTATTGTGGAGAGACTCAAAACAACATGAAAACAATCCTATAGCTAAGTTGGTACATTATTTATAGTTGTACACAGATACATATTTTATTTAATAAAGTTTGTTTTGATTATGAATAGGGTACTACATGCTCAATGAGGAAAATTTATCTGGAATATAGAGGGTAAAAGGTGAATAAAGAAGAAAGGCATCTATAATTTTGTTATCAAAAAACAAATACTAGGGCTGGGGTTGTGGCTCAGCGGCAGAGGGTTTGCCTAGCACATGCGCAGCCCGGGTTCAATCCTCAGCACCACGTAAACATAAATGCATTGCATTGTGTACAACTAAAGCAAATAAATAAATATTTAAAAAAAAATACTAGGGGCTGGGGTTGTGGCTCAGCGGTAGAGCGCTCGCCTGGCACGTGCGCAGCCCAGGTTCGATCCTCAGCACCATGCACAAATAAACCCATTGTGTAGAGCTAAAGAAAATAAATATTGAAAAAGAAAAAAAATACTATTTTTGATGTATTTCTTCATAGAATCTTGGTGAAATTTTTACACAATCATGACCATATTGATATATAATTTTTACTTATTTTCTGTTAATATTATAAAAATTCTTTATATTATTAATTTACTTCATACATTAAAAGCAGGATGATAATTTGTTATATGGATTGATGCTACTTAATTTCCCTGTTGTTAGAAAGCATGCTGTTTCCAAATTTCCAATTATTATTACAATAAACATGAGCTTCATTTCCTTGGGCCACATTCCCCAAAGTGACTCAAATGGGCCAAGGTGAATGGACAACTATAAAGTTATTTTGATGTAATTCATACATATATTTAAGCTAACTGCTTATATAGTAGATGGAAAATATATAGTAGATGGCAAATAGCATTTCATTCATTCTTCATTATTATGAATTCAGCTCTTCTCAACTAATGCATTTGGTCTTATAAAATCTTTTTAAAACAAATCTTTCAAGTATTGTAATAATGATTCAACCAACAATTTCAGTAAAGAACTTAGTGTTTGGAGCAGGTAGTTCCAAATAGATTGATGCCTAAATGAAGTGTGTCTGGTGAAAAACCCCTTTTGCACCTGTCTCTCAAGTTAACAAGTCATGTGCACATGAGTAGGGTCATCTCCCATTTAAAATATCCAGCCTGGGTGATGTTACAAGCTTAGAAGCTAGCATTTTCATTCTCACTGAAAATCGATGACTTTTCCTACATCCATCAAAGAACTGAGGTCACAAGGCAACTTAGCACCCTAAAACATGGAGAGAAAAGTGACTACAGAGAATCACAGTAGAGATCACCTTACCCAGAGAAGCTAGTAACTGGACTTCTGTTTGATAACAATGTAGAGAGGAATGCAACACACTTTAAGATGGAGTTCTTATAGAAAAGTAAAGACAACAGAAGGTGTGAAGGGGGTTGGAGAGGAAACTAGGAGAAACTTAAGCCTTTGGTACTGCGACCAGAGCAAACATTAAATACTGTTTAACTCCTAGACAGATTGATTAAAAAAAAAAACTCACATTGAAAACCTAAATACCTTAGTTACTCAACATATCATGTCCAACTTTTCAACAAAAAAACACAAGCCATAATAAAAGGCAAAAAAAAAAAAAAAAAAAAAAAAAACCCAGCCTAATGAACCAAAACAAGAGTAAGAACTAGTCTCAGATGTGATGCTGAGTATGGAACTATCATGTTGGGAACTTAAAATAATTATGAATAATCTAGAAAGAACTCCAAAGGAAAAAGCAGATAACACATAAGAACAGATTATTTTGTATGCAGAGTGCTATCATTTGGATCTTGAATATCCCTCAAAGGTCCATGTGTTAAAGGTTTGGCTCCCTGGGTAGCACCATTAGGAGGTATTGTGGATCATCAAAGAAGGACCCTTGTGGGAAGTCCTTGGGTCATAGAGGGGCAGTCAGAAGGAGATTATAGACCCTCATCTCTTCCTCTTTCTCTCTGCCTCCTGGTCATGAGGTGAGGTTTTGCTCTGCCACGCACTGCCATGATGATGTGCTGCCTTGCCACAGGCCCAAAACATTAAAGTAATTATCATGGACTGGACATCCTAAACTGTGAGTCCAAAAAATCCTTTTCTCTTTTTAAGTTAATTATCTCAGGTATGATATTGCAATAACATATTAACTTTCTGTTGCTGTGACCAAATACTTGAACATTTTAGCTTAAAGGAGCAAAGTTTTATTTTGGCTCACAGTTTCAGAGGTTTCAATCCAGAGTCATTTGGCCCCATTGCTCTTGAGCCTTTAGCAAGGCAGAACATCATAGCAGAGAACACAATGAAGCACAGCTGCTAATCTCATGGCAGCCAGGAAGAAGAGGGGGTGGGCAAGGACAAGATATACCCTTCAAGGACATACCCCCAATGACCTTCTTTTTCCAGCTAGGTCTCAACTCCTAAAGTTCCACCACCTCTCAATACTGCCATCAGCTAGGGACCAAGCCTTTAATACATGAGCCTTTGGGTGACATTCCAGATCCAAATTATAACATGGTAAAAAACTAACACATAGGGAGATGGAAACTCTTAGAATCAAATGAAAACGCCAGAAATAAGAAATAGTGAAAGAGAAATTAAGAATGCCTTTTGTTTTTTTCATTGGATCAAACTAAACGAAAATGAAAACAGAGCTTATCAAAATTTGTGGGATGCAGTGAAATCAGTGCTTAAAGAGGAATTTATAGCACTGAATACATACACACACACACACACACACACACACACACACACACACATGGAAAACCTTTGGTACTAGATAGATAGATAGATAGATAGATAGATATAGATATAGATATAGATACAGATATAGATATAGATATGACAAGCAGAGCTGGGTACAGTGATGCATGACTGTAATTCCAGCAACTCTGACCGGCCTGAAAAACCAAATAAACATATGGAGATTGAATAAGACTCTCTTAAATGAAGAATGGATCAAAAAATAAATGAGACTAGAAATCGAGAAATTCTTCAAAACAAATGAGAACAGAAATACAACATTATCAAAATCTCTGGGACAGTATGAAAGCAGTTCTAAGAGAAAAATTAATAGCACTGAGTGCTTACATTTAAAAAATAGATCCCAAATAAATAAGCTATGCTCTACCTCAAGGTCTTAGAAAAAGAAGAACAGGGGCTGGAGTTGTAGCTCAACGGAAGAGATCTTACCTCGTACGTGTGAGACACTGGGTTCAATTCCCAGCACCACATATAAATAAGCAAATAAAATAAAGGTCCACCAACAACTAAAAAAAAATTTAAAAAGGAGAGCAAACTAATTCCAAAACCAGTAAAAGGCAGGAAATAATTAAGATCAGAGCTGAAATCAATGAAATTGAAAGAATAAGAAAACAATACGCGGGATCAATGCAAAGAAGAATTGGTTCTTTAAGCCTGGCGCGGTGGCGCACACCTGTAATTAGCACTTTTGCAGGAATCACGAGTTCAAAAGCCTAAGACCCTGTCTCTAATAAAAACAAAGAAAGGGCTGGGGATGTGGCCCTGGTCAAGTGCCCCTGAGTTCAATCCCCGGTACCACAAAAAAAAAAAAAAAAAAAAAAAAAAGAATTGGTTCTTTGAAAAGATAAATAAGACTGTGCCAAACTAACTAAAGAAAGAGTGTGACCAAATCAATATGATCAGAGATGAAAAAGGAGATATCACCACAGAACCTTCTGAAATCCACAGGATTATTTTGAAATTTATTTTGAAAATTTATACTATAATAAACTGAAAAATCTGGAAGACATTGACAAATTTCTAGACACCTATAAACTGTCCAAATTAAATCAGGAAGATCTAGAAAACCTAAACAGACCAATGTCAAGTAATGAAATTAAAACATCAATTAAAAGCCTTCCAAAAAGGAAAAGCCTAGGACCACATGGAATCTCAGCTGATTTCTAACAGACCTTTTTTTTTTTTTTTTTTTTTTTTTTGGTACCGGGGATTGAACTCAGGGGCACTTGACCACTGGGCCACATCCCCAGCCCTTTTTTGTATTTTATTAGAGACAGGGTCTCACTGAGTTGCTAAGTGCCTCGCCATTGCTGAGGGTGGCTTTGAACTTGTGATCCTCCTGCCTCAGCCTCCCAAGTGCTGGGATTACAGGCGTGCGCCACCGCGCCTGGGTTCTAACAGACCTTTACAGGGAAAAAAAAAAACACCAGTCTTTCTCAAATTATTTCATAATATTGAAAGTGAGGGAACACTCCCAAAGATATACTATGAAGCTGGTATAACCCAGATACAAAAAAAAACAGATAAAGACACATCAAGGAAAGAAAACTACAGACCAAGGGCTGGGGTTGTAGCTCAGTGGTAGAGCACTTGCCTAGCATGTGTGGGCACTGGGTTTGATTCTCAGCACCACATATAAATAAATACAACAAAGGTCCACGGACAACTAAAAAAATAAAGAAAACTACAGACTAATATCCTTGATGAACATAGATGCAAAAATCCTTAATAAAACATTAGCAAACTGCAGTCAAAAACACATTAAGGGGCTGGGGTCATAGCTCAGTGGTACAGGGCTTGCCTAGCATGTGTGAGGCCCTGGGTTTGAATCTCAGCACAACATATAAATAAATTAAATTAATTAATTAAATAAAGGTCCACTGACAACCCCAAAAATATTTATTTTAATATTAAGATGAGGGCCAGGTTTGTGGCTCAGTGGTAGAGTGTTTGCCTAGCATGCGTGAGGCACTGGGTTCGATCCCTGGAAACCACATAAAAATTAACAAATAAGGAGCTGGGATTGTGGCTCAGCGGTAGAGTGCTCACCTAGCACGTGGGTGGCCCGGGTTTGATCCTCAGCACCACATAAAAAATAAATGCATTGTGTACAACTAAAGCAAATACATAAATATAAAAAAATTAATAAATAAAATAAAAGTATTGTGTCCATCTACAACTAAAAAAAAATTTTTTAAATTAAGATGATAATACACCATGATCAAGTAGGCTTCATCCCAAGATGCAAGGTTTATTCAACAAACACAAGTCAATAAATATAACTCACCACTTAAATAGAATTAAGAATAAAAATCATATAATCATCTCAATAGATGCAGAAAAGGCCTTTGATGAAATCCATCACCCATCCATGTTACGAACACTGGAGAAACTAGGGATCTAAGGAACTTACTTCAACATTGTAAAGGCTATTTATGACAAACCCAAAGCTAACAGTGTTCTGAATGGAGAAAAACTAAAAGCATTTCCTCTAAAATCAGGAATAAGACAAGAATGTCTATTCTCACCAATTCTATTCAATATAATCCTTCAAACATTAGCCAGAGTGATCAGACAACAAAAGGAAATCAAACAGATACAAATTAGAAAAGAAGTAAACTATCTCTACCAATGACATGATCCTATATCTAGAAGACCCAAAAAAACTCCACGAGAAGACTTCTAGAGCTAATAAATGAGTTCAGCAAAATAGTAGGATACAAGATCAACCCTCATAAATCAATAGCTTTCTTATACTCCATATAATTCAGCCGAGGAAGAAATCAGGAAAACAATTCCATTCACAATTACCTAAAACAAACCCTGGGAATTAATTTAATCAAGGGGGTAAAACAGATATACAATGAAAATTATAGAACAGTGAAGAAAGAAATTGAAGAGGACCTCAAAAGGGAGAAAGGCCTTCCAAGTTCTTGAATAGGTAGAATTAATATTGTCAAAATGACCATACTACCAAAAACAATTTACACATTCGATGAAATCCCCATCAAAATACCAATGACACTCTTACCTATTAATAGTGGTGAAACCAGAACTAAAATTGGCTCTCCTAGAAGTTGTGTTTATTATGTCCATTTAGGTTTTACCTATTTGTATTTGGGGAAAAAATTACTCAGTATTGTCTTGAAGTTCATAATTGTTAAGACGTTGTTTATTAATTCTAACATTTGGCTAAATATGAACATCACCCAGTGAATTCCTTCCTTAACCAGTAGGAAATTAGTGCTGGTATGATTTATTGAAACATGTTCCATTCAAATGTTAATTTCAGGTGAAGGTATAAACTAATAGTTAACAGAGCCAGTTTAGATGGATCTGCCTTTTGGGGGATAAAAAAACCAACATGTTACTGAGAAGATGGTGCACTACTTATACTGATCGTTGGCCTGTTTGTTAACTGATTGGGTTGTGTATTAGCTGACCATTTGTCAGTTTCCTTCTTTTATTGTATAGTCTTTTTCAATTCTTATAATATGGGACTCTGAATCTTTTAAATTATTGTTGCCTAAAGTATTCAGGTCATATTGTCCTTAAAAAAAAATACCAATGACACTCTTACAGAATTATAAAAGGCAACTCTCCCCACACCCCCCGCCATTTTTTGGTGCATTATAGTTGTACATAGTGATGGGATTTGTTGGTACATATTGATGGAACTTCTAGTTACATACCATGGAGTGGTATAGCTGGGTCACATGGTGGTTCCATGCCTAGTATTTTGAGGAGCCTCCATACTGTTTTTCATAGCAGTTGTACTAATTTACAGTCCCGCCATCAGTTAGAAAGTGTTCCTTTTTCTTCACAGCCTTTCCAGCATTTATTATTCTTTGTATTACTGATGACTGCCATTCTGACTGGTGTGAGATAAAATTTCATTGTTTTAATTCTCATTTCCCTAATTGCTAATAATGTTGAACATTTTTTCAACATAATATTAATTTGTTGGGGCTGGGGTTGTGGCTCAGTGGTAGAGGGCTCACCTAGCATGTGCGCGGCCCGGGTTCGATCCTCAGCACCACGTAAACATAAATGCATTGCATTGTGTACAACTAAAGCAAATAAATAAATATTTAAAAAATAAAAAAAAATTAATTTGTTGAACGTTGTTGGCCATTTGTATTTCTTCTTTTGAGAAATGTCTGTTTAATTCATTTGCCTATTTATTAATTAGGTTAATAATTTGATTCTTTGGTGTAAAAAGTTTTTTGAGCTCTTTATATATTCCAGATTTTAATCCTCTATCAGAAGAGTAGCTAGCAAAGATTTTCTGCCATTCTATGGGTTCTCTCTTCACATTCCTAATTGTTTCCTTTGTTGTGCAGGAGCTTTTTAATTTGATGCCTTCCCATTTATTAACTCTTGGCATTATTTCCTGAGCAGGAAGTTCCAACATACCTTTCCACCTCCTAGGAATAACCTTTCCACCATACCTTACCTTGACAAGGTGTCTGTTGAGTGCACATGTTTCCCTCTCCAGTAACAACATAAATTCCTGGAGTGGTGATCCAGTAATTCATAGTTTGAAGTGGAGTTCCCCGGGCAGCTGCAAAGACAAATATGGTAAAATAGGGACTCTTTTTATTTTTGTAAGTCAGATATATAGCAGCTATCAATTGAATAATTAACAGCTATTAAATGCCACTTCACATGTATGTCCCATGAGACTCCTGAGATATGCAATAAAATATATATATGACACTGTCTTGAACTACATACTTCTTGAGATAGATTGTGTCTCATTTTTTTCTGTGATTATTCAGGGTCTCACGTAATACCTATCATAATAGAGATTGAGAAAAAAAAATCCACGTGAAGATTTATCAAGATGATCAGACACATCCATTAAAAATGAATGTACCAGCAGTGTGGCAGAGAAAAAAGCACTTCTGTCTGTCCCCTCTATATCTCTTAGAAGATCACTTGTGACAGCATTTATGGGCTGCTAAAATAATCCAGGGTAATCTTATCATTTCGTGATCTTTAAACTAATTATTACATCTACAAACATCCTTTTTACAAATAGGTTCATAGGTTCTAAAGGATTACGATATGGATTATCTTTGGGATCCATTATCAGTTTCCCACATTGAATTCTGACCTAAGGCATGTGACCAGAAGTAATGTACACAAGTTCCAGGCCTGGCCCGTGAAAACTTCCCAGGTAAAATCTTAACTCTCTTTCCCTCTCTGCTGGCTGCCCCCAAGAAGCCATGGAAAGCAAGTGTTGAAGATGGCAGAGATCCTATTAACCTAGGTCTCCAAATTACTATATGTAACAGTGCCCCTTCTTGCCCCTGCTGATTAGCCTTTCTATAAACAATAACATCCACAGTCTGAGCATTTTTAACTTGGGGTTTATCTGTTTCAGCAGCCAGCAGCAGTTACCCTAACCAATTCACTATAGAGTTAACCTCTTCATCTAATTACCTTCCTTTTCAATATCTTAATATGTCTTTTGTAGTACTTCCTTCAATAAGAAATTATTTTATTCACTTATATGTTTGCCTATTTTTATATGACTCTCACCAGACTATAAGTTTAATAAAGACTATAACTATGTGTGTCTTGTTAACTGTTGTGTTCTCAATTGTCTCATCTAAGTTTTTGAAAAAAATATAAACATATGTGGGGGCTGGGGTTGTAGCTCAGTGGTTGAGCGCTTGCCTCACATGAATGGAGGCACTGGGTTTGATCCTCAGCACCCCATAAAAAAAAATAAAATAATGAGGGTTGGGGTTGTGGCTCAGCGGTAGAGCGCTCACCTAGCACGTGCATGGCCCGGGTTCGATCCTCGGCACCATGTATAAATAAATGCATTGTGTACAACTACAGCAAATAAATAAATATTTTTTAAAAAATTAAAAAATAAAATAATGATATTGTGTCCATCTACAACTAAAAAAATTTTTTAATATATAAATATGTGTGAAAAACAAATCAAACAGCCTTGACATACTGGGCATGGTGGCACATACCTGTAATCCCAGCGGCTCAGGAGACTGAGGTAGGTGGATAGTAAGTTCAAAGCCAGCTCAGTAACTTAGCTAGGCTCTAAGCAACTTAGCAAGACCCTACCTCAAAATTTTAAAAAGTATGGGCTGGGGCTATAGCTCAGTGGCAGAGCACTTGCCCAGCATGTATGAGGCACTGGGTTCGATCCAAGCACCACATAAAAATGAAACAAATAAAATAAAGGCATGCTGTCCATCTACAACAACAAAATTTTTTTTAAAAAGTAGAGATGGCTGGGGATGTGGCTTAGTGGTAAAGCAGCCCTGAGTTTAAACCCCAGTACCAAAAAAAGAAAAGAAAAAAGAGAATGAGTCCTGACATATCAATTCTGCGGAGGGGAAGGGCATCCTTCCTGGTCACAGAATTAGATCACAAAGCATGATTAATAGTTAACTCCAAGGGTCTCAAAGAAGTCTATCTCACAAGCCCCAACTTAGGATGGGAGGACGGGGACAGTAGATTCCAATACCTAAGCCATAACTTAATCAGACCCAGAGCAGTTCCAGACACTGGGCCAAATTCACAGACATTGCAGCCGGGCGTGGTGGCGCACGCCTGTAATCCCAGCACTTTGGGAGGCTGAGGCAGGAGGATCGCGAGTTCAAAGCCAGCCTCAGCAATGGCGAGGCACTTAGCAACTCAGTGAGACCCTGTCTCTAAAATAAAAAATACAAAGAAAAGGGCTGGGGATGTGGCCCAGTGGCTGAGTGCCCCTGAGTTAAATCCCAGTACCAAAAAAAAAAAAAAAACAGACGTTGCCTAAAAATCTTTCTAAGTGGCTAGGAGTTTCTGAGACCTCACCTAGCTTTGCAGGCCAAGAAGTAGATCTTAACGAGAACACAAACAGGAGTCGAATTGCCTGTTAGCACATAATTCTAAAAAGAGGCCCTTCTCAGTACTCTGAGGCCCAAACTAAGAATGATTTCAAGACTCAGTATACAATTTTCCTGAGTTCCCCAAACACCTGCAGCATACAAGGATTAGACTTCCAAGTGTCCCCTGACCCTGAATCTCCCACAGGTACTTTCTCCACCTGCCAGGCACCTTGTTATCTGATTTCAGGCTCCAGATCTTGTTTGCCCTCTGTACCACCAGGGAGCATGCGGCTAGGCATGGCTTGTGAACCCCTCAGCCTCTCTTTATCCTGCATCATTATAGTAATTATAAAAACTGTTCTTAATCCTCTTCTATAATGTGGCTCTTCTCCCACCTTCCTTCCTCAGCATTTCACTGAAATCTCTTTCCACACAAAGTGCACACTTCTCAGTCTTCATTTTACCAAATATCTCTGAAGGAGCTGATCAGCGCATATTTCTTGAAACTCTCTCCTCCTTTGGCTTTTGGGACAATAAACTCACTTGATTCTTCTCCTCCCTTTCACTCAATCCTTTTTCAATCTTTTTTTTTTTTTTTTTGGCATATCACTCATTCCCTTATCTTCCATTCTCTTCCTTTCCCTTCCCAATCCTTAAATTTTGAAGACTCTTGGAATCTATCTTCAATTCTCTGAGACAGCCCACTATACACATGACTCCAAAAAAAAGATCTGTGTGAGAAGATTTCCAAGTGAGTCTGTAGATACAGCTCATTCTGAGAGCCCCAAGCTCCATGTCCAGTGGCCTCTAGCATCCCCATGTACCTCACACTTAATATGGCACAGGGCTTAAAAGTATAAGGTCAAAAGGACATGACATGGGCTGGATTGTGGCTCAGCGGTAGAGTGTTTGCCTAGCATGTGCGCAGCCCGGGTTCGATCCTCAGCACCATGTAAACATAAATGCATTGCATTGTGTACAACTAAAGCAAATAAATATTTTAAAAAAAATTTTTTTTAAAAAAAGGACATGACATCACTTATGTAGTATTCTTGCCAAAATGCATGGGCTAAATATAATCATGAGGGAAGAAACAAACCCATACTGAGGGACACTATACAAAACAATAAACTCTTTTTTTTTTTAATGGTGCTGGGATTGAACTCAGCGCCTCACATATGCTAGGCAAGCTACATCCCCAGCCCAACTATATTCTTTTTAAAATATCAAGTGTCATAAAAGACAAAGAGAGCTAAGTTCCAGATTAAACTAGACAAAGGAAGTAGGGCAACTAAATTCAATATGTGACCCAGGACTTGATTCTAGGTGGGGGTAGGAGAGTTCTATTAGAATTAGGAATAGTAATGAGATAATCATTTGAATTTGGATATAAACTATGTATTAAATAATATTCTACCAATGCTAAAATTTCTGAATTTGATAAACACATTGAGCTAGGGTAAGAGAGTGCCCCTGTTCTAAGGAAATCACACTTGAGTATTTATAAATAGTTCAGCAAAAACAAATCGTTCAGCAAAACAAAAAGAAAAAAAGAATATTATAAAGCAAATATGAGAAAATGTTAATAATGGCTAAATTTAGATGAAGGGAGTCATTGTAATATCTTGCAATTTTTCTATAGATCTATTTTATTTATTTTATTTTTATTTTGGTGCTGGTGATTGAACCCAGGGCCTCATTCTTGTGAGGCAAGTGCTTTACCTATGAACTATATCTCCAACTCCTAGATCTATTTTATTTTTTATTTTTATTGTCAATGGACATTTATTTTATTTATTTATTTATATGGGTGCTGAGAATTCAATCCAGTGCCTCACACATGCTAGACAAGTACTCTACCACTAAGCCACAACCCCAACCCCTAGATCTATTTTTCTGAAGTATTTTTTAGTTGCCAATGTACTTTTCACTTTATTTGTTTATTTATGTGTGGTGCTGAGAATCGAACCCAGGCCCTCACACATGCCATGTAAATGCTCTACCACTGAGCCACAACTCCAGTCACTAGATCTATTTTTATAATACAAAGTTTGAGAGAGAGAGAGAGAGAGAGAGAGAACACAGGTTGAGCTTTTACTAACTGTATAGTCTTGAGAGATTATATAAGCATCACTCACTCAATTTCCTCAACTATAAAGTGCAGATAATGATAGTACCTACATCATAAGATTTTTGTGAGGGTTCAATAAATTGACACATGTAAAGGGGCTTGGAAGACTACACAATATATGGTAGATATTTAATAAGTGTTAACCAATGTTATTAGGTTCTAAAATTAAACTCATTTTGTCTCCAACTTAGATTGACTCATATTCTTGACCATGGTTTATAGCATCATGATCTATTTAGTCTTCTGAAAGAAACTTCATATCATCCTTCTTTATGTCCCCAATACTATATGTTCATGCCATAAAATATAATATGTATCTGCATATGTCTGTCTCTAATAGACTATGTTTGCCTCAACTAGATTGAAGTTGGGGGGTAGAAGGCAAGGGAGGAAGGGAAAGAGCATTCTAGATAAAACAAAGAGCATAAAGGTTCAGAGATAAGAGAATATGACCCAAAGAAGTCTAGTCTTATTGGAGTATAAAAGTTGATTACAGGTGGCACACACCTATAATCCCAGTGAGTTGGGAGGCTGGGGCAGGAGGATCACAAGTTCAAAGCCTGTCTCAGCAACTTAGTGAGACACTGTCTCAAATTTTTAAAATAAATAAATAGGGCTGGAGATGTGGCTCAGTAGTTAAACCTCCTGGGTTTAATCCCTGGTACACACACACAAAAAAAAAAAAAAAAAAAAAAAAAAGTTGAGACAATGAGGGACATGGAGTGAGGCTAAATTAAAAAAAATACATCATAGAGCCGGGCGTGGTGGCGCACGCCTGTAATCCCAGCACTTTGGGAGGCTGAGGCAGGAGGATCGCGAGTTCAAAGCCAGCCTCAGCAATGGCGAGGCACTTAGCAGCTCAGTGAAACCCTGTCTCTACTAAAATACAAAAAAAAGGGCTGGGGATGTGGCCCAGTGGTCGAGTGCCCCTGAGTTCAATCCCTGGTACCAAAAAAAAAAAAAAAAAAAAAAAAAAAAAAAAAATACATCATAAAAGGAATATTTGTAGTCAAAAGTTTGAAGGAGTTTTCTGGTACATCCATTAAATCAGTGCTGTAGAGTAGTAAGTACCTATGCTCGCCTCTCATGGAAGACAAAGACTAAAGTTGAGAGAAGAAAAGACAAGGCCAGAGAGCAGAGAAGATCAAAATCCATGCCAGAGGTAAAAGAGCTAAGGCACCTGGGGTTGACCAAGAGAAGAGATTGCTTAATAGGTCCATGAAGCCACCATCTAAAGGACAAAATACTATCAGGTATAATTAGTCACTCAAGTGTCTGACTGAAAGCTCCTTCAGGACAGAGAGGGACAGAATAATCTTTGTGTTCCCAGCACATAGTATGGGACTTGGCACACATTAGGTAGGTTCAGCAAATGCCTGCTGAATATACCAACTGCCTGATCACAGAAGCCAGCAAATTTTGGCTAATAAAGCCGGGTATGGTGGCGCACGCCTGTAATCCCAGTACTTGGAAGGCTGAGACAGGAGGATCACGAGTTCAAAGCCAGCCTCAGCAATGACGAGGCACTTATCAACTCAGAGAGACCCTGTATCTAATAAAATTTAAAAGAGGGGGGAGGGCTGGGGATGTGGCCCAGTGGTCGAGTGCCCCTGAGTTTAATCCCCAGTACCAAAAAAATAAAATAAAATAAATTTTGGCTAATAGTCCTATTTCAATTCCTTAAAACTCCACACTGCTTAATAGCTTTATCAGCAAAGCTCACCAGCAACAGTAGCTTGTATCAGCAACTCAGCAAATTCAATGGCACCTCCTTTTTTGAAGACTAATTTAAAAGTAGCCTGTCCTACCCAGCCACCTGTGGGAAGAAAGAACACACAGTTACTAAGAGACTGACACAGCTAGCAACAGAAGGACCACCATAGACACTGAGGAAGCAATATTCAAAGAAGCAGGGCAGCTTTCATCTGAATTCCAACATGAACCACGTCTGAATCTCAAGCCTTCTAGAACCTTTAAAATCTTTCAAGGAAAAGAAAAAAAAAAAAAAAAAAACACCTGAGGTGAAAGATTTACCTTCTGGAGCTGCATGAACAGTCCCTTGAATGTAGTTGGCATTAAAGAGTGGTTGTTCAACAGAGCAATTCTTCATCAGATTAACGGCATCATAAAGGACAGCATGGGATCACTGACTGAGTGCGAAGTCACGAAAATCACCTAAGTGAGGAAAGAAACTCTGGGAAAGGATGCAGAATTCCTCCACAGACTGGACTCCTAAGAGCAAGGTCATTCTGGCACCTGAGGAACAGCACCCGTTCTCTTCCATCCCTCTTCAACATGCAAAATCTCAAAGTGCAAATGTTTGAAAACACTTTGAAAGTCCCGGTTTAAGTTCCATCCAGTTAAAAAAAAACAAAAAACAAAAAAACGTAGAATTAATTGGCAGGTCAAAGGAGAAGTAGAAATTACCCGGTATGAAGTAAGAAACAGTGTTCCCCTCTTTATACCACTAAAGAGGTTAGAGTTCCGTGGCTGCTGTGGGAAGGAGAGCTCCACATCTGGACTCTGCTTCAAGATACTGGAAAAAAGCAAACAGCACACAGTTCAGAGTTCACATAAAATGACACACATAACGTTCTTAGCACATCTTCCAGTCCAGAGTAAGCACTCAATAAATGTCATCTACTTCTGCTATTTTAATAAAATAAAAATGAATTCAACTGATCTTACTTTTTGTCAATTCACCCTTATTCTTCTGACATTTTTTTTAAAGCAGGCTCATTTTACTTGTTCTTCCCAAAACAGACATGTTACTGGTATCATGGACTTTTTCCAGTCCTGGTTATATAACTGTTGGATTTAGGTGCCAGTCTCATGTTGCTTCTTATTGAAAAATGCTTCTCTTTTTCTTCTCCCTCTTTACCACCAAATTAATTTTCTTTTTCTTGTTGAACATACTACTATTCTCAATGTTTGTTCATTAATTTTTACTCTCCTTGTGCAATAAGTACAAAGCACTGGACTAATAGAAATATTTCTTTGACTCTGGGAAAGAAGGTGTTATATTTTAGATGTGAGGTGTCCTCCAAAAGCTCATGTGAAACAATGCAAGAATGTTTGCAGGTGCAATGATTAGGTTATGAGCCTTCACCTAATCAGTGGATTAACTGGGTGGTAACTGTAGACAGGTAGGGTATGGCTGAAGAAGTAGGTCACTGGGGTTTATATTTTGTCCCTGGTGAGCAGACCTCTGTCTTTACTTCCTGTTGCCATATCCTGAGCTGCTTTCTTCCACCGTGCCCTTCCACCGTGATGTTCTGACTCACCTTCAGCTTTGAGCAATGGAATTGTCCAGCCATGGACTGAACCTTTGAAACCATGAGCCAAAATAAACTTTCCCTCCTCTATATTGTTCTTGTCAAGTCTTCCAGTCACAGCAACAAAAAAAACTGACTAAAACATAAAGTAGGAATGCAGACTGCCTCAGCACCCTAGGATGTGTGGTTCCCTTAGCCTCTGATATTCTCCCTTCACAGTTAACCTGGAAAACTTGGACTCAACTTTTCTCACTCATAAAATCCTGCTGGGGGCTGGGCATGGAAGCACATGCCTGTAATCCCAGCAGCTCAAGAAGCTGAGGCAGGAGGATCTCCAGATCCTCAGCAACTTAGTGAGGCTCTAAGCAACGCAGCAAGACTCTGTCCCTAAGTAAAATATAAAAAGGGCTGGGGATATGGCTCAGTAGTTAAGCGTCCTGGGTTCAATCCCCAGTACCAAAAAAACAAAAAGATCCTGTTGTGGCCGGGCGTGGTGGCACACGACTGTAATCCCAGCACTTGGGAGGCTGAGGCAGGAGGATCACGAGTTCAAAGCCAGCCTCAGCAATGGCGAGGCACTTAGCAACTCAGTGAGACCCTGTCTCTAATAAAATACAAAAAAGGGCTGGGGATGTGGCCCAGTGGTCGAGTGCCCCTGAGTTCAATCCCCGGTACCAAAAAAAAAAAAAAAAAGATCCTGTTGTGGTTTTTGTTAATTTTCACATATTTTGTTAATTATCACATATTTTGTTAATTGATACATAATTATATGATTAGTACATAATTATATAACTATTACATAATAATTATTAATTATTAGATAGATATATTGTTCAATTTTTCCTATTGGCCCTAACAAAGACTAAGTATTACTAAATATTTATCAAAAGAAAGGAATGAGTGAATGAATGAAAACGAATGCAGAGCATAATACAAGCAATAGGTGATATACACCACGTCAATGACACAAAGATGTCATAGCAATTTAGTGGAAGAGAGGGTATGGGGAACCGACATACAAGGCAAAAGAGAGGGCACTACCCCTAGGGCATCAGCACCACCTGAAACAACTCCTGTGAGGGGAAAACGGATCACCCTAGGAACAAAAGGAGAAAGCCAGACCTCCACAGACCCGATAGTGAAAGTCCCGGATCTTGGGCATGCGCAGTAGCCCAAGGGATCAGCTTAAGTAAACCTGTTGCTAGTTGATGCATTATTAGCATTATGGTTTGCTCCCATTCTGTGCATTTTCTTTCTGGAGGGGAACTTATGCATACACAGTAGAAAAAGAAATTGTCAGGTTCAGCTGTCAATCAACCCCAGATCACCCAAGGGAGAAATGGGAGAACTAACACAAGAATAACCTCATAGACAGGCTATAATTTTATTCTTTTATTTTTTTAGTTGTTGATGGATCTTTATTTTATTTATTTATATGTGATGCTGAGAATCGAATCCAGTGCCTCACACATGCTAGGCAAGTGCTCTACCACTGAGCCACAACCCCAGTCCCCTTAAATTGATTCTTAAGGGATGGGTAGTTTTTCAGTAAGCAAAGATAAGGGTAGGGGACAATCCAGATGGGGAGCAAACAGCATTAATGGAAATAAAGGAGGGGATAATGGAAAACAAATTGCATACTTGGGAGACGCTAGCGGCGTGGCTTCATCAAAGTATGTGAGGTTACAAAGATCAGTGAGAGAAATTTGGAAAGCCATGCTAGGACTGGAGCATCGAGACATTATTTGACAGACAAGGAGGAACTGTGAGCTTTCTCAGTAGGGAAGTCACATGATTGAAGAAGCCCTGATATATTGGGGTGGGGGTGGGGGGCTGGGGGTTGGGATCAGTTAAAGAGTTCCTAAAATAGTCCTGATGTAATAAGAAGTAGAACTAGAGTGGTATTGTGCAGATAAAAAATAGATGGATTTTTTTAGGTTTATTAAAATATAGTCTATCAAAAAAATAAAAATAAAATAGGGAATTCCAAATATCAGTCTAGTCAAAGCAATGACCAAACTAGAAAAAACTGTCTGAAACAACTTTTTCAGAACAACTTCAAACTCTAATCAAAGGCTTACAGACCAGGCATAGTGGCCCAAGCCTGTGATCCCAGCAACTTGGGAGGCTGAGGCAGGAGGATCGCCAAAAAGAAAAGAAAAAGTTTACATGCTCCTGCCACTGTCATCTACCATGATATGATGTACAAGAGAGGTGGCCACACCAAAGCTTAGCAGATGTCAACAGTTTCAAAGAAAAATCACATGTATACCAAATGATCTTCAGAAAAACAGAATGGAATGGAAATCCCTAACTGATGCAAAAATGAAGGCAAATAAGAAAGCAAAAAAGCAGGAAGTGGGGTAAACATGACTGAAAAGCTGACAAAGATTCAGGAAGTGGTTCTGGGTGTGGTGGCATAGGCATGTAATCCCAGCTACTCAGGACTAGGGCAGGAGGATCGTAGATTCAAGGCCAGCCTTGGCAACTCAGTGAGACCCTGTCTCAAAAAAATAAATAAAAAGGGCTGGGCTGGGGTTGTGGCTCAGTGGTAGAGCGCTAGCTTAGCACGTGCGCGGCCCGGGTTCAATCCTCAGCACCATGTAAAAATAAAGGTGTTGTGTACAACTAAAGCAAATAAATAAATATTTTTTTTTTAAAAAAAAAGGGGGGGGGGCCGGGGCTGTAGCTCTGTGGTAAGAGTGTCCCTGGGTTCAATCCCCAGTACCACAAATGCACACACATACACACACACACACACACAAAATAAAAAGATTCAGGAGGTGGTAGTGATGACAAAAAAAATCCAAAACTTGTTTAATGTTTGAAAACAATCCAACTGTCTAAATTTTGAATATCATTTAACTTTCAAAGTAAAAAAGAGGATGTAGAAGAGTTCAAGATGTGGGAATATGCAGGAGCCCTGTTTGGGGAGATGGCTTAAATTGCGGTTGACTATGGGCTTTGGACATGTTTGGGCATTGGCGCCTTCCATAGTCTCATGGGACTTGGCCCGGGATCTTGCGAGACTTGGCCGGAGATCTCGAGGGACTTGAGCGAGATTGCGGATGGGGTCTGCGCCATTTAGGAGGTTAGAGGAGCGTGGACGGCATGTCGGGGTGTAGTTAGAGCCAGAGAGAAAAGTTATCAGAATAAAGAGCTGTTTGTTTCCAGTCTGTCTCTAAACTTCTTCCCGCGGCTTCTTTGCTCCAAGCGGCCATCGCTTCAGGCGACAACAGGAATACAGATGCTCAGCATTAGTGTGCTTAGTTTGAAAACTAAGCAACAGGTGTCTAACTGCTTGTGGAGGTGAGCGGCTGTGGGTGAGCACTGGAAATTGATGGCACAGAAAATGAAAACTGTGGACTCCAGAAACTAGTGAGAATAACAAAGCAAGAGAAGTGAAATCCCAATTCCTGACACCTCGGACCTTGGTCCAGGGGAGTAAAGATGAAAGAGGGTCACAGAAGAAGTCTGTACCTGGCAGATAAGCAGCTTAAATCAGTAGGTGATCTGGAGCCTAAACAACAAGCTAGATACGGAGAAGAAATTCACTGCATCTCAGCAAACTCCCAGAGTACTACATCCAGTGGTCATCTTGAGAAGAGCCCTTATGTCAGGGGTTAAACTGCTCTGGGCAGCAGAAAACCCAACATAATCACATCTGAGGCTCCCATGCACACCTCACTGCACTGACTGGGTTGGCAGCGGCCACACAACTCAGTGGTGGCTTCCGGGATTCTCTCTGACACAAAATTGCTCAGAAGTTTGTGCTGTGGAGAGCATAAGCTAGGATGGGGAAGACAGGGAGGCCATTGTGGTTCAACAATCCTGCCCTCTGTGTTGGGAAGCAACACCACTCACGTGTGGTTTCTGGTGGGGGGCTAGATCTGAAGGCGCTGGGACTAAGGATATCTAAGTTCTCAGCTCTCGCTCACCTGCCCCCACCCCAGAGATCCCCAACCCCAACATAGAGCTCAGTGGTTTAATTGCTCCCCTCACCCTCAGAGGCATTCCAGACTCCACTTGGCCTAGACATTTGCCATGCCCCTGTGCATGCAAACTAAAATCTTCCAGAGAGAATATACACCTGGCACAGTCAACATTATCTTAACCTGTTCAACAAGAAACATGGGGCACAGCCTGCACTCCATCCCAACTCACTTGGCTAGAGGACTTGCAAATGCTACCCACTACCCACCTGCCACATACCTGTCATATTCTTACCTTAGAAGAATCCCAGCATTTCCAAGAATACCAAAAAGGAGGATTTTTCTAAAAGAATGTTTATTTTTTAATTGTAGTTAGACACAATACCTTTATTTTATTTATTTATTTTCATGTGGTGCTGAGGATCAAACCCAGAGCCTCGTACATGCTAGGCGAGCACTTTACCGCTGAGCCACAACCCCAGCCCAAAAAAGAGGATTTTTTTTGACTGATATTTTTTTCCATCTAGTCGATCTTTTATTATTATTCTTTATTTCTCATTAATATTTTTCTTGTTTTATTTTACCATTTTTTTGGGGGGTGGGGAGGATACCAGGGATTAAACTCAACCACTGAGCCACATCCCCAGCCCTATTTTGTATTTTGTTTAGAGACAGGGTCTCACTGAGTTGCTTAGTGCCTCACTTTTACTGAGGCTGTCTTTGAACTCACAATCCTTCTGTTTCAGGCTCACAAGCTGCTGGGATTACAGGCGTGCACCACTTCACCTGGCTTACCTTATGTTTTTATTCTTTACTTAGATTTTTCTCTTCTTTCTCATTTTCCCTTTTTTATTTCTTTTTTTTTTTTTTAATCCTCTCTCACTCTCTCTTTTTCCTACTGGTACTGGGTATTGAGCCCAAGGTCTCATGTACATTGGTCAGGTGCTCTGCCTCTGATTCTCAACTCAGCAGAGAGGAGTTAAGCCCAGCTTTGACAACAACCCAATCCACTTGAACCCTGGCACACACTTCTGCTTAAGGAAAATGGGGGACATAAGCTTCCAGCTGTTGACCCATTCCCAGGTGAGCACATATAGGTGAGGCTGAGGTCCAGCTCCTGGGAAAATACCCACAAAACACCAGCAGAGAGAAAAACTTAACAGTAGATGATACTTCATCTCCACAGTTCCTTTACACAGCCATACCAAGTCAGATGGCATAGAGATGACAAGTATGAAGGTGAGAATCATGGAGGGGGAGCTGTGATTTTGGCCCCCATCTTTCCCCATGAAGCACCTAGATCTTCACCAGTCTCCAATCTGAAGATAAGCACTTCAGGCCCTTTAGTACAAGTGGAGCAACCAGGATCTGAATCACTTTCTTTTTTAAAAAATTATTTATTAGCCGGGCGCGGTGGCACACGCCTGTAATAAAATCCCAAAAAAGGGCTGGGGATGTGGCCCAGTGGTCAAGTGCCCCTGAGTTCAATCCCTGGTACCAAAAAAAAAAAAAAAAAAAAAAAAATTATTTATTTGTTCTCTTTAGTTATAAATGACAGTAGAATGTATTTTGATATATCATACATACATGGAGTATAACTTCCCATTTTTATGGTTGTACATGAGGTGGAGTTATACTGGTCATGTATTCACATGTGAACATAGGAAAGTTATGTCCAATTCATTCTCCTGTTTTCTTATTCCCTCCCCCATCTGTTCTCTTCATTCCCCTTTGTCTAATCCAGTGAACTTCTATTCTTCCCTCTCCCCATTCCCTGGTTAACGTGAGTTAGCATCCACTTAACAGAGAGAACATTCAGCCTTTGCTTTTGGGGGATTGGCTTATTTCACTTACCATAATAGTCTCCAGATCCATCCATTTCCTGGAAAATGCCATAATTTCATTCTTCTTTATGGCTGAGAAATATTCCATTGCCTATATGTACCACATTTTCTTTATCCATTCATCTGCTGAAGGGCACCTAGGTTGTTCCACACCTTAGTTACTGTGAGTTAAGCTGCTATAAACATTGATGTGGCCACATTATTATAGTATACCGATTTTAAGTCTTTTAGCTATATGCTGAGGAATGGTATAACTGGTTCAAATGGTGGTTCCATTCCAAGTTTTCTGAGGAAACTCCATACTGCTTTCCAGAGTGGTTGCACCAATTTGCAGTCCCACCAGCAATGTATGAGTGTACCTTTTTCCCCACATCCTCACCAACATTTATTGTTACTTGTATTCTTCTTTTGGGGGGTGTTGGGGATGGGATTTGAACTCAGGGACACTCAACCACTGAGCCACAGCCACAGCCCTATTTTGTATTTTGTATAGAGACAGGGTCTCATTGAGCTGCTTAGTGCCTTGCCATAGCTGAAGCTGGCTTTGAACTTGAAATCCTCCTGCCTCAGCCTCCCAAGCCTCTGGGATTTCAGGTGTGCACCACTGCACCCAGCATTACTTGTATTCTTGACAGTTACCATTGTGACTGGAGTGAGATGGAATCTCAGTGTTTTAATTTGCATTTCTCTAATTGCTAAATATGTTGAACATTTTTTCATATATTTGTTGACCATTCGTATTTCTTCTGCTATGAAGTGTCTGTTCAATTCCTCTGCACATTTATAGCTTGGTTTTTGTTTGTTTGTTTGTTTTTGGTGTTAAGTTTTTTGAGTCCTTTTATATCCTGGAGATTAATGCTCTATTTGAGGTGCAGGTGGCAAAGATTTTCTCCCATTCTGTAGGCTCTCTCTTCATATTCTTAATTGTTTCCTTTGCTGTGAAGAAGCTTTTTAGTTTGATACCATCCCATTTATTGATTCTTGATTTTACTTCTTGCACTTTAGGAGTCTTGTTAAGGAAGTCAGTTCCTAAGCTGACATGATGGAGACTTGGTTCTACTTTTTCTTCTGGTAGGCACAGGGTATCTGATCTAATGCCTACATGCTTGATCCACTTTGAGTGAGTTTTGTGCAGGATAAGAGATAGGGGTCTTATTTCATTTTGCTACATATGGCTTTTCAATTTTCTCAGCACCGTTTGTTGAAGACACTATCTTTTCTACAATGCATGTTTATGGCACCTTTGTAGGTTTGTCTGTATCTTCTATTCTGTACCATTGTTTTTATATCTGTTTTGGTGCCAATACCATGCTGTTTTTATTACTATAGCTCTATAGTATAATTAAAGTTGTTATTGTGATGCCTCCTGCTTCACTTTCCTAAGTATTGCTTTGACTATTCTGGGCCTCTTATTTTTCCAAATGAATTTCATGACTGCTTTTTTATTTCTATGAAGAATGTCATTGGAATTTTAATAGGAATTGCATTAAATCTGTATAGTGCTTTTGGAAGTATGGCATTTTGATAATATTAATTCTGCTTATCCAAGAACATGGGAAATCTTTCCTCTTCTGTTAGATTGATTCAAAAATATTTTCTTTGAGGCTATTGTGAATGGGGCTATTGTGACTTTCTCTTTCAGTTGATTCATCACTGATATAGAGGAACACAATTGATTTATGGGTGTTAATTTTATATCCTGCTACTTTGCTGAATTCATTTATGAGTTCTAGAAGTTTTATGGTTGAGTTTTGGGTCTTCTAAATATAGAATCATGTTGTCAGCAAATAGGGATAGTTTGATTTCTTTTTTTCCTTTTCATATCCCTTTAATGTCTTTCTTCTATTTAATTGCTCTGGCTAGAGTTTCAAGGACTATGTTGAATAGAAGTGGTGAAAAAGGGCACACTTGTCTTGTTCCAGTTTTTAGAGGGAATGCAGAATGTTGCTGGTCTTGGGTTTAAAATTATGGCTTTTACAATGTTTAAGCATGTTCCTACTATCCTTAGTTGTCTAGTGTTTTGAACATGAATGAATGCTGTATTTTGTCAAATGCCTTTTTCTGCCTCTATTGAGATAATCATGTGATTAAGTCTCTTGATGTGATGAATTATGTTTTTTTTTTCCATATGTTGAACCAACCATGCATCTCTGGATGAACCCCACTTGATCATGGTGAACTATCTTTTTAATATGTTTTTGTATACAATTTGCCAGTATTTTATTAAGAATATTAAGAATTTTTGCATCTGTGTTCATCATTGGTCTGAAATTTTCTTTCCTTGATGTGTCTTTGGTTTTGGTATCAAGGTGACTAGCTTCATAGAATGAGTTTTGAAGGGCTCCCTCCTTTTCTATTTCATGGAATAATTTGAGGAGAATTGAAATTATTTCTTCTTTGAAAGTCTAGTAGAACTCAGCTGGTGAATCCATCTGATCTTGGGCTTTTTTTTTTTTTTTTTTTTTTTTTTTTTTGTGGTACCAGGGATTGAACTCAGGGGCACTCATCCACTGGGTCACATCCCCCAGCCCTTTTTTTTTTTTTTTTTTTTTGTATTTTTTATTTAGAGACAGGGTCTCACTGAGTTGCTAAGTGCCTCGCCATTGCTGAGGCTGGCTTTGAACTCGCGATCCTCCTGCCTCAGCCTCCCAAAGTGCTGGGATTACAGGCATGTGCCACCGCGCCCGGCTTGATCTTGGGCTTTTTTTATGGTCAGCTTTTGATGTTATCTTTAATTTTATTGTTTGAAATTGATCTGTTTAAATTTTCTATGTCCTCCTGATTCAATCTGGGTAGGTCATATGTCTGTAGAAATTTGTCAAGATTTGTGAAATTTGTCAAATGTGTTCAAGATTTTCTTGAATGTCCAGTATTAAATTCCAGTAAGGTGCCCCCACCATTTTTTTTCTCACCCACCTTGCTGAGAAGCTGCCTAACTGCTTTCTTGGTTTCATACCACACAGCATCCAAGAAAGCAACCTTCTCTATACTGCCATCTTTTTTTTTTTTTTTTTTTTTTTTTTTTTGTACCAGGATTGAACCTAGGGGCACTTAACCACAGAGCCACATCCTCAGCCCTTTTTGTACTTTATTTAGAGACAGGGTCTCACTGAGTCTCTTAAGGCCTCACTGAGTTGCTGAGACTAGCTTTGAACTCACAATCCTCCTGCTATAACCTTCTAAGGCACTAGGATTACAGATGCGTACCACCACCTGAGTTATACTACCATCTTGAAACCCCCTCTGAATCACTTTCAAGTAACAGGGCTACTATCAATAGTGCCTGTGGAGGGCCGGGAGCAATGGCACATGCCTGTAATCCCAGCGGCTCCAGAGGCTGAGACAGGAGGATCAAAAGTTCAAAGACAGCCTCAGCAATGGAACTCAGTGAGACCCTGTCTCTAAATAAAATACAAAATTGGGCTGGGGATGTGGCTCAGTGGTCAAGTGCCCCTGAGTTCAATCCCCAGTACAAATACACACACACACACACACACACACACACACACACACACACACACACATAGTGCCTATGGAAATCCCCAAGTCCTAATAGGGACTACCACTTCCATAATAGGAGTAACCACAGAAGACACATCCCACATACTCTGCTGCCTACATCTACCTGAAGTATAAGAGTTTCCACTCCTCTTTCAAGATTTGCAGAGGCAGTGGGTTACCCTTACCCTGATACAGTACATGCTGAGCCCAAACTCATAAATCACAAGCAAAAAAGGTACAGAGATATTACAGTATGGAGTCCAGTTGAAAATGAACTTAACATTACACAACAAACCAAAACCCCAAGTCACATCAGCAGAAGAAAGCCACATAAGGCCACCACATAAAAGAAAATGATTTGGGGCTGGGGTTGTGGCTCAGTGGCAGAGCATTTGCCTAGCACATGTGAGGCACTGGGTTCGATCCTTAGCACCACATAAAAGAAATAAACAAGCCAGCGCGGTGGCACACGCCTGTAATCCCAGCACTTTGGGAGGCTGAGGCAGGAGGATCGCGAGTTCAAAGCCAGCCACAGCAATGGCGAGGCACTTAGCAACTCAGTGAGACCCTGTCTCTAATAAAATACAAAAAAGGTCTGGGGACGTGACCCAGTGGTGGAGTGCCCCTGAGTTCAATCCCCGGTACCTACCACAAAAAAAAAGAAGAAAAAAAAAAAAGAAATAAACAAATACAATAAAGGCATGCTGTCCATCTACAACTACAAAAAACTATAAAAAAAAAAAAGACAGATTCATCCAAACAGATGTATAAATCCCAACATAGAAACACAAGAAATATGAAAAAACAAGATAATATCTCACCTCTTAAAGTTGTCACAACTCCATAGTAACAAATTCCAAAGATAACAAAGTGTATGAAATACCACACAAAAAATTCAAAAGAGGGGCTGGGGTTGTGGCTCAGCAGTAGAATGCTCACCTAGCATGTGTGAGGCACTGTGTTCGATCCTCAACACCACATAAAAATAAATACATAAAATAAAGGTATTGAGGGCTGGGGTTGTGGCTCAGTGGCAGAGCGCTCGCCTTGCACGTGCGCTGCCCGGGTTCGATCCTCAGCACCACATAAACATAAATGCATTGCTTTGTGTACAACTAAAGTAAATAAATAAATATTTTTTAAAAATAAAGGTATTGTTTCCAACTGCAACTAAAAATAATTTCAAAAAAAGAATTCAAAAGAGTGATTTTTTTAAGGCTCAATGAAATCCAAGAAAATGAAAAAATACAGCTCAATGAATGAAGGAACACAAGAAGTATATGAATGAGCAATTCAAAAGAGATAGAGATTTTGAAAAGAAACAGAAAGCTTAGAAATAAAAAGCTCAAGGTCAAATTTAAAAAATCAGTTGAAAGGGGGCTGGTATTGTGGCTCAATGGTAGAGCACTTGCCTAGCATGTGCACAGCCAGGGTTCAATCCTCAGCACCACGTAAGAATAAAGGCATTGTGTACAACTAAAACAAATAAAAAAATTTTTAAAAAATCAGTTGAAAGCCTCAACAGACTAGATCAAGCAGAAGAAAGACTATCAGAGCTTGACAATGACTCTGCCAATGTAGTACATTCAGACCACAATGAAGAAAAGAAAATGAAGAATGAAGAGAACATGCAAGGTATCTGGGACATCATAAAAGACCAAACACCTAAATAATCATCATACAGAGGAAGAAGAATGACATATGAAAATATACAAAACATATTCAGTGAAATAATAGAAGAAAAGCTCCCAAATCCTGGGAAAGGCACAGACAGCCAGCACAGGAGGTATTCAGAACAAATGGACATACCCAGAAAAGAACCTCTCCATAACATATTATATAGTTAAAATGCCCAAAGTACAGAACAAAGAAAAAACATTAAAGTCTCAAGAGAGAATCACCAAATCATTTAAAGGCAAACTTATAAACTAATGGCATATTTCTCAGCAAAAACTCTAATGACCAGGAAGGCATGGAATAATGTATTTCAAGTCCTGAAAAAAAAATGCCAACCAAAATTTCCATAGCTAGCAAGATAATTCTTCGGAATTGAAGAAGAAATAGAGACCTTCCAGATAAGCATAAACTAAAGGAATTCATGACCACTAGACCAGCTTTAGAGAAAATTCTCAAGGGAGTTCTACACCCAGAGGAAGTAGTAAGACAAACATAATCAGGAGAGCATGTGAAAGAATAAATCGCCCTAGAAGGGTAAAAATGCAAATGAAAAATAGGCAAAAATCAAGCATTATCAATTATGGCCAAATGGATTAAAAAACAAAACCCCAAATTATGCTACAAACAAGGACCTCACCTCACCTGCAAAGACATAACATAGACTGAAAATGAAACACTGAAGAAAGATATTCAAAGCAAATGGAATCTGAAAACAAGCAGAAGTAGCTATACTTATTTGCCAAACTAGAGTTTAAAACCAAAGAATCAGTTAAAAAAAGCCAGGCACGGTGGCGCACGCCTGTAATCCCAGCACTTTGGGAGGCTGAGGCAGGAGGATCGCGAGTTCAAAGCCAGCCTCAGCAATGGCGAGGCACTTAGCAACTCGGTGAGACCCTGTCTCTAAATAAAATACAAAAAAGGGCTGGGGATGTGACCCAGTGGACGAGTGCCCCTGAGTTCAATCCCCAGTACCACCAAAAAAAAAAAAAAAAAAAATCAGTTTAAAAAGGACAAGGGAGCTGGGCGCAGTGGCTCATGCCTGTAATCCCAGCACTTGGGAAGCTGAGGCAGGAGGATTGCGAGTTCAAAGCCAGCCTAAGTAAATGACAAGGCACTTAGCAACTCAGTGAGACCCTGTCTCTGGTAAAATACAAAAAAGGGCTGGGGATTTGGCCCAGTGGTCGAGTGCCCCTGAGTTCAATCCCCAGTACCAAAAAAAAAAAAAAAAAAAAAAAAAAGACAAGGAAAGTCAAGTCACTATATATTGATCAAGGGAACAATACATTAAGAAGATATAACAGCTATAAGTATATATGTACCAAATGTTAGAGCAACCAGTTTTACAAAATACTACTAGACAGAAGGGGTGAGATAGACTCCACTAATAACAATGTGTGACTTCAATACCCCACTCTCACCAATAGATATATCATTCAGACCCCCCCCACACCAAAAAAAGAAATATCAGAGTTAAATTACACTACAGATCAAATGAACTTAACAGATATCTACAGAACAGTTCATCCAACAGCTGCAGAATATACATACATTTTCAAAAATCTCTATGTCAAATAAATAGCATAATTATGCATCTCAAGGTCTAGAGAAAAAAAGTGAACAAGTCAGGTGTGGTGGCATATGCCTGTGACACCAGCTACTAAGGAGGCTGAGGCAGGAAGTTCACAAGTTCAAAGGCAAATTAGTAAGACCCTGTCTCCAAAAAGGATTTTTTAAAGAGTCAGGGATGTAGCTCAGAGGCAGAACACTTGCCTAGCATGTATGAGGCCCTGGGTTCAATCTCTAGTATTAAAACAAACAAACAACAACAAAAAAAAAAAAAAAAAAAAACAGAAAAAGAAGAAAGAAAAGAAAAAAATCAGTACAAGGAAAGAAGCAATAAAGATCAGAGTAGAAATAAATAAAATATAGGCTAAAAGAACAGTACAAAGGGGGCTGGGGTTGTGGCTCAGTGGTAGAGCACTCACCTAGCATGTGTGCGGCCCGGGTTCAATTCTCAGCACCACATAAGAATAAACGCAATAAACACATTGTGTACAACTAAAGCAAATAAATAAATATTTTAAAAAAGAGCAGTACAAAGGATCAATGAAACTAAGAGTTGGTTCTTTGAAAAGAAACAAAATTAACAAATCTTTAGTTAAAGTAACCATGTACGTGGGCGTGAGAGAGAGAGAGAGAGAGAGAGAGAAAGAGAAGACCCAAATAAATAAAATTAGAGGTGAAAATAAAAAGACATTAAACAGATACACTGAAATTCAAATGACCATTGGGGAATATTTTTTAAAGCTATATGTCAATAAATTGGAAAATCTAGAAGAAATGACAAATTTCTGGACTCATATTGCATAACAAAATTGAATAAAGAGGATACAAAAAACCTAAATAGATCAAAAACATTGAAAGAGTAATAAAAAGTTTCCCAACAAAAATCCTAGGACCAGATGGATTCACAGCTGAATTTCATCAGATTTTTAAAGAACCAAAACCAATGTTTCTAAAACTATTCCATAAAATAGAAAGGGAAGGAATCCTTTTTCAAACTCATTCTATAAAGAAAGTACTGTCCTGCTACCAAAAGCTGACAAGGACACAACAACAAAAGAAAATGACAAGAGTCGGGTTTGGTGGCGCATGCCTGTAATCCCAGCACTTGGGAGGCTGGGGCAGGAGTATCGTGAGTTCAAAGCCAGCCTCAGCAATGGCAAGGCACTTAGCAACTCAATGAGACCCTGTCTCTAATAAAAAGTACAAAAAGGGCTGGGGATGTGGCCTATGTTCAAGTGCCCCCAAGTTCAATCCCCAGTACAAAAAAAAAAAAAAGAAAGAAAGAAAAGAAAATGACAGATTAATATCCCTGATGAACACAGACATAAAACTCTTACAAACTGAATTCAATAGCACAATAAAAAGAACATAAGCCAGTGTGATGGTGCACGCCTATAATCCCAGCATTTGGGAGGCTGAGGCAGGAGGATCGCGAGTTCAAAGCCAGCCTCAGCAATGGCGAGGCACTTAGCAACTCAGTGAGACCCTGTCTCTAATAAAATACAAAAAAGGGCTGGGGATGTGGCCCAGTGGTCGAGTGCCCCTGAGTTCAATCCCCAGTATCAAATAAATAAATAAAAAGAGCATAGACCATGATCAAGTTGATTTCATTCCAAGGATGCAACAATGATTCAACACATGCAGATCAATAAATGTAATACAGCACAAAAATAGAATCAAGGATAAAAAGCACATGATCATCTCAGATGCAGAAAATGTCTTTGATAAAATCCAACATTGCTTCATGAAAAAATTCTCTGAATAAATTATATATAGAAGGATCATATCTCTATATAATAAAGGCTATATATTATAAGCCCCTAGCCAACATCATACTGAATGGGGAAAAATGAATCATTTCTTCTAAGAGTAGCAACAAGATAAAGGTGTCCACTCTCACCACTTTCATTCAATAGAGTAACTAGAAATTCTAGCCAGAGCAATCAGACAAGAAATAAAAGACATATAAATAAGGAAAAAGTAAAATTATTCCTGTTTGCAGATGTTATGATTCTATTCATAGAAAATAAAAACTTTTAGAAATAATAGACCAATTCAATAAAGTAGCAGAAAAAAAATCAGTAATATTTTTATACACCAGTAATGAACTAAGAAAGGAATCAGGAAAGATATTCCATTCACAGAAGTGGAAGTGGAAGAAGAGGAGGAGTGTTATGGTTTGTCTCATGTGAGACAATGGAAGAACATTCAGATGTGAAATGATTAGATTATAAGAGTTGTAACCTAATCAGTGGATTAATCCACTGATATGGATTAAGTGGGTGATAACTGTAGGGAGGTAGGGTGTGGCTGGAGGAGGCAGGTCACTGGGAACATGCCTTTGGGAGTTTTACATTTTGTCCCTATGAGCAAAGCACCCCCCCTCCTTCCTCATTGCCATGTCGTGAGGTACTTTCCTCCTCCATACCTTTCCACCAGGATGTTCTGCCTCACCTCTGGGCCAGGGCAATGAAAAGTCAGCTAATAGACCAAGACATCTGAAAACTATGAGCCCCATATAAACTTGCCCTCCTCTGGTTTTCTCATCAGGTCTTTTGGTCACAGCCATGAAAAGCTGACTAAAACAGACTTTGGTACCAAGCACAGGATCTTGCTAGGACTAACCTCACCATGTAGTTCAGACGCTTTGGGACCTTTTGGAATTTGAGGGAAGCATTTTGAAAAGTTTAGAGATGCAAGCTAGAAAAGATTTAGAATGCTATAAGTAGAGCTTAATGGGTGATTCTGGTGGGAGCTTAGAAGACCAGAATGGCCATAACATTGTGGACAGTAAAGGCTAGGCTCATGAAGTTTTAGAAGAGGATGACTCTACTGGAAATTGGACTAGAGGCCATCCATGTTATGTTCTATCAAAAAAGTTGTCTACATTTTACTCATGTCCTGAGACTCTCTCTGAGTCTAAATTTAAAGGTGATGATCTAATTAATCTGTCAGAGGAAATTTCTTTTTTTTTATTTATTTACTTTTTAGTTGTACACAATGCAATGCATTTATGTTTACGTGGTGCTGAGGATCGAACCCAGGCCGTGCACGTGCAAGGCGAGCGCTCTGCCGCTGAGCCACAACCCCAGCCCTGTCAGAGGAAATTTCAAGGCAGCACAGCATTCAGGAAGTGATATTGCTGGATAACCTAATCAGTGGATATTGCTGGCAGCTTTCAGCCAGGTTTACTGTGACAATCAGGAGCAGAAAGCCAAGCTTTGAAAGACTTGGGAGTTTGGCCAGAAAACACAAGTAAAACTGGGGATAAGGAAGTTGTGGTTGTTACAGACATTACAGACACTAAAAAGCTGCTAAATACTTTACCCAGAGACAATAGGAGAGCTGACTGGAGGGCATCTCAGGAATTATGACAAGAACATACCCATCTTAGGCTCAAGGATGTAAAAGTAAAAATTCCTGTGAGAGTGGACCATGGAGGCACCCTGCTTGCACAGGGGGGGCTAGGAAGTTTTTGCACTGCTCAGCCATCCAAGCATTCAAAGACTACTGCAGCTATAGTCTCAGAAGGCTTGGCTATTGCTTGAGATGGTAGCAGACCTTGGCATCAACCACATGGTGCTGGTTCTGCATAAATGCAGGATACTGGAGTTAGGGTGTCATGGAGGCTTCTACCAAGCTTTCAAAGGAAGACCTGGGAGGGCAGGCAAAGTGTAGCAGAGTCGGAGTCTCTTTGGGCTACCCCTGAGAGGGTGATGGGTGAAGATGTGAGAAGGAAGCTAAAGTGCAAGATTAAGAGATACCAGCACCATGAAACATCTGCTGAGGAAAACTGCAGGAATCAAGCAGAAACAAGCCAACAGAGAGGCCATGTGGACTGCAACTAGCAAAGCCCTAGGGGCAAAGCTACACAAGCCCTTGAGAACATTACAATGCCATGAGTTCTAGATGTTGAACATGGAGCTACAGGACTTGTTTGCCTAGCTGGATTTTGGTCTTGCTTTGGTTCCATCCCTGCTTTCTATGACCCTATTTCTCCCTTGTGTAACGGAAATATTTACTCTGTGCCATTATATATTGGATATATATAACCTTTTTTAAAAATATTTATTTTGGGGCTGGGATTGTGGCTCAGCGGTAGAGCACTCGCCTAGCACGTGCGCGGCCCAGGTTCGATCCTCAGCACCACGTAAAGAATAAAGGCATTGTGTACAACTAAAACAAATAAATAAATGTTTAAAAATATATATATTTATTTAATTGTAGTTGGACACAATACCTTTATTTTATTTATTTATTTTTATGTGGTACCTGAGGTTCGAACCCAGCGCCTCACACGTGCTAGGCAAGCGCTCTACCACTGAGCCACAACCCCAGCCTCTGTAACCTGCTTTTGTTTTTTGTTTTTTGGTGCCGGGGATTGAACTCAGGGGCACTCAACCACTAGGCCACATCCCCAGCCCTTTTTTGTATTTTATTAGAGACAGGGTCTCACTGAGTTGCTAAGTGCCTCGCCATTGCTGAGGCTGGCTTTGAACTCGCGATCCTCCTGCCTCAGCCTCCCAAGTGCTGGGATTACAGGCGTGCGCCACCATGCCCGGCTTGTAACCTGCTTTTGATCTTGGCTCACAAAGAGTTTGCCTTGAGTCTCAGATGAGATTTTGGACTTGGACTCTGGATAATGCTGGAAGTGTAAAGATTATGAAGACTCTAAGAAATGGATTAAATGTATTTTGTATTGTGAGATGGGCATGAGCTATTGGGGAACAGGGGCAGAATGTTATGGTTTGGATATGTGTTGTCCCCTAAAGCTCATGTGTGAGACAATGCAAGAATGGCATTCAGAGGTGAAATGATTATGAGAGTTGTAACCTAATTGGTGGAGTAATCCATTAACATGGATTAACATGGATTAACTGGGTAACTATAAATTGGTAGGGTGTGGCTGGAGGAGGCAGGTCACTGGGAGTGTGCCTTTTGGGTTTATAAACTGTCCCTGTGAGCAAAGCTCTCTCTCTGTCTCTACTTCCTAGTACCATGTCCTGATCTGCTTCCCTCCACCACTCTTCAGTCTTGATGTTCTGCCTCACCTTGGACCCAGAGCAATGGCATCACCCATCTATGGACTGAGACCTCTGAAACCATGAGCTGCAAATAAACTTTTCCTCCTCATGTTATTCTTGCCAGGTCTTTTGGTCACAGCAGAGAAAAAGCTGACTAAAACAAGGAGGAACCACCACTACCTAGGAATAAACCTAAGGATGTGAAAGAACTCTACTGACATTCTTCACAGAGCTAGAAAAATAATCCAAAATTCATATGGAAACACAAAAGACCCCAAATAGCCACAGTAATCCTGAGCAAAAAGCAATGCTGGACGCATCACAATTCCTGATTTCAACAAATATCCATACTACCCAAAGGGATGTACAGTAATGTAATCCCTATCAAAATCTCAATGGCCTTTTTTACACAAACAGAAAAATTCATTCCTAAAATTCATATAGAATCTCAAGGAACCCCAAATAGCCAAATAATACTGAAAAAAAAAAAAGTTGGGAGATTTACATTCCCTGATTCCAGAACTTGTTACAGAGTTACAGTAATCAAAACAGTGTGGCACTGGCATAAAGACAAACACATCAATGGAACAGAGCAGAGTTCACAAACATTCACAAATACTGTCAAGAGATTCTCCACAAATGTGCCAAGACCACTCTATAGGAAAAAGACAGTTTCTCCTTTTTTTTAAATATGTTTTTTAGTTGTTGATGGACCTTTATTTTACTTATTTATATATGGTGCTGAGGATCAAATCTTGTGCCTTACACGTGCTAGGCAAGTGCTCTACCACTGACCTACAGCCCCAGCCCAAAAAGACAGTCTCTTCTACAGATGAGGTTTTGTGGGAAACACAAATGGTCAACAAGCATATGCAAAGATGCTCGGGCTGGGGACGGAGCTCAGGACCTCAGCGGTGGTGCGCTTGCCTAGCATGCGTGAAGCCCGGGATTCAGTCCCTAGTACCCCAGAAAAGAATAAAGGTCATCGCTAGAGCGGAAAAATGGGAAATGAGGGCAAATCAGCGCAGACAAAGGAGCCCATAATTCAGAACTGCGAGCTGGGAGACAGACAACGACCCTGCAAAGCAGGTGGGGCGGAATGGGAAGTGGGCATCTGGCAGGACGTCTGGCAGGACGGCTCCTGGGGCTGAGAGGCCACGGGTGCAGCCCCACAGTGCCCGGTGGGCGAGCCGGCGACCCCCAGCGCCTGCGAGGACGGTCGCTCCCTTACACGCCCCTACCCTTCACACGCCGGAGGCCACGAGCTCCAGCCACGACCCTCCCTCTGGGAACCCCAGAGGACGAGCTCCTCACCTCCCCAGGCAGAGCCGTGAGTGACACTCCCAAAATGGCGGGAAAGCTCGTGATTTGCTGAAAGCTTGCGATCCCGCAGGCCTACCCCATTCGTCCCCTCCCTTATCTGACGGCAGTCCCTTGTCCCCTCAAGCACCTTTCACCAACGGAAATAATGGCCCCACGGCGGTCCTCGGTGTGGCTCTGGTTCACCGCCATCTTGCTTCAGGCCCCCTCCCGCCGCCCCTCAGATGGAAAGGGGCGGGGCCTGCGACAAGCTGTGGGGCGGGGCCCTGAGGGGGAGGGCGGAGATTATGGCACAAAGACCGCAATGGGAGAGGTGGCAGGTCACGTGAGGGGCGTGATCGGTGGTGGGCGTGGTCAACGTTGCCACGCCCCTGGAGGGGAAAAGGAAGGGGCTAGGGGATTGGCTCCGCCCCCAGAGCAAGGAGGACCAGAGGTGTAGGTGAGTAACCACTCTTGCGAGGGTGCAGAATGGCTGTTTCCCTAACCACGCTTAGGACGGACTTGGGTTGGTCCTTCCAGGAATGGAAGTTAAAAGCAGCCATCCCCAGAACATGTGCCAGAATGACCCCCAGCCTTCCCTGGCCGTAGCCTTCACCAGAAAAAGGTCTGGAAGCATTCCTCTCCTCTCCTTTTCTAAGAACCACAGAACTTTCTTCCATGAGAAAAGGTCTGGAATCAGAGCGAATGTCTTGTGAGATGGCATCCAGGAAAGGGCGGGTGAGATGGGTCAGGACATGGAAGGGGAATTTTGAGCCTTGAGTCAAGAGAGTCTTTGTTGGGTCCTCCATCATACAATCCTGCCTCCTCCAAAAGGTGATTGTGAGGATCCGAGGGGTAACACTGTACCATAATTGCTGTGAGGACTAGAATGTTGTACATATTCTTATTTCCTTTAAACTTCACAAATGGCACCAGAGCTCTTCAAATAAATATTTTTTAAATGTTATTATATATTTTTATACTTACTTTATTTGCTTATATTTATGTGGTGCTGAGGATCAAACTCAGTGCCTCATGCATGTTAGGCAAGTTGTCTACCACTGAGCTACAGCCCCAGCCCCAAATAAACATCTTCTCCGACCACTGTATTTTATTAAATTTAAAATGCTGTCAAATATAAAATGCATCAATTATTAACATGCCAGGGAAGAAAAATGTTGCCAGATAAACTGACATGCCATCGGTTGTAGGGCATATTCTGATTTAAAAAAAAAAAAAATTTAAGTATGACTTAGTAGAACAAATAAAAGGATGGTGCAGAGCCGTAGAATAAGCGTTGAGATACAGTCTACCCTTCCATGGTAACTAACTGCAACCTTGGGCTTTAGTCCAGGATTATGTTCTCTGGACTTGTTTCCATATCTGCATGATGGCATTGAACTAGAAGAGCTTTCAGATTTCTTTTAGCTGTGGTACTTGTCCACTAAACTTCTCTGTCACTCAAATCTCAATGTTGTGTGGCCACTCTACTTCCCACCCTCATCATTTTACTTGAATGATTCCAAGAGTCTGACTTGTCTTCCTCAGATTCTGACCCTTCCAAACCATTTCCCACCATTTATCTGCACCTCACACCCACCCTACAGAAAGTTGAGGTCCCAGACAAAATTGCATACAACTGTTACTTTTAAACTCAAAAGAAATAAGACACAAGTGAGAGTTGTGTTTGCTTGCTATAAGAGTGGGCACCTCAAAGACAGGAAGGATTAATTTAACTACAAGAAAGATAAAAGCTAGTGCTTAAGTTTAAATTCTTAACTCAAAATATTCACTGTATAATAGGAAGGCCTCTAGGCAATATGAGTCCACTCTCTTCATAGACTTGGTCCCTATGTCTTCAGGGACTAGAAGGGGGGAAACTAGGAAGTTAACTGAATGAAAATAAATGTTTTCACTGAGGAAGGCAAAGCACAGCATCCCTCAAGGTCAAGTGTGAGAGTTTTATCATTTGGGATACAAAACCCCAGGAAATAATGACTGAGGTCTGACCTCATACCACCTGCAGATGAACTGACTTTGCAAAATATTTCCATCTTTAATATTTGTGACTACTTCTTACCAAGATTATCCCTGCTCGCTATCCATATGTGAGTTGATCTAATAGCTGATTTGATCAAGGAACACAAATAAGGCACAGACCAGACGATAATTGTTCAAACATCAATGTTTAGTTGTACAACACATAAAGTCTAGCAACATTTACACGACCAGTTTGAGTGTTTGTTGGCTCATTTTCAATTGGGAAATTTAACCAGAATGTCACCAAAAGGTTGACTGGGACTGGTATCATTTAAGAAATGGGTCGTTCTTGCATCCCCTAGGCTTGGGCCTCTTGTTCCATCAGGGCTTGGTTAGAGATGAATGGCCCACAAGTCACCAGCCTTTAAGCAATTTGTGTCCAGGTAGAGATTGGGGGTTGGAGGGGGGAGTAGGATCAGGGAGGGTTCTATAAAGACACTGTGTGGGGCAGTGGCAGCCGACATTCGCAAACATTCATGCATCTGATGGGGTCTTTACCCTCCATTGGGTATTTTCCAGAGCCTATAGTGACCACCTATGGCCAGGCTAATTCATTACTTACATTAATGGAGTAGGGATGGGGCAGGGTTGGGAGTAGGGGTAAGTGGGAAAAGATCCCTCTTATTGCTAAGTGTACAGAAGGGGGTCCTTTTTTTTTTTTTCTTTTTCCTTCCTAGAGTGTATAGCTTGTAGGTTTCTGAAATTCCGTGTATATTTAGTTGTTTTTGTTTTTAGTTTGGGGATAAGGAAGTCAACTCCAGCAAATTCTCTTTAGGAAGACCACTCTTCCTAATTGGCTGCATTATGGGTGGGGAGGGTGTGTATTCAAACTCTGGGCCAGCCACTAGTAGTGATTTTTTAAAAAGCGATGCTAGCCCTTGTTCCCCCACACCTGCAGTGACCCACCCTTCTAAATACCTTTAAGCAATGAAGGAGACACCCTTGTCCCACAGGGGCTCACACAGCTGGTCTCAATGAATCTGACAAGCAGAAAAATTGCTTTCTTGGCCCCTTGGGGAAGCCAAGAGGAGCTCATGCAGATGAATGGAGAGGGAGCCATGCCGTTTCCCTTGGAGATGGTTACAAACAGCTGGTATGGGTTGCGAGGGCAGAAGCGGCTCTTGTGAGTGTGTTCTCCCTAGAGATGGGCTGGGACCAGCTGACACAGACGATGGAGCAGGGCAGTGCTGGCAAGAGCTCCATTCCACTGGGAGGAGAGGAGTGGTCTGGCTAAATGGAGGAAGCGACTGTCTTAAAGGGGCAGCTGGCCCCTCCCACCTGCTGAGGACCAAGAGGGGCTGTGGTGGTGGGCTAGACAAGCACAGCACTAAAAAGGGTTGCCCTGCAGCAATAACAGCTGAAGGAATGGAGGGAGAAGCAGCGCTTGAAATGGCCTTCATTCAGCAGTGGGGCAGGGGGTGGCTGGCACAGGTGGAAGGACAGTGCCCAGGAGGCCTTCTCCCTGCAGGAGGGTTGAGAATGGTTGAGGGTGCGGAGACCAGCAGCTGGAAGCAGACACATAAAACAGCTTCTCCAGGGAGCTCAGATCATGGTTTAGGGGTGCCAAGCACCTCTCTCCTATGCAACTTCACCAATGCCCACCTCCCTCACCCCACAATCTTCCCCTACTGGTCCCAGGTATCCAGTCCCATATCTCCATACAGAACCACTTGCTGCTGGAGCCAGGGAGGCCTCTTTGATTGACATGTAGTAAGCTCTGGGTATAACACTGCTGTTGTTCCGTCCTGACAGGTGCCTAGCCTGGAGTAACTTTGTGGGCAAAGGAAGACAAGGGGTGGATTGATAAATCAGCCTCCAGGAAAGACTGAGGCTGTAGGGCTGGGGTACCAATGACCTGGTCACCCCTCCCCTTTTCTTGGTCCACCAAATCTTGGATCTTACGTCTCTATTTTATTTGCCTAGCACCTGAGTGATAAGGACTGGGATTGTAAATGCTGGCATTCCGAGAGGAACAGTGGAAAACCTAGGTTAGACCAGGCAGTGGGACTGGAGGCTGGCTAAGGTTGTAAACAGTATCACTTGGTGTTTTCCCTTTCCTAAAGCTAAATGGCTCCCTCAGCCCCAAATTTCAGCAATCTTACAGATTAAAGGAAAAAGAATAACTTATTTGTATAATAAACAGGGGAAGTATGTGTGTTAATAAATATAGGGATATGGGAAAGGGAAGAAAAGGCTAAATGTATGATTATGGGTGTCACTGGGAATGTCTACGGGAGTCAGGAGGAGGGGTGTGGGGTGGGGAAGAAGAGAAAGACAAACACAATTGCAATTCACTTCAGAACAAAAGTAAAGAACAGAGAAGAAGGGGTCAAGTATGTATGAGACAAAGGGAGCCACAGAGAAGCCAGCTCAACAGGGACAGAAGTCTGATGAAGGGAGGTGTGGTCTACAATTTATCTTGGAAGCCAAACCACTGAGAAATAGTGTGCATTTTTTTCTGATACTTCATTGGAATTCTTCTAGAATTTAATGCCCTCACCAAAAAAAAAAAAAAAAAAAAAAAAAAAAAAAAAAACTTCTTCATTTTACTAGTAAGTGTGTTCCTCTAACAGGGCACTGTCAGCTGCAGAACCCCCCATGTTTCTTTCTTTGCCTTGTGCTGCCCCACAAGTTCACAGCCAGTTTCAAGTCTCAACTGAGGAAACTCTTTCCCATTTCTCTCTATGGCTCTGATTTCTCCTGTAATCTCAGATTGTACTTTGAAGTGCTTTTACTTGTGATCTTACGTTAGGGTGGCCTAAAGTTATTTTTCGATAGTAGACTGGGCATAAATTCTAAATATAGAAATGAAGCTAAGTGATTCGTCTAAAAGGAAGGGAAAGATATCAGGGACAGGCAGGAGAGGGAGAGAGAAGTGAATATAGAAAGAAGGGAGGGACAGGGGGGAAAGAAGAGAAAGCAGAGGCCGGAAACCGGCCTGGGAGCAAAAGCCAGGTGAAGAAGGAAAGCAGCAGTCTTTGATGGTGACGTGGTAGCTTTTGAACAGTGACCCCGACAGAGACCAAAGGGTGTAGCTCCACTTTCAGGCACCAGTTCTTTGTGTAGGAACCCAGCTCAGACATGCCGCTATGCTCCCCTGTGAACATCCCTTTTCCCAGGAGATCCTCACCTTACCCAGGACCACCCCAACTCACAGGGAAGACGCCTTGAACTCCCTCCCACCACCACCAAGTCTAGCTCAGCCACCTGTCCTTGGAGAATCCCTGCAGCCCCAGTTTGTAGACGAGGTCAGAAGTAAGAAGGAGTTTGCTGTCCTGTCGCTCACCTGCTCCCAGCATTTGTGTCTAAACCTCCCCCAGACCTCTTGAGTGAGGTGCACGGCTTTGTTCTGGGACATGAGGAAAGAAGACATTCATGGAGGAACCAGACTTACCAGGGACTTTCAGGGAAGGCAATAAAAATACCTCATCCCTGTGCACACACGCACGCACACACACACTCATTTTCTGTCTCTCATACACACACATACACACACCCACGCATACACATACACAATGTAGACAAGATGTTCCACAAATACCAGACAGGCCTGTGGGACAGAGCTGAAGGGAGAAGTGGTTGGAGGTGGTATTTGGGATGTGTGTGTATGGAGAAGTGGGTATGTGTGACGACACAGAAAAGGGGTCATCATGGGTTACTGTCGTGGCTTTCCTCTGTGTCCACGCTCACCGGAGGGAGGCCTCCATTGTCATTGAGCCGCTTGGCCCTGTAAGTCTCATAGTGGATGTTGTGTGTCACTTCCTTGAGGTCCTGGAGGTGGGTCCTGAAGGACACAGGGTGAGAAAAGACGGGGATGAAATTAGGGGCAGGAAGAGAAGATGACCCACCTCTGAGGCCAACACTTCACTTCAACGAACTGGACCTAGTGATTGGGACCCACTCCAGACAGCCCCCTCTGAAGCCCCTTCTGCTCTGAGGCAGGAGCTGGAATTGGGACAGAAAGCTCTGCCAGACACCTGGAGTCCCAGGAAGTAAATCTGAACAGATGGCCCTGGACACCAAATCATTAAACCTGACGTCTGGGTCAAACCTGACGACAAAGTCTTACCTGATGACAAAGTCTCGAAGCAGGGCAAACTCACAGTGGTTGAGGTTTTCCACTATGAACAAAACAAAAGAAAACAGGTGGTCATTTCATGAATCAACCTCCAGGAGGTAAACCTCTGTTTGGGTCACAGAGGCATTTAGAGAGAACACAGGGGCTGGAGTTGTAGCTCAGTGGTAGAGTGCTTGCCTAGCATATGTGAGGCACTGGATTTGATTCTCAGCACCACATATAAATAAAGGTCCACTGACAACTTAATTATATATATATATATATATATATATATATAGAGAGAGAGAGAGAGAGAGAGAGAGAGAGAGAGTGCATGGGACAGTTCTTTTGTATTTTGCTTATTTCAATGTACTGGATTTTTTTGTGTGTGTATGTGGTGCTGGAGATCAAACACAGGACCACTCTACCACTGTGCCACATCCCCAACCCAGTTCACTGGATTTTATTCATTGAACAGGTATTTAGTAAGCATCTACAACAGACATGATACTGTTCCAGACTCTGTAGAGTAACAGGGACTGTTATTTTTCTTGTTTTACAAAAGAGAAAACTAACACACAGGGAGTCTAGAAACTTGTCAAGGCCTAAGAAACAATTACTATCCTTGGAACTTATAATATGACTGAAAGAAAGTAATACACATAGGACAATCGAGTCATCTTTAAAAGTTCATGCTCAGTCAGGCACGGTAGCAAGCACCTATAATCCCAACTACTCCTGAGGCTGAGGCAGGAGGATCACGAGTTTGAGGCCAGCCAGAAAATAGAGCAAGACTGTGTCTTAAAATGAAATTAAAAGGACTAGGTAATATAGTCTGTCATTGGTAGGGTACTTGCATAGCATACACTCCCACCAAAATTTTTTTTTTTTTTTTTTTTGGTGGTACCAGGGATTGAACTCAGGGGCACTCGACCACTGGGCCACATCCCCAGCCCTTTTTTGTATTTTATTAGAGACAGGGTCTCACTGAGTTACTAGGTGCCTCGCCATTGCTGAGGCTGGCTTTGAACTCACAATCCTCCTGTCTCAGCCTCCCAAAGTGCTGGGATTACAGGCGTGCGCCACCGCGCCCAGCTCCCCCAAATTTTTTTAAATAAAATATTTAAAAAATAAAAATTGGGCTGGGGCTATAGCTCAGTGGCAAAGCGCTTGCCTAGTGTGCATGAGGCACTAAGTTTGATCCTCGGCACCATATAAAAATAAAAAACAAATAAAATAAAGGCATTCTGTCCATCTACAACTACAAAAAAAATTTTTTTTAATAAAAAATGAAAACCCCAAAAGTGGGTTACAGGAAAACAAGAGATAATTCCAGACAAAAGGATGAGCTTTGGTGAGGGATCACATTATCTGAAATTCAAGAATCACCATTAAGTTCTGTGATGGCATGCGCAAGGCTATGGGTTCAATCCGCAGAACCACACACAAAAAAAGTTATGTGACGTTGAGCAAAGCACTTAACCTGAGACTGCAGTGCCTCAGAAGCTTATGTTCTGAGGACAGGAACCCCTGCCCTGGTCCCCTTTTTAGGGTTATCACATCAACTGAGACCACTGAAGCAATTCTTTGCAGACTTTCAGAATCATTATGACCTGCCTGAAGTCACCTTAGTTCACAATAAAATGGAAAAGGCAACATCTGGGCCACCCTTCAGTACTCTGCCAGATCACATCCTCCTTCACATGAAAAGCTTCCTCTGTTTTTTCCAGTCCTTGCTCACCTGTGTTCTAAAGCCCTCTGACACACCGAGTTGGTGCCACCTGGTCAGGTGCTAAATGGGTCTCATTGCTTCCTACCTGTGAGCATCATCTTCTCAATTTGACTGTTCATTCCTTATGAACCGAATCTGATGGGCATTTGTTGACTATCACATTATCTCAGGACAGAGCCCCGACCCACACATGGTTGAACAAATGACGTGGATAATTGATCAGCAGCCAGTTCTTCCAGAAAATGCATTTAATTACCTTCAATGATCCCCCAGGGAGTTTTTCTGCCGAGGACCCTCTTTCCATTCACTTGGTACTCCTTGTCACTTCCCACCACAGCGAAGGGCATGCTCTCCTGCTGGACAGGGGCAGAAACACAAACCAGACACACGGACACAGTCATCCCCCTATGACCAGAATGTCCAAGGCAATGTCCAATGTCCAAGGCCGATGGCCTTGGCTGCCTACCCTTGAGCCACACATTTCTGATGCTCATTTGGTGATACTACTGATGGCAAGAGCAAGGCTCTGTCCCTTGAAAAGAGCACTGGACTAGGAGGCAGAAGTCCTAGGTTAAACCCTGAATAAACCCCTGCAAGGCTAGCTAAACTCAGTAAGTCACCTTCCCTTCATCAGAGTGCACTTTGAACATTTCATAGTGCTTTAAAACACATTTCACCTGATCTGGAACAGCCTTGCAATCTAGCAACACCCACTCAAGTGTCAGCCGGACTCACTGATGCCTTATGCTGTCTCCCATGAAAGATACTGGCAGATGCCCACGTCTGCTGAACTCTCAGGCACCAGGCCCCTTCTGCTCCACCGGGTGAGTTGTATGTCCGCCAAGTGCCAGCTGTTTGTTCCCAAATGTATTTGTCTGAGCTGTACTTGTTATTGTCATCAGATGAATTCACTAGTCAAACATTGCTTAATGACAGGGTAAATTCTGAGAAATGTGTCCCTGGGTGATTGTATTGTATAGACGTCATAGCGTGTACTTACACAAACTAAGAGGCTACATCACTAGGTGATATAATTGTATGGGACCACTGTCACTTGCATCATGGTTATGCAGCACATGACTGTAGGTGTAGGCTGATGTCATGTGCATGTAGAGAGTTGTTTCTATAAAAATTAAGTCAGGGCTGGGGTTGTGACTCAGCGGCAGAGCGCTCGTCTCGTGCGTGTGCGGCCCGCGTTCGATCCTCAGCACCACGTAGACATGGATGCATTGCATTGTGTACAACTATGGTAAATAAATAAATATTTTTTAAAAAATTAAGTCAAATATTTCAGAAAGACTTTACAAAGGTAAACTTCTTTGACATTAAGAGTAGACTTTAGGGGCTTGGGTTTGGCTCAGTGGTAGAGCGCTCGCCTAGCACGTGCGCAACCCAGGTTTGATCCTTAGCACCACATAAGAATAAATGCATTGTGTACAACTAAAACAAATAAATAAATGTTGTTTAAAAAAATAAAAAGCCGGGCGCGGTGGCGCACGCCTGTAATCCCAGCACTTTGGGAGGCTGAGGCAGGAGGATCGCGAGTTCAAAGCCAGCCTCAGCAATGGTGAGGCACTTAGCAACTCAGTGAGACCCTGTCTCCAAATAAAATACAAAAAAGGGCTGGGGATATGGCCCAGTGGTCAAGTGCCCCTGAGTTCAATCCCCGGTACCACACAAAAAATAAAAAAATTAAAAAAATTAAAAAAGAGTAGACTTTAGGGGCTGCATAGGTTCAGTCCTGTGTTCAGTACCCAGCATCACAAAAAAAAAATAAATAAATAAAGAGTGGACTTACTCTCAGAGAAGAGGCCTTGGCTCTATATGAAAAGTGTTTGATGAATATGATGTATGTTTTGTTTTTAACTTAATTTCATAACATATTTATTTATTTATTTATGTACCAGGGATTGAACTCAGGGGCACTCGACCACTGGGCCACATCCCCAGCCCTTTTTTTTTTTTTTTTTTAATATTTATTTATTTACTCTAGTTGTACACAATGCAACGCATTTATGTTTACGTGGTGCTGAGGATTGAACCCGGGCTGCACACATGTGAGGCGAGCGCTCTGCCGCTGAGCCACAACCCCAGCCCCCCAGCCCTTTTTTGTATTTTATTAGAGACAGGGTCTCACTGAGTTGCTAAGTACCTCGCCATTGCTGAGGCTGGCTTTGAACTCTCGATCCTCCTGCCTCAGCCTCCCAAGTGCTGGGATTACAGGTGTGCACCACCACACCTGGCTAACATATTTATTTTTAAACATTCAAGATTTATATACCTCTTTTTAAAAAAGTGATTCCCTCATTCAGTTGATTCTTTCTTTTTCAATTAACTACCTGTCCCAACTATATCAGGTAAGGGGCTTCTGCTAGATTACCCACCCTTGATGGAGGAGGGGACTCAAAACCAAAGCAGCAAGGGATGTGTCTCAGGTTTCAATTGATTCTCTGAGAAACCCAGACTAGATCCAAAGATTCTGATGTGGAATCACGGAATTGTAAAAATTTGGAATTGAGAGGGACCCTAAGAATCACACAGGCAGATAGTTTCCAGGCTGGTTCCTGACATGTCATGTGCCCAGGGCCTCCTTCAGGTGCATAGCAGAGGCTGCTGGGAAGGCAGGGCTCAGTGTCAAAGCAGCTGTGCTCTGAGGTTTTGTATATGGGAGTTCTGAGATTTACTTTTTTTAAGAATTCTTTGAGGAGCGGGGGCTATAGCTCAGTGGTAGGTTGCTCACCTAGCACGTGTGAGGCACTGGGTTCAATCCTCAGCACCACATAAAAATAAATAAAGGTATCATGTCCATCTACAACTAAAAATTTTAAAAAATAATAATTCTTCTAAGTGGTGAAAAAGCCAACAAGCCACTCACCTAGTCTAGCCTCGGCATTTTACAGAGGAGGAAACCGAGGCAGCATCTGAGTAGAACCCACATGGCCCCATGTTTCCCCTGCCTGGTGCCCCACCTCACCACACTCAGACTTTGCCAGACTTGTAGGGGAAGAAGGCGCTTTTGTGTGGTCTGAGACTGGAAGGGAACACTGGCTTTCTGGGTACAGGGATCCCCTCTGTGAGTTCATAGTCCTGGCCAGGACCATTGTCCTCCTCGCCCCATGTCACTTCTGGTCTGGGTCAGACAAGGTGGCACAGGGATATGGAGAAGGGAAAATACAGATGGAAAGACAGAGGAGGCACATGACATAGGTCCCAGGCACACTGGGGCATCCGTGGAATAAACACAGCCCAGGCACCTACCCTGATTTTGTCATTCTCCGTCTTGTCCTCCAGATCCTCATCAAATTCCTTCTGGGGGTAGAATTCAATGCCATTTACTTCAAGCTCCTTTCGAACCTGGGGTGGGGAGGAGAAGCAAGGTAGTCAAACGTTGTAATAGAAAAAAAAAAAGGGCATGTGAGTGTGAGGTAGGGGTGTGTGTGTGTGTGTGTGTGTGTCCATAAGCACAAACATGGTGTGTGAGGTGGAGTCAGAGAGATGAACCCAGCCTTTGAGGACAGTCATCTCTGCACTCTGAGGCCCTGGGCAGCAGGAAGATCCTGATTAAATGTAATTACCACAGCCCAGCCTGAGAGGAGGAAGAGTGTCAGGCACACCAGTGTGCTCATCTCAGGGTGTAGGATTCGAACAAGTTGGACACCTAAGTCCAAATGCCACCGGGCAGTGCTCATGGCCTGCATGCTGTGTTCCTGCCCATAAGGAAGAGCGGTGAGGCTCCCGCCCCATGCTCCTGTTTCCTTTCTTTCAAGGCCTGCTTAAGTCCCTTCCTCCAGGAGGCCATCCGGGACCTCTTCAGCTTGACTGTAATTCTCTTCAAGGCAGCAACTGTCTTTGCACTGGCTTGTACACCCTTCCCTGCCCTCCAGGGCATCCAGCCAGTTGTAGGCTGAGTGTATAGATGATGTCACTGAGGTCCGGCAGGCAGCTGACTGAGTAGTCTAGACCTTCAAGTAACCTGACTTTTCAGGAGTGAGATTTTCAGACCCTTGTGTATCCAGCGGTCTCCTTAGCCAGCTGTGGAGGGTGGAAGAAGGCAGCAGGAACAGCGCTGGCTTCTTGCCTTTGGTCCCCCAGGCACCGCCAGCCCCAGCCCCCTGAATGGTTCGTCAGGAGCTGGGGGAGGACTGGTGGGGAGGGAGGAAGATGATGAGAGGTGGGAGATGGCTTGGACCTGGAGGAGAGGAAGGAAGTGGTGGAGGCAGGGAAAGGAGACAGGGGCCTCCTTACCCTCTGCTTGAATTCAGACTTCTCCTCCAAGGTCATGGTGTCAGCCTTGGCGATGACAGGGATGATGTTCACCACCTTGCTGAGGTGTTTCATGAACTCGAGATCGAGGGGTCGCAAGCTGTGGCCCAGAGAAGGCGATAATGTCAGAACCACCTGCCATCTGCCCTGGCCACTGCTGGGCTAGGAATCTAGACAGGGCCACGAAACTGTGGCCTCTCCTCTCTGACACACCATCACTGACCATCTGCAAACTGGCCCCGATTCATCCACCTGCACGCAGCCCCACCCCCACCTTTCTTCCCTATATCCACGCAAATTCTGCCTCTCCTGGGGGTCCTCCTCATGCCACTCCTTCCTGACACCTTTTCTGACCTAGGGATCTCTTTCTCCTGAAACATCTGTGGATGGTTGTCCCCATCCATGTGTCCTTGTGTCGTGGTTACTTGTGTGTCCTATTCTGCCTGTGAGACTACACTTACGTATGGGCTTCCTCCCAAGTCCCAGAGTTAGTCCTGCAGGGCCCAGTTGGGGGCTTTGTCCCTCCCCTAGTCTGAAGTCCTGGTACTCCCCAACCTGAGGCTCTGGGGTCCCAACCTGGCTTTAGTTTGCAACCTGGGGTACTCGTTAAGTCAGGTTTTCAGAAGGTTCCCTCTGACCATGGATCAAGGTCTAGGGAGGGATAAAACCAAGGTTCTTGTTTCATATCCTTCCTCCCCCATCACTGAACACTGCTGAGTATGTTTTCTTCAAACATTGGGGCCTATCTTGCTGGTGCGGTGCTCAAGAACTGAACTCTGCCCCAGCACTCGTAACGAGTTATGAGACACACACACTCGTCACACAGGAAGGCTGCTTGAGATACCAATAGGATCTCTGACCTCTGCCTAGTCCCCACACCTCCTATCAGTGGGGCCCACCTGCAACTCACAATTTGAGTTCCCAGCACATTCTGCTGTGGTCAACCTTCTCTAGACTCCTAGCTCCCAGATTGCCACCTTTCAGATGCCTATGGCTGGGTCCCACATCCTACCAAAATATCAGCCCCAATCTAGTAGCCCTGCCTCTCCCTATTTCAGCCCTCTTGTTTCCCCTAGACCCCAAGCTTTAACCAAAGCAAGAATTTGTTGGTGGGCTGGGGTTGAGGGTCAGCGGTAGAGCACTCGCCTAGCACGTGCGCGGCCCGGGTTCGATCCTCAGCACCACGTAAAAATAAAGGCATTGTGTACAACTAAAACAAATAAATAAATATCCAAAAAAAAAAAAAAAATAGGCCAGGCACAGTGGCACACAGCTGTAATCCCAGCACTTGGGAGGCTGAGGGAGGAGGATCACAAGTTCAAAGCTAGCCTCAGCAATGGCGAGGTACTCAGCAACTCAGTGAGACCCTGTCTCTAATAAAATACAAAATAGGGCTGGGGATGTGGCCCAGTGGTCCAGTGCCCCTGAGTACAATCCCCGGTACCAAAAAAAAAAAAAAAAAAAAAAAAAAATGTGTTGAACTAATGAGATGCCTTCTGCTCATGTAAACCAACTTCTCTGATCTAGTCATGCTATGCTGGGATACCAATGGGCTGTGTGGAGGCAGATGACAGTCAGATTTACCTTCCTGGTCAAAAAACTGGGACTTTCTTGTGGAAAGTCTGGGAAATCCCAAGGTCATGACTATATTCCAGTCCCTCTGGCCCCCCAGATGGCCCTTAGCTGGTACCCAGGTATCGATTACCCAATTCAGGACAGGCACAGCTGATACAAACCAGAGTCAGGCCTAGCAGTAGAGGTGGGGGTGGTACATACGAGTGTCCTGTGGGGGAGATGAAGTAGAGGCAGCAGTGGACGCGAGTGTCAGGGATGCGTTTCTTCCTGGCGATGTTCACCTCCTCCTTCAGGAACTTCTCATACTGTTCATTGATGTACTTTTCAATGGGCTCCCAGCTGAGAGGTGAGAAAAAGTAGATGGAATGTAGCTGGGTGCGGTGGCACACACCTGTAATCCTAGCAGCTTGGGAGGCTGAGGCAGGAGGATCTTTTTTTTTTTTTTTTTAAATATTTATTTATTTGCTTTAGTTGTACACAATGGGTTTATTTGTACGTGGTGCTGAGGATCAAACCCGGGCCGCGCACGTGCTAGGCGAGCGCTCTACCGCTGAGCCACAATCCCAGCCCCGGCAGGAGGATCTTGAGTTCAAAGCCAGCCTCAGCAACAGTGAGGCACAAAGCAACTCAGCGAGACCCTGTCTCTAAATAAAATACCAAAAAAAAAAGGGGGGCTGGGGATATGGCTCAGTGATCGAGTGCCCCTGAGTTCAATCCCCAGCACCCCCCTCTCCCAGAAAAAAAGTAGATGGAATGTGGGAGAATCCAGGAGCTCATCTTAGATACAGTCAGGTCACAACCCTTCACACCTACCTGTGTCCTACCTCCCCTGGTGGGTCTAGGATATCTGCCTATTCTCCTTTAGGCCCCACCCCTTAGAATGGCTTTCCATGGATGGTTGGCAAGGGTAGAATTCCCCAGGGAACCTAGCCTCTGCCTGGGCTCTAGGGATCTGCAGAACATGGAGGATGCAGATAGTTCTCAGCATGAATGAATCTGCACCATGTTCATGTCTTCCCAGCAGTGGATTTAGGGCAGAAATCTCGGAGGCAGACATATACCAGTTTTCATTGTTGATCTGGTCTCCAAAGCCAGGGGTATCGATGACGGTCAGCTTCATTTTGACACCACCTTCCTCTATTACTGAGAGATGAACAAAAAAGGAATCAGAGAAGTCAGTCCTATAGCTGACCCCTGATGCCCTGCAGCCTATGAGCCAGGGAGGCCCAGGCCTCTTTTCTTCAGGACTAGTTATTAGAAAAGTTAAGTTTAGGGTCACCTTTGGGCATGCTGTTCCCTGCGTCTGGAATACCCTCCCTGTTTCTTCCTACTCCTATGTCTAAGTCCCATCTGTGCTTCACCACCCAGCTCAAGGCCCACTTCTTTCCATTCAAGGCCCCCTCACTCCCTTTCCTGGACTAGCAGTCTAAGGGGTTGGCTTTGTGGAGTTTACTGCTTAATTCTGCTCCATCGTGAGGCTGTCTTTCAGGTCTTATTCCCCAATACACCTCATTCCTTCCCCCTTTCTGGCATAACCCACCTCTGGACAAAGCCCATACCCCAGCTGGTCCTCACCATGCCCAATAGCTTTGATCTCCACCGTCTTGGGGATCTTCTCCTCCCGATTCCAGCTGGAAGCCTTGCGGCTCACCTGGGATTTGAACAGCGTGTTGACCAGCGTTGACTTGCCCAGTCCACTCTGGCCTGCAGCAAGGCAGGAGGAGGAAGACAAGGTAGGGAGAGGCCACGTCCACCTCCTGAGCTCTCAGCTCTCCCAGCTTCCAGAATTCCCAGGCTGTGATCCAGGCCACTCACCAAAGGACAGAGAGGCTGGATGGGGACAGCAGGCAGATGGGAATGCCATCCTGCTTACTGGAGAGGGCCTTGGAATTCGCCACTTGGATCATACATTCTCTCTTTCCTGGGCCCCAGAACCACTGGGAGAGGGGACAGCATCTGCATTTGTCTAATGTGGTGGGGTTTTGGTTTGGTTTGCCCCCTTTGCTTGACTCAAGTGTTCTGTCTTTAATAATACCAAAAGTAAAAGCAGAATTACTTTGCATTTCTGATGCTGCCGCATAGTGCCTAAGCACTTTCACATGTGTTAGCAAAATCTGTCTTTTCATCAGGCCTGTGAGTCGCACAGCAGAGCTATCTTTATCCCCAGTAGAGGAGGCCCTAGAGAGATTAATCCTCTTCTGGCACACAAGAGGTGCAGGGCAACTTAACTAGTAAATGCAAGACCAGAGACTTGAACCCAAGAACCTCGTGGCTCCATATCCACTCTTTATTCTAGTATAGTGATTTTTAAATTGTGCTCCCAGTGCTAAGGCCCTGGGTTCAATCCCCAGTACAACAACAACAACAACAAAAATGTCCTGCTGGAGATCCCTGCCAGAGGGGGCACCACAAGAGGAGGGCAAGCGGGCAGGCAGGGTCTCAGCCCCCGCCTCCAGCTCCTTCATTTTGGCTCTCAGCACCTGCATACCCCCTGCATCCTGCCGCAGCGTGTCCTCCAAGAAGTTCTACCACTAAGACACTTTTGAAAACCAAGGGTCTGAGCAGCGCTTCCCAACTCTAAGGTGTACAAGAATCACATCAGGGAGGCTTGCAACTGAAGAGCAGCATCCGTGCTCCCTGCACCCCCCGCCACAGATCCATGACTCAGGACCTGCAGCGTAGCTGGGCTTCCAGAAGAATCGTATGGACACTAAAGTCCAGGAAGTGCTGGTCTGGAGTAAAAAGACCAGGCTGGGAGGCAAGGGCCTAGGGTTAAGACCCAACTGTGCTGTTTTCCCTGAGTGCCTTTGGACTAGTCAGGTTTGCCCTCCCCCACTGGGGGAGTCTTGATTTCCTTACTGATAAGACGAGGAGGGAGGGAACTAGATGAGACCAGTGATGGCAAGAAAGGGGCATTTTCTCATTCCAGCTGGTCAGCGGGCAGAAGCCCCTTAGACCATTATGTTAATATGGCTACAGCTGGGCTCAGTACTAGACATGACCCTGAGTGACTAGCAAGGTCTGCCATGGGGGAGGAGTGTCGCCCACGTCTTGTACAGAGTGGACATCTAAAACTGAAAATCGGAAATCCAAAATGCTGCAAGATTTGAAACTTTTTGAGTACTGACATGATGCTTAAAAAGTGTTGGGTTTTGGAATATTTCAGATTTTAGATTTTCAGATTAGGGATATTCAACCAGTAAAGTGAACGAAATTAATCTAATGTTGCCGCCTGAAGCAATGGCCGCTTGGAGCAACAAAGCCGCGGGAAGAAGTTCAGAGGCAAACTGGAAACAGCTTTTTATTCTGATAACTTTTCTCTCTGGCTCTAACAATGACTAACATGCACCACACACACCACCAAAATGGCGCTGACCCAATCAGCAATCTCGGCCAAGTCACTCGAGATCCCGGGCCAAGTCCCGGGAGATCCCAGGCCAAGTCCCGTGAGACTACGGAAGGCAGCAATGCCCAAAACTCCATGGCCCATAGTCAACCGCAATTTAAGCCATCTCCCCAAACAGGGCTCCTACAATCTAAGAATTTTTTTTAAGTCCCAAATTAGAACATAACTGGTTCTAAATATTTCAGAGAAGGGATACATAGCCTGCATCTGCCATTCTTGGTCTGGGATATTCTGGGGGATCATTTGTTCATTAAATATTGGGGTCTTTCTTTTTCTTTCTTTTCTTTTTTGGTAGTACTACACAGATGAATCTTTTATTGTTATTTTTTCTCTTTTTGTTGTTTAGGGTTTTGTTTGCTTATTTGTTTGTTTCCTGTGCTGGGGATTGAACTCAGAGTTGCTGTACCACCAAGCTGCACCCCGAGCCTGTTTTATTGTATTGAGACAGGGTCTCACTAAGTTGCCCAAACTGGCCTCAAACTTGCAATCCTCCTTCCTCAGCCTCTTGAGTTGCTGAGATTCCAGGCATGGACCTCCACAGCACCTAGCATTTATTAAGTATTCTTAAGTGTTGTCCTAGAATTAGAGGCCCCACAGGGGAGGGCAGGTAGCTTTCACAATCCCACTTAGACCTGGGCTCAGACATCATCCTAATCCTCAAAGAGCTCTTTGGTGCAAAGAAGACCAAAACATAAGCACACAGCTACAATATGATAAGCACTATGAAAGAGATAACCACCGGGTGTTTATAACAGCATTACAAAGGGAATCCAATCCAGTCTTTCTGGGATTAAGGAAGACAGACTTCTAGGAAGAAGCAACAATGAAGTTGAAACCTGAAAGGTGACTTTGAATGAGCTGTGAGAAGCAGGAAGGGAGTTCTAGACAGAGGGAATGGCACATGCAAAGTCTCAGAGGTAGAAATGAGTGTGGCAAGTTGAGGAGAATTGTTCCACGTGAGGGAGGAGTAAGAATGCTGGGTGGGATGTGGTAAGAGATGAGTTAGGCCAGAACAGGAGTCTGTGGTGAAAAGAGGGATAGTAATGGGATGTAAGTAGCATGGGTAACTGGATGATGAATTGGAGGGAAAGGAGAGAGAGAACCAGGAGGACTGGTGCCACTCCGAGTGTGGCCTGTGACCTGGCTTCCTGGGTCCACAACCCATTTGCTACTGATTCTTGAGAAATGAGTTTTGTGCTAGAAGGTAAAGCCACCCTGTCTCTGAGCACACTGTTTGATGTTTCAGATGATTTACACTCTGGGCCAAGTTCCTAAGCACACACCAGAAGGTCAGCACTTTGAGCAGTACAAGTGGCCACAGCAATCCAGGTGGCAGACCTAGCTTGGCTAAGGCACTAGTGGGGGAATGAACAGAATTGGGCAGGGATATATATACACAGTACCTTTATTTTATTTATTTATTTATTTATTTATTTTTATGCGGTGCTGAGGATCAAAGCCAGTCCCTCACACATGCTAAACAAGCACTCTACCACTGAGCCACAACCCCAGCCCAGACTTGGGAATACTAACCATGGAAAAGGGACAGGACTTGATGATTGATTATACTGGGGATAAGGAAGGAGGAGGAAAGAAAGATGATGCCCAGCTCCCTGTTTCAGCACTGAGTGACCCAGTGATGCTACTCAGTGACCAAATCTCTGCAAATTCCCTCTCAATTTTAAAGCTCTATGAAAGACTAGAAATAAGACCACCTTTCACCCAATCCTCCCACCAGCTCCTGCGGGTAGGGAAGGGCACTAATGATTCTCTCATGCCACAAACCTGAAAGCAGGTCAGAGTAGTAGAGAGGCTGCCTGTCTGAACCCACGTGAAGGCAGACCAGGCTGGCCACCCACCCCAAGGTGCCACCCCTAAGGGAAGAAGGTGCCCAGGCCTTTGTGGTCAGTATGGCAATATCCTCCCTCCTAGACAGAGTTCATCCTAGAGAAGCCAGGGCTGAGGCCATGCTGGGGAGAGAGATGGGATCCTTAGTGCTACCTGCTGCAGGCCCTCCAGTGACCCCATGGCTTCATACCAACAACCATGATGTTGAAGTCGAAACCAGTCTTCATGGTCTTCTTGCGCATCTGCTCAATGATGGTATCGATGCCAATGTAGCCCAGCAGGTTGGAGTTGATGCTGACGGGCTTCATGGGCACTGCCGGCTTAGGCCTGGGCTCAGGCACCAGCTCTGACATGGCTGTGTCCGTCCTGGTCTCTGGGAGCCCTGCAAAGCCAAGGTGGGAGGGGCAGGTGGGGTGGGTGGGAGGAGAGCAGAGGTCACATGGAAGCCACAGTATTTTTCCCTTCATGTGGAATACTATGGAGTTGGGACTGGAAGGGACCTTACTATTATCTAGCCTGAATCCCTCATTGCATAGATGAAGAGTCAGGCCGAGAGCAGGAAGGACTTGCTTAAGAGCACAGGCCAGGACCCAGGGAAAACCTGCACCAGCACTGGGTTCTCCAGTTGCTGAGCATTTTCAAACACACTCCACGGCACCAAAGCACCACATCTGTGTATCTAAACCCAGGGCTTCTCCATCTTGGCTCTGCTGACATTTGGATAATTCTTTATTTGGGGAGGGGTGGCTGGCCTGTGTCTTATAGGATGCCTAGTGGTATCCCGGGTCTCTGCTCAATGCCCGTAGCCGACCAGTTGTGACAATCAAAAATGTCTCTAAACAGTACCAAATGTCCCCTGGGGGCATTGCCCCAGTAGAGAACCACTGATCTAAGAAATGCCTGGGGTTTTTCAGACCCAAGTCCTGCCTTGACAAATAAAAGACTCTAGAATCCTGAACCTCACATCTATTGACTGTCACTGACCTCAACTGTTTCATGCTTTAGAAGCAAACAGGGCCACCTTTCTCTGCAGAGAGCATCTTTTCACCTCCCAGCCTCAATGTCCCCTCTGTTCCATTAGCTGCAAAGGAGAGGTATCTGTAGGAGCCCCGGACACCCTCCTAGCCGAGGCTGAGAGTCAATGGGTCCAGTGGTCAGGAGATGACACTCTGATGAAGTCAGTCATTTGCCTAAGATGACATAGGGTGCTCTTGAACTGGTGGGCAGTGGGAGAAACGTGAGGCTGAGGGAACAGCCCTTCCCAGTGGGCAGAGGTAAAAGTGGCCCTGGGTCTGGCAGACCACAGGTACATTGACACACAGCAGAAATCTGTGAGTGCCCCATCAGGCCACTCACTGTCCACAGGGTAGGTTCTAGATTAGAGCAACTCCATTTCCCCATCCATAAAATGGATGTGTGGGTGAAGCAGAAAGAGACTGGCTTTTGCTACTTATGAGCTTTGGGGACCTGAGCAGACCACCTCCCCCAAGTCTGCTTCCTCCTCTGTAGAACGGCAAGACCATGACTAGGGCTGTGATGAGCACTGCAGGAGATGTGATGCTCAGAAGCACTGAGCAGGTGCCTTGAAGTCTCGGACCCTCTTGCCCCTGCCCCTTTCAAGGTCATCAGCTTGCTTGGAGGCAAGATGAAGCAGTGCCTGTGAAATCACTTGTGAAAGAAGGTGCCCCAGATGCTAATTTCGCGAGCACAGTTACTGGACTCCCTGCTCTCTGGCGGGCGCCTTCCCAGCTTTGCCATTCTAGAATTCTGTAGCTCTTGATCACCACCCTGCAGTCTCAGCCTTACAGGAAGGCCTGCTGGAGCAGCAGATGGGCAGGAGGGAGAGGGGACAGGAGTGCCTCCCTCCCCACCCCCAAGCCCAGTCAGGAGTCTGCTCTTGTACCCGCCCCCACCTGGTCCTTTCACTAGTACTGGCAAGACCTTCCTCTCTCCCCACAGAAGACTGTCACTCCCCACTTTCTCCTGTCACTCCCAGACACAGCAAGATCTGACAAAGACTCGGGACCTCCCCAGGGCTTGGCGATGCTCCTTCTTGCTTCCCAGGAAGGTATGCCAGCCAGCCTGCTCCAGACGGCAGCAAGATTGGCTCAGCCCTGCAGCAGCTGACTCCAAGCAGCCTGGCCCTGCTCCTCCGCTCACCCACGTGGCTCACGCCCCGCACGCAGCACACCTGCACGGAGGGCCAGTGCCCCATTTCTCCTGCCCAGCTGCTCACACAGGCTGGCCCTTCCTTCCCGTTTCCCTCCTGTCTCAACAGCTGAGCCCATTTGGCCTCTACAACCTGTATTTGTGAGACCCACCTGGTGGGAAGGTGGGGCAGGGACTAGGGGTTTTACTCTAACCACTTACAGACCTGGTAAGTGAGCCTTAGACTTATTCATGGGAGGGGTGAGTATGCCTGTAGAGCACGTGTCCTCATGATGGCCTGTTCAGCCCTGGCTTGTCAACTGCAGCATCCTAAGAAAGCATTCCCAAAAGACAGACCCTGATGAGAGATGGGGCTACCAGATTCCCCAATGATTTCCAGGGGTAGCACAGGCCTGCTGTAGGTCCAGGCTGTGGGCAGGTCTCACATTTTATTCTTCCAGTGAGGACATATTAGCACCCACTCTGTACCCTGTCTAGAGCACCTGCTTTCAAGCCAGCCTCCTCCTGACCACATGCCAGTCCTAGACTATCAACAGCCACTAATCAGCCACAAGTCCTAAAAATGTACTGCAGGTCACTGTGCCACAAGCTTTGATGGAAGATCCTGTGCCCTCTCCAACTCCTGGCTAACTCCTACTTTCTACTTTCCTGTCTGATGTGGGTGTCCCTCTTCTGTGCTGCCTCATTCATTCATCTGTTCACACATGACATGCATTCATTCTATCATTCTAACCCCAACCAGGTCATTTCATAAGCTGTCAAATGCAGGCCTACTTCAGCCAAGCCCTACGCTAAATGCCAAGGACACTTAAGTACACCAGGCAAGGTCATTGCCCTTGAGGGTCCACTGTCCAGTGAGGGTGCCTAACAAGGCCACCAAGACCTCTGGGGCACCGAATCAATGTTACTCTGGAGTTGGATTCTGTAGCTCCATCCTCTGCCCCTATAGCTCCCCTGGTCGCACCAGACCAGCTTCAGATGGGTAGCTGACCCAGGCTTGAATTCTGGCAAGGTGACTTCTGTAAGCCTCAGTTTTCCCCTCAGAAAAGCAGGGACAGCACATGCCTTTCCAGATTACTGTGAAGGTTATACAAAATAACGGACAAAATAAATAAATAAAAGCAAAAACAAATCCTGAACATAAGTTCACTAGCACCAAATATATGCTGGCGTCCACCCTTCTGTAGGGCAGGGCAGGGGCCAGTCTTATTGTGCCCAATGTACTCGGCATTCCACAAGCGAGCATCCATGAATGAATGGAAACCCCAGGGCAAAGCAGGTGTGACTTCAGAACCATCACCTTTCTCTTCCCTCAGATGCTGCTCCCTGTGCAGAGCAGCTGACACCCAGGCAGAGTCAAGGAGGGCAGACCTCCTAGCCCAGCACGGTGGCCCACACCTGTCATCCCACTGGCTTGGGAGACTGAGGCAGGAAGATCTCAAGTTCAAACCCAGCCTCAGCAATACCGAGGCTCTAAGCAACTCAGCGAGACCCTGTCACTAATAAAATATAAAAAGGGCTGGGGATGTGGCTCAGTGGTTAAGCACCTCTGGGTTCAATCCCTGATACCAAAAGAAGGGTGGGGGGGAATATCTCCATCCTTCTCTGCAACAGAGATTGGAGGAAGACCCTCCAGGGTGGGGAAGAGCTCAGGATGGGGGTCATTAGAAGATGAAGCTCAAGTATGTCATCCTGGCTAGATGGTTGTTGGGGCCCCTCCTAAGCTCCCAGCTCTCCCAGGCCCCTGGAAAAGAGGGGAATCTGTCTGCAGCACCCCCTGCCAGGAGCCACCTGCCCCATCAGTGCTCCAGGGAGCGGCACTGTCCACCTGACTCATCTCTGCCCCATGGAGCAGCGCCTCCATCTCCATGGCACACACACATGCTGGTGCTTTCTTGTACGGAAAATGAATGGCTTTGTCTTTGTCTGGCCCAGGGACCCCACCCCTCTGTTGGGAAGGTGACAGTAGAAGAAGGGGACCTTTCCAGAATAGCGCTTGCCTCCCTGACTTTGAGATGCCGCTTTTCCCTCCAAGCTGGGGGTCTTCCCTAGTCCCCAGCAGTCTTCAAGACCCCACCTCCACCTGCAAGGGCAAGTCCAGTCCATTGGCTCCAGTCTTGGGCGCTGAGAATCACAACAGATGCCATAATCCTTCCCCATTCGCAGAAGCAAAGGGCCCTGGGACACCCCCTGTCGCCTCCCAGTACTCTGGAGGCCAACGAGTTTCCCTGGAGACCACCAGCTGATTCCTGTCTTAGCTGTGCCTATCAGTATTGGGGGAAGGGGACCAAAGTGTCAGCGCACAGGTCTCTTATAGGCTGGAGGTGGCTCTGGTACCTGTGCATGGTGTACATGTGTGTGCGTGTCCTGGCGTGCGCCAGCGTGGGGCTTTTTGTGAGAATACGGGTCCCTGTTTGCGTGCCGTGGGTCTCCGCGTTCTTTGTGCTTTTTTCCGAGACTATGTCTCGAGTGTGTGTGCGTCTGTCCATGCATATGTCACCGTGCGTGGGCTCCTCGGTGCAGCAACCCTCCCCGTGGTAGCACCTCCGGCCGCGCTGGGGGGAGGGGGCGCAGCCTCCTCCCGGCGGGCGCCGGTGGCCCAGCTGGCTGCCCTACCTTTGGACATGAATCCTCCTTTGTCTCCGTTCCTCCGGGAGATGCTCAGGGCGCGGGGATGCAACACTGAGCGGGGCGCAGGCTCCCCTGGGCCGAGCGGCCCCTGCAGCCGGGCCTCGCCCCTCCGCGCTCTTGGCCCACCCGCCCGGCCCGCCGCCCCGCCGCGCCACCCCTGCGCCCCGCGCCCGCCCGGGACCTCGCCTCGGCTCGCTCGGCGCCGCGCTGCCCTGCCCGCGCGCACCGATGCCGCCGCCGCCGCCGCTGCCACCCGCACCACGTGACCCGCGCGGCCGCCGGCCCCGCCGAGGGCCCCGCCCCTTCCCGCGGCGCCCGAGCCCGCACGCGCGAGCGGCCAACGGGCCCGGCTGCGGGCTGCCGGGGAGGCGCGCGGACTCCCAGTGCCCGGCCGCAGAAGGTGCTCGCAACTCAGTCCGGGTTTCTCCCACTCGATACTGCTCCCGGCCCCTTACCCTTTAGGTGGGGCGGGCGCGGGGACGAAGGGGACCGGTGGCAGCTGCGGGCAACCGTGCGCGCGCGTGAGTCACGCGGTGGTTGGGATATTGCGCTGGCTCACCGCGGTTCTGCCCAGGCGCGGGCGCCCTTAGAGCCCTGAGTCAGGAGCCCAGATTCCAGGCCCAGCTCCGGGATGATCAGCCTTCTAACTTGGGCTAGTCCGAAACTTCCCTGAACCTCAGCTTACCCACCAGAAAAATCTTTTATGCATTCAGTCAAAATTAGTGGACAACATATTACCAGACCCCTAGGGATACGGGGCTGAGGTTGACCGTCCTTGCCCTCAAGGGTTCTAGATCTAGTGAAGGAAACAAAGCGGGAAGGAGTTTGCACAGGGTGGACCCAGGTGGGCACTCAGGGGAGACTTCTTGGAGGAGGTGAAGCTGAGATGGAAAAGGAAATGGAGAGGGTAGAGAAACATGGAAGGGCATTTTGTGCAGAGAGGGCAGTATTGTTGAGAAAGCACAGAGATGAGAGCTACAGGACCCCAGAGCTCTGGGCTAGGCTGAAGCTGAGAAGATTGCAGATGAGGATGTCTAGCTAAGGGGCTGGAGGAGTCTGCAGCCTTGGAAGCCAGGCCAAGGAACTGAAGGGAAGGTAATGGTGAGACGCTGGGGAACATTAAGCTGAATGTGCTGCCACCAAACATGAATCCCTGTGGCAGCTGTGTGGCAAGGAGGGGGACAGGGAAGAGGCCTCACAGGAGCAGAGGGATGGAGAATAGGGGACAGATAGGGGAATGGTCAGGTGCTATTATGGTTTGAATATGAGGTATGCCCCCAGAGATCCTGCATTAATGCAGGAATGTTAGGAAGGTGAAATGATTAGATTAGGAGAGCTGTAACCTGATCAACCCCTCCTAGTTCAAATGGACTGACTGGGTGGTAATTGTAGGCAGGTGGGGCATGGCTGGAGGAGGAGGGTCACTGGAGGATGCCCTGGAAAGGTTCATCTTCCCTGTAGCCTCTTCCCCCTTTCCCTCCCTTCCCCTCCCTTCCCCCCTGAGCAGAGCAGCTTCCCTCCCCTATGCCCTTCCACCATGATGTTCTGCTTCTCCTTGGGCCCAGAGCAATGAACTTCGCTGACCATGGACTAAACCCCTGAAACCATGAGCCCCAAGAAACTTTTTCTCTTCTAAGTTGTTCTTTTCAGGTATTTTGGTCACAGTGATGCAAATCTGACTAATTAGTACTGAGAAGATAAATCAATAAGATTGGAAATAGACTGGATAGGATGTAGGAGAAAGAAAAAATGAGGAAAAGGAGGACACCAGTTCCTCATCAGGGGATAGAAGGCGTTTGTGTCTGCAGCTGAGAGAGAGAGCGCTCAGGGAGGTCAGGAGTCAGTGCAAGAAGGAAAGTGCTGGGCTGGGGCCGTGGTTCAGCAGTAGCGCGCTTGCCTGGCATGTGTGAGGCACTGGGTTCCATTCTCAGCACCACATATAAATAAGTAAAATAAAGATCTATCAATAACTAAAAACATTTTAAAAAAAAGAAGAAGGAAGGAGGAGGAGGAGGAGGAGGAGGAAAGTGCTGCCTCTGGACATGCCCAGGAGATGTCTTGGTAAAGGAGTTGAGCAGGCCTCTGGCTGACCACGTCCGCGTTTCAGGAGAGAGATCAGGGCTGAAGATGAGGGGAGAGCTGAGGTCACACAGAGAAGAATAAAGACCAGAACTTGGGGGGCGGGGGTCCCCAGACAAGGGGTGCAGGGTGAGATGAGAAGGGAGTTGACAAGCCAAAGAACCAATTCAGGAACTGGACTGGATGTTTTCAAGCCTTTTTCCTGCCCCAGAATCTCTTGAGCCTTTGAAATCGAGGGAATGAGGCTGCCCAAAGTAGAATCCTAAGGGCCTGGGTTCCAGTCAGCTTACTGATGGACTGGGAGATATAGCTCAGCAATGAGCACTTGCCTAGCATGCAGGAGGCCCCAGGTTCAAACCCCAGCACCAAAAAACAAAACATAAGAAAAACCCTATCAAGCAGCTACTACCACAACTAATCCACTTTGGTGAGACTTTAAGCATGTCACAACCTCTCTGAGAGCTTTAGGGAACTTCCAGCCCTTCTGTTGACTTCCACGGGGCTGGGGATGTAGCTAGCAGGCATGAGAGACCCTGGGTAAGATATCCAGTCCAACAAAGATAATAACCAGTCTCCAACTTAGCTTTCAAGACTAAAGGACTCTGGGTAGGGGTGCCAAGAAAGAGACTCCCAGGTAAGGCAATTTTTTAAACAACAGTTATCTTCCTGAAAGGCAGAATGTGAATAGATTTAGAAGATATTGGGCAAGGTCATTATCTTACATGCAGGAAAGTGTTGCAGTGACAACTACTGTTAGGCAAATCTCCAGTTACTGAAGTGCTAGTCTGTATTTCCATGCAGTGGTTTGCTTTTAAAACTAGACTTGGCTGTTGATGGCCTGAGTGTTCCAGCTCTTTGGGGAACAAAGAAATAACCATGGAAGGACTAAATAATCACTGAAGGACTCAGCCTCATGGCCCCTCCACAAGTTACCTGCAAGTTTTCCTTCTGATGGCTTCCCTAAGGCTGACCTCTGGCAGGTTGGGACTCAAGTCAAGGTACACCTCCTATCGTCAGCCCCTTGATCCCTGTTCCTTTTCCCCTGATGTTGCCGCCTGAAGCGATGGCCGCTTGGAGCAACGAAGCCGCGGGAAGAAGTTCAGAGGCAAACTGGAAACAAACAGCTTTTTATTCTGATAACTTTTCTCTCTGGCTCTAACAACGACTAACACGCGCCACACACACCACCAAAATGGCGCTGACCCGATCAGCAATCTCAGCCAAGTCACTCGAGATCCTGGGCCAAGTCCCGCGAGATCCCAGGCCAAGTCCCGTGAGACTACGGAAGGCAGCAATGCCCAAAACTCCATGGCCCATAGTCAACCGCAATTTAAGCCATCTCCCCAAACAGGGCTCCTACACCCTGATCTATTCAATTCCAACTCTAGAGTCCTCCTTGCCTTTCCTAACCTGCCCTAGCATGATATCCATCCCATCCCCAGACTCATACACTTCTCTGCCCTTCCAGCAGCCCCCAACAGGATACCTGCACTTACCTTTGAATTCTCTGGCCAGATCCACTGTGACAGGCTGGGTGGCTCCGTCTGTGGCAGTCTCCATTGTGGTGTGGTCCTGGGCTGCTTTCATGCTAGGCATTCGTGGGTAGGTAGCAATGTCCAGTTCACCAGTGGCTGGGTCTGGGGTAAGCAGCACAACTGAACCTGTGGCTGTGCCCAGACTGCTTGTGTCCAGAGTAGGAGAATCCATAGTTGTGCGCAGCTTGGCTCTATTTGCTCTAACCAAAGCCATGGCTGTGTCTGGCCAGGGTGTGCCGGGCTTGACGGGATCTGGTAGTGCCAAAACCATGGCTGGGTCCCTTGCCATCTTATCCGGCTTGGCTTTGTCTGCTGTAACCATGACTTTGCCCAGCTTCTCTGGATCTGTAGGTATCAAATCTGTGTCCTTGCCTGGCTTGGTTGTACCTGTGGTAGGTAAGTCTGTGGCTGTGTCCAACTTGGCATCCAGAGCAGGAAACTCTGTACCTGTGTCCCATCTGGATGTGTTTGTTGTAGCCAAAGTAGTAGGTCTGTTGGTGGCCACTGCGGCTAAGTGTCTGACTGTGTCTGGCCTCGTTGTGCCCACAACAGCCAAATTCATGGCAGGGGTGGCCCTTTGGAGTAGCCGGGGTCTGGGAATACCCTTGGACCGGGGCTTGCCTCTTCCTGCAGAGGCTCTGATGTGCCCTTGGCCCACGAGCCCTGGCCCCGCAAAGCTAGATGAACTCTGGGTTAGCCGAGATTGGAAAGGTAAGGCCAGGTACGAACTCACCAGGGGCTTCTCCACTGTGGGCATCCTGCTGGGTTTGGTCAGACCTGGGTTCCCAGGACCCTCAGAATGGACTCTTCCCTCTGGCACTAGAGTCATGGGTGGTGAGCTTTGAGCAGACAGACTCCCTCCTCCATGGGTGGCAGCCTCCCTGCCCAGGGTGGGCAACTCTTCCCAGTGAGAAAGTGGAGGGTTCAGGGGCCTTGCCTGGCTCTTGTGATGGATTGTTAGGGAAATGGAGCTCAGCTTTCTGGGCACAAGGCTGTTGGCAGGCAGAGGGCTCAGGACAGCCCCTGGGGCAATGCCAGTGTCCTGTTTGGGCACACTTAAAGTCCTGGCTCTAAGGCCCAGTCTGCTGGAGGTCTGTGGGACATGGCTTTGGGGAAGGGCATCCAGGTAGACAGTCTTTCTGACGACAGGGATGAGGGGGGACACCCCTCCAGGAAGCTTTGAGGGGGTGGGGATGGCGCCCCAGCACGTGGCTGTGGGAAAAGGAGGTTCCAGAGCCTGAGGCTCCGTGTGGCTGCATCTCTGGAGGAGCAGGTGCAAAGTCGTGGTCCATTGGCTTCACCTGGGGCAATCCTGGATCAAAGGGCAGCAGGTGAGGGCTCAGGCCTGGAGGTCTCAGCGCTGCCCCTCCTGGTTATTTTTTTTTTTTAATTTGTTAATGTATTGAAATGAGCTGTAGCACATATTGTATGCTTAGTTTGTTTTGCTTTTCTCCATCTCCCCTTGGCTTCCTAGACTCTGGACCTAGTCTAGGGCTGACCGCTTCTACTCAAACCACAGGAAGGTTTTCTTTAAGTAGCGTGTGCATGTTGTGCGCGGACGTGAGTTGTCCAGGAAGCTGTCATTCTTAGTCCCCAGCTGCCATTTCTGAGGCTCCATGATTGCGTAATCTAGTCCTTAAAAGGAGAGGCTGGGAAAGGAATTGCAGCTGCTCACAGGACTGTTTACCTGGCGCTGCCTTTCTGAAGGGACCTCATTTTGGTGACTCCTTAGTGGAGTACACGCGTTTCTTCCTACCTTCCCACCGCTCCCGCCTGCCATAGTCCTGCACGCACCCATACGACACCCAGCTAGTCACCACACAGGACAGCCAGTGGGCACGTTGCCCCCACATAAGGGAACACAGGGTGGGGGACACCTCTCCCTCTGCCTGGGCCTGGATGTGGGCCCCTCTCTGTGGACAGCTCCATGGAGGTCACATACATGTTTGAGGATCCTGGAAGAGGGCAGTGACTTCTGAGGCCCTATCTGCCTCTTTCTTCTAGAAGGAGCCAAAGGGCTCTGGGTTCTTACTCCCAGCAGCCAAAATAAGAGTTCAGGTATCCAGGCCAGAGGCCCAAGAAGGACAGGTTGGCTTGAGAACAGGGTCTGGATCTGGGGCTTCTGCCCAAACCAGGAAAAAGCCCTGGACTGGCCTGGTGTGGAGACAGATTCAGAGGTGGAGCTAGAGGGGCCCTGGAGAAGGAAGGGTTGGGAATAGAGAGGTAATGAGTGTTCGCAGGAGACACGTCCAGTGAGCAAGCCATAGCCCCTGTGCGTGGGGAGACTGCCATCCCCAAGACTGCCCAGCAGGGAAGTGGGCAGGACTCTAGGGAAGTAAACACTGGGCATGCGCCCAGAGTCTGTGTCAACAGAGGGAGGTGGGGCCTGGCACCAGGCACTTTCTACAGACACCCAAAGGTGAGAAAGTGTAGGTTCCTTCTGAAAATCCAACATGGGGCTCCTAGGCTGTGCCTCTGGGAGAAGAGGAGACAAGGCTATAGATAAAACCAGGTTCCAGGCTAGGCCACAAAGATGCTCAGGCCTGGAAGGTCAGAACTGCTAGTGGGACTGGTCAATCGGGGCAGGGTAACAGAGGGGAAAGAGGGGAACAGAATTAAGACAAGGAGCCCATGGGGACACAAATGAAAGCCTCTGTGGGCTGTGGAGGTGTCTGGGAGGGGGCTGGAGAAGGCTCCCTGGAGGGAGGGAGTAGGGAGAGAGGGATGTTGAAGGTGAGGCTCAGGCTACTGCCTGGTGGTCAGGGCAGATGGCACTCCCCCTGTGGTGTTCTCTAGGGTCCCCAGAGGGCTGGCTGGTGCCCACTCTGGGATCCATATAACTCATCCTTTGGGAGAAAGTTGTTTCTGTTGCTTTCAACACTGTGAACATGACCTGCTGCAAGGGGGTGGGGGGGCAGGCCAGGATGGTGGGAAGGTTGGTTTCAAATGTGAGGGCTGGTGGGGGAGGGGAGCAGTCCTAGAGCCAGCTCTCTCAGGTCTGGAGCAGGGACACGGGAGACAGGGGAGCAGAAGGGTCCTCATCATGCCTCGAAGTGGTGTCCCCAGCCATGTATTTGTATCCAAGACTGTCCTGCCTCTGTCCCCTCCCCACGGGCATATCCCTGAAGCTCTACCCTTCTGCACACTTATTTACAACCACAGGCATCCGGGTGCACTGTGTTCACTTTGCACATAACCGCAGACATCTACCCTCAGCATGCACAGCCACACGCAGGGAGCTGGTCAGGACTTGTGAGATCTGTTCTTATGTCTTCAGATCCCCGTCCCCTCGCTGAGCCAGCTCCCTGCTGGGCCCTTGGTTCTGTCCCTCCCCTTTTATCCCCCATCACACAAATACCCACCTACCGTGATCAGAAGATAACCCAGGCTGTAGATTCTTGGGCTGAAGAGCTGGGGTAAGTGCAGGCCCTCACCGCCTGTGTACCCAGAAGCTGGCCATGGTGGCCTCCTTCCTCTTGTCCCCTTCTGGGCTCCCCCTCAGCCTCCAAGCCACAACCCCAAGCCCAGGGCCCAGCTCTCTCCTGACCTGTCCCTCCAGCTACATCTGGCAGCTGGGCTGGGCTCTGGGGCAGGGAGGGGCTGGCTCCTCAGGAGTGGGTGTCAGTGAATGGCTGCTCTGAGCCTCTGGAATCCTAAAGGGTCATGGGAGGCTCACAACAGCCAGGCTCAGCTGCCGTGAACTCAAGGCCACCTGGGAGGCGGGGGTGTCCTGCTGGCTGCCCTCCTCAAATGTGCTGTCTCCCACAGACTGGCCCCTGGCGAGATATCTTCAGTAAGAACAGGGATACTCCAAAGACAGTGTCCCTCTGGCTCTCCCCATGCCACCTTCACTCTTACTGAGTTCTGTGACCCTCAGGGCACCTTGCCTACAAGTCTGGGGTCTTTTCCCAAGCCGCTGGAATTCCTGTAGGTTAGGTCTGTCCAGCCCCAGCTCGTTCCAGCCGGACCCCCTCTACTCAGACCCTGAGGGAAAGAGATGACCCGGGCCAAGGCCTGGCCTGGAGGAGACCCACGAAGCCACCCATCCTGGCAATGCAGATTTTCAGCAGACCCTGGCTGTTGGGCCCTGTGTCCTCTTCTCCATTCCCGGGTTACCTCTGTCTGAGCAATGCTATAATAATGAGGGCGATAAGAGTCGCCATCTATAGGCGCCTGCTCTAGGGGTGGGGAACAGATCCTTACGGCTGTCCTGTGAGGAGCACTCTCCCTGCACCAGGAACTAGGCTAAGCACCCTCCTGGCATCTTTTTTAATCTTCACCTTGCCACCTGCTTTTTGCAGATGAGGACACCGCAGCCCACACAATGCTGGTCTGTGTCCCTAAGTGCCACTCTCTTTGGCCAGTGAGCTTCTGGGCCACGCTGGCCAATAGAACTTTCTATGATAATGGAAATGTTCTATATCTGTACTGTCCAATGCAATGGCCATTAGTTACAGGTGGCTCCCGAGAACTTAAAATGTGGCTACAGTAAGCAAGGAACTGGATCTTTTCTTTTATTTCATTTTAACCTGCAGCTCCTGTATTGGACAGCACAGTTCTGGATTTTATTTCTCTCTGGGTCCCAGGGCCTGGCAAGAATTGGCCTCAGTAAGTTGCTGTATAGAATGAATAAATAAATGAAACAGTTGAATGGTAAAATGTGTGGGCCCGGGACCCTCCCCTCTTCTTAACCATTGTCTCCCCTTCAAGCTTTAAGATTTCAGATTTGTAGCTGGTTACCAGGGCAACCGCCTAGCAGTCCCAGGGAGGGGGAGGGGAGCTGTCTGGAGTTCTTCTCCCTCTCTCCTTTCTTTAAGGCTGGGAGGAGGAAGGAGGTGGCTGGGGGGAGGAGAGAGCACAGCTCTGCCTGGACCGGTTGGGGCTGGGGGCTCTACGAGGCCACCCCTGCTGGATTACATTACTTCTGGGAGATAAAGCAGCCCTGATCTGAAGTCAGTGGCCCTGGGTTCTCTTTCCACTTTAGCCAAGGACTCTCTGTGTGACTTCTATCAAATCCCCCACCCTCCTGGACTTCTGCTGCCTTTCCCAATAAAAACCAGGTCCCTTCATGTGGTCTGTTCTAGTTTGAAGATCCAGGATTCCTCTTCCTTGTCGCTGGAGGGCAAGATCTGAGTTTCCTCCATCTCTGCCTTCCTCTTGCCATCTGCCCCGCGCTCTCCTCCTTGAGCACCTTGGAGGATACTGCCTGCCAGGTAATTACAGGCCTGGGTCCAGCTGCCCTCTAGTGGCCCAAAGTGACAATGACCTCCTTGCATTTGTGCACAATCTTCTTTCCCACTGAATACTGACTCAGGGCCGGGAAGTGGCCTCAAAGACAGAGATCTCCACTCAAGCACAAAATCACTGTGGTGGCCTTCCAGACAAGGGGCAAAGGCCCTGGAGTCTCACACGTGTGTTTGGTACAGCTGTGTGATTTTGAACAAGTCACTTCATCTCTCTAAGCTCCAGTTTCTTCTCTGTAAAATGGGGGTTAGATCAGGCAGGATGGGGTAAGCTATGCTGCAATAACAAACCATTCCAAAATCCCAGTGGATTTTAACACCAAAGGCTGATTTCTCATTCATGCCTCCTGTCTACCATACTTTGGGTCAGCTATGGCTCTACTCCATGTCGTCTTCCCTTGAAGACCCAGAATGATGGAGCAATGGCCATCCAGAGCATTGCTGGTCATTCTGGCAGAGGGAAGGAGAGAGTGGTGAATTGCTGACTAGCTGGTAAATCCTTTGACTTCTAATTACAACTCATCAGCCAGACAGCCCCACCCATCACAGGGAGGCAGGGTGGAATAATTCTACCATGTGCTCAGAGCTGGGCAGCCAGAAATACTTGGTGAACAGTGCTAAGCACCCGCTCACAGGTTGCTATAAAAATGAGGTGAGCAGTGCTGGCCCAACCCCTAGAAAGCCACCAAACCTCTCACCCTGCACTGGTAGTGTGCCGTGAGCTCAATCCACGTAAGCCATGAAAATCATTGCCTTTGGGACTCAGGGTGAAGTTCAGTGGTATTGCATGTGCTTAGTGTGTAAGGCCCTGGGTTTAATCCCTCCCAAAAACGGTTGCTGTGGAATTATAATCTCCTTGTTTATTTTCCTCCCATGATGTCCTTTGACGTCCACACCAGTTCCAGCTGTTCAGAGCCACAGAAACAGAGCAGGACATGGACTTGCCACCGTTTGCGGAGTGCATTGGTAGCTGGACATCTAGGTCACCAGGTTCCAAATTCTGAGACCCCCACCACCACCTTATGGATGGAGAGAGAGCAGCTCTGTCTGCCCAGAATCCTCTGGAAGGACTGTTGATGAGCTTGTCACTGTCTTGTAGGGAAGCCTGCAGCCTCTGCCCTTCTCCTACAGCTGGTCTCTCGGCCTTCCCAAGCCCTTCCCACTCAGCCAGACTGGGGAACTGCGGAGGTGAAACAATGAGGAGCCTGTGCCTCCCTCCCAGCCAGAGTCCGAACATTGCAAGCATTCCCACGCAGGGACCCGGAACATACCCGCCTCCTATCCTCCTGATCTGGGGGAAGCCCAGAAACGCACCGCCTTCCCTACCTGACAGCTCCCAGGATTCTGCAAAACCTCCCAAAGGATTTTAAAAACCCGCACACAGCCTGGCCCCCTGACAGCCTCTAAGCCACTCTAAAATCTTGGCCTCTGAGCAGACTTCCAAAGAGACTGGCCCCATTCATCCAACAAGCAAGCCTTCAAGGGGACCCTGCCAAGTGCCAGGCAAGCCACCGACAGGATGACAAGCTGCGGTGGCTGCTTCTCACTGACATGTGAACAAAGTCCCCCACAAGACTGGGGATGTAATGGAGAAAGCCTGTAGTGGGGTCAAGGAAGACTTTCCGGAAGAGGTGACAACTGCAAGTTCCTCAGGCTGTGCACTTGATTCTAAGCCTTACTTGAAAAGTCACTTTCTGATCACCTCCCCCGCCACCACTACTTGCTCACTGGCATTCTGAGCTTTAACCATAGGACACCACTCACATTTCCCCAAAAGGTTGGGTTCTCCGTAGGCCCCATGACGATGCAGGCTCCTCTTCCTCTATCAAGGAAAACTCATGCACCCCTCAGCTGGGTAACCACCTCTTCCAAGAAGCCTTCCTGACAATTCTTTCACTGGGAGTCAGGCACTCCCCCACAAGACTGGGGATGTAATGGAGAAAGCCTGTAGTGGGGTCAAGGAAGACTTTCCGGAAGAGGTGACAACTGCAAGTTCCTCAGGCTGTGCACTTGATTCTAAGCCTTACTTGAAAAGTCACTTTCTGATCACCTCCCCCGCCACAGAGAAAAGGCGGTTGGGAGTGGAGGGTTTATCTTTAAGTTGGGTATGGGAGGGGCAGGGGGGGGGGGGGAACCAAGTGGGGGGAGGAGGAACGCAAAGAGGGGGAGGGGGGAGTAGAAGGGGGGAGTTGGACGCGGGAATCACAAATGGGGGTGGTGGCTGGGGGGCAGGCGCGGGAGGACAGGAAAAAGATGGAGGGGAAGGGGGGAGTGGGTAAAAGGGCCACTACTTGCTCACTGGCAGGTGAAGGGTGGGATGTGGGATGAGTGAGAGGGGTGTATGTCATGACGATGCAGGCTCCTCTTTGGCACCCCTCAGCTGGGTAACCACCTCGGTTCCAAGAAGCCTTCCTGACAATTCTTTCACTGGGAGTAAACCACCTCTTCCAGCTGTGTTTTAGTTTATCGCACACATTTCTTTTTTTCTTTCTTTCTTTTTTTTTTTTTTTTTTTTTTTTTTTTGGTACCTGGAATTGAACTCAAGGGCACCCAACCACTGGGTCACATCCCCAGCCCCCTCCCTTTTTTTTTTTTTTTTAATCAGAGACAGGGTCCCTCACATCTGGTCATGAGCACATTCTTCAGGGGCACTCAACCACTGGGCCACATCCCCAGCCCTTTTTTGGATTTTATTAGAGACAGGGTCTCACTGAGTTGCTAAGTGCCTCGCCATTGCTGAGGCTGGCTTTGAACTCATAATCCTCCTGCCTCAGCCTCCCAAGTGCTGGGATTACAGGCGTGCGCCACCACACCCAGCATCTTGCACACATTTCAGTGACAGTTTATACATCTGTTTGTCCCTCCTGTTTGTGAGCTCTTTGGGTTCAGGGACTACGTCTTTACCTTTGCATTCTTGGAGTCGGGGGTGTGGGGTGGAGCTGACACTTGACATGCCCCTGGGGAGTTTAACAGGAGAGTTATGTGATAGACAGCATTTATAGGGTGTCTTCCATCCCCAAACCTCCTTTGACATTTGCCATCACCCAGCAAGGCAGGGGAGGAGGGATAGGAAAATAAACCAGTTTCTGCAGAGAAGCTGGCCTGCGCTGAGCACACTGTCAGCACCAGGAGGACCCTGGACCCGGACCGGAATCAGCTGGGACTTCAGTGCCCCGCATACAGAAATGTGTGGCGAGTTCAAGAAGCTTGACCGAGGATGCACAATTTAACTGTCTTCTAGGATTTACTGTCACTGGGCTCTGGCTTCAAGTTGCTCCCCATCCAGTCTCTGGCATGCCCTAGAAAATGGAAAGGTCAGCCGGGCGCGGTGGCGCATGCCTGTAATCCCAGCACTTGGGAGGCTGAGGCAGGAGGATTGCGAGTTCAAAGCCAGCCTCAGCAATGGCGAGGCACTTAGCAACTCAGTGAGACCCTGTCTCTAAATAAAATACAAAAAAGGTCTGGGGATGTGACCCAGTGGTCAAGTGCCCCTGAGTTCAATCCCCAGTACCAAAAAAAAAAAAAAAAAAAAAAAAAAAAAAAAAAAGGAAAGGTCCTGCTTCTGTGAGTACTGGTCCATTTCTGCAGCCCCTACCCTCTGGATCAAACCGCCCGTCCAGTGCCCCCTAGAAAATGCTAAAGATACAGTCAGCTCGGGCTGGGGTTGTGGCTCAGCGGCAGAGCGCTCGCCTCGCACGTGCGCGGCCCGGGTTCGATCCTCAGCACCACGTACAAATAAACCCATTGTGTACAGCTAAAGCAAATAAATAAATATTAAAAAAAAAAAAAAAAAAGATACAGTCAGCTGTGGGGTTTGTTTGTTTTGGTACTAGGTATTGAACACGGGGCGCTTCACCACTGAGGGATATCCCCAGTCCTTTTTTTTTTTTAAAGCCTTTTTTTTTAATGTTTATTTGCTTTAGTTGTACACAATGCAATGCATTTATGTTTACGTGGTGCTGGGGATTGAACCCAGGCCACGCACGTGCTAGGCGGGCGCACTACCGCTAAGCCACAACCCCAACCCCCAGTCCTTTTTGAGACTGGATCTTGTTAAGTTGCTGAAATTCTCGCTAAATCGTTAAAGCTGGCCCTGAACCTGAGATCCGCCTGCCTCAGACTCCAGATTCTCTGAGGTTACAGGCGTGCACCACTGTGCCTGGCAGCTGTGTTGTTCTTTTTTTTTTTTTTGGCGAGGGTGGTGGTGGGGTTCGGGGGATTGAACTCAGGGGCACTAGACCACTGGGCCACATCCCCAGCCGTATTTTGTATTTTATTTAGAGACAGGGTCTCACTGAGTTGCTCAGCACCTCACCATTGCTGAAGCTGGCTTCGAACTCGAGATTCTCCTGCCTCAGCCTCCCAAGCCGCTGGGATTACAGGCGTGCGCCACTGTGCCCAGCTATCTGTGTTGTTCTTAATATCCCACCTGAGATGTTTCTTTTTAGTACTTAGCAGCAGAAAATTGTGCCTCCTGAAGAGTCAGTCTCTCCCTTCTATCACATAACAAGAATAAAATGAACTTTTAGTGTTTTCCCTTTCCTTCTGGCCGTCAGGAAGCTCAGAGACAATAATAATAGCATTATAGTAGAACTCAGAGTTATAGAAAACAACTGCTCCTCAACTTATGATGGGGTTACATCCCAATAAACCTGTAGTAAGTTGAAAATATCCTAAGTTGAAAATGAATTTGACAGCCCTAACCTACCGAACATCATAACAACACAGCACACTGGAGATCATCAGACACTCCAGTGATTACGGGGCCTATTGGGAGCTGTGGCTCATTGTCACTGCAGAGCACTGGAAGAGCAGCAGACCATGTATATTACTAGCCTGGAAAAGATCAAAATTCAAAACTTACAGAATGGATTCTAGTCAGGTGCAGTGCGCACACGCCTGTAATCCCAGCAGCTTGGGAGGCTGAGGCAGGAGGATCGCAAGTTCAAAGCCAACCTCAGCAATTTAGCGAGGCACTCAGCAACTCAGTGAAACCCTGTTTCTAACAAAATATAAAAAAAGGGGTTGGGATGTGGCTCAGTGGTTAAGTGCCCCTGGGTCCAATCCCCAGTACCCCCGCCCCCCGAAAAAGAATGGATTCTATTCAAATGTACTACTTTCACATCACTGTAAAGTTGGTAACTGTAAAACAAACCAGAGTAAGGAGGGAACGGTTTGTATTTCCTTCTCGTGTACATGGGAGTGAGTCCATCAGCTGGAACTTTCTTGGGTCCGTTATGAGTAGAGCAGGTATAAGAAAACATTGATGTAATAAAGTCTGGGGAGAAGACTGGGAAAGTCTTCTCCAGATTTGAGAGCAGAAGGCTGGGTGAATCCCATCCTCTTTGTTGGGGGCCTGGAATGGAAGGCCCTGCTGCACCCCTTGGTAGCACCCAGGAGTAGCTCTCCTGTGGGGACTAGGCATGTCACCATCAATACCCTCCCTGCCTCGGTGGGAAGTTTATGACCATGAACATTCATACTTCAGACCCAGCAGGGCTAGAATTTCTATTTTTTAAAAATATTTATTTATTTACTTTCATTGTACACAATGCAATGCATTTATGATTACGTGGTGCTGAGGATCGAACCCGGGCCCGCGCACGTGCGAGGCGAGCGCTCTGCCACTGAGCCACAACCCCAGCCCTAGAATTTCTATTTTTAAAGAGGAGGTTTTAATGCCAAGTCTCCTGACTGGCACATGTTGACGATCAATTTGCATTTTTCCAAAATATCCCAGGACAAACCAAACCTGGCTTGAGGCCAGAGGGGCCCTCCCCAGCTCATCCAATCCAGCCAGTCGGCTCCCACAGGTCTAGTTGGTGTGGTTGAACTAGGAGAGGGGAGAGGGTTGCATCATTCTTCTGGAACCTGCCTTCTCCCCCCAAATATGGCAAGACATCTGTATTGTTCTGAGATGACTCAAGCCCAGGCCATGTTGACAGGTCCAGGTAGGCCCTGGCCTGAGCTGGGCCACACACAGGATCACTCTGCCCCACCCTATGTGTTTGGGTCACAGTGGGCATTTGACCTAGGATGAGCCAATGAACCACTCTCCTGAGATGATTGCACTTGAGGCAGAGCCACGGACAGATAACCCTCTCCAGTGGCCAGAGCCATTAAATAGAAAGTTGGCAGCAGTTGGCTGCTGTTTTCTATGATGGGAGAATGAGGGGTGACTAATGAGAGATGCACAAAAGCAGGAATAAAAAGTGGTGAGAGAAAAAAATCCTGCTGGGTGCAATTCAGCACACCTGTAATCCCAGCACTTAGCGAGGCCCTAAGCAACTTAGTGAGACCTGTTTCAAGATAAAAAAGGAAAAAGGGTTGGGGATGTGGCTCAGTAGTAAAGTGTCTCTGGGTTCAATCCCAAGTACAAGAAAGAAAGAAGGAGGGAGGGAGGGAGGGAGGGAGAGAGAGAGAAGAGGGGGGAGAGGGAGAGGAAAAGAGAGGAGAAAAGAAAAGAAAGGAAAAAGAAAGAAAGAATCCTGTAGTGTCTATGGGGCTGGTTCTAGCCATCTTGAGTCCCTGCAACTTTCTTGTGCTAAAGAATCAGAAAAGGGCTGGGATTGTGGCTCAGCGGCAGAGCGCTCGCCTCGCACACGTGCGCGGCCTGGGTTCGATCCTCAGCACCACATAAACATAAATGCATTGCATTGTGTACAACTAAAGTAAATAAATAAATATTAAAAAAAAAAAAAAAAAGAATCAGAAAACCCCAGTGTCCTCATCTTCATGGTAACTTCTCTTTCTTGGCCAATCTAGGTGAGCCAGATTTCTGTCCCTTGCAATCATCATTCCTAAGTAAAGCATGTGGTTTCTGCTTGTGTCCCTTCTTGCCATGCCTCTGACCACAGCTAGAGAATAGTTTTCTTGGTTTTCTGATAAATAGGGGCAGCACTGTATTTTATACCCTTGATCACTTAGATTAGCATCAAAAGAAAAATGTCGGGGCTGGGGTTGTGGCTTAGCGGCAGAGCGCTTGCCTCCCACGTGCGCGGCCCGGGTTGGATCCTCAGCACCACGTAAACATAAATGCATTGCACTGTGTACAACTAAAGTAAATAAATAAATTTAAAAAAAGAAAAATGTCACAGTGTAGCTCAGTGGCAGAGTGCTTGTCTAGCATACTCCAATTCCTGGGTTCAGTCCCCAGCATTGCAAATAAATAAATAACAAAAACAGAAAAGAAAAATGTCACAGTGTTACAAAGCAAGGGCCTTCCACAGAGCCCAGGCAGCTGCAGCAGACCTTGGTTACCAGTTCTTGAGATCACACTGGAAACACTTCAGACTTGCTCAGAGTAGCAGGCATAAGCTTAATGAAAGGATAGGAGAAAGGAAAAAGGGGACACTCTCAAGGGAGAGAGTGGGTTCTCTCAGAGAGAAGAGGGACGCACGTTCCTCCTGCCCTCCAGTTTTATTGGAGGTCTCAGGGAAGTATCCAGGGAGTCCTACCCAGGTTCACCTCTTATTTTTTGACTGACAGCAGGATTGCCTCAGACTCCCAAGTCCCCATTGCTAGCCTTCCCCATGGAGGGGAGACATGTTAAAGGTCTAAGGCAACTCTGGGTCACTTTGGCCCAAGTTGTGTGGTTCTAATTGGAACTTGTTCTTACCGATTTTATGGTTAGGGGACTTGCTTCTAATTATCATACCTCTCTGAGTTCTGGAATATGATCTGTGTAAAGGTCACAAAGCACCTTGGGTAACTTGTGTTCTTCTTAGCAGCAGGGAGGAGCCTTTCAGACCTGCATTTCTCCTGCAGATAACAGGCTATCTGCTGAGCAACACAGTGTATACTATTGACCCAAGCCAGGCAGGACTGCAGGTAAATTTCTTTATAAAAGAAAGCATGGGCCCGGTGCCCTGGCACACGCCTATAATCCCAGTGGCTTGGGAGGCTGAGGCAGGAGGATCGTGAGTACAAATTCAGCCTCAGCAAAAGCAAGGTGCTAAGCAACTCAGTGAGACCCTTTCTCTAAATAAAATACAATATAGTGCTGGGAATGTGGCTCAGTGGTTGAGTGCCCCTGAGTTCAACCCCTGTAACCTCCCCACACAAATAAAAGAAAGCTTGGGGGAGGGGTGTCAGTACAGTAGGCCCAGTGTGTAGAATTATCCTCTTAACTTCATGTTCCCACCACTCACATCTGTATATTACTTCTTATTAAGAAAAAAGAAGCCGGGCGCGGTGGCACACGCCTGTAATCCCAGCACTTTGGGAGGCTGAGGCAGGAGGATCGCGAGTTCAAAGCCAGCCTCAGCAATGGCGAGGCACTTAGCAACTCAGTGAGACCCTGTCTCTAATAAAATACAAAAAAAAGGGCTGGGGATTTGGCCCAGTGGTCGCGTGCCCCTGAGTTCAATCCCCAGTACAAAAAAAAAAAAAAAAGAAAAGAAGAAGAAGAAGAAGAAGAAGAAGAAAAGACTTGTGAAGCCAGCCAGAACTTCAAATGTAAGAAGTCTGCTCCCTGGGGGGAGGGAACCCAGAATACATCGGGGCCTGACACAGTAAGAGAAACTGAGGCACAGCAGAAATAGCTACGCAGTGAGTGGTGTTGCCCCCACCCCAATCTTGCATGGAGTGATCTGAAAGGCACTGGAAGGGCCCAACCCGCCAGTGGGTCCTTAGAAAAGCCACTCTGCCCACCTACTTCTACCACATCCTGCCTGCCCTGCAGCCCAAGCTCAGATTCTCATGCTCCAACCCTCAACCCAGACTCTGACGCTCACCACACACTCTAGGGATTCCTATCCACACGGTTAGACTCCCAGACATCAGTCTCAAACCCTGGGTGATCCTAGAGGGTTTCCTCCTCCTCCTCTCCAAGCTTGTCCCCTCCCCTGTAAAACAATGACCTCAGTTCCTCATCCAGCATCCTTTCCCTTTCCTAACAGTCACTACCCTGTATCCCCCCCCCACCTCAGTCCACTTGAAGCAGATCCTACTCCACCCCTAGTTCCAGGGGTGGGAACGAGCACAGCGGACCAATCAGAGAACCCCATTCCTGAGCGCATGCGCCCTGGGGGCCTATGTGAGTCCATTCCCTGAGTTTTCCCATCACTAAGAGATTAGGTGTGCTGAAATCGAGGCACTGGAGAGCTGTAGGAACCCAGGGCTGTCGGGGACACATAAAACCTATGCAGAGAAAGGCAGGGCTAAGGGAATGAGAGACAAAGACGGACAGATGGAACACACTGGTGACATCCCCAAGCCCTTGACTGCCCCCCATTTCTCTGTGCCCTCAGGCAAATCCCTGCTAAAATAAACTGGTAGGGTCTCCATTATTGTCCCACTTTAAAGGAAGTGGTCTTTTTAATTGACTACACAGTCACCAAGCTAAAGGCTATATTTCCCAGGCTTCTTTGCAGCTAGGGTAGCCCTGCAACTAAGTATTAAGCAGTAGGGAGCAAATGAGTACAGCAATCAGAGTGTCGCTCGAGGGCACAGAGGCACCCTTCCCACTTTCCCTCCATCCTGCTGCTCAGGATGCAGACATATCAGCTCAGATCGTGCCAACCAGGCAATGTCCCAGGCACGGCAAAGAACAAGGGGGAGCCGCTGGGGTCCCTGAACTCTGGATGAGAATGGCCACCAAACCAGTTCTGAACAAACTCCTTGTGAATTGTACCATCCATAGGGATAAAATTCTCTTTGGCTTTAAGGCCTGTTTGTAGGAGTCCTGTTTGGGGAGATGGCTTAAATTGCGGTTGACTATGGGCCATGGAGTTTGGGGCATTGTCGCCTTCCGTAGTCTCACGGGACTTGGCCTGAGATCTCGCGGGACTTGTCCCGGGATCTCGAGTGACTTGGCCGAGATTGCTGATCGGGTCAGCACCATTTTGGTGGTGTGTGTGGTGCGTGTTAGTCGTTGTTAGAGCCAGAGAGAAAAGTTATCAGAATAAAAAGCTGTTTCCAGTTTGCCTCTGAACTTCTTCCCGCGGCTTCGTTGCTCCAAGCGGCCATCGCTTCAGGCGGCAACACCTGTTGTTCTGAATCTTGGTGCCTGAATTTATGTTCTAACTGTACACTACCCCCAGGGAGTCCAGTTGACATTTTTTTATTGCTCCGACAGGAGAAGGGACAAGTGCTACTGGTTTCTAGTGGGTAGAAACCCTGGATGTTCAACATCCTGCCATGCACACGACGGCCCCTCACATCCAAGAATGACCTTGTCCAAAATATCAGTAATGCTGCCATTGAGAAACCCTGCTCAACCTTTACTGGGGTTTGGTGTTCCCATCCCTAAAATGGAAACTACTGAGCTATCATATTTTTTTCACAAGGACCCAGTGAGTTGATAGACACGATCCTTATTTTCAAAAAAAGACAGTCCTGCAAAGGTAGTCATGAAGTCTTTATTATTGGGAATAAATCAAGATGGAAGCCCAAGCAAAGGAGAGCGAGACAGGTTGTCAGTCTACATTCAAAGGGAGGCAATGAAGGCTCCTCACAGGAGGAGGGCTCCAGGGTGGGCCTCTGTTCTGGGCATCCTGGCTCAAGAGGGGCTGGGCTCAATCCCGGAAGTGCAGCATGGAATAGGGAGGGTGGGTGGGTGGGTGGGCAGGGACTCCTGCCAGCTGCCTTAGTGGGCAGAAAGAGGGAGTTGGAACCTACTGAGGACAGTTCTCACACCCACAGAGCCCCGGGACTCTCACACAAGGAACACACACACACACACACACACACTCCCCTTCCCATGGTCCTACCCTCTACATATACCCCTTGCACGCACCCTCAACCATTCCAAGCCTAAGCCCGGAAGGGTGGGGCTGGGCTGGGCAGGCAGCCTTTAAAGGAGGCCCTGTCCCTGAGTCTGCTTTGAAGCCTTCCCCCAGTAGCTGCAGGGCTGGTGCCTTTGGGCGGGGAGGGGAGCTGAGGGAAACTGGGGAAAGGGGGATCCCCAGGCGCTGGGCAACCAGAAGCCGCCATGCGGGACTCCAGGCGGAGGGGGAGAGTGCTGGGCAGCACAAATGCCCAGGGGCCGGTGGGGGACGTCCCCAGAGCTGGGAAGGCGGCCGCGGGGTGAGCTGGCTTGACACGAGGAGCCCGCAGAAGCGATCGATACCTCAAGGCCACCTCAAGACCTCCCGGTGCCCCGCCTCTACGGCCAGGAGCCTCCCGGAGGACCAGGCGGCTATGCCGGAAGCCCGGGCTGCAGAGAGAGCGCCTGCAGGACCAAGGGGTCGGCCTCCCTTTGCTTCGAGAGTCTCCAGGCTCGGCGGGTCGAGGGAGGCCACCCGGTACCCTCACCGGCGACCTGCGCGCGTCGGGACTTAGACCTCCGGGCCGCCGAAGGCCAGGTTATCCCGCACCATCAACGTCTTGCGGAGGTCCCGGTCCACCAGGGGGCGCTGCATGCGCCACTTGTGCGCCTCCTGCAGCCCCGGCTCGAAGTAGTAGATGCAAGCGCCGAAACCCACCAGGATGAGCACGGAGATGACCAAGTAGACGGGCACGAACCAGTCCAGAAAGTGCGGCATCGCGGCGGCTTTGGCTGCCAAGACACGGGCCATGAGAGCTGGTGGAGGGCCCCCTTGTCGCGTCCACCCAGAGAGACCCTCAGAAACAGGAGGCCCAAGAGTCACTTTACATTCAGGGACAGTGGGGTCCAGGAGAGTGAGCGGCAGTGCCTGCCTGATCCAGCCCACATGGTGACTCGGCAGCCCAAGCCTTCTAGCCACGCACTGACCGACCTGTCCCCATCATCTGGAGACACCCAGCTCCTTCTCACCCTTTAAGAGGAGGTTTAAGCATAGCTCACAAATACAGCTCTGGTCCTGGCCCTGTCCAGCTGTGTGCCTTTAGGCAAGTTGCCTAACCTCTCTGGGCGTCCAGTTCCTCCCCTGTAGAAAGGGAAACTAATACAGCCCTGGCACAAGTCCCAGTGAGGATTTAGTGTGGTGAACAATCCCTGGATGAGGCCCCAGTAAAGGAGGACAGGTAGGGAGAAGCCTCCTCCTGTCTCCCTGTGCCCGCCCTGACTTTGCAATTGCAATGTTTGCGGCTAACCCAACAGATGAGTGGGTCTCTGGCCACCCGCACACCCTGGCCACCTGCGGCCTCATAAAAGCAAACACCCGTCTCCAGAGGACCTGCTTCTTCGCAACAGGGGCTGAAGAGGCCAATTTCATAATTATAAGGCCATGGATACTAGAATCAAAAGTCCTGGCAAGGTGCTCAGAGCCTTGAAGCTGATAACAGCACCTGGCTTCTGGGGTTTTGGTGACTGCTGAGTGAGTTGATCTATGTAAAATGCTGGCATGGAGTAGGTTCTACATAGTAAGTTTGTTCTTATATTCTTACCCTCAGTTTTTTTTTTTTTTTTTTTTTTTGTGGTACCAGGGATTGAACTCAGGGGCCCTCGACCACTGGGCCACATCCCCAGCCCTCTTTTGTATTTTATTAGAGACAGGGTCTCACTGAGTTGCTAAGTGCCTCGCCATTGCTGAGGCTGGCTTTGAACTCGCGATCCCCCTGCCTCAGCCTCCCAAAGTGCTGGGATTACAGGCATGCGCCACCGCGCCCGGCTAAGGGCACTGTGAATTTTTAATAAGAGAATTGCTCAAAGAACACCTGAAGTCATGCTGCCTGGCGCAGAATCAGTTCTCAACAAATATTACCTATCAATATTTCCAATGATCCCGAGGGGGAGAAAGCAGGAAAGTGGGCATAGCAAGTGGAAGGTGCACACGCCAGACTCCCTAGAAGGACCCAGAGCGGCCCCATCTGCTCTGTGCAGCCTGCCCAGTCTCCACACCCTCCGTGCCATCGTGGAACTGCTTGTCAGTCCCCTGTGTGCCCTGGTGTGATGCAGTTCCCAGCTTTCCGTCTGCTTTCATGTTCCCTGGAGTGTTCTTTGCATTCTTGGTCACTGGGCAAACGCTTGTTCACACTTCAAAAGCCAGGTCACAGATCATCTCCTCCCGGGAAGAAATGAGCAGGACCCATTTAAACCTCCCCAAAACTTGCCCAAGATATAAGAAAGGGGTGGGCCCAGGAGCCCCTTCTGTCTGCCTGGCAGGGAGAGCACCATTAGAGCACTTCCACAGACCTCAGGACAGGTCTGTGGGGTAGGTGTCCCTGTCTGTAATTTACAGATGAAGAAACAGAAGTTCAGACAGGACCACTAACTTACCCTGGGATACCCAAATGGGAAGTGGAGGAGCTGGACCCCAAAACCCAGTGAGGTTCTACAGCTTGAACCCTTCAGGGCAGGGAAAGATACCGAGCAGGATGAGATGAGCACAGGCCCACCTTGGCTTCTGGGGAAGCAGGGGTGGATGAAATGACCCCCAGAGCAAGTTAAGGAGAAGCCCCTGCTCCTCTGACCTTTGTCTCCAAACTCCAGTTCCTCTTGTCCCTCTAATCACAGGTGGGCTGTGGTACCCCTGAAGGAAGATATGCCACAGCCTGGTCCTGCGTCTTTCTTGAGCTCCTCTCCTCCCCACTCCCCTGACCCAGGGCCCCTGTTGGCTGTTCAGAAAAAAAGACATCTTAAGGTGCCCTCCTTGTGGAGGAATGAGATGAAGAGCGCACTACTAAAGTCAGCAGAGGTGCAGGCAGCGTGGGGGACCCAGCACCCTCCTGCCCATCTGCCTTTCTGAGCAAGTTCAGAATTGCCTGATGCTGCCAGGGCTGCGGGGAGGAGGGGGGACCCTCAGGCAGGAGGGCTGATCCAAACTGGCCTGACTAAGGCCACACAATTCATGCCCCCCCCCCCCAGATCCAGCCCTGACTTTGATTTCCTTCGGCTTTAGTATGAGAATGGGGGCTGGGGCAGAACAAGCCACTTCAGCTGCGATGTTGCAGATCTGGGGAGCAGAATTCAGGCTCCCCCAAACTCTCCAGCCCCATAGACAAAATTCTAGACATTCTGAGGCAGACAAAGGACCCCAGACCTTTTCCTGAATTGGGGGGGTGGCTAAGTAGAGATGCAAAACACTCACAGGCCTTCTGTGTGACCTTGGGCCATTCCTCACCATCTCTGGGCTCCAGGGTCTCCTGTGCACAGTGACAGGGGGGGGATGGGGTTACCAGATGATCTATAAGGAATTTTCCAGGCCCATCTCAGCCATGGTTCTGTCCAGGACAGCGTGAAGGCTGCAGAGCCCCTCTCCCTGCCTCCCAAGCCATTGGTACCCTTCAGTGCCCCTGCGTGCCCGCGGACCCACCTCACGCCCTGCAGTTGCCTGTTCCAGAGGCTCTGCGCTGAGCACACTGCCTCGGCCTGAGCAGCTCAGCATCGGCCTGTGGACTTAGTCGCAGCTGCTGTCCCCAGGGACACTGCCATCTGCGGCCGCTCTGGGTGCTGGAGGCAGAGATAGGGCGAGGCCAATGCCCCCCTGGGGAGACAGAGCTTCTCTGGCTCTGAGTGGGCCGGGAGTGGGCAGTCCTGGGCTGGCTCAGCACCCTGGTACTTCTCCTTGCCCATCTGAGACCCTTCCCTCTACTCCCCACTCTCAGAATGGCAGGAGGTGGGACCTGTCTCAGCCAATCAGCAGCCTGGCAGAGCAAGGGCTTTATCCTCTGTTGCCTTGGCAACCAGCCTCCTTTTCGGGATCCCTGTACTGTGCACGTGGTACAGGAGGGCAGGATTGGGAAAAGGCAGGAGGAATAAGTTACCTAGCAGGCTGCTGGGCCCCAAGACTAGTGGCTCCAGAGAGGAGAGGACCCCAGCCCATAACGGAGGGTTGATGGTTTTTGCTGATTGGGAGTTGGGAGAGATTGGGGGTCTCTGGCAAGTAGGTGGGGCCACAGAAGCAGTGACCAGTAGAGCCAATGAGGGTCACAGGTTGTAGAGGGAAGAACCAAGTCTGAGACTGAGAGTCTGGACACATTGACTCACAGTAGCACTGAGCGTGTGCCAGACATTGTTTACAAGTGCTTGATTTCTATTAACTCATTTAATCCTCATGGAAGGTCATATAGCAAGAAAGTAGCAATGTGGATGGGAGCCCTAGCCTGCCTGGCCCTCAGGCCCCACAGAGGGCTGCCGTCCCCATTCTGACCCACCAGCCCTGGCTGGGGTTCACCCTGTGCTGGTTGAGGCTCCCAAGCAGTGCACCCCCACCCACCAGGTCTGGCTCCTCACACTCATTCAGTTATCCCCACTGGGTGTGTTTGGGGAGGTCCATATGAGGAGGCGGCGGCTGAGGTTCCAAGAAGTGAAGCTGTTCTTCTCCTCCGGTCACTCGGCTGCTTGGAGACTGAGCTGGACGTCAGAGCTAAGGGGTGGGGTTCAGAGTGCATGGCCCACCCCCAAGCCTGGATCCTCCCCCTTGGGCTACACACAGAATGTCTGCTCGGCCCTTGGTAGCTAGTGAGCACTCTGCAAACAGCAGTGGCTATTGTCAGAGGAGGAAAGAGCAGCCACTGAGGTCCACAGGGTGGGGAAGAGGCTTCAGGGGCTCCGAGAGAGTTCATTACCAGAAACCTCAGGATAGGCAGGCGCACAAGATTCTTGATGAGAGCTGGGGCTGGGGCTTAGCGGTAGTGCATTTGTCTGGCATGTGTGAGGAACTGGGTTCGTTTCTCAGCACCACATATAAATAAATAAATAATCAAGGGCTAACCAACAACTAGAAAAATATTTTTTAAAAAAGAAGAAGCCGGGCACGGTGGCGCACGCCTGTAATCCCAGCACTTTGGGAGGCTGAGGCAGGAGGATCGCGAGTTCAAAGCCAGCCTCAGCAATGGCGAGGCACTTAGCAACTCAGTGAGACCCTGTCTCTAAATAAAATACAAAAAAGGGCTGCGGATGTAACCCAGTGGTCGAGTGCCCCTGAGTTCAATCCCCGGTAACCAAAAAAAAAAAAAAAAAAAAAAAAAAAAGAAGAATACGACAATGACAATGAAGACTCCTCTTGATGAAGTGGCTTCAGGATCCTCAGTATTCCACCCCACAGACACCTGATAGCTGGGACCATCTGGGGCCCCTGCAAAGGTGGTGGGTCCTTTCCAGCATATGTGAGGCATGGGGGTGATCATGTTTACAGAAGGATTTTTTAAATTCGGGTGTAAGGTACATACGGTAAAATGGTAGAGTGCTTGTCTCACATACACAAGGCCCAGGTTGGATCCCCAGCACCACAAAATAAAATAAAATAAAAGCAAATTACCTGCAGCCCTGCCTGTCTTAAGTCCACAGGATAGGTTATATTCCTCAGCAAACTACCTATTATTTGCAGGAGAAATACAGACCACAAAATTCCGACAAGAAGAAAACAAGTTACATGAGAGGGGGGAATTTTGTAATCCTTACACAGACCAGATCCCAAAATTCAGGGAGATAAAGATAATCCCCCCAAACCATAAAATCTGTAAGAACAGGATCCAATTAGAATCAATCAGCATGGGCTAAAGTGACCTAGAATTGTCATGGCAGTGGGGACTTGAAAGTCTGATGTCATCCTTCTGTCAGTCAAAAGTCTGGACCTATGTGGGACTCTCTGGAAACTTCCCCGGGACCCCAATAAAACTTGAGAACCAGAGAGGTGTATAGTCCTTCTCTCTGAAAAGACCCACTCTCTTCCTTGAGAGGTCCCCTTCTCCCCTTTAATCCTAATCCTCTTACTCTGAGTGACATGTCTGAAATCTTTCTGTCATGATTGAAAGAATCAGGGTGAGCTGGGCATGGTAGTTCATGCCTGTAATCCCACCTGCTCCCGAGGCTGGGGCAGAAAGATCACAAGTTCAAAGCCAGTCTCAGCAATTTACTGAAGCCCTCGGCAACTTAGTGAAACCCTGTCTCAAAATAAAATATAAAAAGGGCTGGGGCTGGGCATGGTGGCACAGGCATATAATCCCCACGGAGGCGGAGGCAGAAGGATCACGAGTTCAAAGCCAGCCCCAGCAATGGCAAGGCACTAAGCAACTCAGTGAGACCCTGTCTCTAAATAAAATACAAAATAGGGCTGGGGATGTGGCTCAGTGGTCAAATGCCCAAGTTCAATCCCTGGTACCTACCACCAAAAAGGGGAATGGGGACGTGGCCTCAATGGTTAAGTGCCTCTAGGTCCCAGTATCAAAAAAAAAAAAAAAAAAAAAGAATCAGGGTGAAAGGGGGCCTTCACATTGCCTCAGTTTCCCAGAAGTCCCCAGCATTGTAACAGCTGGAGGAAATGTAACAGCAGGGGATGATGGACATATTTGGGGGGTGATGAATATGTTCAGCACCTTGATTGTGACAGTGGCTTCCTAGGTACATACACATATGTCAAAACATCAAATTGTACACTTTAGATATGTGACCAATATATCTCATTTCAGAAGCTAAGCAAGATTGGGACTGGTGTGTTCTTGGATGGGAGATACACGTACAAGATTTTTTTTTTTTTTTTTTTTTTTTTGGTACAGGGTCTTGCTATGTTGCCTAGGCTGGCCTCAAACTCCTGGGCTCAAATGATACTCCTGCCTCTGTCTCCTGAGTAGCTAGGACTACAGGTATCCCATCACACCTGGCTCCAATAGTAATTTCTTGTATGTCAATCATACCTCAATAAATCTGTAAAAAAACACCAAATAAAAAAAATAAAAGGGCTGGGGTATAGCTCAGTGGTAGAGTGCCCTTGGGTCCAATACCACAAATAAATAAACCCATAAAATATGTGATCAATGGCCTGTATGAATATGTCCAGCACCTTGATTGTGATAGTGGCTTCATTAATCATAATAATAAAAATGACTACCTGTGAACTTATCAAATTAATCAGAAGCACATGGATGCATGGGTATATCAAAATCATACTGGAAAAACAGACCCAAGAGCTTATTGAACATACCAGGCCACCACAACCCTCCTAGCAGTACACTGACCTGTCACCAGATAACCCTGCTCGCTCCAGGCCTGGGTCTAACCTTCCCGCCAATTCCTATCCTTTATCAGAGCATGGGGCCTGCACACAAGTGTCTACTATTCCACTGCCCATGTGACAAGTACCAACTCACCCTTGGCATTTCAGCCAATTATCCCCTCCCCAGTGAAGTGCAGTAAATCTCCCCAGGGACACTTAATGCACCTCCATCAGTGCACCTGCACCTGTGGCTCCCTGGCTGATCCCCAGATGGCTCTCATCCACTGTACTGCCATTGATTTTTTTTTTATCTGCCTCTAATAATTCCCTGAGGCAAGAGGGCACCTCTGTAGCCTGGGTCCCCTGTGCCCAGCACTGGGCCTGGCCCAAGGCAGACACTCAGCACCTGTTGTTTTGAATGGGTCTCAGATTGGCTACTCCTGGATAGCTCTGACCAGGTTCCAAAGTTTTTCCATGGCCTTTGACCCTGTAAGGATGTCAGTCACCCAGTTTTTGTGTCTGCTCTGGCCCTGTTTCCTCCCACTTTCATGCCATCTGCCTTGCCAGTCCTCAGAAGTGCCAGGAGTGTTCCCACTGGGGTCTTTGTATTTCCTTCTGCCTAAAGTCTCTTCTCCATTATACTTACCAGGTTCCTTTCTTACTGACTCAGGCCTCTGCTCAAAATATCACCTTTGTGGGCTGGGGTTGTGGCTCAGCGGCAGAGCGCTCGCCTCGCACGTGCGTGGCCCGGGTTCGATCCTCAGCACCACGTACAAATAAACCCATTGTGTACAGCTAAAGCAAATAAATAAATATTTTTTAAAAATCACCTTTGTGGAGGTGTCTCCCCTGACCTGAAATAGCTTCTTCCCATCTGTTACTCTTCCAGGCTGCTCTACTTGATCTTCACAGTGCTTACTGCTACCTGACTTCCAGGGAGAACCCTCCACATCCCATGCCAAGAGAAATCAAAACCCCATCTGTGCTGAGGGCAGGGGCTCTGTGAAGCCATTTACTTCCTGCTCTTTATGAGTAAGAAAACTGGTTTAGTGTGCAGCCAGAAGGATTTAGGGTAGACAGGGAATATGCCTCTGTTCTCTCAGATATCACAACAGCGAGCACCCTGTCAACATGGTCTGTCTTCCTCATCACACGGTTGATCAATAATGTCTGGTTTGTCTGTTATTTCCACTTGGGTCTGGAACTGGTGAACGAGTGACAAACTGCTGAGCATAAATGAATGGATCTGAGTCAATCCATTCATCCAACAAATACTTATTGAGCAGCCACTGTGTTTCCGGCACTTTTTTAAAAAAAATATTTACTTATTTGCTTTAATTGTACACAATGCAATAATGCATTTATGTTTACGTGGTGCTGAGGATCGAACCCGGGCCGCGCACGTGCAAGGTGAGCGCTCTGCCGCTGAGCCACAACCCCAGCCCCTGTCTCCGGCACTTTTTAGAGTGCTGGGCACACAAAGTTGCCGGAGGCCTGCTCCGGCACGGGGCATGGGGGTGGGGGTGTCAAAGGAGTCGACGAGATGATGAGAGACAAGCACGCAGCACACAGGTCTGGAGGCTTAACTCTAACTTTACTTTTCTTGCCTGAGTTTTTATAGCCCAGAAAGCACAGTCTTTTACATTACAGCTTTTGAAATTAAAGAATTTTAAAGTTATACATTCTGAGGGAAACAGGATATTATTCTAAGTACATATTACTGATTAAACTTTTCCAAAGATGTAAGAAAAGCATACATTGATCAAAAATGTCAAGAACAATCATATAGCAATACAAAGCATATTTTTACCTAAACCTATTTTTGTAGCCCCTTAAGTTCACTCACAATGTCTCACAGCTTGATTGCCCTAATATATCTTACCTAAACCTTAACTGAACTCAACTTATTATTAGGTTCCTATTGTTTCCTATAATAACTTTGTTTTGAACCTAAAAAGAAGGAAGTATAGTTATTATTCAGAAGTCAAGCTAACAGGTATTATTCCCTTGATCAAATGTCAGATCTAAGGGGTCTCTACCATGGAAAACTTATATCAATATATCTTAAACTAATATCCTAAACTACTCAAAATAAAAGAAGTCCTTATCAATCACAAGAGAGCCTTATAACTATAACTTAGAACAGTTTGAACAATGGGGCACAGCAAGAGCCACAAGTTTAATCATTACTTACAAGCCTAATGTCTAATTATAAAAACCTGTTCTACTCGTATACCTAAGAATTTGTCATTGAGCTCCTGACCCAGATTCCACAGAGTAATTCAGTGTGGTCAGTTTCAGGCTTAATAACTAACATAAGCCCTAGTGGTCATATGGAAAATAAAGTTGTAGAAATATAGAGAGATAAAGTTAACCATCGCAGCGCCATATTGTTTCACATCAATTCCTCAGAAAAGGGAAAAATGCCTTGCTTTTTTTCCCTATTTTATCAGACAAGGATGCCTTGCTTCACTTGTCATGAGGAAGATGTCACACAAAGTGACAGTCTCTGACCTCACACTTTAGTTGGAGACACAAGTAATTACACTGTTGAGAGAAGCAATCTGCTATGGGTCCTGAGAATCCCTGCATGTTTCTTGCTTGGTATGCCAAGAAAGCAAGATCCTGATAGCTGTCTATATAGGTCATTTCTTAGGGTTGTGTTTGAAGAAAGGATCCCTTAAAGGATGAGGTGCTCCCCTTGGACAAAGAACAGGCACACTTACCACTCACTGTAATGCCCTCCTTGATGGGCCCTTCAGGGGGCCTGGAGGACATGGGGAAATAACACAAACTTGAAACTGTAGCTACTACTTTTACAAAATAATCAAGTCATTTGTCTCTTAGCCAGAGTTTCATTTCTTCTGCCACAATCCATGAAATAGTAATGAATTACTTTGTTATTTTGTATCTCAGATACAGGGAAGTTTTTGATAATGACATGTGAAGTGGAGATTAGTGCTACAGAGAAAATAGAGAAGAAACAGAAAAGAGGAATTGTGGGATTGGGGATGTAGTGGTTGAGTACTTGCCTAGCATGTGATGTAGCTGAGTGGTAGAGCACTTGCCTAGTATGTGTGAGGCCCTGGGTTCAATGTCAAACACTGAACAAACCAAAAGGGGGGGAGGGATAAAGAGTATGGAGGGGCTGCTATTTTGCAATTTTCTTTCTTTCTTTCTTCCTTTCTTTCTTTCTGGTCTGGGGATTGAACCCACAGCCTAATATGTGCTAGGCAAGTGTTTTACCACTAAGCTACAACCCAGACCATGTGACTTGCAATTTTAAACAAGGTTTTTATGAAAGGCCTCTCTGATGACATTGGAGCAGAAATATAAAGTGAGACTGGGAAGCAAGCCATATCACTACTTGGGAGAAGGGCATTTCAGTCAAAGGGAACAGCAGGGACAATAGTCCTGAGGTAGGAGGACACTTGGAATGTTTGAGGAATAGCATAGTGGCTGATGCTGTGGGAAAATGTGTTGGAAGCAAAAGAGCAGAAGATGAGATCAGGGAGATTGTCAAGGACTAGAACACAATGGGCCTGGGAGGTCATTTGAGGAATTGGCAGCACCGAGTGAGATTGGGACATTTGGTGCAAGGTTTGATCAGTGGTGGGCCCTCGTGTCCATTTTAAAAAGGTGACTGCTGTGTGGAGGATAGCTGGCAGCGCTAGGGATCTGAGTGAAAGCAGGGTGCCTGTGAGAACGTGTTACAATAGTCCCAACGCAGACGACAGATGAGTGGCTCAGTGCTGGGTCCTGGCTGAGGAAGTAGTGAGAAGTGGTCAGTTTCAGATATATTTTAAGATTAGAATAGACAATTTTGCTTTCGGATTGAGGGGAGTGAAGAAAAGTCAAGAGTGACCCCAAGCTTTAGTTCTGAGCAACCCCAGGAATGGAGTCAGCTGAGATGGGAAAGACATAGAAGGAGCAGGTCTGGAAGGAATCAAGAGTGCCTTGAACAAGCACGAATGAACAAAAGTGAATAAAAGGCCTGTCCAGAGCCTTAGATACCTGGGACCAATGTGGGACCCTCAGAAAAGGAGGTAGCGAGCTGGGCACGGTGGCGCACGCCTGTAATCCCAGCACTTTGGGAGGTTGAGGCAGGAGGATCTCGAGTTCAAAGCCAGCCTCAGCAGTGGCGAGGCACTTAGCAACTCAGTGAAAACTTGTCTCTAAATAAAATACAAAAAAGGGCTGGGGATGTGGCCCAGTGGTCGAGTGCCCCTGAGTTCAATCCCCGGTACCACCAAAAAAAAAAAAAAAGAAAGAAAGAAAAGGAGGTAGCGCACCAGTAATCCCAGCGGATCCCGAGTTCAAAGCGTGGTGCTAAGCAACTCAGTGATACCCTGTCTCTAAATAAAATACAAAATAGGGCTGGAGGTGTAGCTCAGTGATCGACTGCCCCTGAGTTCAATCCCCGGTACCAAAAATAAAATAAAATAAAATTTAAAAAGCGAGGTAGCGGTTCCTTTAAGAATGCCCCGCCTCTCCTCCGCGAAGCCCCGCCCAGAAAGGACCACGTGTCTTTCCGCCATAGATTAGGGGCGGACCTCAGCACGGTTTGAAAGTCCGGCGCGCACAGCGGAAGGGGCAATCCGGCTGCGATCGAGATGTCGGTGTTAAGGCCGCTGGACAAGCTGCCCGGACTAAAACACGGCCACCGTCTTGGTAGGTGTCGGCGAGTGGTGCCCGCCCACCCGTTTCGCCGGTGGGCCTTCCTCCCTTGGCTGCCTAGAGTCCTCTGGCTTCTGCGCTCTCAGAACCGAGGCGCGCGCTATTCCTCGCTGCAGGCGGGACCGCCGCGCTCTGAACCAATCGGAGTAGCCGCTCTCCGAGGCTGAGGGACACACCCACCAATCGATGCGCGACATAGTCTTTCCCAGCTTGTGATTGGCGAGGCGGGTGGGCGGGTACCAGGACGCCTGGCAGGGCGCCCTCGCTGGATCTTGCTTTCGCTCAAGCTGGGCTTTGGCCTCAGATAGAGGTCCGGCGGACCGAGGGACTGTGGGACTGTGGGAGTGGGTAGTAGGTGAGGTGCCACAGGCCTGGAGCGGGCCTAAACTTCAGACCCCCTGCGGGGATCCTCCTCTCGGGAAATAGCCTCCTCCGAGCTACTTTCAGGCTGTGGCCTGATCCCCCAGGGAGGGGTTCACAGAGCCGGGTTCTCCGGAGGAATTGTCCTGCCCAGGTCTCACCCCGATTGCTTTCTCTCCCTGGACAGCTGGTGGGCTCGGAGGATGTTCTCCTGCAGCAGCTGGCGGACTCGATGCTCAAACAGGACTGCGCGTCTGAGCTGAGCGTGTAAGTAGCTAAGGCTGTGCGGGAACTCTGGCTGGAAAAGAGGGAGAGGGAGGAGAGCCTCAGAGGGGGTGCCTGCCAGCCACTTCCTCCCAGCCGCCAGCAGTCCTCCCTGAGCCTGCCTGTCCTCCCCGAAGCCAGCTCCTTGTATCTTACCTCGCTTGTTCACACCCTGCACAGGACCCACTTGAGCACCCCGTCCATCACTCTCAGTCGGAACACTTGTTTTGCTCTTAGGACCTATCAACATAAAGGATCACCTGTCCACCTGTTGGTTCACTTGTTTCTTGTCTGCCACCCCCATGGACCTTGAGCAGCAACTGTCATGGAGTAAATGCTCAATTAATAATTGCTGAATTAATCGGGTTAATTCAAGATTCAAGAAAGATTTCCAGGGCACAGTGGTGCACACCTGTAATCCCAACCAATCTGGAGGCTGAAGCAGGAGAATCCAAAGTTAAACACCAGTCTGAGCAACTTAGAAACTGTCTCAAAATTCAAAATTTTTTGTAAAGCGTAGAGGACATAGCTCAGTGGCAGAATGCTCCTGGATTCAATCCTTAGTACCACAAAAAAAAAAAAAAAAAAAAAAAAAAAAGAAAAGAAAAGAAAGGAAGGAAGGAAGAAAAGAAGAAAGAAAAGGAAGAAACAAAAATTTTGAGGGGGAGGGAATGCTAGAAATGTATGAGGGATAAGGGTAGTGAAATGGAAGGTAAGAGTTTCCCAGGAAACATGGTGAAATGAAGCTGAACCACAAAATCATCTTCTCCAAAAAGCCTAGTGAAATTAATTGAAAAATAGCAAAAATGAGCAAACTTCACAGGCTGAAAAAAATTCTGTCATGTTTTGCCTGCTAACCTTGCAACTCCCACAATTAAATTATGAAAATTCTTTAGTACCCGCCCCCCAAGTTTGGAGAAAAGGTAACTAAAGAAGTGCATTTTGATTTCCTTTTTCTGACTGGAAGGAAGCAGAAACAGCTGCTACATCAAGTGACTGAAAATTTGTGTCATTCTCCCTGATAGAAAGATAAGGCCCAGTGGTCTGTGTTGAAGGAGAATGGTTCAGATCCGGAAGGTATTTCCTCAGTGGGAACTAGAATGTCTTTTACTGGGTAGAATAAGCCCTGCAACAGCACTTTCAAAAATCTCTGATGAGGGAGTGTAGTCTTTTCCCTCGGAGTAAAGATTGTTTACAGGTCTGTCTGTGTTCTATGCATCTCACCAGGCTTCTCACTACAGAATATTAAACACAGTAACCCACAATCTCAAATAAAAAAGGATTTTTTTTTTTTTTTTTTTTAGTACCCGGGGTTGAACCCAGGGGTGCTTAACCACTGAGCCCCATCCCTAGCCCTTTTTTATATTTTATTTTGAGACAGGGTCTCGCTGAGTTGCTTAGGGCATTGCTAAGTTGAGGGTGGCTTTGAACTTGAGATCCACCTTCCTCAGCCTCCTAAGCCGCTGGGATTACAGGTGTACACCCTACACCTGCTGGAAAATGATTTTTAAAATGCATTTAGGGGGCTAGGATTGTGGCTCAGTGGTAGAGCGCTTGCCTAGAACGCGTGAGGCACTGGGTTCAGTTCTCAGCACTGCATATGAATAAATGAATTAAAATAAAGGTCCATCAACAATTCAAAAGATTTTTTTTAATATTTATTTATTTACTTTAGTTGTACACAATGCAATGCATTTATGTTTACGTGGTGCTGAGGATCGAACCCGGGCCGCGCACATGCAAGGCAAGTGCTCTGCCACTGAGCCACAATCCCAGCCCCAAAAGATATTTTTTTAAAAAAATGCATTTAGCCAGGTGTGTGATATGCACCTGTGGTCCCAGCTGCTTGAGAGGCTAAGACAGGAGGATTGCTTGAATCCAGTAATTCAAGGCCAACCTGGGCAACATAGAGAGCTCTGAGTCTGAAAAAAATAAGTAAAGCTAAAAATCCATTTAATTAGTATCAGAGTAAATGGAAAATACAGGAAAAACATTTCCTACATTTAATAAGAACAAGATGGAAAAAAGTGTCATGAGAATCATTGCAAATGGGGGAGGGGCAAGTCTCATGGCATACAAACAGCCACGAAGAACCCACTCTGGAAAAAATACAGAAAAAGGAGCCTGGTGCAGTGGTGCACACCTGTAATCCCAGCCCCTCAGGAGGCTGAGGCAGAAGGATTGTGAGTTCAAAGCCAGCCTCAGCAACAGCAAGGTGCTAAGCAACTTAGTGAGACCCTGTCTCTAAAAATAAAATACAAAATAGTGCTGGGGATGTGGCTCAGTGGTTGAGTGCCCCTGGGCTCAATCCCTGGCACACATACCCCCCCAAAAAATATACAGAAAAAGGAATACAAAAGTCCTCTTTGAGTGCTCTGGGTAATTAAAAATTTTAATAATAAAATTAATTTTTAAAAATATTCATTTGGGTGCTGTGGCACACACCTGTAATCTCAGGACCTCAGGAGTCTGAAGCAGGAGGATCTCAAATTTGAGGCCACCCTGGGCAACTTAGACCCTGTCTCAAAAATAAAAAGAGCTTGGCATGTAGCTTAATCATGGAGTATCCCAGGGTTTGATCCTCTGAACCACCAGAAAAGAAAGAAACATACAAAGACCAACTGGAAAAAACAACAGAAAGAGGAATTGGGAAGCTGAGGAGCTAAGGGTAAAAAAAAAAGGGAGGGGAGGCAAAAAATAATACTGTTTGAGATCTAGCTAATGAATACATGGAGACAGGATCAGAGTAGATGTGGTTGAAAACTAAATTTACAAAGAAGAAAGGTTCGAGAAAAATAGCAAGAGCATCCAAAGATATATAACAGCATTTTCTGAAATGAATGAAAAGTTGAATTTGTCCATTAAGAGGGTAATGTATTCTTTTTTTAAATTTTTATTTATAGTAGTAGTATGTATTACAATTCATACTGCACATATAGAGCATCTTTTAACACAAAACAGTTTGTATACAAAGTATATTTGTAGCATTTAAGTCTTCAATCATGCATTTAGAATAATGATATCCATCTTATTAAACTACTTTTTTTTTCCTGGTAATGTATTTTTTTTTAATATCTATTTATTTACTTTAGTTGTACACAATGCAATGCATTTATGTTTACGTGGTGCTGAGGATCGAACCCGGGCCACACATGTGCAAGGCGAGCGCTCTGCCGCTGAGCCACAACCCCAGTCCCCGGTAATGTATTCTTGTTACAGGAAAAATGGATGTAGAACACAGAGTACTTGATGTCAAGTTATATCCTAGTTACGTTATCAAACTCAAGAGTGAATAATTCTTCAGACTTTAAGGCTGGAAAAGCAAATCACCTGTTTGGTCACCTGTATACGCAGTTGCCACGTATTTCCAGTTCTCAGTGTTTGCAGCCCCTGGCAGTAATTAAGATTGTACTTCTTGGTCTCATATGGTTGTGTGGGGCCACGTGACTGGTTCTAGCCAATGAGACAGGCACAAAAATGATTGTCTCTTCAGTACTGCAGCATTTAATTGCTAGTAAAATAATTCCCCTGGCCCTTTGCCTCCCCATAGCGACCAGCAGTGTTCCAAAGTGGCGGCTTCATCAACCTAGGTCCAGAGTTAGAGCAAAATATGGGTATATGTAGTAACTAATAACAATGATATTGAGGCATAAATATGCATTCATAATGTCCAAGTGGTAGGATGAAGTGTACGAATGTTAATTTTCTCACTTTTCATAATTGAGAATCAATTCAATATAGATAAAATTGAAATATAGTTTACAATGGTGGCAGTTAGTCCAGCATAGTGGCATTCACCTCTAATCCCAGTGACCTAGGAGGCCAAGGCAGGAGGATAGCAAATGGCAAATTTGAGACCAGCCTGGGCAACTTGGCAAGACCCTATCTTGAAATAAAAGGGCTCGGGTTATAGCTCAGTGGTGAACTGTCCCTCCGTTCAATCCCCAGCTACCTCCCACCCCCACAAGTGGCGTCAGCTTCTTATTTTTCTTCACAGTCTGTTTTTATTTACTTATGTGTTTTATTTTGCAGTAGTGGGGATGCAAGTTAGGACCTTGAGCATGCTAGGCAAGCATTCTGCCACTGAGCTACATCCCCTGTTGCATACTCTTTGGTTAAGCTCTTTTAGGGAAACTCTTTTGATTAAAGAAATAGCCTATCCAAAGTTCATCTACTTTTTTCAGTTATACTTGGTTTTCTGCTTCTGTTCAATTCAAGTTAAATGAATGCTATTATTCCATTTTTAGATTGTATCTATACTGTTGTCTGGATGTGTATACATTATATAAGCATGTTTGCCAAAATGTTCTGTTACTAATTTCTTTTTTTTTTTTTTTTTTTTTTTGTGGTACCGGGGATTGAACTCGGGCACTCAACCACTGGGCCACATCCCCAGCCCTTTTTTGTATTTTTTTATTAGAGACAGGGTCTCACTGAGTTGCTAAGTGCCTCGCCATTGCTGAGGCTGGCTTTGAACTCGCGATCATCCTGCCTCAACCTCCCAAAGTGCTGGGATTACAGGCGTGCGCCATCGCGCCCGGCTCTGATACTAATTTCTAGGTGACTGACTTTGGGGTATATGTGAATATTTTTTTTAAATATTTATTTTTTAGTTGTGGTGGACACAATACCTTTATTTTATTCATTTTTTTTTTTTAATGTGGTGCTGAGGATCGAACCCAGGGCCTCGCATGTGCTAGGCCAGCGCTCTACCACTGAGCCACAACCCCAGCCTGTATATGTGAATATTTTAAACTTGTAATTTTTTTTTACTTTTTGCTATTTCTCCATTTCTTAAATTATAGTCTGGTGAAGGGGAAAATAGGTAATAGAAATATGTGAAAATGGGTAAAAGTAGAGGCTTCAAGAAAAACCTTCAGGGAAAGGGGTGCAGCTCAGTGGTGGAGCACTTGCCCAGCATACTCTAGGCCCCGAGTTCCATCCCCAGCATCAAAAACAAAACCCAGAGACCAAGCCCATACACGAATTACTTGCCCAGGGTCACATTAGCTTGGCAATTGACAGAACTAGGACTTGTGTCCACATCTGTCTCAAAAGGGGTTCAGCCTTAACCTCCTAAACTTTACAGCCCAACACCCCCTCTTCTGAGACTGGTCTCCCTCAACAAAGTGACCTCCCAAGCCCTGCACCATGTGCCGTGTAGCTCACCAGATCCTTTTGCCATGGTGGTTACTAAACAGATCCCTTTTCTAGCATGGGGAATTGGACAGGAGGGTGATGGGTAGGACTGGATTGTCTTGCCTCTGCTCCTTCAAGAAGTCTTGCCTGGCTGGGTGTGGTGATGCACCCCTGTAATCCCAGCAGCTCAGGAAGCTGAAGTAGGAGGATCATAAGTCTGAGGCCAGCCTCACCAACTTAGTGAAACCCTAAGCAACTTAGCAAGACCCTGTCTCAAAATAAAAAATGGAAAAAAAGGCTGGGGATGTTGCTCTGTGATTGAGTGCTCCTGGGTTCAATCCTCAGTGCCAAAAAAAAAAAAATGAATAAAGAGAAGTCTTGCCTGCAGAGTGTCAGGTGAATAGGTGAGGAGCCCTTGGCATCCTCTTCCCCTATGAAGGGAAGCACATGAATGGTCACCGTGAGTGGGTATGTTTGTCTTTAATGCTGTGATTTCTTGTTTTTCAGCCACTTGGCAAAGTCCCTCCCTTTACCCTTCAACATGAATCGGCCTCGAATCGACCTGATTGTGTTCGTGATTAACCTTCATAGCAAATACAGGTAGGAACCAGAGCACAGAGTCCTCAGCACCCAGGCTGACCTGATTGGACGTGTGCTAGGACAGTGACCTTACTGGCCATAGGCAGGGAGGAGGCAGAGAGCAGCTGCCTGGGGTCAGCCTAGAGGGCAAGGAGGGAGGAGCAGGTGGGCAGTGCACAGTGCTTAGGAGACACCCACAAATCCCACCATGGCCTCTGTTCATTTAACCCTCTGAAAACTACTCTGTGTACCCAATGGCAGGCACAGAAATGAACAAAACAGACTACTTTCCTCAGGTGTCCTCGTCCACTGGGAGGACAGTTAGAGTAGCTAGGATACGGACTGTAAAGAGGAAAGCGCTGGGCCCAAACAAGACCTCCAACAGGAAAAAAGACCTCCGACAGCCAGGCCTTAGGTGTGGAAGGTCAAGGCAGACTTTTTGGGGGAGGTAACATCTAAATCCACACCTGAGAGTGAGTCAGGTAAAGATGGGCGTGAGCCCCTCCAGGGTCCAGCACAGAGACCAGCACAGACATCTCGTGATGTGGGGGTTGAGGGAAGGCTGTGTTGGGGACACCTGGGAACCCAGGAGCATGGAGATGGTGGCTACATCTAGCATCAAGAGGACGTCCAGACCTCACTGCCCAGCTAGCTGGAACTAGTCAGCATGGGACAAGAGAAAGAGCTGAGAACTGGCATGATCACCTTATAATAGTGACAAATGCTCATCCCTGGAAAAATAGGACATGGCACACTGTGTGCTCATGCCAAAGAGCGTAACAGTGCCATGCATTTGTATGAGTCGGTTTTGCATGAGTATAACAAACTTCTAAGACAGCTGCCAGGCCCAGTGGTGCACACCTATAATCCCAGCTACTTGGGAGACTGAGGCAGGCGAATCACAAATTCAAGGCCAAACTAGGCAATTTAGCAAGACCCTGTCTTAAAATAAAAGGGCTGGAGATGTAGCTCAGTGGTGGAGCTCTTGGCCCTTAATTCCATCCCCACAATTGCAAAAACAAAGGGAGGGAGGAGGGAAAAGAGGTTTATTTTGCCTCAGTTCTGTAGGTCCAAGGTTGAGGGGCCACGTCTGGTGACGGCCTTCTTGATGGCAGAGTCCCGAGGCCCTGGCCAGAGAAAGGGAGCACGTGTGTGCCTGCCTGGTCTCTCTCACTCTTATAAAAGCACCAGAATTCAATCCTGGGGCCTCACCCGCCCACCTTGTCCAATCCTAATCACCTTCTAAAGCCTCACCTCTAACACCATGGCCACATGAAGTCTTAGGGACACCCTCAAACAATGTCCCAACACTAGCACAGCAGTACTGATAGGGAGTTTGACGATGTGTGGGACCCAAAGAGTAAATGCTTAATTATACCACCATAACGCCCTGAAAAACATTCTGAAAGGATTACACCCCAAGCTGATGGCAGCAGTTCCCTGCAGGAAGTTGGGGTGAAGGGCAGTGCTGAGCCAGGGGACTTTACTTTCTCCGCATGCATCCATGGTTACTGACTGACTGTTTTACAAGTGGAAGTCACTTTTTTAAAAGTAGTTATAAAAAAACTAAACGACCGAGTATTCTTCCAGGCTGTTTTCCTGTTCCCTTCCTCTTGTTCTCTGACCTCTTGGATCAGAGAAACAGGGGCTCTGCTGTCTCTGTTGTGAAGTTTGTCCTCCTCTGGTTTGTTTTCTTGCCTTGGCCTGGCCACCCCAGTCTCCAGAACGCGGAGGAGTCCCTGTGCCATGTGGATGCCAACTTCTTCCTGGGGAGGGTGTGCTTCCTCAGCACCGGCGGTAAGTGCACCCCTCACCTGCCACCCTGCCCCGAGAGAAAGCGGGCAGTTGCAGAGTCCTGGCCTGGGCAGCCTGGCTGACGACTTGAGGACCTGGCTGCTGTCAGTCTTTCTAACAGTGAATCCGAGTAGATAGCTCTGTGGGCACTTGCAGCTGCCTGCTGGCTCCCTGCAGCCTTCAGAGTGAAATCCAGACTCCCCTAAAGACACAAAGTGTTTTGCAGTTTGGCCTCTGCCTTGTCGAGTGTCACCTCCTATTACCCTCATTCTTTGGGTCAACTCTCGTTCGTTCTCTGAAAAAGTCCTGCTGTTGCCGAGGCTTTGTAATATTAACAGTGCAAATGGTAATAGCTGACCTTTATCGAGCTCTCCCTGGGCCCAGGACTGTGGTAGTTGCTCAGTTTTTTATAGCATTCATCATTGAGACCGGTATTATCTGTTTTACAACTGTGGAAACTGGCCACGCAGTAAAGTGACTGGCCCAAAGCCCCGTAGCACTGCTGTGGCGAAGCTGAGAGTCACATGGGTGACAGTCCTAGCCAGGGCCCATCCTTTCGGTAGCTACAGCGGGGTTCTCTCAAGTACTTGGTCCCTCTTGTCTTGTTAGTCCCCACAGATACCTCAAAACTGAGTTCTAGCCGGGCGTGGTGGCGCACACCTGTAATCCCACCACTTGGGAGGCTGAGGCAGGAGGATCGCGAGTTCAAAGTCAGCCTCAGCAATGGTGAGGCACTTAGCAACTCAGTGAGACCCTGTCTCTAATAAAATACAAAAAAGGGCTGGGGATGTGGCCCAGTGGTCGAGTGCCCCTGAGTTCAATCCTTGGTACCAAAAAAAACAAAAAACAAACAAAAAAAACTGAGTTCTAGCATCCCCTCCTGCACCAGGGACATGTGTGACCTGCCTGCCTCTCTAACCATGAAGGGAGTGCTTGGCCCAGATCATGTTCTTTTTTTTTAGTTGTAGGTGGACACAATACTTTTATTTATTTATTTATTTTCACATGTATGGTGCCGAGGATCGAACCCAGGGCCTCACACATGCGAGACGCGCACTCTACCACTGAGCCATAGCCCCAGCCCTGGCACAAATCATTCTCAATACACTTTGAAGAAGGAACGAATGCCTGGCGAGCCCCAGCCCTGGGTTCACCGACTCCATGCTGACCGAGTGGCAGGGGCTCTCACTACCCTCATTTCCTAAGTAGGAACCGTGCGTTAATAGAACGCTCTCTCCCACCCCTTTGAGCTAATTTGATGATGGGACAGGATTGTCACCCATTGACCAGTTAAGAAGCTGACATCCGAGGGGCTGGTAACGACTGTGCCCAGGTCTTGCTGGGCACCGCCTTAGCGCTCTGGGCTTCTCTGCAGCTGGGCAGGAGCATCACTGCAGCCTTCACAGGAACATGGTGCAGAAGCTGGCCCATACCTACCGCAGCCCCCTGCTCTTCTGTGACCTAGAGGTGAGGACACTCATCACAGTGGCCGATGCTACACTTGGGTGTGGGGAAGGGGTCGTCAGTACATTATGGAAACGTCAGGACTGCTTATTGCAGGGTCATCGAGTACCAGGTAAGGTGGCCCCTGATGTGTAGGGGGACATGAGATCCTGGTTTAAGTCCTGGCTTTTGTGCTCACTGGCTGTGACCTCTAGGTACATGAGTGTAAAATGGGTTAAATGCCATCTCTGTCACTTGTAGCCAGGCTTTTCCTTTTCTTCGTTTCTCTGTACTTGTCTTGTTTGTGTATTTGTGGGTCCTTATTCATATCTCGCCCTTCTGCTTATGAGACCAGGTGTCAGATCTCTCATTAACCACTGTGTGCTTCTTGACGGTCACAATGCCCAGTGTCACCGTTACCTCTCCTGATTGCAAACCCTGTCCCAGGCCAAGCAGGACATTAGCAGGCTACAGGCATGTTTGCTGAGTGGGTGGACGTGTGGTGGGCAGGATGCGTGTGGTGTTGGCTTGCTTCCGTTGGTGTCTCCCAAGATGAGCCCCAAGCATGGGCAGAAGCCACATTTCCACGTCAGCCTCTCGCACAGATCAATCCTGCAGCAGGCGTTGGTGTGCTCCCCGTGCTGGGAGGGCATAGGGCCAGCAGGGCCTGCTCTGCCCCCCACCCGTGCACCAGGGGTTCAGTTGCTTTGGGGATCCCTTCCTGAGATTTGAGGTTCATTATGAAGATTCATGGTTCTGCTCTGTTCCGGGTCTGACATCTTTTGGTGGGATGCAGAGAGAACTGAGTGCTCAAGAACCTTCCGCACCATCTGGCCCAGGGGTCTGTGAACCCCTCTGCTTTGGGGGCAGAATCCAGGTGATCTGGGAACTTGGATAAGGGGAAAGAAAAAAAAGGCTTCTTCTTTTCCTCTACTGACTTCTAAGTGAAATCGAACATGGTGGATGTAGGAAGGAGTGTGAGTAGGAGTAGCAAAGTCTGTGTCGACCAGTAGACGTGGTGATGTTTACCTGCCACTTTAGGACTGGACAGTCCTGGCTGTTCGACCTGCCACCTGCTCCACCCTAGACCAGTGCAGTTGGTAATGTACACGCTACTCTATCACAAACTCGGGTTTTGTGTTTGACAACTATTTTTAGGACCCCTGACTAGATGGATGCTCTGATCCCACAGATGGGACCATGAGGCCCCTGCGCACCTGCAGTGCCTCCCCCTCCAGGCTTTCCTCCCAGCACAGCGCTGAGGAAACTGAGGCTGAGAAGAGGCCCCTGCTCGAGGTCACAGAGCTAGTAAGTTGGGCAGGCCAGTTAGCACAGCTGTCCCCATCACGGTCTGCTGTTGTGACTTGGAGCCAGTCTCCTGCCACAAAGGAGTCTCACTGAGGAGGCATCTTTGACCCACAGCTCACACACGTGGATGCCCTGGGTCCGCCAGCCTGAGGCAGGTGCAGTTCTGTGTGTGGCCATGAGATGGCAGGCCACACCAGCTCCTGGGTTCTCTCTAGCCCGAAACCAGCTGTGGCTGACCAGGTAGGAAGCAGAGGCCCCAGCCCACTGACTACGTCCTTCAAATGAAGCCCCAGAGTTTGGTCTGGCTCCTCTCCACAGGCCCCTGTTGTCCTTTTCAGAGCACCCCTTCTGCATAATCAGAGGAGGTGTGTGATTTGCCCAGCAGAGCAAATACGCAGGTCTGCTGGTCAGGCCTGTGCTGGTGCCTGACTCAGATGCTGGTCTTGCCCTCTTGATCTAGTAAGATGAAGATTGCTGGGTTTTTGAAGCCTGGTGTAGAATTGTCATTTTTTCCTGTACGTCGTGGGCAGAGTCGTGACTATGGTCAGACTTGGGTTTTGGGTCCTTGTCCCAGTGTGCTGTGTGGGTGGGAGGAGGAGGCAGCTATGGAGCCCAAGCCAGCAATGGATTTGGCGGCAAAGGCTGCAGAATGTAGAGCTGGAGGATTTATTCCACAAATACTTCTCATGTATACGCAGTGTGCCAGGCACTGCTCTAGGTCCCAGGGATACAGCATAGAACAAAACAGTAAAAATTCCCAGACTAGGGCTGGGGATACAACTCAGCTGGTAGAGTGCTTGCCTTGTCTACTCAAGAGCCTGAGGCAGGAGGATGACTTTAGCCAGGTTTTGGAGACCAACCTGGACAGCATATCGAGACCCTGTCTCAAAAAATCCTGACTCTGTTCTAGTCAAGAAAGCAGAAATGGTAAAGGAGTAGAATACAGGGCTGCACTCACCTATAATCCCAGTGACTCAGGAGGCAAGGAAGGAGGTTCTCAAGTTCAAGGTCAGCCTCAGCATCTCACTGAGAACCTGTCTCAAAATAAATAAAAAGGGCTGGGGATGTGGTGCAGTGGTAGAACACCTCTGGGTTCAATCCCTAGTACCCCCTACCAAAAAAAATGTATAATTTTTTAGAAAATGGGGGTCTGATAGGCCAGGTGGAGGTAAAGGGGCAAGATTTAGGTAGAGCAACCAGGGAGGCCTCACTGCAAATGTGACTTTCAGATAGAGACCTGAGGAAAGTAAGAGGACAGGCGTGGTGGTACCCAGTAGAAGAGCAGCATCCAGTGCTGAGGCCTGCGTCTGGAGCTTGCCCGGTGTGTCCAGAGTCCATCACGGAAGGCCAGGGTGGTGGGAGATAAGTCAGAGTAACAATGTGACCAGGTCAATGGGGCCTTGTGGTCACAGCAAAGACTGTGGCTTTTGCTCTGAGTGAAACCAGAGCCATTGAGGTCTGGGAAGAATGCAGCCTGGCTTGTGTTTTTGTTTTGTTTTGTTTTCATTTATTTTTTTAGTATATATTTATTTGTTTTAATTGTACACATTCCTTTATTCTTATGTGGTGCTGAGGATGGAACCCAGGCTATACACATGCTAGGCGAGCGCTCTCTACCGCTGAGCCACAACCCCAGCCCCCCCCCCCCCCGGCCTTTTTTTTTTTTTTTTTTTTTGTAGTAGTAGTAGTAGTAGTAGTAGATGGACAGAATGGCTTTTTTTTTTTTTTTTTTTTTTTTTTTTTTTGGTACCGGGGATTGAACTCAGGGGCACTCAACCACTGGGCCACATCCCCAGCCCTTTTTTGTATTTTATTAGAGACAGGGTCTCACCGAGTTGCTAAGTGCCTCAGCCTCCCAAGTGCTGGGATTACAGGCATGCACCACCGCACCTGGCTAAAGAGTGAAGCTCTTTTTTTAAAATATTTGTTTTTTAGTTGTAGTTGGACACAATACCTTTGTTTTATTTATTTATTTTTATGTGGTGCTGAGGATCGAACCCAGAGCCTCACACGTGCAAGGCGTGTGCTCTACCACGAGCCACAACCCCAGCCCCCTAGAATGACTTTATTTTATTTGTTTCATCTTTATGTGGTGCTAAGGATCAAACCCAGTGCCTCACACATGGGAGGCAAGTGTTCTGCCACTAAGCTGCTGCCCCAGTCCCTGGCTTGTGTTCTAAATGGGTCCCTCTGAGGGCTGGAAAGAGACGAGACTGAGGGAGACAAGAACAGAAATGGGGAATTGGGTCCAGAGGGTCTTTTTGGAAGAGTTAAGAGTAGCCTGGCCAGGAGCAGTGCATACCTGTAATCTCAGTGACTCTGGGAGGCTGAGGCAGGTGAATCACAAGTTCAAGGCCAGCCTGGGCAACTTAATAAGACCCTGTCTCAAAAAATAAAAAGGTCGGGGGCTGGGGTTGTGGCTCAGTGGCAGAGTGCTTGCCTCGCACGTGCGCGGCCCAGGTTCGATCCTCAGCACCACGTAAACATAAATGCATTGCATCGTGTACAACTAAAGCAAATAAATAAATATTTAAAAATAAAATAAAAAGGTCTAGGGATATAGCTCAGTGGTAGAGCACCTCTGGGTTCAATCCTGAATACCACACACACAAGAGTGGCCTGGACTTGGTGGTAGCCAGGGAAGAAGGGGACAGGATGCCCACGACTCTGGGAGTTTCCAGAGTGGAGGCAACCAGAATGTGCTCATGCCAGGCATGGTGGCGCACGCCTGTAATCCCAGCACTTGGGAGGCTGAGGCAGGAGGATCGCGAGTTCAAAGCCAGCCTCAGCAATGGCGAGGCACTTAGCAATTCAGTGAGACCCTGTCTCTAATAAGATACAAAAAAGGGCTGGGGATATGGCCCAGTGGTCGAGTGCCCCTGAAGAATGTGCTCATGACCAGATGTGAGGGAGGGAGAGGTGAGTGGAGAAAGGCTCTAAAGTCCGTGGCCTGACCGCTAGAGGGTGGCTCTGCCTTTGGCTGCAATGGGCAAGACTGCAGGAGCAGGGCTTAGGGCCACCAGGGCCACTGCTGTGGACGTGAGCCATCGAGGGTAGAAGTCCTAATGGTGCACACGTGCATGTGACACTTCAAGGTCTGGAGATGTAACTTGTTATCCTCAAAAATTGGGTGGTTTTAAAACCATAGAACCAGGTGAAGTCACTTAGGGATTGAGCATGAGAGAAGGAAGCCAAGAACCAAGCCCCAGCTTTGGTGTTGGGCAAAGACGAGGGAAGTGCATGGGCAGTAGGTGGGCGTGGGTGGGCACCATACCAACAGCAAGGTATAAAGGGCTTTCAAGCAGGGCTGAGAGGCCCTGGCACCTTCTGGTAGCACCAGCACAATGAGGGTGGAGAAGTTACCACTGGATTTTGAGCCAAGGTTGTGGGTGACAAGTGGGGGGTTTGAGGTGGAGGAGTTGAGGGAGCCATCTTGAGTCTGAGACAGGCCTGGCTAGCACCCCTGCTGCTGGCTGGAGAGGCACTTCTGAGGCCACCTGTTGGCCAGGGGAGTCAGGGAGCGTTGTGATTTGTTCTTCCAGCAAGCATTTACAGAGCATCTCGCACCCGGCCCGCATTAACCTGGCTCCCTCAGCTGCCCTCGGGTAACCAGCCCTGCAGAAGCTCCAAGACAGGGGTTCCTTATGGAGAGCACCTCCGTATTCGGGGTGAGGGCCTCCCTCCCATCCCTCTGAGTGTCTTCCTCAGATGCCAGTAAGTGGACCTTGGGGGCTTGGGCGTGGCTCAGATCCCAGCTCCGCAGTCTCTGCCTGTGTGACCCTGGACAGTGTACTTGGCTTTGCCTGTCTTGCTCGTCAAGGTCTACTTCCTCTTGAGCAGGGCTTATGGTCTTTGGGTGTCTCTGGAAGTTGTTTGAAGGGCTGGGTGAGCAAGCAGGTGGGAAGCATGAACAAGGGTGTGGCCATGATGGACCATGATACCCTGAGCTGCCCCCAAGTCTCGTCCCCCAGCTCTGCCTGCACAGCTGCCCAAAGGCCCAAGTCTCCCTGCCGCTCTCTGCTCCTTGCAGGTGGAAGACTTCCGAACCACCATGGCGCAGCGTCTGGTGCGCATGCTGCTGATCTGTGCCGGCCACGTACCTGGTGTCTCAGCCCTGAATCTGCTGTCTCTGCTGAGGACCTCTGAGATCCCTCCACTAGAGGAGCTGTGAGGGCCACTGGCCCCCGGCTGTCCCTCCCCACTGTGGACCCCATTAGCCGTCACTGTTGGTGAAGACACAGGCTGGGTCGGGCTCCCCATGCCCCAGCAGGACACCGGGAAGGATGGGGAAGAAGCCCAGCTGCTGAGGCTCCAGCCCCCTCCAACGCCCACGCTCATCCTCTGAGGAGGTACATCTCCACTTAAGATTTCACTGGAACAAAGGGCTCTTGGCTAAAAAAAAGTCTGAAGATCACTGGTCTCGTCCACCACTTTGACTTTGCAAATGAGGAAACTGACTCAGAACAATGAAGACAGGAGGTGGGGGGAGCTTGGACTCCACATCCTGGCGCCCCCCCCCACTCTTATGGAACTTGGCTGTTGCTTCTGGGAGCCTCAGTTTCCCCAGCTGCACACGGAGATGTTTGTACTTAACTCACACTGAGGACTGACTGGAGTGAAGGGGAGGTGCCCGAGACTGACCATACCCACACTTGTGGCTTGATAGACCTCCTGAGACCTGGTGCTAATGCTCTGCACAGGCCAGGCAAGGGCTCAGTGAGCAGTCACCGTTATTTGAAATCACACAACTGAGTTTAAAAACTGGTGCAAGGGGCTGGGGTTATAGCTCAGTGCCTACCACGCATGAGGCACTAGATTCGATCCTCAGCATCACACAAAAATAAATAAATAAAATAAAGGTATTGTGTCCATTTATAACTAAAATAAATAAATAAATAAAGGTTCAACTTTGCAAATTGAGAATTTGCCCCTGAGGTCAGGTTTATGAGAAATGAGAGTGGCTGCCTGGGGGACTTTGGGCCTTCAGCAAGAGATTATGCAGTGGCAGTTGCTCTCTGTTTCCCTTGAATCTAATTTGGAAATTTGTGAAGTGCTAGGATTAGACTCCAGAAATCCTGCAGCCAGGTCAGGACTTCTGCTGCTGCAGGGAACAGGAGCTCAAGACCGAGGGAGGGGTCTGGCAGGAGAGATCTTGGGGAGAAAGTGGGTCCTGAGCCCTCCCCACCCTCACCAGGCCTGGCCTCAGGCAGGTTCCTGCTTGATATCCTGCTTAGAGCCAGCCTCTGCCTTGTCACCAATGCAGCCATGGCCCATGTTCTTCCGTGAAGAAGGGGCCAACTCAGAACTTGTAAGTGTCCTGAGGGTGAGGCCCAGCCTGCCTCCTTTCTGTAGGTACCTTCTAGAACAAGCGCTGGGCCCCACCCCTAGTGCTAAGTAAGGTTTACACACCTGGCTGACTCCGATGTGTATGCAGCCCCTAGGGCCCGCTGAAGACCTCAGCTGTCTAGATTCCGGTTGAGGCCCCACATGTCACCCGACATTTGTGAGGCACTTCATGCTTCACAGAGCTCTTCTCACAAGGCGGCTCCTATCGCCCTCCCAGCAGACCCGCGGGGTTGCTGATGTTCTCCATTTCACAGTGGGTGGAAGGGAGACCTGTAATTGGAGGTGTGTCCACAGTCACAGCCAATCAGCGGCAGAACAGCCCGGGCTGCCTGGGTCCTCAGCTGTTCTGTGTGGCTAATCTTTGAGCAAAGGCGTGGCATCTCCACAGGCAGGCCTGGGTGGGAAGCAGGGGTAGACCGGCCTGGGCCTGAGAAAGCAGGCCTCAGGGCAGTCCCTTAACCCCACCTGGGGTGGAGCTAGGACGCCGGAGGGGAGCAGGCTAGGAAAAGGCAGGGCCCACACCACAGGAGGGGAGCCCAGTGGGGCTCTAAGCAGGCCTCAGCCTGCTGCAAGGAAACCCTGGGGCATGTGGCCAGGGAGGCCAGGGTCTCTGCCGGAGGGTGGTGGGCCCAGGTCTGCAGAAGAGGCAAGAGGTCAAGGTTTGTGTTGTCTCTGAAGGCAGAGGCCCAGAAGGCTCAGCCTTCGCAGAGGGCCCCAAGCATTGTCCCCAGCACCCTCTATATTCTGGGCCATAAAGGGCGGCTTTGCTGGGGCTGGCGGGAGTGGAAGGCAGTGAGGGCCCTGAGGTATCTCCAGGGATGTCACCTTTTGCTTAAGACCCGGAGGCCTTCCATCCCCTTTCCCCTTCCCCCAGCCAGCTCACCTCTTTCCCTAAGATCCCTATGCCACATTTTCCTTGCCACCTGGTGCCATTTAACAAGAGAAGTGGCATTGCGTTCTCCAGCAAGGGCTGGGAGCCTTCCAAGTGCTGTCACTGCTGCCAGCTCCCTGCGGAGCTTGGCAGGGCCCTGGAACTGAGAGGCTGCTCTCGGGCTGGGGACTGGCCTGCCCCTGCCCCACAGTGGAGCTGAGTGACACATTTAAATGGCAGCAAGGTGTTCACAGGCCTGCTGTCCCCAGAAGGCTCTGGCAGTGTCTGGAGGAATGCGACTGAAGGAAGGAATGGAGGCCCTGCCCCCTGCCTGCCAGTGTGCCTGGAATGTGTTGGGAGCTGCTGGGGTTGAGGGGCCTCTGGGGTGGCTTCGAGCTGATGGCAAAGCCTCAGGCAGGTCACTCATCTGTAGGATGAGGTCAGGCCAGTGGGGGAGGTGGGTACCAGGGATTGAACTCAGGGGCACTCGACCACTGGGCCACATCCCCAGCCCTGTTTTGTATTTTATTCAGAGACAGGGTCTCACTGAGTTGCTCAGTGCCTCGTTGTTGCTGAGGCTGGCTTTGAACTTGGGCTCCTCCTGGCTCAGCCTCACTAGCCTCTGGGATTACAGGCATGTACCACTGCGCCTGGCCTGGGAGGCAGTTTTTTGTTGTTGTTGTTTTTAATATTTATTTATTTGCTTTAGTTGTACACAATGCAATGCATTTATGTTTACGTGGTGCTGAGGCTCGAACCCGGGCCGAGCACGTGCTAGGCGAGTGCTCTACCACTGAGTCACAACCCCAGCCCCACTGGGAGGCAGTTTTTGAGGGTAGACAAGGACCGTGGGCCACAGGTCTGAGTGGGCAGCCTGAAGATCCCACAGATGTCCCTTCAGGTGGGTCTGGAAGCCACCTGCTCCCTGCTCTCCAACACGCCTGAGCCCCTACTGTCTGGATGAGGTGTCAGATTCAGGGGGGCAGGGCTTGCTTAAAGCCACAGGTTCGTTTGTTCCGCTGAGGCCACCTAGTTGTGGTCAACCCTCGGCCTACCCTACGGAGCTCACCTTCTCTGCAAGAGGTGGCCCTGACCCAAGAGTTCTGGCCCTAGCCAGGCACAGTGGCACACGCCTGTAATCCCAGACACTCTGGAGGCTGGGGCAGGAGGATCACATGTTCAAAGACATCCTCAGCAACTGAGTATTGTCCTAAGTAACAGTGAGACCCTGTCTCAGAGAAAAAATCAAAAGGGCTGGAGGCGTGGCTCAGTGGTAAAGCACTGTTGGGTTCACTCTCTGGTTAAAAAGAAAAGCAATGGCCCCAATCTGGTGGTATTTCCCACCCCTGCCAAGGACACAAGGCCTTCCTAGCAAGGGCAGGCTCTGCAGCATGGCACCATGTGTCCTTCAGCCCCGGTGGGCAGAGGCAGGGCAGGTCGGCCACAGAGGAAGTGGTGCAGTGGGAAAGGGCTGGGCCTGTGGGTCCCACCTCCAGGCGTGGTGACCAGCTTGCAGCATGACCTGGGGCAGTGACTTCCCATTGCTGGCTCCACCTCTTGAGGCGGAGAAGCCCTGTGCTTTGTCCTCTGTTCAGCCTCCCTGAGGGCTGGCTTGTTATCCAGGGGAACACGGACAAGGTGGCCTTGCAGGTCCCTGAGACAGCTCTGCCATGGCCTGCCCCAGGTGAAGCGTGCTGGGCCAGGCTCCCACACACAGGGGCCTTGTCTAGAAGCACTCGCTGGCTTAGACCCCCTTCCCTCCAGTCTCCTAGGGCCAGAGGACAATGGCCATTGTGAGAGGACTTCCCAAGACACTCGGGCTGAGAGAGACAAGGTGGGTGGCCAGGCCCTGCACACCTCTGTAGGCTCTGCCTGAGATGGTTCCCTGGACTGGGGGCCGCTAAGGACAAGCTCCAGAAGGGGGATTGGGTGGGTGGTCCACGGTCCCCTGGACCTGGGCAGAAACAGCTCTCCTTGAGGGCACCTCACATCAGAGGAATGCCAAAGGCACTTGGGAGTCCCCGGGGGTGATCGCCTTGCAAGACCAGCCCAGAGGAGTCCCGCACTTGACCCTGCTCTGAGACCAGCCTCCCTGGGAGGGAACACAGGCCCCTCAGGCTGGACCTGACCCCACTCTCTACTCCCTGTGGGGTCTACAGATGGACAGGCCCCACAGGTATGTGTAGGAGCTTGGCCTGCCTGGCCTGGCCCTTTCTTCTCTAGCTGTTGCAAGGCAGGAATGGCCGTGCCTCTCCCCCACAGGGTGGCTGGAGGTGTGGGTGCCGAGCTGCTTGGACCAGGTGGTGGGGCTGCATGTGTTCCTGGTCACTGTAAGGCACTGCTGCTCCCCAGATGGACCTGGGGTTCCATCAAGGTTGCACTCTCACCAGGCCTTCTGCAGCTCCCCTTGTTGAAGAGTGCACCCCAGTCCCCTGGCACCCCCCACTCTGAGTTTTCCTCCCCAGTGATTATTTTTCCCTGTGTGGGGGGATACTAGAGATTGAACCCAGGGGAGCTTTACCGCTGAGCCACATCCCCAGCCCTTTTGATTTTTCATCCGGCCACTCCCCATTGCTTCTCCTCCCTCGCCTACTCTACTGTGTCCCTGCTCGTGCTTGGCTCTAGGACTCCCTGCTGCTGCCCCAGAACCCAGAGCAGTGCCTGGTACATAGTAGGTGCTAGGTTGGCATCTGGTGGAAAACCAGGTGCCTGCCCACGGTATTGGCCTGTGTGTTCACACAGGGTCAGAAGCCTGCAGGAGGCCCTGCAGGACCTGCAGCTCCTGGTCCCTGCTCTGTGGTGCCAAGAGAAGCCTGGAGGGGAACCCCTAGGAGGTTCCTGCTCCTCCCTTCCAACCCTCCCACCTGGGCCTCACACACGTGGGACTCCACTCCCTGTGGCTGGGACGCTGAGGGGCTGTGGTCTCCTGTCTGACCTCAAATGGAGGGCCCCACGTCCCCAACCTATGTTGAGAGAATGGCTGGGGCTGCCCAGTGGGGACCTGTGGCAGGCCAGTGTGTGCATGGGGGGGAGTGGGCTTGAGGCTGAGAGCTGGGCTGTAAGGACCCGGGCGGGGTTCCGCGCTGCTTCTTGGAAAGCGTGGCCAGCCCTCTGCTGGGGACTTCCCAGCAGCATCCCTTATTATTATTTTTTTTTAATATTTATTTATTTGCTTTAGTTGTACACAATGCATTTATTTTTACATGATGCTGAGGATCGAACCCGGGCCGCGCGTGTACTAGGCGAGCGCTCCACTGCTGAGCCACAACCCCAGCCCCAGCAGCATCCCTTTTTGTCAGAGCTAAATTCATGAAAAGGCCAAAGGGAATCTCAATCCAGGAGCTCACAAAGTCAGGTGGCGCCAGGAGAGGACACAGCCCCCAGGACCTGCCTGGCCAAGGGCTGAGGGGAGGCCAGCCAACAGGGCAGTCACACCACGTGGCCCAAGTGTGAAACACCAAGAATCCTTTGTCAACGTGCCAACGTGCGTGGGGCCCAAACAGTCCAGAAAGAGAGGCTGGGGTGCAGAGGCTGCCCCTGGGGAACACAGGGAAACGCCCTTTCCTACTCAGAGCCGTCTGTGTGTTTGAGGGCCTTTTCGTGAGAACATGTTCAGGGCCGGGCGCGGTGGCGCACGCCTGTAATCCCAGCACTTGGGAGGCTGAGGCAGGAGGATCGTGAGTTCAAAGCCAGCCTCAGCAACGGCAAGGCACTTAGCAACTCAGAGAGACCCTGTCTCTAATAAAATACAAAAAAGGGCTGGGGATGTGGCCCAGTGGTCGATTGCCTCTGAGTTTGATCCCCAGTACCAAAAAAAAAAAAAAAAAACACCAAAACATGTTCAGGTATTACTGGCATAATTACAAATAAGCTTATCTTGAAGTTCAGAGTGGATTCCAGCTCTCAGAGCAGTTTCACTTACAAATCTTGGGGCTGGGCATCTCTGTCCCCAGGGACTGCCCCGACACCTCTGGGCTTGTCCCATAGGCACAGAGTGGCCTCACTTCCCCCCACCATGTTCCCAAAGCATGAAGAGCACAGGCCCCATCCCAGCCCCTCGTACCTGCTGCTCATCCTGGGAAGACCCTTTGCCCTTGAGGTCTCTGTTTCCTCATCTTCAGAGGGTTTGGGGGGAATTTTAGGAGCAAAAATGAAAGGAGACATCCTTCTCTCTGACAGACGCCAAATTAATCATCTTTTCCAAAAGGCTGTTCAGTGAATGAAAAGTCAAGAATGTTAAGTCAGACTCAGTTCAAGTGGAAGAGTTTCAGCAACCAAGTCATTCATTTTCTTTTCTTTTAATATTTATTTATTTGCTTTAGTTGTACACGATGCAATGCATTTATGTTTACGTGGTGCTGAGGATCGAACCCGGGCCGCGTATGTGCTAGGTGAGCACTCTACTGCTGAGCCACAACCCCAGCCCTCATTTTCTTTTCTTGCTTTTTTTTTTTTTTTTCTTTCTGATACTGGAGATTGAACCCAGGGGCACTTAACCACTGAGCAACATCCCCAGCCCATTTTCAATTTTTTTTTTTTAAATTTGGAAACAGGATCTTGCTAAGTTGCTTAGGGCCTCGATAAGTTGCTGAGGCTGGCTTTGAACTTGCAATCCTCCTGCCTCAGCCTCTTGAGCCACTGGGATTACAGGTAAATAAAATAAATAAATATAAAGGGTTGGGGATGCAGCTCAGTGGTATAGTGCCCCGAGTTCAATCTCCAGTACCAAAAAAAAAAAAAAAAAAAAAAAAAAAAAAAAAAAAAATCAAATTTACGATATCAAATTATTTAAGGTAAAAATATTTTTAAAACAGTGGGAGGTTGGGGTTGTGGCTCAGCGGTAGAGCGCTCGCCTAGCATCTGTGCGGCCCGGGTTCGATCCCCAGTACCATGTAAAAATAAATACATTGTGTACAACTAAAGCAAATAAGTAAATATAAAAAAAAAAAAAAAAACAGTGGGGAGAGGGCTGGGGTTGTGACTCAGTAGTAGAGCGCTCGCCTGGCATGTGAGGCACTGGGTTAGATCCTCAGCACCCACATAAAAATAAAATAAAGATATTGTGTCCATCAACAACTAAAAAATAAATATTTAAAAATATGGTGGGGAGAGGAGGGCTGGGCATGGTGGCACTTGCCTGTAGTCCCAGCTACCCTGGAGGCCAAGGGAAGATCATTTGAGTCACAGTTCAGGCTAGCCTGGGCAACATTGTAAGACCCTGCCTCAAAATAAAAAATAAAAAGGGTCAGGGGTGTAGCTCAGTGACAACGTGCCCAGGTTCAATCGCCAATTGGCCCCAACAGGCCCCAGACAGCAAAAAAAACAAAACAAAACTTGACGCAGTGGAAATCTGTAAGAACTACACTGACTTCAGAAACTTTAACTCTTCTCTTTGGGTCATCTCTCAATCAAAAAGTAACACAGAGTTAGGTGTAGTGGGTGCAGTGGTGCACCCTAGGATCCCTGTTACTCAGGAAGCTGAGGCAGGAGGATGCAAGTTTGAGGCCAGCTTCAGCGAAGACCTAAGCAACTTAGTGAGACCCTGTGTCAAAATAAAAACATAAATTAAAAAGGGCTGGGGATGTGGCTCAGTGGTTAAGTAAGCACTCCTGGGTTCAATCCCTCATACCACTAAATAAATAATACAAAATAAATTTAAAAAACTGGGGATGAAGCTGGGCGCGGTGGTGCACGCCCCCCATAATCCCAGCACTTTGGGAGGCTAAGGCAGGAGGATCGCGAGTTCAAAGCCAGCCTCAGCAATGGCGAGGCACTTAGCAACTCAGTGAGACACTGTCTCTAAATAAAATACCAAAAAGGGCTGGGGATGTGACTCAGTGGTCAAGTGCCCCTAAATTCAACCCCCAGTACCACAAAAACAAACAAACAAACAAACAAAAAACTGGGGATGAGTGTCCCTGGGTCCAATCCAAAGAAAAAAGAAAAGGAGATTGGTAAACTTGACTATGAGCTATGAAAAAAAAAATGCATTGAGGTGTAACCTCATATTTCCCACATTGGTGAAATTTCTCTTCTTAACCACTAAGTCATCCAAGCAGAGATTCAGGGCCTGCCACAACCCCCACCCCCAACCCATTTAGGAAGCTCGAGTGAAAAGGTTCAGCCAAGGTCAGGCACACAGACACTAACCCCACAGGCCTTCTGCTGTTCCTTGACTTGTCCCCCACCCCTGGCTCGGTGTGGGCATGAAGGAAGCGCCCAGTAAACATTTGTGTCAAATGAGTAATTCTGCTTTGTCCCTCCAGGCGGCTGGCCTCCCTCTCCAGCCAAGGTAAGGGACCTTATAATTGTGACAGTGGGGCCGGAGGGTGGCCTCCCCGCCTCTGCTGGAGGAAGCAGAGCAGCCAGCGATTCTTACCCCTGCGGGGATGGAGGCCTAGCACAGCATCCTTGGCATAGCGCATGTGAATTGTCCCAGCCCTGGCCCCCCTGGGCCACCCTCTCCCACAAACAGGTTCTCTGCTCCTGGGTTCCCACAGACTCAGACAGCCCTGCCCCAGTGTCTGGCTTTGCAAAGGCCAGCTGAGCTGCCTGGTATGTAAAGAGAGCTCTGTGGCCCTAACGATAACAAGTAATTACAGTGGCACCAAAAGTGACAGGTGAGGCTGGCCTTGCCCCCATCCCTCTGTCCCACAAGAAGGGCTGTGCCTGGCCTGGCTCCTCTCCAGGTTCCTTGCCCCGCCATCCACCCACTCACACCCACACCCACCTCCCAGACCCACTTCTCCTTTGCAGCTGCCCCTCCGCCTACACCTTCCTGCCACGGAGTTGCTGGCCCGTGGGCAGGGGACAGAGAGGCAGTGGGCCAGGGCCCCTCAAGGCTGGCCGACTGGGGTTCTCCTGAGCTAGAAACCCGGGACCAGCCTTGCTCCCCTCACTCTAGGCTTAGCCGCTGCATCCTCCATCGCCTGCCTGGACCGTGACCCAGGTCTCCTTGCTGCTCTGTCTACCTCCTACTCCAGCAACCAGAGAAGGGCCTTCTAAATAGAGCACAGCCCCGAGAGGCCCCGGCCCCATCCGTCCACAGCCCCAGCCCTCCCTCCTTTCTCCCAGCATTCCCCACAGCAGTGCCATGTCTGTCCCCGAGTCCATGCCCCCTTCACCTCTCCAGGCCTTTCCCGTGCCATGTCCCCATCTGCCAAGTACGTTCCCCTTTCCCTTCTTGTAGCTGCTAACGGTTTCCCTCTCCCCCCAGGCTCCCTCCCAGCCCCGGGACAGGTGTTCCTCTGCCTGTGCTCTGCGCTCACCCAGACTGAGTGCTTGGATCTCAGTGGCCCACCTGAGCCTTGTGCTGCAGGTGAGCTGTGACCTCTCCAGGTACTCTCCAGCCCTTGCCTGGGGGAGGGGGCAGCATGTATCCAGGAAGGCTGAGGGAGCTTTTGGGTGACTGAGACTCAGTCTGAGAGGGACTCAGGTGAGAGACAGGTGGGGGACAAACACTGGGGGGACAGCAGTGGAGGCAGGAGGGGCTTGGTGGGGCACAAAGGTGAGCACCTAGGAAAGAGGAGTCAGGGTAGCCACGGGTTCCTCACTACCATGCAGATCTTACTGGGACAATCTGTGTGATGCCCCAGCATCCTCCAGCCAGAGTCCAAGCCGGGCCCCTGCCTGGCTGTCTGGGCTGGGCACTCCTGGCCTTCCTGTTAGGCTTCCAGACCTTTCTCCACACTCCCTAGACCTCACTCGGTCTGCCCACACCTCTCATCCTTTTATCATCAACCCCCCCTCCACAAGCCTTCCTGTTCCCTTCCATGGTAACCTGTGCCGGTGACCCCTGGGCCTGGCCCTGCACCTACTAACTCCTGTACTGTTCTGAGCGCCTGGTTGCTTGATTCCCGCTGCTGGCGGGAAGAGAGGGCAGGGGACTGAGGGGGCGAACCAAGCGTTGCAGTTTGGATGTGCTATGAGGCATGGTCTGACTCCCTCCATCTCCCCTGTGTGGCCCGGTACAAGGTGGTCACTGCGAGGGTTTGACGTGCTGGGAAGGGCAGAAGAGCAGGCAGGAGAGTCTGGTGGGAGCATCTGTGGCACCTGCTGGCCCTGGTGAGGCAAAGCAGAGAGGGTCACCCAGAGTGCGGTGTCCTGACAAAGGGGGTCCCTTCCTCTGGCTGCCCAAGGGCGGGCTTTGGTGTGACCCCCAGTGCCCGGCAGAGGGCCCACCCAGCTGGCGTCTGGGGGTGATGGTTGAGTGGCTGAACGGAGGAAGCACAGGTGAAGGAGAAGGTTAGGGCGCGGGACCTGGGGCCCTGGCGAGCGCGGTCCCACCACAGCCGTCCCACCCCAGCAGGCAGGGGCGGGCCGGGAGGGTGGGGCCTCGGGTTTCCTCCCCGAGGGGACGGCCTGGAGGCTGAGCTGGGGACTCGTGGGCGGCGGGCGGAGGCCTGGGCACCATGCGGCGCAGGGCCAGGAGCGTGCGGGGCAGGGACGGGCCGGCGCCCACGCCCTGCGTCCAGACCCAGTGCTTCGACCCGCTGACCCGCCTCTGCGTGGCCTGCAGGCTCCTCCGCACGCCCGAGCCTGGACGCGGTAAGGGGCGACCCCCGCAGCTCGCCTCGGACACCCGGGGAGGGACCGGGAGAGGGTCCCGCCGCAGCGTCCCCCACTCGGCCAGGCCCGGGGCCACGCGTCCAGGGCCCCGCGGGACCAGCGCGCACCGCGTGGCGCTCACCGCCCCTCTCTCTCCCTCCCCACGTCCCCCAGCCTCGCCGCCCTCCGGCCCGCGGGCCCTCCCCTCGGTCCCCCGCCCTCTCTCCCGGTCCCCTCCGCCCGCGCCAGCAGCCGGCATGAGCAGCCAGCCCCCCGGGACGGCGCTGCAGCCACAGGAGTCCGTGGACGCCGGGGCCGGGCCCGAGGCCGTGCTGCCCCTGCCCGGGCTGCTCTTCGGCGCCCCCGCGCTGCTGGGCCTGGCGCTCGCCCTGGCCCTGGCCCTGGTGGCCCTGGTGAGCTGGAGGTGGCAGCGGCGGCGCCGGACGGCCTCTCTAGAGGCCCCAGATGGAGGCCAGGACGGTGAGTCCCGCGTCTGGGAGAAGGGAAGTTACCGTCCCATGGAGCGTGTCACACGGGCTGGGGTGGGGCCTGTCGCGGGAGGGTCATGGCCCTTGGAAGCAGAGAAAGTCTGAACCCCAGGACTCCGAGGGGTGTCGAAGACTGCGGGAGGGGGAGTTTGCTCCTGAGCAGGGAGACGGGCCCAGCCCTGATCCAAGCAGGGGACACAGCACAGCCCCGCCAACACAAGGAGAAAGACTCCCGGTGCAGGCCAGAAGTTGCCGGGTTCCTGGGAGCCTGGGGGCCACGGACCTGCGTGAGGCTCTGTGGGCTGGCCAGTCCGGGTTTCCCACGCATCGCCCTCAGCCTGTCCCCCACAGCTGGCCAGACCTCTGGACTCAGCACTTCCTGTCCTGAGGGCCTGTCATGTGCCACCCCTCCAGGCCGCAGTGCAGCTTCATCTACTGAGGGCTGTCTCTCTGGGGACTGCTGTGACCCAATCCTGACCCTCCATATCCCCATGCTCCTGCCCACCCCAGAGCCCCTGGACAGTGTCATGGTCCCCACCTTGGAAACCCTGGACGCCTCAGCTCCTGTCTTGCCTCCACCCAGCGAAGACCCAGGCAGCACCACACCTGGCCACAGTGTCCCTGTGCCAGCCACAGAGCTGGGCTCCACTGAGCTGGTGACCACCAAGACCACCGGCCCTGAGCAACAATAGCAGTGGAAAGGGCAGGAAGGGCCCCTGCCCTGCTTCTGGGCCCTCCGACAAGGGCTTGGAAACGGAAATTCAGCTCTTCACTCCACCACCCACCTGTCCTTCTCCTGGGAGCCAGGCTGTGCCCAGCTAAACCCTACAGACACTACAGACCACAGCGTGTAGCCATTTGGAGTTGTTCGTGTGTTTGCTTTTGGCTTAAGACTATGCCACCTTTGACGGTTCTTTTTTTTTTTTTTTTTTTTTGTGGTACTGGGGATTGAACTCAGGGGCACTTGACCACTGGGTCACATCCCCATACCTTTATTGTATTTTATTTAGAGACAGGGTCTCACTGAGTTGCTAAGTGCCTCGCCATTGCTGAGGCTGGCTTTGAACTCGCGATCCTCCTGCCTCAGCCTCCCAAAGTGCTGGGATTACAGGCGTGCGCCACCGCGCCCGGCTGCTCCAGTGCTTTTGAATGACTAGCTCTTCTGGGTTTGGATATGGTTTGAATGTGTCCACAAAGGCTCCATGTGTTGAAATTTAATTCCCATCATGAGATATTGTTAAGGGGATGAAAACTCAATCTGACTGTGGTGTTTAGAGGTGGGGCCTTTGGGAGGTGATTAGGATTAGACAAGGTCATCTGGGTGAGGACCATGATCCAACATTGGTGGCTTTATAAGAGGGAAAGAGACCAGAAGAGGCACACAATATATGCTTCTTGTCCTTTGCCATGTGAATCTCTGCCAGTAAGAAGGTCATCGCTAGATGTGATTGAGCCGTCAGAACTGTGAGCTAAACCACTAATTTCTTTATAAAGTTTCCTAGCTTCATGTGTTTTGTTATAATAATGCAAATCAGACCAATACAGTTACTATGAATAAGAGATCTTTTCCTTTACAATAGGGAAGGGACCATTAAGCCAAATGAATCTGAAAAGAAGGCTCAAGTGGGAGGATGCTTAATTTGTAGCCAGTGTTGTATTTCTTTAATACTTGATCTCAGAACTATTCTGCTTTTAAACTGACGCAAGTGGCAGCAATGAGTAACCAGCTGACGGTTTCACTTTGGGATTTAGTGCAAGATTATTTTTAAATTTTTTTGGTGTGTATATGTGTGGTATTGGGGATGGAACCCAGACCTCACAAATACTAGGTAAATGCTGTACCACTGAGCTACAGCCCCGTCTCAAGATTATTTTTTAGAAATAACCAGGAAGCTGGGCGTGGTGGCGAACACCTGTAATCCCAGAGGCTCTGGAGGCTGAGGCAGGAGGATTGCGAGTTCAAAGCCAGCCTCAGCAATGGCAAGGCACTAAGCAACTCAGTGAGACCCTGTTCTAAATAAAATACAAAATAGGGCTTGGGGTGTGGCTCAATGGTTGAGCGCCCCTGGCTTCAATCCCTGGTACCAAAAAAGAAAAAGAAAAAAGAAATAACCAGGAAAACAAACAAACTTGTGCCTGATTGTGCTGACTCCCAGGTATTTACATCCCAGCATCAACTCTGGGTTGGGCCTAATCTGCTAGAACCTAAGATGCCATTTTTACCCTGGTGGCAGCTTCCAGAGCCACACTACAGGAGACCCCTTCACACACAGGCCAGGGCAGTCCCATGGCTTTGAACCAGATGGACCTGAGATCCCTTGAATGCCCTTCCCTCTATGGCCTGTCCTCCCTTCTCTCTGTGGTCCAGGCCCCGAGACCTGGGCTCATCTGGCCATCCTGGGCCAGCCTGCAGACTTACCGCTGCCCCACTGGAAGCTGACCTCGGACAGCGGGGCTCCTGGGCCACACTGCGCACCCACAGCCAGCCATCTCCTCTCCTGCCTGCCCTCCTACACGAGATTGAACCTGAACTTCACCACCAGAAAACCACCTGGGAACTTGTCGCAACTTCGCACTTTTGGAAGGAGCCCTGAACTAGGAGTCAGAAGGTGGAGTCCTGGGTACTGTTCTTCCCTTTGTAGGACCCTGGCCATTTTCTTTTCCATGCGCCAGAGGGTTGCTTCCTGCCTCTCCCTGAGCTGCCCACCAGAGCTGCCTGGCAGACTCCTGCCCAGACCACCCACGGCTTTCTCAGCTCAGAGACAGTGCATTCAAGACAGTGGACAGTGGCATTTGGAGCCCCAGGACCTGGACATTCATATCCTAATCCCTGCCCAGTTATTCCTTCCCGAACCCATTTTAGATACCACTGCTCCCAGGGAGCCAGGTGACTGGAGACATCAGATGGCAAGCAGTAAGTGGCAGAGTGTGGCCCCAGTCATTACACTCCCCCTCCATCCAGGAGCCAGGGATCTGAGCTGCTCCTGGCCACCCCTTTCTCCCACCCCACCTTCTCCACTATAGTCAGGGTCTAGGCTCTGAAGGTGAAAAGGGTGAGTGAATCCCCTCTGGGGCCCAGACATGCAAACCTTTGGTACCTCTCAGTCCCAGTTGAACCCCAGCTGTATGTAGTTTCCCCTCAGATCTCAGTTTCCTCTAATGAGGCATGAGGGACCGGGCACAACATTCTCATCCTGGCCTGTGGTTTCCAGAAGACTGGAAGGCATCGTAAGAGAATTCTCACATATATCCCCATTTCATAGATAAGAAAACCGAGGTCCAGAGAAGGTCATTGTCATTAGCAAATAACAGAATGGAAGTTCCATGGGGAAGAAATAGGAGAGACCAGTGGAAGGGAAAACAAAGACAGAAATAGTGTCACTGCCCTGAAAGGGCTCAGGCAAGGAGATAACCCTACTGCCCTTGGAGCTAGGTGTGACTTTCTAAGGAGCCTGTCATTGATACCACATTTGATTTTCATAACCACGCCTGGAGGGTAGTTAGGTATTTGTGTCTGGCTAAAAAAAATTTTTTTATTAAAAAATCAAGGTATGCATGTTGTAGACAAACTGGAAAGTCCAGGAGGACAATCCAGGGTGGGGTCTCTGGAGAACTGACCCCAGCAACACCAGCCTTTGTGTATGACATATTGTTCTACATAACTGCAGTCATTTTATACATAAAAATTTGCATCTTGTCCCATCATATGTGGTAAGTTTCTCTGTCTTGAAACATTTCCCATTAAGGCTTTCAACACTTGTCAAGCTTTCCACCTGAGTGTTTTGTTATTTTCTGGTTTTGCTATTGTAACTGAGGCACTGAACACCTTCTGGTGCATAAATCTTTGCATTAGTCTGTCTTTTACCAGACAGCGGACAGCGGAACCAAAGGCCTTGACCTTTTGAAGGCCTCAGCTGGTGGAGTTGCTTTCCTGAAAAATTTGAACCACTTCACATCTAAGAGTGGGGATTGTGCCGTTTATTTTGCAGGTAGGAAAAGAGCAGCTCAGAAGGGTGAAGGATTGGCCCAGGATGAAAACTGCAATTAGGCCAGTGTGGTGGTGCTACTTGGGAGGCTGAGGCAGGAAAATCAAAAATTAGAAGACAGCCTTGGGAATTTATGGAGACCTCAAAACAAAAGTTAGAAAAGGGGCTGAAGGTGTAGCTCAGTGGTCGAGTGTTTGCCTAGCATGTGGGTATAATCCCTAGTACCACAAAAAAAAAAAAAAAAAAAAAAAAAGCAGTAATAACACATACACAAGTAATCAAAGGAAACAACCCCCCGCCCCCCACAATTATGGTGGGGCTGGGTTAGAACAGAGTTCCCACCAGCTGAAGGTCACAGGGCCCAGGCTCCCTCCTTAGGAGTGACCAGTTCCAGGTTTTGACACCAGGCCTCACCTTTTGTTTTGTTTTGTTTTGTTTTACTCCGAGACTCTTCTCCCTCATTTTGAAGTAAGAGGGATCCAAGATAGACTCTGGAAAGACCACTTGTAGAGGTGGCAACACAGAAGCAGCTTGGCCACCCCTAGCCTGTTTCTGGCCAGTTTTTCCTAAAAGAGGGCCTGGTTTCCACAAGGCCCCCAGGGTCCAGCAGGTGGGGGCAGGGCAGGCTTAAGTCTCAGTTCCTCCTGGGGCTTCCTGCAGGCCCCTTTCACTTCCTGCCTGGCAGCCAAGGGCTGGGGGCTTAAGGTGGGGGTAGGGAAGCCCAGCTGGTGCAGCCATAGAGGAAGGCCTGACCCCTTACCTCCTGCCTCATTAGTGATGGCCCAAGGTAGCACTGTCCTTAGAAGCTAGTGGCATCTTTCTGGGCCTGTCTCTGCATCTGCAAAATGAGGCTCCTGAGAACCACCTGGTTTAAAAAGAGGACATGTGGTATGCAGGCCAGGGTCAGGGAATGCCATCAGCTTGGGGTAAGGGCGAGTTGGAGTTCAGTAGGGGCAACTGCCCAGGGTCTCCGGAAGAATCAGGGAGGGCCCTGGAGGAAACGTGCCAGTGCAGCGTTCTCAGCCCATATGGTTTCCTCCGGGGACTCTGCAGGAGGCAGCGCTGAGGGGTGGCGGTGACTGATGGATGCTTACAGGAGTCCCCCCAGCCCAGTGGAGCCCCGAGCATCTCCTCCACTTCCCCAAACTGCAGAGAATCTGGAATCCATCCCCAGACTCAGGACGGTGCAGCGAATCTAAGGCAGGCGAAAGTCTGTCTGTGCGGCTCCTGCGGTCAGCCTCGCGGGTGGCACTTTGACCACCATCCGCGGTCACCTGGAGGGGGTTCAGGGCAGGGTGGGTGGGGCCAGAACCAGCCTCGCGACGGGGGCGGAGGCAAGAAGAGGCTGTGCTGAAAGACTTCACGCTTCAGGGTAGTTGGAAAGGGGCGGGGTCGAGGCCCAGGGCCTAGAAAAAAGGGAGAGACCGATGCTGGGCGGGACCTAGACTGCAGGCACCTGCTTGTGGCCCTTGACCTCTGACTACGCAGGGTCAGCGTCTTCGCGTAGTCCAGAGAACGGCAGCCGGAGTCAGGGGGCTCCCGGATGCGGGCCCCTACCCCCACTTTAGGGCCAGGTGTGGGGGAGGGGCGAAGGACGCCGGCTGACCTGGGACTTGGGCCCCAGCAGGTGGGCTGGCGTTGGCAGGGCGCCGATGACTTAGTGCGCGACCTCGCCAAGTCCCGTCCGGTCTGAGGTCTGCATTCCCGCGCCAGGGTCTTGGTGGCCAGCTCCAGCCTTGCGCGTTCACTGGGAACTTTGGAGGAGCCATGAGGAGACTGATGGGGTGGGTGCCGGCACAGGGACTTCCTGTGACTCCAAAGGCAAGGTAGGTTGTGGACTGGGGAGAGGGTACATGAGATTGCGACGGGAGGCTGAGACTCCGCTCCCAGCTCCCCAAATCCCGCCGCTCCCTGGAGCCCTCAGGAGCCCCGGCGCCCCTCCCTCCCTCCCTCCCACGGGCAGCTGGAGCCTGAGTCACGAGCTGCCTCTCAGGAGACAAAGGCAACCGTGGGTCCTCCCGCCAGACCCCCTCCTGGCGCCTGCATATGCACTAGCAGGGCGTCCATGGTCCCCAGTCTCTGCTTCTTGGGTAAGCCTCCATCACGGAGGAAACGGAAGAAAGCCAGTTGAGGAATGAGGCCCTTTTGGTGTCTGAGTGGCATCCACTGTCACAATCACCATCTTCTGCAGTGGGGGTTCTCTGAAGGCCATGTTTACCCAGGTGTTTCCCTGTGCAGGGTCCACTGCCCTCTCCCTGCAGCCCTGCCAAAGAGGCACTAGCAGCCCATCTTGCAGATGAGAAAGCTGAAACCTAGAAAGGTTGAAGGGCCCTAGTGGAGCAGAAATTCCAACCTGGTCAGTCAGGCTCCACCGTGAAGGAAGAGCAGCTCTCAGTGTGAGGGTCTGCAGGGGCATTTCAGGAAGAGAACAGCTGCTCAAAAGGCCTGGGGCCTCCTGCATCGGCCAGGGCCTGTACATTGGGGGTGTGGGAAGCACTTCCCTGGTGCAGTCAGGGCCCTCCAGCTGCTGTCTTTTACCAAGCTGGCCAGAAAGTAGGATTGGGACTCAGTGCAGGTCGCAGGCCGGATTCTGGCTCTTCCCGGCTGTGTGCCAGTCCCAGCAAGTCACTTCCCCTCTCCAGGTCTTGGGTTTCTCTCTAGGAAATCCCAAACCTTCTCCCCCAGCACTGGGAAGAGCTGGCAGACTGATTATCCACCATTTAAAATGGGGACACTGAGGCCCAGCATAGGCTTTCCTTACTGTCCCTAATGTCCACAGCCTCTGTCAGGACCCCCTCTCTCAGGACTCCCAGGACCCCACAACCAAAGCCAGGCAGAGAGGGAAGGACTGTGTACCTGGGCACATTCACATGAACACACATGTGTGCTGATGGTGCGGGGATCCTCATGTAGTCACGCCAGCCCCCTCCCCACACACTTTCATCCATGAGCACACTCAGACACCAGCACAGTCAAGCTGCCAGCACTGGGAGCTGGGGGCGGGGCAGGTGCCCTTCAGGCGCAGAGACTCGGCTCCTCTGCCCGCCCCGCGGGGCTCACTGCAGATGCCAGGGGTTATTTTAAGCTTGGATCAATGGACAATTTTTGGTGACACAGGCTTGGGGGGGCTGGCAAAAGAGACAAGGGGCAGGTGCCCTTAAGTCTTGCCATGATCCCTGAGTCCAGGGCAAAGGGGTCACTTCTCAGTTGGGCTGCACCATCTCTAGATCCCCTTGCCCAGCACATGGCCTGGCACCTGGGGGGCAGCATCAGCTGCCTGCAGGGTCAGATCCCAGAACTCTGCCAGTCAACTGGGCAATGTCTTTGAGATTTGCCCTCCTGCTCCCCGCTCACTCCCCAATGCCAGGTATTCATATAGGGAGGGCACTGAGTGCCTGGCACAGACCTGGTAGATGTGGGCACCTGTGGTTGATGACTGACCACAGAATCCAGAGAATCAAACTAAGACAGGGAGAAAGCTGTGTGTGTGTGTGTGAGTGTGTTGAGGGGTGGGGTCAGACTTCAGTTCCTGGGTGACTGGAGGGCTGGAATCCAGCTGCTTCATCAGACAAGTGGCTGTCACTATATACAGATATTTGCAGAACCCGATCAGAGTTGACATGGGGTGGACACTGAGAAGACCCAATGCCAGGACAATGGGGGCAAGAGGGATTCATGAGGGAAATTTTCCCTGGACTCAGTAGGGTCTCCCTACCTAGGAAGAGCCACAGTTCCAAGGGGGCAGAGACAAGCCTCTTCAAACCCAGTGCCCAGCAGTGCGGGAGCAGGGGCAGCACTGTCCTCACAGCCTCTGCAACCTGGAGGGCAGCTCGGCAGCATGTGGCAGGAGCATTAATACACAGCAATTAGTGCCACTGTTCCCATTTCTAGGAAAACCCTGTAAGAAAAGGATGCTCTAGAAAGCACAGCTATGAAGTTCTGAACAGAATAACAAACAAAAAGTTGAAGGACAGCAAAGAGCAAACTAAAAACCAGTCACAAAATAGGATGTAAAGTGTGACATATTTTAGCTGGCTGTCTGGTGATGGGATTAAAGCAGGTTTGCTTCATTTCTTGCTCCTCTGTTTTGTTTCTTCTAAAATTATAAGGAAAGCCTTAACGGGGGTGGGGTCTTCAGGGCTGAATAGGATGTGTGTGTGGTGTGGAGGAAGGGGGCAGCTGTCTTCAGCCAGGGCAGAAGGAGACATTCTGAAGGTGGAGCACCAGGCCACTGTCCTTCCTGCCTTAGCCCACTAATACCTGAAATTAGCCTGTCAGACCCTCATCTCAGGCAGCAGAAGGATGATCCTCCTTAAAATGCAAATCCTTCCTCTTCTTCTCCACCTTCTTCACTTTCATAAGCTGATCCTGGCCATGAAGGGTTATGGAAAGGAGAGCAGAACGGACCCTCAGATGCCCAAATTCTTCATCTTACATGAAACTAGAGGGTAGAGACATTCATCCTGGCATTCAGTCATTCAGCAAATACTGATGGAGGCCTGAGCTGTGTGGGGCACACAGGGTCAGTTGCACACCCAGTTCTTGCCCTCCCTGTGATTGCGAAGGTCTTCCAGGAAGGACTTTTGTTTGTTTGTTTGTTTGTTGTTGTTTTGTTTTTGAGGCTGGGTCCGGTTCCTGACGCCTCCCCCTCCATCCTTACCCTGGCATAGGAAAGGACCTGGGAGTCCTACTGGAGTGGCCAGGTTCTGCTGGCCCTGACCCCCAGTGGGCCCAACCCTCCTCTCCCAAGGCAGAGGTTGGCCCAGTGTCCTCTCCATCACACGGGAGGACTCTAGGTGGGCCATCTCCAACACTGAGGACCCCAGCCAAGCATCCAGCAGGTTCCGGAACCCGGGCCAGTGCCCTGGGGTAAACTGAGCCGAGGAGACCCAGACATGCCCCTCCGCTGCTGTTCCGCTAGGATTTTCCTTCCCATTGTATTGCGGGTGGGGGAATCGAGGCTTAGAGAGGGTAAGGGACCTTCTTCATGTCACAATCAGAACTGACGGAGGGGACGGAAAGGAGGCGGTGTCGGGCACCGACCCGCCCCGGGTTCTTCAGGGCTGCTCTGATCTCTGCCTCAGGCCCCGCACCTGTAAAATGAGTCGGCGGTCGCGGGCGGGATGTCCGAGGTAACAGTCCTGGGAGCCTTAAACTGAGCCCTCTTGGGCGACGAGTTCCGAGGAATATTTTGGGGTGGTCTTGGGGAGGGTCCCTGGTGGGCGCCCGGGTGCGCGGGCCCCGCCGCGCCCTTCCCTCGGGTCGCGGCGTCCGCGCTCCGCCCCCGGCTCGCGCTGCCCCCGCCCTCCGCCCGCGCTCCCGCCCCCGCCCGCCCGAGCCCGCGCCGAGCGGGAGCCGGAGCCCGAGCCAGAGCGCGGGCAGCGCGGAGCGGGCGGCGGGAAGGGAGCGGCGTCCGGGGCCCGCAGCCCCCGCAGCCCCCGCTCGCCCCAGGACCCGCACAGCCGCAGGGCAGGGGAGAAGTCGGAGACCGCGCGCAGGCCAGCACCCGCCGCCCCGCCCGGGGAGCGGAGTCCCAGGGCGCGCACTGGCCGGCTCGGGTCCGAGGTGAGCGCCGGGGGAGGACGCGCCCACTGGAGGTACAGCCCGCGAGCTCCGACTGAGCCCGCCCGGCCCTGGGTCCGCGGAGGCGTCCGCCCGGAGCCAGCGCGGGAACAGCGGCGCGGCGCTAGCAGGCGGGTCGGAGGAGCCCGGCTGGAGGGAGCCGCGGCGCCCGGCCATGCGCGGGGCTCAGTAGCCGGAGACGCGGACCCAATGGAGCGGGCCGGGGCGCGGGGACTGCCTGGAGGCCGCCGTCCGCCCGGGCTGCGGCTCGCGCTGGCGCTCCGGCTGGCTCTGCTACTAGCGCGGACGCCGTCGAGCCGCGCTGGGGCCCCCGAGGCGCAGGAGCCCGCGGCTCCCAGCGCAGCCGCCCCGGCTGGCGGCGACCGCTGCCGCGGCTACTACGACGTGATGGGCCAGTGGGACCCGCCATTCAACTGCAGCTCCGGCGCCTACAGCTTCTGCTGCGGCACGTGCGGCTACCGCTTCTGCTGCCACGACGGGCCGCGGCGTCTTGACCAGAGCCGCTGCTCCAACTACGACACGCCAGCCTGGGTGCAGACTGGCCGGCCGCCTGCTCGCGCCCGCGACACCGCGGCGCCCCGGGACCCGGCCCGCGAGCGCAGCCACACGGCTGTCTACGCTGTGTGCGGCGTCGCCGCGCTGCTTGTGCTGGCCGGCATCGGGGCGCGCCTGGGCCTGGAGAGGGCGCACAGCCCGCGCGCACGGCGCACGGTGACCAGGTGAGCGCGCCGGCCGCCCCTCCCCAGCCCTTCTGCCCAGAGGCCACCCCCTGGCGCCTCCATCCTTTTTGCCCCTCTCGAAGCTCTGGTCCTCTCAGCAGCCCCCTTCTTCTGGTTCATTCCTCTCTCTCCCTATGCCCCCACGTCACTGAGGGAGATAACCTGATACTGCTCTGTCTCCCCTTGACCTTCCCGCCTGTGCTAGGCCCTGGGCCGCCTTTCCTGCAGTTCCAGCCTCTGGAGAGGACATAAGATCCATACCCAGGGAGGTGGCAGGGACCCAAGCCCCACTGGCTGGGCAGGGGACGGGACTGTAGTAGTATGGGGAACCTTGGCAGAGGGAAAAGAGGAGCTTGGCTTCTTCCTTCCTGCTTCTGCCACTTTCCCTCCCTTTTTCCACTTCTCATCCATCTCCCCACCCCCAGGCCTGACTCAGGCCTGACCTTCCCTGAGGTTTCAGAAGCCTCAGCTTGCCCCTCTTACTAGCACCTAGACGAACGTCAAGGTCTCTCTCAGTGTAGAAAGGAGACCGAAGGCCAAGCATGGTGGCTCAGTCCTGTAGTCCCAGAACCTCAGGAAGCTGAGGCAGGGGATTGCAAGTCGGCCTCCACAATTTAGCAAGACCCTGTCTCAAAATTTAAAAAGTAATAAAAAAATAAAAAGGACTGGGGATGTAGCTCAGAGGTAGAGCCCCACTTGGTTCAATTCCTAGTACAGTACAGAAAAACAAAAGAGACAGAAGGAGGGCAGGCCAGGTGCTGAGTTCTGAGCTTAGCTGAAGTGGGGCCTACTGGACCCAGGTTCTCTTCCTCAGCTGGATGGGATTAATGGGAATCTCAGTGTCCTGACCCTGGAATTTCCCACCTTCAACCCTCACTTTTTTGGGTGTGTGGGTGTGGGTGCTGGGGATTAAACTCAGGTGCACTCAACCACTGAGCCACCTCCCCAGCCCTATTTTGTATTTTATTTAGAGACAGGGTCTTACTGAGTTGCTTAGTGCCTCACCATTGCTGAGGCTGGCTTTGAACTCGCGATCCTCCTATCTCAGCCTCCCGAGCCGCTAGGATTGCAGGCATGTGCCACTGTGCCTGGCCTCCACCTCTCAGTTATACTCATATGCCCCTAGCAGCCTCCACTGCCTGCCTGTGCCCTCATCCACCCAAGTCCCAGTTGGACATATGGACTGCTCACATCCTACAACAGGCTAGAATTCAGGAGTGACAATAGAGAGAAGACCCCATGATCTGATGGGACAGATGTGGATGCCTCACCTCCTAGGCCTCAGGCACAGGATGAGGCCTTCCTTGCTGCCTAGGGCACTTAGTCCATGCACTCCCAGACAGCTGTAGGGCACAGCTGGGACTGGGGCCTTGGCCTTTCCCCTCACTATTGCGCTGCCTTGGGGATGTGGTCTTTGGCTGGATCCTGTATGTTGCACGGTCTGGAGTTTGGTCTCCTGAGTTTGGTGTCCCTCATGCTGGCAAAGGTAGCAGCAGGGAGGACAGGGTATGTCCTTGAGGAAGGAGGGACAGTGGAAGCTGAGGGCCATGATGGCATAGGAGGGTGCTGGGGCAGCCTTGCTGACATGTTCACCTGGAATTCTTTTCGTTTGCAGGTTTGGTTATGCCTGAGCCCAGCCCCTCCCCTCTGTGGGTTCCCAGGTGCCCTGACTCTCTTTTCTCCTCTGGGGAGTCCTTGAATAGGACTTGTGCACATGAGTGGATGTGTTCTGAACCTCTGTTGAATCCTCACCCTTAATTCTGCCTTGGTGGAGCTGATGGCCGGGCATGGCTTCTCAGAGAGCTTGGAGGGTGACTGGAATCAGCCCCTGGAGAAAGTTTATGCAAAGGCCAGGAGGTGGGATGAGTACTGGGTTGTCAGGGAGAGCTGGATTAGAGGTGCTTGCACAGAGATGACCCCACAGGAGTGAGGCACTGAGGAGAGGACAGGGCAGGAAGGTTGTCCAGGCTGGTATTAGACACTTTCAGGCCCTGCCATACTGCAGTCAAACCTTGGTCACACCAGGTGTCCTCATGTGCCTCTTCATGAATCAACCATAGCCCCAGTCCCAGAAGGAGGGGGGGGGCCGAGTGGGAGAAAATCATGGGTTCGGGTGCTTGCAGGCAGCTGGGCTGAAGCTGGCTGTGGGGAAGGCTGTCAGACACTGTCACAGCTGGGTGGGGGCTGGGTGTCCTGGGTACCCAGGGAGATGCCTGCCCAAGGTCACAGAGCCTTTGGGTGCCAGGCTGCCACTGGGGGCTCTCCTGACTCCCCCCCACCCCACCATCATGGTCTTTCTTCCCCTGTGCTGATGGCTGGGCCCCAGGTCCTGGCAGAAGCCCCCGCTACAGGAGGGGAGGTGGGCAGGTGAAGAAGGTCTCTTGGAGCAGGAGGGACTCGTGGGGCTTGAAGAATGGATATGTGTTTTATAGGAGATGGAGAAAAGGATACTGCAGGCAGGGGAACTTGTGTTGGGACAGTGGGCTCAACTGGGGAGGGTCTTAGAAAGCAGGCTCCGGGGAGGGGAAGAAGGGAGCCTCTGAGAACAAGGTGGCCCTGGTTACATGTGACCCCATTGGAGTTTTCTGACCTCTGGGGGGTGGTTGTCTTCAGGGCATAAATGAGAACAGGTTGTGCCTGATTGGAGAAACTAGGCATTTGAGATCAGTCATAGGAGAGAGGGGAGGGACGCCCAGAGAGGCTGAACAAACTGCCCAGGGCCACACAGTGAGACTGGTTGCCAGGGCTGGCTTTTCATGTTCCAGAATCTGGCTGACTGGGGGACTGAGAGGGCCACCTCACTGCCTTGTCCCTACAGGACACTGACAGAACTTCTGAAGCAACCGAGTCCCCAGGAACCACTGCCTCCACCTCTGGGCCCACCCCTGGGTAGCTGCATCCAGGTGCAGATGGGAGATGGCCTTCCCCGAGGGTCCCCCCACAACAGCACAGGTGAGTAGGCTGTGGGCCAGTACTGGCTAATTTCCAGGGGGCGCCGGTGGGTGGGAAGGGATATACAGAGGGGAGGGATAGACAGGGCTGGAGCTGGCCGCTTGACTGGGGAAGGGAGGCTCTGAGTTGCTGCTTCCCCTTGGAAACAGCTGCCTGCCTCTGCAGGTGTGTGAGTGCTGCTGGACAGCCCGGTCGCCTGCCCTTGGTGGAGAGGGACTCTCCTACAACCTCGGGTCTCAGAGACTGTGATTCTGTGAGGAAGGCTCCAGATTCGGGATTTGCTGGCTGGGGCTGTGGTTCTCAGGCTCTGGCTCTGTGCCCCGGGGTCTGGAGGCTCTCTTAGCCTCACTAGAGAGGCAGCACTTGGCAGGCCCCGCTCCCCCAACTAGGTTCTGTTCCTTAGACATCCCCCATCTCCGCGGGGAGCAGGTCCTGGGACTCAGCACCTGGCTCAGGCCTAACATGCTGGCGAGCCATCCATTAGGGTAGCACCCTTCGGGGCTCGCTGCCATTAATGGCTTTCTGAGCCAGGCCCTGTTCCAGGCGCTGGACGTTCTGCCGGGAAGGGAAGACGGGCTCTGCTCTTGTCTCGTCCAGAGAGCGATCCCCAGGGTCCCACTGAGCTGCATTTGGGGAGGGGGCTGAGAAGCGGCGGTGGCGCGGGTGGAGCGCGCGGGATGGCGCGGAGACTCGCCTTACTCCCCCACCCTTCTTGTCCCCCAGACAAGAAACGCCTCAACAACGCCGCCCTGGGGTCCGCCACGCCCGCGCCCCCGCGCGGACCCCGGTTGCCAGGCGGCGGCCACCTGACGATGCAGCCCGACTACACCAAGTACGCCACCCTCAAGGCAGCCGCGCTCAAGGCGGCAGGTGAGTGGCCCGACGCGAGCCGCGGCCGCCAGAGCCCCGGGGCGTCCGCGTTCCTTTACCGCAAGGCTCGGCCCCGGGCGCGGAGTTGCGGAGTTCCCCGCCTGCCTGGCTCGGCCAATCCGCGCTCGGGACGCCCCCACGCAGCCAATCGGCTCCCCCCTCGGCCTGTCGCTGACCCCGCCTCTGGCCCGTCGCCGGGCTGGGACCCCGTGCGCCGGCCGGATTCTCAGGCTCCCGGGGCCCGCGCCGCGCAGCTTGACGGGTCCCGCACTGTCCCCGCAGAGGCCGCACCCCAGGACTTCTACCAGCGTTTTCCCACCGCCGAGTCGGCCCCGCGGACACTCCCGACGCGGGCCCCGAGGCCTCCCGAGGACTTGCCCGCGCTGCTCGAGGCCTGCCCCTGGGCCCCCCCAGGCTACGCGGCCCCCTCCGGCCCCGCGCCGCCGGGGCCCTACGCAGCCTGGACCGCTGGGCGCCCGGCCCGGCCCGCCCCCCGCGGCCACCTGGCGGCCCACACCTCTCCTGCACCCCGGAGGCCAGGCCACGCGCCGCGTCGCCAGTTCAGCGTGGAGAAGCTGCCCGAGGCCTTCAGCGTGCAGCACCCAGGCCTTTACTGTAGTGCGGGCCGCGGGCCCCGGCACCTGAGCACCAACAGCAAAGCCGAGGTCACCGTGTAAGCTGGGCCACCCAACGGATGCAGAACCGGAAGCCCTCGACTGCTTGGTCCAGGGCCCCAGGGCACGGAGGAGCCCAACTCAGGCATCCACCCAGACTAGACTAGGAGCCTTGGAGCCTGCAGGGCTGAGAAAGGACCTACTGGGTATGGCCAGTGGTTCTATCCTTGGGGCCATAGGCCCCAGATTCCTCGTGTAAATAAATCCTTTAATGTGGTTCCTGCTGATGGCAGCCTCAGTCATTGAATAGACAGCAGTGCTTGCAAAGGGCAGAGCAGAGGGTCACTGGTACACTGGCGGGCAGCTGTGCTGGGAGAAGTGGCTGGAAAGGGTTGGTGGCCAGGGCTGAATGCCCGGCTTAAGGCCCACACCAGTGGGAGACATGGTAGGGAAGCAGTTAGACCTCAGTCATCCTAAGTTCAGGGCACAGGGAGAGAGCTGTCGGGCTCTCTGGGGAATCTGTGCCTTTTACTGGAGGTGAGCCCCCCAGCTGGTCACCAGCTCTAAAAGCTTGACTTGGCAAAACCTGGCTGATCCTTACTGACACTGTCTGGCCCTGGGCCAGGCCCTAGCCTGAGGGCTGCTTGACAAGATTGGCCTAGGGCCACCCCCCTAATGGTTGTGGGCCATGCTGACATCTGGTGTTCAGGATAGAGGTGCCTTCTCCCAGGGGCTGCTATGGGTAGAGATGCTGGAACAGGAGCCTGGCAAAGTCCCCTCCCACTGGGTGCTCACAGGGCACATGCTTGGCACTGCCAGCTCTCCCCTTTCCTGCCAGGAGGGCTCCTGGTACCTGGCTATGGCCCAGGGTGTTGCTAGTAGCCCGTGTGTATCTTCCCCAAGTTCCTTGGTGCCAGGGACTGTTGTGGGGGCAGTGCTGCACTCACTACAGCCAGTTGAGGTGTGTGATCCCGACAGACACCCAGTTGAGTATTTCCCTCCTGTGCACCCAGGGGTGATATACTGCTTGAGCCCCATGGGGGTGTATTTTTACAGACAAGGAAATTGAGGTCTTGGGACCTAAGTAACTTGCCTGGGGTTACTAGGCTGACTCCCAGGTTAGGTCCCTCCCATACTGTGCAGCCGTGGTGGCCGGCTGGTGGGAAGGCAAGTGAAGGCGGTGCCTGCCCCAAGGCATGGGAGGCCTGGTCTCAGGGCTCCACCTATTGGAAGTTGCTGAAGAAATCAAGGCCTAGAAGCTCCAGGACAAAGTCCAGAGCCCAAGGTCCTGCCAGTAGTAAGGGTCTCCAGGCTTGTGGGAGGAGACTTGGGGTTGGGAGACGGGGCTGGGACACCCCATCCCACAGCTGTGTAGAGCCAGAGGAAGGGGTAGGTGCTGAGTCATGGAACCTGCTGAGACTCACAGAAGGATTGGGTTCCTGAGCACACAGGCCCTGGCTGGGCTGTGCTGGGGAGGCCGGCACAATCCTTTGGCTTATTCTCAGTCCCCAGGACCCTCTACCTCCATCCTGCTGGAGACAGGCTGCAGCTGTTGGCAGTGACCACTACTGGATACACTGACCCTGTAACTCTGGACAGGACCTGCTGCAGCTGGACCCTCTTGGCTGTTGTACTCCTTGGGACAGTGTGGCCTGCTGTGATTGCCCTTCAGGAAAAGGTGTGGCTCAGAGCTGTTTCTTAGGTCAGGTGAACAGAGCCCAGCTGCGGACTGCAGTTCAGCTCCAGGCTCATTTCCAAGGCTTCCCTGACTCCACCTTCAAGATCCAACTCATTCATCCCAGTGCTCCTTGTGGTCTTGGCCCTGGCTTCTCACCAGTCTGGCACAAGGTATGATGTGTGTTATGTCATTCAAACCTGGCCCACAAGCTTATGGGACTTCTGAAAGGCAGATATGGGCAACCCTTTTTTGTACACATGGAAGTGGAGGCTGAAAGGCCCGTTCCCTCCTTAGGTGGACCCACTACTGGACCCAGCTGAGAAGTACAGGAGCTGGACTCAGCTCTGACTTGCAGGCCAGTGAGCCTCTTCAGAGGGCCACTGCCTTCAGGGAAGGGGAAACAAAGGAGGGGCCCACCCATTGGGAACACTCCCCTACCCCGTCCGGTCCCAAAGAACTGTTATCAGCCAACCCAAAGCTGTACATCCAGGGAACAAGTTGGTACCTGGATACAGTGACCCCAGCAACACCCCCAAGAACCCTTTTATCTCAGGCCCTGGACCATTCTTGGAGCATATACCAGGCTCTGGGAGAAAGGGGGGCAGGCATGCTGGCAGGCAAGGAAGGTCTTCGACTGGAGATAACCAAGCTGGCCTCGTTTCCTGGCCCACTGTCAGCCAAGCCATACAGCCACTTGGCAGTCACTAAGCAGTCACACTACAGACCCTCACACACCTTGTGCTAGGTGGTACCAATCTGTGTTTATTGAATAACCTATGTCCAGGACATGGTGAACGATTCGACATCAAGGAAGCCATAGGTGTATCCCCCTTTTCAGTGAAAAACAAACCCCTCCCACCCCTAACAACGAGAAAAGGCACAGTATATACACAGGACACAAAGGCCCAGCTGCCCCAGTGGGCAGGGTCCATAAATTACAGTGACAGTGGGGGAGGGGCAGGAGATAGAAAGGGGGTAGGGCCAAGCATATGAAGGTGCCCCGCTATGTGCACTCCCTCATCTGTGCTGGGGCTCTTGCCTATCCTGCCCCAACCAGCGTGAAGGGGTGAGAAGCAAGAGAGGGAGGGTCCTCTCAGTCTCTTAAGAGGCCCTGGGGAAATAGTCTCCAGGGATACCCTAAGCCAGGGGATCTAGAAAAGGACTTTTCCTCCTAGGAGCCCTATCAAGGCAAGGGACCTTGTTCCTAGTACCCACCCCAAAAAGAGGAGCTTGTCACTGGGGCTTGGGGCTGGTCCCTGCCACCCTGGCTTATTTTCAAGACAAGAATTAGGGATAAAAATATACTATGGAGGTAGGAGTTAGGGTGGGGGTAGGAAGGAACTGAGGAATCATGCTGAAGACCCCTGGTCCCCAGGCCTAATAGGCGGCTTTGTCCCTTCCAGTCCCCTGGGCCCACCCTGAGCTTGGGCTGGCATCCCAGGGGGTGAGGGAGTGGGAAGGAACAGGACAATTAAATAAGATACCATTTATTTTTTTTAAAAAATTAAAAAATAATGCCAACATTATTTCATCCAACCCCAGGCCTACCCCTGCCTCCCACCCACCTCCCCAGGGCTGGGCTCCCCTCCTTCCCTGGCTGTCCCGCATAATGACGAGAAAACAATGAACTGGCTTAGTCAGGCACAGGGGAGGGAATGCAAACCCAGGGAAAGAAATAAAAGATGCCACAGCAACTTTGCCCTGCATCGCGGCAGCCTCAAGCACAAAGATATAAAAAACATTCGTATAAAAAGAGGGAGGGGCATGCTGGGCACTATGCTGAGGGCAAAGTGCTCTCTGGTGCCCAGAGACCTAGTCCCCTAGAGAGAAAGCCTGATAAAAAACAAGGAAGCAGAAAGGGGACATGTTTGGAGAGTCTCAGGGACTGGAGGCGCGAGCTTGGCAGTGTCCCCTGCTGCTTTCAAGTGAGGGGACACCCCCATTTCTGCCCCACAGCCTCTCCTCTCAGCCTGCTAGGGCCTAGACCACAGGTGTCTACTGACAGCAGCCCAGAGGCTCTGGCCTGAGGTGGTCCAAAAGCCCCAGCAGGTAGACAGCTCAGAGACGAGGCTCACCTCCACAGCTCAGGAGGAGGCGGGGAAGGACAGAGGGAGGAGGGAGACAGAGCCTGAGAGAGAGGGATGAGCCTGGGAGAAAGAGACTGAGACAGAGAAGTGGAGGGAGGTGGGCCAAGCCCCGTGGTCAGGAAGCGGCAATGGCAGTGCCACCTCCCAGCTTGACAATCATCTGCTGGCAGTCACTGCAGGAGCGCCGGTCGCCCACCTTCTCCAGCGTGCGGGCGGCCTCAGCCAGCAGTACAGCCCGCTGGCCCGGGGAGGACAGGAAGGAGAGGGGAAGGTGGCGGCAGGCCAGAAGGATGGCGGTCGCCCGCTCTCGCTGGCCAGGCCAGGCGTCCACCTCTCCTGTGGGAACGAGGAGATATTTGTAGGTGCTGCTCCGCGGATTTACACACTCACCGACTCATGCTAGTGTGCGGTGGGTTCCTCCGCACTCCCTAGCTCACACATGGGGAGGTAACTTGACTGGGGGTGCGGGGCTAGGGCTGCGGTGGTCTTCCACCCCTGCCCCTGCACTGGAACTCCACACCAGCCCTCCCTCCTGCTCGAGGCCAGACCCATTCAACCACTGCCCCCCCGCCCCAGTCCACCCTCAGGATTTCTTTCATTCTCACACACCGGTGGGGCTCAGAGGCGTCACAGTGTACCCTGCTGGGTGCTGGAACTGGGCTGGGCTCCCCAACATCCAGGGCAGGGCAGGGCAGCGCAGGGCCAGGGCCAGGGGCCGCAGGACTCACCGTGCTTGGTGTTCTGAGTGGTGCGCCGCCGCAGGCTGTGCTCCAGCAGCTGGTGGGTGCGGGTAGGGCTGGCTCCTGCCATTAAGCGCACAGTGGCTTCATGCAGGAACACCTGGAGAGCACAGAGGGACACGCAGTCAAGCCCTGGGTTCTCGCTTCTCCAGGCACTAGTGGGCACCTCTCCCTGAGCCATTTCATCTGTCACCTGATGATGCTTCCCTCTCCTCTCCGTGTCACCCTGTTTTGCTCACCCCTTGAAAGCAACCTCTCTTGTCCCCAAGTGAAGCCAGAAACCTGGATGAGCAGCAGGAAAGAGGAACAAAGCAAAAGCCAGCTGGCGGCAGTAGGAACAAGAAAGGAGAAAAGCAGGAGGTACAGGGCCCCGACACACCCTCTGGGGTTCTGAGACAAGCAGCCTGGATGAAGCCTCCAGTCCCCTGATGCTGCCTCCAGCCTGACAAAAGGACAAAGCAGGCAGGGATGGAGGGGTGAGGGGGACAGCTGAGCTGGTATCAAGTGTGTGTCTTGTTTCCTTCTGTTTCTTCAGAAAGGAAGAGACCAGAGACGTCCAGGTATAAGTTTGCAGCACTTAGGTAAACAGGAACACGAGACAAGGACAAGGTCTCGGTCTCTAATTTCTTAAATTCCCAACCTCTTTCTTTTATGCCTCATAGCTCAGTCTTTGGTGCTGCTGGAGGGCAATGGGGAGTCACTGAAGTCTCCTCAGCATGGAGAGGTGGATGGACAGAATATTCTAGAGGAGGCCTTTGATGCCAGTCATGCTGTGAGCAGACCAGAGGGTTGGTCAGAAGGAGTCCCACAAGGCAGAGGTGTCACCCAAAGCTTGGGGCACACTTCTCTTTTTTCCACAGTAAGAACTGTTTCTCTGGTGATTATATTTTGTCTGATGTGTCCGTCTTGGCTTGCTGCACACGGTGGCCAGTGTGACCCCAGCACCTTAAGGTAAAGGGTACACCTTCATGGCTGCAGCCTCATTCTGCGACCTTCTCCTTGTTTGTGCTCTTCTAACATAGTACATTCCCCCGTCCCTGACATTTCAGGGTCTCTCTTAAAAAAAGAAAAAGAAAAGAAAAAAGACTTTTTTTGGTGCTACTGGTGATTGGACCCAGGAGTGCTCTATCTCACTGAGCTGCACCTCCAGCCCTTTTTATTTTTGAGACAGGGTCTCACTAAATTGTGGAGGTTGCTCTCAAATTTGCAATCCTCCTGCCTCAGCCTCCTGTGTCACTGGATTACAGGAGTGAGACACCATACCTGGCTCGTCACTCAAATTTTTAGAAAATAATTCAGTTAAGAGGCTGTGCTTGCCCATGTGTATGAGCATGCATATGTGTGAGAGAGAAAGGGTGAGCAAGAGGGGACTCTATGAGAGAAAGAAAATTCTCTTGACTTACAGCTTTTCAGGTGGTCTATACTGATTCCATTTCTTATCAAAATAAACAATTCCTTTTTTTTTTCCCCTTGCCATTCCCCTCCCTACCAAAAAAAGATATTCAGGTAAAAATATGTTGATTACAACATAAAGAAATGATAAATGTTTGAAGTGATGAATATGCCAATTACCTTGGTCTGATTATTACACATTAAACAGATGTACCGAAATATCATTCTATGTCCAGTAAATATTTACAATTATTATGTGTCAATTGACAATATATTTTTGGAGTTGGGGTTGTGGCTCAGCAGTAGAGTGCTCACCTAGCACATGCGTGGCCTGGGTTCAATCCTCAGCACCATGTAAAAATAAAGACATTAGCTGGGCACGGTGGCGCACGCCTGTAATCCCAGCACTTTGGGAGGCTGAGGCAGGAGGATCGCGAGTTCAAAGCCAGCCTCAGCAATGGCAAGGCACTTAGCAACTCAGTGAGACCCTGTCTCTAAACAAAATACAAAAAAGGGCTGGGGATGTGGCCCAGTGGTCAAGTGCCCCTGAGTTCAATTCCTGGTACCAAAAAAAAAAAAAAAAAAAAAAAAAAAAAAAAAAGAAAGACATTGTGTACAACTAAAACAAATAAATATATATTTAAAAAAAAGAAAAAAAATATATATATATATTTAAAATATTTAATAAAAGCCAGATGTGGTGGCATGTGGCTGCAGTCCTAGCTACTCGGGAGGTTGAGGCAGGCAGGTCACTAGAGCCCAGGAGATTAAAGTCAGGCTAGGCAACACAGTGAGACCCCATCTCTGAAAACAAACAAACAAAAATGTTTAATACTTTATTCTAATTAGCAAAAAAATCAACAAGGAAATGATCAAGGGCTGGGGTTGTGGCTCAGTGGTAGAGTGCTCTCCTAGCATGTGCGCGGCCCGGGTTCACTCCTTAGCACCACGTAAGAATTAAAGGCATTGTGTACAACTAAAACAAATAAATAAATATTAAAAAAAAAAAAAAAAAAAAGAAAGAAAGAAAAAAAGAAATGACTCAAGTCCAGCAAGCTCAGTTATACAACTGTCCTCAGAGACTTATCTCAGAGTGGTAGTCAGCGCCAAGCGGGGATCACATGGAGAAAGTCAGGCAGCAGAAATGAAGGCCCCATTTGCTCAGGAAAAGGATTAAAGTGTACTTCTCTTTAAATGTGGTTCTAGGGAGATTCTGTCACTCTGACAACCAGTTATGAAAGTCAGGGCCACCCCCATGTGGCCAGGACCAGGAGAGCCCCCTACCTGCTTCCCTGCCCTCTTGAGTCCTCCCACCTGGCGTCTAACTGGTGAGGTATGGCTCTGTGGGCTGCCCCTGTCCAGGGATAAGAGTGTGGCTGCTCCACACTGTGCTTCGGGGCTGGGCACTGTGGGTACTCAACAGTGAGTGCTGAACACAGGAACACATGGCAGCCAGCCCGCCCCCCAAGCTTCTGTGCCTCACCTTGCGGTACGCTGGGCGGAAGCTGTGTGCCAGCCTGCGCAGGCTTCCTAGGTCCCTCTGGAAGCCAGCAAGCTCAGCGCCTGATGCATGGTAGGTCTCACCCAGGGCCTGGCTGACACCTGCTTGCTTTTGCCAGAGTGCTGTCCGCAGTGACAGTAATAGGTCGCAGGTCAGCAGCTGGACCACCTGTGGCATGAGCATAGAGAGGAGATGCGTGACTGGCTAATGCCTAACGCAGGGATCCCAGTACCAATTGGGCCGCCCTCAGTCTGACACTCAGCATAGGGTGGAGCCCAGAGCCTGGGAGGGAGAGAAGAGCTGGTGAGAGCCCTGGTCCTGGGAGGTGGATCTTTCTCTCCATTCTTCAAGTGGGAAAGCTGAGTCTATGAAAGGGGCAGTGGCTTGTGCAAGGGACAACCCAGCACAGGCAGGTGATGGGACAGGAATAAAACCCTGAGTCTGAGGGCACAGGTCCTCCACCTCAAGGAAGCCCCCATGGCTGGCCTGGAGGCTGAGAGGCCCAAGTTGCCAAGGTCTTCCTTCTCCAGAGGAATTTAGAGTCCGCCTGAAGTGGCAGCTGAGCCCCAGAGCGGGCTCTGCTTGGCTGAGACTGGTTCTCTCAGGAAGCCGTACACTAAGGGAGGCCAACAGAGAGCCAACAGTGCCTCCTGATCCTGCCTTTGGTCTTGGGTCCTTTGTGCACACTGCCTGTTGCTGCTGGGCTCACACTGTCCTGGCAATGTGAGGCCCACTGGAAACCTTTAACTTGAGGTGCCAACCAAGCCACCTGGGACCAACCCCCAGTGGGCAGCTGCTGACCCTCCAGGATGCTCCTCATTGTACCACACGTTTCCCAGGGAAGCAGATGATGCCAGCTGCTATACTGCTACACTTCTACCCTCCTCTGTGTCCCAGGATGGCCATGCCTTCTGCAAGTCTTCTAACAAGGATCCCTTCCCCAAGTAACAGGGCCTTCCTTGGTCAGGGCACGTGGGAGTTCTCGCGGGCCGAGCAGGCCTCTGGGATGCACTGTGGAAACATTGCACGAGTACCGCCAGAACATGCAATGCAACTACAATGCACCACAGCTGCCCGCCAGGAGGTGTGCAGCCACCACAGAGGCGCAGGGTGCTCAGCTGGCTCAGGGTGCTTGCCTGAGGGGAGGGGTCCACTCAAAGGCTGTCAGCAGAGCTAGGAAGTAGCACAAGCTGCCTAAAGCAAGTGCGGAGCCCTGGCCAGCTGCAGTTCACCAGGAACTTACAGAGAATTGTGGGCAAGCAGGATCTGGGATTCAGGGAGCCTAGGAGAGGTGCAGGTGCAAACATGCTTGCCCCAGGAACCAAAAGAGGCATCCACCCAGGACAATAGTCCACATTTTGGGAAATGGGGCCACTAGTATGGTTTCTGTCTCTTGGACAGCCCAATATGGTAGGTAAGCTTGAGAGGGGTGGGAGCATTTATACAGACCAGAGCTGGGCCCCTCCCAGAGGCCAGCTAAACTCCTACTCACGTGGTTGAGGGCAGGGTCAGCAGTGACCCCACTGACATTGAGGCTGTTCCACAGGTGGCCACTGGCCCTCTCGCAATGACAGAAAGAATTCTGCTGCCCATCTGCTTTCCCAGAGAGCGAGGCGTGCATGGCTCTGCAGGTGTGGAAGATGGCCTTCACCAGGGGGCTCCTGCAGCAGTGACAGGGAGGGGAGAGGCTGGTCAGGTGTCACCCGGGGAACAGGCAGAGGAGTTCAGGCTGATTACCACCATACCCTGTGTATCACTGTGACACGTGGGTCTGTCACTGCAATGCTGCCATATAGTTCCTGCCAGCTCCAGACCCGAGATGCCAGCTCTGAACTAGGTCAGCCCCTCCCCACCAACATTTGATGCTGGAAGAGACTGGAGGCTCAGCCTTGACCACCAATCTGCCACTAAGAAGCCACCTAAGATAGGAATTCGAGTAACCTGTGCCTAGTTTCCTTATCCATAAAGTGGCCACAATACTGCTTGCCACTACCTATGGTGACATAAGGTGTTGGCCCCATTATTTTGTAACTGTTCTCTAAGGACAGTTCCCCCCAGAGGCTGGTATTAAAGTCTCAGGAGAAACTTAGCAGGCTGGGGAGAGAGTGTGGAGTGGGAAGCTCCCCACAGGATCACTGCTCCAAAGAGCACGGGAGCCAGGGGGACCTGTAGGGATGCCCACAAAGGTGTCCTGGCTCTCTGCTGAAGCTCTGCAGTTTATAAGTGACTTCAGACAACCTATCTGGTGAGCCGGCCAGAGGCGCACTCACGGGTGTACTGATGTAGGGCTGGTGTGGGGTTGGGTGCTTACTTCCCAGGGGGCTTTCAAATGGGGCCACACAATAAAACTGGGGGTGTTAGACCTACTTTAGGGAATACAGGACTCAACCCTGCTCATCCCACTTTTCTCAACTCCCTCCTGTGCTCCTGATTGAGTCTGCTGGCAGGAAATGTGCCAGCCTTGGTTCTCCAGACAGGACCCCACGGGGCTTTTCTGTCTTGGAGCATTTTACAGTTACTCTCAGGAGCATTCGATCTAATCAGAAACAGCCAAGGCGTCAGCGGGCAGGGCTGCCCATCACTAAGGGCCAATGCCCCCAAGGTGCAGACATGAGTCTCAGAGGAACGTCAAAAGCTCTCTGGTTGTGCTACAAGCCTTTTAGTTATAGAAGGCTGACAGGGCTGATGGGGGTGGGGGCGGGGCTGAAAAGAACCTGGAAGTGATGTTGGAGCTTACATGAGCTTCAGGGAGATGCTGGCTTCCCGGCAGTGGCCACAGCAACACAGCACCGCTGCCTCCACTACGCAGTTTCTGATTTTGCCAGGCACCAGTCTGCTTTCTCTCCTGCAGCCTGTGGCAGCAGGGAGAGGTCCCAGAAGCAGTACCAGTAGCTGGTGGGACAACCACTGAGCTGTGCAGAGCATAACACTCACACAGAAGGCCCTGCCGGTACAGCTTGCCTCTCCGTGGTGCTCTGCCCTTCTGTAGCTCCGCGGCTATCACAGTTCTGACCAGTCAGCTCACTGTGGCTGCCCGGAACCGCTCCCTCCCACTAACCCACACAAGATCCTCCTGGAGAGAAGCAGGTGAGAAGCCAAGGAGCCTTACGTACTCAGTCACTTCCAGGGCCTTGGGGACATGCTCTACTTCAGTAAAATGCGCACGCACAGCCGCATCATCTCCCTGGAGCCAGCTGATGGCCATAGTGATTGCGGACGTCCACCACCGGCAGATGATGTCTGGACCTAGAGGGAGCAGCAGGAAACACTCCAGTGCCCACAGGACGCAGCCTGGGGGAGCTCTGCACAGCTCGGTGGCCTGTTCCTACATGGTGCATGGCATCTTTACCTTCTGGTGATGCGTAGGGGCCCCAGGGCTGCCCTTGCATATGATTCTGGTGGGCGCATCAACCAGCACTCCTACTAACACAGTATTCCCATTTTTGGCAATCTCCCAACAAAATGGCTTAGTGAAGTTTAACAAAGATTTTCACTATAGTGTTTTTTTTTTTTTTTTTTTGGTACCAGGGATTGAACTCAGAGGCACTCAACCACTGGGCCACATCCCCAGCCCTTTTTTGTTTTTTTTTTTTATTAGAGACAGGGTCTCACTGAGTTGCTAAATGCCTCGCCATTGCTGAGGCTGGCTTTGAACTCGCGATCCTCCTGCCTCGGCCTCCCAAAGTGCTGGGATTACAGGCGTGCGCCACCGCGCCCGGCTTATAGTGTTATTTTTAAATAAAGAGTTGGACACAACCTAAACTTCCAATAGCCACAAAGACTGGTGTCTTTGAATCAACCAGTGGTAGCAGGTTTACTTTAGAATATTTTATATCTTTTCCTCTCTGAGCCTCAGTTTTTTCAACTGCAAAATTATGATACCAGTGATTTTACAAAGCCAACAGAGATGTCGTGTCAGAGAGGAGGTGTGAAAACACACCTTCTTCTAAACTCTAAAGTACGGAAAGGCTGCAGGTCAGTGGTCATGCTGTGGTGGCTACTTTTCTGGGATTCTTCCCTCCCTAGGGAGAGTGAGCAGGGGGTGGCTTGCTACCTCCATCCCCCAGTGGTCACAGAAGCCTGAGAGGTAGCTAGCACCCAGATGGCAGTTTAGGGAAAGAAGAATGCCCCGGTGTCAATTCAGTCAGTAAGGCTGCTCTCCTACACTCAAGGCACCGGGAAGCCAGAGTTGACAGAGACATCAGATGAAAGTCTCTTCAGCATGGAGTGTAAGGACCATCCCTGATGCCTGGACCACTTGCTGCTTATTCAGCATCTGGGAATCACCCAGCCAGGGTCCGAGATACAAACCTGGGACCAGAGAAGATACTTGAGTGTACACTCATAGCTAACCCTGGCCACAGAGAGAAGGCTGGGCAGGAATGAATTAAGTACCCCCAGGACTTTGGAGCCACCTGCAGATGCTCACCAAGGGCTGACTTGAGTACAGAGCTGCTGGAGAATGGTGGGGTCACAAACCCCACAGAGTCCACGAAGGAATGAAGCAATTTCAGGTATTCTAGAGCACTTGAGAATTCACTAAAAAGAAAAGAAAGGGTCCCATGTACATCAAAACATACACAAAGACCACACTCCTGACCTGCTGTTCAGCTCTACAGCTCTAAGATCCGGTGGCCCTTTCTGGCCCCTTCTCCCCACCATTCTGGGTGCACAGTGCTCTGCCCATCCATGCATGCCCTTTCCTACTCCATAGGCCAGCCTTCCCTCACCTGTCTCTGGGTTCTGCCCTCTGCCCTGAGGGACAGCCTTTCTCTTTCTCCCCTCCCCAGCCAACCCTGACTCCTCCCCTCAAGGCCTGATTCCAATGTCATGTCCTTCCTGAAGTTTTGTCTCTCCCTGGCAGATCTGCCTCCTCCCTCCCTCCCTCCTTACATACACTTGGTCAGGACCTGGACTTTGTATGAGTGACTTTGGCACCTCTCTGCCTCCCAGCTCTTATTTGTAAAAGAAAAGCTGTGCTTATCAGTAACTATGTAAGAGTTAAAAATTGCCAGGCATGCTCACTGAGGGGCTGGATCCCCAAGATGTCCAGGCTAGTGGCGTCTGCCTTCTGCTAAGCTCTGCACATACCAGTCCCACCCCCTCTCAACAGGCCACTGCTTTGATTAATTTGATTAGCAAACTTAATAAAATTCCTGACTTGCTCCAACAAACTGGCTCCACTTGGTAAAGGGGTGGGTAAGAAGGGCAAAAGGGATGTACTTGGTCTAGAAAAAAGGCAAGTCAGTTCACAGAGGGCTTCGTTTTTGAAAAATAAAGACAAAGGAATCATTCTATTTCCTGGCCTATCACCAAGGGGGTGGCCTAGGGACTTTACCAGGTCTCTTCATCCTGGTCTCCAGCTTTTTTTCTTGGCCTGAGGTTTCACCAAGGACTCCACAGCTTGCTCTAGCAGGTTCTTGCAGAAGGCCTGGTGAACCTGGGCAATGGGGTCAGCTGAAGAAGACAAAAGCAAGAAGGGTTAAACCGGTCTCATATAGGAGCCTTTTTGGTGCCTAGAGTTTTGCTAGCTGGCAGAGTACACAAGAGCATGTTTAGCAGGTACAAGGCCCTGGGTTCTAGCCCTGCACTCTCCACCCCCTAAAAAGGGTCTTATTTAGGAGTACTTTGCTTTTACAGAGAAGAGGACAGGGAGGGGACCCCAAGAAACAGCTGTGTCCTGTACTAGGGATCAAATCCTTCTTCCCAACCAAACCCCCAAAAGCACCCTGCTAAATAGCCACAAGGTAGGGAGGGGAGTCACTCCAGACTGGAGAGCCCGAGACTATACGTAGAGACTATATGTAGTTCTAGATGAGCCTCTGGAGGACGGCTGTGTGTGTGCGTGCGCATGCTGTATCTCTTAGCACTGTGCTCAGAACTTCAAAGTTGGATCTATAAGGTGATGGCCACAAGCCTTGTCAAAAAACAATAAAAGGAAAGGCAGACACTACCCCCCAAGTCTAAGAGGCTATCTCTTCTTGTGGCTTAAGAGAACAGCTAGCCAAGGAGTAAAAGGTGGTGGCGGTGGCTGCAGTGCTCCTGACAATGAAGAACATATTCCTCTGTTTTCCCAGAGCCTTGGCATGGAAACTGTGACTGGCAATGTTCTGGCCAAGCTGACTAGACAAGGGACCTTCCAATGCTTGCTTTAGCTGAATGTCACCAACAAGCCCCTTTACTGGAAGGCCCAAATCATGGCATCATTGGCCCCTCTCTTCCCCTCATAAGTGGCAGACAGGGGGTTTTGATCTGATGACCAAGGAAGAGGAACATTTATGAACATTTTCTGGGTGACAAGGCCTAGACTCAAGGACTAAAAGAGGCACAAGAACCTGTGCAAAGTCTTTGCTACAGTCAATCATCAGTGGGAAGGGGGTTGGAAGACTTAGGAATTGCTTTTGCTTTTATTATTCACTCTTTAGTGTTGAACATAATTCTTTTTTTTTAAATTTATTTATTTACTTTAGTTGTACACAATACAATGCATTTATGTTTACATGGTGCTGAGGATCGAACCTGGGCCGCGCACGTGCAAGGTGAGCACTCTGCCGCTGAGCCACAACCCCAGCCCGAACATAATTCTTATATTGAGCAAAAAAAAAAAAAAGGACAGCAAACACTTCCAAATATTTGACAGCCCTCCTGTACCTGCAGAGCATGCCTCCTCTCCTCACAGGCCCTATTCAGAGGGGAAAGTACAGCAGAAAGCAGAAAGCTACCAACCACTCAAGGTCTAAATACATCCCGAAGAGCCTCTGCAGCTCAAGGCCAGGCGAGTCAACTCCAATCACTATCAAATGCCAGAGACAGAAAGCCTGCATCTCCTTTCAATGCCTGGAGCCCTGTTCCTGTCACCACTCTGAGCACTTGATGACTGCCTGCTGCCTATTGTTCCCCAACTGCTCCATATATGTCTGTCTGCTTTCCCAATGGGACAGAAGGCCCGGAGGCCAGGGAACTGCAAGCCCCAAACATCCTTTGTATTTCCAAAGTGCCCAGGACAAGGGCTAAGAATACAGTTGGTACTTAATCAAAACTTATCATATGTGACATTGTAATGTAAGGACTACAGGCTTTGACTGAGAAAGCAGAGCTGTATGCCCGGCTCTGTCATAGACAGGCTCTGATCAGGCGTGGAACCTCAGAAAGTTACTTAACCCCCTGAGCCTCAATTTAGAAAAACAAACAACAAAAACGATTGTATAAGACTGAGACCAATGCTGCCCAGGAACCGTAGTAGGGGTTGCTCCCACAGCCGTCTCCAAGCTGATGGTACTGAAGGCACTCTCACCTGGGTTCCTCTCAGCACAGTACAGACTTTCCTTGGCGGCCGCCTTCACTGACCAGCTCCGCTCCATGAAGAACTTCTGGCCCAGTGGGTGGCAGAGCCAGCGCAGGGAGTCAGGGACAGCACTGCGCTCAGGGCCACACAGATTCTGGGCACGACTGAGGAAGTAGTTCTGTGGAAGGACAAAAAGCAGGGTGACACCACGGTAGCAGAATGATGTCTGCAGCCATTGTGGGATCATCTGAAAGCCTGAGAGTGGAGGATGGCTCAGGGGAGTGTAAGGAAAGGGGATCACGAGCACCTGGAAGTGAAGCCCACCATGGAGACTAGGGCAAGTGACTGTTCTGGGGAGCTTGCCAGCGAAGGCAGGAGGGAATGGCCCAAGGCACACATGGGGCCCCTGCTGCATCCTGTCCTGCAGGGCCTGTCTGACCCTTATGGAACCTAGTTCTTTCCTGCTAGCACACAATCTGCAGAGTGGGGTAGAGGTTGTTTACTGAGGAGGGGTCTCGGAGGTCACCTGTCTGTACTCACTCTCTGTGCTTGGAGTACCAAGCCAGGCAGCTCCCATGATCCTGGGATTTTTTCTCATGTCATTTTTTTAAAAAAATATTTATTTTTAAGTTGTAGTTGGACATAATACCTTTGTTTTAATTTATTTATTTTTAAAATATTTATTTATTTGGTTGTACACATTGCTTTCACGTTTATGTGGTGCTGAGGATCGAACCCGGGCTGCGCTCGTGCGAGGCGAGCGCTCTACCGCTGAGCCACAACCCCAGCCCCTTATTTATTTATTTTTATGTGGTGTTGAGGATCGAACCCAGGGCCTTGCACGTGCTAGTCAAGTGCTCTTACCGCTGATCCACAGCCCTAGCCCCACATCATTTTAATTGTATATCTTTTAGGGTATTTAAAGGCAAAGCCATATTCTGCTTTGATTAATTTCTCATCTCTTTTACACCTTTGAGTGTAGAGGGTATAAACAGGGGAGGTTCGCCCAGGACTGTGCAGGTGTGTGTGCGCTGCAAGGACCGCTCCTCTAGGAAGCCCCAGGCCTTCCTTGCATGAGCCCTAGCCAGCACGAGACTTTGAAAACTTCTTTGCTGGGTAATTCAAACCGCCAGTGTCCCAGTCTCCTTTTCTACTTGCCAGGATAATAGCATTCCAGAGCCCCAGTAACCAAACTGCAGGGATAATGCTGTCACAGGTTTTTGGAAGTTCTGTCATTTTTGGTGTGAGGCTATCTTTAGTCTGTCTGTGTGTGGTACTGGGGGTTAAGCCCAGGAATGCTCTACCACTGAGCTACATCTCAGTCCTCTTTTATTTTTGGACAGGTCTAAGTTGCTAGGCTAGCCTTGAGCCTGTGATCTTCCTGACTCAGGCTCCCCAGTAGCTGGAATTACAGGTGTGCACCATGACGGGCAAGTGATGTCATCTTAAACTCTTATTTTATGATTTCTGACCTGTAAAACTACTCAACACAGGCCAAAGAACAGGCAAGATCCAGGGAGCCCAGAGTGGGGGCTGCTGGGACACAGCCCGAGGACTTCCCCATTCCACTTCAGTCGTTGCCTCCACAACGAAGCCAGTGGCCTCATGGTCTGGTTCAGTCTGATGGTTCTGACCTTTACTGGGCTCTAAGCAGCCATCAGCTATTGTAACAGCTTCAGAAGACTTGAATGCCAGGGTCAGAAATAGCATGGCCAAAGTGCAACCACTCAAGGACGGAGATGGGAAAGACAGCCTCTCTCAGGGGAACCTGGAGACGGCTGCGTGTATCAGAGAAAACTACCTGGCCAATCTGTTGTAAAGGCACACACTGACATTCTCATAGCAGCTTACGGGATGAGGGGAACATGTCACTTAAATTTCTAAATCAGAGGGCCCATGGTAGTATCTTTCTTCCCCTGTGCTGACCAGTTTTAAGCAGAGAATATTGGAGAGAAAATGTAGAGGAATCCCATGATCTTCCTTGACCCTCAACAAAGTGTCAACTGAATCTTAGCTGGTAACTGAAACAGTGGGAGACTGCAGCTGAGCAGTGACTAGGCTGGAGAGGGTGAGACTCCAGGGCCTCTGGAGTCCCAGAGTCTTCTAACAGTTGACCCCAACCTCTCCCAAGAATAGTCTGTTCCAAGGCCCAATCAGGAAGGGAATGTGGTGCTTGCTTCAGGGAAACCAAGGACCAACTGATCTCTCAGAAGGCCCCAATGTCACACATGGAAGCAAAAACAAGGCCTGGTCAGGTTGTATGGCAAGAGGAACCCACAGGGGCCATTTAGAAAATCATTATGTTGGAATATACTTTAAACCTGAATTCTTAAAAAGAAAAACTTTACTTATAAAAAATCTCAGTGGGGGGGAGCTTGATTTTAGTGGTTTGAATTAATAAGAAATATAAATCTGAGATAGGCACCCACAGTCTGGCTTCTGTAAAGGAAATTGAGGAAATAACTTGTTACTCTTTTAATTTTCTTGGCATTATAGCCCTATGATGATTTTCCTAAAAATTTTTCCTATATTTTGTAGACATTGGAATTCTTTCCTAAGTAGAGGCCCAGGAGTCCCAAACTGTTTAGGTCCTGGGCACTACCCAGGACTCCAAGGCCAGTCCCAATTCCAGGCGTTGTACCTCACCACCCCATGTGGCTAACCATGCAGTTCTCAAATTGTGTGCCATGGCATTCTGAAGAGACACGGGAGAGGCTCAGGGGAGCCAAGCAAAATTTTTGAGGAAAATAACAATGCTCAACATCTGTTGGATACTGTGTAAACTGCGAGATTGAGGTAGTTCACTGTGTCAAAGTGAGACCATATTACCCTCCTTAAAGTGATATTTTGGTGAAGCTGAATTTTTGGAGGTTATTGTGATAAAGAAGCAAGAACTGCCTGGGCACAGTGGTGCATGCCTATAATCCCAATTACCTGGGAGGCTGAGGCAGTAGGATCACAAGTTCAAGGCCAATCTCAGCAACTTAGTGAGACCCTGTCTCAAATTAAAAGGGCTGAGGATATAGCTCAGTGGTAAAGTGCACCAGGGCTCAATCTAGTACTCAAGGATAAAAAGAAAAAAGAAAACTAGTGTGGAACAGGAAATGCAGGTGATGGTGCCTATTCTGATTCTGAGGATTCAGAGATGACAGTGCTCAATTGACAAAGGCATCCCATTATAAGTAATCATGGTTATTAAGAATCAAAAATAGGGCTGGGGTTGTGGTTCAGTGGCAGAGTGCTTGCCTAGCATGCATGAGGCACTGAATTTGATCCTCAGCACCACATAAAAATAAAATAAAGATATTCTGTCCACCTAAAAGAAAAAAATATTAAAAAAAAGAATAAAAAATAATACTTCTTGGGGCTAGGGTTGTGGCTCAGTGGTAGAGCACTTGCCTAGCACATGCATGGCCTGGGTTCTAGCCTCAGCATAACATAAGAATAAAGGCATTGTGTACAACTAAAACAAATAAATAAATATTTTTTAAAAATATATCTTCTTTTAATTTCTTGTATTTTTTTTTCAAATGGGTACTAACCTGTTAAGACATACCTATTTTTAAAAAATATTTATTTATTTACTTTAGTTGTACACAATGCAATGCATTTATGTTTACGTGGTGCTAAAGATCGAACCCAGGCCGCGCACATGCGAGGCAAGCGCTCTGCCACTGAGCCACAACCGCAGCCCAAGACATACCTATTTAAGATGTTCCAACTATTGATAACAGAACTAAATTACTACCACTAACAACAACAACAAAAAAATCAGTTAGACACATGATGCCATGAATCTAGAAAATCTGGGAACCTTTGATCTAGACCATTTTCAGAGGCTGGCCAGCCCTACACCTGCCCCCAAATGCCTGGATCATTTGCTAGCTGAATCTATCTCACCAAACTTAAAGCTTCTTCCTGTCTGGGTCTCTTTAATTTACCCCTCTCCCAAAGGAACTAAACAGAAAGGGCCAGGTACCTTAGAAATAGATGGCAGTTCTTCTCCTTACTGAACACATCAAATTGGGCAATACTACTAAAGTTCCACATATTTATCCTTTGACCCATTATCATCATCATCTTTAGAGATTTAGTCTGAGGAAGTTCTCATAGAGGCGGGTGAAGACACTGTAAAGTTGGATGCTCCCTGAAACACAGTGTGTACTAACAGCAAATACTGAAAATGATCCAAATGTCCCTTAGCAGTACCAAGTATCTCTGCAGAATAAGACCACTTAAAAGAAAGATGACCAAGCTGGGCATGGTGGTGCACGCCTGTAAGCTGAGGCCCTAAGCAACTCTGTGAGACCCTGTCTCTAAATAAAAAATAAAAAAGGACTGGGAATGTGGCTCAGTGGTTAAGTGCCCTTTGGTACTGGGGAGTACCAAAAAAAAAGAAGAAAGAAAGAAAAATGACCAAGATCTATTATTAGGTTGAAAAAAACCAAGTGGCAAAACAAGGTTTATGGTATAATTATATTAAATAAATCACAACACATATACACATTAGTATGTGTAGAAAAAAATTTCTGAGAAAATATACAAAATATTTTCTGGGGCTGGGGATGTGGCTCAGTGGTAGAGTGCTCGCCTAGCACATGCACGCCCTGGGTTCGATCCTCAGCACCACGTAAAAATAAACGCATTGAGTACAACTAAAAGCAAATAAATACATATTTAAAATATATATATATATATATATATATATATATATATATATATATATATATATTCTGGAGCTCATGGTCAGGAGCATTTTTCTTTATTTGAGATGGGGTCTTGCTATACTGCCCAGGCTGGTCTTGAACTCCTGGGCTCAAGTAATCCTCCTGCCTTACCATCCCAAGGAGCTGGGCTTTTAGGGATAATCTGTATGGGGTTTTTTGAGATGACTAGCTGATTGTAAAATTTATATGGCCAAAAGAAGAGCAAAAAATTGTCACTAAAGCTGGAGGATTGATATGTCTAGATATTAAGACCAACTAGGAAACTGAGCCTTTACGGCTGTGTAGTGGTACAATCAAAACAAACTACAGTCCCAAAACAGACCCACCACACTCGGACACTAGATTTATGAGAAAAAGGTGTTGCACTCCCTGCAGTGGAATTTTTTTTTTTTTTTGGTGTGTGTGTGTGTGTGTGTGTGTGGTGCTGGGGATTGAACCCACAGCCCTGTGCATGCAAGGCATGCACTCTACCAACTGAGCTATATCCCCAGCCCGAGTTTTTTTAAACAACAAAACCAAAAATACGGCCGGGCGCGGTGGTGCACGCCTGTAATCCCAGCACTTGGGAGGCTGAGGCAGGAGGATCGCGAGTTCAAAGCCAGCCTCAGCAATGGCGAGGCACTTAGCAACTCAGTGAGACCCTGTCTCTAATAAAAATACAAAAAAGGGCTGGGGATGTGGCCCAGTGGTCGAGTGCCCCTGAGTTAAATCCCGGCACCAAAAAAAAAAAAAAGTATTGGGTCTGGTAGATGTCCATATAAAAAAATCTATTCCAGTGGATCTGGGATTTTTATGTGGAAAGCAAAAAGCACAGCTTATAGTAGACAACATGGGAGAACATTTTCATGACTCTGACACAGCAAAGACTGGCTGAACAAAACAAAGCATCTAACTATAAAAGAAGACTAATAATCTAGATTTCAGAATAGGCAAATAAGTCACAGAGTGGGAGAAGACATCTGCAGAAGCACATATCCAAAAAAGGATCACATCTAAAATAAAGAACTCCCATATAAACAAAAAGACAAAGAGCCCAAGTTAAAAAAAACAGGTAAGACTCAATTAAATAGGGTTTTCACAAAGAGACTCTGCAATGAGATACACTAACAGAACTAACGAAGCCCCTGACACTACCATGTATTTGGTGAGGGTGTGAAGCTGGAGCTGGCACCATTTTAGAAAGATGCATAACATACAACCCTGCAATGCCTTTCCTCACAGCAGCACTATTCAGGAAACCTCAAACAGGAAGCAACTCAAAAGTCTATCCACAATGGAACAGTGGGCGTAACAGTGTAAAGCAGTGAGAATGCACAACCTGTAACTCTATGTGACAACATGCATGACTCATACACCTGACAGTGAGCAAAGAAGCCAGACACAAAACGGTATGCCCTGCCTGCTCTCCTAAAGGGAAGTTTACACAGAGGCAAAACATCTGAGTGTTTGGACATTTATCCTAGGCTGGGGGACTTGGAGCACTTTAAAGATGCAAGGGGAACTTTTTTTTTTTGGTACCGGGGATTGAACTCAGGGGCACTCGACCACTGGGTCACATCCCCAGCCCTTTTTTTGTATTTTATTAGAGACAGGGTCTCACTGAGTTGCTAAGTGCCTCGCCATTGCTGAGGCTGCTTTGAACTCGCGATCCTCCTGCCTCAGCCTCCCAAAGTGTTGGGATTACAGGCGTGCGCCACCGCGCCCAGCGCAAGGGGAACTTTTGAGGTTGTTTCTTTTCTTTCTTTTTTCTTTTTGTAAATATATTTTTAGTTATAGATGGACACAATACCTTTATTTTATTTGTTTATATGGTGCTGGGGATCGAACTCAGTGCCTCACGCATGCTAGGCAAGCACTCTACCACTGAGTCACTGAGCCACCACCCCAGCCCTTGAGATTGTTTCTTGATCTGTCTGCTGGTTAAATGGGTTACTTTGTAAAATCACAAATATACTTATCTACATTCATATTGTCCTCAATAAAAAACTTACAGATGGCCTGGGGATGTAGCTCAGTGGTGGAGCACTTGCCTAGAAAGCTCAAAGTCCTGTGTTCAATACCAGTACTGTCCCCCACCCCCAAACAAACAAACAAACAAACAAAAAAAACAAAACCAAAAGATTAAACTATGGTGGTGGAATTCACAATAGTGGTTAGTGTAAATGGGGGCAGGGAAAGAGGCGGGGGGCTTTGAAGGAAGCTTCTGGGATGCTGGGAAAATTCTTCTTCATGATCTGGGTGGTTGTTACACAGGTGAGTTCCTTTTGTGAAAATTCCTCAAGTTCAAACATCTGCATTTTTCTCTATGTATGTTGACCTTCAGTAAAATAAATGTTTTCAAAATATTTTGGGGTGCGCTAAGAATTACACGTGTAATTCGGTCCAGAGCACAAAGACAAACAAACTGCACAGGGGAGAGGCATTGCCAATGCCACCTTCTCTCAGCCTGGATTCATAGTTTGCAAAAAGCTCTCCTTGACCTCCCTTACGATCCAGTCAGGAGACCAGCATGCTTTTCAGGCAGCAGGTTAGCCTGACCCCAGTACTCATCCTCACACTGTCCTGAAGGCCTGGCCCCTGTCAGACTGTATGCTCCCCAAGGACAGGGCAAAGGCCCTGCTCACTGTGATATGTCTACTCTGGAAGTGCCCAACCCAGAGCAAGTGCCCAGTAAAGTTTGCTAAATGAAGGATGTCTTAACTGTGGTCACAGAAACAGGGCTGAAACATGGAAAAGACTGGATTCCTCTGTGCCCTTGTCACCTAGACTATAGGGATGCACTTCAGCAAACAGTGTTACCATAGGACATATGGCTGTTCATTTCTCAGCTTACTGCCTCCATTACTGAGATATGGAAACAAACTGCAAAGTGATAATTCCATTTTGAACTTAACTGAATGTGTTCAGCGGTCTAACCAAAGTGGGGCACTGTGTAAAATAAGCCTAAAAGAAAGTCTGAGGTCAGCAGATGCTGTGAACTAGCTGATAACAAGGACCGGGAATTAGCCAGCTGTGAATGCCCATGCTGGCACCTTGCCAGGCACACTGGGAGGCACTTGATAACCTCAGTTCCCACCCTGGTTCTGATGTGAGCTCTTTGCGGACAAGCACTGCTTTTCATTTCTGGATCCACAGTGCTGTGATCAATAAATGCCTTTTGGGTGAAGAAAATAACCAAGAAATATAACCAGAAGATGTCAAGTATGAAGAGTTGAATGTTAACCCCTCAGTACAGGCCACAGAGGGACTCTCTGAACCAGTCTTCTTACCTCAGGACACCAGAATGTCCTGCTTCTACGGCATATTCCTATAAGGGCCAGGAGGGGAGGAATCGTAGTCTGTTTCATTTACTGCTACAAGTATTTGTGGAATGAGTGAGTCAATGAGTACCTACTCCTTCAGATGGTAGATACCAGAGGGTTGGCCCATACTGCTTTTTAGCTACTGGTTGAGGAAAGTGCTCAGCAGAGTTTTGTAGAAGGAAATGAAGGGTACTCACAGCCAGGAAGCCCAGCTTGCCTCCATACCGCGTCTTGAGTCCCATGGCAGCTGTTAGATGGATCTCAACCAGCATGCTTGGTGGGATTTTCTCCTCTGCACACTCAGCCAGGTTCACAGCACACAAAGCCATGTGTACATCTGAACAGGCAGATCCTGCAGGAAGCTTCCCTAGGGCAGGCAGAAACAGACACTAATGTTGACAGATTCCCCAAACCAAACATTCCCCTGCTTTCTGTAGCATAATCAGAGCAACAGTGGTACCCGAGGAGAAAAAAGTTGAGTTTTGTGATCAGACAGGTCTGGATGGGACACCAGGCTCTCTGACTTTCTAGCTGTCTATCTCACAGGGTGGCTGGGCACCTGGCTGTGTAAGATGGGAGTTGTCATGATTGTTGGTCATGTTATAGGACTCAGAGGCAATATTTCCGAAACAATGTCAACAAGCATGGCTACATTCTGCTGATATAGTATGAGTCTCCAAACATTGCAGTGGAGGGAATGAAAACTTAAAACAAACAAGAGCCCAAAGTTGATTTGAATTATAATATATGAGCACATATCCCTTGAATAAGGAAGAAAACTGAGCAATGATGGCCAGACATGTGTTAGGTTGGTAGGCGGGAGGCCAGGAAAAGACTACTCTGCCCTCTCCTGTGAAAGCTGCACAACAACCCATCTAGGGGCAACCCTGAGGCTCTCTCATTGTTGCTTGCTTTGGTTTTCAAAGGCTGGGAAGAGGCAAAGTCAGGCCACTTGACCTCACTCAGCTGTGTTCTTCCCACTGGGATGGACAGATGTATATATATTTATTTATTTAAAATCAGCATAGGAAGCCTTCAGCCCTGTAATTCATTCTGTACTGACCTGGGGTGTCTGTCTCCCCCAAGAGGCATTAAGATTTCTCTTCAAGGGGAGAAGGGTAGAGTGCAGTGGCAGTGTGGAAACCATAGTGTAGTCACCTGTTTGTTCAGTGCCTCCCATAGGCCCTGGTCCAGAGAATGCTCAGTGAATGTGGAGGGAATGAGTGATGTGAGGTTCCCCAGCTGAAATTCTCTAGAATTTGACAACTAGTACAACACAGTCTCCTGATCAGAAACCTGGGTGTGGGGCTGGTCTGTTCCAAGGACACACTGAGAGGCAAAGAAAAAAAGCAGGGGAGATTTGCAAATAGGGATTTCTGCAAAAACTGTATAACTGGCTCCACTCATGGTCACTCCTCTAGCCTAAGTGCCCAACCAAGTCTGCTCCACTCTGGCTGAAGCTCCTTAAGTCAGTAGGGATTTCTAGCACTTTCCAAAATGTACAATTACTTTCTGGTCCTCACCTTACTACTGGTGGAAGTCCCAGCAATAACTCACCCTCCTCTACCATCTCTGTCTTTGCTCCCCCGAAGCCAAGTCTCTCTCAGGCAGTGTCCACTCTGACTCCCATGCTGTGCCTATCTTAAGTGAGGATTCCTTCCACTTGTCTTTTCTCATCAGTTCCCCCCCACTTTTTTTTTTTTTTAATATTTATTTGTGTTAGTTGTAACACAATGCGTTTATTTTTTTTAAATATTTATTTATTTACTTTAGTTGTACACAATACAATGCATTTATGTTGTACGTGGTGCTGAGGATCAAACCCAGGCCGTGCACGTGCTAGGCGAGCGCTCTACCGCTGAGCCACAACCCCAGCCCAGTTCCCTTGTTTTCACTCTCCCCTGTAGGCCCAGAGCCCACTTTCTGTCCCGGGCTGCAGGTCCTGCAGGTCCAGCTGCCTACAGAATTATTCCTGCCCACATCTCAGGGATAAGTGTTCAAAACAAAGGGCATCGCCCTCTTCCTGGGAAAACTGCTCTTCCTCCAGTTTCCTTCACCTTTGTCAGTGGCATCACCCACCCAAACTCCAGAGAAACAAGCCAATGCAACACCCTAGCTGGCTCCTTTCTGTATCTGTCACATCTACTGAATCCCCAAGTCCAGTCAATTCTACCTGCTGATTTTTTCTCCATCTGTCCTTTCAGCATTTCTCATCTTCAAGCTGCCTTAGTTCCTATTTGGCCTCTGACTCTAGCCTTAATCCTCTTGGATCCAATCTCTGTCACCAGAGAGAACTACTTCTACATAAAAAGCACCGATCTGATCAGGTCATTATTTTCCTAATACCCTTCAATGGATCCTACAGATACACTACAAGATCCCCCACCTGTTGGCATTCAGATTCTCCCCATGTAGGCACTGCCCTGCCCCTCATGTCCTGGCTTTAGGACTACTCAAATATTATTCTTAAGAGTTGATCTGGAGCTGGGCGTGGTGGCGCACGCCTGTAATCCCAGCACTTTGGGAGGCTGAGGCAGGAGGATCGCGAGTTCAAAGCTAGCCTCAGCAATGGTGAGGCACTTAGCAACTCAGTGAGACCCTGTCTCTAATAAAATACAAAAAAGGGCTGGGGATGTGGCCCAGTGGTCAAGTGCCCCTGAGTTCAATCCCCGGTACCAAAAAAAAAAAAAAAAAAAAGAGTTGATCTGGTTGGGGCTGGGGTTGTGGCTCAGCGGTAGAGCGCTCGCCTAGCATGTGCGCAACTCGGGTTCGATCCTTAGCACCACGTAAGGACAAATGCATTGTGTACAACTAAAGTAAATAAATAAATATTAAAAAAAAAAAAAAAAGAGTTGATCTGGTGTAGGGCTTTGCAACTTCCCTCTGGCTGGAAGGCACATCTCCTGCACAGCTGCGGACCTATGCATTCTTCCTGCAGAAGCCAAGACTTTATAGCACACACCCCCCCCACCCAAAAGTCTTTCTTGAATCCCCTCCCAAAGAAACATACTCCTTGGGCTAAGTCCACACTGAATTGTCATCCATCTGAAGGCTGTCTGTGTTTCTATTAGAGCAGGAGCTTAATGAATGAAATAAATGATCATTTTTTTTTTTTGGTGGTACCGGGGATTGAACTCAGGGGCACTCGACCACTGGGTCACATCCCCAGACCTTTTTTGTATTTTATTTAGAGACAGGGTCTCACTGAGTTGCTAAGTGCCTCCCCATCGCTGAGGCTGGCTTTGAACTCGCGATCCTCCTGCCTCAGCCTCCCAAAGTGCTGGGATTACAGGCGTGCGCCACCGCGCCAGGCTAATGGTCATATTTCATTGAATCTAAGATGCCATTAATTTTAAGTCTTACTATTAATTTAAGTATCACTACCAGCTAATCCATAATGTGTCATTGTTTACAGAACACATCAAAAGCATAAAGATGTTAAAAAAAAAAGGAGGTAGTACATAAAAGCTACTAAGAACAAAATGTGCTTCTTAGAAATGATGAACTACAGCTATGAATGAGGTGGAAAGTGGGTCTAAAAAAGCAATGTAAAGGGGGCTTCACTCAGGGTGGGGACCTGGCAAACTGGAGGAAATGGCATGGGGCACTTTGCAGCAAGTCAAGCAGTAGTAGTTGGTCACTCACCCGTGATGTGCAGCTGGTGCAGCCTATGATAGGCCAAGGCTGCATCACGTGCGCTGCTCTTAGCTTCGTCCTCAAAGCCAGCTGCAGTGGCAGGGGTGGCCCGCCAGCGCTGGAAAACTTTCTTGAGCAGCCAGCGTACCAGGCGCAGCTTCTGCAGGCTGTAGCGAATCACGTTCCAGGAGAGACTACAGGCCAGGTCCAGGCGGGAGGTGGGTAGTGCCCGGCCCAAAACTGACAGGCAGGTTTGTAAGTTTGCAGCAGCAGCTGCAAAATCTCCCTACAAAGCAGCCAGAGGGTGTATGGTGACTGGCTTTGCTGTGGCTTTTTTGTTTTAATAGACTTCTACTCTTCCAACTCCATTATTAGAATCTGTCCTCATTAAGGACAATCTGGGAAACTTCAGAAAGCTACAAAAAAATTTATATGTGTGTACACACAAAATCACACAAATACACAGACACAGACAGACACACACACACACACACACACACACACACACACACACACACACACACACAAATATAAATATAAATAAACCACCTGTAATCTCATTCCATAGGGGGAAAAGAAATCACTGCTAACTTTGAGATACTTCCCGGCCTTTTTACTAAACTGGACTGCAGTGTGTTCTATCTTTGAGTAAATGCTGGTCAGAGTTCCCCACACTAGCTTTTACATACAAGATGGTAACTCAGATTTAGATGAACTGCATTGCTCCTTTAAGCTTTTGGGATCTCAAAGTATGGTCCCTGGAGGCCAGTAGCATCAGGCCCAGGGAGCCTGTGAGAAATGCAGACATTAGGGCCCTGCCCCAGACCTACTAAATCACAACCTCTTGTGTTGAGACCTCCAAGAGATTCTTATGCCTGTTGAAGTTTGAGACCTATGGTTTTAGGCAAACTCACAGCTGAACTACCCTAACCTGGGATCTCTTTGACAATCTGAGAGGGTCTAATGGAGAGTTTATGATGCTATATTAACACTGACAACCTCTTTCTCCCCTCTCTCTGCGAGGAGTAGCACCTGTGCTGAAGGTTTTTATAAGAAGCAGGATCCCCTACTTCTTCCATTCTCTTTACCTGGAAGGTTGGTTGTTCCTCAGGCTCAGTCTTTGGCTTTTGCCTCTTCTGTCCCACTAATCCAATTCTCCAAAAGCATCCCTCTTGCAGCAGATGTACAACTTCCCAAACTCTCTTGGGTCCTGACTATTCTCAACTCCCACAGCCTGCTTCCTGGCCACTGCTCACTCTACAAAGAACTTTCTCATATTTCCAAGCAACATGGCCTAGAAAGAACACACATCTTCTAGCTTTTCCCATCTTTGAGTCAACCCACTACCACTTCCTTTCCATTTTACGTCTCAAGTGTTTCTTCAGTTCTGCTTTTCCTTTAAACTCCAGGCTCCTGTCTTCCTTTCTTGCCTGGCCTATTTTAAGAGCCTCCTAATTTGTTTCTGTACATTTCTCCCTCCTCCAACTTATCCTTCATACAGCTGCCAGAACGACATCTGTCAAACACAAACCTGAACCTGCCTCTAGGATATCCATCTTGGGAAATGGCTCCTCAAATCACATCTATATTTTAGGACCCACAGCCATGCCATGATTGACAGATCCAGGCTGGCCAATCAGATTCTCAATTGAAGGCACTGCAGCTTGCAGAGGAGGGGAGAACAGGCTCAGGGTTTACTACTGCTGAGGAATGTTCTGGTTTACATACCTCCTGAGAAGTTTTTTTTTTTTTTTTTTTTTTGGGTACTAGGGATTGAACTCAGGGGCACCAGACCACTGGGCCACATCCCCATCCCTTTTTTGTATTTTAGAGACAGGGTCTCACTGAGTTGCTAAGTGCCTCGCCATTGCTGAGGCTGGCTTTGAACTTGTGATCCTCCTGCCTCAGCCTCCCAAGTGCTGGGATTACAGGCATACGCCACTGTGCCCGGCCCTCCTGAGAAGTTTAACTCTCCCTTCAATGCTTTGAGTTGCCACTGAATCCTTCCCCTAAACACCCTTTATTGATTTCAAATGAAAACTTTTGGTAATTTCCTTGCTCAGAAACCTTTCCTTGTTCTCCAGAGAATTGGATATAAAGCCCTAAATCAGTTACTGGTCAAAGTTCTCTCCAATTTGGGCCTAAACACACTACCGGTTTTTGTCCTCATTCTCTGACACTCTGTACTCCAGACACACCCATAGAACTTGCCAATTCCCAAATAACCTGTCTATTCATGCTGCTGTCAGCTGAGAAGGTCCTTCTGCCATGCCCGCCTATCCTTCTAGCCCCCGACAGCCCCACACGCCCCTCAGGTCCCCTCAGGCAGAACTCAGCTCTTCAGCCCCAGATGTACTTTATTCTTCCTGTCATGCCACAGACATCTTGTGTCCACAGATTGATCTACATATAGGTGACCTCTCCTCTGAGTTACCACAGCAGCTGCCACAGGTCTTCATCCATGCTGGGGACTCAATATCAATCCCTGAATTCTTTGCCAAGCCTTGGGAGGAAGAGAAGAGATGGATAACAGAACTCACCCTGGCAAGGTCCAGGTCCGCCTGCTTCCGATGCCTCCAGAAGGTGACTGAGGAACGGGTATGTGGCCGGATCACTGGCTCCCCATGGACCAGCAGTTTCACGAAGACACTCAAGACAATGACACCATTTACCAGCCACAGGAGGAGCGTTGGCATCATCCAGTCAAACCAGCCTCCAGAACCTAAAGAGGGGCATCTCAGTGGGATCCTTGTGGAGCAGCCGGGCAACTAACAGACCCCAGCAGAATGACATCCAAGAATCTTCTACCTCATTTCAGAAGAAAGGGCAGACAATTTTATAGTCTAAAGAGAAATTCTGTAGCCCTTGTCACCATGGAGCTGAGTACCACAAAAATCTTAGCCAAAAAGGGTTAGGACACTGGTTTCAAAACTCAGGTAAAAAAACACCACCAACTCCCCCAAATAGGCATTGCCCTTGCCTTCCCACTTGTCCAACCCCAGGGTAATTACTGCAGTACAGGCTTCTGGTTTGTCTTGCTCTTTATGACTGAACTTCAGTTTGCCTTGTTATCTCCACAGTATAGTTTATGCCAGTCCCTGTCAGAAGCAAGGAGCCCACCACTCCTTTTCGATCTGGTAGGTATGTCATGTGGTTTACACACAGGACCCTTCTCTTGCCATAGCAGTACACTACACCCAGGTGGCATGAGGGGCCCCTACCTACCTGATTCAAATGACAGTACACTACGGCCAGAGCCTGTGTATGGGTGCTGGTCGGAGTCATGGGCCCCTCCCCATTGTAGTAGGGAAGTCAGGGGGTTAAAGGAGAGGCCCAGGAAGGTGAGGACACACAGCAGAATCCGAGAGCGGTCCACCATGCCGATCGCTACAGGAGGAGAGTCCGGTTCATCTTTGACCTTCAAAACAGGGCCTCAGGGTTGGAATACTGTATGGGCTTTTATAGCACTATACTTTTACATATCATACATGAAGAACCAGACTGTGAGATTTAAATTCAAGACCATTAAGTCAGACAGGAATAAAAACAGGAGGGAATTAAGAAGTCCACAATTCACAAATGACTGCTCAAATATTGGAGCACTCTTCCTCTTGCCCACCAAGAACAGAACATGTTTCAAAGAACAAAGGCAGAAAGATCTTCTTTTAAAATATTCCATTTCCACAAAAGAGAACACATTGCATGATTCCATTTCTGTATAATTTCAGAGGAGCCAAAACAAATCTAAGTGACAGGAAGCTGATGGATCAGTAGTAGCTGCCTGAGGCTGAAGAGGGGTGTTATGAACTGTCTGCACAGGTGCGAAAAAAGAGCTTGGGGGCTGATGGAGGGATGCTTTACATTTTGATTACAATGACAGTTACCTAGGTGTGTACATGTGTTAAAACTCCTTTGTACATTTAATATAGGTATATTTTGCTGGGTGCAGTGGCAGATGCTTGGATCCCAGCAACCTAGAAGCCAAGGCAGGAGCATTACAAGTTTGAGGCCAGCCTTACCAACTTAGCAAGACCCTGTTTTAAAGTAAAAGATAAAAAGCACTGGTGGGGGGCCTGGGCCTGGGGATGTGACTTAGCAATAGAGTGCTTGCCTAGCACATGTGCATCCTAGGTTCGATTCTCAGCACCACCTAAAAATAAAGGCACTGTGTATAACTAAAACAAATAAATAAATATTAAAAAAAAAAAAAAAAAAAAAAGCCCTGGGGGTCTGGGGTTGTAGTTCAGTGGTAGAGCACTTGCCTGGTATGTGTGAGGCACTGAGTTTGATCCTCAGTACCACATAAAAAAAATAAACAAATGTAGCTCTGTGGTAAAGCACTCCTGGGCTCAATCCCCAGTACATTAAAAGGAAAAGAAAAAAGGTATATTTTATAGCATTTAAATTTTATCTCAGTAAAGATGATTAAAGACCATGTGTCAGCAAGGATCTATCTAAAGGAGCATGCCTGTTTTAAAACTGGAACATTGCTCCCCCACCCCCATTCCCATTTTACAGAAGGAGTAGAGACAGAGGATCTGGTAGCCTATGAGGCCCACAGTGATGGAGGGAAGAAGGCCAGAGTAGATTTCCCAAGTCCTCCCCCGAGTCCTGAAGTGTATATATGTCACTCTCTCTTAATATTTTAAAAACCACTTGAAAAAAGTTTTAATATTTATTTATTTGTTTTAGTTATACACAATGCCTTTATTTATTTTTTTAATATTTTTATTTATTTGCTTTAGTTGTACACAATGCCTTTTTATTCCAATGCATTTTATTTGTACGTGGTGCTGAGGATCGAACCCGGGTCGCCCGCGTGCTAGGCGAGCGCACTACCGCTGAGCCACAATCCCAGCCCCCAATGCCTTTATTTTTACGTGGTGCTGAGGATCGAACCTGGGCCACACACATGCTAGGCAAGCACTCTACCGCTGAGCCACAACCCCAGCCCCTTTTTAAAATTTTTTGATGAGTCAGAAGCCTATTTAATTCAATTTATATGTCATAAGGTTTGTTGCTACCAAACAGAATTACATTTACAAAATATTTCAAAAATAGAACTTCCTTAGTAAATTAAAAAAAAAAAAAAAAAGCTTAGTCAAAAAATGTACACTAGAATGAAACTTTGTGGTTTTGGAGTCAGAAATTGACAATGTCAAAATATAGAACAGGACCCAGTGGTCTCCCTCTATAGGTTCCCAAGAAGATCATTAGGCTCAGAGTCTCTTTTAACTAATTCCATTAAACTTCAATTGCCAGGGGCTTTTATTGAGAATTAAAAGCCCTTAGTTGGAAAGTTATCTGTTAGATTGCAAACTGTAGTCATTTCCGGAAAGAGGACCCAGAGGTAGCCTCATCCTAAACCAACTGATCAGCCTCACAAAGTGGTCTTGCCAAGACCATTAAGGCAGAGAGAAGTAATGAGGCGCCTCTAGCAACTCCCAGAGCCCACCCCACCAACAGCTGCTCTGTGTCCTGGTTCTAGATCTGGCATTCATTCATTCCTTTCTGATGGGGCTTTTTAGAAGATCAGTTAAACCCGAGGGACTGTCCCCTGCCACCCCCATCAGTTTTATCTTCTTTATTCTCCACGAATTAAGCTCATTTCACAGAGTTCCTACTTCTCAATGGTTTGTACTCTCTTAACAGTTGGACTGGCTACCTCTCTGAGGCCTTCTCACAATTTTCTTAGTAAGGATATGGAAGAAATCCCAAGGGTCAGGAGATTTCAAAATTTGTACCTTTGCATCATCCAACAGAGGACTTCCTGGCTCAGAGTCAATGGAGTAGGGGGAGAAGCCGGCCTGGGACCCTGAGTCGGAGGCCGGGGGAGACATCAGAAGGACATTCTGATTAAAGTCATCAATCTTCAGGTCCACATCATTGTCTACCAGACTGCCCAGGTCAATGCCCTTCAGAAGCTCTGCAAAGAAAACCCACAGGGAAAATTATCTGTTTTTATAGAGCCCCACGTAGGCTGGAACTGGGCTGGGTGGGGCTTCTTGAATAAAGGAAGCCTGATACCCCTTTCTCAATGGGCACACTTACTGTTTTTCTGATTTGCCAGCTTCAGCACCATGTTCTCTTGGCGCAATTTATGATTGACCTGCTGTAAGTATTTGATGTAATCAATAGCCTTTCTCAGAACACCGGACTTGTGCATCTGGGAAGAAGAACCAGTGAAACACAATGAAGCCAGGGCAGACCAGAGTGGAGAGAGCAGAGTGTCAGAGCTTGTGAGTGGGGAACAAGGCTGTGGGGTGCAAGATGCTGGTTCAGCTGCTGGTTATCTGGAACAAGATACTCCATATCTCTGAACCTCACTTTCCTTTTCCTTAACATGGGGATAATAATAGCATGTGAATCACAGGTTGGCAGTGAGGGCTAAGTAAGACAGTACATGTAGAGCTTAGCCTTGAGCCTAGCATGTTATTGACACACAATATACACTAGCAATTATTCCTACTCATTATATTAACCCTGGCACCAAAAAAAAAACAAACTTAAAGGAAAACAAATGTCAAACAAAAGACCAGAGAACTGGGCTGGGGATGTAGCTCAGTGGTAGAGCACTTGCATAGTATCATGAAGCTCTAGGTTAGATCTCCAGCACTGCAAGCAAACAGACTAACGAAAACAAGAGCATTGGGGTTGGGGCTATAGCTCAATGGCAGAGTACTTGCCTAGCATGTGTGAGGCACTGGGTTCTATCCTCAGCACCGCATAAAAATAAATAAAATAAATGCATGCTGTCCATATATCACTACCAAAAACCAAACCAAACCAAACAAACAAACAAACAAAAACAAGAAAAAAAAACCAGAGCATTGTTGGACAGTTATCTTAAGTAAAGGTATGCTTTTACTTAAGATACATACCTTGTACAAATATTTGTAGGATACAAGGAAAATAGTGGAATTTTCTTTCAAAATATCAGTGAAAATAAACAGTTAATAGGTTTTAAAAAATCTCCTGTTGTCAGGAGATACCTTCATCACAATAGCAGAAATACATGAAAAATGAATTTCTTCTATTTGCTATTGGTCATAAACCCAATCTCTCTCTCTCTCCCCTAAAAGGTAAAAATATTGCTAGCTACCATGAACACAGGTAAGATTATGCCAGCAATGTCCTCAGCTGCGTCCAAGCTGCACACAGCCTGTATCTGGCCACTGGTGAGTGGCAGGTGTCCCTGCCTTTGCTGCTGGGGTCCATGGTTCCAGCAGAGCACATTTGAAGGAGTAAAAGGTGCCATCAAATCACTGCCTTATCAACTCTCATCAATCCCCTTATGTTAATGTTTTATAATACTGACAAACACCAAGATTCTTTAAGAACACATCTCTAACTTGTTCTTTGCAGACACTCAACTTAAGCCTGGGACTTCCCTAACTCCTACAACAAAGATAAGTGCAGGGGAGATGGTGGGCATGAAATGCCTTTTGCTTAGCACCTACCTTGGCATCTGTCCCCATAACCAGGTCCTTCAACTCGATGATTTTGTCGTTGATGGAGGAGCGATATCGCTTCTCAATGATATTGTGTGTTGTCCTCCTTTCTCCTTCTTTGGGGGCTCAAGCTGCTTGACTCCCCCAGGTACCTGCTTAATGGGCACTTTCTCCTGCCCCATCATCACAGGCATTGTGGTGAGAATGGTCCCATTGCTGCCCACCAGGGTCTAGAGCAGGGGTAGAATTATCCCTTCATTAGTCTGAGAAAAGCAACCTCATAACACAGAGCTGATTGCTGGCCAAGTCATATTAGTTGGCAATGTGTCATGTGATCAGAGACCCTTCTTGGGTTAATTAAGTTAGGTCCCCAAAGGCCTCAAAGCCCTGGCACCTCAGTTACTATCTCCCTTTCATGATAAATTATACCACCAGAGGATTAGGATGGCTAAACATGTCTTGACTTTTGATCTAGGGGTGCCAGAAAGAAATTATATGATTTTGCTTTGCTGTCAAAACTGTTAACCTCCTCTGAATCCTCCAACTGTTAACCACCTCTCAGTGAACCACATTAGTTGGCACCAGAGAAAACTTTCTCTGGTTATATGACACATTTTTCCCTCCCATATGACAAAGTAAATTACTGCATTTCTTTCTACGATTTGGCCCTCAAAGAGCTCAAGGGCAGAATAGACACTCTCAATCTGAGTCATTTTATTAAAAAATAGGCCAACCATAAGGGCTTCCTCTCTTCTGTTCCTCACCTCTGCTTTCCCCTCTTATTTTTGTGATGTTTACAAATGTTACTTTTATTTTCTTCAATAAATGGCTCCAATATCCAAGTGGCCAATAAACAAGCCGGGCATGGTGGCACATGCCTGTAATCCCAGCACTTGGGAGGCTGAGGCAGGAGGATCACAAGTTCAAAGCCAGCCTCAGCAATGGCGAGGCACTTAGCAACTCAGTGAGACCCTGTCTCTAATAAAATACAAAAAACGGGTTGGGGAAGTGGCCCAGTGGTCAAGTGCCCCTGAGTTCAATCCCCAGTACCAAAAATCAAATAAAATAAAGTAAAAACCAAGTGGCAAATAAACAAATAAAAAGCTTCTTTAGTCATCAAGAAATAATTTATACATAATAAAAGTCAGAAACCTGCCGGGCGTGGTGGCGCACACCTGTAATCCCAGCACTTGGGAGGCTGAGGCAGGAGGATCGCAAGTTCAAAGCCAGCCTCAGCAATGGCGAGGCACTTAGCAACTCAGTGAAACCCTGTCTCTAATAAAATACAAAAAAGGGCTGGGGATGTGGCCCAGGGGTCAAGTGCCCCTGAGTTCAATCCCCGGTACCAAAAAAAAAAAAAAAAAAAGTCAGAAACCTTAAGTTTAGACCTAGATAAGGTTTTACATATATACACTGCATAACCACCCAGGCCAAGATGCAGACCTCCCCACTCAGCAAGTTCCCTCCTGCCCTCCCCATATAATCACTGCTCTGACTTTATCATCACAGCTATGCTTTATCTCTTCTTGAACTTCATGTTAGTGGCACTGTCACTATGAAACTTTTTGGGATAGGCTTCTTTGGATCCATACTATTTTTGAGGTTTAGTCATGTGGTTCTATGCATTAATAGGTACTTTTCTTATTTATTGGCACACCTTCATTGTTATGAATATATCCTAAGTTGCTTATCTGTTCTCCTGTGGACATTTGGGTTGTTTCTAGCTCTTGGCTTTTATGAATAAGCTAATGTGTCCACATTTAATTCACCATTTACTCAATCAGACTCGTTTGTTACAGGATGCTGAAAGTGGCTGAGACCCTTCAGCTGAAGGATGAATGCATTTCATTTTCCCCACCTTTGTGCCCCTTCCTGTCTGGTGCCCCCTAGAGAGCTTCAGAAACCAAACCACCACAAACAGCAGGACCTAAGAGGTGACTGGCCTCTGTGGAGTAGCTGTCCAGGAATAGGGGCTGCTCTAGTGCTCTTTTCCACCCCTTGTAGATTCCAGGATTCTTCTCTAACACTGGTGGCACTTTTTCAAGGGAAAACAAAGTTAAAGCAAGGTGATATTTACAATTTGACCAAAACATTCTATAGAGCTTCTAACACCTACTCAGCATGTGGATTTCACATCTCTGAAGCCTAACACCTCCAAGAAAGGAGGTGGAAGGAGAAGAGCAGGGAAGGAGGAAGCTCTTACTGGTACTTGAAGGGCAGCCGTCTGGATAGGGGTAGTGAGGGCTGTGAGGGCTGGGTTCTGGACTGCCGCCATGACAGGGCTACCATCTGTCTTCAGTGTGGTTAAAACAAGGGAATCTGTCTTGATGATCTGAGGCTGGACCAGGACCTAGACGGAGAAAGAAGAAAAGGAAAAGGAAGGTAACATTACTTTTCTTATTTCACATTTATTTCTAACTGCATAGATACTCCAAGAAAGAAAAAATGCTTTTCATGAAACTGAGAATCAAAAACTAACAGGAAATCTCATAGAAATCATTCAAAAGCTGGCTATTTTGTATAGCCTGAACACTGGCTGACAGGAGAGAGGGGACAGTAAAAGAGGACCCTGGGTTTTAAGGCTTTGAGGAAAGCAGTGTTAGCAGCCTGGTAGTAGCAGAGCAGGGATCAGTCAAGATGGACAGTAAGCCGGGCACGGTGGCGCACGCCTGTAATCCCAGCACTTTGGGAGGCTGAGGCAGGAGGATCGCGAGTTCAAAGCCAGCCTCAGCAATGGCGAGGCACTTAGCAACTCAGTGAGACCCTGTCTCTAATAAAATACAAAAAAAAAAAAGGGCTGGGGATGTGACCCAGTGGACAAGTGCCCCTGAGTTCAATCCCCAGTACCACAAAAAAAAAAAAAAAAAAAAAAAGAAGATGGACAGTAGAGGGAGACAGTTCTGACTTTGTAAAGACTCAGCAAAGCCAGGATAGCTGAGATGCAAAAATGATAAACCTGATTCTTTCAAAAACAGATAAATTAGTTTATTAGTGAAAAATAGGGTTTACTATAGTACATGACATAAAAAAACATGCTTTTCTATAAAAATAATACACATTCCTCCCCTAGAAAGTAAAATACATTCAGTTTTCATTAAAGAAAATAGGGGAAATTTCCCAGCTACTTGAGAGTTCGAGGCAAGAGGACTGCAAGTTCTTGGTCAGCTTGGGCAACTTAAGCAGACCCTGTCTCAAAGTAATAACAATAATAATAATAATAAAATTAGATAAATAAAAAAGGGCTAGGGGTATAGCTCAGTGGTATAGTGCTTGCCTAGTATGTGTAAGGTTCTGGGTTTAAAAGAAAAAAAGAAGAAGATAGGGGGTCTGGGGTTGTGGCTCAGCGGCAGAGCGTTCGCCTCACACGTGCGCGGCCCGGGTTTGATCCTCAGCACCACGTAAACATAAATGCATTGCATTGTGTACAACTAAAGTAAATAAATAAATATTTAAAAAAAAAAAAAAAGAAAGGGCTGGGATTGTGGCTCAGCGGTAGAGCGCTCGCCTAGCACGTGCGCGGCCCGGGTTCGATCCTCAGCACCACGTACAAATAAACCCATTGTGTACAACTAAAGCAAATAAATAAATATTTAGAAAAAAAAAAAAAAAAAAACCTTTAAAAAAAAAAAAAAAAAAAAAAAAGAAGATAGGGAAGAAAAAATTTTAAAGAAAATCATCTGAGAGATACCAGTTTGGTACATTTTGTTCCAGTTTCATACCTATTATATTGTGTCAATGATCATTATACCAGCCTTTCTGAAGGGTGCCAGTGTAGCTCTATAGATGCAGTCTTAGCCAGGACTCTGAACATTGTTCACAGATACATCCTGGGGCCCAAGTGCCCTTACCAACCCTACCAGCTGTTCCGTGTATACTCTGACTGGTCCTTTGTAATATATAGACTACATCTTCAACCAAAGACCAGACAACAGTCTCAACCTCCTTGAGCCCTTTTCAACCACTTACCGGGACCTGCTGCACCTGGGGTGCAGCAACTGTCTGCACTGTGGCTGGAGCAAGGGTCTGCAATGTGCCATTGGCTGTTTGTGTTAGCACCCGCTGGGCCTGTACTGTCTGCACCTGCTGCTGGATGGTGACTGGCTGTACCTGGGAGGATGTCACCAGGCTTTGGACTTGAGGCTGAAGGACTTGGAGGAAAAAGAGGAAAAAGTCACATGGATGAGGAATGTGTGCCGTCACTACAGCTGCAATAGTAACCCAAGGATGGAGTATCTCATAATGACTCCAACTTCCCACCTGCTGCTGAAGAAGATGTGCACAGCCATTTACAAGCTGGTTTAGAGCATAAGAACATCCCATAAGGGCTGCATCAATTTCTGAGAGAACGAGTACAAATTGTTTTATTACTCTGGGTGCTGGGGTGGAGGTAAGGGAAGCTAAGCGGCAAATGACTGCACCCAGCAAGAGAGTTAATAGATGTTGAGAATCAACAACCCTCCGGGGCTTCATTTCCTCCCATCCCTTCTGGATGGAAAATGTGCTTTGGGACGATGATCTCAGCTTTTTGCCTTTATTCCACCCCCTCCCCAATTCTCAAAACCCATTAAGCAACTATCAGGGTCTTTCAGATTCAGAACAGTACTCATCATACCCAGAGCTCCCCATGGTCACTGGGATGCAGTGCACTCAGAAAGAACAAGCACTTCAGTCACTCATCCACTCATCACATACAGAGGACCTGCCATGGGACCTCCGACTCAGAAACAGCACCTATTCTAAAAGTTGTACTCATCTCTGCAGTGGATGCTCAGGAGTCGTTTGCTGAATCAATCATTCCCACCTGTGGGTGGGTGTGCAGGCCTGACTGTTGCCTAGCCAAGTTTCAGGCCTAATTTTATTCACGACTGTGCCTCTGGTTACTAGGATGGCCCTGTGTCTGCTACGCCTGTTGGGACTCTTTGACCAAGTACCCTTAGGTACTAACAGATATTAAGGTCTTTGAGGAAGCAGAATGTAAAACATTCCTGCACTAGTTCATATGGCCAGTGACCAGACACTCATTCAGACAGGGCCATATTCAAAGAGGACAGAACTATCTGCATGAGCGGAAAACTGGCACAGGAACTCTGGAGCCACCTAGCAGCTCCACATCCAACATCTGAATCACCTTGAAAGCTGGTGGCTGCATTCTGGTATATCAGGGGCTGCTGGATGATCCTCGTCTGTGGAGCAGTGCTGAACGTCGGGGTGATCATTACTGTCTGCTGTTGCAGCTGAGCTGCCGGTTGAGGCTGGGGCTGGGGTCGGGGCTGGAGAACAGGAGTTGCCCTCGGCGGGGTAGGAACTGCAGTAGGAGGGACCTTAACCTGCAGGGTTGAAGCCTGGGGGGAGGCAGCTGAGGGAGAGAAGGAAGATAAAGGGACCTGGCTGAATGACCGCTGCATAGAGGGGTCCACGGCTCCACCACTGCTGCCCCTGCCATTGCCGCTGCTGCTGCCACTACTGCTGCTGCTACCACCACTGCCAGGGAAGGAGCCACACAGCTGTTCTGAAAACAAGTCAGGGAACTCTCCCACTTGATTGCTGACGAACTGCAGCATCTCTGTGAACAAAAAAAAAAAAAAAAAAAAAAAGGAGTAATGTTATTGCTACCCAAAATATGAACTTTCAGACTTCCTCAGAAACTGAAGCATAGGGGGCTGGGGTATAGCTCAGTGGTGGAGTGTTTGCCTAGCAAGCTTCAGGCCCCAGGTTACATCCCCAGCATGAAAGAAAAGAGGAGAGGGCAGGAAAGAAAAGGAAAGAAAGAATAGAAACTGAGGCATGAAAATCCAATGCCTTTTCTAAAAAGCAGAAATGGGTCAGGAGACAATGAGGCAGAGGGTGGGTAGTTACTGTCCTAAGGCTTTGAAATGCAGCAGCTTTGGCCTATGAGGCCACCGCCTATCTCAGCACTGCCTTTTTTTTTTTTTTTTTTCCTGGTACTGAGGATTGAACCCAGAGGTGCTTTACCCTGAGCCACATCCTCAGCCTGTTTTATATTTTTATTTAAAGACAGGGTCTTGTTAAGTTGCTAAGGTTGGCTTTGAACTTGCAATCCTCCTCCCTCAGCCTCCAAGCTGCTGGGATTACAGATGTGCACCACTGCTCCCAGCAGCACTGCTTTTTTTTTTTTTTTTTTTAATATTTATTTATTTACTTTAGTTGTACACAATGCAATGCATTTATGTTTATGTGGTGCTGAGGATCGAACCTGGGCCGCGCACGTGCAAGGCGAGCGCTCTGCCGCTGAGCCACAATTCCAGCCCCAGCACTGCTTTTAATGGCAGTGAAAGAGCCACGTGGGTCTGCTATAGCTGTGCCAGACCCTACCTCTCCCTAATTCCTTTCCTCCTCAGCAGGCAAGCTCTGGGCCTCCTCTCTACTGGTACCCTTGGAAATGCTCAGGGACAATGAAGCTGATGACCCCAAAGTCAGGGATCTTTAAGGGTAGAAAGAATGGAAAGATCATATATGAAGTCCAAAGCAGGGAAATAACTTGACCAAAATCACACAACTTGTCGAAGAACAGCTAGGAGTAGAACCAGTCCCCTGACTCTCCATGGTGTTCTCCTATTGTACTGCAGAGCACTGCCAAAAGGCCCAGGCAAAAGCAACCTGCCCTTGCCCTGGACTCCATGCTCTGCAGGGCCTCTCTAGCCTTCCTCTGGCTATACTCTTTCCCTGTGGGCAAGGAGTCTGTGGACCAGAAGGATGTGTCCACCTGATCCCCCTTCTAGATCATGTTCCAAGTACCTGTTAAGCCCTGAATTCCCAGTCCAAAAGGATTCAAGCCTGCTTCCAGGGCTTCTTCCCTGGTCCTTCCAAAGGCTTACCCAATCCCAACTTGTTCCACAACTAATAATTTATCTCTCACAACTTCTTCCTTTTTTTAAAGCTGTTCCCTACTTACTAGGAGCCTGGGGCCTTAGTTTTGTCTCACTTATTTTCAGATCTGTAATTCTCTACACTGTACAAATTCCTTTTCTTTTCCTCATCCTAATACATCCCCAAGAAGCTACTGCTTGTTCTTGAATGGTGGTCCCTTCTCTCCAAATTCTCAAGGCCATAGATGCTCTGATTTGGACACCAAACCAACCACCATCATCACAATAACAAAAAAAGCACCATTTCCATTCATTCCCCCCAAGCTTCCACCAGCATGTCTTTGATACTGTGTGTGTGTGTGTGTGTGTGTGTGTGTGTGTGTGTGTGTGTGTGTCAGAGGGGATGTCTGGAGTATGAAGAATTATGTGTTGAGCAAGCAGAACACTTGGGGGGGGGGTGCAGGCACAAGGGGGACGGTTCTACAGTGGCCTCCATATGGGGTAACTTGAGCTTAGCATTTCAAGTTCAGCACCATAAGCAGTCAGTTCAACCTGCTGGGTAAAACAGCATTTCAGCAGACTAAATTCCTACAGTGGTACTACTTATCAATACCTAGACACTCTGCTCTGTCCTCAGTCAACCTGTTATGTGTGGGAAGAAGTGGGCAGAGCCAGACACTGTAACTCATACCAACCAAGTCCAATTTTCTTGAACATAATTCAACTAGGAAATGTCCTCAAATTCAACACAAAATCTAAATAAAACACAAACTAGTGCTCACACAAGTACAACACAAAATTATAAAAAGCATTGAGGGGCTGGGGCTATGGCTCAGCAGTACAGCGCTCGTCTCCCATGTGTGAGGCCCTGGGTTCAATCCTCAGCACCACATAAATAAAATAGAGGTATCTGTGTCCACCTACAACTAAAAAATACATTTAAAAAAAAAAAGCATTAAGAAAATAATCAAGAGAACCCTAACAATTTGTTGAGCCTTCCAGAATGCCCTAAAATCCTGACTTTCTGGGAAATCAACACAGAGGCCTATTTTCAGAGGCTCTCACTGACTACCTGTTTTCCCCTATGGAAAGCTGAGGAAGACAGAAGGCCACAGTGGCCTGGTAGATAGGCACAGGCTTTGGTGTCATGAGGGCCTCGGTGTGCATCTCAAGAAGCCAGCCCAACCAGCTGCGTGAATGTGGACAAGCTACTCTCTCCATGCTCAACTTCCTGACCACAAAAGGCAGCTGAGAAAATACCACTTGGCTTCTTTGCTCTGAGAATTAATAAGATAATTTATGCAAAGTGCTTGGTGAGGGGCAGGCCCTGAGGAAGCTCCCTATTTGTGGTACATCTAGAGTACCCACTACACAGGCACTTAGGCCTGCTTATCTCCTCTCATCAAATGCTCTCAAAACCCTTTTGTAGGGGAAGACAAGCTAGTGTACAAAGGTCACAGGCTTAGTTCACAAACCAGGTTAAGCGTTACATAGGCAGATGGAACGAGATTGCTTAAATTAAAAAAAAAAGAAAGAAAGAAAGGAAAAAAAAAAGAAATCCCTTTCAATCCTCACATAGAAATCTCCAGCGGAGACATCTCCAGGCAGCCGGGTCAGGACTGAGTGGTGTGGAGGGGCTATTAAGAAGAGCATCTACAGAGAGGAACCACAAGAGGCTCTGGAGAACCTCTAGGTGGGGGTGGGGAGCATCCAGCCTGCAGTGCCAGAGAATGGGAGGCCTGGAGAACCAGGGCGCAGGCCCCTGAAGGAGCAGTCCCACTCTGTGACTCCAAGCTGCATCCTGTGGGTGCATCCTAATGTCTCCTCATTGCTCTCTACTCTGATCATTCATGTTTTGCTATTACACAGGCTCTCATTTCCACAGAGGGTCGTGAAACCCAGAAAACGAAGGCCTGGGAGAACATTTATGGAACTTTGAAAATAAATTTCAGTTTCTTGCTGCAGCCCACAGGGCCCAGGGCCAGAGATGGGCTTCCCAGGAGATGGGTAGGCACACCCAAGCTCACCACCCTTCCTCTCAAAGCCACATTTCTGTTTTAGGCTGCTTCTTAAACATGGGGCTAAATTGCTTAATAAAGTATGCAGGGACCCCAAGAAACTATATATAGGTTCTGGTCTCTTTAAAAGCATGTAACCAAAATTAGAGGCCATGGTTGTTAACCATACATCGCAGGCAGCCCTGTGTCTCATCTACATGTACCCCAAATTCATCTGTACTTTATGGAGCTTGTGACCTAGAGGTAGCAAATTACATTGCCCAGCTCAGCCCTGTAGCATCTAATCAGAGTAAGATAACCTGAAATCTGGTCAGACTAATTTGGTTAGAAATAAGGAATCCAAATCTCCCAGATGAAGCAACAGTCTCTCCAAACTGCAGTGAGTCAATAATTCTTCAGGAGGTATTTGTTACCTAGCCCTACTAGATAAGCAGTGTATTGGTTTCCAAAGGTCTCCCCCCCACCTTCCTCTCTCTTTTTTTGTGACACTGAGGATTGAACCCACGGCCTTGCACATGCCAGGAAAGCACTGAGCTATATCGCCAGGAAAGCACTGAGCTATATCCCCAGTCTTTTTTATTTTATTTTGAGACAGGGTCTCAATAAGATGCCCCAGCTAGCCTTGAACTTTTCACCCTCCAGCCTCAGCCTCCCAAGTAGGCAAGAATACAGTCATGTGTAACCAGCCCCACTCATTTATTCTTTTTTGTTTTGCTTTTATTAATTTATTCCCCCCTGGCTGATTTATTCTCACATTTTGTATTTATTATGCACCTTGTGTTAGACAATGTCTTAAATTTTTTTAAATCATAAGACAAATATATTAATTGCAGAAAAACTTAAGAAAAGCTAAATGAAGAGAACAAAATTAAAAATCCAGCAATTCTACTACCCTGAGACATCCACCAACAATATTTTGATGTGTGTATCTTTCTAGACTTCTTCCTACAGGAGACTTGCTTATACACACAAGCATGCACATACATGGAAATTGTTTTGCAAAGATGAGATTCCACTCAAAATGCTAATGGTACCCTGCTCTATTTGCTTAATAAAAAATGAAGAGCATTCACTGTCAACCATTATGAATACAATATTTTTTGAAAAGTCCCACAATACTAAATTGTATTGGTCCGCTGGATCTATTTAGTCACTTAGAGATAATAGTTGCTTTCATTTTTTTCAGCATTATTAACAATTCTTACAAAAATCATTTCCCACTTGGGATGAATCCCTAGAAATTAGATGGTTGGGTAAAGGAGTAGGGCATGTGCTTTAGGAGGGCTACGATAATCCATGCTTTCACCACTGTCTCCCCACATCTATCTGAGATAGTGGATAAAAACAACACATTGAGCCGGGCGCGGTGGCGCATGCCTGTAATCCCAGCACTTTGGGAGGCTGAGGCAGGAGGATTGTGAGTTCAAAGCCAGCCTCAGCAATGGCGAGGCACTTAGCAACTCAGTGAGACCCTGTCTCTAAATAAAATACAAAAAAGGGCTGGGGATGTGACCCAGTGGACGAGTGCCCGAGTTCAATCCCTGGTACCACAAAAAAAAAAAAAAAAAAAAAAAAAAAAAAAAAAAACACGTCGTTGTTTTGTTTTGCATGGTTAAATACTAAATGAGGTAAATGTTTTATCTATCTCAATTTTATTGACCATTTGTATTTATTCCATTATAAATTGCCTGTTCTTGACCTTCATTTTTCTGAGTTGTTTCTTTTTATTAGTTTGAATTTTTTCATAAAGTATAGAAATTTGCTCTTTCTTATGTGTTTCCAAATATTTCATCCATTGTTATTTCTTTTTAAATTTGTTCAGAAAAAAAAAAAAAAGAAGACGACACAGGGATTCAGAGTCATCACATCTTAGCCTTTTATCTTGGAGTTAGTTTTACTTCACGAAACTGCAGTTTTCTCATCTGCAAAACAAGGTTTACAATTATGGCTAACTCATGGGGTTATTGAGATATAATTCATGTAGAATCTAAAGCAGGGCACTGGTTTAACTCGTTTTGAAAAAGTCAATTTGTTCCAATGCATCAGATATATTAGGAACAATTTGAGCATAGCATTAAGTTGGCATTTGTTTATGCATGAAAGAAACACCAGAAAATACAGACAACCATACCCAGTTGACACGAGCCATGGGGAGATGCACAAAATACATATGCACCTCTCAAAATATCCACCAGCTCCATCAGGTCACTGCCTGTGTTATGAACCACACCCATTCACATGCTGTCAGAACTTTCCATCAAACTTCAGACAGCCCTCCCCACTTCTGCCATTCCACAATAACTCATACACTATCACCTAATGATACCTACACTTCCGCAAGCAAACTGCAGGTCTTTTTCAAGACAAAATGCCTAATTTATGGTGGTATTTATATATTTCCAGGCCAATTACTTGTAAAGCCATGATTATTTATTTATTTTATTTTTATTTTTTGGTACTAGGGATTGAACTCGGTCACTTGACCATTGGGCCACATCCCCAGCCCTTTTTTGTATTTTATTAGAGATAGGGTCTCACTGAGTTGTTAAGTGCCTTGCCATTGCTGAGGCTGCTTTGAACTCGCAATCCTCCTGCCTCAGCCTTCCAAGTGCTGGGATTTACAGGCGTGTGCCACCGCACCCGGCTAAGCCATGATATTTTATTAGCTTCCTGTCTTTAAAAAAAAATAAGTTTTTTCTTTCCCCTTTTTCACTTTTGGTGTTTCTGAGTATCATGACTCTAACCCTTTTGCAAGATTTTGTATAGTAATTAAGGGAATGTACATGTTGCTCTAGTACAAATTTGTATACAGAACTGTCTATATGTGAATTTTAATATTACATAGTGAAATTACACAGTTTTTGTGCTTTTCTTTAAAAAGTGTCATCCCCATTGGGCCAAGTGACCTGTAATCCTAGAGGCTCAGGAGGCTAAGGCAGGAGGATCGAGAGTTCAAAAGCCAGCCTCAGCAAAGGTGAGGTGCTAAGCAATTCAGTGAGACCCTGTCTCTAAATACATAATAGGGCTGGGGATGTGGCTCAATAGTTGCGTTCAATCCCTAGTACTTTAAAAAAAAAAAAGTCTTATCCCCAAGATTATAGAGATATTCATCTAAACTCTCACTTGCTTTTTTTGTTGTTGTTCATTTAATCTTTCACATTAGCGCTGCTCCAAAACACAAGAACATAGAAATAAATAAGTACAGTGTGATGTGTGTGTATAGGCTGTTTGGGAATGAGATGGACCACAACCATTAATCCAGAGAGAGGGAGGTAAATGCAAAATCCAAATCCCAGTAAGAACCCCACTCCGCCCGGAGGATTTAGAACTCTCTCAGACTGATGATCCAATCTCCTCTCCTAGGATGGTTTTTCTAATAATTACCAGAAAAATCAAATGTAGACAAGTATCAAACCCAAGGTCAACTGTGAAGTAACTTTTTTTAAAAAATATTTATTTATTTGCTTTAGTTGTACAAATGCCTTTATTTTTACGTGGTGCTGAGGATCGAACCCAGGCCGCGCACGTGCTAGGCGAGCGCTCTACCCCTGAGCCACAACCCCAGCCCCATGAAGTAACTTTTCATTCCTCCATCATTTTGCTATTTGCAGTCACCACTGCTTTCTCCATGACCATTCAAGTCACCCAGAGGGGCAGTTAAAGACCACACATACTTCCACATAGAAGCCCTTAAATGCAAGCAGTAATACAGGGAACAATTTTCACAGGCAAATTGTCATCTCCACTCTACTCAAACACTAGGTGTGTTGCCATCTCAACACACCAGCTCAAAATACAGGGACAGCATCATTACTTAAAGAGGATTCTTTCTGGGTCACCTTCCTAGGAAAAGGGAGTCTGGAGGAGGTGTGGAATGACAAAGGACGGCAAAGTAGTGATTCAAACATCCTATATTTTAAGTGACAGATGAGCGAACCCTTTTTACTGGCAAAGAAACCACAAAGGAAAACTGGGTGGGGAGGTGGAAATTCTCAAATACTCATGTTTTGTAACACACATAAAAGTGTATATACCAAATATATAGTGTATAGGCCTTTGTATATACCAAATATTATTATGGTTTATTTATTTGGTACCAAGAATTGAACAACTGATCCACAGCTCCAGCCATTTTTATTTTGAGACAGGGTTTCTCTAAGTTGCTTACGGCCTCACCAAGTTACTGAGGCTAGCCTTGAACTTGTGATCCTCTTGCCTCAGCCTCCTGAGTCACTGGGATTATAGGCATGTGCCACCACAACTGGCTGTACATACCAAATATTAAATAAAATACAACTGTTAGAAATTAGGAAAGTAAGAAAGCACACAAGAACCCAAAGCAATTCTTCCTTTTTCCCTCTTTCTCCTGCAATATTGGGGAATGAGCCCAAGGCCTTGTCCATGCTAGGCAAGTGCTCTACCAATTTTTATAAGGTTTTCTGATCTGCTGTATTTCTGGCTCTCTCCCTTTCAATCAGGCAGCCCTAGCCCAGCTCTGCATGGAAAAGGGAAGTGGACAAAGAATTAAGAAAAGTCTAGGCTTCCCTGGTCCACCACAGCATGGGACCTGAGCCAGAGCTCTGTAGTTTCATCCAGGTGAGCAATCATCAGCACCACCTTCCATTTGCTGCTTCTTCCCTCTACGGTAAGTTTACTCTGAATTTGTTAGGTCTTCCTCCAAAGTATCACAGACTTAACTCTTTGCCCCACTTCCATAGCCTGGCTTGATTGCAGCCTCAACTCCTTTCCTCAGATAATCATCTTTGAGTATCTGGTTAGTCCAACAGCTTTTCAAATCAAATTTCTTACACACAAGTTACAGAGCTTCTACCAATTGCTCCCTCCTACTCTAAGGGTTTCACTTCCCACTCACCTGAGTTCCTCATCTACCCCAGAAAAATACCCACTTCCCTTTCAGCACATGCCTTTGTAGGTGGGGCAATCCTTCTTCGACTGTGACTGCCCAGCTTGGCCTTTTCCACTTGTGAATACCTTCCTCCTGTGCACAAGCTCTGAACTGCACAATTCCACTTCAAAATGACTTACAATTACTTTTATGAAGGACTCTTTTTCCATTTCAGACCCAGTCGTGTTAGCTCCTGAACCAAACTCTGATCTATTTTTAAAAAGAAAATATTTATTTATTTGCTTTTAGTTGTACACAATGCGTTTATTTTTATGTGGTGCTGAGGATTGAACCCAGGCCACGCACGTGCTAGGCGAGCGCTCTACTGCTGAGCCACATCCCCAGCCTCTGTGATCTATTTTGTTAAGAAAAAATTATCTAAAACTTGGAAATAAAGCTAATAAATAAATAAATAAATAAATAAATAAATAAATAAATGTTCTCTGTATCCTTTTGTTTTCCCCCACTTTGGTACTAGGCACTGAACCCATATGTTAGGCAAGTGCTGTATCACTGAACTACATCCCCAGTCCTTTTTATTTTTTATTTTCAGATGGTCTCACTAAGTTGCCCAGGCTGGCCTCAAACTTGCAATCCTCCTGCCTTCAGCCTCCAGAGTTACTGGGATTACTGGTATACACACCGTTATCTGGCTTCCTTTAAGGTTATACTACTGCACTTGTCTCACCTGCCTACCTAAAAGGTCACCTGATGCTCTAAGAAAACACAACTTTATTGACTTTATATTTACTACTGATTAAGACCCATGTTCTGTTAAGTTAGATATTAACTTGCAGAAAATCAATAAGTTGCAAATAATTTGGTAGGAAAGATAAACCTCCAAGGTTTCGTTTGTATTGCTCTGTAAGACATTAACCAGCTGTGCACCTAAACTTGCAACCTTATTTCTGCATTCTTCTTGTCCTACTGTGTAAATAGGAGTTTCTTCTCCTTTGATCCAATTTTGTCATCTTGCTAGTTTCCTCACTAATAGTGCTAATAACTTTTGATGTGCTCATGATATATTAGTATGTTTTTACCTTTTAAAAAATTTATGTTACCACATTACATACAAGTTGTAGTTTTAAATGTTTTTCTTGTGTCTTGTGCTCTACAGTTACATGGTTAGACTCCTCCAGTCCTTTGTACCTCTCTAAGCACTAAGGACCCTGGTAGTTTAAAACAAAAACACAACAAACTGTCGTTGAACCACTGAAATGCCCCCCAAAGCAACTTTCATGCCACCTATAAAAAATAATGATCATGCGTTGAAAAATAGAAGGAAACATATTGCCTCGTATTGACACAAGAGGTTTTAAAAAATTAAATTATCCTGGAAAATCTGGACAGGTATATGCAATTTCTGCAAAGCTCTTACTTTAGAGGAAGCAGATATAGAAATTCAAAATGATTATAATATGTTGAGTACCCAATGAGCACCAGCCTACAGAGATGATATATAAGTCTTTGACCTCAAGGAATTAGTGAAAGTATCACAATTCAGCCTTTGGAGAATGTCACAGCAGACAGGTATATCTACAAGACACCAAGGAGGATACAGGGAGCAGGACAAAATCACAGGCTCAACAGGTCCAGCAGCTCCCTGAAGGCTGATTGGGATGCAAGTTGCGTTCTATGCCAGGGAGCCTCAGGAGCCAAGCTGGGAAGAACGAAGCTATGGTGGGCTGCACTAGTCTGGTGGGTAGCCAGAGGCCAAAGCACAAGGGGCCCCACAACTCATGTGAGTGGGCTTGGCTACTCTCCTTATTAAAAATGAAGAAAACCCACAGCAAGCTGTCTTAAAATGCTCTAGGAAAGAGAGCCCCTGCAGCTTAGCAGTTTTTCATTTTGGTTTGTACAAGGGGGCTGCTCCCTTGCCCAAAGCCCTATGACATCATGAGCTAATTAAACTTACAGCTAGATCTGACTTGAGCAGATAATAATCAGAATGGCTGAAACAAATAACCAAAAACAAAAAAACAAAACCTGAGATAACTTTCTTAACTGATGAAGAATGTTCTGAAAATTGGCTAAAGAAAAGTTCTGGTTACGAAAATGGCTCTAAAAATTGATCAACATTCAGGAACAGGTTGTCTCCTAGGAATTATGTAAAGAAAGGGTGACAAGGAAACCTATCTAGGGAGAAAAGCAGGATGTAAAAAAAACAAACCAAGTCTCATTTTCCAAGGTCAAACTGAATAGTAATTTCATGTTTAAATGCAAAGAGAAGCCGAGTGTGGTGACACCTGCAATCCCAGCAACTTGTGAGGCTGAGGCAGAAGGATTACAAGTCTGAGGCCAGCCTGGGCAATTTAATAAGACTCTCAGCAACTTAGTGAGAACCTGTCTCAAAAATTAAAAAAAAAAAAAAAAAAAAAAAAAAAAGTGGGGAGAGGCTAGGGCTATGGCTCAGTGGTAGAGCACTTGACTCGCATGTGTGAGGCCCTGGGTTCGATCCTCAGAACCACATAAATAAAATAAGGAAAAATAAAATAAATTGCCTACAATGTTTAAAAAAAAAAAGACTGGGGAGGTAAAACACCCTTGGTTCAATCCCCAGTACCAAAGGGGTGAAAAAAAATCAGAACTGGCTATGAATCCAGAAATGTAATTACTATGCTATCTTTGGAAGATTAATTTCCTTGAGACTTGGTTTCTTTACTTGTGTATATGGGAATAATACAATCTCTAATAGATATATATTAATATACAGGAATATGTCAAGCATATAATAAAATATATTTGATTCTTTCAGTTGTTAAAATATCATATTGAAAAAGGAAATATCTCCAGGTTAGATTTTAGTTTATCCTTTGGATAAAAGTTAATGGTATGCTATTGATATTTAAAAGCAAAACCAACTCAGTGGCAATAATAAACTTATTTTCTGAGTAAAACCAATATTTTAACAATATTTTATATTTTATTTAAATGTACAGAAGGTTGATTATCGCTGAAATTAAATTCACTCATATAGATTCTATGTGGACAACATAATAATAGTTATTAGTGACAGTTACTTACTACTTTAATAAACTCTGAGACCAGTATTACTATTATTCTATTTTACAAGTGAGGAAACCAAGGCTCAAAGAAATTAGAAAATCTGCCCAAGTCTCCCACATACACTATAAAGTGGCTTAGCTGAGATTTGAATTTGGATCTGTATTTAGGTTTTTCTGTCTCTCTTCCACCTACAATCTCCCACCCTACAAAACAAACATTTCTTGTATTTTACATTTGCGTTCATTACAATTTGGGAGCAAGACGTAAGAGAGACCTGGAGTGACAATAAAGGAGAATTCAGGGTGTGTGTGGAGGGGCATTTAGGAAATCCATTTCACTGCCTTTCGATATCAATTTTCTTCTCTCCCTCTTTTTTTTTTTTTTTTTTTTTTTAATTTATGTGTGTGTGTGTGTGGTACTAGGAATAGAACCCAGGGATGCTCTACCACTGAGCCTCCAGTCTTTTTTTTTTTTTTTTTTTTTTTTTTTTTTGTGGTACCGGGGATTGAACTCAGGGGCACTCGACCACTGGGCCACATCCTCAGCCCCTTTTTTGTATTTTATTTAGAGACAGGGTCTCACTGAGTTGCTAAGTGCCTCGCCATTGCTGAGGCTGGCTTTGAACTCGCGATCCTCCTGCCTCAGCCTCCCAAAGTGCTGGGATTACAGACGTGCGCCACCGCGCCCGGCTTCCAGTCTTTTTATTTTTGAGACAGTCTTGGTACATTGAGGAGGCTGACCTACTTGTGACCTTCCTGCCTCATCCTCCCAAGTGTCTGTGATTACAAGCATGTACCACTATGCCCAGCTCAGTGTTCCAGTGTAATGGAAAACATTAGTCTCAGGGTAAGCATGTAATTGACTCATCAAGGGAAATGGGGAAGAGATGTTTTTGCCTGTTTGCATTTTGCAAGTATACCTTCCTACCCAAATTATTAAATTATCATCCAAATGAGACGTTCTACTTTGACAAGTGTTCCTTGCCAGAAGAATCTCTCTAACCAGGCATGATGGTACACACCTATAATCTCAGAGACTAAGGAGCCTGAAGCAGGAGGATCACAAGTTTGAAGCCAGCCTCAGCAACTTAGTAAAACCTGTTTTAAAACAGAAATAGGACTGGGGATATAGCTCAGCGAGTGATAAAACACCCTGGGTTTAATCCCCAGTACTGAACATAAACAAACTAATTAATTAATTTAAAAAGAACAGTCTTGGGGCTGGGGACGTGGCTCAGTGGTAGAGTGCACGCCTGGCGTGTGCATGGCCCGGGTTCAATCCTCAGCACCATGTAAAAATAAATGCATTGTGTACAACTAAAAGCAAATAAATAAATATTTTTTTAAAAAAAAGAACAGTCTCTCTTTTAATAAAGAACAAATTTATAAAGACACATCCCTTAATACATGCATTTAACAAACATTAACTAAGATGCCACCAGGTACAAAAATAAATGCCTTCCAGGAGCATATGTTCTTGTAGAGAAACCCTGTGTAAATATCTGCCGGGGGCTGGTACAAAGCACTGGTGTAAAAAGAGGGGTATGGTGCAGGAGGCACCTGTTGGGGTATGTTAAAAAGCTGTTGTTTTTACTGCAATTTACTTTGTGTTTATATGCGAGCATGTGTATATTTATTTACAAAATTTAAATGTGATTTTTATTTTACTAGAAAATTACCTGGGTAGCACTGATGCTACATTGTTTTTGATTTTAACATCTTGCTAGGAACTTTCACCCATACTCTGTTATATAATCTTAAAAATCATCTTGTGAGGTAGCTATTTCAAGATAGAGAGATAGGGGCTGTAGCTCAGTGGCAGAATGCTTGCCTAGCATGTGTGAGGCACTGGGTTCGATCCTTAGCACCACATAAAAAAGAAACAAACAGGGCTGGGGTTGTGGCTCAGCGGTAGAGCGCTCGCCTAGCACGTGCGCGGCCCGGGTTCGATCCTCAGCACCACGTAAATATAAATGCATTGTATTGTGTACAACAAAAGCAAATAAATAAATATTAAAAAAAAAGAAACAAACAAAGGCATTAAAAAATATTGATTGATTGATTTTTTTGTGTGTAGTACTTAGGATTGAACCCAGGTGTTCTACCAATGAACTACACCTGTAGTCCCTTTCATTTTTAATTTTGAGACAGGGTCTCGCAAAGCTGCCCAGGCTGGCCTCAAACCCAATATCCTCCTGCCTCAGCCTCCCAAGTAGCGGGGTTACAGGTGTGCGCCACCATACCTAGCTCAAGCACTCTTTTACAAGAGTTATTGTGTGTGAAGCACTTTGGATAGTGCCTGGCACATAAGTGCTTGAATATTGAGGTTGACAAAGGTTCTTGCACATGAAGAAAACAAATCTGAGTCCAATGAGGGTGAGATCTTCACATGGTCTCAGGCACATGATGAGCAAAAGATAAGGGCAGGAGCTTTTCTACCTCTCCCACATCTTGGCTCTTTCCCCAGCACCCTGCTGGTGGGAAGTCCACCCAACTCCGCCACCATGGTGCCTTCTCTCTGGGATCTCACGCAGCTGCCCTACTTCACAGTGGCTGGGCTCTAGATTGCTGCACAGGAGTCCCCACCCATGCAAGAGCCCCACCCAGAAACTCTAACCCTTACCCAATGCTAAATTACAGGCATCATATTTGAAAGGCTATCCATCTCATTCCATTTATTACTTTTGAAATGCCTGCTCTTAGAAAGAGACTAAGATGAGACTCTGAGTACAAGAAGAAAGAACCCAGAGCCAATTGGTAATAATAAAAACAGTATAGTAATAGTTAACATTCACTGAGGTCTTGTGTCAGCAATCACATTAAACACTTTAAATATATTTCCTGGGGCTGGGGTTGTGGCTCAGCAGTAGAGCACTCGCCTAGCACATGCATGGCCCGGGTTCGATCCTCAGCACCACGTAAAAATAAACACATTGTGTACAACTAAAACAAATAAATAAACATTTTTAAAAATATCTATAGGGGCTGGGATTGTGGCTCAGCGGCAGAGCGCTCGCCTTGCACTTGCGCGGCCCGGGTTCGATCCTCAGCACCACATAAACATAAATGCATTGCATTGTGTACAACTGAAGTAAATAAATAAATATTTTTTAAAAATCTATATTTCCTCACGTAATTTCCACAATACTTTCGGGTAGGTGCCATACCATCTCCACTTTACAGATGAGGAAAATGAGGCACAGAGGTTAAGTTTGATGTCAGATAGTCAGCTGGGATTTGCAGTCAAGCATTTAGCCACAACATAATGTGGATGCTTTGGTTCCATTATTGTATGGCTATCACCAAACAGCCTGATACTGGGCAGATGCCCAATGAGTGCTTCATTCATGAGTGAGTAAACACCCCAAGCTCAGGAAGGAAAAGATGTGTCATCCCAGGTCTTTCCTAGATCTTCATCTGCCCCCACCCTGGCATCACACTGTTTTCTTTTTCACTCTCTTGAAAACAGGAGACAAAGTTGAGCAAGATGCAGAGAGTGAGTGAGATGCTAAGGAATTGATCCTACGTGGTCCTGTTCTGCAAGAGGAGGGCCTCAAGTTTCACAATGTCAGATGACCACTGTCAACAAAGTCAGGTACAAACCAATTCCCCTGAACTGTCCTCCTGGGGACAGAGTCTACAAAACAAGGGATCTCATCCTTTTTCAGTACTTTAAACCATTAGGCAAAAATGAAAGAGTCTAAGAACCTACCATCCTACCCTTCAACCATTACCACACCCCCCAAATATTCCTAAGAAAATCATACCTGCAAAGCAAGTACTAATTAAATCATGCACAAATATCCACTCAACGTTTGGGTATGCTATGCACTATGTGCTGGGGAGCTGGAGGATCCTAAGTGCCTTGTGTGGGACCCAGCAAAGAGCAAGAATTGAAAAAGACTGGTTTCTTCCCCCCTCTACCTCTCAATCTTACAGAGAAGACAGAAATCTAACCAACTCCATACACTGTGAGAAGGGTGAGAACAGACAAGTGCCTCACAAAGAAAGGGCTGTCAGAGAGCAAAGAAAAGACTGATCCATCTTGGCAGACAGTGAAAGCTGAGTCTAGATGGATGAAAAGGGTTTTATGAGTTGGGGGGGGGGGGGTGGTGTGGATTCCAGGCAAAGGAAACAGTTTTAGCAAAACCACAGCACCAGGAACTGTTCTGCGAGTTGCTGAAGCAGAGAGAGCATATAACAAAGTAGACAGATAGAGCCGCTTATAGTTAAACTGTGAAAGGCCTAAATGCCATCATAGACATTTGGCTTTTATTTTGGAGGCAAAGAGAAGAGGCACAGAAAATGCAGTGGACATTTGTCACTTGTGCTTCATTTTTCCACCGTCAGGCCTGACCCTCCCATTAGCACCCTGACATTCCTTTTAGAGAATGCCCATCAGGCAGTCTCACGGGAGATAAGGTCAGTGAGCTATGGTTAATGACTGCTCCCACCAGAAATGTGACTCTTGAGGGATGACCTAGGAAAGCAAGGACAACACACAAATTATCAAGCAGTGGAGTCCTCATCAGGTTGCTCTCAGCTCCTCACTCTCTGCTGTGGCTGAGCCTCCCTTGATTCTGGCCCATTTCCCTGGTCCAGTTCTCTAGTTTTTCTGGTCAATCCAGCCTTTCCAAAAAGTCCTTTTCTGGTCATGCCCTTATCACCAAGAATCATGACTGCAAAGAACACACTGAAGCAAGAAGGCATCTGATCAAAACAACAGCGATATCAAGAGTGTGTCTGTAGAAACGAGAACACTGGCTAAGCCCTCCAAAAAGGCTGTTCGCTGTGCCTGGAACATGCTTCTTTTTTCCTTTCACCCTTTATCCTTAAGGTCTCAGCTTACAAGGCACCTACCAAGCATTCTCTGATGTTGCCTCCTCCAACAGTTAGGTCCCTGTTGAGTGACATCCTAGACTTTCCTGATTCAGATCTTTGGGTGTGTACACTGGAGTTCAAAGGCTCACTTAAGTTTGAGAACTGTGTCCTACACTGTATTCTAGCCACATTAAATCACAAGTTTCTAGAATATGCAAATTATTCCCAACTTTGGTACAATTTTGCCCCTTCTTTTACCCTCTAAAATCGTGTTCACTTACTCTTCACAACTCAAATGCCAAAGTCCCTGTGAAGATTTTCCTAATATTTCAAAAATTTGATGTCTATTCCTCTGTTAGGGCCCCTGTTGCATCTTTCCTCATACTAAAATTAGATGTTTAGATGTCAGTTTCCTGAAAATTGGGACTGTGAATATATGGACACTTACTCATGCTGAAATGGAATGAAACAATGACGTGTGTGCGCATGGTACACGTATTATGTACTGAGGATTGAACCCACAGGCACTCTATCACTGAGCTATACCCCCATCCCTTACTATTTTTTTTATTTTGAGACAGGGTCTTGCTAAATTGCTGAGTCTGGCCTCGAACTTGTGAATCTCTTGTTTTAGCCTCACAAATAGCTGAGATTATGAGTGTGCCACCCACACCTGGCTTGAGCAATGATCTTTATTTTTTAAATTTAAAAACACAACTTCTAGCTGGGTGTGGTGGCGCATGCCTGTAATCCCAGCACTTGGGAGGCTGAGGCAGGAGGATCGCGAGTTCAAAGCCAGCCTCAGCAATGGTGAGGCACTTAGCAACTCAGTGAGAACCTGTCTCTAATAAAATACCAAAAAAAAAGGGCTGGGGATGTGGCCCAGTGGTCAAGTGCCCCTGAGTTCAATCCCTAGTACCCCCCCCCCCAAAAAAAACACAACTTCTGACTAGAGAAGGGACTGCTAGACAACCAGGCTGCCTGAATCAAGGTATCTCCCAATGCATTCCCACAAGGCAGGGAAAAGGAGAGATCCCATGTCAGAAGACCCAAGTTCGGCTCTACTTCCTCAGCAGTGTGGGAAACCTCAAACTAATCACTTTATCTCTGTGCTTCATCTATGCCCGTGAAAAATGGGCACAAAAATCAAGCATCAACCTCACAGCACTGTTGGAAAGAAATATTAGGAGGCTTTCTGTAAAGTACAAGGCCTCACAGGAATGGTAGCATGCAAAAAGCAGCATTATTTCCCCTGAGGCTGTTAGATGGCCAGGCCCTGGGCACCAAGGCAGCTTCACATCTGGTTCAGCAGCTCAGAATTTCATCACTCCAAACCAGACCCTGAGCCGAAAGGACCTGTTCCATGGGGCGAGATGGAGGAGCAAGATTGTAAAGGGAGGGGGCTGGGGTTGTGGCTCAGTGGTAGAGCGCTCACCTAGCACGCGTGCAGCCCGGGTTCGATCCTCAGCACCACGTAAAAACAGATTGTATACAACTTAAGCAAATAAATAAATATTAAAAAAAAAAAAAGATTGTAAAGGGCATTTTATACATACTCATTAGCAATCCCCAAGGCCTGAAATATGCAGAAAGTGCTCTGTTTTCCATTTGCAAGCCTTTCAGTGGTTTAATATTAGTGTCTAAACAAGTTCCCCAGGAAGCCTTACCTAGAAGCCCAGGTTGTAGGATTCTGCTACTCTAAATATTTTTCCATCATGTCAATAAAGTTTCACCCTTGAGTCTTGTGTTACAGAAATGGAACACTTTTATACCACATTCTATGACTGTTCCTCTGCACCCCACCCACACTTACAAAAACCTTTTCAAAAGGAAAAAATAAACATTCCAAAACTGTATTCTAAAAAGGGCTTTTTGGTCCTAGAGTCAACTTGTAAACTGAAGTTCATTCAGGTCCCCCCATTCATTCTCAGAGCCAAAAGAGAATGCCAGTTCTTGCCTGCTTCCTTTTATGTGCTTTAGCTCAGTTAATTCTTGCAACACCCCTGTCTTAGATACCCCCAATCTCCACCTCTCAAAGGAAACTAAGGCTCAGAAAAGTCACTGGACCCAGGGGAAGTTACTTTAAGTGCCCAATGATAAACACATGTCCACTGAATGTATAATTTAACAGAGGATCTCATGTCTCTAGCTTCAAAGCCCATCACACCACCTTGCATTTGCAATTCAGAAGCCTTTTTAAAACAGACAGCGGGTAGAGGAAAAGAACGTGTGTTTTAAAGCTGGACACATCTGGATTTAAGCTACCACCCTACCACTTACTAAATGTGTGATCTGGGCCTCAGTTCCTTAATCTAAAGCATACTGTAGAAATGGAGAAAGGATTAAAAGCAAAAATATATATGAGACAAAAAAAGGTTAAGGGCATAGAATAGTGACTGGCCTCAAGGGCCATCACACTCTATGAGGGCAGTGACCCTGTTTACCTTATGAGTGCTGAACCCAGAACCCAGGACAAAACAGACCCTGTATAAAGGTCTGAGCAGATGCAATGTTAGGAACATAGTGGGTGCTGCCTACAAGTGATTTCAAAACATGGAGAAGGCTTAAAAAGTAGAGTTGATTGCAGAGACAGTCAATAATAATATAGAACAAGATGAGCCAGGCATGGTGGTGCACGCTTGTAATCCTAATGACTGAGGAGGGTGAGGCAGGAGGATACCAAGTTCAAAAGCAGCCTTGGCAACTCAGCAAGACCCTAGCTAAATACTTAAAAAAAGGGTTGGGGGTGTAGCTCAGTGGTAGAGCACCCCTGGGTTCAATCCCAAATACTGGGGTGGGAGGATTTTTTAAACTATGAATTTAAGGAGAGAAGAGATCTAATTGAAATAAAAGCAAAAGTATACTTTGATGCCAATATCTGAGCTGAGTATGAGAACTACATAAAAGACTGTTCAGAGTCAGGCAGAACTCAAGAACATGAGGCTGAAGGCCTGGGTGTGAATGTGGAGAATGTTTGTCAAGGGCGAAATCAAACAGGAAGGAAGGAGGAGAAACCCAAGGGGACTCTGGTCAGGTGGTCTGAGCAATCCCAGGAAACATAACTGGATAGACCAGGAGCTAAAAATTGGCAGAAAATAAACAAGCCATAGAAAACAGCAGCTCTTTCTACCCAAACATTAGCAACATCGGTAAATATTCAAGTGTCAAAACAACCCTTGCTTATGTCTTTAAAAAGGTATACAGGGGTTGAGAGTGTGGTTCAATGGTAGAGCACTTGCCTAGCATATTTAAGGTCCTGGGTTCAACCCTGAGCACTAGGAAAAAAAAAAAAAAATCTAAGTAAAGCGGTACTACAACAGGAGCAAAAAGTAGACCTGTGTTTCTTTTTGCTGAGCTGCTTTTCCAAGAATCACTTACTAGACAAATGGGAAATCAGTTTCTGCCCCTTTTCCTCACATCTCTGTTACCACAGACACATTTTTACGGAATACCTATTCAGTGTCCTTTACCAAAGATGAAACTGAGGTCTGGAGGGACAAGCCAGAGACTTGGGAACTGCAAATTCTTCTGCAGGTTGAGGTACAGAATGGGCTAACTGCAGGAGGACTGCACAAATGCAGGTATCAGACATAGCTCTCCAGAGCTCCACTAAATAAGGACAGTGACTGAGCCCTGTTACATCAAGGACACTGTTACGGAATTCAGAATACCAAGGATAAGGACAAGATCCTAAAAGTTTCCAGAGGAGAAAAGAGGTGACATACAAAGGATTGAGAACCAAAATGGCATCAAATCTCTCTCTACTAGAAGCTGGAAGACAATGAGGCAATGCCTTCAAAATTCCAATATAAAATATGTCTAACCTAAAATTCTAAACTCAGCCCCGCTATCATATTGGGATGGGTTAGAATGAAGGTATTTTTAGACAGCCAAGGCCTCAAAAAACTTACCTCTGGAAGGAGCTACTGGAGGATGTGCTCCACCAAAACAAAAGGGTTAAACAAAACAAACTAAAAAAAACCCAGGGAAAGGAACTTTGACATTGCTCTACCAGGTAGTCCCAAGATAAGTTAGGGAGAGCAGATTTAACAATTATCAAAGGGCAAAAAGAGGGAGGGCTCTGGAAAGAAAGGAACCTACCACCATATAGGTAGTTTCTATCACAAAGGCTGAATTAGTTATAGGAACACAGAAACTAAGTAGGAGAATAAATGGGACTATTATAAGCCCTAGAGAAACTTGAACAACAAAAATATAGACCTACCCAAAAGAAATAAGCATTTATGCTCATATAAAAATTTGTATACAAATATTCAGAGCAGCTTCACTCATAATAGTTCCAAAGTGGAAACTGCCCAAATGTCCATCATCTAAAGAGTGGATAAATAAGATGTAGTATATTCATACAATAGAATACACCCTGCAACGTGGGTAAACCTGAATATTAACTAAGAAACCATATATCCTGATTCCATTAACATGAAATGTCTAGAATGGAAAACCCCATAAAGACAGAAAGTAATTAGTTCATTGAAACAATGCTTAAACCTTCTCCAAAGAGAACAGCTGCCTGTTCACCTCTCTCCCGTTCACTCCCGACTCCTGCCTGGTTTACCTAGCCTTGGAGCCCTCCTCTTTGACTACTCTGTCAAAGGCGGGCCTCCTAACTGCCAAATCCCATAACTCCTTTCATGGCCGTGCCATCCCTGCTAACCTTTGCAGCACTGTCACCAACATCCACTAACCACTTCTTTAAAAGCTCACCTCCAGGCTGGGGGTGTAGCTCAGTTGGTAGAGCTCTTGCCTGGCATGCACAGGGCTCTGGGTTCAATCCTTAACACCACAAAAGAAAAAGAATAAAAAGCTCACCTCTACTTAGTTTATAACATTCCCCTCACTTCAAACCTCCCAGTTCTCTAACCTCAATTGCCTGTTTTGACCTCCTGAGTATCTGCCTCCCATTTCCTATTGGATGATAGCCTCCCACCTCAATTCCAGTCCATTTAAGACAAAATCTCATCCATGTCCCCAACCGGCTCTTCCTGCTGCTTTCTGAACTCTCTCACTACCCCAGGCCTAAAGCCTTGATAGACAGAATTCCACCCATGCCCTGCCTTCAGGGCCAACCCTTCCTGAGGCCTTCACTTCACACAGGGAGGTTACACTTTCCTCACCTCCAGTCAGCATGGTGGCTGTACTTTCTTACAGCCCATGATTAATTTGTCCTTGCCACTACTTGAATATGTTCAATTCCCTCCCTACTTTCCACAAAACACCTACGCCTGGAACATAATTTGGCTCCAACTCACCTCTCAGACCCTCATCTTGTTTCTTTACACACACTGGATTCAATATATTCCAAAGAAATGTCTAGCAGTCTTTTATTTCTAAGGCAGCCTGGTACTTCTCCTTTCACATGCTTGTCATGCTGCTCCTCCACCCATTCCTTTGGATCTAGCAAAAATGTCACCTCCTGGGGCTGGGGGCTTGCCTAGCACGTGTGCGAGGCCCTGGAGCCCTGGGTTCATTCCTCAGCACCACATAAGAATAAATAAAGGTATTGTGTCCACCTACAACTAAATAAATAAATATTTTTTAAAAAGTCACCTCTTTGCTTGTGACTTTTCTGATCCCCAGTAGAGGAAGAGTCATCTCTCTGTCATTCCAGAAGACCTGGCTTATAATACAATGCACAAGGCCTTCCTCAAAACACAGAAATATACCACAAGAGGAAGTAGCGTAGCTATTTCATCACAAGTGAGACCTGGCAGCCTGGGACAACAGAACATTCTGCATTAGAACAAGGCCCTGGAAATTGACTAGTACACATGCTTTGCTGTGTACCTACAGTGTGTTTATTTCATTTTCTTTTCTCTTTTTTTTTTTTTTTTTTTGGTACCAGGAATTGAACCCAGGGATGCTTACACATCCCCAGCCCTTTTTATTTTTTGAGACACAATCTCCCTAAGTTGTGTAGGGCCTTGCTAAGTTGCTGAAGCTGGCTTTGAACTCCTGTCTTAGCCTCCTGAGCTGCTAGGATTACAGACATGTGCCCCAGTGCCTGGCTACAGTGTTTCTAAATAAATAAATAAAGTCAACATTTAAAAATCCAGAGTTTTCATATAAAAATCCAGACTTGGGCATTTTTTGAAAAAGAGACATGAAACTGGGTATGGTGACACATCTTTATAATCCCAAATATCTGGAAGGAGGAGGCAGGAAGATTGTAAGCTTAGACAACTTAGTGAGACCCTGTTTCAAATTTTAAAAGGCCTGGGGATATAACTCAGCAGTAAAGTACCCCTGGGTTCAATCCCCAATACAGGGTGGGCATTGATACTTTCCCCAAGATGTCTCCATAGACTACCTCCTCTAAAGTAGGCTATCCCAGTCACTCTCATATTACAGCCCCATTTTATTTTCATAGTAGCCTGCTAAAATGGCTCATTTATCTTATTTAATGTGTGTTTCACTTAAATTAAATCCCTGAGAGAGAAGAACCCTCATCTGACTTGTTCAAAGTTATCCTCAGCACTGTGTCCATGATGGGAATACTTAGAAACCACTTAAGAAATGCTGAATGAGTGAATGAATGTAGCCACTTTGGGCTCACAGCCCAAAAGGGCACCAATGGATTAGAGCAGGTGGAATTAAGGATTTGTACCAGTCTGCCTGCCCCTCCTGGAGGCAAGCACAAGCCCTCCAGGTGGCAAGGACCACTTATCCCCATCATACATACAGAAGGGAAGTATGTTCTCATATAAGCTCTCCCCTTCCTTACCTGACTGTCTCCTAAAGCATCTGGACTGGACCTAATCCAACCCCAAAGATTAGGGATGGGATATAGCTCAGTGGTAAAATGCTTGCTTCACATGCATGAAGCCCTGGGTTCAATCTCCAGTTCCAAATAAGAAAAGGAGAAAAACAAAACAAAAAAACAACAACAACAAAAAAAAAACCAACCAACTCCAAAGACTATGTTCTAGTACAATTCTGCCCAGGCCAAGGTCATTCATTCAGGTATTCCACAAATATTTAGTAGGCACTCTCACTATTCTAGGTACAAAGAATTCAAGGTGAACGAAAGGAAAGTCCTTGCCCTCAATGCACTAACATTCTGGAGGAGGAACAAATGGGTGAATATCAAGGGACACTTCTATCTGCAGAACCCTGGCGTTTAGCCTGCCCAACCCTTCTTGTCTTCCAAAGCCCAGGTCAAAGACTACCTCCTTGGTGCAGTATTCCAATAAACCACCTATTAAGGTTTGGATGGAGAACGTCCCCCAGGTGTTCATGTGTTGAAGACTAGGTCCCCAATGCAGCAATGTGCAAAGGTGAGGCTTTAACCTCATCAATGAATTGATTCACTGATAACTTGCACAGCTGAATGGACTACTGGGAGGCAGTAGAAACTGTAGGAGGTAGGATCTAGTTGAAGGTAGTGGGTCCCTTGGAGCCTCTTAGGGATTCTTATTTTTGTCTTCAGAGCCTTTCTAACAGCTTTGACACCCTCCCTGCCATGATGTTCTGTCTCACCACAGGCCCAGAATCAATGGAATTAAGTGACCATGGACTGAAACCATGAGCCAAAATAAATCTTTCCTTCTCTACATTGATTCTTTCAATTATTTCATCACAGCAACAGAAAGCTGACAAACACAACAGCCTTTACCAAGTTCCCTCACCAATGACTTTCACTCACTGTCCTGTGCAGTAATTATAAGCTGTTCTACACTAAGCACTAGGGTTACTCATTTCAAGGCCCATGCAACCATAAAATTCAATCTTTCCTGTCTTTCATTGTTCCCTACAGCTCAGTCACCACAGCCAGCACGTGAATACTTGCTGACCAAATGAAGAAGGGAAACATTTGCCAAACTTGTTATGGGGTCCTGTGAAGTCACTGAACAACTATAGTAGTTTCTAGAGTATTTATTTTATTCAGCCATCTACAGGGATAAAGTTAATATTAACCACTAGGTAATTTAACAAATTACAAATTCAAACAAATAAGGCTCAGTTAAATAATAGAGAAGTGTAAAATGAACTTCTGTTTGTGTCCTTGCTAGAAGGCAGCTTTTTGCATACTTCTGTGTAACATTCAGGGAGTCAATGAACAGAGGGAGACGACCAGAATGGTCAACTGTACCTGACAGAGTTGTTATGAGGATTGAGAATATTAATGTGTATGAGTGCTTAACACAACTCCTGGCACATGAGTGCTCAAAACATGTTAGCTACCCTTATGATGTTCCCAAAACGCTTCCATCCCTGGTCTCCCATTTAGGAGCACTTAGTGGAAGGGTCTGTGGTTCAAAGCGGGGCTTTAATTAAAGGTCTTGCTACAATGCCTGGGTGACTAAAACAAAGTAAGGACAAACCAAGAGAGAAAATGTTACAAAAGCAAAATGGGAAAATGGCAATCATATTTTTCAAATAGCTGCTACTACTTCTACTTATCTCTTCCTCCAGAAGAGAATATTTTGCAGTTTCTTCATCGGCAAAACGGCACTGTAGCCATCATACCTGCCTACAAGGCTGTAGTGAAATCCTAGATGTAAAAGCATTTTGTAAACTGAAAAGCAACAATGTTCCTGAGTTCTTGCTTAAGAGCACGGGTTCTGGACTAAGGTGAGTGACCTCATACCACATCTCCTGTAAAAGAGGCAATAAATCTTTCTCACAGGATGGTTTGTGAGCAATAAGTGAAATAATGCAAATAATGCAAAATATTTGGGGCCTAGAACATGGGAAGAGCTCCATTATTGAAAGTCATTAAGTAGCCTATTCTTTGAATTCCAAATCCCCAAAGGTAGGATGTTAAGAAAACAATAGCTCAGGAACTGGGAGAACTGGATTCTGTAACTAGCATGGTGACCTTGGGCAAGTCGTGGACCCTCTCCAAACATCGGTTCCCATGGTCGAAAAATGAGAACATTGTAAGAGCGGCTTCCTGGGCTCCTACCAGCTCTTCGACTCCGCTGTTAAACCCGACTGAACAACGGCCACCCACTCCCCAGCTGGTACCCGAGAGGTCACAACTCAGAATTCCTGCTGCTTAACTCCCTTTGCAGTGCAACAGCACAATCGCCCGGTTCTCCGTCCCCGGAGAGAGGCGTCCACACTCCGCCGCCACAGCTCGCTTCATCAACAACTTGCTTCTGCAGCTGAAGCCCAAAGTTTCCCTGGGCGCCCGACGACCCAGCCGTCTGTCAATCCCCAGAAAACCAGCGGGGGAGAACGCCAAGTTTAGGGGCACAGTCCGAGGAATCCGTAGCCCCTCCTGTGGTCGGGCTGGGAGTGACAGGTGCGACGCGGGGCCGCGGGGGGCGGGAGAGATGACCCACAGCGCGTGTGGGCGCACGAGGGAGGCGGCAGCCCCGCGCTCTCCTCAGATGCCGCTCCCCGAGACGCTCCCGGCCCCACGCTCCTCGATCCGCTTCGGGCCCAGAAGCTCTCGGTATTCCACCGCCTCCCGGAGTCGAGCGCCCGGACACCGGGGCTCACACCCGTCGCGCCGGAAGGGTTGGGGACCGCCGGGGCCACCGGGCGCGCAGGGTTCTTCCCGCGCGAGCCGGGGCTGTGGGGTGGGCGCACGCGCACCCGCGCGCGCCGCCGTAACCCCTTCATCCCCGCGCCATCCCCCTACTCCCCCCACCCACCCACCGCTCACCGTCGATGTCCCCCAGGGTCAGCTCGTCGCCCAGCTCCGTGAGGGTCTCCATGGTCTCCAGGCCGCCCAGCTCGCCACTCTCGTCCATCGCCCGGCTTGGCGCAGAGGCCTCTTTGCCGTCCCGCTCAGGGAGACGCGGGGGCGGTGCTGCCGCCACCGCCCATGACACCCGACAGCCCCCGCCCGGTACCGCCTCACCGGCCCGTGCCAGCCGCCGCCATGTTTGAGCTGCGCCCCGGCACCGCGCGGAAGGGGCGGGGCGGGAAACTCCCGCCCCTGCCCGCGCCCTCGTGGCTCCGCCCCCGGGCAGCGCGCCCCCTTGTTTGTTGTCAATGGGACCAGGCTCCTCTTAGCCAACCGGCGCGCGAAGCGGCGCGTGGGGTGATGGCGCGTCATCGATCAGCAGCTCAGATTTGCATAGATAGGCTCCGCCCCCCGCGGCTTTAGAACCAATAAAAAGGGTAGCCGCCGGGTCCTCCGCCCAACCTCCTTCCCCTTGTTTAAAGGAGCCTTTCCCTTTCCGCCTGGACTGTTCTTCTAGCAAGTACAGGTACCCGCCTAGGGTTGAAGGGTTAACGTTCACCAGTCCAGTCGAGACCGCCGGCCGCCCCCGGCGCAGGCTGTGAGCACATTACGTCATCTTCCCAGCTGCCTCTCCCTAACCCCGGCCCTGCCTTGTCCTGCCTGGCCCGCCAGGGAAAACCTGCGTAATAAAATTTAGCCCCCAACGCTGGGGGACGGAGTCGAGAACTTCCAAGTCATGCTTTTCCCCACCCTCTTTAAGAGGCACAAATGCAAGCTTGGCAGGGCCACACATTGTCCAAGAGCAGTCAACACTACAACTTGGGCGCCTCTGCACCTGCTGTGACCTCACGCTTGTGCTACTGGTCTTTAATCCCAGGTACTTCAACCCTAAAGGCCTTTAAACAACGTCAGTACTCAGTGCCCCACCAGCCTCCTGAGGAGGAGGACCGGCACGAGCGTTTTGAAAAAAAAATTTTCCTGGGGATTCTGACGCACAACCCACCCACGGATTCCCACTCCTGCAGGGACCTCGCTGTCCCATCTTGCTGGTCACGTGTACACAAAGGTGCAAACTTCCAAGAACTCATCCTAAGGAATAAAAGGACGGGTGCCCAAATGATGCTGAAACAAATATATATGTTCAAGACGTTCATCACGAGGTTCTCTATAACTGGGAAATATTGTGAAGTCCAGTAAGACATTGGATAAATTACAGAGTATCATGGTGTCATTAAAAAATTAACGTGCATTTATTGACAAGACAGGCTTTTATAATCTACTGAAGGGAAAAGTTTTTTTGGTAAGAGGCAGCTATTGATTGGGGTCAGGACTTAAGAGCACACAGGTGATGCATGAATCTACTAATGGATCTGCTAATTCACTGACTGACCTTGGGTTGGTTAAATAATTGTTCTAAGCCTCAGTTTTGTCATCTCTAAAATGGAGCGAAAATAAAATAGTACTCATAATTCTTAAGATCATTTGCACATTCTTTTAACAACATTTATTAATTATCTCTGGCAGGTAAACAGTTCCTGCTCTTTAAGAGCTTCCAGTCTAGTGAAAAGAGAAAAAGAAAAGGCAGTAAACAAAAATAATAATGATGGTAGTACAAATGATGAAAAAGTGATGGGACCTAACTTGCAACGTCAAGAAGCCTGGCTGGTGGTGTGGCTAAGTGGTAGAGCATTTGCCTAGCCTGCATGAGGACTGGGTTCCATCCTTATCACTGCAAAGAAAAATAGACACCAAACTCTTAAGTGGCATTTAAGATGAAACTTAAAATTGTGAGGCCAGGGCTGGGGTTGTGACTCAGTGGTAGAGCGCTAGCCTAGTACGTGCGCAGCCCGGTTAGATCCTCAGAACCACATAAACATAAATGCATTGCATTGTGTACAACTAAAGGAAATAAATATTTAAAAATAAAATTGTGAGGCCAGCTCTGCCTCTGGTATACCCAAGGGGAATAGATGACATGGACAAACACCTTGAGACTGGAGGAGCTGCTGCCAGTCAGCACGTGTAAGTCCTGGCATATAGCAAGCTCTCATACAAGGTAGCAATTGTAACTGAAAAAGTAAAGAAGGCCAACAGCTAGCTGTCAGTTGTGGATGTGAGTGGGGAGATCTGGGGTGAGTCTTACTTTCTTCTTGGTATTTTTATATTGTCTAAATTACTTTTTATGATGAACATGCATAATTATTGAGAAATAATAGTGTTTTATTTGAGGGGCAAATAAAACAAGAATGCTCTCTTTGTTGTTTACCCACAGAAACAAAAAACTGACCCAAACCCAGCTGCCTGGCTCTGGATCTGGCACTGAGCTGGACGGTGCCATCTTTACTTGTACTTCTCAGTGGTACTGCTGGGGCTCCTCACGGGGATGGTTTTTGGTTTCTGCCGTTCTGGGGATTGAACCCAGGAGTGCTCTACTACTGAGCTATATCCCCAGATCTTTTTATTTTTAATTTTGAGACAGGGTCTCATTAAATCGCCCAGGCTGACCTCCACTTTGCGATCATCCTGCCTCAGCCTCTGGGATCATAGGCACATGCCACTGTGGCTGGTGAACTGATGGTCACTGTCTGCTAAATTGACAGGGTAACAACCCTCATAAGTGCCTCCTGCCCCAGCACCTCAGTAATCTCACAGGGGGCTGTGTTAAGCACCAGGTCAGGAAGGTGGGCAAAGCACTCTCACTCTGTAGCTGCTTCCAGTGGGACCTGCCCAGAGGCTCTGTTGCCTGGCCAGGTCTGAGGAAGCACAAATAAAGGCTCCAGAACAAGTAACCTTTGCTCCTAGTACCTGTTCTCCTTTCCCTCCTCCTCCAGTCTCTCAGAATTAGTTCAAATATCACTTCCTCCAGGCCTTCCAGCAGGATTAAGCAAGAATTTGACATAGAGATGGGGTTAGAAGGAGGGAAACAAGTTTGGTTTAGGACAAACTCAAACATAAGCAATGAGGATTATCAGATGGTGACAGAGAAGGTGCCATCAATTTTGAGGTCTTAGAGGGTGTGTTTGCCCAAGAAGCAGAGAGATCTAAACCAAAAAAACCCCAAAACAAACAAACAAACAAAAGAAAACATTTAAAGGGTCAAGTGAAGAAAAAGGAACCAGGAAGAGATAGCAGGCTCAGACCAAGGGCAAAGCACAGGACAAAGAAGCCCAGGAGGATCGCCTCAAGAAATAGCAGCCACCAACAATCTCCCTCTGAGGGCAATGACGGGGAAGGGACTGTAGACCAGGGAGGTTTTGCTTCCCAGGAGACATGTGGCAATGCCTGGAGACATTTTTAGTTGTTATAACTGAGGGACTGCTGCTGGCATATGGTAGGTAGAGGCCAGGAATGGATGCTGCTAAATAATCTTTACCACTTAGGACACCTCTCCTCACACATACACAACCAAGAATTATCTGGCTCAAATTTTTAATAGTGCCACTGCAGAGAAACCCTGCCTTGAAAGATGTTAGCAGGCTCTCAGAGTCTCCAGAGGTGCCACAGACAGGGCATGGAAACTCAGCAGACTACACCATATCACTGTGGCCACCACTGGGCACTCCTGGCACTGATCACTGGACTGGCCATTAGAAAATCTCCCCACTCCTTTCCTGCATGTGTGTGCATGCGCGCGGGGCGCACAGATGTTCCTGGTACCTGCAGCCACCAATAGGAATCCCACACTGACTGGGTGCATCCAGTTGGTGCAGGCCAGGTAAGTGAATCCCAGGTCCTGGGAGAGGCTGGATAAAAATGCCCTCGGGCCTTTACAGCTGGGGGGGGGGGGGGGACGACTCTCTGCCTGCATAAGCCCAGAAAGTGGAGTTCCCAGAACAAGTAGCCACAACAGTCAACAGTGACACAAAAGGCAAGGAGAGAAGGGGCAAACAGAGTGGAGATTTTTTATATATATATATATATATATATATATATTTTTTTTTTTTTTTTTTTGGAGGTGGCAGATGGGAGGCCTTGGGCCCATTTGGGGTAAAGGATGGGATTCAACAAGAGAGGAAGAGTTGAAGAAGGAAGAGTCCAGGAGGAAGGAGGTGCCAGATGGGGCAGATGTGAAGAGAGAGAAAACAAGGCCCCTTCCTTAAACCCTGCATACAGTAGGTGCTCAGCAAATCAATGGGATAAAGAACCATCAGAGAAGGGCACATGTCACTAAGAAGTCACTTAAATTCCAAGCACCTTCTGCCTTTTCTACAGCTTATCCTCCAAACCCTTGAGCATTCTGAGATAGGGGACCCAAGGACCTGAGAGAAGGGCCTGGTTCTGATGACAGTGGTTGGCAAAAGACAGAGCCCAGGCTAGTCTCAAGTTGCCCAGGCCTTCCCAGCACACTGGGCTGGTTCATCACTCCGCAGTTGCTAAGCTCTGCTTCAAATTATAAAAGTCCTGCTGATGACAGAACACCCTAGAAGTCACTTGGTAGGATCCCCAGGCAAAGCTGGAACTACCTCTGCACTGTCCTGAGGTAGGTCCTCCCCACCACCCCTGAAAAAGTTAGGTCCATAGCCAGGCAGTCCTGATTCCCAGAAAATTCCTTCTCCAGTTAAGGAAGGAAACACCTTCCATGCAAATCAGCAACTACTGCCTCTTCAGCATGAAGGGGACAGGAAAAGCCTGGGGCTGCACCAGGATAGGATGGACAGCTGATCATGGGGTCCCACACTCTAGCCCTCTAGATCACAAACTGCTGTAATCCTCAAAAGAAACTGGCTGGGGTCTCAGGGCAGGAGGGGCATAGCTGGGGATGGAGCGCCCAGGTTCTAATGTCAAGCCAGTGATGAGGAGCAGCAGGCTGGTGGGAAAGTTCTGATGGGAAGACTTCTCCATCATACCTCCCAGCTCTTCCAGCTGCTTCTTGTCCTTTCTTTTCTGATTGGTTACAGGATGTTCTGGACCAATCCTTGAGGCCTGCTTAAGGTTTGGCTTCCCTTTACTGCCCTGGTCAGGAGGGAGTCCTGCCTCAAGGAAGCAGGTCAGGGTGGGGATGAGGGTTTTGACAGCATCAAATTCATTTTGCCACAGAAGCTAATAGCACAGGGAAGGGAAACATTAGGTAAGCCAGGATCAGTCAGTAAGTCTGATGCACTAAGATTCAAGTTTTGCTTGGGTGCTATCAGTAATAGGAGGCCAGGTGTAGGGGGCTTTGATGATGGTTGTGTCTGTCTCTGCCCCATTAAGCAGACCCCAGTTCTGCCAGGTCAAAGAGGCAGAGGTGGAATTCCCACAGAAACCCCTCCCTCCTGTGCTTGGGAGGGGCAGGAGTGAAGGGCAGCCATCTCCACTGGGGGCCAGAGAAAGCAGGAGGCCCATTCAGAGCCTAACTCCCTCTGCAGCTCCTCTGCCAAGTGGCTAAGGGACTTTGCTTGCACACCTCCCGAGATGGGGAGTTTGCACTCTGACCAAACTGGGTCATTGTGGTCACTGCAAAGCAGTCTCCAGCTGATGCCTTACAGCCCCCACCCACAGGCTGCAGGTCCTCCAGCACTGCCAGAGACCCTCAGTGACTGTTCCCAACACCTGCTCAATGACCGTCCCTAATTATCTTGAGTACGGAGATCATATTGCTCCCAGGTCTCCTTGGATCAAATACTCTCTCGGGACACTTCCAGTTCTTCTCTTGACATTGACCCCCTCATCAAGGGCAGTGCTGAGGATGGAACAGGAAGCCTGAGCCAAGCCTCTGATTCTCTGCTCCATCAGGCCTGAGACTCTTCTTGATGAGGTGGGAACATCCTCTAAGCTGGCCTCACATCCCTGAGGGCCCCTGATTCCCTCACAGTCCCTTCACCAGTCTCAGTGGGTCTGGTGGATTTTCTGGCTTTTATTGTGTCTCTGGAGAGGAGCTGGGACCTGGGCTGGGTGGCTCAGTGGCACAATGGGATCAGAAACAGGCATCACACCTTTTCCAGTGACTCAGAGCCTGGTTCCAACGCTGCAAGGCAAACAGCAGCAGCCAGCCAGCCAGGACCTTCACCCACCACGAGTCCAAGCCAGGAGTCCCTCCTGCCTCCCCCAGCAGTCTCCAGTGTTCTCTAAAGGTCTCCCAGACACCCTCTCTAGAGATCCTGGGAGAAAATTCAGCCTCCTGAGGTACAGTCACTTCAGCTCCTGAGGACCCAGTAAACATGGTGTCGCCATCTGGAAGGGGCTGCTGCTCACCACCATGGTAGAGGATGCCACACCACAGCCACACAGCTGCATCGCCTTCCTCCGGACAGGCCTCCTGCTGGCCCCCTGATCCCTCAGCTGCTCCAGGGTTACAACTCAGACTGGGATCTTGAGATCCTTGGGCCTTTCCGGATCTCTTTCCGCTTCTCCTCTTTCTTCCTGCGTTTCTCTTCTTCCCTCAAGGCCTTCTGGAAAGGGTCGGTGCTGGGAATGAACTGAGGAGAAGAGCAGAGTGGTCTGATTTAGTCAGCCAGCAGCAAAGAGCCCTCTAGACCACAGGGTATGGGAGACAGAAAGGTTGCCTGGGCACAGTCCTGACCTCAGGGAACCCCAGACATGGAGTTAAATGGGCTTAGGAAAACTGCTAATCAGTTCTTGAAAAATAAGCAGGTGCCAGGTGTGGTGGCGCACGCCTGTAATCCCAGAACTTAGAAGGCTGAGACAGGAGGCTCGTGAGTTCAAAGCCAGCCTCAGCAATGGCAAGGCATTTAGCAACTCAGTGAGACCCTGTCTCTAATCAAATACAAAAAAGGGCTGGGGATGTGGCCCAGTGGTCAGGTACCCCTGAGTTCAATCCCTGGTAAAAAAAAAAAAAAAAAAAAAAAGCAGGAGTCTGCCAAGCAAACAGGGAAGTTAAGGGCATTCCTAGCAGAGGGACAAATGCTGAGGTGTGAACTGAGAAATAAACAGACTCCTCCAGGGACAGGGGCAGAGTGTCCTGGAGACCCCCATCACACCCTCCAGGAGGAGGGGAGGAAGCCAGCAAATCCTAGACAATGGGCACTGCCACCTGTGGGCAAGGAGCAGCCCCTGGCGAGGGGGTACACAGGAGCAGAGAGGAGCAAAGGTAAACTGGCAAGTGGGAGGAAGAGGTGGAACACAGGGCAAGCAGGGTTGGGCAGAGGACGAGGACTTTGGTTGGGGATCTTCAACTATAATCCCAAACAGGCCACTGGCTCCTCTCTGCACATTCCAGAAGTCTCCCCCAATCCATAGTTTCTGCTAGTTAGTCTATTTGGTCCATTACCCCCCAAACCATGTCTAAATGCCTGCCTGATACCCCCACTAGAACATATCAAGTGCCCATTTTCCTAACTTGACAAGGCTGCATTTTCCCAAAGCCCCTCCTCTTCAAGCATCCCTGTCCTGACGAACAGTGGTGCCCGTGCCTCCTCTAGGGGAGCAGGGCAGAAATAAGGAACCCCCAGCTTCCCTCGACCCACCCCCACACTGAGTCTGTCACCAAGGCCTGGCTCATTTTAACCCCCAAGTCTTTCTCAAACACATTTCCTTCCCCTGTCCTGCCTCCCCACATCAGCGCCCCACCTCTCTCCTGGACGACTCCAGAAGCCTCTCGGAACCTGCCCACCTCCACTTTGGTCCCTCTCAAGCTATGCTTACTGTAGCTAGATTTTTCCAAAATGCAGATCTCAACTCTTCACTCTCCTGCTTGCCACCCCTTTGTGACTCTGCACGATTCTTAGGACAAAGTTCCTGGGAACCTACTCACTGCCTCTCCATCCCACAGTGCACTCACCTTGCCATTCCCAGGCCTTGGCACCTGCTGTGGCCCAGGTCCAGGATGCTCTTCCTTGCCCCCACCTGCTTTACCATATTAGCTTCGGCTCGGCAGTCACTGCCCTTGGGACCTCCTCTGGGGCTGCCTCCTCTGGCGCATACTCTATCACTTTGTGCTGATTCCTTTTTAGCACTTCTCCCTGTGATCACTCGTGTGGTGCCTGTCACCTGCCAGGCAGCGTGTTTCACCAGGACGTGAGGATGGTGTCAGGAGCTGCTCACCACTATGCCCTGAGCCCCAGCACAGAGTCTGCCTGCTTCTCAATAACACTCCATATGTCTTCCAAATTAATGGATTAGTCAGTTAGAATGACATACAAAAATATCCCAAACTCAGGCTGTGAAACATGCCCCTTTTATAGGTTCTTAGGGCAAATCTGACAAATGTTTGTTCAAGGCAGACATTGAAAACAAACTAAGAGCTCCACCTTGTGGAGCAATCTACCTACCAAGTTAGATTGGAAGATGGGAGAGATCATAAAAGTGTGGCTCAGAGAGGGTAAGTGATATGCTCAAGTCACACAGCAAATGGGAGGCCCAACTAGGATTAATCCACCAGGTCTCCCATGCATTTTCTGTGTGACCTGAACTCATCACTTGTACACAACTGATGGACCAGGTACTGTGATGCATGCCTGTAATCCTAGCGACTTGGGAGGCTGAGGCGGGAGGATCACAAATTCAAGATCAGCCTCAGCAATTTAGCGACACCCTGCCTCAAAATAAAAAATAAAAAGGGCTGGAGATGTGGCTAGGTGGTAAAGTGCCCCGTGGTTGAATCCCCAGTACCAGAAAAAAGAAGAAACAAAACAAACAAACCCCTGATGGCCTCCAGCTGTCAATTCTAAACCCAGCATTGATTCTGGCCCCCTCTCCTTTGATCGGCAACAGCAGGCGGCAAGCCACTCTCTCCACACTGACTGCTCCTTCTGGGGGCGCTCTTTCAGGTCCTTCACCCACCTCTCATGGCAGCTCTGTCCCAGGCAGCTTCGCCGTCTGCCTGGCCCCCGGGTGAGCACACCTGTCTCATGTGCTATGCGCCTGGGCCTCTGTACAAACACATGCTTCCACCTGGAGGGCCCCTTGCCACTGGTCCACCCAGCAACTCCTACTTACCCCACAGCCTGCACTGCCTCCTGCCACGGCTGGGGTAGACTCCCCCTCATTATGCTTCCCTCCACCACTGATACAGGGATCATGCTGGACTGGCACCCTTATTTCCTTGTTGCCGTCTCCAGCATACTGTGAGCATCAAAAGAACAGGGACAGGGCCAGCCCTCGGGATAGAGACAGTGACCAACCTGGTTCTAGTGATGACACATAAGATGTAAAAGAGAACTCTCAGAACACTCCCCACCAAGCCAGGCATGGTGGCGCACACCTGTAATCCTAGCAATTCTGGAGGCTGCGGCAGGAGGATTGCAAGTTCCAGGCCAGCTTCAGCAACTTAGCAAGGCAATAAGCAACTCAGATACCCTGTCTCAAAATAAAAAAATAAAATGGGCTGGGGATGTGACTCAGTGGTTAAGCACCCCTGGGTTCCATCCCTGGTACAAAAACAAAAAACAAACACAAAGAGTAGTTCACTGTGCTTAAACTGTTTGTGCAAACAGTATGGTTTATGCTGATCACTTCCTTTCCCTCTGGGCATCTGGAATTTTTGCACAAGTTAGGCAAAGGATAACCAAGTGACTGGTTCACAATAAAAACCTGGGCACTATGTCTCTAAGAGCTTCACTGGTAGACAACATTTTACATGGGTTGTCACAACTTGTGCTGGGAAAATTGAACACATCCTGTGTGACTACTGGGAGAGGACTGTGGAAGCTGGATTCCCTGGACTCTGCCCCAGGTGCCTTTTCCCTTTGCTGATTGTTCTTTCTCTGGAGTAAATCACAGCCATGAGGGGCTGGGGTTGTGGCTCAGAGGTAGAGCGCTCGCCTAGCACGTGCGTGGCCCGGGTTCGATCCTCAGCACCACGTAAACATAAACACATTGCATTGTGTACAACTAAAGCAAATAAATAAATATTTAAAAAAAAAAAATCACAGCCATGAGCATGACTATTTGCTGAATGCTGTGTGCCCTCCAACGATCTGAATTAAAAGATGTCACCCTTGCCTCAGACAACATGCTGAGCAACTGGGCACGGTATATTCTTACTGACTTTCCTCAATGTCTTAACCACCCTGGTCTGCCACTCAGACGACTACATAGAGACTGGCAGATCAAAGACCCCCACTCTTCTCTGGGGCCACGAACTGTGGAAACACCTGGTGGTTGATAACTAGCCCACCTAGGTCACTTGTCTGGATGACCATGGTAAAGCCCATTCTCTGATAAGGCCAACTAGAATCAAACTGCTAATCAAATTTACACTGCCACTGTCTCTAAATGCATCACTGTTCTTGATGTAGCATCACACCCATTACCATAAATAAGCACAAAGCAGAAGATGCTGTAGTTTTGGTTTGACTACCTAAGTCTTGGGTTGGAATGGTCTGACCTGAGGCCACTGGGATTATGACCACTTGGATTACTTGCTGATTCCCCTGTAGTGGCCAACGATGGAAGATATAACAAGTCTCTATAAATTTGTTATAATTCCCTTGTCCTGCTCATACCTGACCTTTTTTTTTTTTTTTTTTTTTTTTTTTAGTCATAGTTGGACACCATACCTTTATTTTATTTATTTATTTTTATGCGGTGCTGAGGATCGAACTCAGTACTAGCTTGGTGAGCGCTCTACCTCTGAGCCACAACCTCAGCCCCATACCTGACCCTTCTGAAAGAAAGATCTAGGTGAGAGGAAGGGATGATCAGAGAAAAGTGAAATTATAGGTACTGGATGGGACACATGGATTTTGTAAAAATAATACCCCAGCAACTAGAAAGTGAATGCCTTGGACTCTGTTAAGTGCAAGGAACAATTTATGCTGTCTTTGTCCCTTAGATCCAGCACTACCATCTGGCAAAACAATCCTAGGTTCTGCCTAAGCTCAGTAGCAGCTGCCACCGACAGTCTAACCATCTAATGAGTGTGTCTTTTCCACCCACATGATGGGAAACTCACACAGACAAGGTCAACACTGAACTATTTTACTGTGCTTGACACCATCAAAGGTAGCTCCTGAAAGTGACCCTGTGCAGACACATAGGACAATACAATCTTGTTTCAATATAACAAATCAAAAGTATCTCCTTCTCCTGATATCTGAGCAGCCTTGGATTATACCAATTAGGGCAACTGAGGCTAAAACTACAGTGACACTGCCCTCAGGCTCAGGTGAATAGTGTACTGGTGACTCAGAGTACAAGGTGAGAATGGGCCACAGAATGTCTCTTTGTAGGGGACAAGAGCTCCTTTGGGCCCATCAATTGCCCTCTGTAATTAATAATAATAATATCCATGGCCAGGTGTGGTGGCAGCCTATAATCCCAGTTATATTCAAGGCCAGCCTGGGCAATTTAGTGAGACCCTGACTCAAAACAAAAACAAAAACAAAAAATTAATACAGGGATTGGGAATGAAGTTCAGCCTGGATTCAATCTCCAGTACAGAAAACAACAACAATAACACCCATGAAAATCAGCAGGTAAGTCTAAACTTTTTTTTTTTTTTTTTTTTTTGGTACCAGGGATTGAATTCAGGGGCATTCAACCACTGGGCCACATCCCCAGCTCTTTTTTGTATTTTATTTAGAGACAGGGTCTTACTGAGTTGCTAAGTGCCTCGCCATTACTGAGGCTGGCTTTGAACTTGCGATCCTCCTGCTTCAGCCTCCAGAGCTGCTGGGATTATAGGCGTGAACTACCATACCCAGACACCTTAATAAATGAAGTATTGAGACAAATTGAATGGATTGGATCATGGCGTCTCAGTCAGATTAATCAGTCAGAATAGTATATTTATGTAAAATTTTGAGTTAAACCAAGACATATAGGGCTTGGGGAGACTACCAGGTGAGGCAGTTCACCATGACCCTGAGCATCCCTGCTGTTCTTGCTGGGTACACAAAGAATGCAAAATTCTGGCTGCTACTTGGGCCACTTTTCCCAAATGTGTTTCCACAGAGCAATCCTGAAGGATAAGGTAATGTCTTTTCCCAAACAAAGAGGAAGTTTGCTTTCATTTACTATATAAGTGGTCAGTTTCCTAAGCTCAGTAGTCCTCAACTATAATGCAAACCTGAGCCGGGCGCAGTGGCACACACCTGTAATCCCAGCACTTGGGAGGCTGAGGCAGGAGGATCACAAGTTCAAAGCCAGCCTCAGCAATGGCGAGGCACTTAGTAACTCAGTGAGACCCTGTCTCTAACAAAATACAAAAAAGGGCTGGGGATGCAGCCCAGTGGTCAAGTGCCTCTGAGTTCAATCCCCGATACCAAAAAAAATTTAAAAAGTATAATGTAAAACTACTGCATGCACAGCATCTACCTGGGCCCCTCATGTCCACCCCATGGGACTTGGGGCACAAGGGGAACCAAGATGACCAGGCCAAGTCTGGCTACTGCTTTTGCTGTAATTAAGTCTCATATCTCTGATCTGTCAGCGTCCACATAACAGAAGCAGGCAAGCCTATTAGCAGGGCAAAATCCTAGACCCCTCACAAACCAGACTCTTCCCTATACCATGGGCCAGCCTGAAATTTGATGAGTCCAGTCTTCCAGCCACCCATAAAGCCGTTCCTTCCTGGCCCTCCCCTCTCTGATCTCCTCCTCCAACTATGGTATATGTCTCCATCTGTTATCCCAAACTGTAGCTTCCAGTCCTCAGAGCTCTTACCTCAACCCCCAGGGGGGAAAAAATCATTTGAAGGAGTGCAGAATAGAAGCTGAGATGGAGGCTCAAGGGCAGGGAAGAGCATGGCCTTACCTCACCTGGCTGCCCTGACATTTACCTAACATGGGGGCCTCCTGTTCATTGAGATGGGTGTGTTCCCAGCTTCAGGACTGCACCCACAGCTGGCGTGCACACTCTGTGGACAAGGAACCTAAGGCTAAGAGAGGACCAGTGACTTGCCCAAAGGTTCCAGTGAATGACAGTTTCTTGGACCTAGATCCAGGAATGTTTTCCTCTAAGTCCAAAGCCTTCATGCTCCACCCTAAGATCCAGCCCCCTGAGGGCCCAGCCCCCCACAATGGGCAGAGGCAAAGAAGACATGGCCACAGGCCCTGGCAGCTCACCTCTGTGTGGTCTATTTTAAATGGGTTCTGGAAGTCGGAGTCTTTCTCGCTGATCCCCAGCTCCTGGGCCATCTGCAGATGAGGAAAAGCTAGTCATCCTCTGTCTTCTGCCTCTTCCTCACCAAGGAGCCACTCCCGCCATGCAGGGATCCAGGCCCCAGGTCTGGGCAGATGTGGGCCAAGTCACAACCCCTAGGAACCCAAGTCAGCACAGAAATGGGGCCTCCATGGCCCAAGGTACCCTGAGGCTCATCACAGAAAATACAGCTAAGGGGCTGGGGATATAGCTCATTGGTAGAGCGTTTGCCTCACATGTACAAGGCCCTGGGTTCAATGCCCAGCACCACACATACACACACACACACACAAAATACAGCTAAGCACTGACACTCAGGTTCAACTGCAGGCAGATACAAGGAAGGCTCCTGGCCCACACCAGACAGAAGGCTCCCAGACCTCCTCCACCCCAGTCCTTACCAAGCTGAGGATGGGTGAGTGGGTCCCCTGGTCAAAGACACCTGTCTGGTTGCAGAAGCTGATGCCCCAGCGGATGAGGAGGTTCCAGTTGGAGTTGTGGTCAAAGTAGTGGTGCACAATCCTCGGGAAGCGCAGTACCACATCACCGAAGAAGGCCGTGTTCTCTACCACGTGGGAGAAGGCTGGCAAGAGGCCCTTAGTGAGTGGACAGGGTAGGTCCTCTTATTCCCTCCTGGCTGACCCCAGGATTTGGCATCCATGAAACCCACCAATCAGAGAAGGGAATGGCACCCACTGGCCACAGGCTGTCCATCACATGTGCAATGTGTGTGGAAGGGTCCTTATGTCCCCCAGGTCACCGAATTCCCATAACCACCATTAGAGGGATATGTGGCTGCTGTTCCCATTTTACAGTTAAGGAACTCAGGTTCAACAAGTAATGAGTGGCAAATCTGGTCTGCAATGTCAGGTCTGTCTGTCCAAAGGCACATCTCGCTGTTTAGAAGACTCACTTACTGTGGGAACTCAGAAATGAGTACTGCTGTGTATACAAAAGCTAATGTATCACATGAGGCTTTCCTGAGCTGACTCCCCAACATATCACATGTCCAGAGCTGGGCCCTGATATTTACACAACTACAGTGTCTATGATAGGCCAGTTCCATTAGGATGGCCAGGGAAAAGGTCAGGGTTGAGTGGGGAATTTCTTAAATGTTCTATTTTATTTTAAATGCTCCTTATTTTGAAATTATTCTAGTATTACATAATATAAAAATTCTTTTACCAATACAGAAATGTCCAAACCATGAAATTAGCAGCAACACAAAATTAATCACCCTATAGAATTTCACTTATTAATTCATTTCATTAATGTCCTTCCTCTAAACAACAGGTCAGTTTAGACTAAGGTTAGTGAGTCTACCAAGGTGGCAAGTCCTCCAAACCCAGGTGAGTGGAGGCAGAGAGGACACAATTAGAGCTAGTCAGCCCTCCCCAGCACAGACTAGGCATCCAAGGGAGGTTAACAGATATGCCAGGTTGGATCTGAGACATACGGGCAGAGATCACTGGGCTTCAGAATCATCTTGAACCTCAGGGATCTCAGGAGCCAGCTTGGTATAGGAGAAGAAGGCAAATCACTTATCCTTTTCCATCTAGAAAATGGAGGAGATCGTGCTTGCCTCATAGTCAGGATTAAGGTGCCATTTGTAAAGTGTCCACCACTCAATATCAAGGGCTGCTTCAGTCCTCTTTCAGACAGTATAATCTAAGACAGTTATTGTTAAAAGGTAATCAAACAGGGGCATTTTACTTTTTTTTTTTTTTTTTTTTTTTTTTTTTTTTTTTTTTTTTTTTGTGGTACCAGGGATTGAATTCAGGGGCACTCGTCCTCTGGGTCACATCCCCAGCCCTTTTTTGTTAGAAAGGGTCTCACTGAGTTGCTAAGTGCCTCGCCATTGCTGAGGCTGGCTTTGAACTCGCGATCCTCCTGCCTTCCCAAAGTACTGGGATTTGCGCCACCGCGCCCGGCTGGCATTTTACTTTTGAGCTAAATTCCCAGCCCTTTTTATTTCTTAGTTTGAGACAGGGTCTCACTAAGTTGCTCAGGGCCTCACTAAATTGCTAAAGCTGGCTTTGAACTTGTGATCCTCCTGCCTCAGTCTCCAGAGCCACTGGGATTACAAGTATGTGTCACTGTGCCTGGCTTTTTTCTCCTTTAGAGGGTACAAATCTCTCCTTCCTTCTCAGAAGGGTCAGGGAGGTAAGCGACTAATCCTGTCCCAACCCTTGAAGTGGTGGTGGGCAGAGAGGGTCCTCCCTGGTTCCCCTGCACCAAGCATGGGAAAGCTTGAAGAAATACATCTTTGTCAGCCCAGAAATGCTTGGATTAAGCACTCATCCACACAGGGTGACCACTGAGGAGGTACTCCAGGGAGAAAAGAAGAATGATCAGAACAGAAGGGAAGAAGAAGCTACAGAAGACCAGAGAGGTGGGAAGGGAGGAGAAGGGCTAGGGAAACCATACCATCCTTCAGCTTCTCATCCTGGGGGAAGGGCCCATCTGGGAGCACATTGGCAGCAACGAGCACTGTCCGAGACTCCTCCAGCACCTGAGGGAAACCCACCTGGGCTGAGTGACTTTGCAGAGCCCTTCACAACCTGGCCCCAGCCCCACTTACTTGAACCCCACTTCGATTCCCATGTGTATGCAGCTTCTGCCTGATTGAACACCATCCCCTCAGGGAACTGCTACTCATCTACCAGTGTCCAGATCAAAGCCTTGACCTGCCATGAGCTGCCCCTTGCCCACACAAACCTTAAAGAGCCCCTTGAGCATAACATCAAGGATCTTGTACTGCTGGTAGACATCATTCAACTGTGCCAGGTTCTTCAGTGCTAAGAGCTGCTCCCGCCGCTTCACCTCAAACATCTTCTTGTCTGGACAGCACTAAGTTAAAGGACTAATACCAACAGCCCTGCCTAAACAACTGTCCTGAACCAGAGGGCCTATTCTTGAACAGCAAAGTATCTGTAAGGGGCATGAAGTCCCATAGCTGGGACTCCCCAAGGGAAGGAGCAAGCCGTCTGAGAAGCACACATGTCCCATGATGTATTCTTCATCCAGTTCTCTGAGGACTCCACATTCAACAGCCTGGATCCAACCCTCTAGGACCTGGCTCCTGTCCTCCCTTCCCTGTGGTTTTCTTGCCAATTCTCATAATCATTCATTATTCCTCAACTTCCACTATTCTGCGCATGCTGTACCTTCTGCTTAGGATTCCCCCACCCCCTTCTCTAGAAGTTTCTATTCTTTCAAGATCCAGTTCAGAATCCACAGCACAGTGTTTCTCAATCTCTCCTGCGTCCACCAGAGAACTGATCACAGCATACAATAACCATCTGTTTAGACACTTTCTCCCCCTATGCCTGTGGATGCCTCAAAACCAGAGACGGGTCCTGACTTATTTTTGTGTTCCCAAGGCCTGGCTCAGAGGTGGTTCAGTACACCAGGGTCAAGATGAGCTAGTAATCCAGAGTTCCTGAGTATCCATTTAGGGTCTTGCCCACAAGGTACCAGACACACAAGCAGTCCTCACAGAGCCTCTGTGGCTCTGAGATGTGCCTGCCCTCTTCATTTAACACACGGAGAAACGGGCTCAGAAGAGAATCAACTTGCTCAAGGTCTGGCTAGAGCACCTTACCTTTTCTTCCCTGTTCCCACCAGCTGGGTCTGCTCATCTCTGGAATCCCCCAAGGGACTGTGGGTATATAGAAGCTTCATGCATTGACCTCTCAGAGACAGGTCATTAACCCTACCCTGAACTCCAACAAAAGATACAAATCTCCAGGCTTGGGTCCGTTGAGGTCCTCAGGGTGCCTGTGGCCCCCATTCCAGACAGCAGCAGGACAAAGAGGAAGGCCAAGAACTGAAGAAAGTCCATTTCCAAGATCCTGGAGCTAGAGGAGTAACCCAAAGAAAGGGAGTAAGACTCAGAGGTTGGCATTAAATAAAATACAGAGTGCAGTGAATAGCAACTTCCTCTGACATGGCATAGCCTCCAAATACCAAGCCCAGGCAGTGAGGGGGGTTATGAAACTTCCAACTTTTGTCATCAGAAAGGAAGAAAGAAGGGAAACCAGACACAGTTGCACACGCCTGGAATCCCAGCTACTTGGGGGCAGGGGGGTGTTGAGGTAGGAGGATTGCAACTTTGAAGATAATCTGGGCAACCCAGCAAGACCATCTCAAAGTAAAACTAAAAGGGGTGAGGATCTAGCTCAGTGGTAGAATGCTTGTCTATCTTGGGTTCAATCCTCAGTAACACAGAAAAAAAAAAAAAAAAAAAAAAAGAAGAAAAGAAAAAGAATAAAGAAGAAGGGACACAGGGTGGGAAGGGAAGCAGGCTTGGGTTAAGAGGGGTGTGTACTCACTTTGGAACCAAAGTCACCACATGCAACACCTGTTACTATTCAGCACCATCCTGATTGAGTATCTACCACATCTAGGCATGGTTCTAGGGCTGGGAATATAGTAAGTAAAACAAAAAAAAAAAAAAAAAACCTGCACTCATAGTACTTATGTCCTAGTAGGGGCAAGAAAAAAATCAACATACTTGTAAAATAAGCACAGAAGGATGAGAGGAAGTAGGTCAGAAGACATTAAAAAAGTGGTCAGGGGAGGCCTGGCACTCAGATGATAGCTACACAATTTCACCAATGTGGAAACTAAGCCACAGAAAAGTGAAGTGTCTGCTCAAAGTCACACAGCTCTTTCCAGGCTGAACCAAAAATCTATTTGACTTTCAGTCCAGGGCCCTGTCTTTTCTTTCTAAGCTACCTCAGATAACAGATGGCCAAAGATCACCAGGAAACCTGCCCCAGGGGAGATGCTCAGAGACAGTAAGAGGCCTTCAGAGGTCATCAGGAGAACCCCCTCCCCCACGCAGATAACTGAAGCCTAGAGAAGGAACCCAGTTCACTTGCGCCCGTCCACTGTCCACCAGCACGCTCCAAACCCAAGGGAACCAGAGCCAGGCTACAGCAAAACTTGGGGGAACAAGGAGGGTATCAGACAATGCCTGAAGCGGGGGAGGAGAGGAAAAGGAAAGCAGAAAACGCAGATTGCAGCTGGCAGAACCTACTTTCTCCACTGTTATTCCAGTTTTTCCGCTACTCAGTCCCGCTGCCTTCCCGCGCGTCCCAGGAGCTCCTCACGGACTGGTGTGAGACTCCGGACCCATTCCGAGAGGTGACCCAGTGGTGGCGGGCGCTGAACCGGCTTTCCCGGGGTGGCAGGCCCAGGCTGTTGTTCCGAGCCTTGTGAGCTCCCGAAGACAGCGAGTCTTTCCAAGGAGAGGCGCCGGGTCTCGAGATTCCCTCCCGACCCCTTCAGCCAGTTCGGGGGCCTGCGTCCCAGCACTCCCCTCCCCAAGAACCTGCCGCCCGGCGCCCCCGCCCCACCTACCAGGCAGAACTGGTGTTGCGGGGCTGTGTGGACCCGCAGCCCCTGGGCGTGAAGCTCGGCTCCGCGGTCTACCAGGCTACACGGCACACACACCCAACTCTGGAGAAGCCGGCAAGCAGCGTGTAAAGACCGCGGAACACCGTCCCGCCCACCGCGCTGCTCCCGGCCAATGAGTGCGGGCCGCGACTGCCGCGTTCCGATGACCTAACTTCCGGCCCCGCCCCGCTCTACCCGGGCGCAGGTGCCGGGACGTATCCGCTGGAGCCAGGTCCTGCCCTACCCGCGTCCCGCCCCTGCTTCACCGCGTCTCTGGAGGGTGTGCTGCTCTCGATTAAGGCTGAGTTAGGAGGAGGAAGTTTAGCTGCAAGTGGAGTCTGTGCCCAGTTTAAAGCGCGCTTCAGCAAACTGGTGCCCTAACCCCTGCGAGCGTGGAGACCTACGCCCGTTTCCCGAAACTGTTTCCTCACCTGTGACCTTATTTTTAAACTGCAAGTCGTAAGATCAGTTTAATGGTTTGTAAGTAGCACTTTTCTTCTTCTTTTTTAAAGCGACTAGCAGAACCTGCTCACCCCTCTAGTCCACCAACTTCTAAACCACATTCTGGGTCGGTTCGTTTAGGACGGAGTTAAGCCCCAATTTTGCGCGTGGCCAACACAGGCTGGGGCTCTCGCCAGGAGGAAGGGAACTGGAGGCCCAGGCTGGGCAGAGTTCAAAACAGGTGCAGGCAGAGTTACGGGGTGTAGACTGTGTGCCAAGCGCCAAGTGCGGACAATAAAGAACTGCTCGCATGAGTATATAAAAACAAGCTTCGAGGGAAAAGATTTGAGGGGTCCTACTTTAGCCAGGAAAGGGCTAAGGCTGGAGCACGTTAGCTCAGCTAGGGAGGCTGAGGATTTGACCTTCCCTGCCTGGGAATTAATACCCCTCTCCATCTCCATTTAGGGTGCAGTGCCTCTCAGAACACTTGAATTACAGCAGCCCCAATTGCAGAGGCCTTTGGACAGCCCAGAGGATAGCTGTGATCTGACTAATGTTCTCTGGGTACAACTGAGGCACCCAGCAAATGCACCTTAAGGTGTTGTTGCCCTAATAAATCTGCTGCTCTGTCCCTGAGGAGGCCATCCATCCGTTGCTGAAATAATCCACTATGGAACTAGCTGAAAAACCAGCTCCAGGGAGACAAATTCACAGTAAAATGTTTTTGGAGAGTCCATGCAGGTATGGGTGTATAATTTTATTTCTTGACTTCCACAATGAAGTAAATGGCTTCAGATAAATGACAGCAATTATCTACCCACTACACCCCAATTATGCCCTTTGTCTCCAGGTATCACTTCTCTCAGTTTCTGGGTCATCAAATCCTGAGGCTCAGTCTCTGATGTGGGACAGGGATACAGCCACCCCTCCCAGGCAGCTGATAATGAAACATGAGAGGAGAACAGCAGAAAGGTGGAGCCAACCATGGGGAATCACACTTCTAGGGCCCCCAAAAGGGCTATAATGGTCACAGCAGAGATGCTCCTAAAAATAGTGGCATGGATTCTAGAACTGGGACCTGCATACCTGGGTTAAGTAGTTACTACATCTGTTCTGTGGAAGGGGAACAGAGCCAAGGAGTCTGCTGGGGTGGGGGTGGGAGACACCTCCTACACCACAAGGTCTGGAGCACTTCAACAATTCCCCAAGGAGCCTCTGACCACTGCTACAACCCCAGCTTTCTAAGGGACTTGCCAATCACCATCTCTTCCACTTGGACTGAAGAGGGAAGCATGATGCCACAGCCTCCATGGCTTGGGTAACCTTGCCCTGACCAAAACTCCAAGATGCAAGAAAGGATACAGCATGTCCTGCAGGGGCAGTTGGTCTGAGAAGGCACTGAGGGACAGGCCCTCCAAGGAGGCCTGTAGGGTCTGGGTAGTACTGTGATCAATCAGGAGGCCTACACTCTGGACCTGGTGGAGAAGAGGGCAGGGAAGGTAGGACATCTCTAACCATCCTCCACCCCTTGTACTCCTGACCTCCCAAGGGCTGCTGTAGCGAGATCCACCCTCCACAAAGATGGTATTGAGGATTGATCCTCACAGGGGTTGCACGGCATCCAATTTCCACCCACCTGAAGGAAGAAGTCACGAAGAGCTCTGCATGTGGTATTTGAGAAGGTAGACAGGTCCGCCAAAGCCGCGACTTGCAGAACATGACCCACCTCTTCATGAGAGAGGACACTACTGCTATTGTACCGGACAAACTGGCCCAGGAAAAGAAGCCCCAAATACCCAATGATTTGGAAGAAATGCCATTTTCAGTGCCCTGCTGTACTGGACAATGAGCTGGGGATACTGTTTTGAAGCCCACAGAACCCTGCCTTCAAGAGTGCTGCTTTGGTGGGTAGGAGTGAGGTAAATGAGGCAACTGAGGTCCTGAGGCAACTGGCCCTAACTGACCCCTCTGGCCTTGCCTCCCTCCTTGCACAGCCTCGCACTGCACACTAATGGCCAAGATGAACTGTGCATTTCCCATAACCTACCACCAACTGCTTTTGTACCTGCTATTCTCATTTCACTACCTGGAATACCTTCAATACCTTCCTCCCCTCTGCCTCAGATAAAATGTTACTTTCACCCTACAAAAGCAGTTAGTCTCTTCTTTGTATTCCCACACCAACCAGTGATTTCTTTGTAGATCCACTTCACTATCATTCATAGACTCACTGCTTTGTTATTTATTCAATGGACATTTACTATGTACTAAGCACTTGGCATTTCTTCCACTCCACCACTCAAAACATATTCAAGTCTTCATTTGTCTATTTCCTTCTCTAGATGGAGGGACCCTTAGAAGCAGGGAATTTGGCTCATTGACATCCTTGGTACCTAGCAGAACTGGCATGTGGTGGCAGAAATAAGAGAAAAGGGTCTTTGGGGTGAGGAGATGTGGGTATTCAGAGGAATTCTCTGAACAGGCCTCTTTGGAGGTTGAAGGCCCACTAAGCCTTCTACTTTATATGAGGATAAGGGTTACCTAAAGCAAATGTCCCAAGTGTCTTCAGCACCACCCAGCTCATGACATTCTTCAGACCACGGGGCCATCCTTTCTGTACTTACCAGGGTCATAAGCCTCAATATCTCCGATCTAAGGAAGGAATTTTCTCCAGCATCCAAGAGAGTAAATAGCAAAAACCTATTCCAAGGCTGGGAGGCCACATGGAGTGCTGCAGGCAAAACCAGTCCCCTATGTGGTTAGTGCTGCTTTTCCAAAGCCCTGAGGACAAGGCTATAAAGCTTGTCCTAGTGATAAGCTTCTCCTAGTGACTCCAAAGGGGGCTAATCGGCTTCAGGCAGGGCATTGGACAGACTGCCCCAACAAGGTTTTTTTCTTCCCTGAGCTATCCATCTACACTCAGTGAAACAGTATATCCAATGATTGTGGGAGGTAGGCAACAGGAAGGGCTCTGCCCTTTAAGAGCATTTTGAGACCATGGTTAGGTAGGTCACATGACCTCTCTGAACCTCAGTGTCTTCATCTTTATAACGGGTATGATAGTACCTTTGCAGTATTGTTAAAAGAATTAAACAAGATGAGTATGAATTACACAACGGGATGGAAGCCTTTGGAAGAAAGGTGGCAAGGGCTGACTGCCCCCCTCCCCGCCCTGTCTCCCCCAGGGGAACATCATAGAATGAGGAAGATTTCTACCAAGGTCTGGGCTCTGGGCATACAGGTAGTCAAGCAAAGCCTCCAGGCAGCCAACACAGGCCTGTGACAACAGAGGGTCCTTCTGCAAAACAACACAAAAAGCAAAAACAAGAATAGAAATTAGAGTCACGTTTTGCTCCCAATGGGTTTTGGTGTTAACCAAGAAAAAAACATTTGGTTATCAAGAGTTACTTGGATTTCAGAATTTCAGATTTGGGATGTAGCCATGTAGATAATTAAGAATTCTTGTCGGGCTGGGGTTGTGGCTTAGCAGTAGAGCGCTCGCCTCGCACGTGAGCGGCCCGGGTCGTTCGATCCTCAGCACCACCTAAAAACACATTGTGTACAACTAAAAGCAAATAAATATTTAAAAAAAAAAAAAAAAGAATTCTTGTCTTCATCTATCACCCATAAACAGAGCACAGTGCCTTTTCAAGACAGTTTTGTTTCAGAAAAGAAGATGGACCTTGGGTCCTACTGAGAGATTCACAGATTATAGACATTGGAAGACTCCACAGCTTATCTAGATGAGTGGATTTCAACCAATTCTTCAAAAACAAAGGAACCTTTCATCAAACAAAATTTTATGCTCTAACAATCACACGAAAAAAAAATCTCATGATCATCAGTCAGAGAAATGCAAAACAAAACTACCAAGAAATATAAGTACATACCCATCAATGGCTAAACTTGAAAAGACTGACAATACCAAGTGTTGGTGAGAATGTGAAGAAACTGGAACTCTTGTTGGAAAGGCAAATGGTGCAGCCACTTTGGAAAACAATTTGGTGGTTTCCTATAAAGTTAAATATATAACTACCATATGTGGTAGGCAGAATTTTAAGATGGCCCATGACTTTTACTCTCAGATGATCTCCTGTGATTTTTATTATATTATATGGGAAAAGGGAGATTGTTCAGATGGGTCCAAACTAATTACATGAACACTTCAGAAACAGAGTTGTCTATTTGATGACAGAACAAGAATCAGCGAGTTAAAGTGTGAGAAAGACTTGATGTGCCATTGCTGGTTTGTTTGAAGCTGGAGGGGCCCTGTGAGAAGAATTTGAGCAACCTTAAAGAGCTGAAAGAAGTCCCTGGGGAATAAATCCGTTTGTCCCAGATAAGCACCCAACCTGATTAACAGTTTGATTTCAGCCTTGTAGAACCCTAAGTCAAGAACCTGGCCGAGCCTCCCAAACATATAACCTACTGAATTGTGAAATTATAAATGGTTGTTTAGGCCATTAAGTTTATGGTATTTTGTTACAAAGCAATAGAACACTAGTGCATTATTTGACCCAGCATGCCCACTTCTAGGTATTTACCCAAGAGAAATAAAAACATATATCCACATAAAGATTTGTACTTCAGGGGCTGGGAATATAGCTCAGTTGGTAGAGTGCTTGCCTAGCATGCATGCACAAGGCCCTGGGTTCAATACCCAACAACAAAAAAAAAAAAAAAAAAAAAAAGAAGAAGATTTGTACTTCAGTATTAAAAGCAACTTTATTCATAATGCTAAAAATCTGAAATTCCAAATGTCCATCCATAAACATAATATAGCCATATAAAGGAATATAATTTAAAAATAAAAAGAATATGTGAAAAAATGTTCAACATCTCTAGCGATTAGAGAAATGCAAATCAAAACAACTCTAAGATTTCATCTTACTCCAGTCAGAATGGCAGCTATCAAAAAAACGAACAACAATAAATGCTGGTGAGGGGCTGGGGTTGTGGCTCAGCGGTAGGGCGCTATCCTAGCACGTGTGCGGCCTGGGTTCAATCCTCAGCACCACGTAAACATAAATGCATTGCATTGTGTACAACTAAAGCAAATAAATAAATATTTAAAAATAAATAAATAAATAAATGCTGGCGAGGATGTGGGAAAAAGGCACACTCTTACATTGCTGGTGAAACTGCAAATTGGTGAAGCCAATCTGGAAAGTAGTATGGAGATTCCTAGGAAAACTGGAAATGGAACCACCATTTGACCCAGCTATCCCACTCCTTGGCCTATTCCCAAAGGACTTAAAAACAGATTACTACAAGGCACAGCTACATCAATGTTTATAGCAGCACAGTTCACAATAGCTAGATTGTAGAACCAACCCCAATGCCCATCAGCTGATGAATGGATAGGAAAACTTTGGTATATATACACAATGGAACACTACTCAGCACTAAAAGAGAATAAAATGGATGGAGTTGGAGAAAATAATGCTAAGTGAGATTAGCCAATCCCAAAAAACCAAAGGTCGAACGATCTCTTTGATATGAAGATACTAACTTATAAAGGCAAGAGAGAGGGAATGAGAGGAATGAAAAAGCTTCAAAGAGAACAAAGAGGGGGGAGGGAGGAGAGGGGACAAGGGGATAGGAATAATGGCAGACTGAGTTATCCATGATTACCCTAAATATATGTATGAAGACACAAGTGTTGTAAAAATACTTTATATTAAACCAGCAACTTGAAAAGCTATGCTCTTTATATGTAATATGAAGTGAAATGTACTCTGCAAATGTGTATAACAAATTAGAATAAAAAAAGAAAAAAGAAATGAAGTGGGGGTTGGAGTTATAGCTCAGTCGTAGAGCACTTGCCTAGCACATGTGAGGCACTGGGTTCAATTCTCAGCACTGCATATAGATAGATAAATAAATAATTTGAAGTCTCATCTACAACTAAAATTTTTTAATATTTATTTTAGTTGTACACAATGCCTTTTATTTTTTTTACATGGTGCTGAGGGTCAAATCCAGGCCTGTGCACATGCTAGGTGCGCACTCTACCACTGAGTCACAACCCCAGCCCTACAACTAAAATTTTTAAAAAATATTTATTTATTTAGTTGTATACAATGCCTTTATTTATTTTTACATGGTGCTGAGGATTGAACCTGGGCCGCGCTCATGCTAGGCAAGTGCTTTACCGCTGAGCCACAACCCCAGCCCAACAACTAAAATTTTTTTTAAAAATTAAAAAAGAAATGAATTACTGAATCACACAACAATACTAATGGATCGCAAAAGCATTAAGCTAAGTAAAAGAAGCTAGACACACACCACCATGTATCATATAATTTATATGAAATTCTAGAAAAGGTAACAGTTTAGTAACAGAAAGCAGACTAAAGTTTGTCAAGGGTCAGAGATGGGAAGAGGAGATTGGCAGGAAAGGAGAATGAGGAAACTTTCAAATTGTCAAAACTCCTCCAATCGTACAGTTAAAAACTGTTTAGGGATGGGGTTGTGGCTCAGTGGTAGAGCATTTGCCTAGCATGCATGAGGCACTGGGTTTGATCCCCAGCGCCACATGAAAATAAACAAATAAATAAAAGTATTGTGTCTACCCACAACTTAAAAATATTTTTTTTAAATTGGTGAATTTTAAATATTTAATTTATAGCTCAATAAAGCTAATTTTTAAAAAGAACAAAAAAAGCAACCTAACAAAATCCTATGCTGTCATCATGCTGTTCTTTAGAAGGCAGAGTGGCTGGAGATTGAGTATCAAAGTAAACTTCTTTCTGAATCTTTACTTACTCTCTTACCATTTGTGTGACCCGGAGCAAATTATTTAATCTTGTTGAGTGGGAACAAAAAGATTATGTAACTTGCAGAGAGGACTATATGAGAAAATGGAAGTAGTGGTTTTTTTTTAAGTATTTATTTATTTGCTTTAGTTGTACACAATGCGTTTATTTTTGCGTGGTGCTGAGGATTGAACCCGGGCCTTGCATGTGCTAGGCAAGCGCTCTACCACTGAGCCACAACCCCAGCCCTGGAAGTAGTGTTTAACGGTACTTGGCAGCAAGTAAACCATAGTGGTAAATGTCTTCATGCAGCGCACAAGGAAATGCTCTCCCCTCTTTAAGCAGCCCTGAACCTCCTCCACGGAACTCCAAAGGTATGCAAGGCACATGGCCTGAAATAGTTGAGCTAATCCACCCACCTCATTTTACAACCAAGCAAACTGAGGCCCAGAGAGAACACTTGACCTGAGGCTACTGGGTGGCAGGTCTAAGCTAAAACCAAGGTCTCCTTATTCCAGATCCAGCACACTTTCTTCTTTAATCTAAAATGAACTCAACCAGTGGGCACTTCCAGCCTCTTCCCAGGTACCCAAGACCATACAGCCATTGGTCAGCATGCCACAGTTTTCTCGCCTAATGAGGAGCTCTGGCCCTACCGCCACTTTAATTAACCATGCATTCATTCAACCCCTGGATGGTGGGTGAGGAGGCAGGGGGCTGGGCATTAGGAAAACTAGGGACTATTGCTCAAATAACAATGGCTCCTCTTAACAAGATGTACTTCTTGGGACATTGAAAGAATATGAATTTTGTGACCAAAAGACCTACCTTTGAATCCTGACCTAAAGGTATCTGACCACAGAGGTATTACTTAACATCTCTGGGACTATTTCCATGTTTATTGAACTGAGATGACTTTTTCCACTTTATACAGGAGTCATGATGATTGAACAACATGTCAAGTGTCTTACAGAGAGCAGGCACTCAGCACATTGTATTCTCTCTCCCATACTCCTCACCTCCTACTCTCATAGATCCTTAACCTGACATTAATATCTGCTCCTATAGAAATGATCCCTGAGATCATTCAAGTCTATAAAACTAATTAGCTCCTGTATTTCCAATCTGATAACATATTCCACTCCCAACCCAAAGCAGAAAGACAAGTCTGAGTAGGAAGGATATCTGCCTCTTCCCTGAGCAGACCTACCCTTTTCCCCTTACCCAATTTCCCCAGAGATGTAGCAGCTAGATTTGAATCAGAAGCCAGCCTGAAAGAGCCCTGCCATGATTTGAATGTGTCTCCCAAACTTCATGTTTTGGAAACTTAATTCCCAAAGGCATTTGTTAAAGGTATTTAAGAGGTAGAACTATTGGGAGGTGATTAATCCATTCATTGGTTAATGGATTAGTGTGGGGGTGGATTTATGTGTTTCCTACAATCTGTGAGTGCCTAAATGGCTAAAATCATGTCATGCTCATTTGTGTCCTCATTTTTTTCATTCAACAAACAGTACTTTTTTCATTCAACAAACAGTATAGCCACGTCCTGGCCATGGTGACGGGTACATTACCAGGCTAATGAGACTCAATTCTAGAAACTTCTGGGAAAGAGAAAGTTTCTTTCCATTGGGAGGATATAAGCCTGGAGCTGCTATTGCTCATCCTATCATCCTTTTGAGGTCAAAGCTGACAGTGAAGAATGCAGAACCAAAAGGTGGAGGCAGAGTTCTGATGGCACTGTCTGAAGCTCTGGAACTCTGCTGTGCCTAAAGCCAATAGTGACCCCTGGACTTCTCATTCAGGAGCCCAATTTACGCTTCATTTCTGTCACTGTAGCTTTAAAAGTCTCAACCAACCGCCCTCCAGGCCCTGTTGAGAACACCAGGCTTGACAGGCACTACCCCTTCTTCTTGTTGCCCTGGGAGAAGTAGTTCCCACTGCCAGGGGCCCACTCAGCAAGAGCCTTACCTGCACAAGGAGGTTCTGTAGTGTGATCACCAGGGTCAGCACTTGTGATGTTCCCAGTGGAGCTAGAACAGTATCCTCAGGAGATGGCAGTGGCTGAGACCCTGAGGGTACCAGGACCACCAGGGCAGAGGAAAAGTTTTGCTGCAGTGCTGTCCGCAGGAAACGTAAGATGGCAGCTAAAAGCAGAAGACTCCTCACCCCTAGTTCCTCCCTGTTTCCCACCCAACTCTGTCACAGGAGGGGAAACAATGCAAATGAGATACTTATGGAGTGACCATAGGCTGCTCTGGGTAGGGGAGGCCTATCTCAGAATCTAGGGGGAAAGCTCTTTTTCTGCTGGAGACTCCAGGGCCCACACCTGACAGCAGTGCAGGCTTTTTCTTCGGAAAGCTGAGGGCCTTCAATAATTGATCCAGTTCCACGGACAGTGTCTGGTGAACCTGCAGGGCAGGAGGTAAAAGGCTAAGCCCCAAGTTCTGGGAGCCTAGGCAGAAAATAGCCTGATCCTATACCCCTTCTACCCCCCATACTGCATACACACCCACTGCATTGTAAGGGGACAGAGGAGGACACAAGAGTCCTCTCAGACTTACCTGGCTTCAGGAGTATAAGGACGAAAATCATGCCTATACCTAAAGAACTAACTGTTTTCCCAAGTCTCCCCTATCTTCAATGGCCTCCTCCACCAGGGAGCCTTCCCTAGCTTTATCTGTGGTTCTGTCTATGGCTCTACCACCACCCACCTAACTCAGAAGACTTGGAGTTAGACATACCAAATCAAAATTCTGCTCTGCCACTCTATGTGTGGCCTTGGCAAGTCACTGCACCTCTACCAGACTGCCTTACTTTCTTCCTTTATGAAATGAAGACTACACCACCTGCATCATTCCCTTCAGAGCAACTGTGAGGAACAGTTGAGGATCAGCCTTGGTGAACATGCACTGAATGTCACACTGTTCTTCTCAACACAAGCTGCCTGAGGGCAGGAACTACTACTCTGCTTGGCTGTGTCACAGTTTGACACAAAGCAGTTCCTTAAATATCCCTGTTGGGCTGACTCAGTCCCCAGCACTGAAAAAAAAAAAAAAAACCTTAAAAATCTCTGTTGGTGATAGAAGCAGCAGGTCCTAGGTAGAAGAATCAACCTGTAAAAACATATGGAGATATCATGCTAATACAAAAACTATATGGGAACTCTGTACTACCTGCTTGATTTTTCTATAAATTTATATAAAACTGTTCCTAAAATAAAGCTTATTAAAAAATAAATTCAGGGCTGAGGTTGTGGCTCAGTGGTAGAGCGCTCGCCTAACACCTATGAGGCACTGGGTTTGATCCTCAGCACCACATAAAAATAAATAAAGGTATTGTGTCCATCTACAACTAAAAATTTTTTTTAAAAAATAAGTACATAAATAAATAAATAAATGAAGTCAAGTGCAGTGGTGCACGCCTGTAATCCCAGCAACTTGGGAGGATGAGGCAGGAGGATTGCAAACTTGAGACCAGCCTCAGCAACTTAAGGAAACCCTGCCTCAAAAAAATAAATAAAAAGGGCTAGAGATATAGCTCAATGGTAAAGTGCCCCTAGGTTCTCTTCCCAGTACCAAAATAATTATAGAGATGTGAAAGAGCAGAGCTGATTGAGAAAAGAACAAACACTTGACCAGCCGACAGGAAAGAAGGGTGGATATGACAAGAGTAAGGCTGCAGGGGCTGGGGTTGTGGCTCAGCAGTAGAGTGCTTGCCTAGCACACGTGCGGCCTGGGTTCAGTCCTCATCACCATGTAAAAGTAAAGGCATTGTGTACAACTAAAACAAATAAATATTTTTTCTTTTTAAAGTGAGGCTGCAGAGGGCCAAGCTTAGACAAAAAAAGCTGCTAAAGGAGTCTGGAGAGAGTGAGGACAGATGTAGACAGGACATGCAGTGGAGGATGAACTGCTGGCCAGGAGATGGTAAACAGGCCACAAGGGTGATGAGGACTGATCAAGTCAGGGCAGTGCAGCTCGTGAGAAACACAGGTGACTGGCCAGGTATAAGCTGAGGGCCAGGGCAGAGCCAGGGACAAGGTGCAGGTCATAGGGAAAGGTTCCTGTCATAAATCAACCATATGCAACAACCTTCAAGGTCTGCCACAGTGTAGATCTGCTGCAGCTTGCATCCCATGAGCCAGGATGATTCTTGTCTGGGAGGAGTAGCCAGCCTTGGGGAGATACCTGAATGTGAAGCAGCCCTCAGGGGAGTTCCACACGATGCTGTGATGACAAGATGCATGAGGGAGAGGCAGGGAGGAACAGAGATGCCCCGTGGATATGCCCACTGCTCTTCTATTGTCTGTATCACCTTCCAGAACGCTAACAAAAACGGCTAACCATGTGTGGCACTTCACAGCTTGCCCTTCAGCATTTCAAGGTCATGGGCGGGCTCCTGGCTCCCTGTCCAATCTGACCTATTTCATTCATATTCTCCTACTCACATTCTAGCTAGAGAGCACCTTACTTCTCTCCAAATATGGACCCTATGTCCTAAATTTGTGCAGTTTCATGTCTTTGCTCACAGATGCTCTCTACCTGGAGTGCCTTTCCCCATCTTCACTGGATACAATCTTACTCACTTTGAGGCTTTGCTTAGACTACAAGTCCCCTAAGGGTAGGGAAACTGCTATTCCTTTTTTATTCCTCTTGTCCAAGAATACAGCTTGGCATGTAGATGATTCATGTGTGTTAAAAGAATTAATTTAAATCAACTTGATAGCAACTGTGGGATGTTTCATACTAGTTTGTAGGTAAAGAAACAAACTCAGAAATAGTTAAGTACCTTGCCAAGCTCACACAATTAAGAAGCCATAGAGCTGAGGCCAGAATTCAGGATTTTCATTACTTCTTTGAAGTGCCATCCCATGCCTCAAAGTCGTAGAGTGAGAGACTAACCTGCAAACTGCCGTTGTGCTGCTGGGCAGAAAAGGAGGCGGTGAGCAGCCAGGCAGAACACAGCAGTGCAGTCCTGGGACAGCTTGCCTCTGCCCAGGTAGGAGAGTCCACCTCTGTCCAGGTTAGTGCCAGCATCTTCTCCAGAAGCTCTATCAGAGCTGTGGTGCTCAAGAGCACTGCAGCAGCTGTAGGAGAAAGGCGGGGCAAGGGCCACACGTTACACAGGAGCACCAGGTGCTCACACCTAGGGAGGCTTCAAGCATATGAAAATAAACAAAGGAAACAGCATGAGGCCCTAAGAGTCCCAGAATCACTGAAAACCACAGGTTCTCAGAACCAGAGAGGACCTATGACCACCAGCCACACACACACCCCTAGTTATTTTTTTAAGACAAAAAAAATTGAGAGCCACAAATGCTGCCCAGCACCCTTCCTCTTCGCTGTCCCCGCCTGGGCCCCTGCACCTCTTTTTTGACTGCTGAGCGTGGTCTGATGCAGGCTCCAGTACAGGAAGTTGAAGGAGGGCTGCAGGATGTCCACGTCATTGGGGCTGCACTTCCCACACAGTTTGCTCACTGTAAGAGATGAACCTCCAGTGGCCTACTGGGCGGCAGTCTGTGGCTTTAATGCACACCAGCAGTCACTTCTCGCAGATGAGAGCCCACAACTACTGATTTCAGACTTCAGTCTTAGAGAGCAAGCACAAACTAAGTGCTCCTGACATTATAGCCAATGGAGAGTGACAAGCCTGAAGGTATGTCCACACCCTCCATCTGAACAAACCAGGGACGCTGCCCACAGCTGCAGTTTAGCCAGAATAGACCACGCAGGTGGAGCTGGTCAAGGGCATCCTTTGACTGTGTGTATGCCATCACAGACTCCAGAGTGCAAGGGTCTGTAGAGGTCATCTAGGCCAACCTGTCACCTTAGCAGGATTTCTTGCTCCATGAGACCATCTAGCTTCCCAGTTCTCCTAGCAATGGAGCACACTGCCCTCCTATTGGAACTCTAACAATCATGTGCAGTTCCTAGCTCTTGCCATATCCTCTCTCTCATATCATCTCCTTCTGGATAACTCCTTAACTATTAGTCAGCAATCAAGGTTCAGCTCATAGTTCACCTCCCCAATAACCCCCCCCTATAATCTATAATCTCTTGAGGCAAGATTAGGTGGCTCTTCTGCACTCCCCATCCCTTAACAGAGCAGATACTATACTGAAGAGTAGACATCTATAGAACATTTCCCTCTCCTCCTGGGAAGACCACTCCCTGTCTCTGTATACCTTACTAAGTCCCTGCTTACTTTTTAGCAGCCATATTACATCCTGACTTCTCAAGGCTTGTGGTCAACCTAACAAGCAGGTCTCTCCCCACTGGTGTCTCCCGCCTTGAACCATAGTCCTTTCCTACCAGTGCTCTCAAATAGAAGTCCTCAAGGATTACAGATAAATATCTACTACATCACACATAGATTTCAGCCTCTTACTCCTCTTTGTCACAGGCTCTTCTGAAGGCTTATTTTTGTTACACACAGATCTCCTTCCAGCTTGATGGAAGCCTTAGTCGGACAGGTAAGTAGTGATGACCAGCACCATCAGCGGCAGGGTCTGCAGCCATTCCCCAGAGACACTTTCTAAGCCTGACACTGATCATCTCTTGACAAGGACTAGGCTCTGGCAGGAAAATTGTGTCCTCCTTCCCCATAGCCCAAGCCTGAGTCTACAGACATGGAAAACAAGTCATTTTTCCATTAATTTCAAACGTCTCTCAACAATTCTTTCTGCAGATGCTCCCTATGAAGTAGTGACTGCCTTCATGAACAGTGAAAGGTTCCAATGAGGATGGGGGTATGGGTAGGAAAGACTCCTAGAGAACTGTGAGCTGGGTCATCAGAGCTGAGTTGGCTGCGCGAGGAGGTGGAGAGCTGACTTGGTCCCAGGAAACAGTATTGACACAGACAGTATTGACACAGACACAGTATTTAACAGTATTGTTAAAGACCTGCTGTGTGCCAAGCACTGTGTGGTGTTCTATGTCTATCAGACCAGGTATTCCTATCTCAACATCAGGGAAGTATCATTATCTTCCCTAGGAGGAGCATAGGTTTAGTACAGGTGATGTAACTGTCAAACGTCACATAGCTAGTGACTGAGCTGAGATGCAAGCCTGGGCCTTCCTTACTACAGAGTTTGTGCCTGTCAACACTGGTATTGGCTGGGGATGGGAGTTTCCCAAACACTCCCTGAGAACAAGCAGAGTAATCCCCAAAAGATCTCTCAGCAAGAAGCCCCAGGGGACAGACTGAGCTACCAGCTTCTTCCAAACAAATGAAAGGATGGACAGAAGAAGAGAACACCAGCACACTGTAGGTCTAGCCCTGGGCCCTTGGGCACTGTCCCATGCAGGGAGGCACCTTGGTGAAGCAGTTTCATGGCCATGCTGTCCAGTTCTTGCTCTGATTTGTTCCTCAGCTGCACCAAAAAGAGGAGGCTCAGTAGCAGCGGCAGGTTCCCCGAGGCTGTCAAGAACACCAGGGCTAGTCAGGAGCCTGAGCTCAGATCACCTGAAGGTCAAATATCTCTCTCTGCCATAAATAGCCCTGAACCAGGGGCTGAATTCTCTATTTCCAAAGGATCAGGTGGGTTTTGGGGATTTGCCACTTCTTCCTTCTTCATACGGGACAGGGCGACTGATACACTGAGTGATAATTCTGGGTTGGTACCAGGAACTCATTATTTCACTTAATCCATTAAAAACCATGTGAATCCAGGTATGGAGGCACACACCTGTAATCCCAGCACTTGGGAGGCTGAGACAGGAGGATCTCAAGTTCAAAGCTAGCCTCAGCAACTTAGCAAGGCACTAAACAACTCAGTGAGACCTTGTCTCTAAATAAAATACAAAAAAGGGTTAGGGATGTGGCTCAGTGATCAAGTGCCCCCAAGTTCAATCCCCAGTACCAAAAATAAATAAATAAATAAAAACATGTGAAGCAAATATTGTTTTTTCTACTTCACAGTTAAGAAATTGAGGCTCATAGTGGCCAACTGGTTTCCTTCTCTTCAAGGTCTACAGCTTGGGAAGGACAGAGTTCTGTGGTCTGAATGTTTGTGACCTCCAAAATTCCTACACTGAAATCTTTGTTTTTGGTACTGGGGATTGAACTCAGGGGCACTTAACCACTGAGCCACATCCCCAGCCCTTTTTTGTATTTAATTTAGAGACAGGGCCTCACTGAATTGCTTAGTATCTCGCTAAGTTGCTAAGGCTGGCTTTGAACTCACAATCCTCCTGCCTCAGCCTCCAGAGCTACGGGGATTACGGGCATGCACCACCGTGCCTGACTATGCTGAAATCTTAATCCCAATGTGTAATGGTATTAGAAAGTAGGACCTTTGGTAGGTGACTGTCATAAGGCACAGCTCTTGTGAATGGGATTAATGGCCTTAGAAAAGGAATTCCAAAGAGTTCCTTCCCTTGCCCCTTCTACCATGTGAGAACACAGTAAGATGTCTTTGAAGCAGGAAGTGGAGCCTCCCCAGACACCAAGTCTACTGGTAACTTGATTTTGGATTTCCCAGCCTTCAGAACTGTGAGAAATTAATTTATGCTATTTCTAAGTCACTGTCTATGGTATTCTGTAATAATGGCTGTAACAGACTGAGACACAGGGTCAAGACTTGAACCCAAATCTGAATTCTGTGCCTGTGGCCTTTCCACTAAATCTGTGGTTCTTCTGCAGTATTATCAGTTAAACATGTTCTTCCTTGCAAAGGAAGGACTCAGGTCCTTCAGATGCTCTTAAATCTACCTCCAAATCCCAGTCAGGACTGAACCAAATAAGTCATGGATCTTCTCCCACTTTGTCTTGATGGCTCAGAAATTTAGTTAAAAAATATACAGTCTCTCTAAAAATAGGAAAAGTTAAACCCATCCCAATTTTCAGTATCTTTATAATGTAACAAACATTAAGCTTCCTTGACTCCAGGGGTCCCATTCCAGACTTGGAAACTATCCTGGATCTTACTGGGAGCTTCCAACATATCACAGATCCAACCCCTTCCCAGGGCACTGCTGGCTTCCATCCTCTCCTAGATTTCCCTCTTCTTCCAACAGGGCGCTGCCATTCTCCTGACAAAGAGCTCTGAGCACATGCTGTGATGGGTGGGGACATTCACACACACTTCAAAACACCCCCACGTTCACGTTACACACACACACACACACACACACACACACACACACTAAGCCTAGAACATTAGTTCACACTGGCCTGACTTTTATTTTGCATCAAAAACCCTGATTCTCTCTTCTAAAGCACACCTCACCAAGACAGAGTTGCCCATTACTGGCTGGCCTTCAGGTTAAAACATACCCAAGGCACCTGCAGACTGACCTCCTGACAGGGAGGCCTCATGCTCCACCAACAGGTGTTGCAGGATGAGCAAGAAGTGGCCTCGGATGAGACCATCCACTTGGACATCCTCATTCCTCCTCAGGAAGGTCCTCAGGATGATCAGTACCTTGCGGGCTGTGTCCACTGGGCTGGAATAGACGAGGTCCTGAGCAGGAGAGAAGGAAGCCAAAGTTTAGAGTGCTTCATGACCAGGGACAGGTAGACAGTGAAGAAAAGAAGAGCCAGGAGAGTAGCCAGGATGATAGTGTCACCAAAGCTGGGCTAGTTCTTACTTAGTACCAATTTTGTACCAAAAGCTCAACTGGGTGCACTGACACTTTGCACCATCCTGAAAACAGGTCCATCCTATTAAGACCATCCCAAACAGGAGCCAGTGGAGGCTCACAGAAATTACATGCTTTGCCCAAGATCACTAAGTAGCTCAAAGGATATGAATGCTTGACTCCAAGCCCAACTTTCTGCTTTCCAGGATGCCTCTGTCCTGCATTGGAAGAATTAGGGTCAGGAAGATTTTGCTCTCAGGACAGAGAACCTGAGAGTGCTGGGAGGGATGAGGGAAGGAGAAGGGATGGAGATGTCACACCAGAGAAAGGATGGGCTGAGACAGATTCAGGGCACAGAAAGGGAAGCAGGGACCAAGTCAGGCCCCTTCTCTGCTGTGGTATCTGCCCATCCCTGCCCCAAGCTGTAAGGCCTTGAGTTTAGAAGATGAGAAAGGACACTGCTTTTTGTTTTGTTTTCAGAGTTATTTTATTGAGTATACGTTAAAATGTACAACCAGTCAGAAGCAGCACCAGTAGTAGTCCTACTGATAGCTCCTGACACCTACCATCCCAAAGGAGTCAATTCCTTTGGACACGCTAACATGCCAGGACAGTTACAACTAGGTTCTGTGATTCCAAGGTCACACACAGACTTCCTCTGCAGGGAGGACAGCTCCTAACACACAGAGACATTGCTACAGGGCACCTTGCCAGACACATTCAGATGTGCTGACCACTGGGCAGGCAAGGAAGGGTGGGAACAAAGGGCATCTGGGCTTGGGTCTTCAGAAACCTTACAGATGCTGAAGAAACAACTATAATATTAAAAGTAGCTGCTCAATTAGGGCCTAATAGTGTCAGGTGTCAAGCTGTGCTTATATAGTAGCCATGTTTGTTTGTACATTATATCCTCACAATAGTTAGGTGTCATGCCAATTTTTCAAATTAGGCAACTGGGTCAAATTAATTAATTTGCCTATAGAGAAAGTAGTGGAGTTGCAAATTCCACTGCACTGTGAATTAATAAAAGGAAGGGATGAGATCTGCTTAATCTTTGTTGCTTTGTAGGGATACAGAAAACATCTTAGGGAAGTGATCACAAAATGGGAGAAATCTAGGTACTTTCATCCAACTCTTTTACTTTACAAAGAATGAGGCTAAAGTCTGGGGGAGGGCTGATTATCCCAAGGTCATGAGTCCCAAGGCCAAACCAGTTTCCTGGTCCCTATTACAAGCCATCCCTGTCCAACTGCCACAGAGCTGGGCCCTCAGAAATCAGAGTTACTGGTTTAGATACAGTGGTGCACACCTGTAATTCCAGAGACTCTGGAGGCTGAGGCAGAAGGATTGCAAGTATGAGGCTATCCTTAGCAATTCAGTGAGACCCTCAGCAACTCAACGAGACCCTGTCTCAAAATTAAAAATAAAAAGGAATGGAGGGGGCTGGGGTTGTGGCTCAGTGGTAGAGGGCTTGCCTAGCACGTGCGTGGCCCGGGTTCGATCCTCACCACCATGTAAACATAAATGTGTTGCATTGTGTACAACTAAAAGCCAATAAATAAATATTTTTTAAAAAAGGGCTGGAGATGAAGAAATCTGAATTAATGAATTTTTTGAACAAGATCTTCCTTGTTCTTGGATAGGCAGAATTAATATTGTCAAAATGACCATACTACCAAAAGCACTATACATATTTAATGTAATTCCAATCAAAATACCAATGACATTCTTCATATGAATAAAAAAAGCAGTCATGAAATTCATCTAGAAAAATAAGAGATCCAGAATAGCTAAAGCAATCCTTAGCAAGAAGAGTGAAGCAGGTGGCATCACTATTCCAGACCTTAAACTATACTATAGAGCTACAGTAACAAAAATGGCATGGTATAGGCACCAAAATATATTTATAGACCAATGGTACAGAATAGAGGACACAGAGACAAACCCACATAAATACAATTATCTTATATTAGACAAAGGCACCCAAAACATATATTTGGAGAAAAGATAGCCTCTTAAACAAATGGTGCTGGGAAAACTGGAAATCCATATGCAACAAAATGAAATTAAGCCTCTATCTCTCACCATGCACAAAACTCAACTCAAAGTGGATCAAGGACCTAGGAATTAAACCAGAGACCCTGTACCTAACAGAAGATAAAGTAGGCCCAAATCTCCATCATGTCAGATTAGGCCCCAACTTCCTTAATAAGACCCCTATAGTACAAGAATTAAAATCAATAATCAATAAATGGGATGGATTCAAACTCAAAAGCTTCCTCTCAGCAAAAGAAACAATCAGTGAAGTGAATAGAGAGCCTACAGAATGGGAGCAAATTTTTACCACATGTACATCAGATAGAGCACTAATCTCCAGGATATATAAAGAATTCAAAAATCTTAACACCAAAAAAAAAAAATAATAACCCAATCAATAAATGGGCTAAGGTAGCCAGGCACAGTGGCGCACGCCTGTAATCCCAGCACTTGGGAGGCTGAGGCAAGAGGATCGTGAGTTCAAAGCCAGCCTCAGCAATGGTGAGGCACTTAGCAACTCAGTGAGACCCTGTATCTAATAAAAACACAAAAAAGGGCTGGGGATGTGGCCCAGTGGTAGAGTGCCACTGAGTTCAATTTCTGGTACCAAAAATAAATAAATAAATGGGCTAAGGAACTGAACAGACACTTCTCAGAAGATGATATACAATCAATCAACAAATATATGAAAAAAATGTTCAACATCTCTAGCAATTAGAGAAATGCAAACCAAAACTATTCTAAGATTTCATCTCACTCCAGTCAGACTGGCAGCTATTAAGAATACAAACAACAATAAGTGTTGGCGAGGATGTAGAGGAAAAGGCACACTCATACATTGCTGATGAGACCGCAAATTGGTGCAGCCAATATGGAAAGCAGTGTGGAGATTCCTTGGAAAACTGGGAATGGAACCACCATTTGACCCAGCTATCCCACTCCTCAGTTTATACCCAAAGCACTACATACTACATACTTACATACCACATACATACATACTACACAGTTACATACTACATACATAATACCACAAAGGACTGCATACTACAGTGACACAGCCACATCAATGTTTATAGCAGCACAATTCACAATAGCTAAATTGTGGAACCAACATAGATACCCTTCAGTAGATGAATGGATAAAGAAAATGTTGTATATATACACAATGGAATATTACTCAGCATTAAAAGAGAATAAAATCATGGTATTTGCAGGTAAATGGATGGAGTTGGAGAATATAATGCTAAGTGAAGTAAGCCAACCCAAAAAAAACAAATGCCGAATGTTTTCTCTGATATAAGGATACTGATTCATAACAGGGATGGTGGGGGCAGCATGGGATAAATAGATAAACTTTAGATAGGGCAAAGGGGAAGGAGGGGGAAGGTAGGGGGAATTGGGGTAGGAAAGACGGTGGAATGAGACGGACATCATTACCTTAAGTACATGTATGAAAACACAAATGGTGTTACTACTTTGTGTACAACCAGAAACATGAAAAATTGTGCTCTATTTATGTAATATGAATTGAATTGCACCCTGTTGTCATATATAACAAATTAGAATACACAAAATAAATTTTTAGTTGTAGATGGACACAATACCTTTATTTTATTTATTTATGTGATGCTGGGGATCAAACCCAGTCCCCACACATGCAAGACAAGTGCTCTACCACTGAGCTACAACCCCAACCCTGAGTTAATGAATTTTAAAGGTCCAAAAGGAAAGGGGCTACTTGGTCCTTGTTGGCCACAGTGAATGCTGGGGGAAGATGTGTACCCCACCATACTACATAGGTCCATGGGAAGGTGCTGGGCATAACCATGGCCCACTGTGCAGTCTTTGCTGCCCACAGCTATCCAGAACTTTCTTGAGACTGGACCTACCAGGGTGAGTTGGCCAAGCAAGAAATAAACAGAGCTTCTGTGACATCATTGTTTTTCACAACTAAACAACCTACATGAAGGACCACCCATTGATAACAGTGGCAATTAACAGCTTTGTTTTCAGCTGTTAATTACCCATCTCAAAAACAGAAATTGGTACCAACACATATTTTTAGACTCTTTTCCCCTCCTGTGGCTAGGAGCTGGGGAGAAATGGTATGAATTATATATTTGAACAGTCAACAGAGTTGTTCCTTACTGTTCTTTTTTACCACTGACATTTCTAGGATCTAATTTAGTGAAAAGTCACCAGCTTTGGGCTCCAGTCATGACCATGACCCTTATTAGCTATATGGGGATTTCAATTAGCCTCTCTGAGGTGAACATTGTTCATCTGGTTCCAGAGTCAGAGTCAAGGACTAACGAATGATGGCTTACTGCATACAGCATACCATGAATATTCCTACAGACCACCTCCTTCATCCTCATCTTATTTCCATTTCACATGGGAGAAAACTGAAGCCCAGAGAAGCCTCTGTCTTCATGATTGGTTTAGCTCTCCTTGTTAGAGTCAGCTTAGTGTATTGGAAAGAACATTAGATAAGGAGGAAAATCTGGGTTTTAATCCCAATTTTTTTTTCAGTACTGAGGAATGAATCCATAAGAGACCTACCCCTGAGCTATATCCCCAAGACCTTTTTTATTTTTTATTTTGAGACAGAGTCTCACGAAGTTACCCAGGCTGGCCTGGGAAGGGCATTACTAGAAACTGATGAACGAAGGAATGGAGGTGGAGGCGGCAAGACAGCATGGGAGTCTTGCGGGGGTGAATGGTGTCCCTCTACCCCGACAATAGGGGACGATATAGTGGTGGGCCCCCAAAACTCCCTCCTGTATCTACTAGGAAATTTATGGGGCGGCCATCAACAAGAAGAGTGATCCTAGGCTCCTGTGTGGTCAGATCCCAGGAGCCGACTGGCAAATAGATTTCACCAACATGCCAACTGTTCGAAAACATAAGTATCTCCTGGTCTTGGTAGATACCTTCTCTGAAGGGGTAGAAGCCTTTCCTACTTCCAACAAAAGGGCTTCCACAGTAGCTTCTATTTTAGTCTCAGAAATCTTTCCCTGCTTGATGGACGTGGGTTGCCCACGTCCATCAAGTCTGACAATGGGCCTGAATTTGCCTCTCATGTCACCCAAAATATATCGACTTCTCTTAACATTCCTTGGCATTTTCACATCCCGTATCACCCCAAGTCTGCAGGGAAAGTAGAAAGGAGTAACAGAACCCTTAAGGACAGTTTGACAAAACTCTCCCTAGAGCTGCACCTAGACTGGGTCAAGCTACTTCCCCTCGCCCTCTTTAGGTTCCGAGTTCTCCCCAAAAAACCATCCTCACTATCACCTTTTGAGGTTATGTTTGGACAACCAGCTCTTCCACCCGGAATTTCCCCAATTCAAGGACTCTTGCCCAAAGACCTCTCTCTTCCCCTCTTGTCCTTCATCAGAAGAGCCGAGGAAAAGAAAGAGAGGCAACGAGCCAGAGAGGCGATGGAGACAGAGAAGAGGCAGCCACTGCACACTTACCTGCCGTCTCCAGCCCAATGGCAGCTGCCCTAGCCCATAGCTCCAGAGACCACAGCCGGCGCGACCAGACTCCCACCTTCCGTTCCTGAGCTTGCACACTTATTGAGCTTGCATACTTCCTGAGCTTGCACACTTCCCTCTCCCTGACTCCCTTCTCCCCATTCCTTTTCTACCCTTAACCAGCCATAAAGGCTGGTGAATAAATCCCTTGGCTGCACGGCCCGCCCCAGTGTGATTTTTGCCCTTCAAAAAAAATAACATAATGGGGATTCTGACAATTCTAGGTATGCCCAAGTGTGTTACACATGTCATATTATCATATGAGTTGAAATATGTAAGAAAAGAGTCCAACTCTGCAATCAGACATCTCCATCTACATGCCCTAAGGGTCTCCTTTGACATTAAGCCCTTATCTGAATCTGCTTGAGAGAGAGGACAAAGTAGTGAAGGGAATGGTGACTGAGATCCACTTTTTATAGTTACATTCCCTGAGGAGTACAGAGGCACACACCTCTCAATGTGTAGACTTACATCAGATTTAGGAAAGGGTATGGATTTATAGACTCCAGGTACCTATAAGCACAAGGAGCCTCCCACTCACATATAGACAATGAAAAGTCCAGAATTAGGCAGAAACAGCTGGGTAAACCAGCTCCCAGAGGCAGAATGAATGAGTGGATGCAGAAATGAATGAGTGGTCACCTACCAGCAAAATGAGCAGGATGCTGGGGCTGCTTCTGAGCATCTGGAATAGGGCTGCTAAGCTGGCAGGAAGGGTGGGCTGCCCAGCAGAAGGAACATCAGCCAGTTCCTCATAGCTGCTCTCTTCCCAGAAGAACCAAAGTTCCAGGATGCGGTGCCCAAATCTACTCATCAGCTCTGGATACAAAAGGAAGAACCTGAGCAAGAGGGGGTGGTGGGTGTAGACCAGGTGCAGGTCTGAGAGTCCCTCCAGGAATTTTCTGATTGTACTGACCACAGCCTGGAGGCAAAAGAAAGAAGGGATATAAATATACCTTTCAGAGGACCTAAGACCCCATCATAGCTAAAACAAGACTAGGGAAAATGTAGAGGCATCTCAGTATTACAGCAGGTCTTCGCTGGATCATCCAAGGCATTCTGGGGAGAAAACCCCACAGTGCTTACTTTACACCAATGGTTCTCAACTGTTACCTTATAACAGGAGTTCTCATGATATATCTTCTGAGGACACAACATCACTTTTGTGACATTCTTGCCCAAAGTGCACAACCTAAATCTAAAAATGAAGACACATCACAAAAATCCAAACCAAGTCTTATGAAATGATTATTGTTCATGTTGTGTGTGTGTGTGTGTGTGTGTGTGTGTGTGTGTGTGTGTGTGTCTGGTTTTTGGTTTATTTGTTTTTGTGCTGGAGATTGAACTCAGGGATACTCTAAGACAGATCTATATCCCCAGACCTTTTTATTGAGACAGGGTTTCTCTAAGTTGCTGAGGGTCTTGCTAAGGTACTAAGGCTGGCCTTGAACTTGAGTTTCTCATGCCTCAGTCTCTTGAGTTGCTGGAATTACAAACACGCAGTCTGTTTTGTACTCAAAAAATGTCAAGGTCATGCACTAGTCCAAGGTGAAAAAGATTAAAGTGAAGACATGAAAACCAAACACAATGTGTAATTCCACACTGAATCTTGGACTAGGGAAAAAATAGCTATAAAGAACATTATAGCAGGGCTGGGATTGTGGCTCAGTGGTAGAGCACTCGCCTAGCACGTGCACAGCCCAGGTTCGATCCTCAGCACCACGTAAAAATAAATACATTGTGTACAACTAAAGCAAATAAATAAACATTTTTAAAAAAAGAGAAAGAACAAGCCGGGCGCGGTGGCGCACGCCTGTAATCCCAGCACTTTGGGAGGCTGAGGCAGGAGGATCGTGAGTTCAAAGCCAGCCTCAGCAATGGAGTGGCACTTAGCAACTCAGTGAGACCCTGTCTCTAAATAAAATACAAAAAAGGGCTGGGGATGTGACCCAGTGGTCGAGTGCCCCTGAGTTCAATCCCCAGTACCACAAAAAAAAAAAAAAAAAAAAAAAAAAAAGAGAAAGAACATTATAGGGGGCTGGGGTTGCAGCTCAGCAGTAGAGTGCTTGCCTAGCATGTGTGAGGACCTGGGTTCAATCCTCATCACCACATAAATAAAATAAAAAGGTATTGTGTCCACCTACAACTAAAAAAATATAAAAAAATGAAAGTGTTCATTATTAGGAAATACATGTTGAAGTATTTGATGAATAAAAGGGCGTATCTAAAAATCATCTGAAAATTATTTTCAAATGGTTCAGAAAAAAAGGTGGGGATGAGATTTGAGAAAAAGAAAGAAAATGAAATGAGGCAAAATTGTGAAAATTGGTGAATCTGAGTAATGAACATTCTTTTTTTTTTATTATTTGCTTTAGTTGTACACAATGCATTTTCTTCAATTCGTTTTATTTGTACGTGGTGCTGAGGATCGAACGGGGTCGCCCACGCGCCAGGTGAGCGCTCTACCGCTGAGCCACAATCCCAGCCCCTGAACATTCTTTGAACTATTCTTGCAACATTTTTTTTTCAGTACTAGGGATGACCGCAGGTACTTACCACTTAGTCACTTCCCCAGGCTTTTTTATTTTTTTATTTTTTTTTAAATTTTGAGACAGGGTTTTGATAAATTGCCCAGGCAGGTCTTAAACTTGTGATCCTCCCGCCTCAGCTTCTTGAGTCACTGGGATTACAGGTGTTACCACCACTTGCAACTTGTGTGAAATTTTATCAAAACAAAATCAAGGGGCTGGGGCTGTAGCTCAGTGGCAGAGCACTCACCTACCATGCATGAGGCACTGGGTTCAATCCTTAGCACAACTTAAAAATAAACAAATAAGCTGGGCGTGGTGGCGCATGCCTGTAATTCCAGCACTTGGGAGGCTGAGGCAGGAGGATCGTGAGTTCAAAGACAGCCTCAGCAATGGCGAGGCACTTGGCAACTCAGTGAGACCCTGTCTCTAATAAAATACAAAAAAGGGCTGGGGATGTGGCCCAGTGGTCGAGTGCCCCTGAGTTCAATCCCCGGCACCAAAAAAAAATAAATAAATAAAAAATAAAAAATAAACAAATAAGGGGCTGGGGTTGTGGCTCAGCAGTAGAGCGCTCGCCTAGCATGTGTGCGGCCCGGGTTCAATCCTCATCACCACGTAAAAATAAAAACGCATTGTGTACAACTAAAGCAGATAAATAAATATTTTTAAAAAAAAACTAATAAAATAAAACAAATAAAATAAAGGCATCCTGCCCATCTACAACTACAAAAAAAAAAAAAAAAATCAATTATAGCCAGGAGCAATGGCACATGCCTATAATCCCAGCTAAATGGGAGGCTGAGACAGGAGGATTACAAATTTGAGTCCAGCCTGAACAACTTAGCAAGACCCTGTCTCACAATAAAAAATAGAATAAAAAGGCTGGGGACTAGCTTAGTGTTAGAGCACCCTTGGGTTCAACCCTAGTATCTTTCTCTCTCTTTCTCTCTCTGTTTCATGTGCGTGCGTGTGCACACACAAGTTATCAGGGGTGGGTACCTCCTTGAGTATGTTCCAATTGGCAAAAAATAGGACAAATTATGTCTCAAAAGGATAATAACTACATCTGATTAAAATTCATTAAATATTTTAAATTCTCAAGTGTACAGTGATTCTAAAACACTTTTTAGTATCACTTTGTAGTAACACCTTTTAAAATTATTTTTGGAAGATATTAAGCAACCAACTCATTTCTTTTAAACTGGTAATTAAAGGGAGAGTATATGAACTAAGAGCGTTGCTCAGTGGTAGTGTGTGTTTAGCTTGAGTAAAACCCTGATTTGGTCCCAGCACCATAAAAAATTAATTTTTTTTTAAATAGAAGAATTAAGCATTAAATCTATACTTCCTATATAATCTACCCCTCAGAATAAATAAATAGTTGATGAAAGGAAACTTTTTTATGCAAGTATTCCAATTAAAAAATGAAGAAAGAATGACAGAATATCGTCATTATCATTTGGCAATCCCTAGAAGTAACTGGTCTAAGCAATGATCACCAGTGGCTGCTAGCATCACATAGAGAGGCAGCAGAATATTGTATGCCCAGGCGTGCTACATTCGAAAGCCATGCCCTTCACTCCAACTTAGTGCTTCCATTCCAATTAAGCCAGGTCTGCCTACACCAAATTTCCCCCAACAAATGTAATCAAACAGAGGCAAAATTAACAGTCAATGAAGGAAGCATATTCTTAGGCTGAGACTGACTGGAGGGCCCATGGCCAAGGAATAGAAGCAATCTTCTATGAAACAAGTGATAGATTCAGTGAGGAAACAGATACATAAAACTACAGCCACCATTAAAGTGATCCAGGATCTGCTTGATTAATAATGATCAACAATCCATTTTGTTTAGTAAACTATTTCTAGAAGAGGTACAATACCTGGCAGCTCTCTTCTCTTGCACAAACCAGAGGTGGTACAAAGGAAAGAGAGTTGGATATCTGTTAAGTCTGAGGTAGAGACCTGGCTCCCCCATGACTTAACTGTGTGCCCTAGAGAAAACTGCATTCACTTTCCTTTCCATTTTCTTATCTATAAAATGGAAACAGTCATCTCTTCCTCCCACATTGAGAGAATTAGCTAACTTACATAGGCTCTGTAAGCATCAAGACCCTCTTCCTCTCCACTCCCCTAACACCCACTCTCTCCCTCTATGCCACCCCCCTATCTACACATGTATCATCGTGGTCTCCCAAGGAACCTTTGTGTAAAGAGGTGCAGGAGGAGGAGAACCTAGGCATTCTGATCCATACCTCATCTAGTGCATTGTCCTTGTCCTGGCAGATTGCAATTAGATAAATGGAAGCTCTGAAGACCACTGGAGGTGGGTGCTCACCCTGGTCCTGCAGAGACAGGAGGAAGCTTTGCACAGCCACAAATAATTCCACCTCTGAGACAAACCTGTTGACCAAGGAGAGTCTGAGTGAGAAAGGCAGAGATCCAAACCAGTGGGCTCTCCTGTCCTCCCTGACAGCATCCTTCCTCAGCCCACTGTCCTGCCCTAGCATGCCCACATCTGAACAAAACTGTGCACAAACAGTATGCTGCATGCACTTTCAAAACACTGTCACACACATATATCACGTGGTCCTATGTCTTGTGCAAGGCTCTGTTAGGGACCATAGACTCCTTACTCACACTTGGGAGGTTATGTGTCTTCCTGTCAATGAGAAGGGTTCTACTTCTGGGATTCAAGAGGCCCTGCTTTGTAGGTTTCCAACTTCTCCTTATATTTATCACTAAACAGTGGTGTTTAATGGGATGCTTTCTGTAATGGGCAGGGAGGGGTGTATGCTTATACACACAAGGCAAATGGTGAGGGGAGAAGAAGGATGACGTTTGTTTTGTCTTGTTTTATTTTGGGAAAGGGTCTTGTTATATTGCCTAGGCAGGTCTCACACTCTTGGAATCAAGTGATCTCCTGTTTCAGCCTCCCAAGTGCTAGGACTACAAGCATACGCTACAGTGCCTGGCTTTTGACTTCACAGACAAGGGTTTTACTTTGGAGGAATGAAAATGTCTTAGAATGATACAGGGTGGTGATTGTACAACACTGTGAGCGTGCTATACGCCACCGATTGTTCCCCTTGAAATGGCTAATTTTATATTGTATAAGTTTCACTTGGATAAATTATCTTAAAAGCTTAATACTGGGCTGGGGGTTGTGGCTCAGAGGTAGAGCACTCACCTAGCATATGTGCGGCCCGGGTTCAATTCTCAGCACCACGTAAAAGTAAACACATTGTGTACAACTAGAGCAAATAAATAAATATTTTTTAAAAAGCTTAATACTAGGGAGCTGGGGTTGTGGCTCAGCGGTAGAGCGCTCGCCTCGCATGTACGCAGCCCAGGTTCGATCCTCAGCACCACGTAAAGATAAATGCATTGTGTACAACTAAAGCAAATAAATATTAAAAAAAAAAAAGCTTAATACTAGTTACTTGATTTTAAAAATTTGATAAATTGAATAGTAATTCTTTTTTAATTGTAGATGGACACAATGCCTTTATTTTATTTATTTATTTATTTATTTATTTATTTTTGGTACCAGGGATTGAACTCAGGGGCACTCAACCACTGGGCCACATCCCCAGCCCTTTTTTGTATTTTATTAGAGACAGGGTCTCACTGAGTTGCTAAGTGCCTTGCCATTGCCGAGGCTGGCTTTGAACTTGCGATCCTCCTGCCTCAGCCTCCCAAGTACTGGGATTACAGGCGTGCGTCACCGCGCCGGGCTCTATTTATTTATTTTTATGTGGTGCTGAGGATCAAACCCAATGCCTCACACATGCTAGGCAAGCACTCTACCACTGAGCTACAACCACAGCCCCAAATAGTAATTCTTTTTTAAAAAATATTTATTTATTTGTTTTATTTTATTAATATTTATTTGTTTTAGTTGTACACAATGTTTTTATTTTTACGTGGTGCTGAGGATCAAACCCTGGCCTCGCATGTGCTAGGCAATCAGTCTACTGCTGAGCCACAACCCCAGCCCCCCAAATAGTAATTCTTAAAACAAAATTAAACCATTGCAATTTTTTTTGTACATAAATAATACCCTCAAGGACACCAAAGAACACACATGAACATTCTAAGCCTCTGTCTCTCAGTACCATGTTTACTGACCGGTCTTAACCCCTGTCTAAGATATGAGCCTCTCAAGAATACAACCCATTTCTCACTATCCCTGTGTTCCAGTGCCCAGCCCCAAGCTGAAAAGAGACACCTCTGCAAATATTCATTGAACTGAACTGGGCTGCAGACAAGAGTGCCAGGACCCACCCCCAGCCACCAGCCCTGAGCACTGACCTGTCCTCATGGATGTAGGCCAGGTAGAAGAGGAGCAGGATACAGTACTGTCTCTGGCGAGCAGCTCCCTCCACATACTGGCGGTCAGATAGGAAGGCAAGGCTCTCAGGGCTCCTGCTGCTTATCTGGGGCAACCCATGCTGCAGGAGCTCAGACACTGCAGAGAGTTCTGTAAGGGAACAGGCAAGGGAAGGCCACACAGAGAACACAGGAGAATGGGTAATGGGCACATGAGAATGACTACATGCAGAATACTACAGGGGGCATCAAGCGTACATGTGGTACAGAAGAAATCACAGGTTTCTTTTCTTTTATACAGTTTTAAGCCTAAAGGAGAGACTAAAGTTAACATGTGGAAGGTCATGAATACAATCTCAAAAATACTACATGGGTTCACTCATTCATTTGACATATATTCACTGAGCATCTACTACAGACCAAGTTGTGAGACCTAGACACTATCTCCAGGAGCTGGTGAGAAGAGACAATTAATTGTAGGATAAGTCGTCAGTGCCATATGTCAGTGTGGAGGAGGCAGGGCTTCAGGCCACCTGGTGTAAGCAAGGCAAGCTCAAAGAGGAGGGAACTGTGTATAGTGAACAGAAAAGAGGAAAAGAAGAGAGAAGAGAATCCACGGTGTTTGAAGGCTTGGACACATGAGAGGACACATTTTGTCCCCACCCCACCCCCCAGTGTGAATGAACAGTAAGTGAGGAGATGAGGGTGTCAGGAGCTATGGAATTATGTGATACAATTTTGGGGGGAGGGGTACCAGGGATTGAACACTGGGCACTTAACCACTGACCCACATTCCCAGCCCTTTCTATTTTTTATTTTGAGACAGGGTCTCACTGAGTTGCTTAGGGCCTCACTAAATTGTGGAAGCTGGCCTTGAACTTGTAATCATTCTGCATTCGCCTCCCAAATCACTAAGATTATAGGCATGCGTCAACACACCATGCTTATGTGATATAATTCACAGCTAGACCGTGAAAGACCTTGAATGTTGCTTAAAGAATTCGTATTTTATGCCAGGCAGTGGCACATGCTTGTAATCCCAGCTATGTGGGAGACTGAAGCAATCTTCCTACCTAAGTAGATGGAATTGCAGGCATACACCATAGTGCCCAGCACAGATTCCTGGATTTCTTATAAACCCTGTTTCATAAAACAAAGGATTTTTTAATAGAAAAGAGCCTCAGAATTTAAAATTTGAATAAAGTCAACTTTATGAAAAATTCACTCTATCACCCTTATTTTTCACATTTTACCCTGAAGAGGAGAAAATTCCCTAACACTGCTCCACAGACTGATGTGGGGATTGCGGTGGAAGGCCAGGAAAGTTAAGATGCTGAAACTTGGTGTTCAGATAGATCCTTTGAGCATCAAATGGAGACAGGTTGGAAGAGGAAAGCCTGGAAGCAGGGATCCAAGCTGGAGGTCAACTCAGAGTTCCTCTTGCCAAGGTAGCAGACCCAAGCATGGCCAAATCCTGGGCAGGTGGAGGGTGAGAACAGGAAATGTTCCACAGTGATTTGGTAGCAGAGCCAGATCAGGCCTCCTAATTCCAAGTTCAGTGCTTTTGTTCACCAAAGCAAACCATGATTAATATGCTAATAGTAAGAGCAGGGGTTGTGGCTCAGTGGTACAGTGCTCCCCTAGCATACATGAGGCACTGGGTTTGATCCTCAGCACCACATAAATGTAAAATAAAGATATTGTGTCCTCCTGAAACTAAAAAATAAATTTAAAAAATGCTAATAATGAAATGAAAATCCCTCGGCCTGGTGCATCCACCTGCCCTTTCTCCTGATACACATAAGAAAGAAGTAGTCTGCATGCCAGTGAGGGCTGCTACTCTCCCTGGCACTCTGGAATCTGAGGAGTTGTGTGTGCAGGGGGCAGATGTGAGGGGCTCCTCCTGTTTTGAGAATCGAGGGAGCTGTCAGCAGCTGTGGGGTTGGCTGTGGTGAGTACACTAGGCCTTTGTGCTGGGCTGCCAACATGTCTCAGGCTACCACAGCAGAGTCAAGGTGCTTTTCTCTCTGCAGGTCAGACCATTCCTGAACAGGCAGCCTGTTAGACACTACCATGAGGAGTGGCAGGTATAGTGTAGAAAGCAGGAGCCAAGCATGTTGGAAGTAATGGAAATGCTTACCTGGGCTCCAGTCTCTCCTCAGAGTATCTGAGACAGACAGAAGAGAGAGGGAGATTTGGAGAGTAGTCAATGACCCAGAGTCTGCATAAATTTAGAAAGAGGAAATATGGCTAGGCACAGTGGTCATGTCTATAATCCCAATTACTTGGGAGGCTGAGGCAGGAGGATCACAAGTTTGGGGCCAGCATTGGCAACCCAAAAAGACCCTGTCTATTTTATTTTAAATAAAAGGAGCTGGGCGCGGTGGCGCACGCCTGTAATCCCAGCACTTTGGGAGGCTGAGGCAGGAGGATCGCGAGTTCAAAGCCAGCCTCAGCGATGGTGAGGTACTTAGCAACTCAGTGAGACCCTGTCTCTAAATAAAATACAAAAAAGGGCTGGGGATGTGACCCAGTGGTTGAGTGCCCCTGAGTTCAATCCCTGGTAAAAAAAAAAAAAAAAAAAAAAAAATTGTGGTGGTAGAACAGCAAGAGCTACATTCAAAGCATAAAGTAGACCACTAGCCGGGCGCGGTGGCGCACGCCTGTAATCCTAGCACTTTGGGAGGCTGAGGCAGGAGGATCTCGAGTTCAAAGCCAGCCTCAGCAATGGTGAGGCACTTAGTAACTCAGTGAGACCCTGCTTCTAATAAAATACAAAAAAAAGGGCTGGGGATGTGGCCCAGTGGTCAAGTGCCCCTGAGTTCAATCCCCGGTACCAAAAAAAAAAAAAAAAAGTAGACCACTGTTACAGTTTTGGGCTGGGGTTGTGGCTCAGCGGAAAGAGCGCTCGCCTCGCACGTGTGTGGCCCAGGTTCGATCCTCAGCACCACATAAAAACATAAATGCATCGCATTGTGTACAACTAAAGTAAATAAATAAATATTTAAAAAAAATAAAATAAAAGGGCTGGGGATATAGCTGGGATAGGGTTGGGGTAGAGCACTTGTATAGCATGTGTGAGTCCCTGGGTTCCATTCACAGAATTGCCAAAAAAGAAAGATGAAGGCAGAAGGTGGGGGGAAATACATGGCTAGCATCAAGTCTAACCCACAAAGAAGGTACACAATTTCAGTGAGTGAATAAAACAATGATTAAATTATTTTATGTTATACCAAGCGAGAAGTCTGGGATAGAGGAATTCCACAGGCAGAGTAAACATATTGTAATCATCACTGTATCCATAGCTGTACCTAGGCCTCCTCAGGCATGTGGCAGAAGCTCAGTGAATATTCAAAACTTCCAGCCCTCAGGCCTAAACCAGCTGTTCCTGTGCCTGGATTCTGCATGGCTCTCCTGTACTTCACTCAGAACCCTGCTCAATGTCACCTCTTCACAGAGACCCCCTATCTAGCGTGTGCTTCTTTCCCCCCTCCATCACCCTCTACCCCTTTACCCACTTCTGCTTCTTTCACAGCTCCGTATTATGCACCCCTGATATTGTATCTGTTTGTGTACTGCTTGCCTCTCTCACTCCAGGGGAGCAGAACTTCCTCTCCCTGGCTCTTTTACCAGAACCTGAAATAGTCTGGCACACAATCGATGCTCAAGAAATATTTAATGAATGAATGAACACAGAAATAGAACAGGCTGGGGCTGGGTTGTGGCTCAGCGGCACAGCACTTGCCTCGCACGTGCGCGGCCCGGGTTCGATCCTCAGCACCATGTAAACATAAATGCATTGCATTGTGTGCAACTAAAGTAAATAAATAAATATTTTTTAAAAATAAAATAAAAAAAAAAGAAATAGAACAGGCTGTACATGCTATAGGAAAGGCTGGATTCCAGGAGTGAACAAGCAGGGAACAAGGGGCCTGATGTGGGGATGCTGCAGAGATGGTTGGGAAGAAGAAACTTGACTTGATGATCTTCAGGGTCCTTTTCAACCTTTAGAACCTAAGGTTCCAGAGTCTTGGGTCCCATTCTTTCTGATTCATTATTTTACCCCGCTAGGAATCAGCCTATAATTCCATTATTCCATAATCCCATGGTTCCTCTGGGCAGCTTTAAGCCAGGAAATCTTATTACTGTACTGACGCACTGTGCAGACAAACAGCAAGACATCCAGACTGCCACAGATCTCTTGTGGGTTACAGAATCTCACCTTCTTGGGAAAGTGGTCCGGTCTTCTCTGGAGCTGAGAGGAGATTGATGCACATGCAATAAAGGAAACTGGAACACACCTGGTTCAGAGCTGAGTGACTTAGAGAAGAAAAAAGGACAAGAGATGGCATGGCAACTTTGGCTACTATTTCTCTGAGCCAGGAAAGGGTTGGGAGTACTAGAAAAGGAGGAAGCTGTTGAAGCTAAGATAGGTAACCAATGAATACTGCAAACTTGCAAAATTTTACTTTGAATGCAGATGGATCTCTCCTGAATGTTGGGTGATCTATTCAGAGATATGGAAGGAGAGCTAGCCATGGCACAGTCACTTTGCAGGCTAGGCAGGACCAAGTTAGTATTCCTAGTAAATGCATAAAAGGGAAGGTTCTACAGAAGGCTGCTCTAGAAACCTAACAAGATAGATCCCAAGGCAACGGCCTCTACTTTAACAAGGGAGTTTTCCCTCTGGAATTGCTGGGCTGGTAGCAACTGGAACTTGATGGGTATTGCATCCCTTCCCCTCTGAAGGCCTCAGTTTCCCCCATTTATTTTTTATTTTTTAAATATTTATTTATTTACTTTAGTTGTACACAATGCAATGCATTTATGTTTACGTGGTGCTGAGGATCGAACCCGGGCCGCGCACGGGCGAGGCGTGCGCTCTGCCGCTGAGCCACAACCCCAGCCCAGTTTCCCCCATTTAAATGACAGGTTAGACAAATGGTCTCTGAAAACTCTTCCAGTTTTGACATACAGGTGCCCATCCATGGGTATCTGGTAAGGAATGAGAGCCTTACCAGACAAGATGAAATACAACCTGCAGAAGCACCTAGAGCTCATACACCTATTGCTGAGCAATGCTGACACTCTCAATGCCACCAGGGTCCCATGACTAAAACACCAGCCAGAAACTTCTACTCATCCAGTCAAGGACTATGTCCCCCTGCCTTTAAATTTTGTGTGGGACTATACATACCTTGAACCACTGCAGAACCTGGCCTTGAGCTCCAGGGTCAGTTGTATGAAGGACGAGGCAGCTTAGGAGAAGTGGGCAGAAAGCAGAGAGCAGTTTAAACCAGGCTCATTACATGGATTCCTAAGTCTGGGTGGTGTCAAGGAGCACTGGTTCAGAGTCAGAGAAACCAGGTTCAAAATATGCTCTGCCACTTTCTAGTAAGATGGCTTTGGAAGAGTTATTCAACTTCTCTGAGGCTCCATTTGACATCCGTACCTCACAGGTTGTTGTAAAGCTAAGTTAAGATAAACCAATAAGTATAACAAATGCTTGGCTTAGAGTAAGTGTTGAATAAAGGTTCGTTTCCTTCCTTTCTCAATTATCTTCTACCACAATCTGGAAAGGCCCTAGGAAGTACACATATGCTCCTCTATCCTTTTTCCCACTTTACAGGAAACATCCAGTTTCAGATTCAGGAAGAACAGGAGTCATTGCTTCTCCTGTATCTCTGAATTGCCTGTGAGAAGGGGACTGATCCTCAGACCAGAGGTCTGACAGCAACTTCCGCCACAGCTGGTAACCCTAGCTCAGGCCCTTCCACTGCCTGGCTCTTCCTAGTCTACCCACTAAGGCTCTCTGTCAATACTGACTTCTGTCTTCCCTGATTCCTAACCTTTAAACATAGAAGCCTCGACAAGAAGACATCAGAAGCTCCCACTTCATCAGCTCCAGGGTTGAGTTCATCTGTATTTTAAACTGAGGCTAAAGCACCTGGGAAGGGGATTAATCCTTTACAGCAACTTTCTGGATGACAACTTAACCCCTGACTCCTCCAGGGAGCAGATGCCCAGCTTGCCTTCTGGGAGGGTTCTTCTTGGCCCAGTCTTTTGAAGACCCAGTATCTTCACCCCCCCTACTTGAGGTCTCTGTCCCTTGTCTTGGCCAGCAGTGCCTGTCTCCCTCTTCACTCTTGCAGGGTGGGCATCTGGTCCTGTTCTACCAGACCTTGTGCTGCACAGATTTCCCTGTAGCTCTCATAGCTTTTCACTGCATACCCTGCTCCCTGCCACTGACCCCAGAGATCCACACTTCAGCATCCTATCCAGTATCCCAAGACCAGATCTTCCTGGATCTTGAAGTATCGGGGCAGGAACAATGTTGGAAGGAAAGAAAAGTAGTATGTGTTAGTTGTCACAATAGCTGAGGGGTACAATTGTTAAGGAAATCTGTGTACATTAAATCATCTTTTTTTTTTTTTCTGGTACTGGGAATTGAACCTGGGGTTCTTTACCACTGAGCTACGTCCCCAGACCTTCCTACTTCAGCCTCCCAAGTAGCTGGGACTACAGGTGTGCACCACTGTAAGTTAAATCTTTTAGTTATTATTATCCCAAGTTCTATCTGAAGATGTTAGAGGTAAGAAAATTAATTTGTTCCATGTCAGTAAGCAAGAATTCTCATCTGGGGTTGTAGCTCAGTAGTAGCATGCTTGCCTGTCAAGTGTAAGGCACTAGATTCAATCCTCAGCACTGCATAAAAATAAATAAATAAAATAAAGGTATTGTGTCCAACTACAACTAAAAAAAAAATTAAAAAAAAAAAAAGCAAGAATTCTAGCTCAAGACCTAACACAGTCTTCCTACTGCTCTTCCTAAAAACAGCTATTCAGAGTGTTTCCAATCTTGGGAAGTAGAAAAAGTCTTTCCTAACTCATGTTCCCCTCCATCACACCCCATAGCCCATCAAACTTATTAAAACAGTTGTCTATCTTGTCTCTGCTGTCTCACTTAGCACTCATTCTCCAACCCAGTGCAGTCTGGCTTCCACACCAACCCCTCCAAGAAAATCCTCCAACCAAGGAGGCTGAGAGATTCCACGATGCCAAATCCAATGGATGTTTTTTAAACCTTATCTTACTTGACCTCTGGAAAGCATCTGACACTCTGGACTATTCCTTGATCCACAAAACTCTCTTCGCTTGGGTTTCCTAACGTCATCTTTTTTTCTGGCTACCTTCCTACCTCTGCAATTGCTCCTTCCTGGTGTTTTTTAGAATCTCCCCCTCATCCTGACCACTAGATGCTGCTATTGATTTTGTCTTGACCCCTTTTGTCTCATGTGCACATTCAACCCTGAGGAGTCTAACCTGCTCCCCACTACAGGGTCATCCCCATTGGGACAGAGTTCTACCTTGTTCACTGCTACATCCTCAGCCCTAGGACAGTGTCTTGCATGTCGCTGGCACTCAATATATATTTGCTGAATGAATGAAAGCCTGGATTCTAAAAATGTCTATAAAACCAGATAACTTCCCTGCCTTTAATACACAGTTACTCCACTACTTCACAGGCATCTCACCCGCCCTGGCCCAGACTGAGCACAGACTCTCCTGCATCCCCAAATCAGATGCTCAGCCAGGTGTGGTGGCACATACCTGTAATTCCAGTAACTTGGGAGGCTGAGGCAGGAGGGTTCAAGGCCAGCCTCAGCAACTTAGCAAGGCCCTAAGCAACTTAGTGAGACCCTGTCTCAAAATAAAAAACAAAAGAGCTGAAGATGTAACTCAGTGGAAAAGCCCTCCTGGGTTCAGTCCCCAGTACCAAAAAAAAAAAAAAAAATCAGATCCTCCTCCAGTGAGCCACCTCTTGATAAAACACCACCATCTGCATGGGTAAGGCCCAGGTTTCAATCCCTAGCACCAGAAAAGAAACAACAAAAGAACAAAAAGCCACTCTAAGCCGGGCGCAGTGGCGCACGCCTGTAATCCCAGTACTTTGGGAGGCTGAGGCAGGAGGATCGCGAGTTCAAAGCCAGCCATCAGCAATGGCCAGGCACTTAGCAACTCAGTGAGACCCTGTCTCTAATAAAAAATACAAAAAAGGGCTGGGGATGTGGCCCAGTGGTCTAGTGCCGCTGAGTTCAATCCCCGGTACCAAAAAAAAAAAAAAAAAAAAAAGAAAAAAGCCACTCTATCCATGTAGATGGCAGCCAGAAGCAGAGCATTACTACCCAGGCTGTTCCCTCTCCTTGTGCCTGACATCCAACTACTCCATCCCCCAACACTAACTCAGTTCTTGCTGCCAACTTGTTAATGCAAGAGGCTGAGCCCTGCCTCCCACTTTAGCTCCCTTGCAGTCTATTGCCATACGCATAGTGCTGATCAGAGAGGATCTTTCTAAAGCAAAAATCTAAGCATGTCCCTCTCCTTTAAGACTCAACAAAGAAGCCAGGTGTGCTGGCACACACCTGTAATCCCAGCACTTGGGAGGCTGAGGCAGGAGGATCCCTAGTTCAAAGCCAGCCCCAGCAATGGCGAGGCACTTAGCAACTCAGTGAGACCCTGTTTCTAATAAAATTAAAAAAAAGGGCTGGGGATACGGCCCAGTGGTTGAGTGCCCCTGAGTTCAATCCCTGGTACAAAAAAAAAAAAAAAAAAAAAAGAGACTCAACAAAGAATAAAGTCCAAATTCCTCACATGGCCAAGAAGGCCCTGTGTGAGTAAGCTCAGACTACCTCTCTGTGTCACATTTTCCACAGCATGCTGTGTGAAAAAATAAAAGAGAAGACATGAAATGGTGATGTTAATAGACAGGTATGGGGTAAAGATTAAGAAAGCAGATTTTAGCCAGGAGCGGTGGCGCACGCCTGTAATCCCAGCACTTGGGAGGCTGAGGCAGGAGGAGCGTGAGTTCAAAGCCAGCCTCAGCAATGGTGAGGCACTTAGCAACTCAGTGAGACCCTGTCTCTAATAAAATACAAAAAAGGGCTGGGGATGTGCCCCAGTGGTCAAGTGCCCCTGAGTTCAATCCCCAATACCAAAAAAAAAAAAGAAAGAAAGCAGATTTTAGAGATATATTCACTGGGTTTGAAACCTGGGCATGCCACTTACAGTATGACCTTAGGCAAGTTACTTAACCTCTCTGAGATTCCATTTGTTCATGAGTAGAATGGGGATAATGCACAATTCCTAGAATTCTTCTGAGGACTAGATGAATCAATATATATAAAGCTCTTAAAATAGTGCATCATATACAGTAAGAACTTAAATGCTAATTATTATTATCTATTAGTTATTAATGACTAGTTCTTAATTATTACTACTGTTTTCTTTCTGTGTTTGGTCATCCACCTTTCCATTGTCACCATTGCTACCACTTTCTTTTCTTTTTTTTTTTTTTTTTTTTTTTTTTTTTTTGGTACTAAGGATTAAACCCAGGGAAGGTCTACCACTGAGCTACATCCCAAGCCCTTTTTGTTGTATTTTGAAACAGGATCTTAGGGACTTATCATTAAGTTGTCCAGGCTAGTCTTGAATTTGCAATCCTCCTGCCTCAGCCTCCCAAGTAGCTGGGATTACAGGCCTGTGCCACTATGCCAAGCTCACTGCCACCACTTTCTAGAAAAGATAAAGGATACTCTGATTCTTGAGCTTATTCTGCAGACAGAGAAATTTCCAGGTAAAAACTGGAGAAACAGGAAAGGAAGGTCTACACTTGAGAAAGAAAAAATGATTCATAACAGAAGAAAAGGAAAGAACCCAAGAAGGGCTGGAGAAGACTGAGGGAATCAAAAACCACTTGGCTGGATTTTAGGAAGGACTATCAGCGGATGGCTCAACAGAAGCTTTCCAGGAAGTACGTAGGGACCTTTCATAGTTGTCACAACAGGGTGCTCTAGCATTCAGCAAATAGGAGTCAGACAAAACATCGTGTGAGGTCCCAGGGATAAGGAGTCTGAGAGGAATGGGGAAGGGAGCGTGTGGTGGGCACTGAGCCTCCTAGACTTCGACAGAGAGAAGGCTCAATAAATTGGAGAACTGCCTTCATGGCTTTTGATTGCTGCATGATATTTCCTCTCGATCAACACTGGACAGAGAAGGAATACATAGATATTGACAAATACAAAAATGTCCATCCCACAGCGTATGCTCTGAGTACTCTGAGCAGCTACCTACACTGCCTCCCTCCCTCCTTCCCAATTTCCACATGGGCCTGCTGCCTACCAAGCTTCTTGGAGAACTTTTTCTTCATGTGGGGAACGATGATAAAGAGACTGTGCAGAATTGAGAGGAAAACTTCCATCAAGGCTGGGTGAGCGGCCTGCTCCAAGTGCCTCTGAAAGGACCAGAAGGGAGAATAAAGCCCACCAGTCCTGAGCCTCTGAAGGAAAAGCATCTGCAAAAACTGACGTCAAATCTAGCAACAGTAGCCTAACCCCTTTCATCTGAAGGACACAAGAAAAGCTATGGATCCTGAAGTCAGAAATCTACACCGAAAGCCTGGATCTGCCACTTAATAGGTGGTGCCAGATACTTCACCTTCAGGAGGCATCTCTCTGTTCACAAAAGAGTAACATGAAAATAACAAAAGGACCTACCTCCCAGAAACGAATGCAATCTAACATGTAAAAAGTGCTCTCTAAACCAGGGAGTGGCATTCATGTTTCTACTATTATAATAATAACAGCAATAATATTATATAGTTTACAAACTACCTTCACACTATCATTCATGTGGTCCTTGAATAGAGTCATGAGGCAGCCTGACATATAGCTCTGGATTAAGAGCAAAGAAACGGGTTCTAGTTCAAGCTCTATACAGAGCTGCCCCTGTGTGCCCTGGGTCAGTCACCTCCTCCCCTCTCGGGGTATCAGTTCCCTATGTGTGAACAGCTGAGGCTTCAGAGGTATTGTTCTTGTATACATTATTTCTCTAGTTTTTTAAACCAAATTTTTAAAAATATTATTATAAAGTAATATATCTTTAAAGAAAATGTATAAAATACAGAAAAGTAGGAAGCAGGAATAACATAATAATACTATGATCAACTTCTAGGTCCAGCTCTATACTTCTCAAATCTAGGCAAAGGTGAACAGATGAAGAAACTGACTTGAATTGCCCCGTCTTGCTGTTAATGCATTACTATTATCTGTCAGGAACACAGCAGATGGGGGAGGGGGGGCAGGTACCGCTCAATGTTTTCTTCAAGGAAAAGAGGCTCTCTCCCACAGAGCCAGGGGTACCTCCTTGCTGCCACCTACTGTTTCCAGTATGTGTCTAGCAGGTGCATGCCTTTTCCTGACTGTCAGGGATTTCACAGGTTCACCAGATGCCCAAGCCTCCAGCAGGAGAGGACTCCAGCTGACCTCAATCAACTGCTCTGGGTCCTACTCTTCCTATCATCTCAATCTCAAGTCAGCTCCAAATGAAGCTCTGCAAGACCAGGTCTGGCTTGCCCTCACATTCTTCTGTTCCCCAAACTCTGTGCTGCCTGTGGCTCAGGGGAACCCACCATCACCATGGGGATACACAGGGAGTCACAGGCACTGAGAAGAAATTCTGAGAAGTCCTCCAAGGTGTCCTCCTTCTCGGCATTGGGAGCTGTGAAGGGATTCTCCTGGGCAAAAGGCTCACCCTGGAATTCCATAGCCAACCTGAGAAATCAACATATGAGCATGTCCACTACCATAAAGGTTAGAAGCACCCTCCTGGCAGATGCCTGAACTCAGGATCCAGGGAAAGCACCCCAAAATCAGATCTAGGGAAAATTTAAGAGCTCTCATTGAGGAGAGGACCAGGTTCTTGACTACCCCTCCAGCTTCCTGCTGCCCATCACATGTGGTTCTTCTACCCCACTATGTGTACCTCCCTGAGCATCCCATGCTACATGCTGTTGTACATCTCTTTGCCTTTTTCTGTGTTACTCTCTCTACCTGGAATACCTTCCCTACCTGCAATACCTTCCTGGATTCTTGCCAACCTAACAAATTTCATTGATATACTAAAGTTGCCTCTTCCCCCAGACACTGTGAGCTCCTTGCAGGCAGGAGTCATTCTGATTAATGCTTCTACCCCCTTTGGCTAGCATCAGGTCTGGCACACAACAGATAAAAGCAACATCTATTCATGTAAATTGGAATCAATGTATAGCTACATCACTAGGCCAGTTGGGGGAGGAAGCAAGGTGAATGAGACACAATCTCATGGTATAGTAACAAAGGCTTCACCAGGAAGGAAATCTTGAAACATTCTAAGAAACTTCCTACCCCACCTATCTGTCCTCAAACCTCCTCCACACACCCCAACCCCAGGCCCAGCCAGTCCTCTCAGCATGCAGTAAAGCATCAGAAATCACAAGCTTCTAGAACTTCATTCTTTGTTTGAATTACTCCCACCCTCCCCTGCTCTCCCCTCCCTCCCTTCCCCTCTGTACTATTGCCTCAGACCACAGAGGGCTCCTCACCTGCAGGCATTTCTAAATCCCTCCAGAGTGCTCAGGAGGAATTTTCCCCTTCGAAGAATGGCCTTCTCTGAATCTCTGCTGCAAGAATGGCCCTGAGGTGAGAAGAGAGGAATCTGTTGGTCAGGTACCTACTGTGGTACCTGCATAACCACAGACCTCCTCTATTTATACTGCAGTCTGCCAGCCACATACACCTAACTTTCCAGGGGATCTTGGTTATATCCTCACAAATCTAACAGAGTAGCTCTATGAAAACAGGGTTCAAAACAAAGGACAACAAAAAAGCCAACAGCCAGGTGCAGTAGCACATGCCTATAAATCCCAGCTACTCAGGAGACTAAGGCTGAAAGATCACAAATTCAAGGCTAGTCTGAGCAACTGAGTGAAACCCTCTCTCAAAATAAAACATAAAAAGTTCTGGGAATGTAACCAGTAGCAAAGCACCCCTGGGTTCAATTCCCAGCATCAAAAGAAAAAGAAAAAAAAAAGCCAACAATTATAACACAATGAACATTGGTCAGATTGTAAAATTCTAAGGAATCTAACCTTAAATAATTTTCTGAGCGGCTGGGGTTGTGGTAGAGCGCTCGCCTAGCAAGTGTGCGGCCTGGGTTTGATCCTCAGCACCACATAAAATCAAAGGCATTGTGGGCAACTAAAACAAATAGATAAATATTTTTAAAAAAATAATAATTTTCTGAGCATGTTTCCATATCTGCTTGGAAGATATATAAAGAAACAAAATAGATTTGGATACAAACACCCTGGGATTTGCAGGTTAAGGTACTTGTTAAATTTTGGACCCTTGTGGCTTCAGGGGTTTGATTTATAAAAATGGAGATAGTAACACTTAAGCCTCACAGTACTACAGTTAGGGAGAAAAATAATAACATCTCATTGTAGGTGTGTGCACATGAGAAAAAACTACAAAATAGCATACCAAGATAAGGCAAAGTACTAATTATCAGAAAAGATCACATTAGAGCAGGAGCTTGAGAAGAAGCAGGCTGCAGTGCACTGACCAGGGGCCTCCTGTTCAGTGGGGTCTGGGAAAACTCCAAGCATCGGCTCAGCATGGCTTCCAGCAAGGCCCGCAGGGCCCTGTACTGCACAGGTGGAGCACTCTGATGGTCCTTCCTGCATCCAGAGAGAAAATAGCAGGCTCAGGAGGAGGTAAGGAACTCCCAAGATTCCTCCAGGCTCTCAAGCAAAAAGAGAGCTCCAATCCTTCTGTAGCTGCATGACTGTGCACATTCCTACCTGCTCTACTCATCCGTTTCCTCATCTATAAAATGAGGGTGAACAGTACTGTCCTCATAGAAAGATTCTGAGGATTAAATTAGCTAACATAAGTCAAACACTTAGGACAGTCTCAATGCATAGCAAGTTCTTACCAATACCAGTGATGGTTATTATTATTGTTATTAAGAACACAGTGTTTTCTCACCTCAAAGGGCCTCCTGGTAAAAGCAGCACTCTCTAGAACTCTCTAGAATGTGCATCAATGGATGCAATGGCCACTGCTGTCAAGTAGATGATAAGCTCTCCTGGGAAATCAGACCAACCTTATTCTGTGTTATCTTAATAGCAAAAGCCAGTATCAATAAGTAAAAGTTATCAGGACCCAGATTTTATTTCAGTATTTCTAGAGTTGAAACTCTGTTGAGGTAGAGGGAACTATCTAGGGAGAAGTGAATTCCCCATGTTGTGACATTATAAGCAAAGACTGGAAAACTACTTCTGGAAATTCAATCATCATGAGTATGGGGTCTATGTGGACAGGTAACACTTAGGGTCTATTTGAACCCTTCTGCTCTATAGACTCAAAGGAGGCAAGAGTCATTGACTAGTCTAATTATAAGTGCAAAGAGGCCACTTAACTTAAACAGAGCTAGATGCATTACAAATGTATGCTAAGTAAAGAAGTTATCCAATCCCCAGTACTGCAAAAAATAATGCACCACTGGGCGTGGTGGTACATGCCTGTAATTCCAGATATTTAGGAGGCCGAGATATGAGAATCTCAAGTTGGAAGCCACCCCTGGCAACTTGGCAAGACTGTCTCAAATTTTTTTAATTTTTAAATTAAAAAAATGTTAAATAAATTAGTGGCTACTTGATTGGATTATTGGTTGCCTAGGGCCACTATAATAAATTATCACAAACTGGGTGGCTTCAAACAATAGAAGTTTATTCCCTCACAGATCTGGAGGGTAGAAATCTAAAATCAAGCTGTCGGCAGGACCTAGCTCCCTCCAAAAGGTCCTAAGAACGATCCTCCCTTGCCTCTCCTTAGCTTCTGGTGGTTGCCAGCAACCTGTGGCATTTCTTGGCTTACAGCTGCATGGTTCTAATCTCTGCCTCTGCCTTCACATGAACCTCTTCCCTCTGCATATGTTTGTGTTGTTGTATATCCAAATCCCCCTCTCCTTATAAAGACACCAGTCATGGCATATCAAGCCCCTGCTGCGTAGCCTTATCTTAATTTGAAGATATCTATAAAGGCCCTATTTCCAAATAAGGCACAGTCACAGCTTCTGGATAGACATGATAGAGAGATGCTATGCAACTCAATAAAGTAACTAAAATAATAAAATAAGGACAAGCCTGAAAACCTCACCCCTGTTTCCTTTTTGTTTTTATTTTAACATATATATTTTAATTTCTTGTAGTTGTAGATGGACAGCATGCCTTTATTTTATTTATTTTTATGTGCTGCTGAGGATAGAACCCAATGCCTTACACGTGTTAGGCAAGCGCTCTGCCACTGGGCTAAAGCCCCAGCACCTATTTTAATATTTTATTAGGCATTATTGTTTTACATAATATTGGAGTTCACTGTGACATATTCATAAAGGTATATATGCTCATTCTTTTTTTTTTAAATATTTATTTACTTGCTTTAGTTGTACACAATGGGTTTATTTGTACGTGGTGCTGAGGATCGAACCCGGGCCGCACACGTGCCAGGCAAGCGCTCTACCGCTGAGCCACAATCCCAGCCCCTGCTCATTCTTTTTTTAAAATATTTATTTATTTACTTTAGTTGTACACAATGCAATGCATTTATGTTTACGTGGTGCTGAGGATCAAACCCAGGCCGCACACGTGAGAGGCGAGCGCTCTGCCACTGAGCCATAACCCCAGCCCCATATGCTCATTCTTTTTTTTTTTTTTTTTTTTTTGGTACCGGGGATTGAACTCAGGGGCACTGGACCACTGAGCCACATCCCCAGCCCTTTTTTTGTATTTTATGAGAGACAGGGTCTCACTGAGTTGCTAAGTGCCTTGCCATTGCTGAGGCTGGCTTTGAACTCGCGATCCTCCTGCCTCAGCCTCCCAAGTGCTGGGATTACAGGCATGCGCCACTGCGCCCGGCCCCATATGTTCATTCTTAATCCCCAGTACTTCCCTTTCCCTCTCTGCCTTCCTCTCCTTGATCCCCATCCTCTATTCTATTGGTCTTCTCTTTATTTATTAACATTGTTTTTTAATTGGTACATTGTAATTATACATAAAAAGTGAAATTCATTGTGATATATTCACATATGCCCAGAGCATAATTTGACCAATTCCCAGCTCCTCTCAATCTCTTTCTCACCATCCTAGCTGGGATGTACATTCTGATTTATTTACTTATTTCTCTCTCTCTTTCTCTTTCATACTGGGGATTGAACTCAGGGTGCTTTGCCACTGAGCTGTGTCCTCACCCCTTTTTATATTTTGTTTTGAGATAGGGTCTCCCTAAGTTTCTTAATGCCTAAGTTGCCCAGGCTGGCCTCAAACCTGCCATCTTCCTGCCTGTGCCTCCTGAGTCACTGGGATTGTTACAGACATGTGCCACTACACCCAGCTTGAGATTCTCTTTTTCAATATTTGTTAAGACTCCAAGATCACAGAGCAGACTTACTATAGGAGGGATCCCACAAAGTGTTAGATTCAATGAAATATTTTGATTGGTATAAGAAAACAGGGGTATAACCACACACTTTATGAGTTTGATGGAAGTAATGTTGCATTTTTTTTGAGCCACTATAGTTCTATAAGACAGGCTTTGGTCCCACCTCCTCAGTGTATTAGTTCTTGATATTTCAACCCTGGATTTCTAAGAACTGGACCTTTATCTCCAGCAGTTTTTACCTCTCTGCATTCTCTGACACTGAGATATTTGACAGAAGTATATCATCTATGAGTAGATTCATAAGGTGTAGTTTGTCAGCAAACCCTACTACAATGAAGGATATAGATGGGTGAAGGCTGAGTGCATATGCCTCTCAGAGTGCTTGCTGATCTCTGCCAGGGACATGGTGTTGCTGTAAATATGGTTTTTACTGGTGCTGGTAACCAGAGTTCCCTCTGAGATGCCAAAGCACATACATAGAACATCCTGTATGGAACCTGACTTGGGTCATTGCTGTGTGGGTCCACAGGAATCTGGTAGATGGGGTTGTTTTGAGTGTTAGTTTAACAATGGCCATTACTTTCTGCTTTTCTTACAGCCAATAGACAAGGTTTGACTCTGGAGGTGAAGTCTGAGTCAACAGGTGTTTAGACTCTGGAGAAAAAGGCACATGAATAAATCTGTGAACTGGGAAGTCAAAATTCATTCAGGACTTTGTGCTTCTGGCAAGAAATGGATGATTGTTCATCATAATGATGATGGTTCCTCCTGCCCAGTCTCAGACACAGTGAGGCACTCCCAATTGGGATTGCTATACAAGGCTAATATGACCTAACTCTTGTATGAGCCTGTTCACTTCCCCATGAGTTATGTGTAGAATGCATGTCTACTTTCTGAGGGCTGATATTATCTTGTGGGAGATTTTTTTTTCCCCCAGGCCGAGAGATTGAACCACCGAGCTATACCCCCAACCCTTTTTTAAGTTATTATTATTTTGAGACAGGGTCTTGCCAAATTGCTGAGGCTGACCTTGAACTTGTGATCCTCCTGCCTCAGTCTCCCAAGTGACTGGGATTACACGCATGCCCCATCACACTAGGCTCTTTTGGGAGATTTCAAGCGGAATTCCAAGATCTAGATTCAAGAATGTTACTTGCTGAAAAGCAGTACTCCTAGTGCTTGAATCCTGAGCCATGGAGCAACTGGAAAAATGCACTCTTTCTCTAATCTACCATCTTTGATTCCTCCCTGGGTCTTTTTTGAACACTAAGAGTGATCTGTTGAGCCTTCTAATAGGTTAGGGTTAGTGTCTCAGTCAACTGTATATAGTTTAGGCTTGACTGTCCCTTTTCTTCTTCATTTCAGGAAGCTCTAAATCTCTCTCCCTCTATCTCTCTCTCTTTTGGAGACAGGGTTTCACTGTCTGGTCTTGAACTCCTGGGCTCAATTTTTCCTCCAGCGTCAGCCTCCTAAGTAGATGGAATTTTATGTACATGCCAACAAACCTAGCTTGGAAGCTCTTAGTTCCTATCCTACAATGATCATCAAGCCCTGGTTCCATTATACTTAAATATTTTTCAGCAGTTTTAATCCCTAGTCTTCCTTTTAGTTGTGCTTCCCAGACCCCTCTGAACCACTACACCTCAGAGGGACCACTTCAGTAAACATTCTGGGAAGTTAAAGTCAAAGGTCAAGTCATCTGTCTGGGCACAATGCTGCACACTTAGAATCCCAGCTGCTCTAGCGGCAGAGGCAGGAGGATCTCAAGTTTGAGGCTTGCCTTGGCAACTTTGTAAAACCCTGTCTCAAAATAAAAAATAAAAAAAGGACTCAGTGCCCCTGGGTTTAATCCCCAGTATCACAAAAAAATAAAAATAATAAAATCATTCAAGGATTAAAACCCACCCTCCCCTCGCTCCACAATTCTGACTAAACCAGCTTTCTAGTCTCTTCCAGCACTAACCCCCTTCATATACACTCCTGGCTCAACTGGCTTCTGTACCCTCAGTAATCCCTATGCTTTCCCACCCTCCTGCTTCTGCTAACCCTGTCCTTCCACACACAAACTTCTCCCTCATCTCTCCTAGCACAGCTCAAACATCACCACCTGCCTGAAAGATGCTTCTGGTCCCCTTTGTACCCAACCCCTAAAAGAGTTCCAGCTCTTCATGGGAACCTCTGACTGATTTATTCTTATTCTGCACCTTTGGTACCCTGCTGGTTTACTCATTTCACCCTCCCAGGGATTCACACCCCAGATTTAGAGATTCAAATCCAGGGAAGGGAGATAGACTGAAGTCATTGTAATGTAAATGCTGTCTTTTTTCATTTCAATTTTTAGAACCAAGGGGGAGTCAAATCACATAGACTTAAAAATGGTTTTAGTAGAGACTATAAATATTAACAACCTTTACAAGGTAAAATGAGAAGTAGGGCTGACTGACCTTGAGAAGTAGAAAGGAGGGAGAAAAGGAGATGGAGGATGGAGTGGTGCTAAAGAATGGGAGTCCAGAAACAACACTGCCTTAAGCTGAGGAAATAGGAAATGCGAGCTTTTAGTATATTATTTAAAGGCTTGACGACATAAAATATTAACTAACAAAAATGCCAAGATGTAGAGAAGACAAAAAAAGCACGCTACTTAACCCTGCTGTTTTATACTGGAGAGTCAATGAATAATGTCTTAAATTGACAAATAAAGATATAGCTTTAGGGAGATAATAACCAGAACTAAAAAACAATTAGTCTTCTTTAGGATGTGGAGACAGAATTAGAGAGGTGCTCATTTTCATTATAAACCTGAAGCAGGGTAGAAAAAATAAAAATAAAAAGATAGGTAAAAAAGAAACAAAAGAAAAGATAAGGAAATGTTTGTCACTCCCCAAGCCAGTTCTTGCCCAGGCCTGTCACTCCCAAATTTCTGAGAAATCTGCAAATCTTAGAGTTACCATAAATTTACTCACTTAAGAAAATTACCTTGTTCGCTGTTAATAAGCCCATGCAATAAATAAATTAAGTGAAAAGAGATACAATATTTTTAAGAAACCTATAATCTAAGGTACTTTCCAACATTATCCACTGATCAGATAATGGAGCCTAAGCCTAAGTGTTAGATAAATTCCAGTCCGACAGGCCACACCTCCCAGGTAGCTTAACCAGGACACACCTCTCAGGTACCTTAAAACAAGACGCACTTCCCAAGTGCCTTAAGCTGGCCACACCTCAAGTGCCTTACTGAGCCAATCATGGCACAGGGGTGCCCCTTCTTACCCCGGCAGCCTATGGAGTCCGGGCCCCTCGGACCACCAGAGTCCGCAGGACTGGAATTGCCCTTCTTTCCCTTTTCCGCTTTTTGTCCCCTTTTCCCTTCTCCTCCTTCACCCTGTCTTCGCCTTTCCCCTTCTCGCTGGCCTCCCTTTCCTTCCTTTCACTACCCTTTCCTCCACGTGCCCTTTTGGTCCCCACTGGCCGTTATTGGCCAGACAAACATAAACCATCTCATGATCACCAGACTGATGTCAGCCCCACATACTTTCCCATGCCCACCCTTACCAAGTTTCCTTAAAAAAAAAAAAAAAGAGAAAGAGACTGAGAACCCCCAAAGCATCTCTTACTCTCAGGGTGGCCTGTGTTCTCCCTTGTATGTGTCTCTGCTTTTCTATATAAATCTGTGTCTCTGACATGCCCTTAAATTCATTTTTGTGATGTTTGTCAACATCCTGAGTTGAGGTCCCCCTCTCTGGGAACTCCTCAGGCTTTCTCCAGGGACAAACCTCTGTACTTTTTAATTTATATTATTTTAATGTATTGCTTTGTTAGAAATATAAAAGAGAAAAACATGGGACAAAATAAAAGTTGAGCAAACAAGGTATAAGATAAATACAGGTTTCCTCAGTTACTTTTTGACAAGACTTCAGCATCTTGCTAAGAAATAATTTCCCATTTTGGACCTACGATCTCTTAGGCTCACCATCCACTTTGATATCCTTTATTTATATATTTACTACCTATTAGGAATGAGAGAGATAGCAATGAAAAGAAAAAAAAAAAAGTCCTTGACCTCTTAGAGCTTATATTTTTAGGAGGGGAGAATACAAAACAAATGAGTGAAACAGAACTCTTGAGTGTTGGGTAGGTGTTAGAGCAGCCTGATAGGTCAGTTAGGGAAGTACACTCTGAGTAAGATTTGAAGAATAAAAAGAAGCCAGTCACACACAAAGATTTAAGGGAAGAATATTGTAGGCAGAAGGTACAATTAGTAGAAAGGCCCTACAGCAGGAATAAGTTTGGTGTGTTCAAGAAATGAAAGGCCACAGGAGTAAGCAAGAAGTGACTGAGTATTAATTGTGGAGCCAGGCACTCAAATCTAATTCTAAATCTACAACTGAATATCTTTCCTCTATCTCCTGGTAGCATAAACAAATTGAATTTTAAGTTTCTGGAATAAGGCACTAGGAGGTTTGAAATGTAGTCTGAAGCCCAGGAAAAAATACTGTCATGGGTGTTGGGTAGTATCCAAAGGTGTCAGGTCCTAATCCCAAAACTTGTGAATGTTGCTTTCTAGGTAAAGCTTTTACAGATAGAATTAAGGATTTTTGGATGAGAATATTAGCCAGGTGGGCCCTAAATGTCATCACAAATATCCTTATCAAAAAGCAGCAGAGGGATATTAGACACGTACACAGAGGAGAAGGCAATGTGATCACAGTGGAGCGATGTGGCCACAAGGCAAGTAAACCCTGGAGCCACCAGCAGTATAGAGGCAAGGAAGGACTCTCCCTCAGAGCCTGTAAAGCTTGTGCAGTCTTGCCAATATCCTGATTTCAGCCTAGTTGTATTGATTTTGGACTTCTGGACTCCAGAATGATGAGAGCATAAATGTCTGTTGTTTTAAGCCCCCAAGTTTATGGTAATTGGCAATAACTGGAAACTAACACAGTCGTGTTAGGCAAGAACTATAGATCTGGGCGACGTCAGCACAGAGCTAGTAGCTGAAGCTCTGTTAGTGGATAAGAGCATTTGAGGAGAAGCTACAGCAAGGGAACCAGGGCTAGAGGGTGTTCAAGAGTTGCCAGCTTCTAGTTAAAGATGTTGGCGCCAACAGGTACAGTTATCTCTGCTACTCCTTACCAAAATGAAAGTAAAGGGTTGTTTTCTTTTTTCAAGATATAAATTCAAAAACAACAAAGAAAATATAGAAGACATGAAAATGTAACACTTTGAAAGTAAATGGCTTGGAAGCTCTCTGAAAGCAGAATCCAGCAGCAGGAAAACTAAGAAGTAACTTTATTTGCTTCAGGAACCCCTCTAAAGGCAGCGGAATTAATAGCAACAAGTCCTATGGAAGTGGGAGTAAAGTCTAGACTAAAACAGAAAAACTGGTTGCTAATTTGTTTGAAAACAAATGGAGGGGCTGGGGTTGTGGCTCAGCAGTAGAGCACTTGCCTAGCACGTACGCGGCCCGGGTTCGATCCTCAGCACCATGTAAACATAAATGCATTGCATTGTGTACAACTAAAGCAAATAAATAAATACTAAAAAAAAAAAAAAAAAATGGAGGGCTGGGGCTGTAGCTCAGTAGCAGTGCACTTGCCTAACATGTGTGAGACACTGGATTCAATCTTTAGAACCACACAAAAAAATTAAATAAAAGCAACTGGACTCCAATTCCTTCCCTGAGACTATATAACAAAGTAACTGATCTTCCCTAAATCCTGGCAGGAGTTTAGAGATTTATTCTCTGAAGGTGAAACAGAGGGCCTCTGAACTGTTCAGATAGAAGGTACTGAGGGGTTGGGGCTGTGGCTCAGTGGTAGCACACTTGCCTGGTATGTGTGAGGCACTGGGTTTGATCCTCAGCACCACATTAAAATAAATAAATAATAAAGTTACTGTGTTCATATACAACTAAAAAATTTTTTTAATTAAAATAAAGAAGGTACTTACTGAAAATGGAGAGATTAAATGAAGCTCACAAAGCTCACACTGTGAATGTTGAGATGCCCCACTTAGCCACTTAGTCCCCTCTAAGCAGGAGCCTGAAGAGTCTCCTCTAGCCTGACCAGCCTGAGGGGAGACCTTAAGATCCTGACACCAGGATTCCCCCCAGTAAAAGTCCCTGCCAGCTTCTTCTTCCTTAATGAAACCCACAGCTTGTCCACTTAAAAGAACTTCCCTTGAGCTTTTTAGTGCCTCCTTAAGTGTAATAAGGTAGCCAAAGATCAATAGACATCTGAGAAAAACTTCCCAAGTGAAAGCAATACAAAAAAAAAAAAGCAACGTAAAGAAAACTGAAGAAAAATGAGTATTTCAGTAAAAACTCTTCTCAGAAAGATAAAAATTATGTCCATGAAACAAATATGGAATAAAATAATACAAAATAAATATGTATTGGAAAAATTCTTCCAAATTAAAAATACGAAGCCAAAAATAAAACACTTAATGTGTTGAAATAAAAGTCAAGAAAATCTGCCAGAAATTAATACATAGTGGTAAAAAGATGAAAAATTATCAGAAAACAAAATTAGATGAACAATCCAGGATTTCCATCATCTAAATGTCAGTTCCAGAAAAAGAGAACAAATACAGAAGAAAAAGATATAATTGAAAACAAACAAACAACAAAAATGCCCTTGGAAGCTGCCTGGCCTTGACCAGCTCCTAGGCTCCTGGGTGCATGGCTGGTGGAAAGCTCAGTTTGCAGGGTCTCTCACCTCAGGAAAGCAGAAGCAGCCTTCATGGCCTCAGCAGCCACCTCCAGCACAGGACTGCTCACTGCCTCTTGGAGGGCACGGCTGGCATCCCCACACATGGCTGAGCTTGTGAACAGCCTGATCTCTTCCGGCTGCCTGGGGAATGGTAGGCAAGAAGCGAGTGGGTGAACTCCTATTGCTGGCCCCACCAGAAATAAAAGCTCACTTTTTCCAGCCTGGCCCCTATGGGCGTGATGCTCTCCCACTTTGCTCACCGAGTCAGGATCTCAGCAAACAGCAGCAGGCCCTGCTTGTGCAGCTCTGTGTTGGTCAGCTTCAGGCTTCCCTGGAGGCTCCTCACCACTGCCTCAATCCCTAATTCAGGATGACATGCCAGAGGCCAGGGATCAGTGCTCTGTAGTTCCTTCACCACCCACCCAAGAGAGGTGACATTTTCTGGGCAGTACCTACTGGCTGGAGGAACCCTCATGGAGGAACCCTGATGAGGTTGAGCCTATGAGACCCAGCTGTGAGATCTTCAAGGACAGACTTTCATTTGATTCATCTCTGTCTCCCCTACCTTATTACAAGCTATAGTACAGGCCTTGGTGGTAAATACCTACTGACCAAGTTACACATTCTCTGTTTGACATACTCCTATTCCTCCTTGAAGAATCAGCTTGAACCTCTGCTCCTCCTCCTCCTCAGCCTTCTCTGATCTACTCAGGCAGAGATGTGAACCTCCTTGAACTCCCACAGTCCTTATGCTTCCCTTTAGCATATCTCTAATGAGTCTGTGATGAAATTGCCTGTTCACAAATCTCTCTCCACTTCCTGGGGATAAAGACCATGTTATAGGCCTTTCCAAATCTCCAAGTCCTAGCCTGGCATAGACTAGGAAGAGAATATAAAATGAATGATTGAATGTGCCCAATCTAAAAATCCAGATGTGATAATAAAAAGTCCCAACAGCCAGGCACGGTGGCACACGCCTGTAATCCCAGCACTTGGGAGGCTGAGGCAGGAGGATCGCGAGTTCAAAGTCAGGCTCAGCATGGCAAGGCACTTAGCAACTCAGTGAGATCCTGTCTCTAATAAAATACAAAAAAGGGTTGGGGATGTGGCCCAGTGGTTGAGTGTCCCTGAGTTCAATCTCCGGTGCAAAAAAAAAAAAAAGTCCCAACAAAATAGCATCATCAGTATGGAAGGGGAAAGGACAGTTTCAAAAAACTTTGAAAGGATGAATTAACAAAACTTAGGGACCAACTAGATGGACAGATATCTAGGGCATGTAAAGGACTGAATCCAAGACCGAGTAACATTATTTAGAGTTGTCTTTTAGTATGCAACAGGAATTCATTTAGCAGCTAATTGGAGGGCCTTTCCCTTGCTGAAGAGTCTAAACATATTCTTCTAATCAGTGAACAGCATAACCAATTGGAAATTAGTGCTTACATACTGAATCTGGTAATGCATTTGAGCTGATGGAAATGCTCAGATCTAGTGCTCCTCTCAAGTAGAGGCTAGCTCTTCATCACTGCTGCTGCTACCAGTTTCAAACATCCATCCACCAGACCCAGAGCTAACACAGGACCCACACTACCAACCATACACCGTGTGACACATGGAAAAAAAGAGTGGCTCTTCTGCTAGGAGTATCAAGCAGTTGTAGCTGGACCAGATGAGCACTTCGCTGGACGAGGAAAGATGCTCAAAGAGGAATTCTGGCCAGGCAGGGGGGAAGAAAACAATAAATGACAGCCATGAGATCACGATCCTTTAACTGATGCAAAGGACTTAGATATATTCAGCATCCTACTCCTGATTCTGTTTCTGTTCACACACCTCTCCATGAGACATGGTTATCAATTCACAGATAAAACTGGAAAGTATTCAGGGTTCTGGTCTAAATCATTCTTTTAAACAGACGGAGAAACTGAGGCAAGAGAGGCACAGTCAGTGGCAGAGGTGGGACTGGAACTTAGGTCTCCTAATTCTCAGGATGGCAGCAGTATGATACAGAAAAAGATTTTCTCAGAGTCAGAGAAACTTGATTTTATATCCCATCTCTGCCAATGACTAGCCTTATGGGTTTGAACCAGTTATTTCCCTTCTCTGAGCCTCATTTCCCCTCAATAATCATTTACAATCCCCCAAGTTGGTTTACATTCCCCATACACCCACAACATCCCCTATAGAAAAATGGGTATGTGCCTGAAGTAGTGGCACATGCCCGTAATCCCAGCAGCTCAGGAGGCTAAGGCAGGAGGATCACAAGTTCAAAGCCAGCCTCAACAACTAAGTGAGGTGCTAAGCAATTTAGTGAGACCCTATCTCAAAATAAAAATTTAAAGGGGCTGGGGTTGTGGCTCAGCAGTAGAGCACTGCCTAGCACGTACGCGGCCCGGGTTCGATCCTCAGCACCATGTAAACATAAATGCATTGCATTGTGTACAACTAAAGCAAATAAATAAATATTAAAAAAAAAAAAAAATGGAGGGCTGGGGCTGTAGCTCAGTAGCAGTGCACTTGCCTAACATGTGTGAGACACTGGATTCAATCTTTAGAACCACACAAAAAAATTAAATAAAAGCAACTGGACTCCAATTCCTTCCCTGAGACTATATAACAAAGTAACTGATCTTCCCTAAATCCTGGCAGGAGTTTAGAGATTTATTCTCTGAAGGTGAAACAGAGGGCCTCTGAACTGTTCAGATAGAAGGTACTGAGGGGTTGGGGCTGTGGCTCAGTGGTAGCACACTTGCCTGGTATGTGTGAGGCACTGGGTTTGATCCTCAGCACCACATTAAAATAAATAAATAATAAAGTTACTGTGTTCATATACAACTAAAAAATTTTTTTAATTAAAATAAAGAAGGTACTTACTGAAAATGGAGAGATTAAATGAAGCTCACAAAGCTCACACTGTGAATGTTGAGATGCCCCACTTAGCCACTTAGTCCCCTCTAAGCAGGAGCCTGAAGAGTCTCCTCTAGCCTGACCAGCCTGAGGGGAGACCTTAAGATCCTGACACCAGGATTCCCCCCAGTAAAAGTCCCTGCCAGCTTCTTCTTCCTTAATGAAACCCACAGCTTGTCCACTTAAAAGAACTTCCCTTGAGCTTTTTAGTGCCTCCTTAAGTGTAATAAGGTAGCCAAAGATCAATAGACATCTGAGAAAAACTTCCCAAGTGAAAGCAATACAAAAAACAAAAAAAGCAACGTAAAGAAAACTGAAGAAAAATGAGTATTTCAGTAAAACTCTTCTCAGAAAGATAAAAATTATGTCCATGAAACAAATATGGAATAAAATAATACAAAATAAATATGTATTGGAAAAATTCTTCCAAATTAAAAATACGAAGCCAAAAATAAAACACTTAATGTGTTGAAATAAAAGTCAAGAAAATCTGCCAGAAATTAATACATAGTGGTAAAAAGATGAAAAATTATCAGAAAACAAAATTAGATGAACAATCCAGGATTTCCATCATCTAAATGTCAGTTCCAGAAAAAGAGAACAAATACAGAAGAAAAAGATATAATTGAAAACAAACAAACAACAAAAATGCCCTTGGAAGCTGCCTGGCCTTGACCAGCTCCTAGGCTCCTGGGTGCATGGCTGGTGGAAAGCTCAGTTTGCAGGGTCTCTCACCTCAGGAAAGCAGAAGCAGCCTTCATGGCCTCAGCAGCCACCTCCAGCACAGGACTGCTCACTGCCTCTTGGAGGGCACGGCTGGCATCCCCACACATGGCTGAGCTTGTGAACAGCCTGATCTCTTCCGGCTGCCTGGGGAATGGTAGGCAAGAAGCGAGTGGGTGAACTCCTATTGCTGGCCCCACCAGAAATAAAAGCTCACTTTTTCCAGCCTGGCCCCTATGGGCGTGATGCTCTCCCACTTTGCTCACCGAGTCAGGATCTCAGCAAACAGCAGCAGGCCCTGCTTGTGCAGCTCTGTGTTGGTCAGCTTCAGGCTTCCCTGGAGGCTCCTCACCACTGCCTCAATCCCTAATTCAGGATGACATGCCAGAGGCCAGGGATCAGTGCTCTGTAGTTCCTTCACCACCCACCCAAGAGAGGTGACATTTTCTGGGCAGTACCTACTGGCTGGAGGAACCCTCATGGAGGAACCCTGATGAGGTTGAGCCTATGAGACCCAGCTGTGAGATCTTCAAGGACAGACTTTCATTTGATTCATCTCTGTCTCCCCTACCTTATTACAAGCTATAGTACAGGCCTTGGTGGTAAATACCTACTGACCAAGTTACACATTCTCTGTTTGACATACTCCTATTCCTCCTTGAAGAATCAGCTTGAACCTCTGCTCCTCCTCCTCCTCAGCCTTCTCTGATCTACTCAGGCAGAGATGTGAACCTCCTTGAACTCCCACAGTCCTTATGCTTCCCTTTAGCATATCTCTAATGAGTCTGTGATGAAATTGCCTGTTCACAAATCTCTCTCCACTTCCTGGGGATAAAGACCATGTTATAGGCCTTTCCAAATCTCCAAGTCCTAGCCTGGCATAGACTAGGAAGAGAATATAAAATGAATGATTGAATGTGCCCAATCTAAAAATCCAGATGTGATAATAAAAAGTCCCAACAGCCAGGCACGGTGGCACACGCCTGTAATCCCAGCACTTGGGAGGCTGAGGCAGGAGGATCGCGAGTTCAAAGTCAGGCTCAGCATGGCAAGGCACTTAGCAACTCAGTGAGATCCTGTCTCTAATAAAATACAAAAAAGGGTTGGGGATGTGGCCCAGTGGTTGAGTGTCCCTGAGTTCAATCTCCGGTGCAAAAAAAAAAAAAAAAGTCCCAACAAAATAGCATCATCAGTATGGAAGGGGAAAGGACAGTTTCAAAAAACTTTGAAAGGATGAATTAACAAAACTTAGGGACCAACTAGATGGACAGATATCTAGGGCATGTAAAGGACTGAATCCAAGACCGAGTAACATTATTTAGAGTTGTCTTTAGTATGCAACAGGAATTCATTTAGCAGCTAATTGGAGGGCCTTTCCCTTGCTGAAGAGTCTAAACATATTCTTCTAATCAGTGAACAGCATAACCAATTGGAAATTAGTGCTTACATACTGAATCTGGTAATGCATTTGAGCTGATGGAAATGCTCAGATCTAGTGCTCCTCTCAAGTAGAGGCTAGCTCTTCATCACTGCTGCTGCTACCAGTTTCAAACATCCATCCACCAGACCCAGAGCTAACACAGGACCCACACTACCAACCATACACCGTGTGACACATGGAAAAGAAGAGTGGCTCTTCTGCTAGGAGTATCAAGCAGTTGTAGCTGGACCAGATGAGCACTTCGCTGGACGAGGAAAGATGCTCAAAGAGGAATTCTGGCCAGGCAGGGGGGAAGAAAACAATAAATGACAGCCATGAGATCACGATCCTTTAACTGATGCAAAGGACTTAGATATATTCAGCATCCTACTCCTGATTCTGTTTCTGTTCACACACCTCTCCATGAGACATGGTTATCAATTCACAGATAAAACTGGAAAGTATTCAGGGTTCTGGTCTAAATCATTCTTTTCAACAGACGGAGAAACTGAGGCAAGAGAGGCACAGTCAGTGGCAGAGGTGGGACTGGAACTTAGGTCTCCTAATTCTCAGGATGGCAGCAGTATGATACAGAAAAAGATTTTCTCAGAGTCAGAGAAACTTGATTTTATATCCCATCTCTGCCAATGACTAGCCTTATGGGTTTGAACCAGTTATTTCCCTTCTCTGAGCCTCATTTCCCCTCAATAATCATTTACAATCCCCCAAGTTGGTTTACATTCCCCATACACCCACAACATCCCCTATAGAAAAATGGGTATGTGCCTGAAGTAGTGGCACATGCCCGTAATCCCAGCAGCTCAGGAGGCTAAGGCAGGAGGATCACAAGTTCAAAGCCAGCCTCAACAACTAAGTGAGGTGCTAAGCAATTTAGTGAGACCCTATCTCAAAATAAAAATTTAAAGGGGCTGGGGTTGTGGCTCAGCAGCAGAGCACTCGCCTCGCACGTGCGCGGCCCGGGTTCGATCCTCAGCACCATGTAAACATAAATGCATTGCATTGTGTACAACTAAAGTAAATAAATAAATATTTAAAAAATTTTTTAAATGGGCTGTGGGGCTGGAGCTGTGGCTCAGTGGTAGAGCGCTTGCCTAGCATGTGTGAGGCACTGATTTCGATTCTCAGCACTGCATATAAATAAATGAATAAAATAAAGGTCCATAAATATCTAAAAAAAATTTTTAAAAAATGAGCTGGGGATGTGACTTAGTGGTTTAACAACCCTTGATTCAATCCCCAGACCCCCCCCCACACACACACAAAAGTGAGGAATTAAATGTGGTAACATTTACAAGCACCTCAGGGCATATCTTCTGGCTCATTACACGTCCTAGAGAAATATTAGTTCCCTTTACCTTTCTGATCTACAGATCTTTCCCCACCCCACACTAGTTTTTACTCATAGAAGTTCAAATAAATCACAAAGAGCAGGTTAGAGGGCCTCCTTACCTGGGATATCAGCATGGATAAAAGCTGGGGCATGCTTCCCTGGAGAGTGAACCAGCACTGCAGTTATACAATGGGCACTGGCTACCTGCAGGGTCTCATCTCTGGAGAGGAGAAACTGGAGAAAACAGGCAGGAAAAAAAAAATACCCCAGTTACACCACTGATAGAATCAGAGGACCCAGCCCCAGTGCCTCCAGGCAGGAACCTAATTCACCTCTGATCCCTCCTGTACTATATGGTACCAGGACATAGGAAAATAGATATGGATTTTGGAAAAGAATCTCTGTGACGTGCACTGATGAGAAACAGAATGAAAGCTCATAGTGTAAAATCTACCATGCCACTCAAAGAACACTAAAACCACCATCAAGTAGTACTCAAGTCTTCATTGACAAAAGTACTTTCATAGCCCTCATCTGGTTTGACATTTGCAAAAATTCTGTGACATAGAAGGGAAGGTTCCACTATGATCTTCACTTTAATGAACATATACATGGCAGGCCTGAGGAAGTTGTCTTTAGACAGGCCTGTCTGCAGGACTAAACCTGGGCTGATTAGGGAACCTGAATTTTAGGAGGGTTCCTACCACTCCCAGAACTGATGAAAGTCTGTAACTAAACCATTTGAACAAACACTGTAGTCCATGTTGAACACCTGCTTCCCTCCCAGGAGTCTGGAATTTTGGTATGTATGAGACGGAGGGTACTTTCATGATCAGCCAGACCCCAACAAAAATGCTGGGCCCTGAGATTCTAGTGAGCTTCCCTAGTAAGTAACGATTCACATGTGTTACAATTCATTGCTGGAGGAATTACATGCGCTCTCTGTGACCCCCTATAAGAGAACTCTGGAATCTTGTGCTTGGTTTACCCCAGATCCCATCCCTTGTACCTTTTCTTTCGGCTGATTTTTCTTTGTATCCTTTCACTGTAATAAATCACTACATTATGTGTAAATATATGCTGAGTCCTCCTAGCTAATCATCCCACTTTGAGGTGGTCTTAGGGACCCTTCACCAGGTTAAGTTACTTACTCCAGACTATAACACTAAGAGGTGACAAAACTAAAGCAGAAATCTAATTCAGTCATGTCCAAATATAGGAGCCTTCCCATAGATGAGACCTGCCCCATTAAAATTTTAGATCAGGTTACCCATCTACTCAAAACCTCCCAATGAATTTCCATTACTCTCTGACATTCAAACTCCTACTAGACACAACAGCCATTAGGAGGGGACCCTAACACTTCTAAAAGCAATAAAAGAATCAACTGCAACCACAGATTTTAAGTATAACATAAACTGATCTTTTGTGGGGGAATCCCTAGCAGCAAGCAGCACATATATCATCAGGAAAGGCAGAGTATGCCTGATTTTATAGCTTTGAAGGAAAAGGACCAAGTCTATTCATGTTTGGAAGAAAAGCATCTGGGGACAGCACATTTAACCCATCTCTGTCATGTTGGACTTACAAGCAGACACAACCTTTCTATTAGTGTGCAAAGAAATTTAGGTATTATTCTTTATCTTGGTCTCTTTTCTAAAGGAAATAACACATGATATTTTACATCAAGATCTTATTCGTGGGGGCTGACGTTGTGGCTCAGTGATAGAGTGCATGCCTAGCATGTGTGAGGCACTGGGTTTGAGTCTCAGCAATGTGTATAAATAAATAAAATAAAGGTCCATCCACAACTAAAAAATGCATGTACATAATACATATACATGCTGCATAATACATATATATATACATAAAGATGTTATTGATGTAAGTAAGGCAAACTGCTATTTTATGTACCATTTAATGGGTAGCTCATTCTTTTGTTTTTAATATTTTTATTTATTTGCTTTTAGTTGTACACAATGCATTTTATTCATACATGGTGCTGAGGATCGAACCCGGGTCGCCCACATGCTAGGCGAGCGCTCTACGGCTGAGCCATGATCCCAGCCTGGTAGCACATTTTCTTTTCTCTTTATTTTTAGTATTTTTTTAGACATTGATGGACTTTTATTTTATTCATTTATTTATATGTGGTGCTGAGAATCAAACCCAGTGCCTCACACATGCTCGGCAAGTGCTCTACCATTGAGCCACAATCCCAGCCCCTTCTTTTCTTTTTGTACTGGGGATTGAACCCAGGGGTGCTTTACCACCAAGCTACATTTTTTTAATATTTTTTTTTAGTTGTAGATGGATATAATACCTTTATTTATTTATTTTTATGTGGTGCTGAGGCTCAAACCCAGTGCCTCATACGTGCAAGGCAAATGCTCTACCACTGAGCTACAACTTCAGCCCCTGAGCTACATTTTTAAATTTTTGAGACAGGATCTGCCAAGTTGCTTAGGGCTTCACTAAATTGCTAAGGCTGACCTCGAACTTGCAATTCTCATGCCTCAGCCTCCTAATTATCTAGGATTACATGTGTGCACCACCACATCTGACACACATTTTCTTAAGAAAAAAAATAGTACCAATTAAACTATGATACACCATTGATGGTAAACTATCTCCCATCAAAGTTGGGCACAATGGTACACACCTACAATCCCAGCCACTCCAGAGGCTGAAGCAGGAGGATCACAAGTTCAAGGCCAGCCTCAACAACTTAGTGAGGCCCTAAGCAACTTAGCAAGACCCTGTTTCAAACTAAAAAACAAAAAGGACTGAGGATGTGGTTCAGTGATAAAGCACCCTTAGGTTAGGTCCCCAGTACAAAAAATAGATATATATATTAAAAAAAATACATATATATATATATATATATATATATATATATATATATATATACATATATATAATTACAATGACCTACCAGGGCTTCCATGACTTTCTCTGTTTAATCCCTAGCCTTATCTTGTGCCACTTCACCTCACCTCCCTCCCACTAGCCATCCCACAAGCTCCATCGGTTTCCAAAACTGTTGAGGCCTTCTCTCCCTCTGGCCTTGATTTGCTACTCCTGCCTGAAAGGCTTTTCTGCCCACTCTTCATGTCACTTCTTATTAATTCTTCAACTGTCAGCGCAAAAGTCAGCCCTTAAGAGAAGGCCTGCCTGACCACTCAACCTGTAAATGGCTTCTCCACAACTACCTCATCCCGTTATTTCCTTCACAGCACTTACCACAATCTGTAATTACTTTGGTTGTTCATTCACTTATGTAGTAATTGCCTTCCTCACTAGACTGTAAACTGTGCTAGGGCAAAAAGTTTATTTATATACCATGATGTTCCCAAAGCCTAACCTAGTCAGTGACATATCACATTAATGCCTGGTATTTGACAAAATGAAGGAATCAATATTGCAACAGCAGAAACACAAATATTGACAACCTACTCCTAAAGCATGAATTTTCGGAGAAAGTTTTGATCATCACCCAAATACAGAAAAGAACAGCATTAGACTCCGGCCATTACAAAAATGGCAAAATGAAGGTATAAAGATACATGCCAATATTATCTTTACTTAAAATTTTGATACTTATTCAACTATATATATATATTTTGGTGCCGGGGATTGAACTCAGGGCACTTGACCACTGGGCCACATCCCAGCCCTTTTTTGTATTTTATTAGAGGCAGGGTCTCACTGAGTTGCTAAGTGCCTCACCATTGCTGAGGCTGGCTTTGAACTCGTGATCCTCCTGCCTCGGCCTCCCAAGTTCTGGGATTACAGGCATGTGCCACCGCGCCCGGCCTTCATCAATATTTTTGCATTATATTTTTTGTTATGGATGGACACAATAACTTCATTTGTTTATATTTTTATATGGTGCTGAGGATTGAATGCAGTGCCTCACATGTGCTAGGCAAGCATTCTACCACTGAGCTACAACCCCAGTCTCTGCATTATTTTTATTTTTTTAAATATTATGTATCTTGATTGCTGAGTATTTTTGAGCATCCACTTAAATTATGTGCCCAATGCAAGGTCCTCCCTCACTTCCTTAGTCCCAATCCTACTGGTGGGATTATAAAATAAATTCTAATCATCCAAAGTTGCCAATGGAATAAGAGTTTCAATGTATGGACAAAGAGTAGGACCCCAGAACCACTATTTCTGTCTTTACAAAATTGTCTTGCCCCAGGAAAGTGTACTCATCGGTCTTTGCCACTGCTACCACCATGCTGCCTTGGTGCACTGTGAGGCTGCAAGACCCTTTTCTTGTCCTTGTGCACCTGGTGGACACAGGATCAAATGTCCTAACCACTTGATAACAGGAATTCCTGGATAAAAGCAGAAAAATGAATACAGGGACCTGATATAAACTTTCCTGGTTTAGATACATGGACCTGCATGGACAATTCTAGAAGCATCCCAGGGAAATAAGGAGGAGCAGTTTGCTTTGGATTTTTATCTATCCCCAACTGACCCTTCATCACTTCTGACCAGAGTACCTCCTCCTTCCTACAGAAGGAGCCCCACTGCTGGTCAATCAACCCCTGAAATCACATGAGGATATACAGCTCTGCTCCACCCTGTGCTGAGCACTGGGGAGTGAAACACCAGATTTAGGTGCTGCTCTGAAGAAGCACCAAGCCCATCAACCACAATATGGTGAGACAAGCACTGTGACAGAGGACACTTTCTGCCTAAAGGAGCCAGGGTAACAGGGAGCCCTACAGGCCTGGAGCTAAATCAGATCAACAATGAGAGAGGAAATACACTACAGGCAGAGGGAAGAGCTCCTGCACAGTACAGACAGGATGACCCAGCATGTACAGGACCAGGGAGAAGCTACTTAAGGCTGGAGTGCTGGGTTGCACAAGTAAGCTAGGCTCAAGGAGGGGCAGGGTCCAGATAAAGGGACTTTCAGTACCAAGCTGGGAAACTTATCCCTGAAACAACTGAAGTGACTTTGTTTCTGTGCTGTTAGGTATTGTCCATTTTCAGGCAGTCCAGATGTGAAGAAATAAATGCTGAGTAAGAATTTATAACAGAAAAGAATCTTGGGGCTGGGGTTGTGGCTCAGTGGTAGAGCACTTGCCTAGCACATGCACGGCCTGGGTTTGATCCTCAGCACCACGTAAAAATAAATGCATTGTGTACAACTAAAAGCAAATAAATAAATATTTTTTTTAAAAAGAATCTTATTTAGAGTCTTATAATAGCATATTTATTTTGACCAGTAAAAAACATTTTGGGGGGACTAGGGTTGTGACTCAGTGGTAGAGCACTTGCTTAGCATATGTGAGGCACTGGGTTTGATCCTTAGCACCACATAAAAATAAATAAATAAAGGTATTGTGTCCATCAACAACTAAAAATATTTTTAAAAAAATTTTTTTTGGAAGTGGATAAAGGGAGTAGTAGATGAGGACAAGCCCAGGAAGTACTTGGGTTCCACTGTTATTGAACCTAGAGACCAGGAAACACAAGACAACTACCTTTTTGAGCACCAAAGGCAGTGAGGTCTCTCCTGGTGGCCCCTCCACACTCTCAGCAGTTTCTGCCATTGCAGATTTGTTCATGATCATGGACACAAAAAGATCATACTTCAGCAGCTGCCTCAACAAACCTAGGAAGCAAAGAGGTTGAGAAGTGAGGTAAGAGGAGCTCAGGTACTCCTAAAGTACTCCCAAGATAAATCCTCAGACATTCTGGAGAAACCTCTTCAGGTCTCCATAGACATGAAGAATGGTTAGAATCCTTAAGCACCAGTTTGCTTTCTGCAACCCAGAACACTCCCACAGGGATCTAATAAGAACTTATTAAGTCTAGGCCTAAGAGTCTAGGGATTCATCAGTAAGCAAGACAAACGTAGCCCAAATCACCCTACTGAACTTCATTTCATACAGGAAAGAATAATATCAATTTCACCACAACATCATCTGTCCCCTGGCATAGCTCCTGGAACACAGCAGGAACTCAATAAATATTTTTTTATTATGTTGGGTATAGTAGCACACACCTATAATCCCAGCTACTTGGGAGGCTGAGAAAGGATGATCACAAGTTTGAGGCCAATCTGAGCAATTTAGTGATAACCTATCTTAGAATAAAAAGTAGGAAGGGCTGAGGATATAGTAAAGCACCCCTAGGTTCAATCCCCAGTACTGGGAGATGCACGCGCGCGCACACGCGCGCACACACACACACACACACACACACACACACACACACATTTGACTGAACAAATGGAGCACATGCTTCTGCAAAGGGAACAGACGTAAAAATAAGTTACATAGCCAGGTGCAGTGGTGCACACCAGTAATCCCAGCAGCTTGGGAGGCTAAAACAGGAAGATTCCAAGTTCAAGGCCAACTCAGCAACTTAGCAAGATGCTGTCTCAAAATAAAAAATAAAAAGAATGGGAATGTGGGCTGAGGCTGTGGCCCATGGTAGAGTGCTCGCCTAGCAGGTGGGAAGCACTGCGTTCAATCCTCAGCATCACATAAACATAAATAAGTAAAATAAAGTCATTGTGTCCATCTACAACTAAAAAAAATATTTAAAAAGGAAAAAAGAAGGGCTGGGAATATAGCTCAGTTGGTAGAATGCAGGCCTCTCATGCACAAGGCCCTGGGTTCAATCCCCAGAACCACAAAAAAAAAAAAAAAAAAAAAAAAAAAAGAAAGAAAGAAAGAAAGAAAGAAAAAAAAAAAAAAAAAAGGAACAAAAGAGCGGGGTATGTAACTCCATAGTAGAGTATCTCTGGGTTAAATTTCTTAGTACCCCCCACCACCAAAAAAATGTCACACAAAGTTGAGCACTGTGGTGCACACCTGTAGTCCCAGCTACTCAGGAGGCTGAGGCAGAAGGATTGCTTAAGCCAGGAGTATAAAGGCTAGCCTGGGCAACATAAAACAACCATCTCAAAACAAATAAAAAATAATAATGAGTCACACAAATGATTACTTAACAATTGTGATGAATGATACAAATGAAGAATAGCCAGACTTATGAAAATGTATACAGGAGGATATAATTAAGTGTAGGGATCAATAAAGCCTTCACCAGCAAGTTAAAGTTGAGCTGGAAGGATAAGTAAGTGAAACTATGTGAAGGGGGAAAGTGGAGGCAACAACATTCCAAAACTAAAAAAAAGCCACAGTGGCTGAAAAAAGTAAAAAAGTCCAGAAATGATGATTGAGAAGACATTATACTATAAAAGCCCCTATAAGCAATGTTAAGGATTCTGATCCTTATGCTGGAAATCATGGGAAGCCACCAAAGCATTCTGCATAATACATAATTTAATTGACAGGTGAGCAAACACTGCTTGTTAGAATATTAAAAATTAAGGGCTGGGATTGTGGCTCAGCGGCAGAGCGCTCACCTAGCACGTGCGCGGCCCGGGTTCGATCCTCACCACCATGTACAAATAAACGCATTGTGTACAACTAAAGCAAATAAATAAATGTTTTTTTTAAAAAAATTAATACTAAATATGATGGGGAACAAAAGCTCAGAGGACTGTAGGGAATGGGGGAAGCATCTGATCCAGCCTGAGGCCTTGGGGAAGGCTTCTGGAAAGAGAAGATTTCTGAACAAATCTTGAGAGATGAGAACCTGGACCAACAGCCAACTTCTGGGGTAGGAAAAAGAATATACAAAGGCAAGAGATTCTGGTGTGTTCCTGGAGAAACATTTGGTTTAGAAAGGCTGTTGTGAGGGCTGGGATTGTGGCTCAATAGTAGAGCACTTGCCTAGCACATGTGAGGCACTGAGTTCAATCCCTAGAACTACATAAAAATAAAATAAGGGTATTGTGTCCATCTACAACTAAAAAAAAAATGTTAAAAAAAAAAAAAGAAGAAGAAGAAGAAAGGCTGTTGTGAGTGCAGAGCAAGGAGAGGGATAAGCTCGATAAGGATTAAATCACAAAGAGCTTAGAAGGATCTCAGATTTTAAGGATAAATGAATAATATAATATATAACAGATTATCACCCCCTCAGTACTTAATGGTTCAAAGGATGTGACTGCACACCTATCTGTGGGTCAAGGACAAAAAGGAGAGGCTCCAGATAAGTGGTGGTATTTAAAACAGGAATTCCCAGCTGATGAAACTGAGACTTCCCTCTGCTATGCACTGGCTAGCTTGGGGACTGGCCAGGGCCTCAATTTAGGGCCCTTACTTGCCTACTTCAGCTCTAATATGCCTAATTCCAAGATACCATTTAGGTGCCCTTACCGGGGGTTGAACTCAGCGGCACACACTGGGCCACATCCCCAGCCCTTTTTTGTATTTTATTAGAGACAGGGTCTCACTGAGTTGCTAAGTGCCTCGCCATTGCTGAGGCTGGCTTTGAACTCGCGATCCTCCTGACTCAGCCTCCCAAAGTGCTGGGATTACAGGCGTGCGCCACCGCGCCCGGCTTAGGTGTTATCCTGATGCACCTCTGTGCCAGCACTCATCTCAATGGACTGTCCATGTCTGTCTTCCACACTGGTCTATGAGCTTCCCAAGGACAGAAGTTGGCTCTTATACATTTGTGACCTCAGAGCCCAACACAGAGCCTGATGCAGAACAAATGCTCACTATATATGGTTGGACTGTTCATAACAGAGCTCTTAACCCAAATTGTGAAAAACCGTCATCACTCATAGACTATGCTTTTCCCTATAGCTCCTGCTCTGAAATAGACCCTCATTTATTCACCAATCACATCTTCTTTAAGAAAAATTTGAAAACTGGGGTTAGGGGTATAGCTCAGTAGTAGAACACATGCTTAGCATGTACAAGGCCCTAAGTTCAATCCCCAGCACCAAAAAAATAAAATGGAATAAAATATGGAAGCTTCCTTCTCAGAAGCATCTAGTAGTTATTTTGTATTTATGTAAATAAGTAATAGAACAGAAGCTGGAAGCTGGTACAGAGGCTCCTAAAGAGCCTTGAAGAAGAAGCAGAGAAAACTGGACTCTACCCTGGAGTCTAGGAGATTTTTCTGGCTAGGAAAGTGACTATATAGTGGATACAAGGTGCAGAGTCTCAAGATTAACTTGGCAGCAAGTATAGGATGCACCAAGATAGGCAGTAAAGACCCAAAGCAGAAAAACTGTTGTCCCACTTTCCTTCCTCTTTTTCTCCCAAAGGCAACATTCTTAAGATGCCACACTGACTCTAGGCATTTTTCACAGTCTATGCATCTTACCTCCAAACTCCTGGATTCTACCTTTTGCATAAGAGCAAATTCCCCACAACTAGAGCACCCAATATCCTAAATCCTCAGGCAAAACCTCAGAAACTCTTTCTTTTTTCTCCAACTCCATGTCTCACCCAAGCAGTTGATCTGGAGCTCCTTAGTCTGGGCACGTTCCAGGGTAGAAAGAAAGAGAGGACACAGCTTCTCCCGGAAATGGCCTGAAAGCATCTCAGCGGCCACGGGTGTGAGAAGTAGAGCTTCCCATAGAGGTAACAGACAGAAGCTTGGACCCCTTCATTGGGGTATACCAAGCCTCTCAGCAGGTGCTCCATCAGGCCACCTGTCCAGAAAGTAATCAAAGAGCAGGGAGAAATCAATCCCACATTGTCAACTGCCACATGAAACTCCAAACTCTTATTCCTAATGAGGCAATTCCCTATAACCACCCCCCACCCACAATAAATGCTTTCTGGGTGCTTCATCAAGAGAAAATCAAAAAGAAAACAAAACAGAAAGCAAAGTTCAGACAAGTTAAGAAATGTATCCTTGGATAGATCCTCCATAAGATATTTATTTTCATTTCAATGATAAAAAAAAGAAGTGCTTCCGTATTCCAGAATTCTTTCCTCCTTCCACTCAAAAGGAAGTAGTAGGTATTAGTTTATGTTAAAAGAATGAATGTAGGGCTGGGATTGTGGCTCAGCGGCAGAGCGCTTGCCTCGCACATGTGCGGCCCGGGTTCGATCCTCAGCACCACGTAAACATAAATGGATTGCATTGTGTACAACTAAAGTAAATAAATAAATATTAAAAAAAAAAGAATGAATGTACTTGCCTGAGGCCAGATTTTAAAAATTGACCTCTTTCAAACTGTCCAACTTGAAGCACATTTTGCAGATGCAGAAACTAAAGGCTAGAGAATGAAAGTAATGACTTTCCAGGTGAACACAGTGAGTGGGCCACCCAGATTGGCAGTATGACCAAAGCAGGCAAAGGGGTAGGGACTGATCTTCCCCATAGGTCACTCACCATGTTCCATTACAAGCTTTTCTGCCAAGGCAGGGATGCTATCCACCAACTTGCCAAGAAGAGTCAGTGTGGCCAGGCTGCCTCGCATGGAGGGCATGCTACACAGCTACAGAAAAGTGAACACACTCCGCTGTCAATTAGGATCAGGACAGACTGCCCACAAAAACTGATGGTGCCCTACCCACCCCAATGCCTGTATCATACACATCTCTCATTACAAGTGGCATTTTTAGCTAAGTGTCCATCTCCTTCATTAAACTAGGAACTCCTAGAGGAAAGACACTGACTTGAATTCCTCTCAGAGTCCTTAGTACATATATAGCTCAGTAATTGTTTATTAAGCTGAATTAAAATTAGCAAATATTGGAATGGAGTTGTAGCTCAGTGGTAGAGTGCTTGCCTAGCATGTGTGAGGCACTGGGTTCAATTCTCAGCACTACATATAAATAAATAAATAAATAAAGGTCCACTAACGACTAAAAAATTTTTAATATTTTTTAAAAATTAGCAAATATTGCTTCCTATAGAACCAAAAACAAGGGTGAATGCTGGGAATGTCATAAAGACAATGTTCAGTGCAGAAATAAAATGATAATAAAACAATAAAATTATCATCAGCATTACTATGCTACTAATATTGAGCAATCTGTGTGCCAGACACAATACTTGATGCTTTATGGTGGGAGTCAACAGTATATATTTCACCTTTCCTACTGACTAGCTGTACCACTTTGGGCAAGATTCCTAATTTCTCTATTAGAAAATAATAAATAGCACCACCTTCATAGGGTTGTTGGTAGGAAGAGATAAGTTTTTGCATGTAAAGCACCTAACACCTGGGTGTGGTGGCACACAAATGTAATCCCAGTGACTCCAACAGGAGGATTGCAAGTTCAAGGCCAGCCTCAGCAACTTAGCGAGACCCTGTCTCAAAATAAAAATTAAAAAGTACTGGGGAGCTGGGGTTGTGGCTCTGTGGTAGAGTGCTTGCCTAGCAAGTGTGAGACACTGGGTTCGATACCCGGCACCACATAAAAAATAAATAAATAAAAAATAAAGATATTCTGTCAATGTACAACTAAAATAACTACTAAAAAAAAAAAAAGTACTAGGGATGTTCAATCACCAGTACCAAAAATAAATAAATGAATGAATAAATCATCTAACAGTGCCTAGTATATAGAAAGTGCTCAATAAATGGGGGCTGGGGCTGGGGGCTGCCTGGTATGTGTGAGGCACTGGGTTTGATTCTCAGGACCATGTATAAATAAATAAAATAAAGCTCCATCAACAACTAAAAAAAAAAAATCCAATCCAAATACAATTAAAAAAAAAAGTGCTCAATAAATGTTAAATGGCATACTCATGATGATAAGTACCAATCTAAGCAATTATAAATTTAATCTGATTTATTACTAATCACAAAGTAATTACAATAATTTAAATATAATTTATAATTAAACTTTGCTCTTGATGGTGTTAAGATGAACATTTATATTTTGCAAAATAAATAAAAAGTGACTTAGGCTGGGAAAGTGGCTCAGTGGTAGAGCGCTTGCCTAGCATGTGTGAGGCACTGGGTTTGATTCTCAGCAGCACAAAAAAATAAATAAATCAAATAAAGTTATTGTGGGGCTAGAATTGTGCTCAGCAGTAGAGCACTTGCCTAGCATTGTGTGCAGCCCTGGGTTCAATCCTCAGTACCACGTAAAAATAAACAAATAAAATAAAAGGTATTGTGTCCAACTACAACTAAAAAATAAATAAATAAAAATAAAGTTATTGTGTCCATTTAAAAATAAATTAAAGCCGGGCGTGGTGGCGCACGCCTGTAATCCCAGCACTTGGGAAGCTGAGGCAGGAGGATCGGGAGTTCAAAGGTAGCCTCAGCAATGGCAAGGCACTTAGCAGCTCAGTGAGACCCTGTCTCTAATAAAATACAAAAAAGGGCTGGGGATGTGGCCCAGTGGTCGAGTGCCCCTGAGTTCAATCCCTGGTACCAAAAAAAAAAAAAAAAAAAAAAAAAATTAAAAATTAAAAAGTGAGCTGGGCGCGGTGGCGCACGCCTGTAATCCCAGCACTTTGGGAGGCTGAGACAGGAGAATCGCGAGTTCAAAGCCAGCCTCAGCAATGGCGAGACACTTAGCAACTCAGTGAGACCCTGTCTCTAAATAAAATACAAAAAAGGGCTGGGGATGTGGCCCAGTGGTCAAGTGCCCCTGAGTTCAATCTCCGGTACCACAAAAAAAAAAAAAAAAAAAAAAAATTAAAAAGTGACTCTAATATTATTCCTCAGTCTTAAACATAATACAAAAAATTGCTATTTATCTTTTATTATGTTGATGAAAACATGCCCATTTAATACTTACCTTAGAAGCTGATAAAAGCAAATGCCTTCAGACAAAGAAATGTACACAATTCAAAGCCAAATAAAAACACTAAACCAAAATATAGTAAACATATTTCCCTGATAAATACAGCAAGGAAATCTGTATGGTATTTAGGAAGATAAGAAGTCAGCCGGGCGCGGTGGCGCAGAATGGGTCAGGAGGATCGCGAGATGAGCTGGCGAGGTGCCAGTGAAAGTCTCTAATAAAAATACAAAAAAGGGCTGGGGAAGGGGAGTGCCCCTGAGGGTACTTCACCTCACCTCATGGAAATAGCACTCGGCAAATTGAAGGGAGAGGAATTCCTCAGAAGCTGCAAAGAATGTTAAAACAGAATCAGAAGCCCCAGACCCTAGCTCTGGCTCTTTCTTCCATCAACTCAGTGACCTTAAGCGAGTCCCTTTTCCCTTTTGGATTTCAATCTCCCCATCTATTCAAAAAAGGGATTGGGGACTGGGGTTGTGGCTCAGTGGCATAGCACTCCCCTAGCATTTGTGGGGCACTAAATTCGATCCTCAACACCACATAAAAATAAAATAGATACTGTGTCCACCTAAAACTAAAAAATTAAATATTTTTTTAAAAAGGGATTGGATCAGCTCTGACAGAAGTTGAGGAATCTGAGGTGCCTCAAAAACCCACAACTTTATGGATACAGTGACTCACACCTGTAATCCCAGCAGCTTGGGAGGCTGAGGCAGGAGGATGGCAAGTTCAAAGCCAGCCTCAACAACTTAGTGAGGCCCTAAGCAATTTAGCAAGACTCTGTCTCAAAATAAAGAATAAAAAAGGCTGGGGATGTGGCTCTGTGGTTAAATGCCCCTAGGTTCAATCCCCAATACTAAAAAAAAAAAAAAAAAAAAAATACCCACAGCAGTATACTGACCTCTTTGTGGCACTTATCCAGCAGGCAATGGACAGTCTGCTCCTGCTTCAGCTGTGTCACAAGCTGGATGAGAACTGAGGAGACATGATAGTAATACTGAGCAGAACTCACCCCTAACGTTAAATGCCCCTAGGTTCAATCCCCAATACTAAAAAAAAAAAAAAAAAAAAATACCCACAGCAGTATACTGACTCTAGTGGCACTTATCCAGCAGCAATGGTCAGTCTGCTCCTGCTTCAGGTGGCTGGGAGAACTGAGGAGACATGATGTAATACTGAGCAGAACTCACCCTAACTCAGAATTCACCTCTCACAACTACTCTAGAGTCAGTGTAGGGGGCTGGGGTTGTTGCTCAGTGATAGAGTGATATATGTGAGGCACTGGGTTTGATCTCTCAGCACCACATAAAAGTAAATAAAATAAAGATATTGTGTCCATCTACTTGAAAAAAAGTCAGTGTAGGGCAGAGACTTGCTTGGTTTAAGTGTCTTTTCTATTTCTGCCATTAAACTATGAGTGTACACGCAAACTAAGGATTTCAGGCTCCTTCGTTGTTTTATATGAATGGTTTTCAACTCAGGCTGCACATCAGAAATACCTAGGAAGCTTTAAAAAATATATACTAATGTCTAGGTCCCAGCCCAGACCAATTAAATTAGAATTTCTAAGAAAAAAAGCCCAATTATCTTTATATTTTAAACATGAAGAACTACAGACACACACTTGAATATATATTTAAATATTTTATAATATACTTCTATATTTATATTATGCACTTTAATAGTTTAAAAAAATTTTTGCTAGTGACTTGGGAGGCTGAGGCAGGAGGATTACAGGTTTGAGGCTAGCCTAAACAATTTAGCAAGGCCCTAAGCAACTTAGTGAGACCCTGTATCAAAATTAAAAACAAAAAGGGCTGGGAATGTAGCTCTGTAATCAAGCGCCCCTGGATTCAATCCCCAGTACCAAAAAAAAAAAAAAAAAGTTTTCTAATATAAAATTGACATACATTTCTAAAGTTCTCCAGGTAAGTCTCTTACTTTTTATTGATATTGATTTGTTTGTTTTTGGTACCAGGGATTGAACCCAGGCGCACTTAACCACTGAGCCACATCCCCAGCCCTTTTTATTTTGAGACAGGGTCTCACTGAGTTGCCTAGGGCCTTGCTAAGTTGCTGAGGCTGGTTTTGAACTCAAAATCCTCCTGTCTCAGCCTCCTGAGCTGCTGGGATTACAGGTGTGTGTGCCACCATGCCAGGCAGGTAGGTATCTTATGAAGCCAGAGTTAAAAACTACTACTTTATATTACTTCTATTTTTTTCCTTCCTCAGAGTCTGCTCCTTTATATACTAAAAAAAAAAAAAATGCCAATTATTATTATTTCTCAGCTTCAAATCTACCCTTCTATATAATCATTTGTGGTGTTTCTACTAGTGTCTTGGAGAAGTGGAGAGGAGACTGGCTCCTCCAGGCTGAAAAGCTGCTAACAAAATTCAGCAGCTGCTGTGGAAAGTTTCTGTCACTGCCAGATAAAGCAGCAGCTTTCTAGGTACTACTCCCAGAAACAGAAAGTGAGCAGGAAGCAAACAGGAACCATGAGGAAATAGCAAGTCCCTCTCCTTCTGCCCTTGCAGGCTCCCTCTAGTGCCTGCCACCTCAGTAAAGTTCTTGGGGTCTAATTATGTTCATGCAGGCTATTCTGGCACCAGCAAAAAGCAGATGGCAGCAAGATTATAACCCTATTCAAGTGTGTCCCTGAAATAAAATGAAGAAGGGTAATCCCGACCCCAGTGGTCAGAACTTCAAGTGGTTCATATGTTGTCTGGGCTGAGAGATGTTCAGAAGTACATACAGGCCACATTGATTTATGGGAAGCTGCTGTTTGGCTGGCTGGTCATGGACTTGGGGAAGACAGACTTGGTGGCAATGAGGTCTGAGAAAGGAGATGGACCTTTCAGAGTGGGAAAAAAATATGAAGATATTTGTGTCCTATGTGAATATTCCCTAAGGAATATCTACTACAGAAGAAGTTTTGTTTTGTTGTTACTGGGCATTGAGCCCAGGGGCACTTAACCACTGAGCTACATCTCCAGTCCTTTTTATTATGTTGGGACAGGGTCCCACTAAGTGCCTGGGTTAGCATGGAGTTTGCTATTCTCCTGCCTCAGCCTCCCATGTCACCTGGATTAGAGGCATGCACTGCTGTGCCCAGCAACTACTACAGAGGAGGTTCTGAACAATCAGGTAGACAAAGTGGCACAGGTTATGGATGTCAGTCCTCCTGTTTCCCTAGCTACCTCATGGTTCATTCATGAGGTATGAATTCAAGTACCAAGTGGCTATGGTGACATAATTGAAAGCTATGTAGTCTCAACAACCTGAATTTCCTCTCATCAAGGCTTTGATTACTGCTACTATGGTTTGCTTAAATGGCCCTCAGCAGAGATCTATATGAAGCCCCCAATATGGTACCATTCACCATGTGAGGAGAAGAGCCAATCACGTGGTGTCAGGTGGATTATGCTATAGCCTTTCCATCATGGAGGGGCACAGATTTGTGCTCACTGGAATAGAGGTGTATTCTGAATATGGGTTTGTCTTCTCAAGCCATAATACTTCTGCCAGTAACACATCTGTAAACTTAAAAGTTTACTTGGAATACCTTGTTCACTCTTAACATATTCCACACAATATCACTTTGGTCAAGGAACTCACTTCACAGTAAGAGAAATGCAGCAAGGTGCTCATACCATGAAATCCATTGATCTTGTCCCATATTCCATTACCAGAACCAACCAGCCTAACAGAATGTGGAAAGGCTCTGAAGAAAGCTATGGCACTAATTGGAAGATATCTGAAAAGATTGGTTTCTATTTTACATGAGATATATGCCTTGAATCAGTAATCAACATAAGGTGCTGTCTTCCCCACAGCAGAATACATGGGGCAGGGAATCAATGGGTGAAGTGAGATCACTTCTCCTGGTATAACACTTAATAATCCATTGTAGAATTTTTTTTTTATCAGGTTAGCTATTTTTTTATCAGGTTAGCTGTTAGGGCTTCCATGATGCCATATAAAACACCACAGACAGGGTAGCTTAAACTATATAAGTTTATTTGTCTCACAGTTCTGGAGGCACCCAAGATCAAGTTACAGCAGATCTAGTTACTTCTAAAGCCACTCTCCTGGGCTTGCAGATGCCTGACTTCTCACTGTGTGCATGTGTACGACTTGTGTCTTTGTGTGTTCAAATTTCCTCTTCTTATAAGGATACCAGTCAAATTGGACTAGGGCCCACCTTAATGGCCTCATTTTAACCTATCACTTCTTTAAGGACCCTGTCTCCCCATACACTCACATTCTGAGGTATACTCACATTATGGGAGTTAGGGCTTTAACATATGAGTTTTTGGGGTAACAGAATTCAGCCTACAACCTATCCTATTCCACAACTTTGAAATCTGTTAGTGTAAAGCTCTTAGTTCCTCGGGGAAGGATGCTTCCACGAGAGGACACACAATGGTTTCATTAAATTAGAAGTCATAGCCGGGCGTGGTGGTGCACGCCTGTGATCCCAGCACTTGGGAGGCTGAGGCAGGAGTTCAAAGCCAGCCTCAGCAATGATGAGGCACTTAGCAACTCAGTGAGACCTTGTCTCTAATAAAAAACAAAAACAAAAACAAAAAGGCCTGGGGATATGGCCCAGTGGTCAAGTGCCACTGAGTTCAATCCCCAGAACAAAAAAAAAAAAAAAAAATTAAAAAATTAGAAGTCGTAACTATCATCTGGCCATTTCAAGATCCTTACACCAATAGGTTAAAGAAGGGATCATTCTAGTACCTGGAGTAATTAATCTCAAAAACCACAGGGAGGGGTAGGGTTGTGGCTAAGCAGTAGAATGCTTGCCTGGCATGTGTGAGGCACTGGATTTGATCCTCAGCTCCACATAAAAATAAATAAATAAAATAAAGATATTGTGTCCATCTACAACTAAAAAAAATTTTTTTTAAAAAGAAAGAAAACCATAGGAAAACTTTGTTTCTACAAACAAGGGCAAGAAGGATTATGTCTGCAACCAGGGATGATCTAAGTTAAGGAAAAATTTTAGCAATCAAAAAAGGCAGGGCCAGGGCCAGGGCCGGGCATGGTGATGCAGGCCTATAATCCCAGCAACTTGGGAGGCTGAGGCAGGACGATCCCAAGTCCAAGGCCAGCCTCAGCAACTTAGTAAGACCCTGTCTCAAAACAAAAATGGCTAAGGATTTAGCTCAGTGGTAAAGTGCCCCTAAGCTAGCTATATCCCCAGCCATTTTTATTCCCAGAAATAAATAAATAGATAAATGGCAGAGCCACTGAAGATTCAGACCTTTCAGAAATAAAGTTTTTGGGTTACCCAATCAGGTAAATATCCTGACCAGTTAATAACCTGGCTGAAGGCAAAGGAAAGATAGAATTTGTATCATTAACAAGGAAATTATAAATATTAACCACACACTTGTAACTACTTATAGAAATGATTATAGTAACTTTTTGTGTGTGAATATTAACTATTTATTATTTTTCTTCTTTTTTTTTTTTTAATTTTGGTGTGGGGATTGAACCCAAGGGTGCTGTGCCACTGAGCTACATCCTCAGCCCTTTTCATTTTACTTTGAGATTGCAGGTGTGGGATTATAGGTATGTGCCAATGTGCCCAGTTCCTCTTTTCCTTCTTATTTCTAAAAGTTTTGTTGGAGTATAACTTTGAAATGTAGTCTTTAGGTAATAGAATATACAGATGGAACTATGACTGAATTTGAAAATAATTGTCATGGCCCAGAAATGTATCTTATGATGGATTCATTTATATATCCAGGAATTAAAATTATTATTATTGGAACTTTTCATCCCCTTATATTGGAGATAGTGAAGTGGCTTTGTTTGTAAGAAGTATATGTATAAAGAACAGTAGCAGGGGCTGGGGTTGTGGCTCAGCGGTAGAGCGCTCGCCTAGCACGTGCGCGGCCCGGGTTCCATCCTCAGCACCACGTAAACATAAATGCATTGCATTGTGTACAACTAAAGCAAATAAATAAATATTTAAAAAAAAAAAAAAGAACAGTAGCATCTCAATAGGTAGAAACAGAGGTCTCGTGGTTCTAAAGGAGTTCAAATATGAGCAGAAGGGGTGTGGACACCAAGTAGCCAAAGAGATGAACAGAGCCAATTATTAAGCTATTGTCTTTGAGCTCCAAAGCCACCAGTGGTAATCAGCTTTCCATCCCTGTAACAAATAACTGAGAAAAAAACAACTTAAAAGAGGAAAGATTTGTTTTGGCTCATGGTTTCAGACATTGAAGTCTATAGTCCCTTGGTTCTGTTGTTTCTGGGTCTATTGTAAGGCAGTACATCATAGCAGAAGAGCATGGTGAAGGAAAGCAGCCAGAAAGCAGTGTGTGTGAGTGTGTGTATGTGTGTATGTATGTGTGTGTGGGTGTGGGTGTGGGTGTGGGTGAGAGAGAGAGAGAGAGAGAGAGAAGAGAAGAGAAGAGAAGAGATACCCTTCAAGAACACACCCCCATGACCTACTTTCTCCAACTAGGCTGCATCTCCTAAAGTTTCCACTACCTCTCAGTAGTACCACTGAAAGGGTACAAGCCTTCAATACATGAGTCTTTGGGGGACATTTTAGATCCAACCTACAACATTCTACCCCTGGCCCCAAAAGGTTAATGCCCACCAAACAATACAAAATGCATTCAGTCCATCTCTAAGAGTCTCCACAGACTTAACAGTTCCATCATTGTTCAAAAGTTGAAGTCCAAAGTCTCCTCTGAAACTCAAAACAAACTCCTGAGAATGCCTGTAAAAATCAAAAAACAAGCTGGGCATGGTAGAACACACCTGCAATCCCAATAACTTGGGATGTTGAGACAAGAGGATTGCAAGTTCAAGGCCAGCGTAGGCAACTTAGCAAGACCTTTTCTCAAAATTAAAAAAAAAAAAAAATTATCCAGGCACAATGGCACATGCCTGTAATCCCAGCAACTACAAAGGCTGATGCAGGAGGATCATGAGTTCAAAGCCAGTCTTAGCAGAAGTGAGGCAACAAGCAGCTCAGTGAGTTGCTGTCTGTAAATAATATACAAAATACGGCTGGGGATGTGATTCAGTTGCCAAGTGCTCAATCCCCAGTACCCCCCAATATTTTAAAAAATTAAGAAAGGACTGAGAATGTAGCTCAGTAGTAGAACCACCTGGGATCAATCACCAGTACCAAAAAAAAAAAATTAAAAACAAGTTGTATAATTCCAACATGCAATGGTATAGGGAAAACACTCCAATTCCAAAAGGCAGGAACAGAATAATAAGGAAGGAACAGACCAAAGCAAGACCAAATCCCAGCATCAGAGCACACAGGTGACATGATGTGAACACCAGAGGGCTTGGACAGCCTGCCCCTACAGCTTTGCCAGCTACAGCCAATATGATCACTTATTTGGGCTGGCTCTGGTCATTGTCTGCAGCTTTCCTTAGCAGATATTTCATGTTCTTGGCCTATCTAATTTGCTGGGGTCCCCACTGCAACTTCTACTTCTCTCTGTGTCTTCATATACTACCCTCTCAGGGGATGCCTGGGGTACTCCAACCCTGCATATACTGCCTAGCCTCCCAGGCTTTCCTTTGAAATCCAGATGGAATCCCAGTAACTCTTGCATTCTTCATGCCTGCACCACATGGATGACATCAGTGTCTGATGCCAGAAACAGCAGTAGCCAGACCCCCTTGGACCACGACTGCAGCAACCTCTGAGTGCCTGGATGGCTGAGTATGATAAAAGAAATCCTGAGGAAACAACTTTCTATGAGGCCCTGAAAGAAAGGCACTCCAGTGCTCTCTTACTGAAGCAAAGCCTTTCAAAGAAGTTTAAACTTTACACCCTTGAATCTGTGATGGGTGGGATCTGGTTAATTCCAGAGATGCTCTCAAGGCATCTTTCCTGTTGTTCTGGTGCAAAGTACTTGGCTTCCTTTAAACAGTGCTAATCTCTTCAGTAATGACACCTTCCTTGGCCTTAGCTTTACAAGCACTTCTTTTCTGGCCAAACTGCAAGTTTTTCAAATCATTCTACTCTGTTGTTTGCTCTTGACTCTCACATTAAATCTGAATAAAGCTAGCAAAACCCATGCTACCACCTGAATGCTGTGCTGTCTTGAAATTTCCTCTACCAGACTAATTAGTCCATCATCGTTAAACTCAGCCTCACATAGTCTCAGGGCATGAACAAAATATAAACAAGTTCTTTTCCATAGTGTAACTCATATAGCCTCCACTCCAATTCCCAATGGAGTCCTCATTCCCATCTTAAAATCTCATGAGCCCTCTTTACTGTCTGCATTCATATGTGCCTTCTGATCTTCAAAGCTCACACCAGAATCTTTCATTCAGTTCTGCTTACATTTTAGGGCTTCTCTATCCTGCACCTTTCCAAACTCCTCCCAAAACATCAGTCCCAAAGGCTTCTGAATCACATGGTCAGGTATAGTCACAGCAAACACCTCACTTCTGGTACCAATTTTGTGTTATTAAGCTTTCTATTGCTATGACAAAAGACCCGATAAAATCAACTTAAGCTAGGAATGGTGGAGCACGCCTGTAATCCCAGCACTTGGGAGGCTGAAGCAAGAGGATCGCAAGTTCAAAGCCAGCCTCAGAAATTCCAAGGCACTGAGCAACTCAGTGAGACCCTGTCTCTAATAAAAATACAAAAAAAGTGGGGAGGCTGGAGATGTGGCCCAGTGATCGAGTGCCCCTGAGTTCAATCCCCAATTCCAAAAAAAAAAAAAAAAAAAAATCAACTTAAAAGAGATAAAGGATTTATTTATTTGGTTCATAGTTTTGGAGATTTCAATCCAGAGCTGGGGATGTGGCTCAGTGGTATAGCACTTTCTTGACATGTGTGTGAGGCCATGGGTTTAATGCCCAGCACCATCAAAAAAAAAAAAAAAGTCAGATTTAAATCCATAGTCACTTGGCTCCTTTGTTTCAGGGCCTGGGGTGAGACAGGACACCATGGTGGAAAGCAATGGCAGAGAAAAACTGTTTATCCCATTGCAGCCAGGAAGCAGACTGAAAGACAGCAAGAAAGGAGGAAGGGACAACATAAACCCTTCAAGGACATGCCCCCATGACCTACTTCCTTCAATTAGGCCCCATCTCCTAAAATTTGTACTACCTCCCAAATAGTGTCACCAGCTGGGACCAAGCCTTCAACATATGAGCTTTTGGGGGACATTCCAGATCCAAATTATGATACCATCCTTCTATACTTCTCTTTGGGATACTGGAGCTGAAACTGCAAACCACATTTCTTTGCTAGCTGGCCCCCATGAAGTTCTGCCAACAGGCAATAGAAAGAGATGGCAAGTTGTAGGAAAAGGGGACCTACTCCTTCCTCTTTGTTTCCTCTGGCTTTACTATTTGTTACTGTCTGCTTCCCAGTGCTATAAGTATTGCCCTAACACTTCCTTATTCAGGCAATATCACTGCCTTCCCACAACAACAGCTGAATACAGTTTGTAGTTCTTCCAAAACCACCTTCATTTCAACCCTCTTCCCCTAGATATATCCCTATCATCTGGTGAGTGCCCCTCCTCAGAGGGCTGGGTCCCAGGCTCATGGATCCTTCCTCCAAACTCAAAGACCAGGCTGCATCCAAGTATTATCCCCTGCTCAGAGGTCTGAGTTTCATATATGGGACCTCTCCTCCACACTTTTGGGTTTTAATAGTCTCTTCTCTTTGCTTTCCCAGCCTCAGGGGTAGAAGCAGCTTTCTGTAATTGCTAAATCCATGAAAACTTGGTTGTTTTGTTTTTGCCTCTTCAGTTATCTATTTAACAATCCAACAATCCTTTGAAGTATTTCCCCCCCTGTTAAAAATAACTGGTATGGGGGGCTGGTGTTGTGGCTCAGCGCTCGCCTAACACGTGTGCAGTCCTGGTTTGATCCTCAGCACCATGTAAAAATAAAGGCATTGTGTACAACTAAAAACAAATAAATAAATATTTTTTTAAAAAAACTGGTATTTTTAGGGGCTCGGGTTGTAGCTCAATAGTGGAGCACTTGCCTTGCACAACATTAAAAAATAAATAAAAAAGGTATTGTGTCCATTTACAACTGAAAAAACATTTTTAAAAATAACTGGAATGGGCTTGTCATGGTGGCACATGCCTGTAGTCCCAGCAGCTCCGGGCACTGAGGCAGGAGGAACACGGGTTCAAAGCTAGCCTCAGCAAGAGCAAGGCGCTAAGCAACTCAATGAGACCCTGTCTCTAAATAAAATACAAAATAGGCTGGGGATGTGGCTCAGTGGTTGAGTGTCCCTGAGTTCAATCCCCAGTACCATCCCCCAAAAAAATAATAACTGGTATGGTTCCTGGATCCTAAACAGTATAGTTCTCTCTTTGCAAGACTCCACCCACCCAAATGTTCTTGCCTTCTTTCTCTATGGCCCCTTTATAAGTTAACATATTCACTTCCACAGATTTAATCACTGTCTGTGTTCACACAAAGTTCAATAAACTAATGTGAAATGCAAAAATAAAAAGAGTTATGCTGGGGATGTAGCTCAAACATGGTAGAATGCTTGCCTAGCACATACAAAGCCACAGATTCAATCCCTAACATGGCAAAAACAAACAAAAAAGTTTAGTACCATGCCCTTATAATAGCGCTCATCACAAGAATTAGTATCAAGAATTAATGAATGGGATAGATTCAAACTAAAAAGCTTCTTCTCAGCAAAAGACACAATCAGTGAGGTGAATAGAGAGCCAACTAATTGGGAACAAATATTTAATACATGCACATCAGACAGAGCACTAATTTCTAGAATATATAAAGAACTCAAAAAACTTAACACCAAAAAAACAAATAACCCAATCAATAAATGGGCCAAGGAACTGAACAGACACTTCTCAGAAGAAGATATACAATCAATCAACAAATACATGAAAAAAGGCTCAACATCACTGGCAATTAGAGAGATGCAAATCAAGATTTCATTTTACTCCAGTCAGAATGGCAGCTATTAAGAACTCAAACAATAATAAATGTTGGAGAGGATGTGGAAAAGGCACACTCATACATTGCTGGTGGGACTGAAAAATGGTGCAACCATTATGGAAAGCAGTATGGAGATTTCTTGGAAAACTGGGAATGGAACCACCCTATGACCCAGCCATCCCACTCCTGGGTCTATTCCCAAAGGACTTAAAAACAGCATATTATAGTGACATTGCCACTTCAATGTTTATAGTAGCACAATTCACAATAGCTAGATTGTGGAACCAACCTAGATGTCCCTCAGTAGATGAGTGGATAAAGAAAATGTGGTATATATACAAAATGGAATTTTACTCAGCAATAAAAGAGAATAAAATAATGGCATTTGCAGGTAAATGGATGAAGTTGGAGAATATAATGCTAAGTGAAGTTAGCCAATCTCAAAAATCCAAATACTGAATGTTTTCTCTGATATAAGGAGGCTAGTTCATAGTGTTGTTGGATGGGGGTACACAGGAGGATTAGAGGAACACTAGAATGGACAAAGAGAAGGGAGGGGAAGGGAGGGAGCAATAGGGGAGGGAGGGGGAAAAAAGAAAAAAAAGAAAAGGTAGTTGAATGAGATGGATATCATTATCCTAAATGCATGATTGAAGACCTGAATGGTACGAAATACTTTGTATACAAATAGTTGTATGTAAAAAGATGCTATATATGTGTACTATGAATTGTAATACATACTACTATTATAAACAAAAATAAAAAATAATGGCATTCACAGGTAAATGGATGAAGTTGAAGAATATAATGCTAAGTGAAGTTAGTCAATTTCAAAAATCCAAATACCAAATGTTTCTTCTGATATAAGGAAGGAAGCAGATTCACAGTGGTGTTGGGTGTCGACTTTGGGTACATAGGAGGATTAGAGGAACACTAGAACGGTCTAATAAAATACAAAAAAAAAGGCTGGGAGGATCCAGTGGTCGAGTGCCCCTGAAGGAAAAAAAAAAAAAAAAAAAGGAGGGAGGGAACAAGGGGGGAATGGAGGGGGAAAAAAAAGAGAAGGTGGTATAATAAGATGGACATCATTATCCTATATGAATGATTGAAGACTTGAATAGTATGAATATACTTTGTATACAAACAGTGTTATGTAAAAAGAGGCTCTATATGCATATTATGAATTGTAATGCATTCTACTATTACAAATACAACAACTTTGAATAAAAAAATTTATTGCTTAGTACAAAAAAAAAAAGCGCTCATCAACTAGTTATTGGCCAATCAATCTCTCCTCCAGATTGTAAACTCTTAGCGGACAGAGACCACATCTTATCCATCTATATCTCCCTAGCCTGATATAGTATCTAGCACAGAGAAGACGCCCAAGAAAGAAATGTAAAATTTTAAAGATTAACAACTAATTGAGTTCTCCTTATCTGTCTCTAACTGGGCAATTTCACCAAAGTCTCAAGTAATGGATCTATAATTCAAGTTAACACTCCCAGCTTCCAATGCAGTTTCACCTTACCTTCAATACAGAGTTCTGCTACATTCTCATCTTCTACACTGCATAACAGTCCTTGGTGCAGAGGGAAGTAATAAAAGAGTGGTTAATAGTTCTCTTTTAAGAGAAACAAACCCACAAAGATATGCTGTGGATTCTAAAACTAACAACCTTAAGCAATGTCCCAGATAAATTTTACCCTTAACTTCAAACACTTAGAATTTCAATGACCTGCTCTAGCTTTAAAAAGATGAGAACCATTAATGTGACACAGCAGAAAAACTGTGTGCTGTAGAGTCTGTGACAGATCTAGGGTAAAATTCCAGCTCTGCCATTTGTTTATGACCTCCCTGAGCCTTGAGGATCATCCTATCTTCCTTAATATTGTCTTGGCAGTGAAAAGGCTGAAAAGCTTCTAACACAGAGAAGCACCCAATACAAATTAAATGCCTTCCTCCCCAAAATGATTCATTCCACGGGATGTCAAAATCATATTAAAAGATGAGACCTCAGGTAAATTTTAATCTGTATCACTTTACACATGAAAAAACATTTGTTCCTTCAGGCACAGGACAAACGTGTTTGAAGGCACAAGAGAAGTGAATTCACTTGATCAGGTCACATCAAGGTCAGCCGACTCCATTCCAAGCCTTTTGATCCTGTGCAAAATCTAGACTGGACTCTTTTAAGAATCATGTATTTCCCATACTCATTTTCACATTTTTACTTACCTTTTAGATGTAGTAAGGGAAATTACCATAAAAGATAGCTGCATCACCTATCTTTGAAAGGGGGCCATATCTCCATCATTATGACAAAACAATGGGCTAATAAACTTTTACAATTCAAAAAGTCTAAATCATTATCCCAAAATTATTCCTCAAGACCCCCAAAAGTAAATACACAAAAGTCATGCCAAGTTTCCTTTTAATCTCACCAAAAAGGATATTTATGAAATGAATGCAGACTCTCTGGTCCTGAGCCACCAGCTGTGTGACCAGGGAGGCATGCCTCACAAGGGCATCTCGAAAGCAGGATAACACATATTTCTTGCGCACCAGCTTTGAGAAAATGGAGAAAAATATTCAATAGCAATTAAGTCTTAATCATTCTGAACCCAACTGTAATTCCCAAGTACAATTACAAGATAATATTATGAGTGATCATCTAAACTACAATAAGATCCGTACTCCCTACAGGAAGCATGGACAAGAGCATTGTTTCAATTAGGGAATTCATGTGTTCATACAGTGAATTATATGCAAGCTAAGATTCTTATCCTGTATTTACATAGCACTTTACTTTTCACAAATCATTCTTTTGTCCACCAACTCATTTAAGTCTAACAGGTTGGTGAAGCAAGCAAAAATAAATATCATCACCATTTCAGAGTCAGAAAACAGAGACTGAGACTTTCCCAAGGACTCAAATCTAAGTCTCCACCAGTTCTTGCTCAGGGATCATTCATTAGCCTCCCGGAGATAGGTACAAAAAACAATATCCTTCTACTCAATGTAGGCATAACTTCTCACACTCAAGTCACTTCTCTGTACAGGTAACTGAGTAGCAGCTGTGCAAAATGCTAAATACAGTTAGGTCAAAAAAAGAGATGAGGGGCTGGGGTTGTGGCTTAGCGGTGGAGCGCTCACCTAGCGCGTGTGCGCAGCCTGGGTTTGATCCTCAGCACCACGTACAAATAAACGCATTGTGTACAACTAAAGCAAATGAATAAATATTAAAAACAAAAACAAAAAAAAAAAAAAAAAAAAAAAGAGATGAACCCTAAGGATAGGACAGGAATATGGTACAATTGACTACTCCTTCAATCGGTGAAAGCTGATGTTAAGAAACAAGTACATTTGGGGGGCTGGGATTGTGGCTCAGTGGTAGAGCGCTTGCCTAGCACGTGCACGGCCTGGGTTCGATCCTCAGCACCACGTAAAAATAAACACATTGTGTAAAACTAAGGGAAATAAATAAATGTTTTTTAAAAAAAAGTACATTTGGTTGGCTGGGGATGCATGAGGTCCTGGGTTCAATCCCCAGCTCCACAAGCAGTAATATATGTGTTGGTAAGCCCAAATACTCAGGAGGTTGGGGCAGAGGATTTCAAGTTCAAGTCCAGGCTTGGCAACTTGGAAAGACTCTGTCTCAAAACAAGATAAGCCGGGCGCGGTGGCGCACGCCTGTAATCCCAGCACTTTGGGAGGCTGAGGCAGGAGGATCGCGAGTTCAAAGCCAGCCTCAGCAATGGCGAGGCACTTAGCAACTCAGTGAGACCCTGTCTCTAAATAAAATACAAAAAAGGTCTGGGGATGTGACCCAGTGGTCGAGTGCCCCTGAGTTCAATCCCCGGTACCACAAAAAAAAAAAAAAAAAAAAAAAAAAAAAAAAACCAAGATAAAAAGGGCCAACAGTAGAGCTCAGTGGTAGAATGCTTGCCTAGTACATGCAAGGCCTTGGAGTTAAACCTCAGTACTGCAAAACATTAAAAAATATACATAAACAAACTAACTCAATAAAAGGTGGAGAAGGATTATCTCATTGCCTCTAATCTGTGCTTTATTTTTTTTTGGTACCGGGGATTAAAGTCAGGGGCACTCAACCACTGGGCCACATCCCCAGCCCTTTTTTTTTTTTTTTTTTTTTTTGTATTTTATTAGAGACAGGGTCTCACTGAGTTGCTAAGTGCCTTGCCATTGCTGATGGCTGGCTTTGAACTCGTAATCCTCCTGCCTCAGCCTCCCAAGTGCTGGGATTACAGGCATGCGCCACCACGCCCGGCCTAACCTGTGCTATTTTAAGTCTCCTATTTTTGCTTTACCAACTCATCCTACATAACAGATTAAGCCTGTGATCTAAATGTGCTACTCAAAAAACAGTCTCAATAACTCCCCTTCACCTGACAGATTTAAGTTCAAGCTCATTAGCTCAGATTCAAACTCTTCAAAGTAGTAACCTCAACCTGGCTCTCCTAATCTCAACTCCTTCAATGTCCCTTCTAATACAATATAGCTACCTACCTCCTAAGATAAGTCTCCCATCTCCAAACTTCACCCATATGCTTAGGCCTAATTGAAAGTTCCCTCCTCTAAGATGCATTTCCTAATAGCATCCCTCCCTACCTTACACTGCACTTGACAACAAACAAGTCCATTCTTCTAAGTTTCCCATAAAGTATTGTTTTATCTTCTCCCCTACTGCACAGTCTTATTTATCTCTGATTCACTATCCAAAACCTGCAGGCCTCAGAACTCCTGCCCTTAGTGAAATCAGAGGTTATGAGTTAGTTTAGTGTTTCTGAGAGTGGATGGCCACCAGCCAAAATAGTTTTTATTTTTAAAATTACTTATGCAGGGGCTGGGGCTGTAGCTCAGTGGTAGAACGCCTGCCTCGCAGGTGTGAGGCACTGGGTTCAATCCTCAGCACCACGTAAAAATAAAATAAATAGGGCTGGGATTGTGGCTCAGAGGTAGCATGCTCGCCTAGCATGCATGAGGCACCGGGTTTGATCCTCAGCACCACATAAAAATTTTAAAAAATAAAGATATTGTGTCACACACAATAAAAAATAAGTATAAAAATAAATAAATAAATTGTTGTCCATCTACAACTAAAATAATATTTTTAAAAAATTACTTGAGGGGCTGGGGTTGTGGCTCAGCGGCAGAGCGCTCGCCTCGCACGTGTGCGGCCCAGGTTCAATCCTCAGCATCACGTAAACATAAGTGCATTGCATTGTGTACAACTAAAGTAAATAAATAAAGATTTAAAAAAAAATTACTTGAGGCTGGGGCTATGGCTCAGTGGTAAAGCACTGGTCTCGCATGTGTGAGGTCCTGGGTTCCATCCTCAGCACCACATAAATAAAATAAAGGTATTGTATCTACCTACAACTGAAAAAGATATATATATATTTTTTTTTAAATTACTTATGCAGTGCTGGTGTTGTGGCTCAGTGGTAGAGCACTTACTTAGCATGTGTAAGGCACTGGGTTTGATTCTCAGCACTGCATATGAATAAGTGAATAAAATAAAGGTCCATCAACAACTACAAAAAACATATATTAAAAAAAAATTATGTGGGGCTGGGGTTGTGGCTCACAGGTAGAGTGCTCACCTAGCACACGTGAGGCACTGGGTTCAATTCTCGGCACCACATGAAAATGAAATAAAGATATTGTGTCCACCTACAACTAAAATATAAATATTTTTTTAAATGACGTATGCAGTCAGGTGTAGCAGTATACACCTGTAATCCCATCAACTCAGGAGGCTGAGGCAAGAGGATCACAAGTGGACTAGTCTCAGCAATTTAGTGAGGACCTGTCTCAAAAATAAAAATTAACAGGGCCAGGGGGATAGCTGTGGTAAACCTTTGTGTTCAATTTCCAGTACTGAAAATAAACAAACATAAAAAATAAAATAAAATTACTTATGCCACAGACCTGTACACTCAAAAAGGGTTAAAACTATAAACTATTAAGTTCTATGTATACAATAATTACTTGCCTTAATATGTAATAGATTGTTACTTTCAAATGAATTCGTGCCTTTAAATTTTTGTTTTCATTTCAAATACAGTAACTATCAATATAAACGAAAGCTCTTTGGGGTCTCCAACAAATTTTAAAATTGTAACGCTATCCTAAAATCAAAAAATTTGAGAACGGCTGATTTAATCCCCTACCCCACCCCAAATAGGAATTCCCTTCCTATGAATTTGAAGGCAAATTGATCTCCCACTCTTCTTGGATGCCCCAGTGGGGAAAAAAATTCAGCGCAAAGGTGGGTACCGCACTGAGGGAACCGGGAGCCCACGATTGAGCCAACCCTGCCCACCGCCTGGAACTTCCGCCTGCAACTTCCGCCAGTCTTTCCAGCCCTCGCCGGGGCCTAGGTAGCCCTCCTCCCCGAGTCACACCCTCAAATAGCTTAAGAGAAGGCGGAGCAGAGACCACACAGGAGGAAGCCCCAGCTAAGGCTGAACGGAGAGACAGAGCCGGGCGGGGAAAGAGTGAACCGTAGAGGGCAGGACAGGTGGAGTGCAGATGGAGGGCAAGTGGAGGACAGGCTGGGAGCGGGCGCGCGGGCCAGTCTTGGTGGGGTCCTGGGAATCCAGGGCGTGGCACCAGCAGGCAGGGGCCGCTCTAGAAAAGGGGCTGCGGCTCCAGGTGGGCACCTGCAGGCGTTTTAAAAGTGCTTTAAAGCAGGCGGGGGTGGGCAGGCTCGGGTAGGAGGCGGTCAAACAGGGCCGGGAGCTGACCAGGACAGCAGCCGCCCCAGGCGAGCAAACGCCCAAGCCCAGGTGGCCAGGGGAAGGGATCCACGCGCACCGACACGCCGCGCTCCGGCAGCAGCTCCAGCGCGCAGGCCAGGCAGAGGCGTGGGGACACGGGCAGCAGCCAGCGCGGGTCATGTCTATAATGGACCCTCTCCAGGAGCAGCACCGTCTCTTCATCCCTCCCAGAAGACGCCGCTGCCTGCCGCACAGCCATCTCCTCGCTCAGGCTCTGCTGCTCCGCACTTTTCCCGCCCAGTTTGTGCGCATGCGCACTTGCAGGTGCGGCCTGCGCGTGCGTGCGTGCCTGCGCTGTCTGACCACGTGGCCTGTTCAGGGGAGCTGTGGCCGGTCGCAAGGTGTGGAGAGCGCGCAGCTAAATCCCAAGAAGGCCTGATTACGGTTCTTGGAAATTGGTCTCACCACACCCAAGCATTCTAGTCAGCTTTTTCGCTGCTGTGACTAGAAGACCTGATAAGAGTTTTAGAGGAGGAAAGGTTTATTTGGGGTCTCATGGTTTCAGTCCCTAGATAGCAGGCTCCATTCCTAGGGGCTTGAGGCAGATCATCATGGCGGAAGAGTGTGGTGGAGGGAAGCAGAGAGGCTCCTCTCGCCATATGTAACCAGCCTCGCTACCACCCAGTTAATCCCTATCAGGGGATTAATTCACTGATTGGGTTAAGGCTCTCCTAACCCAATCAGTTCCCTTCTGAATGTTCTTGCATCCTCTCACACGTGAGCTTTGAGGACACCTCACATCCAAACCATAACACCAAGGTTGAAAGCAATTATAAAGTAGCTGCCCTCGGCCTTAGAAAAGGAAGGAAAGAATGCTTATATGTGTATTTTTTAAAGTAAAATAGGCATAGCTGTGCTTGTTTGTAACCCAACACAGAAGACTGAGGCAAAAGGATCACAAGTTCAAGGCCAGCCTGGGCAATGTAGCAACCCTGTCTCAATAAAAAATAAAAGGAGGGCTGGGGTTGTGGCTCAGTGGCAGAGCGCTTGCTTAGCACGTGTGAGGCACTGCGAGGCACTGCGTTAGATCCTCTGCACCATGTAAAAATAAAGGTTAAACCGGGCGTGGTGGCGCGCGCCTGTAATCCCAGCACTTGGGAGGCTGAGGCAGGAGGATCGCAAGTTCAAAGCCAGCCTCAGCAATGACGAGGCACTTAGCAACTCAGTGAGACCCTGTCTCTAATAAAATTCAAAATTAAGGGTAGATGAAATGTACGCTGGGACCGCCATGTAGAAAAGGGGGGATTTTATTAACCAACCGAAGGGACACGTGGGGGAAAGGAGAATCAGCGCGAGGAGACATGTGACGGGAGGAGAAGAAAAGGAAAGAAGGGGGAGAAGGGCCGGTTTCAGTCTGGAGAGCGCCTAAGTTGTGAACCGGTGGTCTGAGGGACACCCCCCAGAAGGAACCCCAGTTCCATAGGCTGCCAGGGGTCCAAAGGCCAACCTGTATGTCGTAATTGGCTCGGTAAGGTACCTGGGGTGTGGACAGCAGCCTGGCCGGCCTGAGGTGCTTGGGAGTCTTAAGGTGCCTGGGGTGTGGCTAGTTGAGCTACCTAGGAGGTGTGCCTTCCCTGCCCGGAATCCAACACAAAAAAGGGCCGGGGATGTGGCCCAGTGGTCGAGTGCCCCTGAGTCCAATCCCCGGTACAAAAAAATAAAAATAATAAAGGTTAAAAAAATGCTTTAAAAAACCAATAATGAGGGCTGAGACTTGTAATTGTTGATATATTCTATGGGGGAAAAAAATCTGGGCTGGGGTTGTGGCTCTAGCGGTAGAGCGCTCGCCTAGCACGTGGGCAGCCCGGTTGGATCCTCAGCACCATGTAAAAACAGATTGTGTACAACTAAAGCAAATAAATAAATATTTTTTAAAAAATCAATAATGAAATAAAATGGGCTGGGAATATAGTTCAGTGGTAGTCCCTGTGTTCGATCACCAGAACCACGAAATAAAAAGGAAAAATAAACTGTCTTAGGGCTTTTAAAAATATATATATATATATATAAACTATTGGTATTTTAAATTCACATGATGACACCTTTCTCTCAAAGATGATGAGGCGCTCCCTTAATTCTTTCAGGGAGGGTTAGGAATATGTGAGTGCACAAGCAATACTGAAAAACAATTTTTTTTTTTTTGGTACCAGGGATTGAACTCAGGGGCACTCGACCACTGGGCCACATCCCTGGCCCTTTTTGTATTTTTATTTAGAGACAGGGTTTCACTGAGTTGCTAAGTGCCTCGCCATTGCTGAGGCTGGCTTTGAACTCGCGATCCTCCTGCCTCAGCCTCCCAAAGTGCTGGGATTACAGGCATGCGCCACCGTGCCCGGCAACAAATTTTTTTTTAGTATTTATTTGCTTTAGTTGTACACAGTGCATTTGTTTTTACATGGTGCTGAGGATCAAACCCGGCGTGCACATGCTAGGCGAGCGCTCTACCGCTGAGCCACAACCCCAGCCCCAATTTTTTTTTTTAACCATAGAATATATCAACAATTACAAGCAAACAATCAATAGGGCATTGACATTGATGTGCCCAGAAATTGGTTAATGTTGAAGGAAGTAAAGTTCAAGAGGTGGGGCCGGGGTTGTGGCTCAGCGGTAGAACGCTTGCCTAGCACATGCGAGGCCCGGGTTCGATCCTCAGCACCACATAAAAGTAAAGGCATTGTGTACAACTAAAAGTAAATAAACATTTTTTTAAAAAAAAGTTCAAGGGCTGGGGTTGTGGCTCAGCGGTAGAGCACTCGCCTAGCACGTGCGCGGCCCAGGTTTGATCCTCAGCACCACGTAGAAATAAACACATCATGTACAACTAAAGCAAATAAATAAATATTAAAAAAAAAAAAGTTCAAGAGGTGAGTTCTGCATTCTGAGACTCTGTGATTGGAAAAATTGCTCTCCACGGCAGAGTAGTTTGGAAAACAATAGTTTTGTTATTCAATGGAAGATTATGAAATAATGTTTAAAAAAAATAAATATTAACACAGAAAAATGTCTGTTAACATGCCACGGGTAGGGCTGGAGATACAGCTCAATGATAGAGTGTTTATGTTGCATTCACAAAGCCCTGACTTTGATCCCCAGCAACTGCAAAAAAAAAAAAATAAAAGCCAAATGTACAAAATAAAAAGGGCTGGAGAGGTAGCTCTGTGGTAATGGTAGAGTGCTCTTGGGTTTTATCCCTAGTAATCCCTAGTAGAGAGAGAGAGACAGACAGACAGACAGACAGGAACAGGAACAAACCACAGACTTGAAGTGATTTCTACCCTACCCAGAAAGTCTCCCAAACCCCAAAAAGGGACACTCGGAAAACATGATATACCAAAGAAATGTAAACCTACAGGTCCCAAATAATTTTATTAGAGGTTGTGGGGATGAGCAAGCCACTCTTGTGCCTTCTCTGATGAGTCCTGAGGACTGTGGGCCTGCATCCTACTTTTTAAGTCCACACCGGAAGAGAAGACATCTCAAATGCTTCATAAAACCAAACTTTTTAGGGGCTGATGGATTCTGTGGAGCCCCACAGGGGCTCTGACCCTGAGGGCTCTTGGTCCTAGGAAGAGCAACCCCAACACTACGGTGCCGTGGTGGTTGATGGTCCCTCTCTGAAGCAGTATGGACTCCGATGCTGTCCTCCCATGCATAAGGGTTACTCACTCTGGAAAGACTGGGGACTGAGTTCCTGGGCTTGGCCAGCTGTGGGTACCAGGACATTTTACTCAGCAGAGTCATGCTCAGCTTGGCTGTCTTAGAATGGAGACTTCCTTTAAAGGTGGAGGAGTCTGTAGAACAGGAAGGAGGCTGCTGCCTAGCTCCTCTGTCCTCTGCAGGCTCCAGGCTTTCTCTTCTCCAGCGTGTAGGCTGCTGACTTTTACATCTGAGAAACTGAGAGCCCTCCCAGGGTGTGTTGTTCTTCCAGGGGTCATGGCCAGCCCTAGAGGATGAGGTAATCACTACTCTGGGAGCCCTCTCTGCCTTCTGGGAGACCCCTAGCCTGGTCACTTTCCTGCCCCAACTGTTCTCACTGGAAGGCTCTGAGACCCTTTCTGGGGAGCACCAGCTCACAGACTCTGCTGCTGGCCTGGGATTCTTGGGAGCAGGGAGCTTGGCTTTAGGGGCCTCTTCCTGGACCTGTGGTTCTCTGGTGCCCCCTGGTGGTCCGATTCTCCTGGGCGTCTCAGGTGGAATGGAAATGCCATTGGCTCTGACCTATGTGGTCCACACCTCTTCAAAGCCCTGGCCTGTGCAGGAAGTTCTGAGTTCTTCCCATCAGAGGGCAGAACCCTTTGGAACCTCTCTGGAGATTTAAAGCCTGGCATGGAGCCCTGGGCCTCAGAATGCTTTTCCTGCTGCTTTTGGAGCTCCTGGCTTTTGCCTAATTCAGGCAGCCTCATCCCAGCCAAGGGTAGCGAGCAAGATCCAAAGACGCTAAAGAGCAAATAAGATTCCAGGATGCGCCGGGGAAGGCCCCACTTCAGGTGTGCAATCCTTCGACGCATGAGGGACTCCAGAAGCAGTCGTTTGCTCTTCTTGAGGACCGGCCACTTGGGAGGGATGGTGAGGACAGTGGGAACACCTGTCAGAGCAGTGGCAGCTTGGAGGGCTTGGTCACATAGGAGAGAGGGGCAGGCAGAGGGCTTGCCAAAGGGAGCAGCCAGAGACTGTGGGTTCTGGGGCTGCTGCGTCACACCGTGGATCTTTCCTGGATCCACCCCTTTGTGCTTTTGTGATTTTCTCCGGGATCCTATTTGGGCCTGCTGGGAGGCTGGCCTGACCCGGGCTTTGTATTCCCTGGCAGGGGCTATACCCTGCCTGGTCAAATGCTCTCCCTCCCCAGCAGCCGGCAGGAAAACTTGACCCAAGTGTGGGCGAGTCTTCATCTCAGGACAGGGAGCCTCAGCTCCACTGTTCACAGCTGCTGCCTGTTCTTGTCCCAGAGGCTCATATCTAGAGCCAATGAGAGTGGTCGGCTGTGCCTGGCTGCACTTCCTGCCTATGGGCCTCTCACCTGAAGAACAGTCGCCTTGGTGACTGGCCCCCATAGCATCCTTTTCTCTGATATGGCTCTTATTTCCTCTCCTTGACTCAGCTCTGTGCTTTCTCTGACCCTCTACATTCCATATTCCAGCAGCAGGAACAGCAGCAGCATCTCCACCCTTGTTCTGGTTTCCTTGCCCTTGTTTCTGGACCTCTCCATCAATTTCCCTTCTGGACTGTCCCTGGTCATCTTCCACAGGTGCCTGCATCTTTGTGCCATCACCACCTGTAGTCCTCCTTGGGTTTCTCTTCCCTTGTATTTGAATTTCTGCAGCATTCCCTCCTCTAATCTCTTCCTGGTTCTTCCATTCTGGTGAACAGGTTCTTCTGTGACGTTTACATCCTAGTGAACGGGTTCTTCTGTGAACTTTACATTCTGATGAACAGGTTCTTCTGTGAACTTTACTTCTTAGCAGTCTCTGATTTTTCTCCCTGGGTTTGTGGATCTTTCTACCATTCTCAATTCCAACCCCTCTCTGATTCTTCTTCTCTGATGCCTGATTTTCTACAATGTCCTCTCCTTCAGTCTGCACCCAGCTCCCCATTCTCAGGGAATGGCTCCTTCCAATTACATTCTCCAACTGTCCCTGGTTCTCTCTCTCATGCCTCTGGATTTTTACATCATCCTCACCTTCGGATTCTCTCTGTTTTCTCTTCTTTGGGGCCTGAATTTCTGTTCCATCCTGACCTTCCATCTGCTTCTGGTTTTCCCATTGTGATAAATGAGTCTTCCTATCCATATCACTTCCTGGCTGACTCTGGCTTCTCTCCCCACCTGCCCAAGTTTCTGTACCACCCTCCCCTTCTGCTTCTCTCAGATTTCTCCTCCCTTGTAACAGAATTTCTGCACTACTCTCACCCCCAACATGCTCTACTTTCTTCCACCCTGCTGAAGGGGTTTCTCCATCACTTTTACTTGTTAATTCTCCCAAGTTCCTTGCCCCAGGTATCTGGGTGTTTGCACCATCCTTGCCTTTGATATGCTCCTGATTCTTCCGCTGTGGTATGCAAATATTTCCATGGAATTCATTTTCTAACCGGCCCTGATTTTCTCCCCCAATTTCCTGGGTCGCTGTACCATTCTCACCTTTAAACTCTCTTGGATTTCTCTTCCCTAGTGCCTGAATGTCTGCTCCATTCTCATCTCCAAATTGCTCCTCATTCTTCTTTCCTGCTGGATGGGTCTCCTCATCCACTTCATTTCTTAATAATCCTTGGTTCTCTGCCTCGAGCACCAGGGTATCTATACCATCCTCATCTCCATTCTTCCTCTGATCATTCTCCTCTGGTGTCTGAATTTCTGCTCTGGGTCCACCTCCAATTTGGTTCTGATTCCCCCAACATGATATCTTGAATTCTCTGTCAATTTCAGTCACTACTGGGTTCTGATTTCCCCACCAGGGTGTCTGAATCACCACCCAATCTTCCTCTCTTATCTCCCTGAACTTCTTCCACTTAGATATCCAGGGTTGCACGGCCTTCTCTCCTCTTCCAAGGTCTTGGTTTCCCTGCCTCACTTGAACTGCGTGCCTTAAGAGTTTCTGTTTCTCTCCCTCAGGTGCCTGAGTCTCTGTGGCGTTCTCATCTCCACCTTGACCCTGCTTCTGGCCCACTAGTGCCTGGATTTCTGTGATATTCTCATTTCTGCTGCAATCCTGTTTTCCCCATCCCAGTTCCTGGGTCTCTATTCTATTCTCTTGTTTGGCGTCTTCCAGGTTCTCCCTCCCAGATGCCGGGGTGTGCACAGCATCTTCATTTCCAACCTGGTCCTTGTTTCTCCCTTCTTCTGCCTCGATTTCTGCACCAGTGTCACCTCCAGTCTGGTTTTGTTTCCTGCACTCTGGAGTCTGGGCCTCCTCGGCATTCTCATCTCTAGTCTGGCCCTGCTTCCCTAGTCCATGGGCCCGAATCTCTCCCTCATCCTCCTCTCTGAGCTCTTTCTTGTTCTTCCTCTCAAATGGCTGGATCTCCAAAACAGCCCCACCTCCACTCTTCTCCTGGTATGCCCACCCTGGTGTTTGGGTCTCTGCATCAATTTTACATCTTAACTGTTCTTGATTCTCTCCCATGGGAACCTGGCTTTCAGGAGGATTCTTACCTCCAGGCTTCCTCTGGATTTTCTTCCCTAGTTCCTCAATCTGGGCTTGATTTTCAATTGCCATCCAGTTCTCCTGCCCTGGAATCAGGATCTCTCCATCAGTTTCACTTATCACCTGTGGCTGGTTTCTGCACTCGAGATCCTTCGCCTCTGCACAATGTTCCATTCCAAAGTCTATTGGGAGTTGGCCCCCAGATGCCTGGATTTCCCAAGCGTGTCCCCCTCGGCTCTCTCTCTGGTTTGCCCACCCTGGGGCCTGGGTCTCTCCACTATTCTCTCTGCCTACTGTCTGGGTTTCACTCAGTGATGCCCAGGTCTCTTGTGGGCTATTCCAGGACGTCCAGGTGGGTACCCCCATTTGTTGGTGGGAAGGATCAGGCAGGAACTCTCTAGAGCATAACTGCAGCCTCTGAGCTGAGGGGAGGTTTGGGAGAGAGATGACAAATGTCATGGGATGGGGACAGGTTTTTGTGCTGAGGATATGCTCCAGTGGTACCAACTTCTCCTGGGAGGGAACCAGCAGTCGCTCAATCCTTTGGCATGTGTCTAGGGCAGAGTGAGTCTGGCTGCCCCTGAGACACCAGGGTACATGCCATGCTTCCTGGGAACTGTCCTGAGAGAGTGGACAGGTGCTTGAAAAGAAGGTGGTGCAAAAGATGGGCTCAGGCGAGGTGTGAATACCCGAAGATGGGTTCTGAAACAGATGTTGTGAAGACAACAGGTACTGGGTCCATGATTCTAGGAGGCTTCTTCGGTATTTCCATCTCTGCCTTTGTACCCATTGTTGGACATAAGCATCAAGGCCCCTGAAATCGCCAGGACTGAAGAATTCAGGAGCTAGCCTAAAGAAAGTTTCACATCTCATGGAGGGCATTGCCCGCTTCTGCAGTGGCACCTGTAGATGAGATCCAAAACACAAAATTTCTTAATTAGAGCAAATTTTAAAAATTAAAAAAATTTTTTTAAAAAAGAAAATCCTTGCACATAGATTAGCTTGTATAATCCCCACAGATCAGAATGACCATCCCCATTATCCAGAGGAAGATGCTTGGGCTCAGGAAAGGGGAAGTCACTTCCCTTAGGGCAAACAGTGTTCATTCATTCAAGAAAGACTGAGAGATTATTCTGGGCTGGGCACAAGACAAAGTTTCTGTGGGAGCTGTATTCTAGACATGGAAGAAAGACAATAACCAAATATATAACATAATGTTAGGTATCAAAAAACATTTGAATGTGGGGCCAGGGTTGTGGCTCAGTGGTAGAACGCTTGCCTAGCATGCATGAGGCACTGGGTTCAGTCCCTGGCACCACATAAAATAAAATAAAATAAAATAAAAGTATTGTGCCCATCTACAACTAAAAAATATTTTTTAAAAAGTATTTGAATGCAAATAAATCAGATTGTGGGGGATGGGGTTAGTTTCTTTAGACAAAGTGGCCATTAAAGGGTTCTTGGAGATGACATTTGATGGAGGCCTGAAGGAAGTGAGGGACAAACCAAGTGACATCTAAGGAAAGAGCTTTGTAGGCCAAGGAGACATTAAGTGGAAAAACCTTGAAAATAGAACAAGGGGCTGGGGTTGTGGCTTAGCGGTAGAGTGTTCACCTAGCATGTACGCAGTCCGGGTTCCATCCTCAGCACCACATAAAAATAAAGGCATTGTGTACAACTAAAAAAAAAAAAAATTTTTTTAAAAAAGAAAACAGAACAAGATCATGTGTGCAGGAAAGGCAAGAAGGCCCATATGTCCAGAATGGAATCAGCAACAAAGAGAGGTCTTGGAGCGGGTGTCAGAAGTTTGGATTTTATTCTGAGTTTGACAAGGAATGTATCCACAGGAACCATTTCAGCAGTAAAATGCTATGACCTGTTTTTAAAAGTTTTTTTTTTTTTTTTCTGACCTACAAGCATAATGTTGGATTTAAACCAGGCATAGACCATTTGCCATATGATTTCAGGAAAGCCAGGCAAATGCTGTACCACTCACTAAGTAACCCCCCTCAGCCCAGGGATCTGTTTCTTTTCTTTTTTTTTTTTATTGTTCCATTTTATTCTGTTAGTTTTCATCAAAGTAAAGGCATCTAAGGAAAGGTGAATCTTTTCTGGAGCAAAGAAGCTGTATATGTTTAGTACATGCTCATACAGTTTTTTTTAATACCAATTTTTTTTTTATTTTAACTTTTTATACATGTTTACAGGGATCTGTTTCTTAAGCTGGATATGGGCATATGTGTTGTGGCATTTTCTATAGCATCTTAGTGGCATCTTCCTTAAGGACAGGGCAAAATCAGTACAGCCTATGGTGGTCCACCAACAATATGCTGCCCTCAGCAATGATGGTCGGGAGCCCTATGAATTAGGCTACGGTCCTTGACAAGAAGTGGAAGTCTAAATCATCCATGGGAAGCCTTCCCAAAGGTGACTGTTCTGTCCCATGTCTTCCCCCTCCCCCCCCACCCCCCACCCCCGGCCACTGCCGCTTGCTGGCCTTGGGTAAGTCCACCTGAAGTGCTAGAGTGGCAGTCAGTGACGGGTAAGACCCCCGGAGGGGAGGGGCAACCTAAGACAGACACACTCTCGAGTAGGGTGGACTCCCATCAACAGAAAAGGGGAAAAGAAATGTTGGGGACATTGAGAACACGTCAGCCAAAAACATGACTTCCTGATATATGGACTTGGCCTAGCCCAGGGGTGTTGCCCTGACATGTGACGAAAAATCAAACCACTACAAGGATTGGCTAATGGTTGTTACTCCAACGTGATCTGCTCATATTCCCTGTGCTTCTCTATAACCTTTTTGGTGATAAAGCCCTTTCTTTTTGAAAGATATCATGGTGCTGAAAGAGTTAATTTTGACTGCGTAGGTTCTATTTACTTGCTGTTCAGTTCTTTATTCACATATATGGCCACCAGTTATCGCTATTTCAATTATTTAGATCCAGACTAACTCTGTACATTTATCTTTTCTTGAATTTAGAAAAAATAACACAAACCTTTTTCTATAAGTACTTAATTTCTAGTTAATAAGCTTTAAGAGTCTTTTTGTGATTAAAAATAGATTTCTCTTACTTTTAGAGTAGATATAAATTCCTTAGAGTAAAAAGTCCTTTAGAGTTAACATTCAGCTTTGCCCCCCCTTTCCCTGCTTCTAGGTTTTATAAACAACTGCTATAAAAGAAAAACAATAGTGCTTTGGAATCCCAGACAGAGAAAGTTGACTTTTATCAGACAGCCTGAATGGTGTGCAGAGAAAACGGTTTCAGGGAATCCGTGAGAAATAAATTTTCACCCAAACTAATTAGATAAAAAAATGACAAAATTATAATATGCCCAGACAGTTATGTACAGGGCCTTGAAAAGGTGCAAGTGACCTCAAAACCTTGAAATATATAAAATAAGAAATGTAATATGTCTAAAATGTAATCTATAAATTAAATCATGTCTGTAATGAAATCACAAAAAAAGTGTATAAACAATCTGTACTGCCAAAAATTATGCTTAAATACCTACAACAAAGTGAAAGTAAAGAGAGAAGATTCCACAGCCTGACTCGTGTCGGTGTGTTATTTTTCCCCATCGCTGCTCCTCTGCCTTCGTACTTCGCTGAGCGCTCGCGTTTGTACCCCCCAGCTGGAGGTCAGCCCCCAGCCCATATATGGCTGTGTTCTGTTTGTGAAAATTCGCTAGTCTATACATTTGTGATTTGTGTGTGTATATTATCTTTGAATTCAACCTTTGGGGGCTGGGGGCGAGAGAGAGAGAGAGAGAAAGCAGGGCTGGGGACATAACTCAGTGGTTGGGCACTTGCCCAGCATGCGTAAGATCCTGGATGTGATCTCCAGCACAAAAGTGGGTAGGGAGAAAGAGAGAGAGAAGGTCGTTGTGGCAGGTGCATAGCATGGGAGACTGACCACGGCTGGGTCAGACAGGCAACAGGAACCAGGCAAAAGCTGTTACTGAGGTCCACGTGAGCCTTGCTGGCAGCACTACCCATGGTGGTGTAGCGAGGTTTCAAGAAGTGATCGTATTTGAGACATGGCTTGCAAGTGAATTCAATGTGTGGGGTGAGGGAAAGATAAGAGTCTAGAGTAACTCCTGTGTTGGGGTCTGGAGGATGCTTGCTCTAATCAGTCTAAGCTACTCATCTCCGGTACACAGGGCATATGACAGGGTCCTTGTAGCAAGTGGCTGTGGCAGTGATGTTGCTGAGAGAAAGACAGTGGAAGTGTGAGGGGCCCCCTCACCCTGAGGACATTCCTTCCACGCAGGCGAGTCCTGGTGAACTGGTGCCAATAGTGCCGGACCTGCCAGATCAGAAAGAGGCAGAGAACCAGCAGATTGCCACAGCACCGGGGGTCTCTGCAGCTGCAATCCTGTGAGATCAGGCCTCGAACTGGCTCCCACTCAGGGCCCTGGAATGGCCCCACCACAGCACAGGCGCCCAGCAGCGGCAGCAGCATGATGGTGCTTAGGTTAGGCAGATGGTGTCCCAGAGCTGGAGGGCAAGGCTGGTGTGGCTGACCCAGCCAGTTTGGGGTGGGGCAGCCTCTGCTTCATAGCACCTTTGTCACTAGGGCCACCTCACAAAGGAGCCTAATGCCCCAGCCTCAGCTCCAGTCACTGCTCTGGGCTAGCATGCCTAGGATAGAGCTAAGAACAGTGCTGGATAAGTGCTCAAAAGGAATGAAAAGAAGTAAAACATTGCCAGGCATGGTGGCACACACCTGTTATCCTAGTGACTCGGGAGGCTGAGGCAGAAGGAATGCGAGTTCAAAGCCAGCTCAGCAATTTAGCAAGGCCCTCAAGCAACTCAGTGAGACCCTGTCTCAAAATAAAATACAAAATAGGGCTGGGGATGAGGCTCAGAGGTCGAATGCCCCTGAGTTCAATTCCCAGTACAAAAAAAAAAAAAAAAAAAAAAAAAAAGAAAGAAAGAAAGAAAAATCCATACTTTCTGACATCATCTAACCTAGAGCAAATCCAAATTCTTTGAACCCTCCCCAAAGCACCCAGTACGAGCCTACATCTATAATAAATCCTTTCTAACACCATCTTATTGAGAGTCCCACAGTTCCCCATGGTGTGTGTTCTCCCTCTTGAAACAAGTAACACTATAGGTGTGCTCCTAGTGGTCTTGGCTGGAGAACACTGACAGTACATTGAGACTTGGGCTGGTTCAGTTCCCCCCGGAACCTCAAAGGTTCACCAGAGTCTTCCACAAAACTCCTTTTGGTTGCTTGCCACAACAGAACCCTAAGTGAAACAAGAATCTCCTTTGGGCCAGGCATGGTACTAGAAGACGGGTATCCAAAGGGTCCAAGGCAACTGCAGGTTCTGCTGTCCTAGAGCTCTTGCTGTGATTGGAAAGACAGGCACTGAAGAAAGATGAAGCCAACAAGTGCTACACAGAGGAAGTGCAGGTGACTATGGCTCCCCTACAGTAGGGGCAATTACCTGGTCAGGGTGATCAAGAGGTTTTCAATGAAGAGGTATTAAACAGGATTTAGCTCAGCAACACAGTGGATTGAACTAAGGGGCACTCGACCACTGGGCCACATCCCCAGCCCTTTTTTGTATTTTATTAGAGACAGGGTCTCACTGAATTGCTAAGTGCCTCGCCATTGCTGAGGCTGGCTTTGAACTTGCGATCCTCCTGCCTCAGCCTCCCAAGTGCTGGGATTACAGGCATGTGCCACCATGCCCGGCAAGTTCCATACTCTTAATACTATTAATATATGACATTGGGGATTAAACTTCTGTATGAGTTGGTGCGGAGTGGGATAAATCATTTTCAGATCATAGCACAGTTCCAACAGAGGGTGACTGATGGGGGAAAAATTGGTATGTACTCAGAACAGCAAAAGATGGTGAGTGGAGATGTAACACGAAGGCCATGAGAAAATACTGGTGGAAAAGGGCATAGAAAGGGCTGGGGATGAGGCTCAGAGGTCAGAATGCCCCTGAGTTCAATTCCCAGTACAAAAAAAAAAAAAGAAAAGAAAAGAAAAATCCATACTTCCTGACATCATCTAATCTAGAGCAAATCCAAATTCTTTGAACCCTCCCCAAAACACCCAATACGAGCCTACACAGAGCATAGGATTTGGGGTATTTTTGTTTCTGTTTTTTGTTTTATTTTGTTTTCTTTGTACCAAAGATTGAACTCAGGGGCACTCTACCACTAAGCTGCATCCCCAGCCCTTTTTTTTATTTTGAGACAGGGTCTCGCTAAATTGCCTCAAACTTGAGATCCTCCTGCATCAGCCTCCCAAGTTGCTGGGATTACAGACATGCACCACTGTGCCTGGCTATCCCCAGCCCATTTTATTTTTTTTTTGAAACAAGGTTTTGTTAAATTGGTGAGCCTGGCCTTAAACTTGTGATCCTCCTGCCTCAGCCTTCTGAGTCATTGAGAATACAGGCATGCACCATTGTACCTGGCACACTTGTGTTTTTAAGCACATTGGTGAGGCAAATTTCTAAAATAAATTGATCCTGAGAACATATCAGCATTTATTAACTTACTAGCTAGGGAAACAGCAAGATAAAAAGAATGAGATGATTCGGAGATGTTGCCGCCTGAAGCGCTTGGAGCAACAGAGCCACGGGAAAAACTTCAGAAGCAAACTGGAGACAAACAGCTTTTTATTCTGATAACTTTTCTCTCTGGTTCTAACAACGACTAACTCACACCAAACACACCACTAAAATGGCGCTGACCCGATCAGCAATTTCGGCCAAGTCACTTGAGATCCCGCAACAAGTCTCGTGAGACTACGGGAGGAGACAATGCCCAAATCTCCACGGCTCATAGTCAACTGCAATTCAAGCCAATCCCCAAACAGGGCTCCTGCATTTCCCCCTTTTTGTTTTAAAAGAGGTAATGCTCTAGGACGTCTATGTGCAACCAACATTCTTACCCGTCATCGGATAATCAAGGCTGTGCCCTTGACTCCTGTCTTAGGTTGATATGTCGGCCACATGAGACTGTCCCGTACGACTGTGCCTGTCTTAGGTTGTCCCCCTCTGGGGATCTTACCCGTCATTGGCTAACCAGCCATCCAATGGAGCCCTTTAGGATCGACTATATATGATGACTAACAGCCGTCCAATTGTGAGGAGATGTTGTGGCTTTAAGGCGACAAGCCTTTTGGTGATGAGCCAAATTGCATAGCATATCAAATTGTTTAAACAAATCAGCTGCCCTAAGTTCCATCAAGTAACACACTGAATTCTCTAGACAAATACCCGCAAGACATTGTCCCGTAAAGTCCCAAACAATGAAAGATCAAAATGTCCATTTGTTGTAACATGTTGATGTAGGAGGCCCCATGCATGTAGAGCAGAGGCCACACTGTTGGTGAGGTTGTTTGATGTTTGAGCAGCAGGGATGCTTGCGGCGGCCACGATCCCTGCAGCTGTAGCAGCAGACGTCTTTTTTATGTTTAGACAATGCCACCGGCAAATCTTCAGGGCCCGCTACCTAGAAACTCAAGCATCAATTATTAAAGGAAAGGCAGTGCTATTGCAGCACTGAGTCAAGAGGCGAGTTGTCAAACTACAAAATAGAATAATTAGATTAGAAAATTAAAGTTGATTTTTGTTCACACACATTGCTGGTTGAGCTTCTACAAACATAAGTTGGAAAAATATCATATTTAGAACAAAACAAAGAAAGACTGAGGGTAATTACTGCATTAAAGATAGATTAAAGAAAAGGTAAAGGCACTTTAGAGAAATAATTTGTTAGCTGGAACCCTTGAGTCTGTATACAGAGCAATCTTTTACCTGTTGAGATAATTGAAATTAATGAGCTATTAAACAAATGAAGTTAATAACAAATAAACAATCTTAAGTCAAAACACCAAAATATCAGGTTATATAGTACTAGTCATATTGTTTGCTAAAGAGAAGTCCCAGGGACACCTATAAATCAAAATTGAAAGTACCTTCATTTATAAAATTATTAACCTAAATTGAATACTCTTAACCTAAAATGAATTAAAGTTATTTGGATCCATATATATATATATTTTTTCTTTTTCATAAGCGCTTTGTTCTTTGTGACGTCACACTGGACAGACGAACAAACATACAAACATATATTTGTGACGTCACATTAACATGAAATATAGACAAATGTACAGACATAAAGACATGTATAAAAAGAAAAGAAAAAAAAAATACAATTGTGTGCACACTAAAGAGAGATCTCCTCATCCCGGCCGGGAGGAATGACACTTAAGTTGTGAAATATTTTGAAGGACTCTTTTGAGGGAATCATTCTATACCTTCATCTTGGTCCTCTTGATTTTGTACCTTTTTTATTAATCTTGATTCTTCAATAACTTCATCTTGATCATTTTGATGTGGTACCTGTTTTATTAATCTAGATGGTATCCATATTGGAGAGGATTCGTCTTTTGGAAAAACACAAACAGATCCTCTTCCCCAAATTAATACTGGATCTGGACCCTTCCATGTACCTGAAAGAACATCCTTCCAGTAAACCAAAGGTTTATGTTGTTGGTGTGGATTCCAATGTCTGTCTCCAGCAGAATAACCATTAGAGTCTAAAGTTAAAAAATTTAAGGTAAACAGGGCAACTGCCAATCTGTCCTTAGGACTTTTCCAATTTCCTTCTTTTTGTTTTAATAACATAATTTTCAGTGTTCGGTTTGCTCTTTCAATAATGCCCTGACCCTGAGGATTGTATGGGATGCCTGTTTTATGGGATATATTGAATTTTGCGCAAAACTGTTTGAAAGATGAGGACGTATATGCGGGGCCATTATCTGTTTTAAGCATTTTGGGGATGCCCAATGCAGCAAAAGCTTGCAAACAATGAGATGTAACATCTTTAACTTTTTCTCCAGAATGTAAGGAAGCAAAAATCATGCCTGAGCATGTATCTATGGTCACATGAATAAATCGCAATTTTCCAAAACTTGGCTCATGAGTAACATCCATCTGCCACAAATGATTGGGCATTAATCCTCTAGGGTTAACTCCGAAATGAGGATTGGGCAAATGTGTCATACAAGATTTACAATCTTGGGGCTGGGATTGTGGCTCAGCGGTACAGCGCTCGCCTAGCACGTGCGCGGCCCGGGTTCGATCCTCAGCACCACGTACAAACGCAAATAATTAATTTTTAAAAAAAAAAAAAAAAAAAAAAAACGCATTGTGTACAACTAAAGCAAATAAATTAATTTTTAAAAAAAAAAAAAAAAAAAAAAAAAAAGATTTACAATCTTTTACAATTGTTCTGGCTTGCTCCTTTGTGATTTTAAACCTACATTGCAAGGTGGTGCTGTTGACATGAAACTGGGAATGAAATAAAGTATAAATACTGTTTTTGTAAATTCATCAGCCTTTTGATTACCTTCATGGAGGGGACCAGGCAAATTAGTATGTGCTCTAATATGGCCTACGAATAGAGGTTCTTTTCTTGCCCACAAAAGTTTTTGTATTTGATAAAACAATTTAAAGGCTGGAGTATGAGGTGCTATTGGTCCTGCTAACTCTAATTTTGGGACGGCTTGTACAATATAGTGGCTATCTGAAAAAATGTTTACGGGCTGGTCCCTAAAATTTTCCAGAGCTCTTACCACAGCTTCCAGTTCCACTAGTTGAGCTGATTTGTGTGCAGTTATGTAAGTCATATTTTCTTTTTTAGTGACTACTGTAGCAGTACCATTGGAGGACCCATCTGTAAATACATTAAATGCCTTAGGAATAGGTTGATTTTTTATTACCTGTGGAAATATAATAGGATGATTAATACAAAAAGATAATATAGGGGACTTAGGAAGATGATTATCAAAATTTGCAGAAGTAGAGCATTTAGCTATAGCCCAATCATTATCATTGAAGCATAAGTATTCAATCTGTGATGATGAATAGGGAGTAATAATAGTAGCAGGGTGAATGCCAAATATTTTAGTAGAAGTCTTAAGTCCTTGAAGAATAAGTTTAGCCACCATGGAGGTATAAGATTCAATTATACTTTTAGGAGAGACTGGCAAATGTATCCATAATAAAGGCCCTTGTTGCCAAAATACTCCTGTGGGTGTATATTGTGAAGAAATAATAATCAACATCAGCGGTTGAGTTAAATCAAATCTATCACAATGAGCTCCTTCGATGGCTTTTTCTACTAACTTTAAAGCTTTCCTAGCATCAGGAGTCAATGTTCGTGGTGAAGATGGATCAGGATCTCCACGAAGGATGTCAAATAAAGGTTTTAGTTGGCCAGTAGTGAGATTTAGTGTAGGGCGAAGCCAATTAATGTCTCCCAGTAGTTTTTGGAAATCATTGAGGGTGGTCAAATGTTCTTTATTTAATAAAATTTTTTGGGGTCTAACAAAAGTATCCATGATTTTAAATCCTAAATATAATATGGGAGATCTGGTTTGAACTTTTTCTTCTGCTATATATAATCCATATTTTTTTAAATTTTCTACCACATCACTGAATATATTAAATAAGATTTTTTGATTAGGGTGGGCCAATAAAATATCATCCATGTAATGTAGACACATGAGGTTTGGATATTTATTTTTAATGGGTTGGATAGCCTTGTCCACATATATTTGGCATATGGTGGGGCTATTAGCCATTCCCTGTGGTAAAACCTTCCATTGATATCTCTGATCAGGGCCATTATTGTTCATAGAAGGAACGGAAAAAGCAAACCTGGGGGCATCCAGAGGATGTAGGGGAATAGAAAAGAAGCAATCCTTTATATCAAGAGTAATAAGATGGAAATTTTTTGGAATAGCTACGGGACTAGGAAGTCCAGGTTGAGTAGGCCCCATAACTTGCATGGTTTTATTGATTTGTCTAAGATCATGTAACAATCGCCATTTTCCTGACTTTTTCTTGATCACAAATATGGGGGAATTCCAGGGAGAGGTGGAAGGTTCTATATGACCTGCTTCTAATTGTTCCTGAACTAATTGGTGGGCCGCTTGTAATTTCTCTTTAGATAGGGGCCACTGAGGGACCCACACTGGCTTATCAGAAAGCCATGGTATTTTCAAAATTATTTTCTCAGTGGCCCCGAAAAAAAATATCTTTTTCCTTTATGACAATGATTACTTTTAGGGTTAAGATTACTCTGTACTTTTTGATAATGAGTTCTTTTATGGTTAAGATTACCCTGTAGGTTTTCACATTTAACATCTGCAGGCTTGGTTGCAAGGTGTACTCCCATTTGTTGCAAAATATCTCTTCCCCATAAAGTAACCGGTAGATTAGGTAAAACATAAGGCTGAAATGTTCCTTTATGGCCTTCATCATCCTCCCATTTTAAAATTACTGCACTTTTATCTGGGAGGTTATTATATCCCAAGCCTCTTAAACTGGTTGAAGCTTTTTGCAGAGGCCAGTGCTTGGGCCATTGGCGTAAATTAATAATGGAAGAGTCAGCTCCAGTATCTATTAATCCCTCCATTTCTATTCCTTGGATTTTTATTTTACACATAGGCCTCCTTGAACAGTCTCGAACCCAGCAAGCCATGGGACTTGAGTCAGTAGAACAAAATCCTCTATTGTTCCCTTCTTGAGGCATACCCATTTTAAATGAATTATGTAAATTGGGAAGGAGAAGCAACTGAGCAATTCTATCTCCTTGATTAACAGAAGTTATACTTTGGGGTGAGCTAAGCATTATTTTTATTTCCCCTTTGTAGTCTGAGTTTATTACACCTGGGGTCACTTGCAAACCTAATAAGCTTTTAGGACTACGCCCGATAATAAGTCCTACAGTCCCTGAGGGAAGAGGTCCCCTGACTCCTGTGGGAATCAGTTGAACCCCCATTTCAGGTGTTAACATTATTTGGGCGGTGGAACAGAGGTCTAATCCTGCATTTCCTCTTGTTCCTCTGGCGAGGGAGTGGATGGGTAGTAGGGATTGTGTCGGGGAAGCATCTGAGTGGATGCTTGAGGATACTCCTTCTGCAATGCCCCGTACATTTGTGGGCCCCGGGGTATTGGGCCCCGTGCCCCGTTTTTTGAATTCCTGAACAAAGGATTTCCATGGATGTCAAATTTTGAATGGCATTTATTGGCCCAATGATTTCCCTTTTTACACCTGGGGCAGCGGCCTGGGGCACGATATGAGCTTGGTCTTATTTCTCTTTTGGGATTTTGCCTAGAATTGCCTGATTGATTATGATAATTTTGCCTGGAATATCCTGATTGATTATAATATCTACGTTTAGCCTTTGTGAAATTTCGAGAGGAAGCACCTCTCATTGAGGCTGCAATCACATTTCCTGTGACAAAGGCGCCATTTATATCTTTACATAGTTGTATATATACGGAAAGATCCTTTTTAGTTCTCCATGGCCTGATGGCTGCTTGGCACCATTTATTTGCATTTTCATAAGCTAATTGAACAACTAATGGCATAGCTTGGTCAACATCTGCAAACACACTACCTGCAGTTCTCAAAAGTCGATCAGCAAAGTCGGCATACGGCTCATTAGGTCCTTGAATCACTTTTGACAAGCTACCTTGTAGATCCCCAGGTCCTTGTACAGTTTTCCATGCCTCTAAGGCAGCTGCATTTATCTGAGCATATATATCTGGGTCATAATCTGTTTGAGCCTGTAAGTCTGCGAATTGCCCTTCTCCTGTGAGCATGTCTATATTATAGTTTTCAAACCCTGCAGCCGCGTTTCTTTTAGCCATTTCTATACAAAGTTCTTGGAATTGCGATCGCCAAACCAAGAATTGCCCCCCGCTTAATGTTGCTTTACATAGACTTTTCCAGTCTGAGGGGGTTAAGCTAAAGGTGTTAAGGGACTCCAGCATACTCAACGTGAAAGGAGCTTGGGGCCCATAAGTCATTACTGCCTCTTTGAGATTTTTTATTGTTTTGAAATCTACTGACTGATGGACACTCTGTCCATTTTTCTTTTCAAATGCTGGCGGTTCCCAATGTATCTGTGAGTTGTCCTCGAGAGTGCATAAGCGATCAGAAAGACTTTTTATTTCTGTTTCTAGGGTATGCAAATGCCTAGTAATACCCTTCATATTTTCTGTAATGGATTCCACCCATGGGGGAGTAGAGGACACAAGTGACTCCTCTGCCTGACGGACCTTTTTCTCAGTCTTTTTAAATTTCTTTTTCCTCATTTTCTCAGGATCACTTTTACTAGATTCCTCACCACTGCTAATTTCACTGACAGCAATATCCTGAGGCCCAGGTTCCAGTGAGAGCAAGTATCCTTCAGCTTTCGCCAATAACTCCCGAATAGCTTTAATAGCTTGGATTTTTGTCATTTTTGGGTCTCTTCTAATACTCTCTTTACTGGTCTCAGTTGGCCCAGTGGAATCTACACTTTTTTGATCACTTTCACTTTTGTCTATATACTCCTCACTGAGAACAGAGTCAGGTATATCAAGGAGTCTTTGCATAGCCTCTATCACTTGGGATTCAGTTATATTCGAACCCATCTTTAGAGACCTTTCAGTTCTTACCTGTCCGCTCCGAAGTTCCCCGTACGGGCCGCCACCTGTTGCCGCCTGAAGCGCTTGGAGCAACAGAGCCGCGGGAAAAACTTCAGAAGCAAACTGGAGACAAACAGCTCTTTTTTTTTTTTTTTTTTTTTTTTTTTTGTGGTACCGGGGATTGAACTCAGGGGCACTTGACCACTGGGCCATATCCCCAGCCCTTTTTTGTATTTTATTTGGAGACAGGGTCTCACTGAGTTGCTAAGTGCCTCAGCAATGGCTTTGAACTCGCGATCCTCCTGCCTCAGCCTCCCAAAGTGCTGGGATTACAGGCGTGCGCCACCGTGCCTGGCTGACAAACAGCTTTTTATTCTGATAACTTTTCTCTCTGGTTCTAACAACGACTAACTCACGCCAAACACACCACTAAAATGGTGCTGACCCGATCAGCAATTTCGGCCAAGTCACTTGAGATCCCGAAACAAGTTTCGTGAGACTACGGGAGGAGACAATGCCCAAATCTCCACGGCTCATAGTCAACTGCAATTCAAGCCAATCCCCAAACAGGGCTCCTGCACTGAGAAAACATGGAGGTTGAGTTATTATATAGTTGGGAAGCAAAATTAATTAGACAATTAAGTAATGTGTACTTGCTCATTACCCATGGTCATAAAAACATCCCTATCAGTCACTACTAGGGAGATCTGGGACATTATGGTTCAAGATGCTAGGTAGATCAAACAGTAATCACAAATTGTTTTAAAGGGCATCTAGGAAGCAAACAATAATAAGATATTTATGACTGAAAATTGGAATAATGTTTCATTCCTCAACAGTAGTAGCTGATAAGTCTAAATAATATGGAGACAAAAAAAAATCAGGATCCAACAAAAGCAAGGAGCAGAGTCTGCATCATAGGTTCTACTTTTTGTTTGTTTGTTTGTTTTGGTACCGGAGACTGAATTCAGGGCCACTTGACCACTGGGCCACATCCCCAGCCTTTTTTTTTTTTTTTTTAATATTTATTTGTTTGTTTAGTTGTACACAATACGTTTATTTTTACGTGGTTCTGAGGATCAAACCCAGGCCGCGCATGTGCTAGATGAGCGCTCCACCGCTGAGCCACATCCCCAGCCCTTTTTTGAATTTTATTAGAGACAGAGTCTCACTGAGTTGCCAAGTGCCTCTCCATTGCTGAGTCTGGCTTTGAACTTGCGATCCTCCTGCCTCAGCCTCCCAAGTGCTGGGATTACAGGCGTGCACCACCACGCCTGGCTACGGGTTCTACTCTTTTTTTTTTTTTTTTTTTTTTTTGTGGTACCAGAGATTGAACTCAGGGGCACTCGACTACTGGGCCACATCCCCGGCCCTTTTTTGTATTTTATTTAGAGACAGGGTCTCACTGAGCTGCTAAGTGCCTCGCCATTGCTGAGGCTGGCTTTGAACTCGCGATCCTCCTGCCTCAGCCTCCCAAAGTGCTGGGATTACAGGCGTGCGCCACAGCGCCCGGCTCGGGTTCTACTCTTTACTGGAACTTTCAGTGGACATTAATTTTGAGATTTTTTTTTTCCTTTGACAAATCACATCAGATTTTCAAGAGGTAAAATTTGATGAAGGGATCTCTGATGTAATCAAACTTTAAACTTGGACCCAGCTCAAGCTCTTCCTGTAGTCCTGTTGCCTTGAAATATCTCAGGTAGAGCAACAAGATGTGGTGGAAGTAAACCAGGAGAGTAGTCAAAATTCCCAGGGTCCAGTTTTGGTTCTGCCACTGTCTCTCTCTGTGACCATAGGCAAGTTCCTTTTCCTGGACCTGAGTTTTCCTATCTGCAAAGATAATGTTGTGCCGGGTGCAATGACACACACCTGTAATCCCAGCACTTTGGGAGGCTGAGGCAGGAGGATCGCGAGTTCAAAGCCAGCTTCAGCAATGGCGAGGCACTTAGCAACTCAGTGAGACCCTGTCTCTAAATAAAATACAAAAAAGGTCTGGGGATGTGACCCAGTGGTTGAGTGCCCCCTGAGTTCAATCCCCAGTACCACAAAAAAAAAAAAAAAAAAAAAAAAAAAAAAAAAGATAATGTTGTGTTGCATGATTTCTAAGGGTCTTGCCAGCTCTCAACTTCTACCATTTTCAAAGGAATTAACCGGAATTAGCCCCAAATAGTCTGGTTTTGACTAGTTCCAAAGGGTCCCAAGATATGTGTGGCAGCAGGTTGGAGAGAGATGAGGATGGACCTGTTGAGGGTGGTAAGGCATGAGTTTTGCCTTAATTAATAGAGATCTGGATCAGCACGGAGCACACAGCAAGATGCTGACCAGAAGGAAAGTCCAGGTCGGGTCGGCAAATAACCACAAAGAACCTGACAGTAATGCAACCCTACAATGCCTTTATTTTTAAGGGTGCTGAGGAACGAACCCGGGCCGCGCACGTGCTAGACAAGTGCTCTACCGCTGAGCCACAACCCCAGCCCCTGGTTTTTGTTTTTGTATTTTATTAGAGACAGGGTCTCACTGAGTTGCTAAGTGCCTCATCATTGCTGAGGCTGGCTTTGAACTTGCGATCCTCCTGCCTCAGCCTCCCAAGTGCTGGGATTACAGGCGTGCGCCACCACGCCCAGCTCCCAGAAAGATGTTTTTAAAAACATGGGAATGCAATAAAAAATGTACTGGCAAGCTGGGAGAGTGGTGCTCGCCTGTAATCCCAGCAACTCAGAAGGCTGAAGCAGGAGGACCTGCAAAGTTCGAGGCCAGCCTGGGCAACTCAACGAGTCCCTAAGCCACTTAGTGAGAATGTGTCTCAAAATAAAAAAATAAAATAAATAAAATAGGGGCTGCGGTTGGAGCTCAGGGGTGGAGCGCTTGCCTACAACGTGTGAGGCACTGGGTTCGATCCTCAGCACTACATGAAAACAAGCAAATAAAATAAAGGTATTGTATCCATCTACAACTAAAGAAATAAAAAATTAAATAAATAAAGGGTTGGGGATGTGGCTCAGTGGTAAAGCGCCCCTGGGTTCAATGCCCAGCACCGAAAAAGCAAAATGAAATGGCAATGGAATGATGACATCACTGAAACCCTTCGTTTCGCACGCTGCTTTCTGAACGTCTGATTGATGGTTTCTGCCAATAATTTATAGTAGACCCCTAATGAAGGCAGCTAAACGCAACCCCTCTCCCAGACGCACGCGGCTTTCACCAAGGCGCCCCCTGGCGGCGAGGTCCACCGGGTCGTGGTGACGCCACTTCCGCTTCCTGCCGCGCGCGCGGCCATTTCCGCTCCTCCATCCTCGCTGCTCTCCGACTCCGCCGAGGTCGGCTGCTGTTGAAGAGTGGCGAGCCCGCGGGACCGCAGCCATGGTGAGTGCGTGAGCCTGGCCAGAGGACCCGGAAGCGGGGGACATGAGCTTCGGGTCACTCGCTGTCCCGGGGAGGCTTAGGACAAGCGCGGTCTCAGCCGCCAGTCGCCGGCTGCCCGGCCCGGGGTTGGAGCTCCGGCCGCCGCGGGGATCCCAACTGTCGGCCCCAGATCCCAACTCGGGAAGCCGCAGGGGCCGGGCCGCTGTGGTCGGGGCCGCCTTGCTGCAGTCTTTTTGCAAGCAAAAAGGCCTGCGGTGAGCCGAGGAGAGGGCATGGCCCTTCCTGGGGGAGAGATCAGCCCACGTGGGCGATATGGTAGAAAACTGATGAAACCCGGCCCCATTCTTTAGTTTCTCTTACTTTTTGTTTATTTTTGCGAGGGTGATGTGGAACCCTGAATTCAAATCAGACTCTCATATCCCACCCTGTTCCTGTTGCTCGTGTTCAGGAGGGGGAGCTCTCCGTGGTCTGCACCGACTGGCCATTTAACACGTGCCAGGGAGCGTTTGCTGACCTTGGGGAATGTGGAGTGGTCTGGAGCACAGGAATAGCTTTTCCTGCGATACCGTGGTCTCAGGAATCCGAGGTCGTGCTTGGTGGCACCACATGCGACAGTTAACATTTGGCTATCTCCAACTTGTAGTCACCTAGTGAGAGTTCTAATTCGTGTGTCATGGTGGAGTTACTTTGGGTTGGCTCTTGGTAAGAAGGGAGGACTTTTGCAAAGCACTTTTATTTCATATTTAATCCAACCAAGTTTGGAACCCTTCGGGATTACCTTTTGGTCTCTGCTCCCACCGCACGCTTTGTAAAGCTAGTATATGACAGAGTCTAGAACTTGAAGCTTCTAAACCAGTACCCGTCTTAACATAGTTCTGTGAAAAGTTTTGGAAGCTTCTGGTTCCAGGTTGAACTTTGTTGCAGTTTTCCTTGGCGTTAAAACGAACATAACAGTGCATGAGGATGTTGAAATCAAATGTGGTACTGCAGCTTAAGCACCTGACCTAATGGTTAGTATGGAGTTAGTGCAGTAGGGCATCGTTTAAAGACCGGTGTATGTTCTGAGAATTGTGTTGTGAGCGATTTTTGTGGTTATGTGAACATCATAATGTGTACACAGATCTAGTTGGGTGTTGTTGTTGTTTGTGTTGGTGTTGTTTTGGTGCTGGGGATTGAACTCAGGGGCACATCCCCAGCCTTTTTTTGTATTTTATTAGAGACAGGGTCTCACTGAGTTGCTAAGTGCCCCAGCCTCCCAAATGCTGAGATTACAGGTGTGTGCAACCACGCAAGCTCTTGTGGCCTCTTGATGCAAGAGGAGATGTAGTAAACTAGAGATTTACAAAGGATGCTGCTAGCATAACAGGGCATCCTGTTTTACAGTAAACATTTTCTTGTAAGTAGGAGTACACTCAACACTAAAAAGTATAGTGTGGTAAATACAAAAAAAAAAAAAACAGTAACTGGGCTGGGGATGTGGCTCAGGGGTAGAGTGCTTGCCCAGCATAGCTGAAGCCCTGGGTTCAACTCCCAAACACTGGGGGGAAAAGAATCCAGCCAGGCACTGTGGCACATGCCTGTAATCCCAGCTGCTCGGGAGGCTGAGGCAGGAGGATCATGAGTTCAAAGCCAGCCTCAGCAAAAGTGAGTGCTAAGCAACTCAGCAAGACCCTGTCTCTAAATATAAAAAGGGCTGGGGATGTGGCTCTGTGGTTGAGTACCCCTAGATTCAGTCCTCAGTAGCCCCCCCCCCCCCAAAAAAAAAATCCAAAAACCAGTAACAGCCTTTTCTTATCAAGTATTATGCACTGTACATAATTGTATCTGTACTTTTATGCAGCTAGCAGCACAGATTTGTTTACACCAGCAATTCTACAAACACAGGAGTACCAAGACTTTACAATGGCTGGTGGTACTGACCCATAGGAATTTTCAGTTCCATTGTAACCTTATAGGACCATGCAGTCTGTGGTTGACTGAGACATTGTTATGCTGCATATGATAGTATTTGTTAGTTCAAATCCTTGCATGTTTATTACTTTCATATATACAAAACATGGCAGTAAAATAAATAATAAAACAAAGATTACTTACAAATAAGGAAAATCATAATGAGTTAATACTATTTACCTCCACTGATTGTTAAGGGAAAAATTTATACATGCACGTTGGTCTCTCCTGGCAATGAATAATACATTTAGTATTTAATTGCAATTAAATAACATGAATTCCAGTTAAAATAATGGTATTAGTCAAGTTAACTGAAGTATTTCTTGTATGAACCAAAACTTGTTTGCCTTCCTCTCTGGAGTTCTAGCCTGTCCTGCAACATGTGTTCTCTCATGTTTGCCCAAACACTTTGGGAGACTGTCTTTATGACACTAAGCCTGACCCATATCTTAATTCTGAGCACAAACTAAAAAGCTGTTCATATTTTGGAAAATACTGTAAAATTAACAAATATTTCACCTTGCAATTCCCACTGTTTTCATTTTTATAAATTTTAAACTTGAAAAATACTCAAGATGTCACAAGTAATAATGGAGTTGAAGTAATTAAGTGTTCTTTGTCCCTTCAGTTACTGTGCCATTGTTGTTCATCTCAAATATATTATTTATTTATTTATTTATTTATTTTTAAATTGGCAATGGACCTTTATTTTATTTATTAATTTATTTATGTGTGGTGCTGAGAATCGAACCCAGGGCCTTGTGCATGCGAGGCAAGTACTCTACCAACTGAGCTATATCCCAGCCCCCCGAATCTACCATTTAGATGCAGGAATATTGTTACCACGGGGGTCTGAAACACTAAACTGTCTCAAATGAGTAATAAAAAGTAGTCATTTAGTATTTTTTTAAAATATTTTTTAGTTGTAGATGGACACAATATCTTCCTTTTATTTACTTATTTATTTTTATGTGGTGCTGTAGCATTTACTTTTTTTTTTTTTTTTTTTTTTTTTTTTTTTTTTTTTGTGCTGTACTCGACCATTCACATCCCCAGCCCTTTTTTTGTATTTTTTTTTTCTCATGAGTTGAATCGCCAAGGCTGGCTTTTCGCGATCCTCCTGCCCAGCCTCCCAAAGTGCTGGGATTACAGGCGTGCGCCACCGCGCCCGGCGCATTTACTTTTTTTATGGAATGAAGTTTTACCCAGTTCCAGAATCACTAATAAAGCCAGTTAAGATCTCCAAGCTTGGGTTGGGGCTGTAGCTCAGTGGCAGAGTGCTTGCTTAGCATGCATGAAGCACTGGGTTCTATCCTCAGCACCACATAAAAATAAACAAAAAATAAAGGCTTTCTGTCCATCTACAACTATAAAAAAATTTTTTTTTTAAAATCTCCAAGTTCGTTTTAATTTTGTACTTTGACAGAGGCAAGCCAGTAAAGGTGTTAGTGATTAGATTGCAATGAGGAAAGAACACTAGGACTCTCTGAGAAATTGTTTGGAGCACATCTCAGAATGGTTCCTGAGGAGTCTTGTACCCATTCCTCCTGGGTAGAGCACCCCTGGGTTCAATCCAGGGGTGAGAGAATTTTAAAACACTTAAAAAGCAAACAATACAGCTGGGCGTGGTGGCTTACTCCTATAATCCCAGCAGCTCTGAAGACTGAGGCAAGAGGATGTGAATTCACAGGCAGCCTTAGCAACTAAACAACTCAGACCCTGTCTCTAAAGACGTAATACAAGACAGGGCTAGGGATGTGGCTCAGTGGTTGAGTGTCCCTGAGTTCAATCCCTGGTACCAAAAAAAAGTATGTTTAAAAAAAAAAACAGTACAGACAATTGTATATCAAATTGACAACCCCAAGGAGAAAATGAAATGAAGTAACTTTTTTTTTTCCCCCCCTTTGGTACCGGGGATTGAACTCAGGGGCACTCGACCATTGGGCCACATCCCCAGCCCTTTTTTGTATTTTATTAGAGACAGGGTCTCACTGAGTTACTAACTCGCAATCCTCCTGCCTCAGCCTCCCAAAGTGCTGGGATGAAGTAACTTTAAAAAAAATATTTATTTATTTGTTTTAGTTGTACATAATGCCTTATTTTTACGTGGTGCTGAGGATCAAACCCGGGCTGCACACATGCTAGGCGAGCGCTGTACTGCTGAGCCCCAACCCCTTGAAGTAACTTTTTTTTTTTTTTTTTTTTTTTTTTTTTTGGTACCAGGGATTAAACTCAGGGGCACTCAACCACTGGGCCACATCCCCAGCCCTTTTTGTATTTTTATTAGAGACAGGGTCTCACTGAGTTGCTAAGAGCCTCGCCATTGCTGAGGCTGCTTTGAACTCAAGATCCTCCTGCCTCAGCCTCCCAAGTGCTGGGATTACAGGTGTGCGCCACCGCGCCCGGCTTTGAAGTAACTTTTGAATAAACCATTTTGTGTGTATTATAGGGTAATATAAGCAAGGAAATGTATTCATGTACTGGGATCCACTTGCTGTGGACTGAGTTGAGATTTTTCAGATGGAATTGGGGAATGGAGAGAGAAGTTTGTGGCGTTATTTACTGTAAATTATATCTTAATTTTTATTCAGTAAACTTGGAGTGTGGATCTGTTTGTTTATTTATTTATTTATTTATTTAGGTAAATTCAACCACTATCTGTATTTTTTATTAGAGACAGGGTCTTTGCTAAGTGCCTCGCCATTGTGAGGCTGGCTTTGAATTTGCGATCCTCCTGCCTGGAGCCTCCAAAGTGCTGGGATACAGGCTTGTGCCACTGCCATTTATTAAATATGTATTTATTTGCTTTATTTACACAATGCTTTTTTTGTTGTTTTTTTTTTTTTTTTTTTTTTTTGTATCGGGGATTGAACTCAGGGGCACTCAGCCACTGCGCCAAGCCCTTTTTTTTTTTTTTTTTTTGTGTGTGTGTGTGTGTGTGTGTGTGTGTGTATTTTAGTAGAGACAGGGTCTCACTGAGTTTCTAAGTGCCTCAGCTTCCCAAGTGCTGGGATTACAGGCGTGCACCACTGCTCCCTGCTCATGTTTTTATTTTAATGTGGTACTGATGAGGATCGAACCGTGGCCGCACACATGCAAGGCGAGTGCTCTGCCATTGAGCCACAACCCCAGCCTGTGGAAATCCTAATTTAAAGATTATCCCATGAAACCCAAGTGGCTGCTGAAACAAAGGAGACCTTTTTAACCCATTTGCTCCAATGTTCTCAGGCATTAGGCTAAAGAGGAACAAATAAAAGTATATGAGTTTTAGTATACATAATTGGGCTATATAATTGCTTACCTTCCCTTTTAGCTTTAATAGTATGTTTTAGTTTTTCTAAGCTGAGAGTGGGCAGGCTACTGTTAATACGTTAAGTGTATGTGTTTGTAGGTGGGGGAATAGGGAAGCACACTGACCACCTGTGTCTCTCAATTGATTAGTATTTTGTGACTCTTATTTCCCCCTGCAGACTGAGGCTGATGTAAATCCGAAGGCCTATCCCCTTGCAGATGCCCACCTCACCAAGAAATTATTGGACCTTGTTCAGCAGTCATGTAACTACAAGCAGCTTCGGAAAGGAGCCAATGAGGGTAAGGTTCTGCAGGGTGCTGCTGGGAAATGATGAAGGCACCTGTCTCCTAGGGTCTCTGGTCTAGATTTCTGATTTGTAAGGAGGGCCAGAATTTTTTTTCTCTTTTCTTTTTTTCGTTCTGAGACCAAGTCTTGCTATACTGCCAGCACTGGCCTCAAACTCCTGGGCCTGAGCACTGAGCATACTCCCTAGCCTCCCAAGTAGCTAGGACTATAGGCATAAACTACCGTGCCCTGGGCCCTGGATATTCTTGACTGGATGTGGGAAGGTTTGAGACCAGCAGCATTTTGACACTAGATAAAAAAGGCTAATATGCTTAGAATATTTTTAGACCCATCCTTGTTAATTTGCCACATTCTCTCTTGCCTCTTTTTTTTTTTTTTTTTAATGATACTGGGAATTGAGCCCAGGGCCTCTTGCATGCTGGCAAGCTCACTACCACTGTGCTACATTCTCGCTCTTTTTTTTTTTTTTTTTAACTTTTTTAAATATTTATTTATTTGATTTAGTTGTACACAATGCGTTTATTTTTCCGTGGTGCTAAGGATTGAACCTGGGCCGCGCACATGCTAGGCGTGCGCTCTACCGCTGAGCCACAACCTCAGCCCTGATCGTTGGATCTTTATGTTATTTATTTATATGCGGTGATGAGAATCAAACCCAGTGCCTCACACATGCTAGGCAAATGCTCTACCACTGAGCCACAACTTCAACCCCTCTATCTCTTTTTTATTTTTCTTTTTGAAACTTGTGAAGTTGCCCAGGCTGGCCTCCACCTATAGTCCTTCTGCCTTGGCCTCCCAAGTAGCTGGGTTTATAGGTGTGTACCACCACACCTTGCTCCTTCTTTCTCCCTTAATATGTAAAGCATCTTATTTGTTCGTCTGCTTGTACAGAACTATTTGTATTAACTTTGTGCTCTGTCCAGAGCCATCAGAAGGAAAGGGATATTAATGCTCTTTAGTGTCTGTTTACAAGTAGTTTGCTTGGGGAGAGTCATTTTGTCTCTGAAGATACTGAGACATCAGGCATTTGGGCATATGTTTGAGATTCAGAATGACCATGAGGCTGTGTTGCTGAAAAAAGACAAAGCAAACCACTCATGTATCTCTGTGGACATGGGGCTCTTTTCAGCCCTGCTTTTCACACTCAGTGACTGCTGGGCCTGGTGTTGGCAGTGGCCAGTGTAGGGAGAGTCCACTGGCTCTCTTGAGACATCTCTTTTTTTACTTGGCGTGCTTGGGTCAGCTTGGCCGGGCAGGGGCATGAGTTCTTGCTCCATGTGTAAATGAGGATTCAGACAGGACCATCTTGACTTATCTTGCTGTGTCTTGCATGGTGCTGGACCCAGAGGTGCCAGGAAGGTGCGGGGGTGGGGGGTGTCCTTGAATAGATACTCAGTTCAGAATGTGCTTACCAGGGTTCAGGAAGGGAGGGGCAACAATTTCCTGTTCTTCTGCCTTGTTTTCAACTATTTATTCTTCCTATATTTAATTGCCAACCGTGTGCCAGCACATGTCTATATGCCAACAGTGCAGTGGTAATCAAAACTAAGTCTGGGCCTTGGAGCTAAAGATGCTATAAAGAAAAATAAAATAGGACTGGGAAAATGTCTCTTCAGATGGAATATTTAGGGGAGGTTTTCCTGAGGTGAAATTTGAGTAGAGAACTGAAGCCTTGGTGGCAGATAGAGCTTTACACTCTAGCCGTGATGGTGCACTCTTGTAACATGAGAAACTCAGGAGGCTGAGGCAGGAGGATTGCAAGTTCAAAGCTAACCTCAGCAACTTAGCAAGGTCCTAAGTAAAATAAAAATTTTAAAAAGCCTAGAGATGTGGCTCAGTGGTTAAGCACCCCTGGGTTCAATCCTCAGTGCAAAAAAAAAAAAAAAAAAACGCACACACACACACACACACAGTAGAAGTACTAGACTGCTCTGCTTTGTGTTGGTGGGGTTTTGTTGGAAGCTGTGTCTTTGACCAGGCAAGAGATGATAACCACTGAACACATGTGGTAGCAAAGGCAAGGAAAGAAGTGTCACATTCAGGATGGAAGGTTTCAGAATGAGGCATTGAAGGTGACTAATTGGTCTTTGACCTTATCATATTTTAGGACTGCTCCAGGACAGAGAGTTGCTTGTGCTTAAGCCAGTTTTCTTGTGACTCTAAATTCTTTTTCCTGGAAATGGCTTTGTTGGGGCTGCATTGCCCAAGCCCCATATCACCTGTCGGCCTGTTTCGTTGTCTCCACAGCCACCAAAACCCTCAACAGAGGCATCTCTGAGTTCATTGTGATGGCTGCAGATGCTGAGCCTCTGGAGATCATCCTGCATCTCCCGCTGCTATGTGAAGACAAGAATGTGCCCTATGTGTTTGTGCGTTCCAAGCAGGCCCTGGGGCGGGCCTGTGGGGTCTCCAGGCCTGTCATTGCCTGTTCTGTCACCATCAAAGAAGGCTCTCAACTGAAGCAGCAGATCCAGTCCATTCAGCAGTCTATTGAAAGGCTCTTAGTCTAAGCCTGTGGCCTCTGCCTCTACCCTGCTCTCCCTGACAACTCTACCACAGGTTGTGTATCATATTGTCTGTCTTAGCATGTAGTCAGCGGCTTTCTATTATAAAATATTGTACTAAATCTGTTTTCTGGATTTTTGTATTGTTTTGTTTCACAGGGTTGTTTTTTCCCCATCTCCCCTTCTACCCTCTGCCATTCTTTTATCCTCCCTTTTGAAAAATGAACCAGTACCCAAAACAAACAGCAGAATGGTGGCACCAAAGGCAAGAAGAGCCAGTAGCAACCTGCGTGAGCCAGGAGAGGTATCCCTTGTGCCTTTCATGCACTTATTCCCACGTGTGCAGGATGGGATGGGAGTGGACACTGGCCACTCTGACTTAGAGTCCCTTATGCCTGGCATACAGACTCTCCATACATGTTACCGTGATGTCCTTCTCTCGCCTACTCTCCCCTCAAGATTATGTGTCATTTGGGGAGGGAGCAGGTGTTCTGTGAGGTTGTTGGGCTTATGTCCAAGTGTATTTACTAATGTTCTCCTGTGTGCTTTTGGTAATGTGAGGTTAAATCTTGCCCCAACCACGCCCTGAGGGTGACAGAGCAGCAGCATAGCTGCAGGACTCCAAAGACAACTGGGTGAGTGGGCATGGGGGACAGTCAACCTGGATCTTGAAGAGTCAGGAGTGGCAAGGGAAGAAGTGTCATCTGATGCTAGAATGAGGGATTCTGGGGAAATCATGGAGACCTGGCTGGAAGCTACAGAAAGATGATGGGATCCAGGAAACATCCTCTCTGAATGGAATTTCTTCAGTGGCCACTTAGCACCAGCTCTGGAGCCTTCACCCATTTCCTGCCACAACATGGGTCAGATATTCTTTGTCACATGAGGAGAGTGCTGGTGTCGTTCATTCTTGGGCATCCTAATAAATAAATATATTCATATTCCATTTTTAAGAAAGTGTGACAGTGCCTGATTATTAGTAGGTATTATCCAGCTAGTATTTGAGTGAAGAAATGCTTAGCATTACTAGAGTGGTTATAGCTGCAGCTTCCTCCCCCCACCACCTTACTCAGTGCTAGGATTAAACCCTGAGCCTTGTGCATGCTAAACATGCTCTAGCCCTGGCTAAGTTATAGCTTTGACTTTTTCACCAAAAGGCTAAGTAAAAGCCATCACCTCCTGCCAGCTAGTTTCTGGTTTGGCAGTTCAAAATGTCTTGTCATACAGACTCAGTCATCAGAGTTTTGCTATCACTATAGAAAAGGCTTTTTCATCCTTGTTGACATTTAGTCTGGTTAATTTGCAGAAGAGACCCAGTGTTCTAGGATATTTAGCAACATCCCTGGCCTCTGCCCATTTAAGGGGCAGTAGCAATCTACCACTACCCCAACCAAAAACATCTCCAGACATTGCTGTCAGGGACCATTATTGCAGTTAGGCACATGCAGAATTGGGATTGGTGACTAAAGCTACTGCCACCTCACCTATCTTGTACTTTTTATCTGAGGGTAAATAAAAGTACCTCAGTTTCAGAAATCTTCCCATGCTCAAACAAGTGGGTCAAATTAATGAGGACACATGATAGTTTCCTCTTGGTTGTGGTGGGCCAGTATGCCTGCTTCAGCAGGAAACCCATTGAGCTGGGGGCACTTGTTCTGTGCCTACTGGGCTAATCATTTCTCTCAATTCATTTGTCACCACTCCTGATGAAGTTTTACATGTATTTGTGGATGGTGAAGTTTCAGGTAGTGTTTACTTTCGTATTTGCTTTTATTGTGTATGTTTATCATAATCAGAAGAATTTGGAGAAAGGAGCTCAAGAAATCCACAGTGGGACTGAGGTGTAGCTCCATAGTAGAGCACTTGCTTAGCATGCTCAAGGCCCTGGGTTCAATTCCCAGCACCTGAAAAGAAAAACCAATCTCCATCTAGATGGAAATTAGGGCCTATTCATAAGAACCCCAAGGAGGGGTTGGCAGGGGCTCCTGAGATCCTCAGCCCTTTTGTTCCGTCTACTTGATAGTCTTGGCTCAGTCCCCACTGCTGCACTGCATGCCTTTACAGGGCAGGGTACCTGCCTCCAGAAAAACCCTCCCAGGGTTCTCCTCTGCTTCTGCTGGCCTCCACTGCCTGTTCCGTGTCTGCCTCTCCCAGAAGTTCCAACTTTGCTCAGTGTTGTATATTTTCTCTCTCTCTCTCTCTCTCTCTCTCTCTCAATATTTATTTATTTTATTTGTTTTAGTTGTACACAATGCATTTATTTTTACGTGGAGCTGAGGATTGAACCCGGGCCGCACACATTCTAGGCGAGTGCTCTACTGCTGAGCCACAACCCCAGCCCCCCTCTTTCTCTTTTTTTTTTAAATATTTATTTGCTTTAGTTGTACACAATGCATTTATTTTTATCTGGTGCTGAGGATCGAACCCAAGCCGCGCATGTGCCAGGTGAGTGCTCTACCGCTGAGCCACAACCCCAGCCCCTTTTTCTCTTTTTTTAAGAATATTTTCTTAGCCGGGGCGCGGTAGCGCACACCTGTAATCCCAGCACTTTGGGAGGCTGAGGCAGGAGGATCGCGAGTTCAAAGCCAGCCTCAGCCATGGCGAGGCACTTAGTAACTCAGTGAGACCCTGTCTCTAATAAAATACAAAAAAGGGCTGGGGATGTGGCCCAGTGGTCGAGTGCCCCTGAGTTCAATCCCGGTACAAAAAAAAAAAAAAATGTTTGCTTAGTTGTAGGTGGGCACAATACCTTTATTTTATTTATTTATTTTATTTATGTGGTGCTGAGGATCGAGCCCAAGGCCTCACAAATGCAAGATGGACACTCTACTGCTAAACCATAGCCCCAGCCCCTATATATATATATATATATATATTTTGGGGGGGTACCCAGCGATTCTGCGTGGTCTTCAGTTGCCTGGTGCCTACCTGGTAATGCTGCACACAGGGCTCTTTTGACCCAATGACAATGGAAATGAAATTGAGTCAGGTTAGCAAACCTGCAGGGAAAGCTTGTACTGGGGCCTCTATTTAGGAAAGGAGACACAGTTCCAACAAGATGTCAGGCTGGCTCCCTGAACAAAAGGGCTTTAGTTGTTACTTGCAGGGGTGAGAATATTAATTGGCAAGGGCTGGGGATGCAGCTCAGTGGTGGAATGCTCCTGGGTTCAATTCCCAGTACTGCAAAGGAAGAAAAATGTAAAAGAACACATACAGGATACCCTGACCACAATGCTGCGAAGCTGACACCAACTGAGAATTGCACACACCAAACTTCCTAAGGTCAACTGTTAGGCCGTGAGCCAAAGCCCAGAAGAGCATTACACCCTGTCCCCATGTTGTTCCCTGTCTCACTGGGATGACTTAGGACAGGAGATACAATGGCTAGATTGTGAAGCTAGATAATGGAGGTGGTTGACTTACAAGAAAGGCACTCTCTCGAGTAAGTTTTTAACCGTCTTTAGGAATTAGCTAATTCGAGGAGGGGCACTCTCTCTAGGTCTGTAAGCTCGCCCACCCGAGACATTAAAACATAAAAGATACAGAAAATAAACATGATTAATACAGCCTCCATGATAGTGGATCTTCCAGCCTCCATCAGGCTTCCGGTGACTGCAGCCTTTGTCAATATCTTTTTTTTTTTTTTAATATTTATTTATTTACTTTAGTTGTACACAATGTAATGCATTTATGTTTATGTGGTGCTGAGGATCGAACCCGGGCCGCGCACGTGCAAGGCAAGCACTCTGCCGCTGAGCCACAACCCCAGCCCTGTCAATATCTTGAATGCACCTCATGACTGACTTTAAGTCAAGACTACCCAGCCTATCATCTCCCAAATTCCTCATCCACAGAAATGGTGAAGGAGAATGTTTATGGCTGCTTTATGCTGAAAGGTTTGGGGGTAATTTGTTACAAAGCAATAGATAGCTAAAGTGGGGGAGGAAGGCGAAAGGATGAAGATGTCTTGTCAAAATGGCAATAAACACAGTTAGGTCAAAATAGCAGGGCAGCCAAGCATGGTGGTGCTGGCCTGTAGTCCAAACTACTCAGGAGGCTGAGCCAAGAGGATGGCAAGTTTGAAGCCAGCCTGTAGAACCTAGTAAGAAGGCCCTCTCTCAAATAAGAAGAGTTGGGTATGTAACTCAGTGGTAAGGTGTCCCTGGGTTCGATCCCCAGTAGCTGGGGGTAGGGTAGCAGGGAGTAGGATTTGGCAGGACAATGAACACTGGAAGTGCTGGCAGCATCCCTCAGTGGTTGTGAGATGCTCCAGAGTGCCTCAGAGTGCCTGGAAATAAGTACCTTTGCTTTCATATGATGCAGTCAAGTTTACAAGTTTACAAGGAGGATCAGTACATTCCAGTGGCAGTTTAGGCTCAAACACACTGTGTAGTATGTGTGTGTGCACGTTTCCCTCCATAAGGATTAGAGGATTTCTGGATGACAGGAGAGGAAGTAGATGACTAATCTCTTCCAGAGCTCATAGTTCTGCCTGGCTTTTCTCCTAACTTTTATCTTTATTTAAATTTTTTTTTTTTTAGTTGTAGATGGACACAATACCTTTATTTTATTTATTTTTGTGTGGTGCGGAGGATCAAACTCAGGGCCTCACATGTGCTAGGCGAGCGCCTTACCGCTGAGCCACAACCCCAGCCCCCTCTTCTAGCTTTTAATATGACAAAAAGACATCCCAGAAGGTCACACACTGAAAAGTAAAATCGTCCCTTCACCACAGTTAACATCTCGTGAGCTCCATTCTCTGCATCTGGCCTAGAGTAAACACACATATGTGAGATGTGGGCTTAATATAGTTTCCTCCCAACAGAGTCGGAGTCCTACTTTCCCACTGCTGCCATCACCGCAGGTGGCTTGGCGCAGCTGCGCCTCGGGTGTGCCATCTACTGGCAGCTCCTGGAGCAGTCGTCACAGCGCCACCTGGCGGATAAAAGCGTGTCTGCGGCGGTGGAAGTTAAAAGTACTTGGTGAGCACCCTACCCTGTGCATTTATTTACATTTTCTGCTTTTCAATGTGATGTGTTATTATTCTTAACGCACAAATGAAGAAACTAAGGCTGGAAGTGCTAGATCATTTGCCCAAGGCCAACTGTAAATATGCAATGGAGCCAAGATACAGATCGTTACTGACTTGTGAGCTTTCAAAAGCTCCATCTGAATGTGGACTTTCCTCCTTCCTGGGGAGCTCAACAGGCAGAGAAGGCATCATTAATTTAGAGAAATAGGTTGCAACTACCATCTATCTATTTACCGATCTTATTGATACGAGGGAGGGATTGAACTCAGAGCGCTTAACCACTGAGCCACATCTCCAGCTCTTTTTTATATTTCATTTAGATACAGGGTCTCACTAAGTTGCTGAGGCTGCTTGAACTAGAGATCCTCCTGCCTCAGCCTCCCAAGCCACTGGGATTACAGATGTGCGCCACCAAGCCTGGCAGCTACAACTAGTATTTATTACAGACGTTGAGTGATGGTTTTTCTAACACCATTCACGTAACTGGGCTCTGGTGTCTGTTCTTTGTCCCTTGAATTCTTTGAAGGAGCCTACATTTGGGTAAGATCGCTCAGAAGCACACAGAAAAGCCAGGCTGGAATGGACTGAAGGGTTTGTCCTCACTACCTAGGATACCCAGGATTGAAAACCAAGAGCACAGTGATGGCACTTTCTTACCCTCCCACTTGCAGATGACTGCCTGTGACGAGTATGATTCCAGCCTATCTTTGTAGATTGGCCCCCTCTGGAATCCAGTTTCCAAGCAAGCTTCATTTAAAGGGGATGGCCCAATTTCTCAATAAGAATCAGCAATCCAGCCGGGCGCAGTGGCACACACCTGTAATCCCAGCACTTGGGAGGCTGAGGCAGGAGGATCGCGAGTTCAAAGCCAGCCTCAGCAATGGCGAGGCACTTAGCAACTCAGTGAGACCCTGTCTCTAATAAAATACAAAAAAGGGCTGGGGATGTGGCCCAGTGGTTGAGTGCCCCTGAGTTCAATCCTCGGTAACAAAAAAAAAAAAAAAAAAAAAAAAAAAAAAAAATCAGCAGGTACTAAGCACTTTCTAATTGGAAAATTCTTTCCTCTCGAATGACTTGCCAATTTGCCAAGGAAAGAAATGCAAAAAATAAATAACACCTCTTTTTTTTTTAATATTTATTTGCTTTAGTTGTACACAATGCATTTATGTTTACGTGGTGCTGAGGCTTGAACCTGGGCCGCGCACGTGCTAGGCGAGCGCTCTACCGCTGAGCCACAACCCCAGCCCCACACCTCGTTTTTACAAAAATTTTTAGTTGTAGATGGAACTCAATATGTTTATTTTTTAATTTTTATGTGGTGCAGAAGATCAAACCCAGTGCCTCACACGTGGTAGGCAAGCACTCTACCACTGAGCCACAACCCCAGTCCATAACACCTCTTTTCAAACAAAAAACCAAATATGGGTTTAAAAAGGTACAAACCTCAGAGAATCCAAAGCTGTAAATTTTACAGCAGGAAACTAGCCCTCCTACATGCTCCTCCTTGCGTGCTGCCCATTCTAGGTCTGTAGCTCTAGACACAGGAGCTATAAACCCTTACATTGCTTTCCCTCCTTGAGTAGCTGGGAGTACACGTACAAGCCACCATCTGGGCTGGCATCTCAGGCTAATTTTTCAAAAGCAGGAGCAGCAGAAAGCAGAAAAGGACCATGAAGATAGAAGGATGGGGAGGAAGAATACAAAGGGAAAGACATTTCCCTCTTTTTCCCCTTCTCCTAACACTAGACTTTTTGTCTTGAACTTCGCACACTCCTCTGAAAAATAAAAGCAATAACTCTTAGCCGGGCGCAGTGGCGCACGCCTGTAATCCCAGCACTTTGGGAGGCTGAGGCAGGAGGATCGCGAGTTCAAAGCCAGCCTCAGCAATGGCGAGGCACTTAGCAACTCAGTGAGACCCTGTCTCTAAATAAAATACAAAAAAAGGGCTGGGGATGTGACCCAGTGGTTGTCCATAACACCTCTTTTCAAACAAAAAACCAAATATGGGTTTAAAAAGGTACAAACCTCAGAGAATCCAAGGCTGTAAATTTTACAGCAGGAAACTAGCCCTCCTACATGCTCCTCCTTGCGTGCTGCCCATTCTAGGTCTGTAGCTCTAGACACAGGAGCTATAAACCCTTACATTGCTTTCCCTCCTTGAGTAGCTGGGAGTACACGTACAAGCCACCATCTGGGCTGGCATCTCAGGCTAATTTTTCAAAAGCAGGAGCAGCAGAAAGCAGAAAAGGACCATGAAGATAGAAGGATGGGGAGGAAGAATACAAAGGGAAAGACATTTCCCTCTTTTTCCCCTTCTCCTAACACTAGACTTTTTGTCTTGAACTTCGCACACTCCTCTGAAAAATAAAAGCAATAACTCTTAGCCGGGCGCGGTGGCGCACGCCTGTAATCCCAGCACTTTGGGAGGCTGAGGCAGGAGGATCGCGAGTTCAAAGCCAGCCTCAGCAATGGCGAGGCACTTAGCAACTCAGTGAGACCCTGTCTCTAAATAAAATACAAAAAAAAGGTCTGGGGATGTGACCCAGTGGTCGAGTGCCCCTGGGTTCAATCCCTGGTACCACAAAAAAAAAAAAAAAAAAAAAAAAAAAGCAATAACTCTTCATTTGTCATGCATTGGAACTAATTCTGAAGACAACAGAAAATTTGTCTTCAAACTTGAGTATCACATTCAGAGGAACACAACCTGAGGAAGTTGTTATTTACTCATGAAGCAAATGATACTGAAATTAAAATTGTTATTCTTACTGCTTCTGAAATCTGATCTTTAGACTTTATTTAGCATATAGCATGTTTGAAGGAAAACAAGTAGGAGGACAGGGATGGGGAGACTATAATCTTTTTGTAAATTTTTAAATATTTATTTAATTGTACACAATGCCTTTATTTATTTTTACATGGTGCTGAGGATCGAACCCAGGCCTCGCACGTGCTAGGCAAACACTCCACCGCTGAGCCACAATCCCAGCCCGAGAATATGATCTTGCTAAGGTTGTCATTCCTGAAGCACCTGTATGTTTATGTGACCTTAACTGTGAAATCCTTCCCTATCCCCACTGTATTTGGTTTTTGTTTCCATCACGATGTGTTCTCCCAGGATGAGAGAAAATTAAGCTCAGAGTTGATGGCAAATTATCTTTGGATGCAAGGCAGACAGACCTTTCTCCTTCACACTAAAGAGCAGTACACAGTACAAAGTTGAGGTTCTTTATTCACATAGAATAAGGCACAGCCAAGTGGGAGAGCCGCGCGGTCTCTGTGCCAACAAGTTTCAAATATAAAGTCCTCAGCTTCTGCAAGGCGGCTCCTCCCAGCTCAGGAAAAACATCTGTTAACTTGCTGAGAACAAAAGCAGGCAACCTGGCCACGGCGAGGGTGTGTGGTCAGCAGTCAGTCCTTCTGGAAGTGCTCAGTGAGAGCGTCCAGCAGCTCCTGCTTCTTCAGCCCGCCCTTCAGCCCGTGCACCCTGCAGGCCTCCTTCAGCATGGGCACCGTGAGTTTGCCCAGTGTGCCCTTGGCAACATGGGCCTTCAGCTCCTCTTCAGATACCTCCACTTTGGGCTTTTTGCTTCCAGAACCTCCATCATCTGGGAAAAAGGGTCAGAAGGGAAGATCTGAATGTGTTACCAGTGGCATCCCAGCTACATATAATGGAGCTCCTTAGGATTTAGGCTATAGTGAACCATTTTTCATAGAGGTATGATGCCTACCTACAGTCTATGAGGGAAGACAGGTTTTTTTTTTTTTTTTTTTAAAGACAGGTATTTTGATAAGGCAGCTTTATTTATGTATATGTAATAAAAAAATGTAACTCACATGTAGAAGGGAGTTACCAGCAGCATAAATATCATGAGTTTACCCAAAACAATCACTCACTCTGGGTGAGCAAATAGTACCTTCCCAATTTTCCTTAAAAAAGCATTTACAGGGGCTGGGGTTGTGGCTCAGCGGCAGAGCGCTGGCCTTGCACGTGCGCGGCCCGGGTTCGATCCTCAGCACCACGTACAAATAAATGCATTGTGTACAACTAAAGCAAATAAATAAATATTAAAAAAAAAAAAAAAAAAAAAAAAAAAGCATTTACAACCGGGCGTGGTGGCGCATGCCTGTAATCCCAGCACTTGGGAGGCTGTGGCAGGAAGATCGTGAGTTCAAACCCAGCCTCAGCAATGGCGAGGCACTTAGCAACTCAGTGAGACTCTGTCTCTAATAAAATACACACACACAAAAAAGGGGGGGCTGTCCTGGGGATGTGGCCCAGGGGTCGAGTGCCCCTGAGTTCAATCCCCGGTATTAAAAAAAAAAAAAAAAAAAAAGCATTTACAGCAGCTGGGGACATAGCTCAGTGGTAGAGCGCTTTCTTAGCATGCTCAAGGCCCTGACCCCCAGCATCACAAAAAAAGAAAAGGGGAGGGGGAAGCATTTACAAACATTGAATAAGTTCCAAGGCACCAGGTGATAAGAACACGCGGGCTGAGTGAGACAAACATGAGACAAGTACATCGTCACTAAACCATGTGCAGTGTGTGAGGAGCTCTGCCAGTGGTTACCAGGGCACCACAGGAGTCACTCCTACTACAAAAAGGAGAAAGCACCATGATCACCAACTACCCCCTCATGGCTCCCTTTCCTCATCTGTTAGGTAAACAAGGTCCAGTTCTGGCTTTACTTGGCCAAGACAGCCAAAAAGATTACAATCTAAGACAACTATTCCAAAATGGTAACAGTGCACCAGGTGCTGGCTCCATAAACGTGAGCCTCATAGTAGGAAAATGCTGGATTCACAGGTAAGAAAAAGGATAGTCCAATAGAAAAAATGGTTAATGCCAAGAACAGGGAGTACACATTAAAAAAACAGTCCAAGGGGCTGGGGTTGTGGCTCAGCAGTAGAGTACTTGCTTAGCACGTGTGTGGCCCGGGTTCGATTCTCAGCACCACGTAAAAATGAATGCATTGTGTACAATGAAAGCAAAAACAAAAACAAACAAACAAAAAAAAAACAGTCCAATGAAACGACATCTCAGGCTGGGGTTGTAGCTCTGCAGTAGGGGCGCTTGCCTAGCACATGTGAGGCACTGGGTTCGATCCTCAGCACAACATAAAAATAAGTAAATAAAATAAAGGTATTGTGTCCATCTACAACTTAAAAATATATATAAAAAAAAGAAAAAAAAACTACATCTCATTCATATCTGCAAAATTACAAATCAAACAGGACATAATTTTCCCTTTACCACTTTTTATTTTTTTTGGTACCAGGGATTGAACTCAGGGGCATTTGACCACTGTGCCACATCCCCAGCCCAGTTTGTATTTTTTATTTAGAGACAGGGTCTCACTGAGTTGCTTAGTGCCTCACAGTTACTGAGGTTGGCTTTGAACTCGCGATTCTCCTGTCTCAGCCTCCCAAGTTTCTGGGATTACAGGATGTGCCACAAATTTTTGCAGTATTGGGGATGGAACCTAGGGCCTCACAAATTAGGCAAGCACTCTACCACTGAGCTACATCCCCAGCCCCGTCTATCTGTCTATCAGGGTCTCACTAAGTTGCTGAGGCTGGCCTTGGAACTTGCGATCCTCCTGCCTCAGCCTTCCATGTAGCTGGTATTATAGGCATGTGCCACAATGCCCAACAGGTATAAAAATTTCTGAAAGGCAATTACCCTCCCTCTGTGATAAAACCATGAAGACAACTTTTCTTTTTTTTGTACTGGGGATTTAACTCAGTGGCACTCAACCACTGAGCCACATCTCCAGCCCTATTTTGTATTTTATTTAGAGACAGGGTCTCACCGAATTGCTTAGCACCTCGCTTTTGCTGAGGCTGGCTTTGAACTCACAATCCTCCTGCCACAGCCTCCCAAGTCACTGGGATTACAGGAGTGCACCAACATGTTCAGCAAGACAACTGTTCAAAAGAACCCACTACACATCCATAGCCAGCTCCTTACCTTGTTTTCGCTTGTTAACTTTGTCCTCGGGATTATAATCTGGTGGGTAGACAAGTTCCTTAAACTCATCTACCAGGGAGCCCAGTCTTTTATTCATTGCTTCAACTTTGGGCACTAGAAAATCAAAATACAGAAGAATGGCAAGGTGAGTCACATGCCCCAGCGTCCTGTCCAGTTGTAGCTCTAGCAGAAGAGAGGAGAGAGCACCTAACTGCTGGAGTGAAGGGTAAGGGGAAGGGTCTGCTACAAAGCAGCTGACCTGGCCACGAAAACACTCAATAAAGTCCTCCCAGCATTTTCCAAGTCCCATGTCCTGTGTTATCCATTGGAGGGTTGGTTCAGGACCCATGCAGATAACCAAAACCCTCAGATGCTCACGTCCCTTATTTAAACTGCTGTAGTATCTGCATATAACCTACACACATCTTCTTCATGTATACTTTGAATCATCTCTAGATTACTTATAATACCTGAAACAATGGAAATGTTACATAAATACAGTTGTTTTCCTGTGTTATTTAAAGGAAATGACACATCCATGTTCAGTACAGAAGCAATTTTTTTGCAATTATTTCTGATCCATGGTTGGCTGAATCAATGGATGAGGAACCCAAGGAAAGCCGATAGTACTTCTTAACATGCCTAAGGCTTTACACGAAGAGAAGGGCTGCTTAACTCAAGGGTTTCCCTTCTGCCAGATGCGGCTATACAGTCATGACAAACTTGTGCCTTCGAAGGCAGGGCTATTCTGCCTGGTATAAAGGCTATGAATAACACGGAAGCTGAGCTGGCCCAGCCAGTTCTCATCTTTCTAACCCTTGTAAGAATCTTCATTAAATCCAACCTGCTTCTTGTAGTTATTTACTTGGGCCACTAAACTTCCGTGTCCTCTTACAAACAGGTAATAGAATCACAATCAGGAGGGGACAAGAGCAAGGTCTGAGAAGCCCCACTTGGAAAGCCAAGGCAAAGCTGGTAATGAGTTGCCTTTTCTCGTGGCAGAGGATGCACAGTCTGATGGAGAGGCAGTAAGTACAGAGGGCAGTGCATAGGCTCCGGAAGGAGTCACTGGGTTCTGAGCCTAGATCCACCACTCACAACTTAGTACCTGAACATCAGGCAAATCACTCCCTTCTCTGCAAAATCAGGACATTTAAAGCCCCTACCTCATACTTACAAATATTAAATGAATCAACAGATAGGACAACAGTTCAGGGACATGGTAGGCACTTGATCAATATTATATCATTTAACTTTCACCAACATGCAGGCATGAGGTGGCCTAATTCAGAAGCAGGTTTCAGCAGCCTGGCTCTCCTCCTCTCACTTCAGAACCATTCCTAGGCATTCTAAGCAGGTCTAGAACATCTCTCAAGCAGATAATCTAGATGATGGCATTCAGTCGTTAGGGAGAGTTAGGCAGTGCATCCACACTACTAGATCAGAGAGAAATCAAAAAGAAGGCCTCCGTAAAGACAACTTCTTGATTCAGTCCAATGTTCTTACATGTCAGATCTACTGCTTGTTCAGGCTCCATCAAATCCAAAGCTAAGGCCTCCAGATTCCTGAAGTGCTGCTGCAGCACTGGGTTCTCAAAGCTGTCACTTCTGTTAAACAATGAGAATAACATTAACTACTCAAAACATAACAAGTTAAACATTTTAAAAATGAAGCCGGGCGTGGTGGCGCACGCCTGTAATCCTAGCACTTGGGAGGCTGAGGCAGGAGGATCGCAAGTTCAAAGCCAGCCTCAGCAATGGTGAGGCACTTAGCAACTCAGTGAGACCCCGTCTCTAATAAAATACAAAAAAGGGCTGGGGATGTGGCCCAGTGGCCGAGTGCCCCTGAGTTCAATCCCCGGTACCATAAAAAAAGAAACAAAATAATAGAATTAAATAAATCCAGCTGAAAAAACACTCCAAGTAAAACAATTAGGAATCCTGTCACAAATCAACTTTTCTCTTTCTGATTTTATCTGATGCTAGAGATTCAAAAGTTAACTTCAAAGTGAACCTGCTCACCATCTGTCACTGGAAGCCATGGCCAGAGCAAGAACAAGAGGAGGCAGGGCGGGCTGGGGTTGTGGCTCAGCGGTAGAGCACTCGCCTCGCACGTGCACGGCCCGGGTTCGATCCTCAGCACCACATAAACATAAATGCATTGCATTGTGTACAACTAAAGCAAATAAAAAAATATTAAAAAAAAAAAAAAAAAGAGGAGGCAGGGCTGTATAAATACAGTGGAAAGACAAAGGAGGGATGGTAGGGAGAGGGAGATATGGAATCCTGAGTGTGCTTTCTTTCTGTATGCAGTAGCAGTGGGCTGAGGTTGTTGGCTCAGTGGTAGAGTGCTCACCTAGCATGCATGAGGCACTGGGTTCGATCCTCAGCACCACATAAAAATAAAATAAAGATATTGTGTCTACTTAAAACTAAAAAAAAAAAAAAAAAAAAAAGAGGATGTGAATCTAGACAGTTGTAAAGCTGAATGGGCTCCATTTCTTTCTAGTTGGGTGAGTCCTAGGCAAGATACCTCACTCCTATACATCTCAGTTTCTTTATCTTTTTCTTTCTTTCCTCCTCCCTCACCCCCTCCAGACAGGGTCTCACTGTCTTCAACTCCTGGGCTCAAGCGATCCTCCTGCCTCAGCCTCCTGAGTGCTAGCACTACAGGTGTGCATTGTCATGCCCGGTGTAACCCTGTTTCTTCATCTATAAAATGAGCATAAAGCCAAGCTTTCAGGGTTCCTATGAGTAACAAAGGAAAGGTGACAGCTAGGGCTGGGACTCAGTGGCAGACCATTTGCCAAGTATGCACAAGACCATGGGTTCAATCCCCAGTGCTGCATGCAAGAATCCTGAGGACACAGTGCTAAGGGACGTACGTAAGCCAGTGTCACAGAAGGACAAATATTGCATTATTCTACTTAAATGAACTAAAATAGTCAAGCTCATAGAAGCAGAGAGCCGAATGGCAGTTGCCAGGGGTGAAGGCAGGGAAAGTTGAGAGTTTCTAATGAACATGTATAAGTCTCCATTACGTAAGAAAAATAAGCACTAGAACAACAATGCAGATCTGAACAACATTGTACCTATAGTTAATAACACCATATATAAAAAAATTAAAAAAAAAAATAACACCATATGGAAATCTGTTAAGAAGGTAGTGCTCATGTTAAATGTTCTTACCACGATTAAAAAAATATAAAGGGGGGGCTGGGTCTGTGGTTCAGCGGCAGACTGCTCGCCTTGCACGTGAGCGGCCTGGGTTCGATCCTCAGCACCACGTAAACATAAATGCATTGCATTGTGTACAACTAAAGTAAATAAATAAATATTTTAAAAAATATATAAAGGGGAAAAAAGAAAAGGTGGTTGAATAAGATGGATGTCATTATCCTAAAGGCATGATTGAAGATTTGAATGGTACGAATATACATTGTATACAAACAGTGTTTTGTAAAAAGATGCTCTATATGTTTATTATGAATTATAATGCATACTACTATTGTAAGGACAACAACTTTGAATAAAAAAATTAAAATAAATAAATAAAATATATAAAGGGCTGGAGTTGTGGCTCAGTGATAGAGCACTTGCTTAGCATGTGCGAGGATCTGGGTTCACTCCTCAGCACCACATAAAAATAAAATAAATAAAATAAAGGTATTGTGTCCAACTATAGCTAAAAAAATATTAAAAAAAAAATATGTATAAAGATGTGCCAGGTGCAGGGGTATATGCCCATAATCCTAGTGGCTCAGAAAAAGTAAGGTGAGACCCTGTCTCTAAATAAAATACAAAATAGTGCTGGGGACATGGCTCAGTGGTTAAGTGCCCCTAGGTTCAATGCCCGGTACCCCCCCAAAATAATAATAAAAACAAAGATGTGAAAAATATTATGTGTGGTGTTACAATATGCAAGCTTTAAAAGATGGTCTATCATGTGCATGAGAAAAAATTATTTAAATTACATAATTATTCTTTTGAGCCTTTAACAATTTACTGTTTGACAACAAACATAATCAAAGAGAAGACCAACTAAGAATCTTCCCCTACTGGTAGTTTTTGAACTTGTTCAACCAACTAATCTGACTTTCTAAGTCTACAAGCACAGTCCCAGGGTCTTTAGTATGATCAGAACTGCCGTTCTTTTTTTTTTTTTTTTTTTTTTTTTTTTTGTGGTACCGGGGATTGAACTCAGGGGCACTCGACCACTGGGTCACATCCCCAGACCTTTTTTGTATTTTATTTAGAGACAGGGTCTCACTGAGTTGCTAAGTGCCTCGCCATTGCTGAGGCTGGCTTTGAACTCGCGATCCTCCTGCCTCAGCCTCCCAAAGTGCTGGGATTACAGGCGTGCGCCACCGCGCCCGGCTCAGAACTGCCGTTCTTAATGTAGCTTTTTACAAGTTCTCAATAACAAGTCACAATTTACCAGTTAACTAAAAAGGATAAAATCATATTCTCTTGGCCTATGCCTAACTTGAACTTTTCTTTTTTAGTCTCTTGGTGGGGATAGAACCCAGGGACTTGAGCGTGCCAGGTAAGTTCTCTACCGCTGAGCTATGTGCCCAGCCCCCCAAACTTTTTAAAATTTTATTTTGAAGTGGGGGTAGGGGTCTAAGTTGCCTAGGCTGGTCTTGAACTTGTAATCCTCCTGCTTCAGCCTGCTGAGTGGCTAGATGATAGGCATGTGCTGCCATGCCTGGCTACCTTAAATTTCTATTAAGACTCAACTCAGAAGGTGCTCCAGAAGAAGGCCAAGACTGGCTGAGTGCTCACCTGTATTTGAAGCGCAGCTTCTGAACAATGGCTTTCATCTTGTCTATCTGTTCAGGGTTGGCCATGACTTTTTCAGTAAAGGGAACTTTTCGTTTATCATCAGCATAAGGTAGGAAGACAAGCTGAAAGCCTAAAAAAGGGATATAGGTCTTCTGAATTTGTGTTGCAGTTGTCTCAGTTCCAAATTCACCCTCTATGTCTTGCAATACTGTGACTAGAGTCCTGCAAATCTCATTTCTCCTTTACCAGCTGACATCAGTTGCCTAGCATGCTCTGACTCCAGAGGAAGAATAGAAGGCCAGAGGGGTATCCCTTCCTATATATTTACTGCTCCTCTCCATATTGCCCCAGCAAGGTAGGACTCTGTACCTGGCAGCAGAGGTTGTTTCCAGTCCCCCATGGATTTTTTTTTTTTTTTTTTTTTTTTGGTGCTAATGATAGGACCCAAGAATGCTAAACATGCATTCTACCTCTGGGCTACATCCCCAGCCCCTCTCCAGCTTTTCTGATATATCTAGAACTAGCTAGAGAGCGCCTCCCGGCTGGAGGGCTAACTTCCAGCTCCTCCTTGCTTCAATGTCTTTCCTTTTTCCCCCTCTACCCTCCAACACTTGCTAAAAAAAAGTAAGGGATAGAGGTTATTAGGCTGATCTTGGTGTAGTTACTTGGTGGTTCTAGGACTGAAAAATCTAGACACTATAACCAATAGCCGCCACCAGATGAAGAAACCTTGCTGGCAATGCTGACAGTATTGAGCCCATAGGAAGGAATAAGTCCCTTACCTCTACTTTGCCCTCTGGCCTCCCTCTAGCACCTACTATTGACACAGCCTGAGCGCTACCTGGGTTTGAACAGTCTCAGCCCTAGGAGCACAAAGCCTAATAGGGTGAACTTGGAGCTGAAAGATAATAGCTTAAAAACTGAGTATTCTGATGACCAGGATTAAAAACATATCTAATAATTACTTTATAAAGTTAATTATATCCACATAGCTAGAGAAGTTAGACTAGCATGGGCCAAATTTTGTGCTAGGCACTTCACATCATCTCCATCACCACCACCATTATCACCATCATCCCCATCCCCATCATCATTACCACCACCACCACCACCATTATCACCATCATCCCCATCATCATCACCATCATGGTGCAGGGGCCTCACACATGCTAGCCTGTAACTCTACACTGAACTACTTCTCTCAGCCCTGGAACTTGCATAGTAACTTATCTCAGTTGTAAAACAACCGGAGGGAAAGGTGTTCCAGAATTCCCATCTCTAAGATAAAGAATATAAATAAAAAAGTTAAGCTATCTGCCACGTTGGTTAGCTAACAAGTGGCAGAGATGGACTGAAACAAAGGAAAGCAAGCTTGTAGACACACGAGCACAAAGTCAAGCCTGACTTCAAAATCCATGTTCTTTCCACCAACATGGTGAATATAGGAGATAAATCAAACATTAAGCATTACAAGGGGTGACAAACATGGCTTTCAATAAAGAATAGGTGTCAGGCCAGGCTAAGTGGTGCACACCTATAATCCCAGCACTTGGGAGGCTGAAGCAGGAGGATTGTGAGTTCAAAGTCAGCCTCAGCAATGGCGAGGCACTTAGCAACTCAGTGAGACCCTGTCTCTAATAAAATACAAAAAAGGACTGGGGATGTGGCCCAGTGGTTGAGTGCCCCTGACTTCAATCCCCAGTAACAAAAAAAAAAAAAAAAAAGAATAGGTGTCAGCAGTGAGGACTTGAATTTGTGTCAGTAACTTGCAAATAGTCCAAATGTAGACAATTCTCGACCTTAGCTATGGATGGGCTATGAACAGCCAGATATACTGTGCACTGTATAACCAATCTGTATGTGGTGGCCTCACCTGGTTGCAAATCATTCACCTAAGAAACCTTAAAAATACCCATTTCCCAGGCCTGAGTGATCCAGCAGGCCTGAGTTAGGACCTCAGGAGGGATTCCAAAGCATGGGCAAAGTTCAGGAGCCCTGGAAATCTGTTACGTACCTGGAGGAGTCACCTGAATTTTCTGGTCATCCAGTTCCTCTTCCTGCGGCACCAAAGCCACAAAACAAGGGGGGATGTTCTTGCGGGGAGTGTATCTACACACTGCTATGACCGCCTTCTCCAGACACTTGGTAAGCAGAGCACTAAACAGGGTTGAGCTCCCTAGAAAACAAAGGTCTCATGATTTCTCTTCCATTTTCTTTAAAGATACCTCCATAGGTAAAGGGTGTGGGAGCAAGAGATGAAGAAAATGTGGGGGAAACAGAGGTAGAGAACTGAAAAGAAAGGAGAGGAATCAGGATTGGAATCCTCAAACACTCTAGGCTAATGACATGAGCTCTAAGCACTAAGAAAAACCTAATCAGGTCCAAACTGGGGGTGATAGTGGGGGTAGAGTGGTTCCTACTGAAGAAAGGAATAGAGGTCTGGAAAGAACCAGTACATATAATGGCAGAGTTCACATCATCTCTCTTTTTTATTTCTGGTGGGGCAAGGAGGGGGATACCAGGGATTGAAATCAGGGTCACTCAACCACTGAGCCACATCCCCAGCCCTGTTTTGTATTTTCTTTAGAGACAGGGTCTGAGTTACTTAGCACCTTGCTTGTGCTGAGGTTGACTTTGAACTTGTGATCCTCCTGCCTCAGCATCCTGAGCTGCTGGGATTATAGGCGTGCGCCACTGCACCCAGCCACGTCATCTTTAATGGACACTAACAGAGAAAAGGCTATGGGAGCTCTTGAGTTTTTTGCTCTTGTCTAATGTCTCAAATAATTCCATAGGAAAAATGTTTTAAAAATCCTTCTGAAGGAGCAGAAAACAAGTATTTTCCTCTTCCATCTTGAAAATAACTCATTTTTCTTAGCCCCTCCTGGATTTTCACAATGCATGTCAGTATACTAAGAATCCTAAAAAAAATCTCTTTGTTTAGTCCCAGATGTCCAAAATTTGAACATGAAACACTTCCAAAATACCCCATTTACATCTCCTACACAGTGTCCACACAGCACCCATTCAGGAAATGCGGCTCAACAAACTGTGTCCTGTGTCAGAGTCCTTCATTTATTCTTGGCCTGTGCTACTTACCGTTTATCAGGGACTCCTCCGGGTAAACAAACAGAGAAGGCCTCAGGTAATGGTGCTTCTTCAACATTAGCAAGGGCTTAAAACCAAGTAGAATCAAACCTGGTTCATCAAACCGCTTCAACTCTTCCGTTTCCTCTTTCTCTAGTACAATCTGACGACTCCCATAGGTCTATAGGAGAGAAGCATAGAGGCTACATGGAAATGCAAACTGGTGGCCACAGGACACTAGCAAGTTAAAATCAGCTCTCTTTAAGCAGGAAGATGGCTCACTAGTGCATCCTCTTCTTACAACAGGGAAATAACATTTACTGAGTGACTGCCAGGTATTTTGCTTTGTCATCTAATTTATGTTCTACAATAATCCCAGGAAGTAAATGTTAAAAACTGAGAAAGGGCTGGACACAGTGGCACATGCCTGTAATCTCAGCACTTGGGAGGCTGAGGCAGGAGGACTGTAAGTTCAAAGCCAGCCTCAGCAAAAGCAAGGCACTAAGTAACTCAGTGAGACCCTGTCTCTAAATAAAATACAAAACAGGGTTGGGGATGTGGCTCAGTGGTCAAGTGTCCCTGAGTTTAAATCCCAGTATCCCCCCAAAAATTAAAAAAAGACCTGAGCAAGGGCTAGAGATTTAGCTCAGTAGTATAGCACTTGCCTAGCATTTAAGAAATCTTGGGACAGGCGCTGTGGCACATGCCTGTAATCCTAGCACTTAGGAGGCTGAGACAGGAGGATCACGAGTTCAAAGCCAGCCTCAGTAATGGCAAGGCACTTGGCAACTCAGTGAGACCCTGTCTCTAACAAAATACAAAAAAGGGCTGGGGATATGGCCCAGTGGTCAAGTGCCCCTGAGTTCAATCCCTGGTACCAAAAAAAAAAAAAAAAAAAAAAAGAAAGAAAGAAAAGAAACCTTGGGTTCCATCCACAGCACTGCAAACAAACTGCTCAACCAACTGAAGCCCAATGGTACCCAGGTAATACAACTACATTGGGCTTTAAACCCAGATTTTTCCATTGTCAAAGGCCATATTCTTCAGGTATTTATTCCTTCCCTCACTTAACATGTGCTGAGCTCCCAGCCCCATAAGACATACAAAGGATGTTCAAATCAAGCTTATTTATGGAATGAGAGTACCTAGGTCAGGTACCAGGCTAGGTCTCAGTGTGGAAGGCAGACACATGCACACATGCATACACACACACACACATACACACACACACAAAATCTAAGTATTACTTCCAAACTGCTGCATTTTGATACTGGAATACCAGAACTGAGTAAAATCAAATTTGAGTTTTATGAACAAGAGAGAGCCCTTCAGGTGTTTTCAGGAACCCTGGATCAAGAAAGAAACTCAGTAGCCAGAAAAGCTACTGCATGTAAATAAACCCCATGAAAAATGAGTTATTTTCAAAATGGAAGAAGAAAATACATATCTTCTGCTCCTTCGAAAAGCAGGCTAATACACTGTTTTGAAATCTGTGCTTTAAAAAACATTTCATGGAGCTGGGCGTGGTGGCGCACACCTGTAATTCCAGCACTTGGGAGGCTGAGGCAGGAGGATCGCGAGTTCAAAGCCAGCCTCAGCAATGGCGAGGCACTTAGCAACTCAGTGAGACCCTGTCTCTAAATAAAATACAAAAAAGGGCTGGGGATGTGGCCCAGTGGTCAAGTGCCACTGAGTTCAATCCCTGGTACCAAAAAAAAAAAAAAAAAAAAAAAAATTCATGGGTTGAATCAAAATAGTATTTAATTTTAGTCATACTTCTAGGTCCTGAACTGAACTCATGCAAAAATATGATTCCCACGTTTTGCATGATAAAAAAAAAAAAAAAAAGGATGACTCTCTTTAATTTTCAATGTCAAATCCTTCTATAGATTGAATACAGGTGAGAGGATGAGGAAGGACAATATTTTGTATTCTGTATTTCAGGTTCAGAAAGGCAGATGTGTGTCATTTCAAAGTATAGGAAAGTTTTTATTAGTCTAGCAAAAAGAAATTCTCTTTAAAAAAAAGTCCACCTCATACTTAACAAGTCACTAGTTTCTCAACTCCCTAGTTAACTAAGAAGTACCTTCTGCCATTGTACTTGATCAAGGAATTAGACTGTTAGTTCCACATATGCTGAGCGGTCAAGAGCTGAAGCTTCCACTGACATTTCTTACAAATACTGGTGCTGCTTAACTCCCTAGCTCTTAGGATCTCATTGATTCAGATGCCATAGTTCTAAAGTGTAATGACTCTGTGTCTTTTTCTTTTCTTTTTTCAGTGCTAGGGATTGAACTCAGGGCCTGGCACATGTTAGGCAAATGCTTTACCACTGAGCTACATCCTCAGCTCTGATTCTGTGTCTTAATATCTTGAATAGAAAGATGCACACATGAAAGTGATTTAACTGATTAGGCTAATCACTGTCTTCCCTTCCTGTTAACTCTTCAACAGAAGAAAATTTGGTAAGAAAGCATATCTACCTACCTGAGATCTCTTGGTATCGCTAGGTAGGAGCAAACTGCCTGTATTTACATTAAATGTCCGGGTCTTGGTTTTCACTGGTTCATTTGTTTCCCGATAGAGCCTTATTGGAAAAGGCTTGTTAGCCTTCTGGACCAAGTTATAAATGCCTACAGTGAGTGCTATATCCTTGTTGAGCTTAAACTTTAACCTGAGAGAAAAATGAAAGCATGGACTCAAAGACTGTGTATAAAACCAGGCATGGTAGCCCATGCCTATAATCCTAGCAGTTTAGGAGGCTGAGGCAGGAGGACTGCAATTTCAGGTCCTAGCCTCAGCAACTTTTTTGTTGTTGTTGTTCCAGGGATTACACTTTACAGGGCTTAACCACTGGGTCACACTGGGGCACATCCCCAACTCGATTTATGTTTTTGAGATAGGGTCTCACTAGGTTGCTGACAGCCTCATTAAGTTGCTGAGGCTGGCTTCAAACCTGTGATCCTCCTGTCTCGGCCTCTCAAGCCACTGGAATTACAAGCATGAGCCACCACATCTGTTTCAGCCTCAGAAATTTAGTGAGGCCCTAAGCAACTTAGAAAGACTATTCTCCAAAAAAAAAAAAATTTAAAAAGGGGTTAGGATGTAGCTCAGGGCTAAAGCGGTAAAACACCAGAGTTCAATCCCCAGTACCAAAAAACAAAAAAAAAGACTATGTATTTTCCTATCTACAATTCCTTCAAGACACTTAAGTTTCAATTTGCTTTATTTGACACAGTACTCCTAAGCAAGTTCTAAACACATTTAAATAATACAATGGGATTTGCTATAATACCATCTCAATGTCTAAACCACAAAAATTAGTTTAAAGTATATTAACTACTTAGGATGATGATAAAAAATATATTATTGGGACTAGGGATGTAACTCAGTAATATAATAACATCCCTAGCATCCACAGGACCCTGAGTTTGATCCCCAACACTCAAATAAAATAAAATAAAAAAGTCAGTAAACTCTCAAAAATTACCAAGGGTTATGTCCTATACTGAGAAGCCAGCCTAAAAGGAAGCCTGGGCAGTAGCTTAGTGGAAGAACACCTGCCTAACACACACGACCCTGGGTTCCATTTCTAGCACTGAAAAAAAAAAAAAAGAGAGAGACACATTCTCCTTAGGAAGAAACACTGAAAAGCCCTTAGGATTCTTAATATCAAGGCCCTTTGAAAGAAGACAATCTAACAATCTGATTCCTACTGGGCTCAAGTGTACAAGAAATCAAAATAATACTTTTTTTGTTGTTTGGTACTGAAGATTCAATCCAGGGACTTATGCATGATAGACAACATTCAACCACTGAGCTATACCCCCAGCCCTTTTTATGTTTTCCTTTGAGAGAGGGTCTTGCTAAGTTGCTCAGCTGGACTCAAACCTGAGATCCTCCTGCCTCAGCCTATGAGCACATTTAGGATTATAGGTATGGGCCACCATACCCAACTAAATTAAGACAATTTTTTTTGTTTGTGTGTAAGGTACTGGGGATTGAACCAAGGGATGCTTTACCACTGAGCTACATCCCCAGCCCTTTTTATTTTTTAAATGGATTTTTTTTTTAAGTTGTAGCTGGACACAATACCTTTATTTATTTTTACATGGTGCTGAGGATCAAACCCAGCATCTTGCAGTGTGAGGTGAGCACTCTACCACTGAGCCACAACCCCAGCCCCCTTTTTATTATTTTATTTTAAGATAAGGTCTTGGGGCTAGGGTTGTGGCTCAGTGGTAGAGCGCTCGCCTGGCACGTGCGGGGCCCGGGTTCAATCCTCAGCACCACGTAAAAATAAAGGCTTTGTGTACAACTAAAACAAATAAATAAATATTAAAAAATAATAATAATAATAAGGTCTTGCTACATTGCTGAGGCTGGCCTCAAACTTGAGATCCTCCTGCCTCAGCCTCTAGAATAATACACTCTTAACAATGATGATAACAAACATTTATTGAGGTTTTGCTCCATATAACCTGCATGATACATTTTTTAAAAATTTATTCCTCACAATAATTTAAGAGTTGGGTGTTACTGCCATCATCAACACAGAAGAAAGCAAACAGTGTACTAGTGAGTACAGCTGAGGATTCACTTAGGCCACAAGGAAATGGAGGACTGTGCTCTTCTGGAGAAGCAATTGGACAGTGCTATCCTTAGAAAGCTGGTGTTTTGGAGCAACATAGTGAATCAACAGCACAGCACAGGGAAATCAAAGCAATGCATTACTGGTGATTTGCTTGAGGACCCAGGGGGGCAGCGACTTGAGCTCACCTGGACAGCACTCGCTTCCTGGTCTCCTTGGCTCGAACCTTCCTCAACAGGTCTTCCAACTTGCTTGATTCCTCAAAGTGAACCCCGAGATCCTCATCCTCTGCTATGCTGATGATATCTCTGTAGAACAATGATATATCAAAGCCACCACGTTTCTTCAGGTGCATCAAGTCAAGGAAGATTCCTGGTACACCAACAAAAATGAGAAAGAAAAAAATTTTTTAGTAAGTGGGAATTTTTTTTAAGAGATGGGGATCTTACTATGTTGCCCAGGTTGGCCATGAACTCCTGAACTCAAGCCATCTTCTGCCTCACCCTTCTGAGTAGCTGGGACTACAGGCATGCGCCATGTCCAGCTTGAGAATTCTTTTTTTTTGGTACCGGGGATTGAACTCAGGGGCGCTCGGCCACTGGGCCACATCCCCAGCCCTTTTTTTGTATTTTATTAGAGACAGGGTCTCACTGAGTTGCTAAGTGCCTCGCCATTGCTGAGGCTGGCTTTGAACTCGCGATCCTCCTGCCTCAGCCTCCCAAAGTGCCGGGATTACAGGCGTGTGCCACCACGCCCAGCTTGAGAATTCTTTTCAGTTAAATTTAGACGTGCTTTTAAAAGTGCCCCCCACCAAATTAGATTTTAACAATTTCAGGAATTAGAGAAAGTGGCTAAATAAATTAGCTGTTAGCCGGGCGCGGTGGCTCACGCCTGTAATCCCAGCACTTTGGGAGGCTGAGGCAGGAGGATCGCGAGTTCAAAGCCAGCCTCAGCAGTGGCGAGGCACTTAGCAACTCAGTGAGACCCTGTCTCTAAATAAAATACAAAAAAGGGCTGGGGATGTGACCCAGTGGACGAGTGCCCCTGAGTTCAATCCCCGGTACCAACAAAAAAAAAAAAAAAAAAAAAAAAAAAAAAAAAAAAATTAGCTGTTATATTTACTTGAGACAACTTATTCAAATAACCATCATTCAAGATAGCATTAAAGTCAAGACAAGTGCAGAATATGGTAGCCCAAGCCTGTAATCCCAGCCACTCAGGAGGCTGAGCCAGAAGAATTTCAAGTTTGAGGCCATCCATGGCAACCTAGGAAGACTCTGCCTCAAAAGACATAAAAAATAACAGCTGGAGATGTAGCTCAGCAGTAGAGCGCACCTGGGTTCAAACCTCAGTTAAAAAAAAAAAAAAAAAGTCAAGACAAGTCAAAACAAGCTGGCTCTGGTGGCAAGCTCAAGGACTCTAGCAGAGTCCTTCAGACAGTGTAGTACGGTCATTTTCTTTTTTCTTGAAACTGGGTCCACTATGTTGCTAAGGCTGGCCTCATACTCATGGGCTCAAGTGATCCTCCCACCTCAGCCTGTGCAGTAGCTGCAACTGAGGACATGTGCCGCCAGGTCTCTCTGACACGGCCATTTTCAGTGTTAATGTTACACAGGTGTCTTCCCCTGGCTTCACCTTATTCTTTCATTTGACTCTGGATGGTGAAAAGCAAATGCCTGAGATCAGCTATAAAAAAAAAAAAAGCAATAAAATTAAGTGCCGATTTAAAAGAATAAGAAAAATGCCCACCTGTGTCACGGAGATCACCCGCTTTGGTCCTGGCCCTGCTGGCTTTGGCACTGTCATTGCCATGGGGGTCATCTTCATTGGTGAACAGCATGATCCTCTTATGACTCATCTTGAACTGGACATTGCTAAAGAGGTTGGCACAGACCCACAGCACTTCACTCAATGAGTAGTCAGATCCATGGCCAATTAGGTCTTGAAAATGTTTTTTTTCCCTGCTGTCCCTTAAACTGGTCAAGCTCTAGCATTCGTTTTGCACCTGATTAAAGGAAAGGAATCAAATGGACAGAAAAACCAGGAAAGAGTCAGTGGCCACCTTCACCATAGGGTAACAGAAGGGCCAGGGTCCCTCTCTCACCCCACAGCTGTTTAACACATAGAGCACAAGTCTGCATACCAGCAAGGAACCCTTGTAGGAAAGCAGACTTCTTAACAAGATGGAACCTGCTTCCTCCTCCATAGCCTTCTTTGTTCAGGGTAGTGATATTCTCATGTAAGGGAAACACTGACCTTAGAACATTACTGACCTGGATTATCCAACTCTTGTAAGACGTAAATATTTTTGAAATTCACTGAATTTTTGTCTTTCTTGGTACCATAGAATACCACTGCCAAGAGATCACGATCACTGCTTATGATCTTACTGGCATATACACTCTGGACACACTGAAAAAATTAAAATTCAATGAATATTTACTTACCATTAAACTTAAGTTCTTTAAGTTCCTGGCATATAGTAGGTGCTCAACATGTCCTAGCTGAATTTATACATAGCACTATAAGACATAACCCCTACTTTCAGGAAGTTCCTGAATCAGAGAGTGATGGGCATATACATCAAGTTGTAACAAACACAAAGTGCTATATGTATCTAACAGACTTATAAGCAGTCCCTAGGTACGGGTGTAGCTCAGTGGGCTCAGCCGAATGATCGCTTGGCATGCATAAGGCTCAGGTTCAATTCCCATCAATGCAAATAAATAAATAAATAAATAAAAACTAGGAGGGGGGTGCTGGGATTGTGGCTCAGAGTAGAGTGCACTCAGTTAGAGTGCTTGCCTTACACATGTGAGGCACTGGGTTCAATCCTCAGCACCACATAAAAGCAAATAAAACAAGGAGCTAGGGTTGGTGGCTCAGCAGTAGAGTGCTCACCTAGCATGTGCAAGGTGCTGGGTTCAATTCTTAGCACCACATAAAAATAAATAAAATAGGGCTGGGGTTGTGGCTCAGCGGCAGAGAGCTCGCCTCGGACGTGTGCGGCCTGGGTTCGACCCTCAGCACCACGTAAACATAAATGCATTGCATTGTGAACAACTAAAGTAAATAAATAAATATCCCAAAATAAATAAATAAATAAATAAAGGTATTGTATCCATCTACAATAAATAAATAAATAGAAGTAGTTAAAAAAAAAAAAAACCCACCCCACAAAGCAGTCCCTACCATGAGAAACCAGAGAATTAAAAACATGAATATCCTTAGGGAGGACACTAGGCTATAAGAGGAAGAAAAGCCCAATAATGGATTCAGAAGCCCAGAGTAGCATCCCACTGATGTCACTCACTTACTGAGTTTGACAGGTCACCTGATCTTTCCTGAAGTATCCTGACACCAGGAAACAGTTTACATATGTAATTACAAAGCTTAAATTAACAATAAGCATATCCGACCCCAGAACAAGTCAATAACTACAAATAGCACCCTCTGAGATAAAAATCACACAATTATAGCCACCAGTGTTCCAGTCACAGGAAAAGTCTGTCCCCATGTGAGCTAGCATCAGCATCTGGTAGATAAGGTCTCAGAAGAGTTGGTCCACCTTGGGCCTATTTAATTCTGGGGCATTGATGAAATTGTTTCTGAATCTGCAAAGCTGAATAAACCAACAGTGACCCCCTCTCCATGTCCTGCCTGAGCCTCTAACTGGCCTTCCTCTACAACAAGTCTCTCCTTACATGCAAAACTAACATTATGGCCAGTCACTGACAATAACCTGCATGGCAAATAGTTATTTCTATAAATATTTTAATCTATTTGTGGAGTAGTCGACAAGTTTTTACAAGAATTTGGTAAACACTCCTTTTAGATTCTAATAATTAAAAACACAAAAACAAGCTGGGCATGGTAGCACATGCCTATAATCCCAGCTATCAAGAGGCTTGAGGCAGGAAGATTGCAAGAAGAGGATTTCAAGTTAGAGGCCAGCCTGGGCAACTTAGCTAGAACCCATCTCCAAAAACAAAAGAAGTGGAGGGTTGTGGGGTGAGATAGGGATATAGCTCAGTGGTGGAGTGAGACGAGGCCCTGGGTTCAATTCCATGTACAGCAAAACCTAAAAAATAATTAAAAAAAAAAAAAAAAAGAAAGAAAACTGTGCACGCATGGTCCTTACACAAGGATAATATGAGAAAACAAAATCTTAGAAAATGTTCTTTCATTGCTTGTTAACAAATATACATTGTGCTTATTAGTGAATCTCTCACGTATTTGGAACCAAACACTACCTTTTCTTTTGTGATCTTTGGGCTTAAAGTGTTCCATGAACCCTTTGGAATTATATGTAGAACAATGAGTGCTATCTTTCTGGGAGAGAAGGTACATAGTATCCTCAAGAGATAAGTGATCAAAATGTTAAAGCAGCTCTCCCCAAACTGTGGCCTCCAAATCAGTAACATGAACAAGTTCCTGGAAATGCAAATTCTCCCCCCACCATACTGAGGATTGACCAAGGCCTTGCACATGCTAGGCAAGTGCTCTATCACTGAGCTAAATCCCCAGTACTTATTTATTTATTTATTTATTTATTTTTTTTGAGACAAGGTCTTGCACAATTGCCCATGCTGGTCTCAAACTTGCACTCCTCCTGCCTTAGCCTCACAACTACCAGAGATTACAAGCATACAGCCACCATGCCCCGACTAGAAATGCAAATTCTTGGTTACTACACCAGACCTACAGAATCAGAAATTTTGATTCTGGGGTAAAGTCCTGTAATCTATGTCTTTTTATTTTTTTGTGGTACTGAAGGGTACATCCCTAGATACATCCTTTTTATATATTGAAATAGGGTCTCACAAAATTGCCCAGGATGGCTTCAAACTTTTCATCTTACTGCCTCAGTCAGCCAAGTTGATGGGATTACAGGTGTGCAAACTGCCAACTGCAGTCTATATTTTAATGCCATCCAGGTGATTCTCATATAGGTTCAAGTTTGAGAACCACTGCCTGAAAGTATGGATTTTTTAAAAAAATATTTATTTATTTGCTTTAGTTGTATACAATGCGTTTATTTTTACGTGGTGCTGAGGATCGAACCTGGGCCGCGCATGTGCTAGGCGAGCGCTCCATTGCTGAGCCACAACCCCAGCCCTGAAAGTATGGATTTTTTAAATTCTTCTTTTAGATACAAGCTATTCTGACTGACCAACTTTAAGACCTGTGTGTAGGCAAATTAGAAGCCAAGTTTTTGTTAGGTTCTAAATTATCACGTTGTTCACCATACTAGGTGCATCATATTACATTCCCAGTTAGGAATGTATAAGGGTTCCAATTTCTTCACAGCCTCATCAACATTTATTTTATTTTTTTTGGTGTGGTACTGCAGGACTCCACCATTGAGTTACATCCCCAGCCCCCCCCCCCTTTTTTTAAATATTTTTACTTTAATTGTAGATGGACACAGTACATTTACTTTATTTTAGGGCTGAGGTTATGGCTCAGTGGTAGAGTGCTCACCTTGCACGGCCTGGGTTCGATCCTCAGTACCACATAAAAATAGAGGCATTGTGCACAACTAAAACAAATAAATATTTTTTTTTAAATTTACTTTATTTCTTTTTTTTTGAAATTTACTTTATTTCATTTTTTTTTATGTGGTGCTGAGGACTTGACCACTGGGAACCCAGGGTCTCACAGTTGAGTGCTCTACCACTCGCGATCCTCCTGAGCCTCCCAAAGAGCACAACGTGCCCACCGCGCCCATCCCCAACCATTTTTTTTTTTTTGGTAGTTGCCAGGTTGGGATTGAACTTTCTGTAGTTATAGCCATACCAGTGGGCATAAAGAGGTATCTCCCTGGGCACTCGCTTACCATCTGGGTCCTTTGCCACATCGGGCCCAGCCCTTTTTTGTAGGAGGATCGCGAGTTTTTACTTAGCAACTTGAGAGAAGGGCTGGGGATGTGGGTGGTCGAGTGCCCCTCACTGTACCCACAAAAAAAAAAAAAAAAAAAAAAAAGTTGCTAAGTGCCTCACCAGGGTCTCACTGAGTTGCTAAGTGCTGAGACTGGCTTTGAACTCACGATCCTCCTGTCTCAGCCTCCCAAAGTGCTGGGATTACAGGCATGTGCCACCGTGCCCGGCTTGGGGTTGTCTTTTTGTTGTAGTAAATTTTTCACCAAGTAGTGTTCAACTAACAAATATCACTTGACAGGGTTTTTTTTTTTTTTTTTTTTTTTTGTGGCAGTACTGAGGATCCAACCCATGGCCTTATGCATGCATACTCTACCACTGAACTACATCCCCAGCCCAAGAGCACTCTTCTTCACACCGTAATTGGCAGTACTTCCCTTCTTCCTTTATAATCCTATATTTGAAGAAGAAGCCCACTTCTACTATCAGGGCTAATACAAAAGGTGGGAGCAATGTAGTCCTACTGTATCAAGTTCAAACCCAAAATAAAATGAGACTGCTCTCCAACACTGCTACCTTTTTTATTGGGTGCAAGTATAGGTTAACTGCTATTTAACATTCACAAACTTTTCAAAGAGTTCATTTTTTTTAAGTGGTATCAATACTTTTTTGCTAATTTTTTGTTATTGATCAAATAAAAAGGTAGTGTAGTGCCGGGCGCGGTGTCGCACGCCTGTAATCCCAGCACTTGGGAGGCTGAGGCAGGAGGATCACGAGTTCAAAGCCAGCCTCAGCAATGGTGAGGCACTTAGCAACTCAGTGAGACCCTGTCTCCAAATAAAATACAAAAAAGGGCTGGGGATATGGCCCAGTGGGTGAGTGCCACTGAGTTCAATCCCTGGTACCACAATAAAAAATAAAAAAAAGGTAGTGTAGTCAGGCATGGTGGCGCACTCCTGTAATCCCAATAACTTGGGAGGCCAAGGCAGGAGGACTGCAAGTTCAAGGCCAGCCTCAACAACTTGGCAAGGCCCTAAGCAACTTAGCGAAATCCTGTCTCAAAATAAAAAATAAGCTGGGCACTGTGGCACACACCTGTAATCCCAGCAGCTCAGCAGGCTGTGGCAGGAGGATCTCAAGCTCAAAGCCAGCCTCAGCAAAAGTGAGACGCTAAGCAACTCAAGTCTCTAAACAAAACACAAAATAGGGCTGAGGATGTGGCTCAGTGGTTGACTGCCCCTGAGTTCAACCCCCAGTACCAAAATAAAAACAAACAAAAGACCTGGGGATGTAGCTCACTGGTAAAGTGTCCCTGGGTTCAATCACCAATACCCAAAACAAAACAAAACAAAAAAAGGAAGACTTACCTGGATGGTCATATCAAAAGGAGTCAATTCATCTTCACCCTGAGATTCAAACATGGCCCTGGAAGCATCAACCAAAAAAATCAAACTATCTCTTCCTGAATATTTATGTTCTCCTATGGGGAAAATAAATGGAAGGAACATTACCCTTGTATTCATGTTTATCATTGATAAGCAACATAGAGAAAAGTCCCTAAAGCAAAAGTATAACTTAATGAATTATTATAGGGTGAACACCCTTAAAACAACCATCAATGTCAGGAAAATCAGTCTTATTGGTCACCCCAGAAGTCCTTCATATATTCCCTCCTAATTACAATGCCCACCTTCCCACAAAGCAACCATGATCCTTATTGTTTGTAATTACTTCCTTAACTTTTCGCTATAGTTTTATCATCTAAATGTGCATTCCTAAACATTAGTTTTGACTTTCTATAAAAACATTTTGAGGGATGGGGATATAGTTCAGTTGGTAGAGTGCTTGCCTTGTATGCACAAGGCCCTGGGTTCAATTCCCAGCACCACAAAAAAAAAAAAAAAAAAAAATTGAAACCTTAGTTTATTTTTTCTTATAATTTGTTTGCTAAATAACCAGAATGGTTTGTCACATATTGCAGGAGCCTATTCCATATTCTGGATTTTGCTGATTGCATTCTTTTGGTCTAGATTAACATCTACATCTTTTGGTGTAGAGTGGTTTAATCAGATTCAAGTTTCCTTTTTTCAGCATGACTATATCATAAGTGATGTGCTTTTTTTTTTAAGTTGTTCTTTTTAGATATATATGACAGTAGAAGTGCTTTTTTTTTTTTTGGATACTGGATTTTTAAAAAATATTTATTTAGTTGTAGATGAGCACACAGTATCTTTATTTATTTTTATGTGGTACTGAGGATCAAACCAAGTGCCTCACACTTGTGAGGCAAGCACTTTTACCACTGAGCTACAGCCCAGCCCCTTAATACTGGACATTGAACCCAGAGGTGCTTAACCACTGAGCCACATCCCTAGGCCTTTTTATTTTGAGACAGGGGTCTCTACTAAGTTACTGAAGCTGGCTTTGAACTTGCAATCCTCCTGCCTTAGACTCCCAGATCACTAGGATTACAGTTGTGCGCCCCTGTGCCTGGCTCCTTTTTATTTTGAGACAGGTTCTCCCTATGTTAATTAGGGTCTTACTAAATTGTTGAGGCTGGTCTTAAACTTTCAATCTTCCTGCCTCAGTCTCCCAAGTCACTGGGTTTACAGGTATGTGCTACCATGCCCAACAGTGATGTTTTCTTTTTTTTTTTTCCCCATGAAAAGGTATTTGTCTAATTATCTTCCTTTTTGACATTGCTGCTGCTTAATGCAATAAATTTAATTAGCCACCTTTTGGAGAACAAAACACGTGTCAAAAGCCTTAAACAAGGCCAGCTGCAGTGGTGCACTGGGTTCGATTCTCAGCATCGCATATATATAAATAAATAAATAAAATAAAGGTCTACCAAATAACTAAAAAAAAAATTATTAAAAAAAAAAAAAAAAAAAAAGATATGGAGAGCCAGGTGCAGTGGTGTACGCCTGTAATCCTAGAACTTGGGAGGCTGAGTCAGGAGGATCACAAGTTCAAAGCCAGCCTCAGCAATGGCAAGGCACTTAGCAACTCAGTGAGACCATGTCTCTAAATATAAAAAAAGGGCTGGAAGCCGGGCGCGGTGGCGCACGCCTGTAATCCCAGCACTTTGGGAGGCTGAGTCAGGAGGATCGCGAGTTCAAAGCCAGCCTCAGCAATGGCGAGGCACTTAGCAACTCAGTGAGACCCTGTCTCTAATAAAATACAAAAAAAGGGCTGGGGATGTGGCCCAGTGGTCTAGTGCTGCTGAGTTCAATCCCTGGTACCAAAAAAAAAAGGGCTGGAGATGTGGCCCAGTGGTCAAATGCCCCTGAGTTCAATCCCCAGTACCAAAAAAAAGATATGGAAAAACTCATATACAAAATTTACTATAACACTGGGCTTGGGATGTGGCTCAGTGGTAGAATGCTGCTTGACATGCCTGAGGCCCTGGATTCAATCCCCATCCTCACAAAAATAAAATAAAATAAAATTTACTATGATGTTTTTTATTAAGAAATCGAAAATAACTAAAATGTCCAACAGAAAATTGAATCAATTAATAAATTATAACATATTTTAAATGACTTATTAGGCAGAAGGATTGCAAGGAACTGAGCAAAATCCTCAGCAACTCAGTGAGACCCTGTCTCAAAATAAAAAATAAAAAAATAAGCCGGGCGCATGGGCTCGGGAGGCTGAGACAGGAGGATCACAAGTTCAAAGCCAGCCTCAGCCAACAGCAAGGTGCTAAGCAACTCAGACTCTGTCTCTAAATAAACTATAAAACAGGGCTGGGGATGTGGCTCAGTGGCTGAATGTCCCTGAGTTCAATCCCTGGCACCCAAAATAAATAAATAAATAAATAGATAGATAGATAAAAATTAAAATTAAAAAATAAAAAGCACTGGGGATATAACTCAGTAATAAAGTGCCTATAGGTTCAATACCCAGTATCACTAAATAAGTTATAACAACTATGTACATGTAGTTAAAAAACATGGAAAGATGTATCTATGATACAACAAGAAAAAAGGAAGAACACAAAATTGTACATTGAAATTTTTTTTTTGGAAGAAGACATGCAAAGTGAGAAAATGTATGTATACTATGATTACAATAATATAAAATTCAGATATGGAGAAAAATGTGCATGTATGTATATTTAGAATAAACAGATTGAAAAATGCATAAAGGAGATACTCAAATTGCCAAAGAGGTTGGGCATGGTGGAATAGGCCTATGACCCAGCTACTAAAGAGGCTGAGAAGGAAGATGGCTTGAGTCTAATGGTTCAAGACCAGCCTAGGCAACAAAACAAGACCCTGGGCTGGGGTTGTGGCTCAGCAGTAGGGTGCTCGCCTAGCACGTGCGCGGCCCGGGTTCGATCCTCAGCACCACGTAAAAACACATTGTGTACAACTAAAAGCAAATAAATAAATATTAAAAAAAAAAAAAAAAAAAAACAAGACCCTGTCTCCAAAAAAAAAAAAAAAAAAGCCAAAATTATGGTAGTGGTTGGTTGTGGTAGGACAATAGATATACAGATTACAACAAGTTTTTTTTTTTTTTCTAATAAAAACACTAAAATTTTGTAGCCAGGAATTAAATTAACTAATACATAGATTACATGTACTCTTTATTTATCTTCCTTGGCCCTATGTGTTAATGTTTTGCTTGAATACACTACTTGAATAATACTGTGTTGCTTGAACACACACAGATACTCCCAAACCTGAGAGCTATCATGAAGGAATCACTCTTTTGAAACCTGCGTTGCTAATGTTTACTCTTCCATTGCTATAAGTTACTGCAGGGTAAAGGTATTTTTTTTTTTTTTTTTTTTTTGGTACCGGGGATTGAACTCAGCGGCACTAGACCACTGGGCCACATCCCCAGCCCTTTTTTGTATTTTATTAGAGACAGGTCTCAATGAGTTGCTAAGTGCCTCGCCATTGCTGAGGCTGGCTTTGAACTCGCGATCCTCCTGACTCAGCCTCCCAAAGTGCTGGGATTTGCCCACTGCGCCCGCTAGGGTAAAGGTATTTTTAAACTTAAGTTCTAGGATGAATAAAACTCCTTTCCCAGGCGAGAAAGGTTCTTACCTGTGTCATGTAAGATAACAAAAGATCCCATGAATAGGGTCATTTACTGGAGCTCAAAATATATCAACGTAACAGTGTCCAGCAAAAATTTAAGACTAGAGATGTCTCATAGAGTAGAACTAGAATAAAAGAGCCCAGGGTAGCTCTGCAAAGCTCAAAGGGATAAAAGTACTTCGGATTACTTGGAGAGAAAAGGTGGGCCATCAGGGGGCAACGTCCTTGCAGGAGAAAAAGCAGGGAAGGTCCGTTTTTTCCACGTACAAAACGGCACTACATGTTAAGCTCACTTACCACCCGCTTCCGGGCTTTCCTCTTGTTCTTCTTCCTCTTCATCGCCCTCGGTTTTGTAGTAAGACTCCCACCCTGACATAATGGTTTCTGCTAAGTGAAATAAGTTCAGATCAGTAACAAGAAAATTTAAAGAAAAAATATCGACTTTTAGGCTCTTTTGAGAGCTGTTCTAAAAGCTTGGGGTTACTAGTGAATAATATGAAGGCTGGATCCCTGCCTCGAGAGCTCTCATTCGTTGGGAGGCAGAGGGAAATGGACAAGGGAGGCATCCATCAGCAACTTCACTTTAGCTATTTCTTATGGACGCTTCAGGGCCAGTGGCCAACGCTCAAACCCATGAGCGGGACAGACCCTGGAGGTCCCCCCTCCTGGTCCATATATGGACTGCGGTGGTTACCCAGTTATTTAGCAGAACCGCACGTCCTCGTTCCGCCCCTAAATCTCCCCCAACCCCTCAGCCAGACTCGCCCAATAAGGTCTCCAACGCCGGCAGGCCTCCAAGGCCAGATGCCGCCTCTCGCGGAGAAGAAGCGGGGTCCAGAGGCTGTCTCTACCCTCAGGTTTGCACACTGGCGGTGGGCGCTGCCCCACGGCAAGGCTAGGGGGACGCGCAGGACTGGGCGAATCCGGGCGAGGCCAGCCCTGGCCGGCGAGCTACACCACAGAGCGCCGCCAGCCTACCTTTGCAGCAGAGAAGAGATCAACTTTTACAGAAGGCGGGCAGCAAGTACGCTCCAACTTCCGTTCTCTCCCCCAATCAACGCCTCATACGTCATCACGCACAACGCGCCCTTCTTCCCGTCGTGTCGACACGCCCACTTCCACAACCCAGCTTCCACGAACGTCTCTACCTAAAGCCAAAACTGCGCGGAAGCCCCGCCCCTCAAGGCCCCGCCCCCGTCGCCCGTCAGGGCGGTATGCACATGCGCGAAAGTGCGTCCCGCCCCCGCCCCCGCCCCCTCTTCCATACGGATCCTCCCTGTCCCCCCTCTGTCACCTCACAGTAGTCGTTGCCAGTAGCGGGTGCGGGGGCGCGAGCAGCGCAGGGCGGCCTCTCCCCCGCCCCTCAGGCCGGGCCTGGGCTCGGTCCCCGGGCTCCCTCCTCTCCCCACCCCCGTCGGGTACGGGAAGGTCCAAGCCGCTGCCGGGTGCCCGAGGGCCATCGTAGCCGCCGCCACGGGTCCCAATGGAGCCGCCGAATCTCTATCCGGTGAAGCTCTACGTGTACGACCTGTCCAAGGGCCTGGCCCGGCGGCTCAGCCCCATCATGCTGGGTGAGGGGGCCGGGGTCAGGTGGGAAGGAAGGCTGGAGCCAGGCAAGAGGACGCCGGCCGGCCATGGGGGGGAGAGGTGGGCACTACTCAGGGGGAGACGCAGGGCCCAGAGGTTGGAAGGAAAGGCCGAGTGGCGAGGGATGGGTCTCGGGTTTTGGCTCCCAGAGCCACGTTTTCCCATCTTCTCGTTTGATCCTGGGAGAAGGGATAGGAGTCATGTCCCCCCACCTACCTGGGGGCTTGGAAAGAAACCCAGCCCACCAGGGGCCTTTCGATTAGGGGGTGAGGTAAGCCAGCTAGATCCTGGCGGGTTCCGCTCCTGGAAACCCTCTACACTCCTCTTTCTTTGGCGCGGTGTAGGGAAGGTGAGGATGCCTCCCGCGTGGTGCCCCTCGTGGTGAAAGGGACACTGCGGAAGAGATTCTCGGGTGGCCCTCGGAGAGCCTTCCCTCCGTGTCAAAAGTAAACTCCCTCTCCATCCCTGAGGTAGATGAGAAAGAAGAACAAGAACTGCTCGGAAGGGCCCAACCATCTCCCCCAAGGTAGAGGTCAGGTCAGGTTAACAGGAGCCCGAACTTCAGAATTCACCAAGTTCTGCCTGACAATGCGGTCTTCTCTCAGCAGTTTCAAAGTTAATTGCTTTTGCCCCAGTGGTAAGAAAGCAGTTCTGGGGAGGAATTGGATGCTTTTGTATCAGTAAGGATTAGTAAGGAAAGTATTGCAATTGTGCCCCATTAAACTACGTTAATGCTGGGAGAGAAAGTCAGCCCTTGTTTCCGTGTAGTTCAAACCTCATTTCTACCCAAATACCAAAATGTCTTGTGTCACATAGGAATTGTCAGGTTTGTAATTTCGGGTAATAATGGGCAGGAAAAGATTTTAGGAATTGAAAATTGTACAGTTTGGGCAACATCCATTAGAATGGCTTGTTTCCTGCCTTCTATGCAAACACTGGAGAATGATTTAGTTTATCTCTGGGAGGCAGGGGGGCAGAGGTCAGGAAAGCATGACTACTTGCATCTTTTCAATGTCCTTGAGTTTCTAATGTGTCATAGTGAGTTGAACTTAATCCCTCAACTCTAGGCCAGTGATTGGTTTCTATATTTGGCTTCACATCAGAATCATCTACAGTGCTTGTTAAAAATACAGTTACCAGTCTGGGACATAGCTCAGTGCCAGAAAACTTAGCATGTACAAGGCCCTGGGTTCAATCCCAACACTAAAAAACAAAACAAAAACAAACAACAACAAAAACCCCTTCATTTTCAATATACATTGTTAAGTGAGATAAGAAAAAAATAAGATTAAAACAGTTCTTTAAATGTGCATGTGTGTGTTTAAAGCAAAGGATATATATGTGTTTGCTTAGGAAAATAATTATCTGGAAGAATATAGGAGAAGTTGGTAATAGTGGTAGCTTATGGAAAGGGGAACTTGATGGGAGAGGGTGGGGAGAACAGCAAGTGCTGTAGAATTTTTCTTACTTGTTTGAATCCTGTACTATGTATACATATTATCTATTTAAAATAAGGAAAGTTTTAAATATATGGATTCTAGAGCCATACTTCACAAGTAGTAAATCAGAATTTCCTGGAGTTTTGGTCCATAAATCTGTATTTTTAATAAGCTTCTCAGATAATTTTTAGGTAACCAACCCATTATTGGACAGAAGTTGTTGAAACCAGTAAGGCAAGGCCAGGCGTACAGCTCAGTAATAGAGTGCTTGACCAGTATGCTTGAGGTCCCAAGTTTAATCCCCAGCACTAAAAAAAAACAATAAGGCAAGTTTGAAAGTAAAACTAACAAAGGCACTGTTTGAGGAAGGTGCTAGTCATTAATAGATGATATAAATCAAGTTCTAACTAAACATCTTGGAATGAAGCCATTTGTTTAGTTTGCTCATAGTGAGGTAACTCTTAGATACTGCCTAGACCCATAAGTAAAAAGTCTCTCCCTTTACACTGTATGTTTTTGTTCTGTTACTTTTTAGTTTAAAGGGATCATTGCTTCATTCATTCAACAGATATTTGAGTGCCTAATATGTCCTATGTGTTAATTGAGGATGATGGAATGAACAAAGGTGTTTTTCGTCATGGAGATAGTTTGTGTGGGAGACATTAAAAAATAAGTACATATGCAAATAAGTAAAAATGTGATATGTGTTGTGCAGGAAACTAACTGGGTAAAGAGATAGAAAATAACAAGAGGTACTTTAAGTAAGGGCATGGGTAGGATGAGGAAGAAGTAGCCTCTGGAGGCCAATTGGAGAGTCACAGTAGTCCAGGTAGAAGAGGAAGCAACCTGCCAAGGCCTGGAGGCAGGAAAGAGTCCAGAGTCCTCCTGGTACTGGAACTGAAAGCAGGTCTTTATAGAGTACACTGGGTGAAGGGGAAGTAATAGACCCTTCCCTCCCTGCCGCCCACCCTTTTAGACAGATGTGAAATCCTCGGAGGACTCAGTCAACCATGGCAACTTTACTACTTTGGCACATCCTGTTACAGTAGTGTTTCTGAGAACATCACCTAACTCACGTCACATCTCTTCTCTCTCTTTGCTCTTTTTCCCATGTTTCTTTTAAGCTTTCGAAAAAAATAACAAAGAAATGGTCAGCAAAACTAATTGCTATAGTTTCTAGAGTTGAAAATTTACAGAAAATGATCATTGCTTTACTGGTTTATCCCATTAAGATAGCACTAACCTAAAAGTTGGATATATCCCAGTTTTTTAGCTTCCGTATATTGATTTCCCATTCCTAAATATATTGAAACTTTAAAAAATCAATTTGTTTCCTGAGTTTTGTAATGAATTATAGAAGTATATTAATAGCCACCATTTATTGAGAATATACAGGGGGCCAGACCCTTTGTTTCTGAGTACTTTGAGTGCTTTAGAATCCTAACCATACCTTTGTGAGAGGAACCTCGGACAGGGAGCTAAGAAATTTGCCCCAAGTCACACAGCTGGTATGTGGCAGAGCTAGGTTATGAACACAGGTAGTCTGAGTTCCAAAGCTCATGTCATTTTGCTCTACCACCTCTACTGTGTAATGTGTTCCTTTATGATTTGTGTAAAGTGGGTACCTTGTTAAAGTATCTAAAGACATTTTTAGCAAACTGTTTCAAGTTCAAATGAGAGAAAAAAATCTGGGTTCAATGTGTATGTACCATTCATAATCTTCTAAAGTTATGATCATCCTTCTTAACCTACCTTTTTGCAAATTAAATTCATGTGACCTTATCAGCAGAGCCCTGTCATGCTTCAGTTATGTTAGTTCCCTATTATGTGAGACTTCCTCCAGCTCTATTACAGTTCATGATCAGACTAGATAACACTCAGTGAGATTCCCTGAAATCATATGGACTCCACAGATTTACCCTGTCCTGTTTTTAGTCTCCTGGAGTTGCCTCCCTGGAAGGGATTCCTGTTCCACTGTTCCTCACTCTCTTTGAAAATGGTCCCACAATTATCCTTAGCTTTCTTATTGAGCAGACAGCCTGATTGCACCTTTTCCCCCATATCACCATTTGCCTGATATAATTAGCTATTGTAATTGTACTTCAGTTCTTTCTCTTAATAATTTTAGCTGCTCTTTAAATTTTTATGACCTCTTTTTGTGCTGAAGTACATAGAGAGAAATGCAGAGATTTGTTTTTTAATTGTGCTAAGAGGTACTTTGTTATCTTCTGATCTGAAGTCTTGTGCACCATACATCACATTTATTTTATGTTACAAGCTCATCTCAAAATTATTGCCAGGTTTAAAGACCTGGGGCCATAGAAAATATATATTTCTTGGCAGAAAGCAATCTAATAAATATTTCAGATTTTATTCTATGCTCACTTCCTTGCTTAACTCTGCAGAATGAATAGTAATAGGAACTCTGTCCTCTGGAAGTTAATTTCTCTAAAAATAATGTGTGTGCATATACAATTAGATAACAAGTATAAAGTAGATTATGATTGATGCCAAAATGAGTGGTGCAGCTGTTTCAGATGTTCAGCGAAGAGTCTCAAGCCCCTGAAGGTCAAGGAGTCTGTCTCACAGTGATTGGAGCAGGAGCCCAGTGAGGCTTCCTTGTTTTGTGGGCTTGGTGGCAGGGGTGCACACACACCAGGTGTACACTCTACCGCTGAGCTACATTCCCCAGCCCAAGTAAATATTTATTATGGGAATGATTGAGGCTTGAAAATTAAGTAGATACTTGGGAAGCTGAGGCAGAAGGATCACTAGTTTGAGGCCAGACTTGGCAATTTAGTAAGACCCTGTCTCAAAAAAGGGCTGGGGATGTGGCTCAGTGGTAAAGCTCCCCTGGGTTCAATCCCCAGTTCTGGAAAAGAAAAGAAAAAATAAGAAGGATGTATTGAAATCTGAGGGAGGTTTTTTAATGGTTTAATGCCATCTATTGTGCTTTGTTTTAGATTTTTATTGTTCATTGTGTGAACTGTTTGATAGCCACTGAATGAATTAATTTAGTAATCCTGCAATTTCTTTATGGCAAAATGGAAACAAATGTGGCTTACAGGGCCCTGCTTGTTCTGCTGCTCCTGCTTATTCTCTGTAGCCTTATCTGTTGCCACCTCCTGCTTAACTAGCCTTTCTCAGCTGAGCTCTGCAAGGGAATTGAGCCCTGAAAGAAACTGACTTGAGTGTTTCCTCAATTCTCTCAAAAGTACCTTGGAGCACCAGGGCTTCGCCCTTGCAGAGCCGTAGCGGAGAAGGGCTGCCACATACCTAGCCGGACAGAAGGCCTCAGGGTCTCATTTTTTTCACCTCTGGACTTTTCCTAGGCTGTTCCCCTTATCAGGGGTACTTTATCTCTCCAATTCTTGTCTGACTTCTGCTTATCCTTCGCTTATCCTTGAGGTCTCAGCTACCAGTGTTGCTTCCTCCAGGAACCTTTCCCTGACCCACTAGATCTTGTTCATGTGTCCCTGATAACATCCTGTATATTCCTTTAGAAGCATTCGTCATGCTGTTTTATGATTGTTTTCTGACCTCCTCCCACTGGACTGGAAGTTCCATGAGGATAAGAGCCCTCAGTCGTGTCCCCAGAGTCTGGCACAGTGCTTGGCATTCAGTGAACATCAGCTGGGTAAATGATGGGAATGCTGCAGGCCTATTCCAAAGCGTCTCTGCAAGGCAGGCAGTAATTAAGAGGGGACCCTCAGTACCGAGGAAAAGAACTCACAAGTTATTTTTATCCTAGGAAAGAATCCTGTATTGACAAAGAAGGTCAATACTAGTGTATTAAGTAGTTTTTTTTTTTTTATATATATTTATTTTTGCCAGGCGCGGTGGCGCACGCCTGTAATCCCAGCACTTGGGAGGCTGAGGCAGGAGGATCGAGAGTTCAAAGCCAGCCTCAGCAGTAGTGAGGCACTTAGCAGCTCAGTGAGACCCTGTCTCTAATAAAATACAAAAAAAAGGGCTGGGGATGTGGCCCAGTGGTCGAGCGCCCCTGAGTTCAATCCCTGGTACCAAAAAAAAAAAAAAAATATATATATATATATATATATATAAATTTATTTATTTGCTTTAGTTGTACACAATGTGTTTATTTTTTACCATGGTGCTGAGGATCGAACCCGGGCTGTGCACGTGCTAGGTGAGTGCTCTACCACTGAGCCACAACTCCAGCCGTATTAAGTAGTTTTGTTTTTTTTTTTAATATTTATTTATTTGCTTTAGTTGTACACAATGCGTTTATTTGTATGTGGTGCTGAGGATCGAACCCAGGCCGTGCACGTGCTAGGCGAGTGCTCTACCGCTGAGCCACAACCCCAGCCCCCGCATTAAATAGTTCTAAACTTACCTTTTTGAAAATTAAAATAGTCTATTAGTTTTTTTGTTTGTTTGGTATTGGGGATTGAACCCAGGGATGTTTTACCACTGAGCTACATTCACAGTTCTATTTTTTATTTTCAAGCAGGGTCTTGCTAATTTACGAAGGCTGGGCTTAAACTTGCAGTCCTCCTGTTTCAGCCTCCTTGATTTCTGGGATTACAGGCATGTGCCATCAGCTACCATGTCAGTTTTTAACATGTTGCATGTTAATTTCTTCCTTCCTCCCTTTCTTTCTTTCTTTCCTTCTTTTTTTTTTTTTTTTTTTTTTTTTTTTGATACCAGGGATCATACCAGAGGTGCTTAACCACTGATCCACATCATCCCCGGCCTTTTTCATATTTTATTTAGAGACAGGTCCTCCCTGAGTTGCTTAGGGCCTTGCTAATTTGCTAGCTTTGAACTCACAATCCTCCTGCCTCAGCCTCTCAAGCCACTGGGATTACAGGCGTGTGCCACCACTTCTAGTTCATGTTGATTTCTTGATGATTTTCTTGATTTCCTTTCTCCGCCCAAAGGAGGGGCAAACCCTTCTGCTAACAGTCATTTTTTTAAAATATTTGTTTATTTGCTTTTAGTTGTACACAATGCGTTTTTATTTTTACGTGGTGCTGAGGATCAAACCCGGGCCACACACGTGTTAGGTGTGTGCTCTACTGTTGAACTACAACCCCAGCCCAATAGTCATTTTTTATAGTATTGGCTGCAGAGGGCTACTTATGTTATACAGCTGTTTCCTTTTATCTTTTCCCACTTAGATTCAAGGTTTATCTAGAGAAGAAAAAGCTGATTTTCAGGGCTGGGGTTGTGGCTCAATGGTAAAGTGCTCGCCTTGCGCGTGCGCGGCCCGGGTTCAATCCTCTGCACCACGTAAAAATAAAGGCATTATGTACAACTAAAACAAATAAATAAAATATTTAAAAAAAAAAAAAAAGAAAAAGCTGATTTTAGCCAAGCAAGATCCCATCTCAAAATAAAAATGTAAGGGTTAAGGATGTAGCTGGGTGATGAAGTACCACTGGTTCAATCCCCAGTACCACCAAAAAAAAAAAAAAAAAAGTTTATTTAAGTTAATAAATTTCCATATTTCTGTTAAACTGCCAACTAAAAGCACTTTGTTGCCTGGGAGAGGAATCTATGAGGCCAGCTGGGTCTACATTTGATTAATATCAACGAGAGGCCCCTGCCCTGGGAGTAGCATCACTGTCACCCACTATGCACTTCTTATTAGGCATTTCTTTAACACCAGCACCAGGTGCTGGCCTGTAACCAGCACATATATCTATATGCATAAGCTCCATCCATCTCAGTCAGTGAGGTGGGTGAGTATTCTCTCCTTGGCTTTTTTAAAATTTTATTTTTATTTGTAGATGGACACAATACCTTTTTTAAAAATATTTATTTGTTTTAGTTGTATACAACGTATTGCATTTATTCTTTACATGGTGCTAAGGATTGAACCCGGGCCACACACATGCTAGGTGAGTGCACTACCGCTGAGCCACCATCCCAGCCCCAACACAATACCTTTTTTTAAAATTTATTTTTATGTGGTGCTGAGGATCAAACCCAGTTCCTCACACATGCTAAGCAAATGCCCTACTACTGAACCACAACCCCAGCCCCTCTCCTTGGCTTTGATGCAGCCATTTTTATAATAAGTAGGAGGTGAACTAATGCAGACCTCATTCCATATTTCTTTATTTTTGGTGAAAAACAAGGCTGATGCCTGTGTCTACCATTGGTTTTTCCATGTTCATACTTCATAGACTTCAAAATGAGTGCATTGTATGTGCCAACAGGCCTGGAGATGCAGCCCTCTGACCATCTACTCTGCAGTCTGCTAGTGGGAAACCATCTGCTTCTATACTGTGCTAATATCCATAGAACCTAATTCAGGTCCCAAATGGCCTTGGGCTCTACTTCAGTCTGAAAATACCAACTCCTCCTCACCTACTCTAGTCTGGCCAAAAAAAAAAATTTTAAAAGTCAGTTCAGTCCCACTTTCCAGTGCCTGTCATCCTGTCAAGGCCATGGCCCTCATTCTTTTTCTCCCAAGAGTAGGCTGACATGCAGCAAGCCTTCTTCCTATGCTTCTCCAACAAGTTCATCTTCACATCTGGCTTTGTCTCACTTTTTTTTTTTTTTTTTTTTTTTTTTTTGGTACTGGGGATTGAACTCAGTGGCACTCGACCACTGGGTCACATCCCCAGCCCTTTTTTGTATTTTATTAGAGACAGGGTCTCACTGAGTTGCTAAGTGCCTCGCCATTGCTGAGGCTGGCTTTGAACTCGTGATCCTCCTGCCTCAGCCTCCCAAAGTGCTGGGATTACAGGCGTGCGCCACCGCGCCCGGCTTTGTCTCACTTTTATACTGGACAAACCATCTATCTTTACTCACCTCTTTGTAAAATGATGTTAATAAATCTTTGCCCTACAAGAAAGAATGCATAAATGAGATAATTTTTTTTCTGTAGCTCCTATCACAATTCTATGAGTAGATGAGGATTTTTGGTTTTTGTTTTGTGTGTTTTGCAAGGGCATAGAGGGTTTTTTTTTTTTTTTTTTTTTTTTTTTTTTTTTTTTTTTTTTTTTTTTTTTTACTTGAGATGAGGTCTCACTGTTTTGCCCAGGCTGGCCTCAAACTCCATGGCTCAAGGGATCTCCTGCCTCAGCCTCCCAAGTAGCTAGAACCTACAGGTCACTTCACCATGTCTGGCAGAGTGGATGAGGTCTTAAGTGCACCTTGATGCAGTCAGATAACAAGAAAGTATAATGTCTAGCTTATAGGCAAATTTAGTGATTGATACAGAGAATAAAGTAAGGTTTGTGTTCTGCTACTTTTGACTTGTTTTTCAGGTATAAAATAACTGACAGGATGATCTCTAAGGCCCCTCTTCAAATTATTGTAGTAGGATCTATCTGTGCTGATACATCTGTCACTGAGTGTGGTTACTTGAGGGGCAGTAGCTGACTGAGGTGGAGCACAGGATGCCAGGGTTCAAGACTCATTTGAATAACTAGCCAGGGCAGCCAAGGTTAAGGGTAAGAACTCTGGCCTCAGTAGCACTGTGCAGCAACTAACAGCACTGACTAAACTGAACAGAATAGGTCATCTCAGCAGATGTTCATGTAACACCTCTAGTCCAGGTACTTTGATAGGTGATGGAGTTGTAATGGTGTGTAAGAAACTATCCTTGTCTTTAAGGCAATTGTAGTCCGATTGGGGAGAAAGACACAAATAGGAGAACAGCGATAAAACTTTCAAATTATAACCAGGCATGGTCATGCACATCTGTAATCCCAGCAACTCAGGAGGCTGAAGCAGGAGGGATCGTAAATTCAAGGCCAGCCTCAGCAACTTAGACCCTACGCAACTTAGCGAGACCCTGTCTCAAAATTAAAAAAAAAATTAAAAGGGCTGGGAACGTGGCTCAGCGGTAAAGCCCCCCTGAATTCAGTCCCCAGTACCAAAAAAAAAAAAAAAAAAAAAAGCAAAAGCAAGGCTGTGTTTGTGGAGAATGCCAGGAGTCTCAGCACTGAAGGCCCGAAACATTTCAAAACTTCTCATGGGTGGTCCAAAGTCCCCTGGCTGCCCTGTGCTCTCAGGCTTTGCCTCATCCTTGCCTTGCCATTTGTCATCTCTCTCTCTCTCTCTCTCTCTCTCTCTCTCTCTCTCTCTCTCTCTCTCTCAATGAATCTTTTATTTAATTTATTTATTTATATGCGGTGCTGAGGATCAAACCCAGGGCCTCACACGTGCCAGGCAAGTGCTCTACCACTGAGCCACGACTCCAGCCCCTTGTCATCTCTTTTAACCCTAGAAATGTTATGAAGCAGACGTTATTATTATACCTGCCCAGGGCTGAGGATGTAGCTCAGTGGCAGAGTGCTTGCCTGGCATGTGTGAAGCCCTGGGACTTCCCAGTATATCCCTGCCACTGCAAAAAACTAACAGCACTGTTGGATAGAACTTTCTGCAGTGATGGAAATGTTCTAGACCTGCACTGTAACCACTAGGCACATGTGGCTCTTGAGTACTTGAAGTGTGGTTAGTGCAACAGAGGTGCTCAATTTGTGCTTTTATTTAATTTTAATGTTAATAGTGACGTGTGGTCAGTGGCTACTCTTAGACAGCTTGAGCTTAGAGTCCTCAACCTCTTCAAGGCCTTGTGTGACCCAACCTCCTTATCTACCTGTCTTATCTCTGCTTTTCTTCTCCTCACGCCCCAGTCTAGCCCCTATGGCTTCCTTTCAGGCCTTCACATGTACCTGGTCTGCCGAGCCCTGCATGGCTTCTCCCCCTGCTCAAATCTTGGCTCAAATGTCACCTTTGCAAAGAGGCTCACCCTGACCATCCCTCAACTCCCTGTCTCCTCTACCCTGCTCTTGTTTTTTTCCTATACACTCAACCATTGCTAACATGTTATGACGTTATTAGTAGTATTATTGACCCTCCCTCCCCTCACCTGTTAAGTGTCATGAAAGTTTTTTGTCTCCTTATTTGCTGATGTATTCCTAATGCAAATAATAGTGCCTGAAGCATAGTACTTACTCAATAAACATTGGCTCACTAATAGGAATCACACCTGGCCTGCCTACCCAGACCTATGTTCTCAATCACTGCATTTTTTTTCCTCTTGGTGAGTGCAGTGTTTTCTCAAAGTATATGAGAGAAGCTTCATTTGAAAGAAACATACAAAGAAAACAAGTGTCCCTCATCTGCCCAGTACCACTGAATCATACATGTCTTCAAGGAAATAAACAAACCACAACTTAGACAACAGCTGTTTTATAAATGGCAATCCGGAAGACTATATCAGCTCTATTTAAAATGTATTGTTAGTCTTCCTACTTTACTTATAGTAAATAGGAAGAGGAGACTTAGTGTGTCTTCAAGAGTCAGGAAAAGAGTGATTCTAACTCCGTAGCTAGTAGAGTCCCGCAAAGCCCAGCAATGGAGGGATAGATACCACTCCCCCTCGGCATCCAGTCTGGTTCTGATCAACCTCTGGAATTTCAGCTCAGTTTGGATAAGGGCAGAGCCTGACCCACAAAAAACCCACCCCAGAAACCCCATACCAGAATCCCTCCATCTGTTTGTGGCCTTGTGGGCGAGAGCAGCAGATCTCTTAGTGAAAAGGAAGCTGCCTCTGGGATTGGAAGACCAATAGAAAGAACAACTCTGGCACATTTCATTTTTCTTTGTTATTCCATTTAGTCTGCCAAGAGTTTAACAGCCAAGAATGAAATGTTCATACATAAAGTAGAGCATTTCATAGTAATTTACTGGATGCTGAAATCGTTAGAGCTTGACCACCCATCCTGAAGGAGAACTCATTTTTTTTTTCCAAGAGTGAAAGGAGTAGGATTTATTCAAGTGTGAAGAATAGAAACAAACAAAAGACTAGAAACAGAACTCTTGTAGGGGCAAGAGGGGACCTAATGGGGGTTGCCCAGGAGAATTCATTTTATCTTTTGGAATTCTTTTTGTTTGTTTATTCTGATTAGTTATGCATGATAGCTCTTTTGAAGTCTTTACTCTTTTCCCAAGGTCATTAGACCTAATGATATCCTCTACTTATCAGTCTTCTTTATACCACCTACTGATACTTCACATACATTATTATCGGTCACAGCTCTATATTGGAGAAGCCGAGGCTTAGGAAGATGGCCCAAGGTCCACCATCCTTAGCATGTAGAAAAGTCAGTGTCTGAACCTATTGGGTTTTCTTAGCCACCTCTGAAGACAATGTGTGTCTTCATCACAGGTCATCATGGAGAGGCTGTGGCTCCTTTCTCATGCAGAGAAGAAATTAGGTTAAAGTCTTATTATTTAAAAGTTTTCTAGGGGCTATGGGTGTGGCTCAGTGGTAGAGCATCTGCTTAGCATGCGCAAGGCCCTGGGTTCCATCCCCAGCATCACTCAATCAAAATAATACCTTAAAGGGCTAGATATTTATTTGAAATCTCATAATTTACCCAAGAAAGGAAACAACAATGTAAAAAACACACAAATGAAGAAGCTGAAGCATGCCGCTTTCCTTCCACACAGTGCTTTGATCCCTAGAGAGTCACAGGGCACACAGCAAAGGTGGCACTTAGCAATCAATAAACGTCTATATGAGCTGGTAGCCCCAGTAAGTGGGCGAGGTTTGCTCATGTCCCCATGTCCTTCACACCTTCCCCCGCTCCTGTCATTGTGGTGCACTGTCTCCCGTGGATATGCAACGACCTTCCAACTCTAGTCTGCTGTCTCCATTCTTCCCTCCCATCCGTCTTCTCTGCTGCAGCTACAGTTAATCTTTTAAAAGTGGGGGTGCGATCAAGGTGCTCCCCTGCTAACAGCACCTCCATCCAGGCCACCCTGCCTTGTACAGCCCTGCTGGCCACTCTTCCTCTTGTCACCATCACTGCGACCTGCCCTCTGGGGCCTCAGTCTTCATAGCTGTACCTTTGCTTGTACTCTTCTCTCTGGCAGAAACGTCCAGCCCTGCCCCTGCTCGCTCATGGGTTGAACTGAAGCTCACAAAGGTAGTTTATCTTTATCTTTATTACACATAGCACCTAATTTTACCACTATTATAGAGCTTGTCAACATTGTGTTTTAGTTAATGATTTCCGTGTCTCTTTCCACTTGACTTTGAGCTCCTTAAAGGCAAGACAGTAATCTGTGTTTGTATTTCCACACCTAACATTCTTACTGGCATACAGAGGTATAGAATAAATGTGCATTGGGCTGGGAGCATGGCTCAGTGGTAGAGCACATGCTTAGCATATATGAGGCCCTGAGTTCAATCCCCAGTACCAAAAAGAATAAATGCACATTGACTATTTAGATACATGTATTTGCCAAATTTGGTTCCATTATTTTCTGAAGGATTTCACCTCAGTGAAGAAATACTATCAGTTTTTATTGTTTTACTATAGCTGAGACAGAAATTAAAAAGGCTTAACTTTAGCTGGACACCCAGGAAGCAGGAGTTTGAGGCCAGACTGGGCAACTTCGTAAGACCCTGTCTCAAAATAAAAAAAATTAAAAGGGCTGGGGATGTAGCTCAGTGTTAAATGCTCCTGGGTTTAATCCTTAGTACTGGAAGAAAAGGGAAAAAAGGCAAAGTTGACTTAACCCCAAGGAGGAAAGAAGAATAGGCATAAAACTGGGGTACACTTAAGTGTATGAGCCGAAATTTTTTTCTCCTGGCACTGGGGATCAAACCCAGGGCCTCACACATGCTAGGCAAGTGCTCTATCACCCAGCTATGCCCCCAGTCCCCCAGCGCTTATACCAGTGGGGTGGGTTGGTTGGTTGGTTTTAATCTTGCTTTCTGGTAAAGGATTCTGGTTACTTTTCAGCTTACTAACACAGTGCACCCACCCTATCATGACCTGAAGACTGCAATGGAGGAAAGCTGAATTCATAGAAATTTCTCCCAGGAGACTTCTAATAGGTTCCTCTGAGTTTGAGTGCCCTTCTAAACTTACTCAGACTGAGGAGCCATTTAATCCAATCCTAAGTGGCTAAATCTCTCCTTTTCTCCACAGGGAAACAACTGGAAGGCATCTGGTGAGTCGAGTTGGGCCGCTCATGTGGACTGCTTTAGGAAACCGCTCAGCACTCTCAGCTTCAGGTCCAGCCTGTGGCTTCCAGCTTGAAACCTAGCTCTCTGCCTCCTTCATCTCCTAAAGCAGCCATTCTCCACCAGGGTTTTTTGCCCCTCCACCCCCACCACTGGATGTTTGGCTGTGTCCAGAGATATTTTTGTCACCACTAGGGGGAGGATGCTAGCATTATCTAGTGGGTAGAGGCCTCATTTCCTCTCATCATCCTATAATGCACAGGACAGCCCCCACAACCAGGTTTATCCAGCCCCAAATGTCAGTAGTGTCAAGGTGGAGAAACCCTGATCTGTAGCCCCAGCAGCTCTCCACACCCACAAATGCAACCAACTGTGGATTGAAAATATTTGGGAAAAAAATTGAATCTGTATTGAACATATACAGACTTTTTCTTATTCCCTAAGTAATAGAGTATAGCAACTATTTTCATAGAATTCACATTGTACTGGGTATTATAAATAATCTTGAAATGACTTAAATTATACTTGAGAGAGCCAGGCACTGTGGTGCATGCCTGTAATCCCAGCACTTGGGAGGCTGAGGCAAGAAAAAATTATACTTGAGGATGTGCATAGGTTCTATGCAAAAATTATACTGTTTTCTATAAGGGACTTAAGCATGTGTGGATTTTGGTATCTGTGGGGGAAGGGGGTGTTTTGGAACCAGTCCCCATGGACACGGAAGGACAACCATATTTATCTTACTCATACCATTATTTGGTTAGTTTCATAAAACTAGTCACCACAGTCACATCCTTGGGCAGAAATTGTTCTCATAGCAGTATGGGGCTTGCTTTTTCTTGGGTAGGTTTCCCTTTTCTGGCTCACTGTGTTTCTCTGTGTGGCAGGCACACCTCCATAGTTGTACACAAGGATGAGTTCTTCTTTGGCAGTGGCGGTATCTCCAGCTGTCCCCCGGTGAGTGTCTTCCCCCACACCCTGACCTGCAGTCTTGGGTTCCTGGGAGGACCAAGAATTTTGCTTTTACTGTGTACTTGGTCTCTGGCCTAGTGTGTAGAGGCCTGTGGTGTAGCCTCATGGGGTTGTGGCTCAGTGGTAGAGCACTTGCCTAACACGTGCTCGGCCCGGGTTTGACCCTCAGCACCAAGTAAACATAAAAAAGGCATTGTGTACAACTAAAATAAATAAAACATTTAAAAAAAAAAAAAAAAAAAAAAAGACCTTAAGACTCATTCAGGGCCTTGGGATACAGCTCAGTAGTAGAGCACTTGCCTAGCATGTCCAAGGCCCTGGGTTTGGTCTCTAGCGCCACCACCACCCCCCAAAAAAAAGAAAAAGAAAAACAATTATTCAAAAAAAACCTTGCCCGTTGCACCTGTGGGTCCCTCCCTCTGGCACTGAACATGGTATAGTGAAAGGTGCTGCTTCTGCACCTCCACAGGGAGCTGTGTAAGCTCCTCATGCGCTGAGACTGGATTTTACCCTTATATCCCATCACAGCACAGAGCCTGCCTTACAGTAGGAATCCCATCCATGTTGAGCTGAACAGAGTGGTAAAGTGACTTGCTCAAAGTTGCAACAGTCCTAGAGCTCAGGTCTCTCTGATTCCTTCCCCAAGCTCTTTTCCAGAACATTGTTTCAGAGATATCTGAAGGTGGTCATAGGAGGTGCTCAAGCAAAAGCAGCACCCATCGTCCTAAGTCTCATCAGTGGGAAGTCATTCTTGTTTCATCTCTCCTCAATTCTCCAGAGCTTTCACCTTAGTCCAGGCCAGCCCCGTGTCTAACCTGTATTGTGGCAATAGCCTCCTGAGCTCCTTGCATATGCTGTCTCACCCTCACTGTCCTCCACATGGGAGGCAAAGTGATGTTTTCAAAGTGAGCGTCAAATCCTGATATTCCCTTGCACTAATCAGAATCCTCCCACTTGCTCTTGGAATAATCTCAGCATGGCCTCCAAGGCCCCTCTGCTCTGGCCTGTCTCCCTCTCCAGCCAGCCTGTTTTCAGGTTGCGCTCTCTCCCAGGTCTGCCCACTTCTAATTCCATAGGCACCTGTTGGACATTTAAACCTGCACTCCAACCTTCACTTGCATGTGACTCTTCATCCTTCAAATCTGAGCTCAGTGTCCCTTTTTCAGGCAAGTCTTGCTTGACTGCTCAGAAGGCAAAGGTCCGTCATATGTTCTTTTTTTTTTCCCCCCCTGGTGGTGCTGAGGATTGAACCCAGAGCCTTGTGCACGCAAGGCAAGCACTCTGTCAATTGAGCTATATCCCCAGCCCCCGTCATATGTTCTAATGGCATTTTGTACTTTCCAAACATGACCATTATTGCAGTTTATAGTTATACACTGGTTTATGTTTTTATCTGCTTCCCCTGCTGGACCGTAAGTTCCATGAGGGCAAGACTCTCATATCTCCAGTGCCTATCTTAAGGCACAGCACATTGAAAGTTCTTCACATGTGTGAATCATAGGAGGACATGGTGACCCCTCAGTCTCTTACCACTCTGAGATAATTATCCTCTGACTACCTGTCCTATTCACCGTGCCTTCCCCAGTGCCTAGAACAATGTCCATTATGTAGGAGGTTCTCGGTGGCTATGAATCATGGCCTTTTCAGACAGCTCTGCTATGGGGTGTCCTCCCTTCCCAGATCTGTCCCTCATCTGTTCCTATTACTTTCCCTTTGAGTGGCGTCCTGCTAGGCATTAGTCTCTCCCTCAGCTTCCTGTGGCACTGACTGAGGGTTTTCTGTCGGTGTCTCAGGCCAGAAGCTCCCCTGTCCTTAAATTAGCCTCACAGTTCAGAACTAAACTAAGTGTGGAAATATTTACTAACGTGCCAGATTTCTCAGTCCTTCACATTTTCCCATTGTTACAAAGAGCATCCAGTGTGTCACAAGAGAAACTGGCTGTATTTTGCTGAAATCTAGGCATGGAGAGCTGGCCTGTTCAATGTGAGCCATTTCTTTTTTTAAATATTTATTTATTTACTTTAGTTGTACACAATGCAATGCTTTTATGTTTACATGGTGCTGAGGATCGAACCCGGGGCCGTGCACGTGAGAGGCGAGCGCTCTGCCGCTGAGCCACAACCCCAGCCCAATGTGAGCCATTTCTAGTGTTCTATTTTGTCCTCGTGATCAGACATGTTGAGGATAAAAGGAGACTGCAAATTCTGGGTTTCTCTCTTTTTATCAACTGCATGAGTGGATTGCGTAAGGAGTCAGACCTGCAAGAGGACCAGCTTCCCAGTCCCACCAGCAGCAGGAAGCCCAATGTCTTAGCTGTGCTGCCAGTATGTGACAGTTCAAGGTCCAATAGGAAGCTCTAAGCCACTGTAATCAAACAGGAAATAACCCTGTTCATCTACCCAGAATGCTCAGAAAGTTAAATAAGAAGTTGGGACAGAGTGTTTGTGGTTTTCTGCAGAGGACCACATTAAAAAAATTCAAGCAGGGCATGGTGGTGCATGCCTATAATCCCAGTGATTTGGGATGGGAGACTGAGGCAGAAAGATCACAAGTTTGAGGCCATTGTGGGCTATTTAGCAAGACCCTGTCTCAGAGAAAAAAAATAATAAGGACTAGAGGTATAGGTCAGTAGTAGAGCATCTCTGGGGTCAGTGCCCAATACTAAAAAAAGTAAAACTTAAAAAATGACCAGGATGCCGGGCGCGGTGGCGCACGCCTGTAATCCCAGCACTTTGGGAGGCTGAGGCAGGAGGATCACGAGTTCAAAGCCAGCCTCAGCAATGGCGAGGCACTTAGCAACTCAGTGAGACCCTGTCTCTAATAAAAACACAAAAAAGGGCTGGGGATGTGGCCCAGTGGTCAAGTGCCCCTGAGTTCAATCCCCGGTACCAAAAAAAAAAAAAAAAAAAATAACCAGGATGGGGCTGGGGTTGTGGCTCAGCAGTAGAGCATAGCCTCGCATGTGCGTGGCACGGGTTCGATCCTCAGCAACACATAAAAATAAAGGCATTGTGTACAACTAAAAACAAATAAATAATTTAAAAAAAAGACCAGGATGTAGCTCAGTGGTGGTTAGGCAAGTGCATGGCCTTGGATTCAATCCCCAGAACCCGGAGGTGGGCGAGGACTGGATGGGAATGTAGCCTAAAGGGCTCAGTGGCAGAACACTTGCCTAGCATGTGTGAGATCCTGGGTTTGTTCTCCAGCACTGCAAAACAAAAAACAAAACAAAGATAGTAACTTAATGACTTTCTTTGGGTTGGCTCTTTTAGGGAGGGACATTGCTTGGGCCCCCAGACTCTGTGGTTGATGTGGGGAGCACAGAAGTTACAGAAGAAATCTTTCTGGAGTACCTATCCTCCCTGGGGGAATCTCTGTTCCGGTGAGTGAGTGAAGGTGGGGTGGTCGTTAGTCTATTTCCCGGACTAGATAATCAGACCCTGGAGGGCAGCCACTGTGTCCTGTCCTGGAACACTCAGCACAAAGCCTGGTCGAGCCCAAAGTTGTTAGCGACAGATACTCTATCCCAGCAAACTTTCTGCTGAAACTTTTAGAGGAGAGATGGGCTGTTTGTTCCTGCTGGTTAAAAATCAGTAAATGCTGTCCTCAGCCTCTACTGGCCAAGTGTTTTGTCCTAAACATCAAAACCAGGGTTTTGGGCTGGGGTTGTGGCTCAGCGCTCGCCTAGCACATGTGCAGCCCAAGTCAATCCTCAGCACCATGTAAAAAAATAAAGGCATGTGTACGACTATAGCAAATAAATATTTAAAAAAATAAAAAAGGGGCTGGGGTTGTGGCTCAGCGGCAGAGCGCTTGCCTCACACGTGCGCGGCCCGGGTTCGATCCTCAGCACCACGTAAACATAAAATCCATTGCATTGTGTACAACTAAAGTAAATAAATAAATATTTAAAAAAATAAAAAAGGGGCTGGGGATATAGCTCAGTTGGTAGAGTGTCTACTTTGCATGCACAAGGCCCTGGGTTCAATTCCCAGCACCACAAAAGAAAAAAAAAACAGGGTTTGTAGCTGAATTGGGATGAAATGCAAATGTAAGCAGATTTTCTTAAGAAGCTTCAGTCAGTTTTAATAAGGGTTAAATGCTACTCCTCTGTTCGTGTGAGTGTAGATTCTGAAACTGCAGGAGCCACATTTTTTAGTTCAAACTTCTCCTATAACTTGATTGTCAAGGTCCAGTGGGGCAGAAGGCACAGTCCTTGGCATGAGACCCTCGCAGTCCTCACCCTCGGCTGTACTTACCTTTCCACTTCCTAGTTTGAGTAGTTTCCTGGCTTTCTCACCCGTTTCCAAATCTTTCTTACAATGCACAGAGGTGAAGCCTATAACCTCTTTGAACACAACTGTAACACCTTCAGCAACGAAGTGGCACAGTTCCTGACTGGGCGGAAGATCCCTTCTTACATCACTGACCTGCCCTCTGAAGTTCTCTCCACGTAAGTTGAGCTCTGTCTCTGCCCTGCTTTGGCCAACCTTGAAAATCCCCACTAGGTGCCCCTCCCCTGCCCACATCTGCCTCCCCTACTGGCAACAGAATCCTTCCAACCAGGCAGACCTGTCCTGACAGCGGGTTCTACCACCAAAGGCCACCATTCTCCCCACCTACTAATGCGCACCTGTATCGTGTCCACCCTGCTCAAAGCTAGACCATTGGCCTGAGTACTACTGCACAATTTAGAAACCCACTTCAATATTTGGACAAATCCTTTCCCATCATGCACAAAGTGTGCCCTCCCCTGCTGTGCCAATTTGAGTGCAGTGTTAGGCAGATAGCGGAGAGGAGGTCTGAGGAAGAGCAAGGTGGCTTATTTCACAAATGTTGTAGCTTTCTTCCACTGCACCCTGACTGCTTTGACTCCCTCAAAACCAGGCTGGGGATGCAGGACAGAATAAAGCACTTGCCTCAAAAGCACAAGGCCCTGGTTCAGTCTCCAGCACTGCAAAAACAAAAAGACCAAGTTCTACTTGCCCATGAACCTATAGTGCACAGTCAGTCCTCAGTAGTTTTTTGTTCTATTCAGTACTGGGGATTGACCTCAGGGGTGCTTTACCACCGAGCCACATCCCCAGCTCTTCTCGTTTTTTTTATTTTGAGATAGGGTCTCACTAAGTTGCCCAGACTGGCCTCAAATTTTCAACCCTCCTGCCTGAGCCTCCTGAGTTGCTGGGATTGTAGGTGTGTGCCACCACACCCAGCTTTACTAGTTGTTTTCTTCAAGGACACTTTGTAACTCTTCTGCCTTGATGTTCCCAGCCCTGGAAGGCGTGTGGGGTGTCATCCCCTGAAAGGGCACACGCCTCCAAAGCCATCCTACCCTTTGCTCTACTGACTGGTTCAGGCAGCCTCTGCCTACTCCAGGACCATGTTTATTTACAGACTCAGTTTCTCCTGAACTAGGGTCATGCCCAACAGGATGTTAGCCAGCAGGTTTAGCCAGCTCCACAAGGTGAGCTGTTTTTCACACCTGGGTAGAAACCTCTCAGGAAACACCTACCTAGGAAACAAGGCTGCTGAAGAGCCCAGCCTCCCAGCCTTGGCCCTGACCTCCTGTTCCTTGGTGGGTATGTGCAATCCCACAGCCCTGCTGAGGGATCTAGGTTATGGGGCCCTGAGCAAACTTGAATAGCTGGAATGTTCAAGTGCTGTTATTATTTGATGGGTGGAGTTCCTGGACTTGTCTGAATTAGGGTTGATGTTTCTAGGTTTCATCTGTTTACACTTTGGAGTACTTATTCCCTTGAACTTGGGGATGATTTTCAAAACGGCAGCACCACTGGAGAAAAAGCCTGTGCTTGAGGTGTGTTTGGACCACCTTATTTAAGGATGTAGTAACCATGAAAAGCCTCCAAACTCCAGTATTTGCAGTGATTTTTCCAGCTAAGTTACTAGCAGAGCAAGCTTGGTGCCCTTTAGAAATGACATCAATGTCTTCTGGCAACCTGGCTTTGGTCATATTTTTTCTGAATATTCCCTGCAAGACCTCAGTTCCTAGAAAAATCTAATCGTGTGCCATTCTCACTCCTGACTTTATCTTCTTCAGATCCTTTTTGTTTGTTTGTTTGTTTCTTTTTAATTATACATAACTCTTCTTCATATTTTTTCTTTTGCCTCAGTTTCCCTGGTTCAACTTAATTTTTATTCTTCACAAAAATTAAAGATATAAGTACATGAAGTACAGAAAAATTGTAGTTCCCTGTGGGTAGACAGCCTGTTCAAACCATAGCTCACCAGACCTTAGAGCCATGGATAGCAAAACGGTAGTAGTACCCACTAAGGAGGGGCACCCACTGGTGACAGCACAGAGCAGGCTACTTGAGAGATGCCCTCTGTATTAGTCAGCTTTCCATGACTGTGACAAATACCTGAGATAAGCAGCTTATATTGAGCAAAAGTTTATTTGGGCCTAGTGTCGGTCCACAGTCACTTTGCCCCATTGCCTTTGGGCCTGCAGTGAGGCACCATGGCAGGAAGCCAAACTGCTCACCTCGTTGTAGCCAAGAAGCAGAGAGGAGGAAAACCTGGGCCCCTCAGTATCCAAACCATAGCCCCGCTCTTGCCAGCACCCACCCTCCACCCTCTGACTGTGGGCAGACCACACCCAAAGCCCACCCAGCTCTTATCTGTTTCCCCGCAGGCCCTTCGGACAGGCACTCCGGCCCCTCCTGGACTCCATCCAGATCCAGCCTCCTGGAGGGAACACTGTGGGCAGACCCAATGGCCAGAGCTAACAGGACTGCACGGGACCGCCCGCCTCTCCAGGGCTTTTCCTTTTTAAACAAAACAAACCCTACCAGATTTCTATTTTATAATTTTACATCAGAGCTAACAACCAGGGGACGGCTTTTTAAAATCCCAGGGAAGGAGATCGTCAGGCCGCATGTAGGACAATGCTGCTAAGAAACAGAACAAAATGCCACCCCTTCTAATAGTATTATACTAATTTATTAAGGCTGTCTTGTCTGTGAGTTCACTTTTGACGCTGTTTCCTAAGCGTCCTCCACACTGGAGAAATGGAGGGGGTTTGTTTAAGCAGAAAGCAAGAGGCACAGTTTGGAGGAGCCCCAACCTAGAACCTCCTTCCAGAGACTACCCACACTCCACCCAGGTTGCCACACCTGTGGGACCCAAGTGAGTTTTACAACATCATGACCAGAAGCAGTTACTCTCCAGTGTTACATGTACCAAAGGATTTGGTACACTTGGGACCAGTTGCAGGGTGACTAACCCAGCCTAAGTGAACTCTTTAGCTGTAGCTCCCTCACCTTCCCTCCCCTGTCCCAGCCCCTGGGGCCAGGGCTGGAGCAGCCAGAGCCTCAGGATCAAAGGAGAGTGACAGCAAGAAAACAGGATAAAGCCATTCCCCCTCCACCTGGACTGATTGCAATCCTCTGCCATCAGTTTTGGAAAACCTGCCTTGCTGCCCCCCACAGGGCTCTCTCCCTCAGCACAGCTGACCCGTCATAGCTGAAGGTCTGGGCTTGTGCAACAGAGACCCAGGCCTTCTGTCTGCAAACAGTGATTACCTTCAAGGTAATTTGCAGTCACTTAGAACCACTCACCCAGACCAGTATGCGGTATTCAGCTAGGGACCAAGGGGATGAGATTCCCTGCTCTAGGAAGATACCCCTGATGTAGAAAGAATAATGATGCAGAATCAAGGTGGCAAGAAAAATTAGAATTGTTTCCAATAGGAACTTTTACATTATCCTAAACATGTTTTGAAGGCACATGTCATTTCCATTGTCATTCTGGCTTTAAGGAGGCCTGGTTGGAGTGCAAGAGGGCATTTTCCTAAAGACTTGCTGCTAGAAATTCATGGGCAGGGGACAGTCTGGAAGTCCTGCATCTGGAGAGGCTTTCAGACTCCCTTCTTGACACAAGCCTCCTACTCGGTGTTGAGGAGCGAGTGAGGAGAAAGGACTCGGCTACCAGGTTCCTGAGTCTCAGCTCTCCCTCCTGGGTCCCTGCCACTTATAAAACTTGAGTTCAGTTGCTCCTTCCGAAGGAGGGGCCTTCCTCCCTGAAAAGCTGCTGCTCATCCCTGGCCCTCTCCCCGCCGTCTCTGCCATTAGCCATAGCAGTTGGCATCATCAGGGTCTCAGCTAGAGGAAAAGATGTCATTCTGCCTTCGTATTTGCCTATGATCTGACCAGGGCTATGTCCAGCCGGGATGTCAAATGACATTTGGAACTTTAAGACTGGAGGCCAAATGAACGAGCAGTTTCATTCTTCTCAAGACCCACTGGATTGCTGGTGGGTGTGGCAGTGATAAATTAGAGGGGAAACCAGCAGGGATTGTTTAATATTGATTTATTTGTAGAACTGGCCCAGGAAGAATGGGTGTCCGGAGCTGGGCTTCTTCTGGGCAGGCGGCAGGTTGGTCTCGGCCATCACCCTGCCTCCCACCTGTTTGCTCTTCCAGCTTGCCTGGCCCAGAACTCCCTCTTCCCAGTTCCTGCTCCAGACTCTCTGCCCAGAGCTGTCTTTTCTCTCTGGAGGGCAATGAGCTGTTTTCTCCCATGTCCAGGCTCAGCTGGTTTTGCTCCTCCCAGCAAGTCACCCTCAGACTCAGAACTATTCTGAGTTCTTCTGAGTGGCTCCCCTGAGAGAATTTGAGTCATTTGATTCCTCAAAAAGCCCCCACTTCATGCCCAGCAGCCATTCGTGCCAATGCCTGTGCCCTGGGGTCGGTGGGGAGATGGAGGGATGAGCAGTCTCCCAGAGCTCCTCGGGAGGCATCCCCCTCTGCAAGCCCCACCGTCACTGTCTGTGGAAGCCCAGGCCCGGGCTGGGACCCCAGCACCATCCTCCCCTTTCTCTGTCTATCCCAGATCCTCAGGGGCATACTTGTGACCAGCTAACTCCACGTGGGCATGTACAGGCAAACAGAGTGGGAAATGAGTCATGTATTTGTGTTACACAGTGGACACCTCTGTAGACATCCGTTGGTTTAAAGGGACAGAAGGAAGAGGGATGAGAACATCCCCCTCTCCCAGAAGTAAAGCTTGTACCTTCGAGATTCCTTTATGCCCTTGAAGTCAAACTAATAATTGTGTCTAGTACGGAGGTGTGTTTGCTGGTTGTCATTGGTGTTTTTTCTAATGCAATAAACATTTCTGCCTGCTGCTTTGCGTGGTGCTTGGATCCCATCTGGGTGTGTGTCCAGCCTGAAGCAACCCTAGGCTTTTGTTTTCCTCTGAGCTTAACCTTGCTGTGTCTGGAGCTGCTGCCTTTGCTGGATAAACCTTGTGGATAAGCAGTGACAGCAAGGAAGGAAGTATGGCTTTCACTCTTGATTGATGGAAGATGGGGAGTTGGGTGTGGTGGTGCACACCTATAATCCAAGTGACTCAGGAGGCTGAGGCAGGAGGATTGTAAGTTTGAGGACAGCCTCAGCAATTTAGCAAGAACCTGTCTTAAATTTTTAAAAAAGCCTGGGGATATTGCTTAGTGGTAAAGCACCCTTAGGTTCAATCTCCAGTACCCTCCCCACCCCACCCCCCGCAACACATACACCAATAAAAAAGATGGCTATAAGGCTCAGAGGGAATTCTTGCCCCCCAGGTCACCTTGCAGCTAATGGTGGAGTGGTTTCAAATTCTAAGGTCTTCCCCAGGAAAACTTTGGCTATCAGGAGGTGTGTGGCCTCACTCACCAAGAATTGTTCACTTCTCCTTTCATTTTGGCTAAAGGCTGGGTCTCTGGCCCCAGGGGTCTCTCCCCACCTTGCTACAGTGACCTCACTGAACAAATATTGGTACTGACAGTGGCTCTCAGAGTGAACCCAGGTGACCAACTTCACGTGAGCTGTTTCCATGGGCCTGACCTGTGTTGGGTGCTTTCACACATGACAGGCTTGAGGTGTGGGGACTGGTCCCATTTGACAGGACAGAGAACCAAAGTTGTCCAGCTGGCCGGTGGCTGAGCCTGCACTTTAATCCAGACCATGTTCTCGCCACCCCTGCCGTAGCCTCTCCACTGAGGCCCTGTTGTCCCAGTGTGCTAGTTTAGGAATAAAAGTTCTGGCCCTTTCCAGAGGGTGGCTTTACTGACATACCCGCTTCCTGAGAACAACCTGTTCAGAGGAAGGAGTCCTTGAGACTCTTACCCAGGTCACGCACTGGAGGACAAGTCCCAGCTTTGCCACTCACTGGGAGGGTCTGTCTGGCTCAGTGTGTCCTCTGGAAAACAGGGAAATGGCCCCCACCCCACGTTACAAAGTCCTGCAGTTGTGCTTCCACCTGCCTCTGGAGGAAAGGGCAGAAAACAGGTATTTTCCCCTAGACTTTGAGACTCACAGCCAGTCTGTCTGGGGTGACTTCATTCAACCCCACAGCTGTTTCCTGGGGAGCAGTATGTGCGGCCACTGGGCTGCTCGCCTGGGGCCGTGGTGAGTACTGTCAGCAGGGCCCTGCCTAGGCAGGCGAGGCTGGGAGACAAGGGCGACAAGTTAGGAGATCCCAAATGGTGATGGTGCCAGAGAAGTAATAAAGCCAGGTGGCAGCATTGTGTGGAAAGAGGGACGGGTTAGGTTGGGGAGGCTTCTCTGAGACCAGAATGATGAAAACCACAGGTCTTGGGGATTTGGTCTTCCAAGATAGTAAGAACATTGGAGGGTCCTAGAGGACAGTCACGCACTGGAGGGGCTGTGCAGAGGGGGTGGGGTGCAGGGCAGGGACTTGGGAGTAAATAAGCAGGAGTGAGTGGTTCCAATGTGCTGTCTGTGGGGGGAGGGGCACATATGGTAAGAGGCAGCAGCAGGAAGTGTGGTGGGGAGCAGTGGGGTTGGGGCAGCAGGTGCACTGTACATGGAGGTACAGGCCTGGGTCTGTGGAGAAGTCCTGGACAGGACTTGGGAGCTTAAGGAGCAGCCCCGGGAACCACTGCCCTGCCTCTGTGGCCTCCATTGGGCTACCCCAGCTTTGATTTGGAATGTGCCTTGATTTCTCAACTTTCTTTTTCCACAATGAAAATCATGTTCTGTGATTAGACTGTAAAGACAATGTGTTTCAGAGCTGGGGATGGAGCTTAGGGGAGTGCTTGTCTAGCATGTGTAAGGTCCTGGGTTTGATCCCCAGCACTGAAGAAAAAAAAAAAAAAAGTGTTTGGAAAATTGAAGTAAACAATAAAAGTGTTGGGTTCTGGGCAGGAGGCTGCGCCTCCCAGGCAGAAGGCCACACCTCCCAGGTACTTTGTGAAAAGACTACATTTCCCAGGGACCTCAGCCTGGCCAGCGAACCTGGCCACCAGGTGCCCTGGCCAAAGGACCCACTCCAGGGGGTTTCTGACCACCACTCTGCTATTTAAGCCTCTCTCTGTTCGCGCCTGTCCCTGATTCCAGCCCTCCCTGTTTTCCCTTCTTCCCCTTCCACACGTGGCCCCTAATAAACTTCCCTTTTATTAAAATGGCGTTCCCAGCGTAAGAAACTTTGCCTAAATTCTAACAAAAAGTACAAGGATGAAAAAAAAAAAAAAAAAAAAAAAACTGAAATCCCGTATCCTGAGAAACTGCCGAACTTGCAGACGTTTCAGGACATTTGAAGGTGCACAGGCTAACCATGCTCTTTGGTACCTGGCTTTGTTCTCCTTACACGTGGTGAGGAGACACAGGTGGGGGTGGTGCAGGGGTAGAGGGAATTCTAAGAAGAGAACATTCCAGCAAAGTTCCCCAACGCCTGAGGGAACTGTCAGGTGGCAGTGGGTGGGGGCAGGGACCTGCTTGGGAGTAAGATGATGGCATAGGGGAATGCCTGCCCAGGCTGGTTCCCATGTCCAGAGAGTGGCTCTGGCCTAAAAGAGTGAAATACAGTCTCTTTGAAATTAAAAGTTCCAAGCAATCCCAGCACTTTGGGAGGCTGAGGCAGGAGGATCGCGAGTTCAAAGCCAGCCTCAGCAATGGCAAGGCACTTAGCAACTCAGTGAGACCCTGTCTCTAAAAATAAAATACAAAAAAGGTCTGGGGATGTGACCCAGTGGTCGAGTGCCCCTGAGTTCAATCCCCGGTACCAAAAAAAAAAAAAAAAAAAAAAAAAAAAAAAAAGAAATTAAAAGTTCCAAAGCGTTTTCACTCCTGAATTTCCTGTGCTGAGAATGGCCAGGTATGTCGCCAGAGAAGCTCAAACGGACATGTGCTCAGGCTAGCACAGCCTTGCTGAATCTACATGTGTATCCCTCCTGGCTTTTGTTTCTATAAATTCTATATAATTCTGTCACACGCGGGAGAAACAATCTGTGTTTCTCCCCAACTCAATCCCGGGTACTGGGATTGAACCTAGGGGCACTTTACCACTGAGCTGCACCCCAGATTTTTTCATTTTTTCCCCCTGTATCAGAGATTGAACCCAGGGGCACTAAACCACTGAGTCACATCCCCAGCCCATTTTATTTTTTGAAACAGGGTCTCGATAGGTTGCTTAGGGCCTCACTAAATTGCTGAGGCTGGCTTTGAACTTGGGATCCTCCTGAGCCAGTGGGATTACCTGCGTGCACCACCATGCCTGCCTCCTAGTTCTTTGTATTTTTTATGACAGGGTCTCACTAACTTGCTGAGGCTAGCCTCGAACTTGCAATCCTCCTGCCTCAGCCTCTGCTTCTCCCCCGAGTTGATCAAACTGCGCAAAATCATTTTTCCTTTTTACATCCTTTGCTTAGTTCTTCTGCGGGCCCATGGCCAGCCACAATCCAGGCAGGTTTCCTGGTTTGGCTGCCGATAACAAGAGGGCAGGCAACTAGCCCAGCAAGGGTCTGACACACTACTGAACGTGATTCCTTGACCGCGGCGCTGAAGGCTTTGGAAAGATGGAAAGCAACCTGGAACTGATCCTGGTGTGCAGGGTTTTTCCCTTTCCCCAGCTGGAGCGAGCCCTCGCACACGGACACGCTGCAATGAGAGAGGTGAACACCAGGAGGCGCTGTGGGCCCGCACACTCGGCCCTGCCCACCGCCAAACCGGGCATGCGGGATTTCGCACATACCTGGGTCACAGCTTGGCCCAGCAAGAGCCCACAGGCAAACTCCTTGTCCTCACATTATCAAGGCCCTTCTCAGGATCCAGCCCCACGCTCTGCTGCAAGTGCCGGTCCCTTCCCTGTCACGCCGGTGGTTTCGCAACCTCCATGGCTCAGTAAACCTGGATCCCTTTTCCCCACCCCTTATTCAGTGCTTCGGGAGCAGCGCCCGCATGACCTCTTCCCACGGGAGCTGTTCCCCGCCACCCCGGGTTGCCTCCTGCACACTCCCGCCAGCCCAGCCTTGAACAGATGTCGGCTGGAGGGGGCAGGTCATAAAAAAACAAACTGGTCCTCCAGTCCAGCCGACCTGGATTGAGACCTTGAGACCTTGATCAAGCCCTTCCCCTCTCTGGGCTTGTTTCTTGGTCTGTAGGAAACCCGGTATCAGATGGTCTCAAAGATTCCTCCCGGTGTGACTCCTCTCCTCACCCCCGGCTTGAACAACCAGGAAAGAACTTGCCCAAGTTCTTCCAGTAGTTGGGGCTGGGCTCTCATCCACAGAAACCACTGATCTGTCCCCACTGGCTAAGAGAGCCCCAAGGGACCTGAACCAACCCAGCAACAGCTTCCACTCTCCCCAACAAACACCATCTCTGAGCATGCGCCCTTTCCCCTTCAAGTGTTCAAATTCAATTATCTTGTCTATTGTGAAAACAATGTAAACCCTGCAGGTATTTTGAAAATAAAAACAGTGACATCCCTTTGCAGGGCCTCTTTAAAAACACCACCTTCCCTGCTCCCCTCATCTTCCCGGCAGCCAGGGAGTATTCATAGCCGGGCCCCATCCCTAGAGGAGGAATGGCTGAGAGTGGGAGGCTCCTGCTCAAGGCCGGCTGGGGGAAAGAGTAGCCCACCCGAGGACACAGGCTGCTCACCTCCAAACCCCACGACACAGAGGCTGCCCACCCCCAAAAGATCACGTTCCAGGTAGAGAGAAAAAAAAGTCAACAGTCCCTATATTCTTTCAAAGGGGTGACTTCTGCACTGCCTGCTACCCACAGGGAGGAGCCAGGAGAAAGCATAGGATTTGGGGGTACAGAACTGAGACAGGGATCCTGACTGTACTGTGTAATCCTAGGAAAATCACTGCACTTCTCTGATGTCAGCACCTGCCTCTTAAAATTGCGTACTTCAGAGAGAGATTGGGAAATGCAAGAAAAATGCCCAAGGTGAGAGCTACACGGTGCACACCAAACACGAATGTCACTAACCTTTAAACCTCAGGCTCTTGTCTGGCTCAGAAGAGCCCAGGGTCTTCTTTCCTGAAAAGACCCCACCAGGCTGGGGTTCTCAGGCCCTCTGGTTCAGTCCTGGCTTCTCTGGTATCTCAAAGCTACCCTTCTGGCCAGTCCTCCCTCCTTGTCTTGCTCCTTCCTTTCCCCAGGGCCCCATCTGAGCACCAGTTGCCAAGGCTGAGTTAAAGGGACATACTGGAGACCACAGGGATTTCCCCCATCTGGTCCCCCTGGTGGCTGTGCTTCAGAGCCGGTCACTCTCCCTCTCTGGGTTTCAGGTGAAATGCTTGTGGTTGAGAATTCAGATGAGAAGCGATAGAAACTGCGTTGGAAGAAGACTACCCCTCTGCAAGTCTAAGGCATGGGTGTGGGGACAAGGGAACTTATCTGTCTTTGGAAAGGTGGATCCAGTTCTTAGGAAGACAAAACCTCATCCTGCCTGATGGGCTGCATCCCACAGCTTCCTGATACCCACGCCAAGGGCGGGTCCCTGGAAACTGCATTTAACCAGTGAAACAGGGATCATCTGCAAGGTATCAGAGACTAAATCTGGGTAATTCCAGTCCCATCCACATGCACTAGACAAGATAGGCCCTGCCAGAACCAAGTCAGAGCAGGTCAGGACAGTGCAGGAAGTGCAGGGGAAAGAGGTTGATCTTCCCTGCAACCGAGATTGTTCTGAACACAAAAGTTTTCTTCTACTTTTTCTTTTGCAGCATTGGGGATCGAATCCAGGGGTGCTCTGCCACTGAGCCACATAACCACCCCTTTATATTTTATTTTTAATTTTAATTTTTTACTGGTAGTTGAACACAATACCTTTATTTTATTTATTTTTTTATTTATTTTTACGTGGTGCTGAGGACCGAACCCAGGGCTGCACATGTGCTAGGTGAGCGCTCTACCCACTGAGCCACAACACCAGCCCCTGATATTTTATTTTGAAACAGGTTCTTGCGAAGTTGCTGAGGCTGACCTCAAATGTGTGATCCTCCTGCTTTAGCCTCCTGAGTAGCTGGAATTGCAGGGCTGGGTGTATACAGCTCAGTGATAGACCACATGCTTAGCATTCATCAGGCCTGGGGGGTCACTTGATCCCCAGAACCAAAAAAAAACAAAAGTTAGCTGTCCACATCAACAGAACATACATTCTATTCCTTGCAGTGTTCCCAGGACCCAGAGAAGTATCAGGCAAAACATATTGTTGAAGAACCAAACCCTGACACCAGGGCCTGGTGTCAGGACTGACATTTCCTTTCATCTCTGACTCCAATATGCCCCTCGCTGCTCCTATCTTTAATTTCTTTTTCATAGTTTGTTCACAGATGAAAAATATACATATTACATTAAAATATTATCTTGATAGCAAGGCAAGTGGTGCACACCCGTAATCCCAGTGACTCTGGATTACTGAATTTTTTTTTTTTTTTTTTTTTTTTTTTTAGTTCCAGGGATAGTACCCACAGCCTCACACATGCTAAGCAAGTGTTTTACATCCTTAGTGCTTTTTAAAATTATTATTTAAATTTGAGACAGGGTCTTGCTAAGTTTACTGGCCTGACCTTGTGGTCCTCCTGCCTCAGCCTCCTGAGTAGCTGGGATTACAGGCCTGTACCACTGGGCCCAGCTTGATTACTGAAATTTTGATGTCCTCTTAAAATTAGCACCTGCAGGTAAGTGCCTCCCTTATCTTTTCTGGCTCAACCTGGCTGACCTGCTGCTGGGTGCTCTGTGAAGTGTTAGGCATACCCCTCTCTCTTCTTCAGGTAGAAGAATTAGCACCTTTAGACTTGCTCCCAGAGCAAATGAAAATATGTGGTCAAGCATCCAGTATGCTTGCTGCCCCATGCCAAAGGATGGATAAATATCAGTTTTTACTCTCTCACCTTTCATATTCCTGTCAGGTGGGGTTCACATCCCCATTATGTAAATGAAAAACCTGAGGCCCAGCATGGTAAGATGACCTGTCCACATCCTTATAGTTAGCTGAAACCAAACTGCAGTTCTCCCAACTCTGACCCCAGTGATCTCTGCAGGGCACCACTGCTACCAGACAAAGGAACCATGTGCAGCAATGCTAGTTCATAAGTATGTGGGTGTATATGACCCAAACTGCTGTCAAGGACAGAATTACAAAATGCAGGAGCCCTGTTTGGGGAGATGGCTATGATTGCGGTTGACTTCGGGCCATGGAGTTTTGGACATTGCCGCCTTCCGTAGTCTCACGAGACTTGGCCCGGGATCTCAAGAGACTTGGGCTGAGCGCGGAGCGGGTAGGGGCCATTTTGGTTGTTGGTTGTTTGCTGGTGTGTGGTATGTGTTAGAGTTGTTAGAGCCAGAGAGAGAAGCTGACAGAATAAAGATCCTGTTTGTTTCCAGTCTGCCTCTGAACTTATTCCCGCGGCTTTGCTGCTCCAAGCGGCCATCGCTACAGGCGGCAACAACAACAATTAAGTTTGAGGGTCTAAGTGGGTCTCTTTTTCTGTTTTAAAATTGGGCAACACTGCTGGGCGCGGTGGCGCACACCTGTAATCCCAGCACTTTGGGAGGCTGAGGCAGGAGGATCGCGAGTTCAAAGCCAACCTCAGCAATGGCGAGGCACTTAGCAACTCAGTGAGACCTGTCTCTAAATAAAAATACAAAAAGGGTCTGGGGATGTGACCCAGTGGTCGAGTGCCTCTGAGTTCAATCCCCGGTACCACAAAAAAAAAAAAAATAAAATAAAATAAAAAAAATAAAAAATTGGGCAACACTTGCTGGGCACTGTGGCCGAGCCCTGTAATCCCAGTGGCTCAGGAGGCTGAGGAAAGGGGATCTCAAGTTCAAAGCCAGCCTCAGCAACTTATCAAGGCCCTAAACAATTTAGCAAGACCCTGTCTCAAAACAAAAAATAAAAAGGGGTGGGGATGTGGCTCAGTGGTTAAGTGCCCCTGGGTTCAACCCCTGGTACTACTACTAATAAGAATAATTGAGCAACACTTTATTCCATAAAATAGAGCAAGGATTCCACTGAGTTTAGCAGAGGAGGTTTATATTAATATTTACATTTCATTTTTAAAAAATAGTTTTAGTTATGGATGGACACAATACCTTTATTTTACTTTTTCTTTTTTTTAATGTGGTGCTGAGGATCGAACTCAGTGCCTCATACTTGCTTGGCAAGCGCTCTACCACTGAACCACAACCCCAGCCCAGTTTCTTTATATTTCTTATTTTTTGCACTACTGGGGATTGAGCCCAGGGGCACTCTATCTCTGAGCTATATTCCCAGCCGATTTTATGCTTTATTTTGAGACAGGGTCTCACTAAGTTGCCCAGGCTGGCCTCAAATTTAGGATCCTCCTGCCTCATGAGTCCCTGGGATAACAGGCATGGGCCACCACGCTTGGTAGTGGGTTGGTTTTATAGACAGAAAAAAGCCCAAGAAAGCAGAAACAGAAAACAGGTTGGTAGGGGCTGGAGTTGTGGCTCAGTGGTAGAGCGCTTGTCTCCCATGCCTGAGGCACTGGGTTCGATCTTCAGCACCACATAAAAAGAAAGATATTATGTCCATCTACAGCTAAAGAGCTATTTTTAATATTTATTTTTTAGTTATAGGTGGACACAATATCTTTATTTTATTTTTATGTGGTGCTGAGGATTGAACCCAGTGCCTCATGCATGCTAGGTGAGTGCTCTACCTCTGAGCCACAGCCTCATCCCCTAAAGAGCTATTTTTAAAAAATAAAAAAAGTTTGGGGATGTACCTCAGAGGTAAAGCACCCTTTGGTTCAATCCCCAGTACAAAAAAAAAAAAAAAAAAAAATGAGTGGGCTGCAGTTGTGGCTCAGCGATAGAGCGCTTGCCTAGCACGTGCACAACCCGGGTTCCATCCTCAGCTCCACGTAAACATAAATGCATTGCATTGTGTACAGCTAAAGCAAATAAATAAATTTTTTTTTAAAAATGAGTGGGATCTGGGCAGCCTTTTTTTCTTTTTCTTTTCTTTCTTTTTTTTTTTTTTTTGGTGGGGTGGGGTGTACCAGGGATTGAACCCAGGGGTGTTTAAGCAATAAGCAACATCCCCAATGAAAGGACGCTCGCAGAGAACACACAAAGTCCAAAGACCATGCCACACACCGGAACGTCACACAAGAGATCTATTGTTGATAACAGGACGCATTCAGACAAGGCTGTCCCTCCGAGGGGAGCAGCTTTATAGCGCGCAAGAGGAATCTCATAAGCTGCTTAGGAGTTGAAGCTCGCTCGGGTGGGGTTGAAGTTAAGCAGCTTTGCCTCAGAAATCAAAACTTCAGAGGGTTGGGGTTGTGCTCAGTGGTAAAGCACTTGCCTCGCGTGTGCGAGGCACTGAATTCGATCCTCAGGACCACATGAAAAAATAAAGTTAAAAAGTTAAAGCCGGGCGCGGTGGCGCACGCCTGTAATCCCAGCACTTGGGAGGCTGAGGCAGGAGCATCGCGAGTTCAAAGCCAGCCTCAGCAATGACAAGGCACTTAGCAACTCAGTGAGACCCTGTCTCTAAATAAAATACAAAAAAAGGGCTGGGGATGTGGCCCAGTGGTCGAGCGCCCCTGAGTTCAATCCCCAGTACAATAAATAAATAAATAAGTTAAAAAGATAAAATGGCTCCTGACCTAAAATGATGAATCTGATGCCAACACCCAGTCCTTTTTAATTTTGAGACAGGGCCTGGCTAAATTGCTGAAACTGGCTTTGAATTTGCGCTCTTCCTGCCTCTGCCTGCTAAGCAGCTGGGGTTACAGGCGTGCAATCCCTAGCCCTCGGCCACCGTGCGACGCTGACCCGCTCCAGGTTTCCGCGCGCAGACTCAGGCCCCGCCTCCCGCCGGTCCGGAGCGCGATGCCACGCCCCTGCCAGAGCTCTCAATCAGCCTTTCCAGCGGGCTTAGGCCCCGCCCCCGTCCGGCCCATCCATGGCCACGCCCCCTCCGTGCGGCACCGCCTGGCGGGATCCCGGCCCCGCCCCGTCCAGCCTCCGCCCGGCGCGACCTGGGCGGCCGCATCCTGTGACTCCGCCCGGCGCGCGGAGCTGCAGCCATGGCTGTCACCGCCGAGGGCGCCCGAAGGAAGGAGCGCGTCCTCTGCCTGTTTGACGTGGACGGGACCCTCACGCCGGCTCGCCAGGTAGTGCCCCGACGTTCCGAATCCCCGTCCGGTAGTGTCACGCGGACCCGCGAGGGCAAGCGTGGGGCCTGCGGCGGCGTGACCGCGGACACTCCGGTCCCGGTGTGGGATGCAGCGGTTCCCGCCCTTGCCCTCCCGGGCCGACCTCCCCGAGCGAAGAGGACTCCGGCACCCGGTGCCACAGCCCTCCGGGCGTCCGCGCCCTGGTCTTCTCGGGAAGAAGCGTTGGGGCTGGCTCCAGTTCTGGAGGGAGGCGGCTGTGAGTGGGGGCCCCAGCCGTCTTTCCTCGGGAGGATTCCGTACGGCGAGGCCTGGCTCCGGGATGCCCCCAACTCTCGGCCGGGGCTCCCACCCGGTCTCAGCCCTAGGATGCACCAGCAGTCCAAGCTGGCACTGAAGCCACGGTCTCCGGCAGGGCCTGGCGCGCGCCCCGAAATGTCAGCGTCGCCCTCTGGTGGGGGCCAGAGGCTCTCGGAGCCCTCCCGCCCCTGAGTTTGCAGGACTGAGGCTGCGTTTAGTTTCTCAAGCCCCTCACCCGCCCACCATCCACCCCATGTCATGGAGGAGGAGTGGGCTGCTTTTCTTGTTCGGGGGCTCCATACACCTGGCGGTGGTTACAGTGGAGATACTGAGGCACGGTGAGAGTGGAAGTGTAGTTTTCCTTCTGAATCAACCCATGGGCCCATCCTCCGACCTCTGCACCACACCCAGTTTTTCTACCTTTGCTCTCATCGTGGGCGAGTCCTCAGACCCACCCTCACCAGCTGGATGCATGAATAAGCAGGCTTCACTCGTGCCCACCCTGTGGATATTGCACCCTTCAGCATGGGGGTCATCCAAGAGCCACCGGAGGTTTCTCCTGGAGCAGGAGCAGTAGGGATGTTTCTGGGCAGAGGCTGATGGGAACCCAGGTTTTATTCTCCCAGGGCCCTTCCCTTCCCCTTTAGCCAAGTTGCCTTGGCTGGGGATGGGATTTAGGGAAGGGTAGGGTGGATCTGGTAGCCCGAAGCTGACTGGAGAGAGGATGGTGGGGCCTAGGCACACCTTCCCACACCCTTTGCTGTATTGACAACAGCCTGAACAAGGACTGCCTGTTTATTGTCCACTGAAGGCCCTGTGCTGGTGTTTTTTAAAAGTCAATTTTTAATTATACATGTGTTCACAGGGCACATTCTTTTTTTTTGTAAAGAATGAAAATAAGGGCTGGGGTTGTGACTCAGCGGTAGAGCGCTCGCCTAGCACGGTAGAGCGCTCGCCTAGCACGTGCGCGGCCTGGGTTGGATCCTCAGCACCTCGTAAAAATAAACGCATTGTGTATAACTAAAGCAAATAAATATTTTCTTGAAAAAAGAATGAAAATAATATAATAGGGAAGGCTAAAGTCCCCTCTGAACACACAAGGATTCCAGGCCCAGCCCTCTTCCCAAAGTTGCTTGGTTGCTTGTGTAGGGTGGCTTCTTTCCAGATCTTTATCTGTATCTCTTTGCCCAGAGAAAATACTAGGTTGTACCTGATGCAGTGACGCATGCCTGTAATCCCAGCACTTGGGAGGCTGAGGCAGGAGGATTGTGAGTTCAAAGCCAGCCTCAGCAATGGCGAGGTACTTAGCAACTCAGTGAGACCCTATCTCTAATAAAATACAAAAAAGGTCTGGGGATGTGGCCCAGTGGTCAAGTGCCCCTGAGTTCAATCCCCAGTACTGGAAAAAAAAAAAAAAAAAAAAAAAAAAGAAAGAAAGAAAAAGAAAGAAAATACTAGGCATTGTTTTGTGAGGCTACTTTTAATCAAGTGGTATTTACTATATGTGCCTTCCTATGACTTGCATTTGGTAGTTAACATTGTGTCTTGGGACCCTATTATATTGAAGCACAGGCCTGCCTTACCTGAGTACCTGCAGTAGAGCAGGTATGTGTCATTCTCTTGTTGACAAGTATGTAAGTTGCTTGCAGTTTTTTCACTATTATAAACATACCCCTATGTATATATCTGGACAAGAGAAGTGGAAATTCCAGGGTATATGCATTTTAAGTTTAATAAGTCCTGCTAAATTACTTTCCAAAACAGCTGTACTAGTCTACATTCCCACCAATAGCATCCAAGAGTGCCCATTTCCCTGCATTGACACCCACTTAAGATGTTGTCATCTTTGGATGAAAATTCAGATTATAACTCATTAACATTTCTTTATTTTTAAATTATTTTTAGTTGTAGATGGACACAATACCTTTATTTATTTATTTATTTATTTATGTGGTGCTGAGGATCGAATCCAGTGCTTCACATGTGCTGGGCAAGTGCTCTACCACTGAGCTACAACCCCAGCCCCCTCACTAACATTTCATTGGGAGAATCTTTTCACATCATCAGTCACCAGTTCATTGCTTTTCATTCCCAAGTCCTTTGGATGCATTATCCCATTTAGTTCTAACAGCCACCCTTGTAGAGGGGTACTATATGTGCCCTTTTTGTGTGTGTGTGTGTATGTGTGTGTGTGTGTGTATGTATGTGTGTTACCGGGGATTGAACTCGGGCACTCGACCACTGGGCCACATCCCCAGCCCTTTTTTGTATTTTATTAGAGACAGGGTCTCACTGAGTTGCTAAGTGCCTCACCACTGCTGAGGCTGGCTTTGAACTTTCAATCCTCCTGCCTCAGCCTCTCAAGTGCTGGGATTATAGGTGTGCGCCACCGCGACTGGCACTATGTACCCTTTTTTTTTTAAATATTTATTTATTTGCTTTAGTTGTACACAATGCAATGCATTTATGTTTACGTGGTGCTGAGGATCGAACCCAGGCTGCGCATGTGCGAGGCGAACGCTCTGCCCCTGAGCCACAACCCCAGCCCCCTATGTACCCTTTTAACAGAAGAGACATGGAGGCAAAGAAAGACAAAGCCATTTGCTCAAGGTCGTCCTGCTGTTAGGGACTTGGGCCGGCCAGAGTTGTTTGCTTTTTTCAATTTTTTCTTAGTTGTTGATAGTTTTTTTTGTTTGTTTGTTTGTTTGTTTGTTGGTACCAGGGATTGAACCCAGGGGCACTCGACCACTGGGCCACACCCCCAGCCCTTTTTTGTATTTTATTAGAGACAGGGTCTCACTGAATTGCTAAAGTGCCTCGCCATTGCTGAGGCTGGCTTTGAACTCCCAATCCTCCTGCTTCAGCCTCCCAAGTGCTGGGATTACAGGCGTGCGCCACCGCGCCTGGCTAGCTCTTTATTTTATTTATTTATATGTGGTGCTGAGAATCAAACCCAGTGCCTCACACATGCCAGGCAAGTGCACTACTACCGCTGAGCCACAGTCCCAGCCCTTGAGTCAGAGTTTGAACCAAGGTACATTTCGTTTTAGACATCAAAACAAGTGAGGGACAAGTGACTATCCCTTATCCAAAATGCTTGGGACTAGAGATATTTTGGATTTTTTCATATTTTTTAATATTTGCACATACATAATGAGATAACAAAATATTTTTGGGCTAGGACTTAGAGCTAAACACAAAATTCATTCATGTTTCACATATACCTTATACAGCTGGGTGGGATGTCGCTCACCTGTGATCCCAGCTACTCAGGGGACTGAGGCAAGAGTATCACAAGTTAAAGGCCAGCCTGAGCAACTTAGCAAGACCCTGCCTCAAAATGTTTAAAAGTGGGGTAGGATATAGCTTAGTGGTAGAGTGCCCCTGGGTCAAATCCCCAGTACTGGAAACAACAACAAATACACACACACACACACACACACCTTACACACATAGCCTGAAGGCAATTTAATATCCCCCTATCCCCTGCTGTGCTGGGCATCAAACCCAAGGCCTCATGCATGGTAGACAAGTGCTATGTCACTGAGCTATACCCCGGCCCTATTTTATACAATTTTTAAAATGTTTTCTTTTTAGATATACATGACAGTAGAGTGTATTTTTTTAACTTTAGGCTTTTTTAAAATCTCTTTTTTTAAATATTTATTTATTTGCTTTAGTTGTACACAATACATGTATTTTTACGTGGTGCTGAGGATCGAACCCGAGTCGCGCACATGCTACGTGAGCGCCCTACCGCTGAGCCACATCCCAGCCCCAGTAGAGTGTATTTTTACATGTTATATATACATGGAGTATAACTTTTTCTAATTAGGATCCCATTCTTGTGGTTGTACATGATGTGGAGTTTCACTGGTGGTATATTCATATATGAAAATAGGAAAGTTATGTCTGATTCATTCTGTTGTCTTTCCTATTCCCATTCTCTCTCCCTTCTTTTCATTCCCTTTTGTCCAATCCACTGAACTTCTATTCTTCCCTCCCTTCCCCCTTGTTGTTAGTTAGCATCCACATATCAGAGAGAACATTGGGCCTTTGGTTTTGGGGGATTGGTTTATTTCACTTAGCATGATAGTCTCCAGATCCATCCATTTACTGGCAAAGGTCATAAAGTCATTCTTTTTTTAATGGCTGAGTAATATTCTGTTGTGTATATGTACCACATTTTCTTAATCCATTCATCTGTTGAAGGGCACTTTGGTTTCCATAGCTTAGCTATTGTGAATTGAGCTGCTATAAACATTGATGTGGGTGCATCACTGTAGTATGCTGATTTTAAGTCCTTTGGGTATATACTGAGCAGTGGGATAACTGGGTCAATATATAATACTTTTAGTATTTTTAGTGTGCTTCCATGACCCATCACATTAGGTCAAGAATAGAATTTTCCGGGGCTGGGTTTGTGGATCAGTGGTAGAGCGCTCGCCTAGCACGTGCGCAGCCCGGGTTCGATCCTCAGCACCACATAAACATAAATGCATTGCATTGTGTACAACTAAAGTAAATAAATAATTTTAAAAAAATTAAAAAAAAAGAATAGAATTTTCCACTTTTGATATTATGTCAATGAGCAAGAAGTTTTGAATTTTGGATCTTTCTGATTTTCAGATTAGGATATTCAGCCCCTAATGTCTGAGATCAGGCAGAAGGTGAGCTCCCTGGATTCTGAGCACAAAGCGGGGGCTTGGTGGAGGTCCCAGACTGCTGACAGTCAGAATCCTTCTCTTCCTTCTTCCCCACTGCAGAAAATTGACCCTGAGGTATCAGCCTTCCTGCAGAAGCTGCGCAGCCGGGTGCAGATTGGAGTGGTGGGCGGCTCTGACTACTCCAAGATTGCCGAGCAGCTGGGAGATGGGGATGAAGGTAGGAGTGGCTGGAGCCCATTCCAGTGGTGAGGGTGGAGGGAACAGGGAGTTGGGGAGTCAGGAGATTCCTGGGCACCGTCAAAGACCATGTACTGCTTCTGTGAGGCAAAAGAGGTAGAGAAGCAGTGGCCAGATTCCCCCTCACTGAGTCAACAAGCATTGAGTGAGCACAGTGGCCAGGCAGGAGCTGGGCTCTGGGAAACAGCTGGAAACAAGGCAAAGGGAATCCTGACCTTCTGCAGTTTACATTCTCATGACTTCCTGTTGAATCTAGATTTCCTCATCTTTAAAATGGACATAATCAATAATGGCTATGATTTGTTGAAAGTGACCAGGTGTTGCAGGACACAGTAGCTTAGATTTGTAATCCCAGTCATGGCTAAGGCAGGCTGGTCGCACGCCTGCAATCCCAGCACTTGGGAGGCTGAGGCAGGAGGATCACGAGTTCAAAGCCAGCCTCAGCAATGGCAAGGCACTTAGCCACTCAGTGAGACCCTGTCTCTAATAAAATACAAAAAAGGTCTGGGGATGTGGCCCAGTGGTCGAGTGCCCCTAAATTCAATCCCCAATACCAAAGAAAGAAAAAAAAAAAAAAAAAGCACTGAGAGGCTGAGGCAGGAGGATCTCAAGTTCCAGGCTAGCCTCAGCAAGTTAGTGAGGACCTAAGCAACTTAACAAGACCCTGTCTCAAAAATAAATAAAAAGGGCTGAGACTGTAGCTTGATGGTAAAGCGCCCCTGGGTTAAATACCAGTACAGATGGGCTGGGGTTGTGGCTCAGTGGTAGAGCACTTGCCTCACACATGTGAGGCATTGGGTTTGATTTTCAGCACCACATATAAGTAAATGAATAAAATAAAGGTCCACTAACAACTTAAAACAACAACAACAACAACAGTACAGAGATAGAGGGAGAAAGGAAGGAAGGAGGGTAGATAGGGGGTAAGGGGGAAGCAAAGCAAAGCAAGATAGATGACCATGTGTGAACGCTCTCCTGGCCAGAGTAGACATGATCGTCCCATTTCTAACAGGGGAGACTGTCACCCATGAAGTCGTTTGGATCCCAGAGCCCTTACTTCTGCTCAGTGGCAGATACCTCTCAGTTCCTTAAATCAGAAGCTTCCTTGAATTTTCCCTTCCCCCCCTCCCCTTGTTTTTTCCACCAGCAAGTCCAAAACTATCTCCCTGCCTTGTCTAGTCTCCATTTCCACCACGCCCACATAGGCCAGGTGATCACCTGGCCCCCAACCCTGCTCCCTGTGCCGCCCAGCTGCACCCACTCCAGCGGCGTCTGTGGGCAGTCAGAGCTGAAAACTCCCCAAAGCAGCCATCGGAGGGAACAGAGGGAAGCCCAGAAGGGGAGTCTCTTCTACGGTGGGGCTGTGGGAGCACAGAGTGGAAATGGCGCCCCCTGCTGGGAGTCCTGGAAGACTTCCAGAGGAAAGAGCTGGATCTTGGAGGATAAGCAGAGGACCTTAGGGGGAACCTATAAAGGCCTGGAGGAGTACTTGGCTTGTGTGGGGGGAAAAAAAAAAAAAAATAAAAGCTGATGAAGGAGAGGAGAACCGGAGAAGCAGGTTCAGGATGGAATCCATGGGCTCTGAAGCCTAAACCAAGGAGTGCGGGCTCCCTCCCCTCTGCTTGCTCCGGGGTAATAGCGGGCCCTAGTCTCATGCTCTCTCTTTCTCCCTGGCTTCTGCATGGCCCTGAAGTCATTGAGAAGTTTGACTATGTGTTCGCTGAGAACGGGACGGTGCAGTATAAGCACGGACGGCTGCTCTCCAAGCAGGTCAGTGTCCCCCAGGGCCTAGCCAGTAGTGCCCCACTTTTCCCCACTGGGACGTTGCACAGCTGTCTTCTGTCCTGGGCTGGGGAGAGACCTGTGCCACACTGGGAGCCTGTGTTCCTTGTCCAGACCATCCAGAACCACCTGGGAGAAGAACTCCTACAGGACTTGATCAACTTCTGCCTCAGCTACATGGCCCTGCTCAGACTGCCCAAGAAGCGGTGAGGTCCCACATGGCCTGGCTCCAGAACTTGGGACTAAAGGGAGGAAAAGTGTGGGTCTCCCAGATGGAACCTAGAGATACTCCGTTCCCTGGCTTCCCCCACTGCCCCCGTGGTGGTGCTGGGGTAGACCCAGGGCCTGGAGCATGCTAGGCAAGCACCCCACCACAGAGCTGCACCCCCAGCCCTGGGCTCCTGACTTAGCAGTGGGTGATTCTCATCCCCTGTGAAGTACAGGGAGACTGTACTCATTCTCCCTGGCTCTCATTCTCCCTGGCTCCCTGCCCTCCTTTCCCGGGCCTCCATCACCACCAGTGGAACCTTCATCGAGTTCCGGAATGGCATGCTGAACATCTCGCCCATTGGTCGCAGCTGCACCCTGGAGGAGAGGATCGAGTTCTCTGAACTGGACAAGGTGCCACCCACTATGCCAGCGCAGGCCTGTAGGACCGGGGTCTTTCAACCTCTCTGAGCCATTATTTTCTCTCAGTAACATGAACTGTGGAGTGAGGCGGGGGGCCCCTCTGGCTGAACCAGTCATCTTTTGATCACCATGTGTCACTGCTATGGGCACATTTACCTCTTCTTTTGCTGGTTTCCCTTCCTAATGACCTGAACCCCCAGCTACCAGCTTCCCCAAGCCAACACCTAGGGTGTGTCATTCCACCTTCCCACCCCATCGGGTCCAGGGTCCAACGACTCCTGTTCCTTCAGCCTCCAGAACCAGCCTCAAATCTGCTCAGCTACAGGCCATTACCCCACTGTCCACACTACTATCTTTTGTCCCCCCGGGCTACCCAAGTTCCTTCCCCCGGCCTCCCTCCTGAGCCCTGTCTGCTCTCCAGTAGTGCCCTTGACAGTCTGTTAAACGTGTCATCATCCCTGTCCACCCCTGCGGGCAATCCTTCCCAGGCTCCCCAGCCCCTTTCCAGCCCCAGGGGGTCTGCTGGCTCCGCTCCTCTTCGGCCTCCTCTCGGCATTGGGTGTACACCTGCCAGCACCCGCCATGCTGAGGGCGAGCCTCCCTGATGTGCTCCCTGCTCCAGCCATGGTCTCCCTGCCTCGGCAGCCATTTTCCCAGGGTGCAGACTCCCCCCTCCACCAGCTCATCCTTCACCTCCTTAACTCTGCTCAGATGTCACCTTCTTGTGGCCCTCCCAAGCTTTCACGCTGCACCTCCGTCAGTCCTGCACCGCAGCCCTGCCTTAGCTTCCCCAGCGTCCATCTCTGCCCTCTGACACCCCACACTGTCGACTCTTAACATCTTGGCCCCTCTGTCTCCCCAAAACCGTCAGCTCTGCAGGCTTCTGTGACTTGCTCGCTGCTGGATCCCATGTGCCTGACACACAGCAAGTGCCCAGAAGTGCTGTCTTTCTGCAGTGCTGGGGATTGACGCAGGCCTCGTGCATGCTGGGCCAGTGCTCTACGCTGAGCCGTACCCCCAGCCTAAGGAAAGCTTTTGATTGGATTTATGAAATAAGTGGCATTAACCCCATTTGATGCACGTGAAAATGAAGGCTCAGAGGTGAAGTGACGCACCCAGGGTCACCTAGGGAGTGGGTTACAAAGTGAAGATTGCAGCCCGCTGCCCACTGGTGCTTCCCTGAGAGGGGTGGGTCTCAGCCACGTGACTCCCACCCTGTGTCGAGGCTTTCTGAAGGCATGGCCACAGCCATGGGGGCCTTTCTGGTTGGAGTGGTTGAGGGCCTCTGGAGGCCTCTGGCCTCCCTGGAGCCCACACGTCCACTGGGAAGGCATATAAAGAGCCAGCAGGTGGCCTATCCCTCATCTCTGCTTTCCCAGAAGAGGGAAGCACCTGGGGTCAGTAATCATTTCCCCATGCTTAACCCAGAAAATAGGCTCAGAGACTTTGATGACTTCCCACGGCCACACAGCACAGCAGCCAAGCCTGGAGCACTGGCAGCCTCTCAGGTGGGGTCCTGCATGCCTTTATCTTGTGGCCTCCAGGATTACCTCTCTAGGTACCTTGCCACCTGGCACTGGGTTCCAGCCCTGCCCAGTCTGTTCAAGGGTGGTGCCAGTCACTCTGCTCCTTGCCTTGAAATCTTCGGTGGCCCTTGGTCCCCCGGGACGTGTCCAAACCTCTCACACCAGTCCCCTCTGAGCCCAATGCCCGTGGAGCTCGGTGCTGCTTCCTTTCCATTTGCTCCTGTGGCCACCCCCCCCCCCCCCCAGCCCAGCAGCCAAGACGTGTGGCCAGGCTTGCGTGCTCCGTGGCCCCTCCAGGCCTGGCCTGCCTTGCCCACCATGGTCTCAGCAGGGTCAGGCCCAGAGTGACCATCCCCTGCTCCACGTATTGAGGTGCTGCTCAGAGGGGCAGGGTGGGGCCTGTCCTGGGTCCTGCTGAATTGCCCAGTCCAGCCCAGCCCACAGAACATGCCCAGTGAATGTAGTCCATTGCCAAAGTCGCGCCGGCGTCCCGCGCCACACCAGCGTCCTGCACCATGCCAGTGCTGCTGCTCGGTCGTGGTCCTCTGAACCCCCCCCCCACCCCCACCTCTCACGCTCATTTCTGGTGCCTGAGCCACAGTTTGCTGTTAGCGTGGGCAGAGCTGACAGGGCTGACGTGATGTGGCACTCGGCTGCCTGTCCTGCAGCCTCCCTCCTCCTGCCTCTACTCGCAGGCCTTGTTCAGAGTACCCCATCCACACCCCATCGACAGGCATCTGGCCTGTCGAGGACCTTCTGGATCAGGCCCTGGCTCTGCCACCATGGCTGGGCAGCCTTGAACAAGGCAGAGTCCCTCTCTGAACCTCTGTTTCCTCATCTGTAAAGTGAGGGTCAGACCCACCTAGAGGACCAGTGAGCTTGTGTGGACGGGGCCTGGCATTGGGGTGGGCCTTCTGAGCTTCTGTCTGCACCCTCCCCTCTGCAGAAGGAGAAGATCCGGGAGAAGTTCGTGGAAGCCCTGAAGACAGAGTTTGCGGGCAAGGGGCTGAGGTTCTCCCGAGGTATGTCCATCCCACAGTGGACCTGAGAGGCCTGGCCCAGGAGCCTATGCCTCAGGGCACAGCAGGGCGCACTGAGCTCAAAGCAGGCTAGGGTTTAGTATTTGCCAGTGCCCCAGCACCCCCAGCCAGCAAATGCCCCACGCCCTCCTGGAGCTGAGCTTTCTAACCACGCCTCCTGGGCGCAGTCTGCTTGCAAGTCCCAGGGCCGTGACAGGCACCCGGACTCCCTGCCCCCTCAGCCACTGGCAGCTCATCCCAGACGGCCACGTGGCTGACACAGCTGGTCCCTGGCCACAGCCTCCCCCTCGCTCAGTTAAAGCCGGTGCCCCCCAGGTTCTTCCTCCTTCCAAACACGACCCAGGGCCTTTCCTGGGCCCCAGGCCGCAGCTCCTCCCTGCTCTCCCAGCCTGAGTGTTGCTGGGCCACTCCTCCTTCCCTGCCTTGGGGACAGCGCTCATGCCCCAAACATCCCCCTGTGGCTTAGATGCTGGCCAGGTGTCAGTTCAGCTGGCTGGGTGAGGCTCCCCAGGGCTCCCCAACTGGATCAGACTGTCCTTGAAGATTCCGAGTCTGTCGCTGAGCAGGCTCAGGAAGGGCTCAGGAAGGGCTGAGCAGCCCCCGTGCCCCCTTGTCTGCCCCCACAGGAGGCATGATGTGCCCCCTTGTCTGCCCCCACAGGAGGCATGATGTGCCCCCTTGTCTGCCCCCACAGGAGGCATGATCAGCTTCGACGTCTTCCCTGAGGGCTGGGACAAGCGCTACTGCCTGGACAGCCTGGACCAGGACAGCTTCGACACCATCCACTTCTTTGGGAACGAGACCAGCCCTGTGAGTGCGGCCCACTCCGGTTCCCCACAACCCAAAACACCTGAGGTCCAGGCCAGGACTCGGGGCAACAGAGCAGACCTCTTAGGGGGCTCCTGGAGGACCCCACGCTCTCTAACCCCATGATGCAGATTGGAAGCCTGGGACCCAAAGAGGGCTGGACACATGTTCCACGTCCCACATCAAGTCAGGGCGGGGCTGACAGACTGTGACCGTGGACTTCCTGGTGGTTCTGAGGAGGCGAGGGGAGGGGCAGCTCCTGTGGGGAGGCCCCACCTGGAAGCTTCTCCTCCAGGCACCACCTCAGGGGTCTCCTCTGCCCTTCCCTGTGTGCAGGGCGGGAACGACTTTGAGATCTATGCTGACCCCCGGACCGTCGGCCACAGCGTGGTCTCCCCTCAGGACACAGTGCGGAGATGCAGGGAGATCTTCTTCCCAGAGACGGCCCACGAGGCCTGACGGCCCACACCCGAGCGTCTTGGTGTCCACAGAGCCCGCCCAGGCAGGAAGAGAGCCTGGCCTTGACTGGGCCAGGGCCCCTCCTTCCCTGGCCCAGGACCTGCTGCAAGGCCCATGGTCCCCAGCCAGTCAGCTCCCAGAGAGACTGGCTCCTGTCTCCTTGTGCCCGGAGTGTCCCCATCCTCCACTTGGGTGGCTCTGGCCACAGCTGCTGCTTGTACTTCTGAACTGAGCGGTCTCCTTCCACACCAGGAGGAGGCTGGTGCTAGAGAAGGGGAAGGATCCCCTGTCTGCCTGCCCTGGCCAGACCAGGGGCAGAGCGTCGGGAAGGGCATATCAGAGAACTTTGTCACACATTAAAGTTCCCAGGACGAGGCCTGGTGTCGGGCATGTCTGAGGGGATGACTGGCTCCAGTCAGTGCTTTACGGCCACCACTTTGCAGATGCAGAAACAGGGACTGGGACCTGCCTGGTCACCCAGGAAGTGTGATCCACTGAAGCCCCAAAAGGACCAGTTTGACGCATCCTTCCACAGGCAACCTGCAGGACAAAGGCAGCTCCGGGCCAGCGCAGGTCACAGTCGAGAGTTTATTGCCAGTGTTAGGAAGGATGGGACGTCTGTGGCTGGGTCTTGGGAGGATTTCTGACCAGGCTCTTGAGGGCCCAAGAATGGGGAGGAGAGCTGCTGTCCACTGCCCCCCAGACAGCCCCTGGGGCACCTAGAAAGGGGGTTGCTTAGAGGAGGGAAGCCTGGCGGGCAAGGAGTCCTCCCGCACCAACAGGGCCTCAGCCAAGAGAGCCAGGGGTCCTTGTTCCTCAGGGACAGGCCTTGCCGGAGAAGCCTAGCCCAGAGTGGGTGTCAGTCAGGCTGGCCCTGCCCACTGGTGGGCAACTCTGGGCTCCCTGCCTCTGTGTAGTGGGCACTAGGGCAGGGATGAGAAGATGTCCCCGCTGATCTCTAGCCTGGAGTCGTAGGCACCTACAAGGCCACTTAGCCAGTCAGTGACCCCCTCATCCTGGGTACTCAAGCCCCCAGTTGTACTTGCAGAGTGGGTCTCATAAGGGTCATTGTCCCGGCGGGCCCACCCTTGAGCCTGTGACCCTTTTTAAACCCATTTTATGTATGGACTCTCTAGAGGGAAGTATGGTGGGCAGGGCCCTACCTGGCCTCTTAGGCCAGGTCACCCCTGCTGCACAGACACATCTTGGTCCCAGAGGGACTCCAGACATGGACAAGATGAGGACCACCTTGGCTAGTGGCCTGTCGGGGACCTGTGGGAAAGGGGTCTGGCATGGGGCTGCAAGGCCTATGGTCTCCAGGCCGAGGGCCATCTTTCGGGGGCCTGGCCGGGCCTGGCCTGAGGAGACATGTGACAGTCCATCACCACGTCCTCAGCAGCCATCAGGGCTGAGCGTCCACAGAGTTTGGGAGTCAGGGTAGAGGGGACGGCTCCATCCAAGTTGAGGGGCCGCGTCCCCACTCCTTGCCTTGGGGGAAGGAACACGGCCTCTGTGGGCTCAGAGCCACTCCCGGGCGAGGAGGGACTGGCCAGCGAAACGAGAACTCCTCTGGAGGCTCCTCTTCCCCTGCTGGGGCTGGAGGCTCCCCCAGAGCACGCACCTGCCTGGCTTCTGAGGGAAGGGTCCAGGCCATGGCAGAGACCCCGACCCAGGGCAGGAGGCAGGAGCACAAGCAGGGCCTGCCCGGGACCAGGGCTGGGGCCCAGCAGGGCTGTGGGCAGCAGTGAGGGGAGCAAGCTCGTGAGAGAGGGGTCCCCCGAGTCCCCGTGAGCCCGACGCAGGCTCGCAGAAGCTCAGTCAACATGTGGACGGCGGACGGGAGGGCGAGAGGGTCCTGTGTGTACTGCAGGGAGGAGGGGAGGGAAGGCCGAGGCAGGGCTGGCGGCCTCCCTCCGGCCAGCTCCTGGCCAGCTCACACAACAGTCACGGGTCACGGGTGGGTGGAGGCACACACTCACGGCCACGAGCACAGACAGACAGATGGACGTGCATACTGAGGCCGCCCGGGGGGCTGGTCAGCAGCACTGTGGGGGCAGGGCCCGCTGCTGCCCGCCCTCCCGGTGTGGCTGCCCCCAGCCTAGGAGCCCACGACCTGGCCAGACCACGTCTCGTGGGGGGTGTGGGGGGCCAGCTGGGTGAGCACCACCTCCACGGCCTGGAACTTCTGGTTCTTGGGTGGGATGGGGCACATCTTGTAGGTCACCTCGTCGCCTTCCACGGGCACATACTCTCCCTCGATGCTGGCGAATAGGAGAGGGGGGTCAGCCCGAGAGCAGGCCCCTCTCCAGACGCCACTGTGGCCTGGGTGCAGGGCAGCTTGGCCCCAGCCTAGCGAGGCCTGGGCTGGTCACCTAGCAAAGCCTCGTCTATCTGTGAAACAGGAGTCAGACATAGTGCCTTCCTCTCTGGGGACCGAGGGTGAAAGGGGGTCTCTGAGGCCCTCAGGAGGTCAGGGACACCTCCCTCCATCATCCCTGGCATTAGGGGTGGGTGCAGATAGGCCTAGCCCCACTTCTCCCTGTCCTTACCTACCCACCAAAGGCCCCCTCCAGGCTGAGGCCTGGGAGCTGGTCCTAGGTCCCCACGAGGCTGCAACAGGATCCTGGGGTTCTGAGGTCTGCATGCCCCCTCCCCACCCAGCCCCAGCTGCTTCCTTCCACACACCCCCAGCCCCACCCAAGGGGGATACAAGCCTCGGCCAGCCAAGGGGGAGGCTGGGGAGGCGGCTCTGAGCCAGGAACAAGGAGGAGAAGGGAACTCACTCAGATACGTGCACGAAGATGTCCTCCGACCCATTCTCGGGGGTGATGAAGCCATGGCCCTGTGAGCGTGAGAACTGCTTACAGACGCCCTTGAACACTGGGCCGGCCGAGGCCCGGGCTGTCCTGGAGACAGGGTAGGGGGATTGGAGCTGTGGCCTGAGGAACCCCCTCCCAGGAACCCCACCCTCCCTGCCCTGCCTGTGAAGCCGGCCTCAGGGCTGTGGGGACACAGACAACGATGCTCACTCAACCTTCACATCATCCCCATTTGACTGAGGCCCAGAGAAGGAAACTGACTGACCCAGGGTAGCACAGCAAGAGAGTCTCCAGACTCCTTGCCAGTGCCCCTCTGTCCTCACAGCACCCTCCCTCCTTGTTTGGGCTTAAATGGATTCCTCCTGTAAGACTTCTGAGTGAAGAATGGCCAGCCTGGGCTCGAGTAGCTCCCCACGTGGGGACTCTCCTGAAGCAGCTGTCACCCACACATTCCTCACTCACTTTCACTGCCATTTGCTGAGCATCGGCTCTGTGCCCAGCCTTGGGTCTGACACAGGACAGTCACAAAACACTGCCACAGAAAACAAACAAACGGAAAACACCCTTTGGCCAAGCCAAGTCTGTGTCCCTGTGGTTCTCATGCCCCTGCCCCTCCTCGTCCAGTGACCTCCTCCGCAGGTCCAGCTGCCCACCCCTCCCCAAAGGGGAACGCCATGCTGTTCCACCTTCCTCGCTGTTCCAACTCCCTTCTTCACCAGGTACACCTTCCCAACCCAGCGAGCACGCCCTCGTCCCTATGCCTGGCTTGTCCTTGCCCACCCCTGCGAGGCGTCAATGGTGGGCGACATGTTCCCTGGACTGTGAGCAACTGGGAATGGGCCCCTGTCACCTCTGAGTCCCTGGTCAGGAGCTCAGCACATTTTTGTGGAATGAAGGAATAAACACGGAAGTTACTGGAAGCTCCACACGGCTTCTCCGTCCTAGGTGAGGACAGTGGGTGATGGAGGGTGGGCATGGGTGGGCTCAGCCCCGTCCTGGGGGGAGACCAGAGACTGGGCCAGGAGCCAGTACTCACGCCGAATATGTCCTGGTCCGTTTGGTTGGCAGAGGGCTGGGCAGGTCCCGAGAAGGGACCCCGCCCCGTTCCCAGACCCTGCTGCCCTCCCTGTGGAAAGGGAAGGTAGGCCAGACAGGGGACTTGGGGGAGTGGAGCGGGGGCACCACAGGAGGCGATGTGGGCTCCGATGTCATGGTGGGGCCAGCAGGAGAGCCTGGTGGGCTCTGCGGCTCAGGGGCCGGTGAAGGGCTTGGGCGTCCTTGCGGGCAGGGCCCGGCCTGGCCCTGCTCGGTGGCCTCACCAGCCACAGGCTCCGTCTGCAAGGGAGAGAGGGGGACACAGGTGAGCACTGCTGGGCACGAGGAGGGAGGGTGGCTCCTGCCTGCCGCTCCGCAGCTTGGCCTCAGGCCTCTCGGCCTCTGTCCACCTGGAAGACACAGCGGTCGTGTCGGGGCTGGGCTGCAGCTCCGTGGTAAAGCACGCGCTCAGCCTGTGAGAGGCCCTGGGTTCCACCCAGCACCGAGACAAAACAGAAAGGCCATGTGAGCTCGAAGTCCTGCAGTTTGCAGTCCAGCTCTCTAACTCCAGGGGCCAGGGAGGTGGGACACAGGTTGGCCAAGATTTGAGTTGTGTTTCAAGTCCACAGCTCTGGGTTCGAATCTCAACTTGGGGCTCTTAAGCATGACCTCTGCAGATCCCACACGGTGGGCAGGGATGTAGGCTCCAGACCTGACGGCGTGGCCTTGAATCCTGGCCCCTCCACCTACCTGCTTTGGGGCCTTGATCAACACTCTTGACCTTTAACACCATTTGCTCTATAATTTGGGCACAAGTTGTTTCTTTTTTTTTTTTTTTTTTTTTTTTTTTTTTTTGTGGTACCGGGGATTGAACTCAGGGGCACTTAACCACTGGGCCACATCCTCAGCCCTTTTTTGTATTTTATTTAGAGACAGGGTCTCACTGAGTTGCTAAGTGCCTCGCCATTGCTGAGGCTGGCTTTGAACTCGCGATCCTCCTGTCTCAGCCTCCCAAAGTGCTGGGATTACAGGCGTGCACCACCACGCCCGACTCACAAGTTGTTTCTTACTTCATAGAAAGGTTACTCTGAAGATTAAATACATGCTTAGAACAGGACCACGCTTGCCTAGCATGCACAAAGCCCTGGGGTTGATCCCCAGCACTGGAGAGAGAGAGAGAGAGAGAGAGAGAGAGAGAGAACAAGACCAGTACACCATGAGCTCCTGGGAATGTGGGCTATTTTTCCTTAGCCCAGTTTCAGCCTCTCAAAATGAGGTTGAAGGGCTGGGGGTGCAGCTTAGTGGAAGAGCGCTTGCCTGGCATGTGAAGCCCTGAGCTCTGTCTCTAGTACTGCAAAAAAGAAGAGGAAGAAGAAAAAAAACAGGTTGGTGATGTCATGTGAGGATACTGAGGATTACATGATCAAGTGAGTGCCAGTACCTAGCATCCTTAGATATAAACCCAATACACCAATATTATCAATGCAAATTAATAGAAGCCCCCAGTCAACAGCTCAGTGCCTAGACGACCTTGAGAAAACCCACCCTATGTGTTCCTCTACTGAGGAAAAGGGTGAGGAAGTCATGGAACCCAGTTAAAGCTGCTGAGGAACCCAGGGAGGGAAAAGGAGCTTGCCCAGTAGAGCTGGGAGGGACCCTGGCCCAGGAGAGCTCTCACATGGCCACTTATTAGCACTTCCCTGAGCCTCCGTTTGCTCATCTGTCCAACAGGGGCTGACAAAGCCTGCCTCACCCTCTCTGAGGCTGTGGTGGGTCTTGGCTATGGCTTCTTAGAAGTCCAGAGTCCGAAGGCAGGAAGACACCACCTAGCAGGGCTCCAGAGCCTAGGAGTCACTGGTCCACCCCTGTCATTGTAGCACGTCTCCTGGCTTCTGGCCAAAATCACACAGCAAGTGAGAATTTTCTGGGCCAAGATGATGAGCTGGCTCTGCCATCCCTGGGGGTGGAGGTGGGGAAGAACCCTCCCGCTTCCCATGCCCTCCCCACCTTGCCAGGGAGCTGCAGAGGGCTGTGGGGCGCTCAGCTCGGAGCTCACTCCAGGAGTTAGGGGGCCAGGCTTGGCATTTTCATCCCATTTTATTTTTTATTTTTCAAATTGATTGATTGGTTGCTGCTGCAAATGCATGCTAAGCACAGACTCTACTACTGAGCTCCAGCTCCCGCTCCTCATCCTCTTTTTGTTGTTGTTGTTGTTGTTGTTGTTGTTTGTGGTGGTGGGGATTGAACCTATGGCCTTGTGCATGTGAGGCAAGCACTCTACCAACTGAGCTACGTCCCTAGCCCCATGTTATTGTTATTTTTTGAGACAGGATCTCACTACGCATATGCCCAGGCTGGCCTAGAACTCCTAGGCTCAAGCAATCCTCCTGCCTGGGTAAAATATACTCCCCCCCCCCCTCTTTTTGTGGTGTTGGGGATCAAACCCAGGGCCTCACACATGCTAGGCAAGCACCTTACCACTGAGTCATACCCCAGCCCTGTGCCCCTTAGAAGAAAACAGGGCTGGGGATGAAGCCTAGGGGTACGGTGCCTGCCTGGCATGCATGAGGCTCTGGGTGCCGTCCACAGCACAGCAAAAAGAAAGAAAGGAAGGAAGGAAGGAAGGAAGGAAGGAAGGAAGGAAGGAAGGAAGGAAGGAGAAAACTAAAAAGGAAAGAAGCAAAACACACAAAAATTTTCAGTCGATGAGGCTGGGGTGGTGGCTCATTGGCAGAGTGCTTGCCTAGCACATGTGAGGCACTGGGTTCAATCCTCAGCACCACGTAAAAATAAATAAGTAAAATAAAGGTATATTGTGTCCATCTACAACTTAAAAAAAAATTTCAGTCCAATGTTCAAAGCAACTCTATTCAAAACAATCAAGGGCTGGGATTGTGGCTCAGCGGTAGAGCGCTCGCCTAGGACGTGGGCGACCCGGGTTCGATCCTCAGCACCACGTACAAATAAAATGCATTGAATAAAACGCATTGTGTACAACTAAAAGCAAATAAATAAAAATATTAAAAAAAAAAACAGTCAAAAAGTAGAAACAACCCAAATGTCCACCAACAGATTAACAAACTGAGGTACAGCCTCATAGTAGGACATCACTGGGCCACGAAAAGCCTGGAAATATCGATTCATGCCACATGAGTGAACCCTGAACACAGGCCACCAGGCGGAAGCAGCCGTTACAAAGCCCACACGTTGCGTGTTCCATTCACATGCAATGACCAGAAGAGGGGCTGTGGGAGGGGACAGGGCAGAGATTCTTTTTTGTTTGTTTTGTGGTGCTGCAGATGGAGCCCAGGCAAGTGCTCGACCTCTGAGCCACACCCCGGGGCCCCAGAATCTTACACTTCAAGGAGGTAGATTATAAGACCTCTAAATAATATCTCAACAAAACTGTTACCAAAAAAGAAGACGGGCAGCAAAGTTCCCCAAAATGCCCATCTGGGGAAGCACTAAATGCCAGGCCTTCCTTGGACACTTCCTGACCTACCTGGGCGAAGGCTGGCAGGTGGTGAGGACAGAAGCCCTGCCTCCCTCTCTCTGGGAAGCAGGGCGTCCTGGCCTCCCCCCTGAAGTTTCCCAGGCCTGCAGTTGTGCTTGGCAGTGACAGCCGGTGATGGGAGGTCCTGGGGGGGTGGGGGAGGGGGACAGAGTCCACAGTGGTTACCAGGGAGATGCAGACACTGAGCAGGGGACTGCTGGGACAACCGGATGACGACTGCTCCCAGGTGTCCACCGCTCCCAGGTCAGCCAGGTGACCCCGCTCCAGAGCCCACATTAAGCAGGCAGTGGGAAGGTAGGGCGAGGACAGCCTCCCTGCCTCCTCTCCCAGGATGGGGGCTAGAAGCAGCTGAGAGACCAGCGTGTGGGGGGAGAACCACAGAAGCCCTTCCCTGGGAGAAGGCAGGAGGCACCTCAGGGCATAGCTGCTGGGCAGCTCCCACCATGCAGGGAGCAAGTCCCTGGCCCCTGCCCCCTCCCCACCTGCCTCTGTGTCTTGAGGATGGACGGGGTTTGCTCCTCCCGGGCAGGGCTGTCTTAGGATTGGAGGTGGTGTGGGGGGACCTGGGCCCAGCCGGCCTTCCACTCTCACCCTCCGCTTCCCTTGGGACTTGCCCACTGCTGGGTCCCTGCCCCTCATACCTCCAGTTTCTTTCTCTCTTTTTTGGGGGTGCTGGGGATTGAACCCAGGTCTGTGCATGCTAGGCAGGCGCTCCACCAACTGAGCTACACCCCCAGCCTCCAGTTTCTCTTTTGATTCAATTCCTGCTGCAGGCCTCTGACCCCATTTTGCAAACAAGGAAACTGAGGCTCAGAGAGATTCAGTCACCCAGTCAGGGCCACCATGTTTGAGCCAGGATTTAGGCCAGGATGAGCACAAGCCGACCCTAGGGCCTTGCAGTGGGGAGTCAGGAGTCCCCGCGATGCTGTGGACTTGCTGCATGACCTTGGAGAGGGTCCTGGACTGAGAGGAGCTGCTCAACACCCAGCAGCCTGGGAGGTGAGGGACACGGGCTGGGGACGCAGAGCAAGCCTCCTTCAGACCCTGTCTCCAGTGTCACTGTCAAAAGGGACAAGTGAAAATGCAGAGGCGTTTGTTGTCCGAACGCCTCCCACGAACAGGTCTTTACAGAGACTGATTTCCATTTTGTAACCTTCCACTTGCCCTGAAAGGCTAAAATTACCATTGTTTCCATTTTACAGATGAGGCAGCTGAGGCTCGAGGAGGTTAAGTGACTCAGCCAAGTTCACACAGGTCAGCAGGTCGGTGACAGAGCCCAGATTTGTCAGATGGTAAGCCAGTGCTCTACCTATGAAGACCAACTCTGTTCCTGGTTCAGCTGAGTTGAGGCTGGAATTTTCCCAAAAAGAACTTTCCCTAAGAAACTAAAGGTAAAAATAAACTCCCCTAAGAGCAGAGAGAGACAGAGATTTGCTTCAACTCCAGGAAAGGCCAGCCCAGAGGGATGTGGCGTCTGTTGGGGGCTTCAGTGTCTGGAATAATGCCCTTTGGAACCAGCATCAGGCAGCAAGAGGCCAGCTCACCGGGGCCTCTGCAGCACTTGCCTAGCGACCTCCCTTCCTGGGTCTGAGGGTCCTCATCGGTCCCTCAGGGAGGAGCCAGGGCAGTGTCCCAGGGGAAGGCATCTCCCAGGCCACAAGCTTTGGCTCTGACCCTCCAGCCAAGTTCATCTTCACTGCCCTGCAATGAAGCCAAACTCCAAGGGACTCTGATCTACCAATGGGGGGGTCTGGGGACACAAAAACAAAATGTCAGGACTATTTGGACATGACCCAGGTGTGATGCAGTGTCATAGAGCCATGGCACTCTGAATGGTGACTCAGCCTTGGCAGCAGGTGACCATAGCCAGCTGGGGCTCTGTTCTAGTTCTCAACTCCCCTCCAAAAAGAATGGAGTAAAAACAGTTGCTGTGGTCCTCTCCCGACTGTAAAATTCCTTCCCCACCAGGGCAAATCGAGGAGCGCAAACCCAGTGCCGTATGTCCTGGGAGTAGCACATGTCCCTCTCTGAGCTTCACCTTTCTCTCCAGCTACATGAATCATGGCTGTTCCAGATGACTGAAGAAGGTCAGTGCACGTCTTCTCTGAGGTTGTCAAAAATATACATAAAGGGCAGACCCCAAGGCGACATTTCCTAGGCAGTGTCCTATATGCCAATTAAAAAAATATTCACACACACATGTAACTGAAATAAAACAAAGTACCAGGCACTGGGAAAAACACGTGGAAGACAGCTCTGCCCTTGGAGGGCCCCAGTTCAGTGCGGAAAATGGACACATGATTCAAGTTCAGCGTGGGAAGTCCTGATTCAGTGAGAATCCCGGCTACCACCTAATGGTTATAGCCACCTGCCAAGCCCTGTGCCCTGTTTCCTCCTCTAGTCCTCATGAGAACCTACGCAAAGACTGCCGTCAGCACACCCAGGATCCAGAGGAGTGAAGGAGGCTCACAGGGTGCAGAGACTCCCTGAGGTCGCACGGCTGGTCAGCGCACCCCTTCTGCAACCTGGAGACGTCTGGGGGCAAGTGCAGAAAGGCCCTGGGCGGGGAGACCAGCTGCCCCCAACAGGGAACAGGGGTGTGGAAAAGCTGGGGAGCCAGGACTGGGGTTCTATTTCTGGCGTTGCGCTGACTCAGACCTTGACCTTGGGTGAGTCACTCCCCACGCTTAAAAACAATTCCCCCAATAAAAACGTCCCGCCCCAAGCCCCCATTATGGGGCAGCAGATGGGGAGGACTGGGTACAGTTGCCTAAAAATAGAAAGGACCGGGAACGTGAGGGTGGTAATGGAAGGGCCTGCTGAACGCTGGGGGCTTTGTCGCCCTGTAGGTGACAACACAACTTTGGGACCACCAGACGGAAGCTGAAGCTTGCCTGGCTGCTCCCCTCCCCCAGCCTCCCAGACACTCCTTAAAATACCAGTGTCAAAGCTGCTCCTGCAGCTGGAGGTGACCTAATTAAACTTGGTTCCTCCCCCCACAGTCTGTGTGTGTGTGTGTGTGTACGCATGCACTTGTGCCTGGTGTGCACAGGGGGCTGCCCCAGCCAGTGCTAGTGCTTAATGACTTGAGTGCCCACTTGCCCTGCCCCTGTCCATGCCCAGGCTGTCCTGGGGCCACTGTATTTAAGGCCTTTGGGCTTCTTTGGCAGCGACAGTGTTGGGAGCCTTTAGGGCCACACCAGGAGAGCACTTCAGCTCGGCCTCCACCTGGCTGTGTGGTCCTAGGCAAGTCACTTTCCCATTCTGATTCCCCCTAGAGAGAGGAACAGACTGATCAAAGTAACACAGAGTGGCTGAGCTTGAATGCGACCCCAGAGCCTGGAGCTGTCCAGTTTGCTATGTCTCCCCCACTCCGGACCTATCATTTCACTAGCTTTGAGGCAGAGGAAGAGCTCCCTATGTTGCTGAGCAGCAGGGACAAAGGTCTGAACTGCCCAAGCACCCTTCCACAAGGCTCTGGGTCCTGGCCACCAAGGTTGTGACCAGTGGACGTGACCACCTCACTCAAGCTCAGAGCGCCCTCTGCTGGGTGCCGCCCTGGGGGTGTCCTGGACTGATGGATGTCCCCTCTCCACCAGCCATCTGTGTGGTTCCTCCAAGGCCCCCAGGGGCTCCCTGACCAGCCGACATCCATGGACATTGTCCAGGCCTGGTATAAAAGTCAGAGGCCAAGACTGTCCTGTGGCCCTCCCAGCCCCTGAGCCGCCAGTTCCTATTTGCACCTTGCACCTTTTATTTATTTATTATTATTATTTTTTTGGAGGTAGGGGCAGACAATCAGAATGGGCAGATATGAAAAATAGATGTTTTTGGAAATGACTTCAAGGAGATGGGGGAGGGTCGAGGCTGGGAAGAGGAAACATTCAGAATTTGGAGGCCCAGAGGCATCTAGGATGGAGTCAGGTTTGGGAAACAGGCTCCCCCCCACTCCCAGGGCAGAAAGGCCCCTTCTGGAGGGCATCAGGCAGAGTGGTGCCAGGCTCTCAAAGAGGTTGCCCACCCCCGCTGGGCACACTTCCTCCTCCCCTCCCCCAGGCCGCGACACAGCAGTTCACCCTCTGTATTTATTATTGTTCTCTTTGGTCTCCCTCCCTCTCCCTGGGAAGAGCCTGCAGGCTGGCAGCCTGGCAGGACCTGCTGCCTCCCGGTGGGTGCCAGCCAGCATCGCCCCTTTCTCCACCAGGCCTCCTCATGTCAGGGCCAGGCCACTCAAGGGTCCGCTGCCAGCCAAGGCCACCCTGACTCCCAGCATCCCACAGCAGCAGTGGCCCTGCAGGCCCTGGCTTATCACCCTGCCCTGGGGGAGTAGGGCAGTGCCCAGCAAGGGGGAGACCAGAGGGAGCCCAGCAGGCAGGGGAGAGGCAGGGACTCTCGGCGGGGTGGCTCCAAGGTGAAAATGACAAGGAGCCACCTCTCCAAGCCAATTAACACCACCATCCCCAACCACATGGGGAAAATAGAGTCCCGACAAACAGCTGCTCCGGGTGCCACCGTCTGCCTGCCCCCGACGGTCCCTCCCAGTCCCGGCCCGGATTCCAGCGGCAGAGACCGAGGATGCTCCCAGCAGCACTGGCCTCTGGCATCTGGAAGGCGCACGGCGGTTTCTCCAGCCACCGGCTCCCTCCCCGGGTGCCCAGACGGGGGCCGGGGCTGGGCAGCAGTCGCCGCCTCTGCCTCCCGGGCCAGACGGAGTCCCAGACAGGCACGCGCCGGCCGGGGAGCCGCTCGCCTCGGCTCCCCTGGGGTCAGGCGCAGGGAAGGAGGGCGGGCGGGACCGGGGGCGCCCCAGCCTCCCCGCCGGCCGAGGGGCGCGCCCCGCCCTCGCCGCCCCGCGCAGGTGCCGCGCCGTCCCGCCTTACCTCTCCCAGCGCGGGGTCCCGGCGCTGCCTCCTGCAGCCGCGGCTCGGCTCCGGGGCGGCGTGGCGGGAGCACGGTGCGCGGCGAGCCCGGAGTGAGGCCGCCGAGCGCGCGGCCCCCCACTCACCGCACGCCGCCCGTGACGTCAGGGGAGCGGCGGGGAGGGGCGGGGGGATTTGTAGTCCCTGCTTAAAGGGACACCCGGCTTTGTCGCCTCTGGCCCAGACGCCGCCTCCTGAGCCAGGCACCGCCGGGTGAGTGACTTCGCTGCGTCTCAGCCTAAAGCTTCTTGTTTTGGAAAGTGGCTTTTATGGCTGGGCCACCGTGTAATTTGCCCGGCCTGTCAGGGTAGCCGCTGAGGAATGCAGGGGAGGAAGAGCTGGGGACAGCGCTGCCGACGCATTCCTGGCAATTAGAGAGCGGCTGGGGTGGGGGGTGTGTGCGTGTGTGTGCGTGTGTGTGTGTGTGTGTGTGTGTGTGTGGCGCGCGCGCACAGGAGGCTGAGTCTGGGAGAAGGGAGGCCCAGCAGAGGGGAGGCCCTCTGGGGACAAGCCAAGTTCCCAGGGATTCCCAGACGCTCCTCTCTCTGGATGCTCCTGTCCTCCATCTGCACCCACAAGGTGCTCCGCTCTGTCCCCTGGCTTGACTGTGAGATGCCCTGCCCTAAGTGAAGAATGTGGGCAAGTCGCGGGAAGGCGTCTTTTTTGGCACACAGCAGGCCCTTGAGATGGCCTCTGGAATTGAACTGAAGAGGACCCTAAGGGAGTAAAGCGCTCGCTTCCCACCCGCCTCTCTTTCACACGCGCACACGCGCGCGCGCGCACACACACACACACCAGCAAGGCTGTACACCCAGGGGACGGACCCAGTCCAGGCACCACACCCTGCTGGATAGCTGCCTGCTCCTAAAGGAAGGCCAGGTTCCACATCAGACAAGAGCAGGTTTTGAATTCCAACCCCACACTGTGTCCCTGGCCAAACCCCTTATCATGCTGAGTCTCCCCTGAGGACTGTTGAGGCTCACATCTGTGAGCCCAGGGCCTGCCTGGAGGAGGCCTCCACACTGGGGCCTCTGCCTCCTCCCATCCTTTCCCCTCAGCCGAAGTCTTTCCCTGCTGTTGCCTTAGTACCACCAGCCAGGGGACATTTTCTTTTTTTCCCTCAGTACTGGGGATTGTACCCCAGGGTGGTCAACCACTAAGCTACTACATCCCCAGCCCTTTTTTCCCCCGTTTTTTATTTTAAGACAGGGTCTGAAAAAATTAATTAAGAAGGAAGCCAGGTGTGGTGGCATACACCTGGAACCGCAGCTACTCCAGAGGCTGAGGCAGGAGGATTGTAAATTTGAGGGCAGCCTGGGCAATTTAGCAAGAACTTGTCCCAAAATCAAATAAAAAAGGGCTGGGAATGTAGCTCAGTAGTAAAGCTCCTCCAAGTTCAATCCCCAGCACTGCAAAAATAAATAAATAAATGAATTAACTAATTAATAATATTATTAAATAAGAAGGAGGTGGGAGTGGAAAGGGAAACAACTATGAAAATTAAAAATAATTAATAAAATAGCTACGTAAGATGCACTAAAGCCGCCCTACCTGTGAGGTAATGTTTTTTGCCCTCACAACCGCCCAATAATTTTATTCTTTTCTCTTTTTACTTCTCTCTCTCTCTCTCTCTCTCTCTCTCTCTCTCTGGTACTGAAGAGTTAACCCAGGGGAGCTTTACCACTAAGCAACACCCCCAGCCCTTTTTATTTTTGAGACAGGGTCTTGATAAATTGCCGAGGGTCTCACCAAGTTGCGCAAGCTGACCTCAAACTTGCAATCCTCCTGCCTCAGCCTCCTGAGCAGCTGGGATTACAGGTGTGTGCCATCAGACAGGACTCTAGTGATTTATTTTTGTCATCCTTATTTTACAGGCAAGAAAGGGGGTCAGAGAGGAAGAAGGTCTTGGCTGTGTCATTCAGCTGGTTAGAAAGGTATTTGGACCCAGGGGCATAAAGCACCACCCACACTTCCCTGCCCTTCCAGAACCTCCCAGAACAATGAGACTTGGTTCCTGATGGGACAAGAGGGGCTGGTGTGAGTGCTTCCTGGGGTTCCCCAGCCCTGACCTAGGGTCTCCACTGAGGAAGCTCCCTCCTCTCCTCACAAGCTCTGCTTTCTTCTTTGTCTTCTCCAGTTCTCAAAGTGCCCTCACAGGCACCCCTCACCTGCTTCTTCTAACAGCTCCGTGAGGCTTACCTGGAGGAGGAAACAGGCTTAGAGCCATCTTGGGAGCCACATGGCTCCTACGTGATGGGGTGACTGACAGGCGCCTGGGCCCTGACCTCTGGACCCGTGTCTTTCAAACACACCAGCCTGCCCTTGTGAGGAAGGGCTGGGGCCACAGCGGACACCTTTCCCATCTGCTGGACCTGCCTCCCTGCTGTCACCTGGGAAATCATTCCCCCCTGTCTGCAGGGCCCCTGTCCATGCCTGGCCCATCAGAACCAGTGTCAGGACCTGGGCGGGAATGTCAGTGCCAGGCAGGCTCTCCTCCCAGTCACCTTGACCTGTTGATGGCTGAGCCGTAGGCCAGCAGCTAGGAGTGCCAAGGAGGACTTCTCTAGGCTCCAAGTGACAAGAAGGAGCCAGCCTTGACAGAATCTAGAGACAAATCATAGTGGGGAGAGACCCTGGGGGGTGTGCACGTTGGTGCTACAGAGGAGGAGGCCGGGGGTGCCAGGACAGGTGAGGAAAGGGAGAGGAAGGACACCGGCCTGGAGGCCAGGAGACCTTGAAGGCCAGTTCTGAGGAGGCTGAGGCCTGGCCCGCTGCAGATGAGGCCAGGGCCAGGGCTGAGGACCTGACCCCCTCCCTTGGCATCCAGTTTCTTTCACCGAGGCCCCTCCCGGCTGCCTGTACGGATACAGGGCCGCCAGGCAGGCAGCCGGGTACAGTGAATGGAGGAGGCTGGGCCTCGAGTGAAGTGGTGTGATGATTATCCCCCGCAGCAGAGGGCACAGCTGTTCATTCAGGAAATGAGCAGCCGGCACCACCCACCCACCCACCAGTCGCTGAGTAACAAAGAAATCGTCTGCTGGAAACCAGGGGCTCCGCGTGGAGGCTATTTTTATGAAAAGCTGAGAATTCAAAAACTCATCTCCTCAAAAGCCTCCCTCCCCGTGGAGACGCCGAAGAGGTGGTTAGAGCCAAACAGCCCCTGAATCATGTTGACTCTATGGGAGTTGAAATTCCCCCTCCTGTGACCTATGGTCAGCCCACCCACAAGGGCCAGGCCTGGAAGGACACAGCCTTGAGGCCACTTAACTCTTCGCGGTACACAGACCCCTAAAGCATTGGTGCCACTTGTTGGATGATGAGGAAGCTCAGGCACAGAGAGGTTAAGAAACTTGCTCAGCATCACACAGCTCATATGGAGCCAGGGTTAAAATGCAGAGGTTCTGGTTTCATTATACTCTTACTCTTTGGGCTATGCCACAGTGCCTTTGAAGTGTCTTTTCACCCCCCGGACACTTGTCTTCTCGACCCTGGAACTTGTCTCCAGCCTATACTAACATTTTTGCCCAGCAAATTAGGTGGTCCTTCCTCCTCCGCCAGTGGTCTTCTCCAATCTGCCACTACTACCAGGTCTCTTTCTTCCAGAGAGCTCTTTCTGTGGTTCCACCACATCGTTTGTTCACCCTCGCATACATTTAGCAAATCCCTGCTGACTATCTGCTCTGTGCCAGTTGGTCTAGGCTCCAGGAATCGACCAGTGGGCCAAGAAATCGTGCTCCTTGACTCCACGAAGGTCACGTCCCCTCTAGAGAGAAATGTATGATCACAAATGATAAAAAAAAACAACCGGGGAGAGGGGCTGGGGTTGTGGCTCAGCGGCAGAGCGCTCGCCTCGCACGTGCGCGGCCCGGGTTCGATCCTCAGCACCACGTAAACATAAATGCATTGCACTGTGTACAACTAAAGTAAATAAATAAATATTAAAAAAAAAAAAAAAAAAAAACAACCGGGGAGAGATGGCAGAGGTCCACGGAGCCAAGTCCACCTGCTGAGACATGGGCTCAGGGCCTCTCTAGGGGCCCCGTAACTGAGCCCAGAGGGTGATGGAAGCAGCCTTGAATAAACCAGGGCGGACAGGCAGGTGCCCAGGGCGGGAAGCGTCTGCACGCTCAAGCAGCTGAAGGCTGTCGACGTGGCTGGGGCCGGGAGCCGGGAGTAGGAGAAGGGCAGGGGCCGCCATCTGGGCGAGAGGGCTACTGCTCATCGGAACAGAGGGGAAGGTGCGCCTTGTTCCTGCCTCCGAACACCACCACTGGCCCCCTGACAGGGCCCCTCTAAATGACTGGGGTGCCCCCGTCTAGGGTACTGATCAACGTAGGCAGGAGGGTTGGGGAGTCTGGCCCGTGGGAGACCCTCCTTTGGCAGCTGGTGCTAGGATTCCTTCGGGGTCAAGGAGGAGCTCTCTGGGAAGCCTCGGGGGGCCTGGCCCTCAGCTGGCCTCCCAGCACCCTGCCAGGATGTCCTGGGCTGGCAGCCAGTCTGACCCCAGAGCTGGGCTGGCTGCGAGCCAAACCTAAGGCGAGCGTCCCTCTGTCCCTGCGTGCACCCTGGGCGGCGGCCTCCAGCCTTCACAGGACAAAGGCTCACCTCCAGCCTCGCCTTCTGGGCAAGGCCATCCGGGATGCTCTGGCCAGGGCAGCCGTCCCTGTCTGCCATCACGTTACCCACATGACCTTTCTAGGAGTGGTGCAAGGGAGGATCTTGTATGTTCCTGTCCCCGAACTGCAGCCCGACACTGGGGGTCCTTCCCTTTTACTCCCAGCTCAGGCCCGCGCAGAGGCCTGCGTCCTAGGCACACCCTGCTCGGGCCCTTCCTTGACGGTTCCAGGTAGCACTGCAGCTGTGCCCCTGCCTCCTGAAACTGCCCAAATGAAGCTGGGTGCAGTGGCACTCGCCTGTGGTACCAGCTACTTGGGAGGCTGTGGTAAGACCAGCCTGGGTAGCATAATGAGACCCCATATCAAAAATTTAAAATAATAATAATAATAATAAAACAGGGCCCAGCCAGGCACAGTGGCGCATGCCTGTAATCCCAGTGGCTCCGGAGGCTGAGACAGAAGGACCCTGAGTTCAAAGCCAGCCTCAACAATGGCGAGGTGCTAAGCAACTCAGTGAGACCCTGTCTGTAAATAAAATACAAAACAGGCTTGGGGATGTGGCTCAGTGGTTGAGAGTCCCTGAGTTCAATCCCTGGTACAAAAACAAAAAAAAAAACAGGGTCCAAATGAGAACAGTTCCTGAGTGTATTCAGACAGACTGTCCAGAGTTTAGCCCAGCTCCACAGAGCCTCCATTCCCTGCTCCCCCGGAAAGTTTTGTTTTGTTTGGATTCTACCCAGGGGTTGCTTTAGCTTTGAGCCACGTCCCTAGTCCTTTTTATTTTTTAGTTTGAGACAGGGTCTCACTAAGTTGCTGAGGCTGGCTTGGAACTTGTGATCCTCCTGCCTCAGCCTCCAGAGCCACTGTGATCACAGGTGTGCGCCACACACCTGGCTTTGCCTGGAATAGTTTTGAGAACATCGGGGCCTACCCCTAGTGAGTTTCCACATGGTCATCAAGAATATTTTTCTCTCTGGGCACAGTGGCACACACCTGTAATCCCAGTGGCTTGGAAGGATATGAGGCAGGAGGATCATGAGTTCAAAGACAGCCTCGGCAACTTAGCAAGGCACTTAACAACTCTGTCTCTAAATAAAATATTTAAAAAAGGGATGGGAATGTGGCTCAGTAGTTAAAGCCCTCTGGGTTCAATCCCCAGTACCAAACAAACAAACAAACAAACAAACAAAACTATTTTTCTCTTTGCTTTGGCTGCTAGAAAGCTCCCCACCCTGGCAGGTCTGCAGGGCTAGGCCTGGCTGAGGGCTACCCTGGTCTTTTCCTCTCTCATCCATTTTATCGTCCAGCAAATCTCTGCCCCGGGTTTGATGTGTGCCTGGCACTTTTCTAGGTGCTAGAAAATGAACAGCGAACAAGACAGACACAATCCCTGTTTTCGTGGAGCTGACAGTCGAGCAGGGGGAGGGAGGCCAGAACCCAACCTAACAATTACTCTGTGTCACACCAGAGGCAATGGCCGCTTAGGAAGGGGGCGGCTGAGGGCTGGTGAGTCTGGTACCCAGGGGCCAGAGGAAGCCTCAGCAAGGTGACATTAGAGCCGGCACCTGGAAGAGGTAAGCAAGGAAAGCGTGAGGGTGGGAGTGGACCAGGAGCAGGGCAGGGACCAGCACAAGACAGACTGGGGCGTGTGGCCTAAGGGGTAACGGGCAGGGGCACCCCCAGGGCTACTCTAAGGCCCTGGCTCTTCACCTGAGTAAGACGGGGCATTGCCGAGGCTGGAGAGAAGCAGAGAGATCTTTCCTCTTCTCTCCGGCAGTGCTGGAGACGGAACCCCAGGCCTCATTTGTGCTAAGCCATGCTCTACCGCTGAGCTTCCTCCCAGCCCAGGAGTGGGGATTCTGGACTCACCGTCCATGGCATCTGCTCTGCCTTCTGTGTTGGGTACGGGCTGGGAGCCAGGGCAAGGAGGCCCACTCTGAGGTAGCTTCAATGCCCTAGGTGAGGGGGTGAGGGCAGCTGGGACCCCCATAGTGGCAGCGGAGATATATGTGAGGGGTAGAGTCCGTGGGGAGGAAGCAGCTGCAGGATTTGTCCCGGGGTCCCGTGAGGTGTGGGACACACCGACTAGGTTTTCACCTGAGCAACTGGAAGAATGGAGAAGTCATCCTCCAACACGGGGAAGACTGACAGGAACGTGTTTGTTGGAGGGACAGCCAGGAGTTCCCTTTGGTTAAGCCTGGGCTCCCAGGCCAGGCCTGCAGCAGGCGGTGGTGTGTGAGTCTGGGAGACACTGGGCTAGAGGGTCCACAGGAAGCCACCAGCCAGGAAGCTGTTAAAAGCCGCCAGGCCACCTGGTATGAGGGGCCAACATTAGGTAGAGAGAGGGGCTGGTGAGGTGAGGGGGACCCAGGTGAACCCCAGCAAAAGAGGGGTTTTGCTTTTGTTTTGTTTTTTTTACACAGCTGGAGATGGAACCCAGGGCCTCCACTCCTTAGGCCAGCGCCTGCCACTCAGCTGCGTCCTCAGCTTAGAAAAGGTGTTTGAAGAAGTGGGTGGAGCTGGGTGTGATGGCGCACGCCTGTAATCCCAGCACTCGGGAGGCTGAGGCAGGAGGATCCGAGTTCAAAGCCAACCTCAGCAAAGGCGAGGCACTTAGCAACTCAGTGAGACCCTGTCTCTAATAAAATACAAAAGAGGGCTGGGGATGTGGCCCAGCGGTCAAGTGCCCCTGAGTTCAATCCCCAGTACCAAAAAAAAAAAAAAGAAAGAAGACGAAAGAGGGTGGGGGTGGGGCGGCTGGGACAGATGGTGCCCTCAAGGCCCCGGGAGGCCCCAGGGAGGGCCGCTAGGAAGCAGTTTGAGCTGAGTGGTGGGCGCAACACCTGCCTGGAGCAGGCAGAAGAGAGGACCAGGCAGAGGAGCAGGACAGTCCTCTCTTTTGAGCTGTTTTTCTGGCAAAACGAGCAGAAAAAGTGGGGCAGTAGCTGATGGGAAAGGGCCAAGGGAGGCTTTTGTAAGATGAGAAAAACTTCATCGTTTTTAATCTACATTTTATTCACTTGTGATCACGTCACATATTCCTCCGATAGGGGTTTAAGGATGTCCCCCAAAAGGAAGAAGCGGAGGACCTCAAGTTGGCCCTGGAAGATTCTTGATTTACACCACAGGAAGGAATTTCAGAACGTGTCCAAACAACAAGCACAGATTTGTTCAGGCCAGCGAGGGTCTGAGCGGATACACACTCAGAAGGAGGAGGAGGGCGGTGCTCGAGGGGCATGCGCTTTGGCGTGCCAGGCTCATCCTTAAAAGTGAACAGGAGGGGCTGGGGTTGTGGCTCAGCGGCAAAGCGCTCGCCTCACACGTGTGCTGCCCGGGTTCGAACCTCAGCACCACAAAAACATAAAATGCATTGTGTACAACTAAAGTAAATAAATAAATATTAAAAAAAAAAAAGTGAACAGGAGAAGCAGGTGCAGTGGCACACACCTGTGATCCCAGTGGCTCTGGAGGCTGAGGCAGGAGGATTGTGAGTTCAAAGCCAGCCTCAGCAACTTAGCAAGGCCCTAAGCAAATCAGCGAGACCCTGTCTCTAAATAAAATATAACAAAGCGCTGGGGATGTGGCTCAGTGGTTAAGAGCCCCTGGATTCAATTCCTGATAAAAAAAATAAAATAAAATAAAATAAAAAGAAAGTGAACAGGTGAAGTCCATGGGGGTGACCTCTGTCTGGTAAGCTCAATTTTTGTAAGGATGGGGTACAAGGTCGGTCATGTGGTCTGGTTTTTCCAGGATGTCTAGGTTGATGTCATCCAGTCCACAGGTAACATTTGGAATATACCCATATCATTATTCTCCAACAATATTTTCCCTTGGGTTTATTAAGTCTGAAAAAAAATACGTTCTATAAGCTAGCAATGACTCATCTGGGCTCATAATACTCTAAGATTTATGGGCCTTTTAGGAATGTATGTCTACAGGAAAACAGGCATGGGAAATAAAGGTGAGGGTGTTCACAGAGCTTCTTAGACTTAAAGTTACAAGTTTCTAAGCTGGGTGTGGCGGACCATGCCTGTAATCCCAGTGGCTTGGGCTGCTGAGGCAGGAGGATCCTGGGTTCAAAGCCAACCTCAGCAAAAGCAAGGCGTTAAGCAACTCAGTGAGCCCCTGTCTCTAAATAAAATACAAAATAGTGCTGGGGATATGGCTCAGTGGCTGAGTGCCCTGAGTTCAACCCCTAGTACCAAAAAACAAACAAACAAAAAAACAAAATAACCTGTCTCAAAATAAAAATAAAAAAGGGATGGAGATGTGTTTCAGTGGTTAAGTGCCTCTGGGTTCAACCCTGGGTATGAAAAAAGAAATTAAAGTTTTTAGTCTGCACCCTGTAGTCACAAGGACTCAGGAGGTGGAGGCAAGAGGATCGCAAATTCAAGGCCAGCCTGGGCAATTCACTGAGACCCTGTCTCAAAATTAAAAAAAAAAAAAAAAAAAAGTCTGTGGATGTGGCTCAGTGTCGGGGGCCTCTCTGGACAGAAGCTATGTGCACACCTTTAAGTCCTGAGTAAAGGGGTACTGAACGGTCATTGCATCCCACAACACATTGGGCTTTACCTCCCCTGGGATAAGGAAGGTGTGGCTCCAGCGGTGGGCGTCACCTGATGGGGCTGAGCTACACCCACCTGTGCCTTTGTAATCCTACCCCTTTGCCCTTTTTGGGATAGAATGCTCCATGGAAACTCCCCTGTGTGTCCCCTATAAAAGAATAAAGAATTCCAGTGGCTCTCTCTCTTTCCACGGACCCCTAAGTTCACAGAGCCATCCTAGATTTTGAAAAGGTGCTGCTGTGTGTTTGCGTGCTTTCTTCTCCGTTTTCTTAAGTTATTGGAATAGTCAGATTTTGTGAACGCAGCATGTTGGATTCCGGGCAGGGAGGTAGAAGGCCACACACCTCCCCAGGTAAAAGACTACATTTCCCAGGGGCTGTAAGCTGCCTGTCATGGCCAGCCACAAACCGCCGCGGGAGGAAAATTCTCGGAGGCAGAGTAAAGCTATTCCTACTTTTACTTCTACTTTCTTAGAGCTTAGAGAGGGAAAGAAAGATTTTTAGAGAGAAAGATTAGAGAGAGCTTTTCTTCTTGTCTTCTTAGCTTAGAGAGAGAGAAAGAAAGATAGAGAGAGCTTAGCTTAGAGAAAGATTATTTTTTAGAGCTTCTTTCTTCTTTCTTCTTTCTTCTTCTTCGGGAGCCTCGGCCTAACTCTGACCAGCCCTCGGGAGCCTCGGCCTAACTCTGACCAGCAATTACTTCTTCTATCTGGTTTCTCTTCTGTAACCGCTCTGCCTACGTTCTGGCCGCTCTGATTCTCCAACCCGAACTCTTCTTCTGACCGACCGAGTGACTGCACGACTGACTGAATGAATTCGTTCTCCTAACTCGGACCGCTTTCACCCGGTTATATACCTTCAGCTTTGCGGGTGCCTACAGGTGCGTCACATACATATCAGGTGGAACTTATGGCTTCCAGCTAGCTGCAACAGCCCTTCCTAATTAGGGCTCCTTCAAGGGGCCTCAGCCTGGCCAGCAGGTGCCCTTGCCACTGCCTCCTGACCTCCAGCAGCCTATGGAGACACTCGCCCCCAGGGGTCTCCCTGACCACCAGTCCGCTATTTAAGCCTCCCCCAGACTGAAACTGGCCCTTTTTTCCCCTTCTTCTTCCATCCTGTTCTCCCTTCCCTACCCCTTCCCTTCCCTTCCCTTCCCCACGTGGCACCCCAATAAACCCTTTTATTTCACTAACACGGTGTTCCCGGCTAAGTTAACTTTGTTCAGCATTTTCTTTTTTTTTTTTTTTTTTTTTTTTTTAAATATTTATTTATTTACTTTAGTTGTACACAATGCAATACATTTATGTTTACGTGGTGCTGAGGATCGAACCTGGGCCGCGCACGTGCGAGGCGAGCACTCTGCCACTGAGCCACAACCCCAGCCCCTGTTCAGCATTTTCTAACACAGCATATGTCACCAGCTTGAATAGATGGTGATAGCTCAATGTGGCTTCAATCCCTTGTACCCCCCCCCACATGCAAATAAATAAATAAAAATGAGAAAGTTACAGTTTCTTTCCTTCCTTGATAACCTTCTTTCTAGCTGTCCTTATTTCTTTCTTTCTTTCTTCCTTTTTTTTTTTTTTTTTTTTTTTTTTTGGTACTGGGGATTGAACTCAGGGGCACTCGACCACTGGGCCACATCCAGCCTTTTTTTTTTTTTTTTTTTTTTTTTTTTTGTATTTTATTAGAGACAGGGTCTCACTGAGTTGCTAAGTGCCCCACTATTGCTGAGGCTGGCTTTAAACTCGCGATCCTCCTGCCTCAGCCTCCCAAGTGCTGGGATTATAGGCATGGGCCACCATGCCCGGCTTTTCTTGTTTCTTTGATCCTACCTCATTTCCATGATCTCAAACACGAAAGCTTCCAAAGGGCATTTGGTAGAAAATTTTCCCTCCTACCCTGACCTTCATTCCCACCCCTTAGCCACTAGAGACACCAATGTCATCCTTTTCTTTCATCCTCTTCAGAGCTATTTTGTGCATCAACCAACATAAAATATTATCTTCCTCCCTTTTTGACACAAACAGTGACATCCCAGATGGGGTGTAGCTCAGTGGTAGAGCTCGGGGCTAGCGTGTGCCTGGCCCTGGGCTCCATCCCAGCACCACGAAGGATGCCGGCAGCCCTCGCACCCTGCTCTGCGCCTCGCCTGTTTGGACTTGACGGCATCCCAAAGGTCGTTCTGCATCAGGACACAAAGGGCACCTCGCCCCTTTCCACGGCTTCGTGTTTTTCTGTCATAAGATCCGCCACATGCTTCCCTCCTCCGGCCCTCCTCCGAAGGTCAGTCCTTTGAGATCGGTGCTGTTATTATGCCGGTTCTTCCGAGAGGCCACGGGGCACTGAGAGGTCCCTCGGCTGGCTGGCCACGGGCGCCCAGCTCGTGCGCGGTGGCGTGGGAGTGCAGTGCCCTTTCCCGCTGCACCCGACTGCCCCTCCGCCTTGATTAGTTCCGAACCCAGTTTCTCCCTCACTCCTTTACCCTGAGCAATTATTTTGTTTTCCTTTTGTCCATTCAAATAGCACGTATTTACGAGCCCTGGCCATGGGCCAGGCCCTGGGCCAGGCCCAGAGGACACAGAGGGACATGATGGAGAAGTCCTTTGCTGCCATGGAGCTTGCACACTAAGGCGTTGGTGTGTTTTTGAAAGCCACCTCGAATCTTCCACGGAGCGACGTGGAGAATTAATAAAGAGGCCCGGAACCTCGTTCTTACTAATGAGTAAACCATCGTGCCAACAAATCCTGTGAGCTGAATGCCACAAAAGACGGCGGGAATCCAAAGCACAGCCTCCGCAGTGTGGCCTCCACCCCCAGCCTGGCCCTCCTCCAGTTTCCCATAGGGCGAAAGGCTCCCACCCAGCTGCTGGCTAAAGTCCTCAGGCCTTGTTTCGCCCCAGTCCGTCCCCCAAGTCCTCCATCCATCCCATCCCCTGAAGACCTCTGGACTCTGCCTAACTAAGCTCTCCCGGCTACCAGCTTCGCCTGGTGTTCTCTTCCTGGGGCCTCATTCTCTCTTCTCCCTGCTCTTCTTCTCTCTCTCTCTCTCTCTCTCTCAATGGAATCCTACATTGCACATAAATGGAATCTTTTGTGTCTGACTTTTTTCAGATAATAGGATTTTTTTTAAATTTTTTATTTATTTGCTTTACTTGTACACAATGCCTTTGTTTTCACGTGGTGCTGAGGATGGAACCTGGGCCTCGCTCGCGCTAGGTGAGCGCTCTACCGCTGAGCCACAACCCCAGCCCCCTACATGCATTTTTGACTTATGATATTTTCAACTTATATTAAGTTTATCAGGATGTACCCCCAGAGTAAGTCAAGGAGCATCTACACATGTACAGCTTTTAAGCAGTGCCCGACAGCCAGGTGTGGCAGGCACACGCCTGTAATCCCAGCAACTCTATGGTGAGACAGGAGGATCACAAAATCTAGGCCAGCCTGATCCTCAAAATAAGAAAGTGCCAGGAGTATAGCTCAGTAGTAGAGCACCTCCTCCTCCTCCTCCTCTTTGTCTTCTATTTTTTAATTTTTTTGATACTGGGAATTGAATCTAGAGTGCTTAACCACTGAGCACATCCCCGGCCCTCCTTATTTTTGAGACAGGGTCTTCCTAGTTTTCTTAGGGCCTCACTAAATTGATGAGGCTGGCTTTGAACTTTTTTCGGGGGGGGTGGGTGGGTACCAGGGATTGAACAAGGGGCACTCAACCACTGAGTCACATCCCCAGTCCTATTTTGTATTTTATTTAGAGACAGGGCCTCACTGAGTTGCTTAGCACCTCACCCTTGCTGAGGCTGGCTGGCTTTGAACTTTTGATCCTCCTGCCTTAGCCTCCCTAGCTACCACATCCTACTTCTTCTTATTATTTTGTGCTAGGCATTGAACCAGGGTCTTGAAAATGCTAAGTATGCACTCTACCACTGAACTATAGCCCTAGTCCTAAAATATTTTTGATTATCTGGGATGACAAACCCTGCCCCCAAACCCAAATGCTCTGAGCTGAAGCTGGGCCCAGGCCCCAGCTTTTCTTCCTGTTTGGATTTCCATCAGCTGGGCAGGATGGTAGGACGAATAAGTGAATGAATGAATGAGAGAGGCTTTACATTTGGGTTCTGATGGAAGATTAGGAGCTTTCCAGGTAAAAAAGAGGTAAATGAAGGCTGGGGATGTAGCTCAGTGGCAGAGCACTTGCATATAGTATGTTCAAGGTCCAGCCTCCAATCTCCAGTTTAAAAAAAAAAAAAAAAGTAGTGATGGAGGCTGGAAATGGATTGCTTCATCCATGGCAATGGAGGTTCCCTATGCCTTGAGTTCAGAGGGAGATGAGGCCAAAGAAGAATGCTGGGTTCATTAGAGATCTTCTTTTTTCCAGGGTGTACTGGGAATTGAACCTAGGGGCACATTATCATTGAGCTACTTCCCCAGATCTTTTTACTTTTTATTTTGAGACAGGGTCCTGCTAAGTTGTTTGGTCCTCGATAAGTTGCTGAGGCTGGCCTTGAACTTGAGATCCTCCTGTTTCAGCTTCCTGAATCATTGCAATTACAGGCATGCACCACTACACCAGCTCATTCCAGATCTGTGTGGGGGAAAAAGAGATTCCTGGTGGGAAGGCTTTTGTGATAGTGTGATGATTACTTGCAGGAAAGACTGAAGTCAGGGATGGGGTGTGTGGCTACGTTCCAGCAATGACGAGGCCTGAACCAAAGCAGTAGCAGTGAGAAAGGAATAAAGAAGAAGCATATGAGATATCTGAGAGAAAGGATTCATACTAATCTACATACATTTATTGAATGCCTCCTAGGAATTATGTTAAGGAATTGTGGAAATAAAAAGAACTGAAATAGCATTTGTTCTTATCTTCAAGTAGCTCAAATCCTAGTAGAAGCTGACCAACCTACAAACAAAATATAGATGTAGTGAAAGCCACATTCAGTAGTAGCACTGCAGCCAGTCACTTTGAGAGATCTCTATGCTTGGGAAATCAGCCAATTCATTGATGGAAATTGCCTTTTCAAGTACTCCCAAAGATCTTTTTTTTATGGTACCAGGGATTGAACTCAGGGGCATTCGAGCATTGGGCCACATCCCCAGCCCTTATATATTTATTTTTTTATATTTTATTAGAGACAGGGTCTCACTGAGTTGCTAAGTGCCTCGCCATTGATGAGGCTGGCTTTGAACTCCTGATCCTCCTGCCTCAGGCTCCCAAGTGCTGGGCTTACAGGCATGTGCTACCGCGCCCGGCTACCAAAGATCTTTTAAAAAAAATATTTATTGCCGGGCGCGGTGGCGCACGCCTGTAATCCCAGCACTTGGGAGGCTGAGGCAGGAGGATCGCGAGTTCAAAGCCAGCCTCAGCAATGGCGAGGCACTTAGCAACTCAGTGAGACCCTGTCTCTAATAAAATACAAAAAAGGGCTGGGGATGTGGCCCAGGGGTCGAGTGCCCCTGAGTTCAATCCCCCGTACCAAAAAAAATATTATTTTTTAGTTATAGGTAGACACAATATCTTTATTTTACTTTTATGTGGTGCTGAGGATCAAACCCAGTGCCTCACACATGCTAGGTGAGCGCTCTACCTCTGAACCACAACCCCAGCCCCCCAAAGATCATTTTTGTACTGGGGTTTGAACCCAGGGGAACTCTGCCACTGAGGTATATCCCCAGTCCTTTTAAATTTTTATATTGAAACAGAGTTTTGCTAAATTACCCAAGCTGCCCTCAAACTCACCATCCTCTCGCCTTAGCCTCCTGAGTCACTGAAATTTCAGGTCTTTGCCACCATGCCTGACTTGGACTTATTCTTAATTCAATGGAACACTTCTGAGGTGGGGGTTTTTGTTTGTTTTTGTCACTCTGCAACTCACCTCCATCCTCAGACCTTTTTATGTTTGAGCCAGGGTCCTGCTAAGTTTTGTGGGTTTTATTTTGTCCCAGTTTGTTAGCATTTATTTATTTATTTATTTATGCAGTGATAAGGATAGAACCCAGGGACTTGAACATGCTAGGCAAGCACTTCACTACTGAGCTGCATCCTCTGCCCCTATTCGTTTTAAATTTAGGTATAATCTGTCTACAATTAAATGCAAAGATCTTTTTTATTCCCCCTTGGTGGTGGTGGTGGGGGTGGCTACCGGGGATTGAACTCAGGGGCTTTAGACCACTGAGTCATCCCCAGCCCTATTTTGTATTTTATTTAGAGACATGGTCTTTTTTTTTTTTTTTTTTTTTTTTTTTTTTTTGTACCGGGGATTGAACTCAGGCGTGCGCCACCACTACCGGCTTCTGGAGACATGGTCTTACTGAGTTGCTTAGCACCTCGCTTTTCCTGAGGCTGGGTTTGAACTCACGATCCTCCTGCCTCGGGCCACCCCCCCCCCCCCAAGCCGCTGGGATTACAGGTGTGCGCCACCTAGCCAGGCTAAATGCAAAGATTTTTTTTTTTAATATTTTTATTTATTTGCTTTAGTTGTACACAATGTGTTTTATTCAATGCATTTTATTTGTACGTGGTGCTGAGGATCGAACCCGGGTCGCCCGCGTGTTAGGCCAGCGCTCCACCACTGAGCCACAATCCCAGCCCTAAATGCAAAGATTTATTTATTTATTTATTTATTTTGTACCGGGGATTGAACTCAGGGGCACTCGACCACTGGGCCACATCCCCAGCCCTCTTTTGTATTTTATTAGAGACAGGGTCTCACTGAGTTGCTAAGTGCCTCGCCATTGCTGGGGCTGGCTTTGAACTCACGATCCTCCTGCCTCAGCCTCCCAAGTGCTGGGATTACAGGCGTGCGCCACTGCACCCGGCTCTAAATGCAAAGATTCTTTAAAAAATATTTATTTATTTGCTTTCTGCAAAGATTTTTTAAAATATTTATTTATTTGCTTTAGTTGTACACAATGCAATGCATTTATGTTTACGTGGTGCTGAGGATCGAACCCGGGCCGCGCACGTTCTAGGCCCAGCCCCTAAATGCAAAGATCGTAAGTGCTGGGTTCGCTGAGTTTTGGCAATTGTATACATCATTGTTATCACCACCTAAAAGAAGACGCAGAACATTCCCATCGTCCCAGAAAGGTTCCTTGTGCCCCTTTTTTGCCAACTCCCCGAGTACTACTCAGGAGTACCGAAGGGTTTTCAGCATGCTGTTTGTGATTAGGAAGGATCGCTCCGGATGCGGTGCAGAGAACCGCTTGAGACCTGGAAGGAAGGAAGATTCTGCAGCACAGTCCAGGAGAGCCACTGATGGGCCTGGATAGGTCGCCTAGCAACCGGAAAGCGCTCCGCCCAGGTGTGACCACTCGGCCGGGGAGGGAGGCCCCGCCCCGTTCATCTCCATGCCCCGCCTCCTCAAGAGCCTGTAGTAGCCCGGCCTCGCGTCAGGGGGCGGGCGGAGTCTTCTTATTGGTCGTCTCTCCGGAAGTGACGGGATTCGGAATCTCGCGCACAGTCTTGCAACGCCGGGTCCGGTGGGTGCGGGTTCGCTTTGCGTGGTGGCGGCGCGTGGCGCGGGCTCGCGGCGGGGCTGCGGGGGTGTGCGCCGGAGCGCTGGACAGAGGAGTCAGCCAGGCCTCTCTTACCTCGGGTTGGGGCAGCGGACATGGCCCGCGTGGGCACCCGAGCCCTCACCGCGCAGCCCAGCTGCCGGCCTCGGTTGGCGGGGGAGGGGGTCTCAGCGACTGAGACGTGACAGTAGGGGCTGAGGGTCCCCACACTCTTACCCTGGTGCGTGACCTGCTCTCCGGTTCCCAGAGGCCCAGGCGCAGGCCGGGATGTTCGTCCTGGTGGAGATGGTGGACACCGTGCGAATCCCCCCGTGGCAGTTTGAGAGGAAGCTCAACGACTCTATTGCCGAGGAGCTGAACAAGAAATTGGCCAACAAGGTACCGCCCCGGTCCCGCCCGCTGCAGGCCTGGGCACAGTCATGCCCAGCCTTGGCCCTGGGCAAGTAGCTGAATGTCTCAGGACCTCCTTGCCTCCACTTGGAAACGGGATCGGGGTACTCCGAACCTCATAAGGATTGAGGAGGGGATCAGAAGAGAAAATGGACTTTTAGAGGGTTCAGAACTAGATAAGTGCTGGATTCCACACTTCCAAATTACTTTGCAATCTTGGGCAAGTCACTCCCTCTGGGCCTCCGTTTCTATGTTAAAGTGAGGATAATGCTGTTTTACCTACCATTTGTTATTTTTTGTGAAAATGGAGAGTTCTAGTGGTTTTGACTTCACTGTCAGGAGGTTTATCCATTTATTCCTGTGACACACCTTCTGTGTGCTATGCCTGTGTGCCTCAGTGCCAGCTCCTGAGAGGCCTTCTGTGCTTGCCTTCTGCCCAGTGGTCCTCTGTCATCATTATTTTTTTTTTTTTTTTTTTTTTTTTTGGGGTACCAGGGATTGAACCCTGGGGCACTTAACCACTGAGTCACATCCCCAGTCCTTTTTTATATTTTCTTTTAGAGAGAGGGTCTCGTTGAGTTGCTTAGGGCCTCACTAGTTGTTGAAGCTGACTTTGAACTTTCGATCCTTCTGCCTCAGCCTCCCAAGCTGCTGGGATTCCAGGGATGCGCCACCACGCCTAGCTTTTTTCTTTTCTCTGTTATGTTCTTGTTTTTTGTTTGCTCAGCGTATTCGGTTTTCCTTTCCCATGAGGGCAGGAGCCTGTCTGTTTTCTTCCTTGCAGTATCTCCACACTTAGCCAGAGCTTGGCAGAGTAAATGCTCCATAATTGTTGATTATGGTGAGAAAAGCAGAAACAACTGAGGGGGATCCTCCACAGTTAAATATATGAGGACGAGTTGATATAAATATCATGAAGGATAGGTATTCACACACCTATGGAACAAAGGAACCTTACCTGGAATGAGAGGGAGGAATAGGTGGCTTTGTTGAGGAGGTGGCACTTGAGCCATCTGAGGGTGAGGAGATATAATGGTGAGGAGAAGCCAACTGGAGGATTTGTTTTGGGTTTGGGAATAGGCCAGGTGTAGAGAAGAGTTGTGCAGGTAGAGGAATCAGCATGTGCAAAAGCCCTGTGGAAGGACATGGAGGAAGCTAGTGGGCTTGGGCAGGGTGAGAGGAGGGTGGGTTGGAAAGGTGGATGGGCTTGCATCCCCATAGATTTTATAGTCAGGGTTTCAGTTGTCATGGGTAGAGCAGCAGGAGGTGATGGGCTGGGAAGGAGCCAGAGACAGGTTGACTTTAGACAGGAGGAAGATCCCTTCAAAAGAGGTTGAGGTTAGAGGAGGGCAGTGTACAGATCTGGGAGTGTTAACGTGGTGGAAGGTGGATGGTTTCTGATACCTTGTGAGGTAGAAGGTGAAGGTTTGTGGGGGAGTGAGGTATGAACATGATAGAAAAGGTATGAAAAAACAGGAAGGGAATGTGGTCCCCCGGGGCACAGTCCTTTTGAGACAAATCTTTCTATATTTGAACTAGGGAGTCAGAGAAGAGGCCTACCGTCCTTGAAAGGCACCTCACCTGCCTCCTGAGCCAGCTGGCTTGCAGTCTCGTGGCAGTGAGGTCTGCCCACAACTCCGCTCTGACTGTCTTGGTAATCCTTGAACAGCTCTTACAAGGTCGTTACTAGGAGGTGATGGTGTTGGTGGCGGATAGGGAACACAGTGGACTAGTAGTTTGGAGCACTGTGGTGTGGGACTTGGGCTATGGATGTTCTTCCCTGTCTTAGGGCATTGGCCCTTGGCCACTGTGCCAGCCCAGTCCCTGCAGCCACCTGTGTCTGAGACGTTCTGAGCACAGTGGAGTTAGCTGTGGTTCCACTCACTGGCTGTGAGCTCCAGCATGGACTCTGGGGTGTTGGAAAGTGTGGGTGTAGCCAGGATTCTTGCCCCAGTCCTCTCTGGTAATACCAGTGATCTTCATGTGGTTATTTTTGTAGTGCTTCACTCCATCCCCTGTATTAGTTTAACAACACTGTAGCTGGTATTTCATTTTTGCAGATGGGAAAACAGGCTCCAAGAGGCAATGTGATGGCATTAGGGGTCACACAGTGAACGATAGAGCTGGCATTGGAAGCTGGATCTATCTTGTCACCATGGGCCTGCTCTTTCCAGAGCCCTGTGTCCTTCCAAGCTTCCTACCGTGGTTACCTCCTGCAGAGCCCCAACTCTTTTTTTTTTTTTTTTAATGTTTATTTATTTGCTTTAGTTGTACACAATGCAATGCATTTATGTTTACGTGGTGCTGAGGATCGAACCCGGGCCGTGCACGTGCGAGGCGAGCGCTCTGCTGCTGAGCCACAATCCAAGCCCCAGCCCCAACTCTTTTCCACCTAAAAGGGGATAGTCAACTTGCTTGTGGTTATGAGGGTCTCCAGAGGTACTCCTGGGGAACTGGGCTTCATAGTCTGTGTGTGTGTGTGTGTGTGTGTGTGTGTGTACACACATGCACGCAGGTCGTGTACAACGTGGGACTCTGCATCTGTCTGTTTGACATCACCAAGCTGGAGGATGCCTATGTGTTCCCAGGGGATGGCGCTTCACATACCAAAGGTGGGTACCTTCTCCTCCTAGGGCATTGCTTTTCCTAGGGCTCAATTTCTATAGCAAGAGTTAAGCTGCAGAGAAACTGCAGGTGGTAGGAGACCTGGGCCCATTCTTGACCGTGTCAGGAGTTGACGCCATAAGAGTGGGCAGACTCATGCCCTCTCTCAGCCTGTTTTCTCATCCGTAAGAAACAGGAGGTAATGCCAGCACGGTGGCACATGCCTGTGATCCCAGCACCGTGGCACTCCCAGTGACTTGGGAGGCTTGAGACAGGGGGATCACAAATTCAAATCCAGCCTCAGCAAAAGCGAGGCCCTAAGCACCTCAGTGAGACCCTGTCTCTAAATAAAATACGAAATAGGGCTGGGGATGTGCTCAGTGGTCGAGTGTCCCTGAGTTCAATCCCTGGTACAAAAAAAAAAAAAAGAACAGGAGGTAAATGAGGTGATTTTCAAGACCTCTCCCGCTCTGTGATTGGAGCTCCACATCTATGCCCCTTTGGGTCTTTTCTCCCCAGCCCTGCTCTTCGCCCAGCCTTGGGCCTGCTCACCTGGTGGAGGGGACAGGCCAGATAGGCCAAGCTGTTGCTGGGTTGGGGTGGGGGGTTGAGAGGGTGACCTTGAGAGGCAGGAGGACATAGGTGTTGAAAATGTGCCCTGTGCTGGGCATGGTGGCACAGGCCTGTAATTCTGGCCACTCATGAGGATGAGACAGGAGCAACATGAGTTCCAGGCCAGTCTGGGCAATTTAGTAAGACCCTGTCTCAAAATAAAATGAAAAAAGGGCTGGGGGTGTGGCTCCGTGGTTGAGTGTCTGGTGTGTTGTGGACCCTGAGTTCAGTAACCAGCATGGCCAAAAAAAGAAAAAAGAAAAAGTGTGGTCTGTGGATTCAGATTGCTGCTCTGCTTATTAGCTGTGTGTCCTGAGCAGAATATGTGACCTCTCTACTGGTTCCTCATCTATAGAATGCAGTTAAGAGATTTTATATTCCAGAACTGCTCTGAGGATGGGGTTAATACATTGTAGAGCTCCTAGGGCAGGACCTTAGCACCTCGCAGGTACTCATCCAGTTGGATTGCTTTTCTCCATGCTGTGGGTCATTTAGGTGGTGTTCTTCTGGGCTGGCTTAGCCAGGTCTGGGCCATGTAGGATGGCCGCGTGTTCTGGTTAGTGGCAGCCTGGCTGGTCTGGGGTCTCCTGTGGTCTCATCTTTCAATAGGCCACTCTGGGCTTGGCAGTTTCAAGGTTGCAAAGCTCACTGCAGAAGTGCTTCTGTAGCCTCTGCTTAAATCCCAGCGGCCAGTTGGCACATGGCCAAGGCCCTGGGCTAGAGATGGAGAGACTCCACCTCTTGATGGGAGAATATGCTGTCACATTGAAAGGGGTGTGCATCTGGGGAGTGCAGGGTTAGCAGAGGAGGAGAGGGGCCTGGGGCCTGGTCCTGATGGGTACGGGGCAGGCCCATCCAGATGTTTGGAGCTTGTTAGAGTGTAGGTCTGCACCCTTGCTGTCACCTGGGCACGTAATAGAAATACAGATTCTCTGCCTGCCCCAGGCCCAGGGATCAGAGTTGGGAGTGGAAATGAGGCATTTTTCTGGTGCCCTGGGATACTCTCACAGCCTGTGGCCAGGGAGCCCCGTCCTAGCCTTGCCAGCCTCTCAGCACGGGGATGCCCAGGCATTCCAGAACGTGCTTCCAGGCAGCCATGGATTTTGGATGTTACTGTGCTCCACAGGGAGCCCTAAGACACAGGCTGTCTTTGAGTGGACTAGGGTCATTTTCATGAGCAGAAAATAAAGACCATGATGTGAAAACCACCAGCAGGGCTTCTTCCAGGTGAGGGAGCTGAGCCGAACCAAGCCCTGGCTGTAAGTGACTGCTGGTTGTCCAGAAAGCAAGTGGCACCAGGTATCTGAGCTACCAGAAGCAAGTCTGGTTTGAGGAAGTTCTCATCATTCCCCACCTGGCCCTGTCCTCTTTGGGAACAAAGTATGCCTCGCTGAGTGCTGGGTTAAGCGCATCACAAAGACTAGATGTGAATTCTGGGTCTGGTCCTGGATGGGGGCATTGGCAGGTCATTCCACTAACTGTTTTGGTTTCTTCTTGTGTGCAGCAGGGTAACCCTGTGGTGTTAGGGCTCCTCGTGGGCCAGTGAGCACCACACAGGTGGAGCTGCTGCTTTGTAGCGAGATCAGTTGTGTTTGCTTCCATGCTGGCCTGCAACCCAGGCACAGTTCCGCTGTCCCCTTCCTCTCCCCCAAGGCTCTCGTGGAGCAAGTGCCACAGGGGGCCAGAGCACCAGGATAGGTCCTGCCTTCACCTTTGCTTTGAGGAGTATTCACTTGCCAGGTGCTTCTGCATTTTATCACCTAGGACAGGTTGCTTTACCTTTCTGAGACTCCGTTTCCCCATCTGTACCAAGAGTATAACAGCACATGCTTCATTAAATTATGCGAATACCTGAGTAAATCCTTCTGCAGAACTTCCCATGTGGTGGGTACTTAGAAGACTTTAGCCTTCATGATTTGGGACACTGACCTTCTTTTCTTTTTTTTTTTTTTTTTTTTGTGTGGTACTGGGGATTGAACTCAGGGGCACTCGACCACTGGATCACATCCCCAGACCTTTTTTGTATTTTATTTAGAGACAGGGTCCCACTGAGTTGCTAAGTGCCTTGCCATTGCTGATGGCTGGCTTTGAACTCGCGATCCTCCTGCCTCAGCCTCCCAAAGTGCTGGGATTACAGGCGTGCGCCACCGCGCCCGGCTTGGGACACTGACCTTGACATGCCAGGCTTATCCACAATCACTTAGAGCACTTTTACCTGGTGCCCGCCAAGCCTGGGTCCTGCCTCCCCTGTAATGCTCCATTCCTGCCCACTCTCAGCTCCTAGCAGCCTGCTGCTGGTGGTTTTTAAAAATATTTATTTATTTATTTATTTTCCATTTTGATAAAAAGTGTATAACAAAATTTTAACGATTTAACTTTTTGTGTGTGTGTACAGTTCAGTGATATTAAGTGTATTCCCATTGTGTTTTTTCCCCCCTCAGTCCTGGGGATTGAACCCTTGGGTGCTTTACCATTATCTATATTCCCATCCCTTTAATTAAAAAAAATTTTTTTGTACCAGGGGGCTTAACCACAGAGCCACATCCCCAGCCCTTTTTATTTATTTATTTTTTTGGTGGTTCTGGGGATTGAACCCACCTTTTTATTTTTTTATTTTGAGACAGGGTCTTGCTAAGTTGCTGAGGCTGACTTTGAAGTTGTGATCCTTCTGCCGCAGCCTCCTGAGCTGCTGGGGTTATAGGTGTGTGCCACCATACCCGGCTGTTCACATGATCATCATTACCACCATCTACCTCCAGGACTTTCTCATCTTCCTGTGCTGAAATTCCCTTCCCATTAAATACTGTCTTCCCATTCTCTAGTTCCTGGAAACCTCCATTCTACTTTCTGGCTCTTTGAACTTGACTACTCTGGTACCTGAGTGGAATCATAGTGTCCTTTTTGCAGAAATTTACTGCACCCCAAGGCAACTTTACTTATTCTGGCACAAATTTTGCTCGAGCCCACAACTGAGAACAAACTCTCCTTTTTTGGGGGGCGGGTACTGGGGATTGAACCCAGGGGCACTCAACCACTGAGCCACATCCCCAACCCCCCTTTTTTTTTAATATTTATTTTTTTAGTTATAGGTAGGCACAGTATCTTTATTTTATTTTTATGTGGTGCTGAGGATCGAACCCAGTGCCTCAAGCATACTAGGCGAGTGTTCTACCTCTGAGCCACAACCCCAGCACCCCCAGCCCTTTTTATATTTTATTTAGGGACAGGGTGTTGCTAAGTTGTTTAGAGCCTCGCTAAGTTGCTGAGGCTGGCTTTGAACTCACAATTTTCCTACCTCAGCCTCCTGAGCCGCTGGAATTACAGGCATGTGTCACTGTGCCCTGCCAAACTCTCCTTTTTTGGTGAGAGGATGCTGGGGATGGACTCAGGGCATCACACATGTAAGGCAGGGGCTTTATCACTGAGCACACCCCCAGCCCTCAGGACTTACAGACCCATGTGTATAGGCACCACATGTTGTGTACAATTCATCCATAGATGGACTTGGGCTGCCCACCATGTGCTTCTGGCTTTTGGATGTGGGGTTAAGATGGAACTCCCTTGCCGGGCGTAGTGGCACAAACCTGTAATCCCAGCGGCTGAGGCAGGAGGATCGCAAGTTCAAAGCCAGCCTCAGCAACTTAGGAATGCCCTGAGCAACTCAGCGAGACCCTATCTTTAATAAAATACAAAAAAGGACTGGAGCTGGGCACAGTGCCACACGCCTGTAATCCCAGTGGCTTGGGAGATTGAGACAGGAGGATTGCGAGTTCAAAGCCAGCCTCAGCCATGGTGAGGTGCCAAGCAACTCAGTGAGACCCTGTGGCCAAATAAAATATAGAATCGGGCTGGAGATGTGGCTCAGTGTTTGAGTGCCCCTGAGTTCAATCCCCAGTACCAAAAAAAAAAAAAAAAAAAAAGATGGAGCTTCTGGGCACCACATTATGTGCTGTCTGTCTCCATAAGTCTGATGCCCAAGCCAGGCCTGGTGCAAACCTGGTAGAGATGCTGAGGGTTCATTAAACCAAGCTGAGTGCTGGGTCATGTGGGAGACAGGGTTTTTCCATCCTTTGGGTAAGTGACCCTGGGCTGTCCTTGGCTGCTCTCTGGGAGGTCAGCACGTGGCTTGGGCTTCTTTAAGATGGCTCAGATGTTTGTCTCCTTAGCGGGGAAGGCCACCAGCTGCTGCCTCTCCTGTCCTCATGCCCTTCTGCCTGGGGAGCCATGGGAAAGCAGGTGGCAGGGAGCTGGGGAGCAGGGAGCCCTGATGTCCTGGAGTGGGGATGCTGGCAGACCAGGAAGCTTAAGGGGCCCTGGTGGAAGCCTGTATTTGAGGAATAAAGTTGTCCAAGGAAGGCAGGATTCAGTTGGTGGCCCTGTGATGTAGACACTGACCTTGACTGGCCAGGCTAATCCTTGGTGCTTAGAGCACTTTTACCTGGTGCCCACAAAACCTGGGTCCTGGCCCCGCCCCTGTCCTGCTCTTCTCCCACCTGCCCGCTCTCAGCTCTGTCTGATGGAGGACTTGGCACCTTCCCCTGCCACAGTGGGCCAGAGCTGCTTCCTCATAGTGGATCATGATGGGCTGTCAGCAGATGGCAGGAGGCAGCTCCATTTTCACTCTCCGGGGCTTTGAGCAAGGACAGGAGTGATCAGGTGACATCCATGACTTCTGCTAGGTCCTGGGGTCAGAGTGATATGGGCACGGACCATAGCTGGTGTTTTTTCTTGAGATGAGGAGAGTGGGGACACTTGAGGTAGGCTTGACAACCCACAGAGGTATGTTTGCTTGGCTGTCACAAACACCACACCACCCTCCACCCCCAAGTTCAGGGCATTTTTAGCATCCTGTTCCAGGTCAGAGCTATGCCTGGGGCAAACCTCACCAGTCATCAGGAGACAGGAACTTGTTTCCAAATCTGACTTCCTTTGCCAGTTGCTTCTGCCCTTTTTAGAATTTAAAGCAGAGCCTGGAGGAAGGTTGGAATTGACTTGGAGTCATTCATGGCCAAAATATGGGCTCAGGTGTGGCTTGTCGTATGGATTTAGGAGCCAGCCCACAGTCCCAGGGCAGCTGCTGCTGCTGGTCCCTCATAGGATCAAGTTTGACCTTTTTGGGGGTGAGGGAGGGTCTCTAGGGTTCAGCTGAAGGGTGTGGATTTGCAGGAGGACTTGACATTGACCACTGAGTCAGTGTGCTGGTGGTGAGGAGGGGTAGTGGAGAGCATGGGCAGCCCCAGTCTCCCGGGCTGTCCTCCTGTGCCTGCTGGTCAATAACGTGCATGCTGTCTTCGTTTCAGTACATTTTCGCTACGTGGTGTTCCACCCATTCCTGGATGAGATTTTGATTGGGAAGATCAAGGGCTGCAGCCCAGAGGGAGTGCATGGTAAGGTGACCCTGCGTATCTCGGGCAGTCTGGCTGCGGGCAGGTAGCCTGTGCTGTGCATGTGGTTGCGGGGTGGGGTGCTCAGATATGGAAGCAGATCTTCCTGTGCTTCGGAGGAGCCTACTTAGCTTTCAGGGCCAAGCACAGGTATACTCGGCCCTCTCCCACTTTCATGTATTGAGCAAGGACCTCAGTCAGCCATCGGCTTTCCCTGTGAGGCTAAAACTCAGACCTCAGGTTTTGGGGACCAGGTGCTTAGAGCTTTGCCCAGAGCTGCTCAGGATGGTGGGTGATGTCAGCAGTTGTGTGGGGCTCTGAGGTGGGAAGGGCCAGAGCCCATGGTGACGCCAGTCCCATTGGCACACTGGACAGGATGTGCCTGTTGAGCATGCAGACCTCTTATTGCCTGGCTGGCCACTGAGGCCCTGTCTCATGCCATCATCTCCGTTTCTTCCAGTCTCTCTCGGGTTCTTTGAGGACATTCTCATCCCCCCGGAGTCACTGCAACAGCCTGCCAAGTTGTATCCTTCCAAGATTAAAGTGGGTCACAGAGGAGCTTAGACCTCTTCAATAGAAGGTGCCCACTCCTGTGGGGCCCTTCATGTCCTGTGACCTGACACTGCTGTCCTCCCGCAGCTCCTGTGCTCTGGAAGTGCTGACCCACCTCTGCCTCCCACCTGATCTCAGTGTCCACGTGCCCTTTCTGCAGGTGGCAGACTGGGTGGTGGAGTAGGGCTGGCTGTGGGCCACTGTTCTTCTGGTTCACTTTGCTTAGGTGCCCTGGGCTGAGTTGAGTCTCCCTCTCCAGGCCCACCATTGTCCCCATCCCAGTGCTCACCTGGCTGCACTTGTCTGTTTTGGGGGCTGTCACTCCTCACTGGAGGAACTATAGCCAGTGGCCAGCAGGGCCTGATAGAGAGGAGGCAGTGCCCAGTGGTAGTCCTAGAGGGCTCGGTGTGGCTCTTTACTGTGGGCTCTGGGGTAGGAGAGGAGGAGGGCACCGTGGGGGTGGGGTGCTGCCCTGCCTGGTGCAACAGCACACCTGACCCCGCCTGGCTGCTGCTCTCACCAGTGGTAGGGCTTTAGGCAGGTGACCTCCCACCCACCTCATCCTCCTGAGAACTGGACAAGCCCTTAAGCTGCCTGCCTCCCTGGTTGTCACAAGGCTTGGATGAGAAGTGGGTGTGGTCCCAGTGTTTCCCTGGCAGCAGCAACTCCTGCTTCTCACTGTTGGTCTGGCACCTGCTTTTCCTGTGACTTCCCAGCCAAAGTGATCTCATCTTCGGGGTTGGTTTTTCTTGGGGTGGGTGCTTGGAGGGACTTCACAACTCTTGATCCCCATGGCTTGGTTGTGGCCTTGACCCTGGGTCCCTAGTGATGAAGCAGAACAGGTGTGGGTGTGGGAGTATGAGACGGAGGAGGGCGCGCACGACCTGTACATGGACACTGGCGAGGAGATCCGCTTCCGAGTGGTGGATGAGAGCTTTGTGGACACATCCCCCACGGGGCCCAGCTCTGCGGAGGCCACCTCTTCAAGTGAGGAGCTGCCAAAGAAGGAGGCTCCATACACACTTGTGGTGAGAGGTCCTGATGGTGCAGCAGGAAGCACTGGGTGGCGGGACAGCCCAGCATGCAGTGAGGGGGCGGATTCCTGAAGCTCTGCTCTAGAACCTGCTCTGCAGAGGTCAGGGACCAGGCCCCTCTTGTGTGGTCTTGGCTGTGGAGTGACAAAGTTGCCACAAATATTGGAGAGGGCGGGATTAACTGCAGGGAAGAAACAAGCCAAGTAGGGAATAGTGGCCTGGGGGCTGCTCCCTCTGTACACATTTGGAGGCCAGGCCTCACAGAGTGTCAGCTCTTCTGGCAGGACTAGACCACAGGCGGCTTAGGAGGGTGGGCCTGGGGTGAGGACTGGGGCTCGATCCCACGGAGGACTGGGGCCGGCGAACCAGCACTCCCCTTACAGACCTCAGGAGGGGAGGGGCGGGAGAGGCGGCTGTTGGTGTGGCTCCCCGTTTCCCTACAGCCCCATGGCTGTTGTTGCCCCACCTCTCCTTTGTCTGTGCTGGTCCTGCTCTGAATCAAGGGTGGGTCCCCTTTATCTCCTGTCCAGGGCAGCTAAGCCCTAAATGGCACTGAAACATACCTGTTCTCTCTGGCAGGGATCCATCAGTGAGCCTGGCCTGGGCCTTCTCTCCTGGTGGACCAGCAGCTAGCTCTGGAGGTCGATGGAGACCTTGCCCATCCACCAGACCCTACCTCAGCCTTGGGGAAGGTGGTGCAGCTGGCATGAAGGTAGTAGCTGAGCAGGTGCTGAGGAGTCCATGTCGCCCAGGACTGGAAGGGGTGGGAGCCAGCACTGCTGCCACCATGTCCTGTCTCCCCAGAGGCCTGATCCTGGTCTTCCTCCCAGAGCTACCGCTGAAGTCCTGCCATCTCTGTGAACTTTTTTGTTTGCTTTTGTGGTGCTGGGAATGATGGAACATAGGGCCTCCCACATGCTAGGCTGCTAGGCAGACTGACCACTGAACCACACCCCAGCCCTGTCCTCTCCCATCCTGTGGTTTTCAGTGATAGCAACATTTTAATAAAGTAATGGCAACATCAATGGGGAAGGATCTTGATGATCCTTTCCTGGATTTGTTTCAGTGGCCAATGTCATGATCTAAGATCACTGAGTTGCCAAGGTGGGACATGTCCTAACTCACCCCACATCCCTTTTGAAGAAGAACTCACCCAAAACCCTTCCCCCAGATGGCAAGAAGTGGGGTTTTGAGATTGTGAGTTCCCTGCCACCCCAGGCTGGACCTTGGGCTGGCTGAGCTTGGCTCCATAATAGAGGGAGAGGCCAGCCTGGGATAGCTGCTTTGGGCCCTGAAGCTACCAGTTGCTGATTCAGTTGGAGGCAGTACACCCCCTCTACACTTGGAAGATGGGAGGAAGCCCCTGAAATGGGCCAAACCAGCTCCTGTGGGCTTTCCTGACCCCAGGTATCATCCCCCATAGAAGAACAGGAATCCTAGGGCCTGTCACTCAATGTAGTGTGGTGATGCCCCAGATCTGGGCAGGAGAACGGCTCTGCCATGTCCTCCTGCCCCTTCTCCCACTGCTGTGGACACCGGGACATTTGTGCATGAGTCTTGTCCTGGTGGTAGGCCTCCATGGAGCCTTTTTACTCCAGGTCACCAGTGGAGGTCCTGGGCAGTGTCAGCCTAAGGAATCTAAGGGGGACCCTATTTTTCACCATGTTCTCATGCGGAAGGGGCCAGAACAGTACAGCATATTCTAGTTGTGACCTTATCTGTAAGATACACAGTGCCCATCCCTCAGAGTGATTAGAGGGGTTAACAAGATTATGCCAGCCATGCCATCAGTGCCCAAGGGAAGAAGGTGGGTCCTCACTTCGGGAGGCTCTTTCCCACCAGGGAAAGCACGGGAACTAGGGTGGTGCAAGTGCAAGAGGGCAGGTGGTGATGGGGAAGTCTTTTCTGCCACAGCTCACATCTCCTTCACAGCAGCAGCTGGGGTCCAGATGTGACTGTGGGATGTCCACTGACACTGGCTGAAAAGGCCCTCCCTGAACCCTGGAGTTGGTACGAACAGCAGAGACCAGTCATGCAGGAACAGTCAATGAATTTTGGATTCTTATTTTTCTTGCAAGAAAAAAATGTTCTCTAAAATCCTTCAGCCACCAAATGATCAGGCAGAATAAAAACTTCTTAAGAGGGGAGTGTCGTCATAAAAATAAATACAGTCATGTGGCGCTGCTCAAGATTTGAACCAAACTAAAAATGGGAAGGCAGGGGCTGGAAAATGATTTTAAGAAGCCCCCACCGTGGATCACCGAGTGGGCTGAGGCGGGAAAGAGCAGGAAGCACGTCTGGTCACACCATCCCAGAACAGGAAGCCATGATTGGATGGACCAGTGGCCCTGACGATGCACGTGGAACTGCACTTGTAATGACACCGGCAGGGGCGGGGGCAGGGCAAGGCTCTTCCTTACTGCTGCAGCTCCTTCATCCTGTTCAGAGCGCTGCCTGCACGGAACCACTCGATCTGCGTCTCATTGAAGGTGTGGTTCAGGAGGATGGTCTCCTGGGTCCCATTGGGGTGCTTGATGATGCATTTCAGGGGCTGCAATGGGGGAGGCAGGTGTGGGTGGAGAGCCGTAGGCATTCCTAGCAGCATGACCATTGGCAGTGGGGGCAGGAATGGGAAGGCAGGGAGAGAAGCCAGCCTAGGGTAGCTACTTTGGGCCCTGAAGTTGCCAAGGGCTTTGGAGGCCAACAGGCAACTAAGTCCTAGGCAGATCTGGGCCTCAGTGCTACCCACAGAGGGGTCCTGGGGCCCAGTGGATCATACTGGGGAGGCCTGGGCTGCCTCCACCTTCAGCTCTGGAAAGGCAATTCTCTTCCTGTCTGGGATTTGCCTAGGGAACTTAAGCGCCCTTCCAGCTTACTTGGAGGAGCTGCAGGTACAGCAGGAAGAGAAAGAAGGTGGCTGCCCCCACCCTCCCAGCAGGAGGGCCCTGGCCTATGCTCTTGTTCCCTGCCCCATGCTCTTGTTCCCTGCCCCCTGACCTTGCCGGGGGCAAAGTCCTTCAAGCCCTGAATGGTCAGCTTGTCCACAGGGTGTATCTTGTTGTAGTCAGCAGGGTCAGCAAAGGTGAGGGGCAGCAGGCCCTGCTTCTTCAGGTTGGTTTCTGGAAGGCAGAGGCACACTCAGTTAATAGGGTTGTGTCTGCCTGGCCCCCAGCCTTACCTCCCTCTTCCCCTCCAGGGACCCTCACCAGCCCTAGAAATTTTGTTTTCTAAATCTGGCTGGGATCCTGGCAGACACCTCTGGTCCTGCTATTGGGAACAAACACAATGACTACAGGGCTCAGGTCTACTCAAGTCCCAGTGGCATGCTCCCTTTCGCTAGGGGCACCTGAAGCGGTATGCCTTGGTGCAGATGTCTCTGTGAGGCCTTCCTGGTAGACATGTTCACAGTGAGAACAGACTCTCATCACATGTCCTGGATTTCAACTGCTCAGGTCTTCAAGTTTGGAAGGAAGACCAGTGCTGGTGGGAAGCTGTGGACATTACATTTGGGCAATGTAAACCTGAGAAGGGGCTGATGGCTGGATGCAGCCTGGGAGCTAGGCACTGTTAGGCACCAGGACCAAGTAGGCTGTTGGCAGGGTGGGTGACCTTGGGCTTTAAGTGAAGGGCAGCAGGTATGGCTGGGTGTGGGCTCCCACTCACCGTGGATCCTGGCAAAGCTTTTGGTGATGATGGCCCGGCCACCAAGGTGGCGAGGTTCCAGCGCTGCATGCTCCCGGCTGGAGCCCTCACCGTAGTTCTCATCACCAATCACCACCCACCTGATGCCATGTTTCTGCCAGGCAAGGGGAGCTCGTGAGGCAGAGGAAGGCATGCACCTCCCAGTAGCCCCTGGGCGCACTGAGGCCCATGGGGGAAGGGGCTGGAGGGGCCTTTCCTCTTTTGCTCTGAAGGATAGCTGAAGTCCAGGTGGACTGGGCCCACCTAGGCCCTGAGGGGGCAGAAGCAGGTGGACATGGGCCCTGTCTACCTATCTGCAGTGGGTACAGGAGTCACAACACTGGGGCTCAGTGTAGAGACAGAAAAATGGAGGCCAGAGTGAGGTAGAGCTGTGGTTGCAGCAGGCACAGGAGACAGAGCCCTTGTGCAGCTGGTGTGGGCTCTCAAGTAGAGTGAACACCCACTCTGCCCTGCCCAGCCACCAAGGGGTACCTGGAGATCCTAATGGGCCAGGACTCAGGATTAGCCTTGGTTCTGTTCATTTCTCAAAGCAGAAAGACTCAAAAAGCTTTGGACTCTGGCTCTGCCTCCAGCCTTGTCCCCAAACTCCTTGCTCTCTGGCTCCTGGGCCAGGCCAGCCTGGCTTTGGACCCTCACTGCCTATTCCCTGTAAGGCCTTGTACAGCTCCTTTCTTCTCTGAGCCTCAGTCTCCCTCTGACTTCCCAAGGTAGTTCCTCTCTCTTCCTTCCAAGGTTTCTTCCAGCACTCTTCTCAGAACTAGATCAAACATTTGCCCACCCGAGCTGAGCCACATTCCTTCCCTGCCATGGGGTTTGGCGCAGGAAGGGGGGGGCGGCAGTGGCAGCTGAAGGGCTTTCCTTCCTTCCAGGTGGCAGTTCCCTCTGGGACTGTGGTCCCGTCCACCCCCCCCCCTCCCCTCGCCCGTTTCCATTCCCCATGTCTTCATGTCTTCCCTGTGCCTTCCCTGCAGGCCTTCAGGAGAGTGGTTACCAGCCCTGCCCTCATTGACTCTGCCCTACCTTGTAGTAGCGGGCAGTGTCAGGGACAGGGCCAAACTCCTGGGTGACAGCGTTGCGCACTGAGTTGGCTTTGCCATTTTCAATGTTGATGGCACCAATGAGCAAGTTGTTAGAGATGTTGTCCAGGTGCCCCCGGAACTTGAGCCACGGGCCTGCAGCCGAGATGTGGTCTGTGGTGCACTTCCCTTTGACCTTGATATGTGAGCAAAGGGGACAGAGGTCAGGACGCAGCCCATGAATGGTAAAGGGAAGAGGAAGCCTTCTAGAGGCAGGCAGCAGGCAGGTCCAGGACCCAAGAGGAGTGACCAGGGAAGCATATCAGTTTCTGGACATGTGGTCTGTAATCCTGGTGCTGCCAGGCTCAGGCAAGACAACTACTCCCTCAGAAACTTCTCCATCCCGAGGACAGGATACTCCCTCATGGGACAGGCCACTTAAAGGGAGGTGTATCTGCCCACCTCCCCACCAAGCCTAGGACTCAATTAAGAACTGTCCAGGGTAGAAGATTAAACAGACCTCATGTTAGACACAGACAGAGGAGCCTGGGACACTGGATCCTGGCTGTGGCTAACCAGTCTCAGGTCACGTGGGCTTAATACTGGCTTTGTCACAGGGATGCGAGACTCCTTAGTAAACACAATTTTTGTTGTTGTTGTTACCAGGGATTGAAGTCAGGAGCACTCGACCACTGGGCCACATCCCCAGCCCTTTTTTTGTATTTTATTAGAGACCGGGTCTCACTGAGTTGCTAAGTGCCTCGCCATTGCTGAGGCTGGTTTTGAACTCGCGATCCTCCTGCCTCAGCCTCCCAAGTGCTGGGATTACAGGCGTGCGCCACCGCGCCTGGCTGTAAACACATAAATTGATGTCAGACATGGGTTTGAGGTCCCTGACCACACAAGGGGTCAGGAGGAATCCACAGCTTCAGGAACCTGTTCAGTGAACCCCAAGAGCCCTGGACAGCAGCTAGTCAGATCCAGCTGTACTCAGCTTGGGCCACGGAGGAGGGGAAGCGCAGGCTGCAATGCCCTCCCTTCTCTGCAGTGACCTCCCTTCCTGTCCCACCTTCACCTTGACTACCCACCCTTGCTCCCAATGGGCTCCTAATTTCCTGATGCTCAGGGAACTGGGGGCCCAGCAGTTCTGCCCGTCCTCTTGCTGCTGACCTTGATAAGGATCTGCAGGTCCTCTAGGTCTTTGCCGTCCCACTTGTCGAAAGGCTCTAGGAGCTGCAGGCGCTGGCTGGTGGGGCTCACGTCTACCCGCTGCCCACTGCTGTCCTTGGGGGGATGCTGGTATGTGTCCTGTCCTGGGTCAAACTCCTGTAGCAGGGGACAGAGAATGTTGAGTGCTAGATCTTCACTCCCCATTGAGATGGCTCTTAGAGCAAGTAAGCTTTCCCATGCCCAAGCCACTTCCTCCCAGAGAATGTAGCTGCTTCATTTTCACTAACATTGTCACCCCTGCCTGCACAAGAGGGGCCAGCCCCAGATGTTCAGATGCTGGGAAGTGTCTTGGCCACACAGCAATCAGCAGTGGCTCTGAGGCACCCAGCCCGAAGCAGGCCCTCAGAGGCTGACAGTAGAATGACAATGCCTGCTCACCGTTCGGGGCAGCTCATCTGCATCTGGAGCCTCCAGCTTGAACTTCTTGCCATCCTTGCCTGTCAGGAAATCAGTTTCTGGGTTGAACTTGAGGGTTCCTGCAATGGCCAAGGCTGTGACAATCTGAAATGGAAGAAGCCAGTTTGCTGGTGAGCAAAACCATCACATTTACCCTCCCCATCCCAGCTGAAGCCTAGACCAAACGGAACAAAAACCAGGAGATGGCCAGGCATGATGGTGCACGCCTGTAATCCCAGCAACTCAGGAGGCTGAGGCAGGAGGATTGCGAGTTCAAAGCCAGCCTCAGCAAAAAACAAGGCGCTAAGCAACTGAGTGAGACCCTGTCTCTAAATAAGAGGCCAGAACTGCAGAACTGTCTTGAATCCAAGGGCCAACTGGCCTTACCGTTGCTGCTGGGGCCCAAGCTTAGCATTCTCCCACAGGCTAGGCAAGCACTACTGTGGCATTCTCCTGTCCCCGTAGTGTCTTGGACAGACAAGGAGAAGCCCCAGCACAGAAATTCTGCAATGATGAAAGTGCTTCTAGGTGGGCAGCACATGCAAAATGGAAGAGTCACACTCTTCCTTTCAAAGAACATTCTAGAACATTCCTGCAAAAAAAGAGAATGGCCATGTGCCAGAGATGGCCGAGGCAGGAAACCTACCAACTGCCTGGGGCACGTCAGCTCACTCAATGCCCACCATAATAGAAAGGCCTAACTTTTCCTGGAAAAATCAAAAATATATCCAGAAATTAGAACTGGCACAGTGGTGTGTGCCTTTAGTCCCAGCTACTTGGGAGGATGAGGCAGAAGGATCACTTGAGCCCAGGAACTCAAGGCCAGACTGGGGAACATAGCAAGCAAAACAGAAGACCCTGTCTCAAGAAAAAAAAAAAAAAGAACTGCAAGCCAGAATTCCACGTATGTTCTCATGTAACCCTGATAGGATTCTGGGGCTCAGGAAAGATAAGTGACTTGACCAAACTTGAATAGCTAGTTAGACTAGAGAAAGGGCTCAGGTTTGTCTCAACTAGTGAGATTCCATATTCAGTGCTCATAAAGCTGTGTTAAACAACATCTCACAATCCTCTGACTCAAGGGAGACCCAGGCTAAAAGCACCCAGGGAGCACTATGCTTGAGGGCCGGAGGCCATGGCTCTTGGTCCCATTCAGAAAATCCCTTGCCCTACAGCCACCCTCCTCAGCAGCCCTGAGACCCCACTTTGTTTTGGTTGTACACAATGCCTTTATTCTTTTTTTTTTTTTTTTTGGTACTGGGGATTGAACTCAGGGGCACTTGACCACTGGGCCACATCCCCAGCCCTTTTTTGTATTTTATTAGAGACAAGGTCTCACTGAGTTGCTAAGTGCCTCGCCATTGCTGAGGCTGGCTTTGAACTCGCGATCCTCCTGCCTCAGCCTCCCAAGTGCTGGGATTACAGGCGTGCGCCACCGCGCGCCCGGCCTGCCTTTATTCTTTACGTGGTGCTGAGGATCGAACCCGGGCCGTGCACGTGCTAGGCGAGCGCTCTACCACTGAGCCACAACCCCAGCCCCTGAAACCCCACTTTTTATTGACCACCAGGCTAGAGCCTGGCCAGGTAGTCCTACCTCTGGGGACGTGACGAAAGCATGGGTCTCAGGGTTTGCATCATTACGGCCTGTGAAATTCCTGTTGTAGGAGGTAACAATTGTGTTCTTCTCTCCCTTCTTGATGTCCTTCCTGCCAGGTCAAAGGGGACAGGATCAAGGATATATGGTGTCACCTATTCTGTCCTGAGGTGAGATGGGCTGGGTTCCTATGGCACATGCCTTGCTCATGACCCAAGAGGGAATCTGGATCACTGGGCCTTGTCTGAGACTACACAGAAGACAGAGGCAGAGTTCAGATTCAGGCCTGAGTCTCCTGATTAGGGCAGCTGCCTCCTTTCACACCCCTGAGTCCTGGCTATTTCCATGAGAATGTGGCCTTGCTAGTCTCTTCCTGCCAGCCCAAGCTTCAGCCACAGTCACTCAGTGCCCCTGCAGGCTCTGCATCCCCATGCCTGACTAAGTCATCTAATGTGCAGCAGCTTCTGAAGCCAGAGATCTTGGGCTTGAGTCTTTTCTCTCCACCCCAACAATCTCTCTCTTCAACTTGTGGGGATGCATACCCCAGCATACAAGGGTCTATCCCATCAAAATTGTGCCTCTTACCTGTCCCACTGGCCAATACAAGGGCCACATGCATTGGCCAGGACAATGCCGCCCACATCCCTCAGGATCTGTGCCTGGAGAGAGAGAAGACAGGGAACTGTCAGGAGCAGGCAATTGACTGATGGGAAATAGGGCAGATGAGTAGCTTGCAGGATGAAGACTATACTGGAACCCTAGGGCAGCAACTGGGACCTACACCCCCACTGGCCCAACAGGCTGTGGCTTGTCCCACTCTGCAGCCACATTACTCAGCAGTGGGGTGGGGGAGACAGAGGCAGGTGTAGATGGGCACTCACATAGCCATCCCGTTCGATGGTGGCACGGATCTGCTCAGAGCCTGGTGTAATGGTGAACTGGGACTTGCACTTGAGTCCATGGGCCAATGCCTGCTTGGCCACAGCTGCTGAGCGCCCCATGTCCTCATAGCTTGAATTGGTGCAGCTACCGATCAGACCTGGTGCATTGTGGATGGTAGGGTCAAGGGTCAGAATGAGACAGTGACCAGAGATCTCTAACCAACCTCAAACTATCCAGACCTAGTCCAAAGAGTTCACCAATTCTGAAAACCTTTGGGCTGGCCAGACACTGTTTTTAACAGAGACAAGTAGGAAGTGACCTAAGTATCCAACAGTAAAGGGCAGGCTCCTGTGACAGCCATTCCAGGGAAGAGTCTGGAGCCACTGACCATGTCACTGAATACAGGTTAGGAGTGTTAATTCATTTTACACCAATCTCATGTGTATGTGTACATACACCAGAAGGCTTATACTAATAGAAACACATCAACTGTAGGCATTGCTGGGTTGCAATTGGGGGCTGATAAGTGAGTCTAGTTATTTTCCTATATATTTTCCACTTTTTTGTTTTGTTTTTGCAGTGCTGGGATGGAACCTAGGGCCTTGCACATGCTAGGCAAGCACTCTACCACTGAGTTACATCCCCAGTGCTTTTTTTTTTTTTTTTTTTTTTTTTAATATTTATTTGCTTTTTTAGTTGTACACAATGCGTTTATTTGTACGTGGTGCTGAGGATCGAACCCGGGCAGCGCACGTGCTAGGCGAGCACTCTACCGCTGAGCCACAATCCCAGCCCAGTGCTTTTTGTTTTGAGATAGGGTCTCACCAAGTTGCCAAAATTGGCCTCAAACTTTAGCTGGGATTACAGGTATGTGCCATTGGGGCCTGTCTTATTTTCTGTCTTCTTTGCTGATTTATAATCTGGGTAACAAGAGATCTCTTTAAAAAAAAGTTTGCCAGCTGGGCGCGGTGGCGCACGCCTGTAATCCCAGCACTTTGGGAGGCTGAGGCAGGAGGATCGCGAGTTCAAAGCCAGCCTCAGCAATGGTGAGGCACTTAGCAACTCAGTGAGACCCTGTCTCTAATAAAATACAAAAAAAGGGCTGGGGATGTGATCCAGTGGTCGAGTGCCCCTGAGTTCAATCCCCAGTACCTAAAAAAAAAAAAAAAAAAAAAAAAAAAAGTTTGCCAGTTACTCATAAAACTCAATAAACCTGAAGAATACTGCATGGTCTATAGATGTCAAGACAGTCTCTCTTACCAATTTGCAATTTATTTCATAATTATTACAAATTTACTTCAGGGGCTGGGGTTGTGGCTCAGTGATAGAGCACTCACCTAGCATGTGCGCGGCCCTGGGTTCAATCTTCAGCACCACATAAACATAAATAAATAAAATAAAGGTATTGTGTGCAACTACAACTAAAAAATATTTTTTAAAAATGTACTTCAACTAGGGGCTGGGGTTGTGGCTCAGCTTGGCCACAGCTGCTGAGCACCCCATGTCCTCATAGCTTGAATTGGTGCAGCTACCGATCAGACCTGGTGCATTGTGGATGGTAGAGCGCTCGTCTAGCACGTGCGCGGCCCGGGTTTGATCCTCAGCACCACGTAAAAACACATTGTGTAGCCGGGCGCAGTGGCGCACGCCTGTAATCCCAGCACTTTGGGAGGCTGAGGCAGGAGGATCGCGAGTTCAAAGCCAGCCTCAGCAATGGGGAAGCACTTAGCAACTCAGTGAGACCCTGTCTCTAAATAAAATACAAAAAAGGTCTGGGGATGTGACCCAGTGGTCAAGTGCCCCTGAGTTCATCCCTGGTACCAAAAAAAAAAAAAAAAAAAAAAAAAAAAAAAAAACACATTGTGTACAACTAAAAGCAAATAAATAAATATTTTTAAAAATTTTAAAAATAAAAAAAATATTTTTTTAAAATGTACTTCAACTAGAGGCTGGGATTGTGGCTCAGCGGAAGAGGACTCGCCTAGCATGTGCGTGGCCCGGGTTCGATCCTCCGCACCATGTAAAGAATAAAGGCATTGTGTACAACTAAAACAAATAAAGAAATATTTTTTAAAAATGTACTTCAGAGGGCTGGGATTGTGGCTCAGTGGTGGAGCGTTCGCCTAGCATGTGGGCGAGCCGGGTTCGATCCTCAGCACCACGTACAAATGGGGCGCATTGAATAAAACGCATTGTGTACAACTAAAAGCAAATAAACAAAAATATTTAAAAAAAAAAAATGTACTTCAGAGCCGGGCGCGGTGGCGCATGCCTGTAATCCCAGCACCTTGGGAGGCTGAGGCAGGAGGATCAAGAGTTCAAAGCCAGCCTCAGCAATGGCGAGGCACTTAGCAACTCAGTGAGACCCTGTCTCTAATAAAATACAAAAAAGGGCTGGGGATGAGGCCCAGTGGTCAAGTGCTCCTGAGTTCAATCCCTGGTACCAAAAAAAAAAAAAAAAGTACTTCAAGGGCTGGGGTTGTGGCTCAGTGGTAGAGCGCTCGCCTAGCACGTGCGCGGCCCGGGTTCGATCCTCAGCACCACGTAAAAATAAGGGCATTGTGTACAACTAACGCAAATAAATAAACATTTAAAAAAAATGTACTTCAACTAATTGGGTAAGTGCTTTATGTAACGCTAATGCCAGATATCATACAAAACACTTTTCATATAAAAACTTGTCACTCCTCCAGACAACTTTGAAGGCAAGTCTGACTATCACTCCTGATTCACAGATGGAGAACCAGGCAGAGGGGAAAGAAGCTTGCTCAAGGTACCCAGCTACCAAGTGGCCGAGGCAGGATTCAAACTCAGGCCTTGTGGCACCAGGGTCTAAGCTCTTCACAGTCATGCATACCACCTGACAGCAGCAGAAACCAGGGACATTGAATACCTCTGTCCACATATGCATAACCATGTAAAATAAAGCAGTGTGGCTGGTAACATTTGTGTTTATAAAACAGAAATACACACAAATACATGCATGTGAAATATGTACAGAGAAACACAGTATAACTCAAAGAGCTAGTTTCTTCTATCTTGCTGGATGCAAGGGTGGACATCTATAATTCCAGTGACTCAGGAGGCTGAAGCAAGAGGACTGCAAGTTCAAGCCTAACCTGGGTAACTTAGTAAGACCCTATGTGAAAGAACATGTTGGGGTGGGGAGGCACCTGAGAATGAGGCTCAATGGTAGAATACCTTGGGTTCAATTCCCAACAGCACCCAAAAAAAAAAAAAAAAAAAAAAAAAAAAAAAAGTTTGTTTCTGCTTGGGGGTTAAGTTTAGAGTATTTTAAAATTCCTCATTAACAGGGCTGGAGTTGTGGCTCAGCAGTAGAGCACTCGCCTAGCACGTGCGTGCACAGCCCGGGTTCGATCCTCAGCACCATGTAAAAATAAAGGCATTGTGTGCAACTAAAACAAATAAATAAATATTTTTTTAAAATTCCTTGTTAATATTCTATATAATTAGCATGTATTTTTGTATACTAAGGAAAGGTAATTTTATAGAAAGTACCTCCTTTTGGAAGTACCACAGGGCGTGCCTGAGTAAAGCAGCTAGCCCAGAGACCTGCTAACCCAACCAGGTGGAAGGTACTCACCCACTCGGATGTCCAGAGGCCATCCTTCCTTCTCTGCCACAGTGCCAACTTCTGCCACAGGGTGAGCCAGGTCAGGGTGAAGGGTCCATTGATGTGTGGCTTCAGCTATAAGATGAGGACATAAGGAATTGAAAGAGAAAGGCAGGAATACGTCTGGAGTGAGAATCACAGTTCAAAGACTTTCCACATCCCTCAAGAGGGAATCAGAATCCTGTCATCACAGCATAAACCTCACTGTGGGAAATACATGGGTAGAAGAGCTGAACACGCATCAGCTCCTGGGATATGCCAGCCCTACCAGGCTGTCCTCATCTCCTCTCTGCACACACAGGAGCTGAAGCTCAGAAATAAGGAGCCTCACACAAGGTCATGTAGCTAGGATATGGCAGAGGCATGGAATGGATGAAGGCTGCCAGTCTAGTAAGTCCATCATCTCCCCAACTATAATGCTTTTGGTGTGGTGCTGGGGGTTGAACCTAGGGCCTTATATATGCTAGGCAAGTGCACTACCACTGAACTACATCCTCAGTCCCTTTTTTGTCTTCTTTTTAGATTCTGAAATAGGGTCTCCTTAAATGGCTTGAGATTGGCCTTGAACTTGCAAGCTTCCTGCCTCAGCCTCCTGTAACGGGGATTACAGGTGTGCATGCACCACAGCACTTGGTTGTATGTGCCTCACTATAAACTACATTGGTTTTGGAATCATCTGACAAACAAGGACTTAAGGGCAGATGTTTTCCATGTGATAACACTAATCAATATGAATGGCTGAGGATGGCAGCTCAGTGGCTCAGGCATAGAATGCTTATCTAGCATGCATTGGGTCCTGGGTTGGATCCTCAGCACACCACACACACACACACAGTCATGTGCACAGTGAACTGCCTGGCACACAGGAAACTCTCAATAAATATGAATAAGTGTTAATTTCAAGGATGAACCCACTGAACTCACACCTGCCTTGGCTCTCACACATGTAGTGAGGCACACAGAGATTAAACAACCTGCCCATGACCACACAGCCTCAGTGGCAGGGCCAGCATTCAAACTCATGAGACTGGCTTCTGTTGCTCCAGTCTGCCTTTCCTCTGGCTCTCTGACCGTCTGCTCTGGTCTGTAGGTCTCAGGGTACCAAACCCTGCTGGGGCCTGGCCCTCTAAATTTCAACCCTTCAGGATGAAATCTCAGCCTCTACTAAAGGGGGGGGAGGGTAAACCAACACCAGTTTCTAGGTTTCTGACTGGCCACAGCCACTCCTCTTCCCTCCCCTCCATTTCTGCCTGGTTCAGGTAGCAGTCTGTAGGGGACTAGAGAACCAAGGGCCATGCGCACTATTGAGTGTGCAAGCTGGACTTGCCCAACCCTCAGAAGTCCCCCAAACCCAGTTTCCTTCCTTACCTCGTTGAGGTTAATTTCAATGAGTTGGTCATACTGGCAGCCAGGGTCAGGTACCAAATGATCCTTGAATTCCTCAGCTATATTGGCGATGTCTGGAATGAGCAGGGAAGGGAAGTGAAGCACATGAAGCAGAATGTGGTCTTGAGATTCCATTGACCCATCTAAGCCAGTGAACAGCACCTGCCCAACACCAGCCTGAACCCACAAAGGAACAACGCACACAGCACAGGGCACAGTCCCTGCCCTCAAGGAGCTCACAGTCCAGGAGCAAATTGACAGTATGATAGGAAATACACGTGGGGACACAGGAATGGAGAAGCACTAACTAGGTTTCAAGTGAGGGAAGGCTTCCCGGAGACGGAGAGCACCGTTCTGGAGAAGTCACACAATTGAAAAAAGGGAGGAAAGGGTCGCCAAGCAGGACTCTGGGAGCTCAACTCTCCCTTGGTCTCTTGCTCTCCTCCATTTCCAGGCCCCAGCACCTTATTTCTTCCTCTGAACTTCAAAGAAACCAAGCTAGGAACTCAGGGAAGTTGCTGGGGGAGACAGGGAAGCTGGGTCTTGTTCCACGCATTTCCCCCCCTACCCCTGCTATGGCAGCAATTACAGGGGAGGTCCATGTCATTTCTGGAGCTTCCAGTAGAGGGCACCAGGGACCAGACCAAGAATGCCATCTATAATCATCCTTCTGGGTGAAACTAAATCCAATCCTTAGGCAGGGATCTCAAACTTGGATGCAAGATTCTTCTAGAAGCTGAACAGAGCACCAGACACCCCACTCAGGAACAGTAACACACACCCAGCTTGTCATATATCTGTAGGGGCTTCCCAGAACCTCTAAAGTTAGTATGGAGGTAACAGGTTAAGGACCCTCTACCCTAAAGGGAAGATACAGGGGCATGCAGCCCAACTGTCCTGCCCACACCACTCTGCCCTTGCCAGCTCACCTGTACGGCCTGTCTTGTTCAGGTATTTCTTCATCCTGTGGTTGTAAGGGAACACTGAGGTGGTAGCCCCAATTTCTGCGCCCATGTTGCAGATTGTTGCCATGCCTGTGGAGAAACAGGGCCTATGGGGCTGGCTGAGCTGCTGGGTATGGGATGCCTACTGGGGTGAGTGACCCTCTTCACACCAGGGAGCTGCTTCATTTCCTCCCTCACTCTCAGGGCCACCTAGTGGCAGAAGGCACTCATCCGTGGAGGCCTAGGGTTAAAGCCAAGGCCAGAGAAGGGAGGATACAAGAAGGGAGGCCAACTCCTCGACTTCTTGTCTACCCCAACCCCACACTGCCTGAACAGATGTTCTGGAAGCTATTTGATACTTCTGCTGTTCAACTGCAGGCCCAACCCAGCCCAATACGGGATGAGGGCCACATCCTGTGGCCACTCTCCTCACCAGTGCAGGAGATGGAGTCCACACCAGGTCCGTGGTATTCCACAATGGCACCCGTGCCACCTTTCACCGTAAGGATGCCTGCTACCTTCAGGATCACATCTTTGGGTGAGGTCCAACCAGAGAGGGAGCCTGTCAGCTTCACACCAATCACCTAAAGTTGAGGTGGGTGAGATGGCAATTACCAACCCCATGGGCCACATGCCAACCAGAAGCCAGTGAATCCTGCTGCCGGTGCCGACACTCTGCTCACTCATCCCTGTCTTCCTCCCAATGAAACTCAGGCCTGACCTACTCCCTCAGCCCTTCTGGGCCAGTGGTCCCCCATTCATGCCCACCAACCTCACCTTTGGGCACTTCAGCTCCCAGGGGATGCCAGCCATGACGTCCACTGCATCAGCACCCCAACTCCAATGCAGATGCCCCCCAGGCCACCACCATTGGGGGTGTGGGAGTCAGTGCCAATCAGGAGAACCCCTGGGTAGGCATAGTTTTCCAAAATGATCTGAAAAGGAATTTAAGATCTTAAGCTTAGAATACCTTTATGAGAAGGCTGGGGAGGGAGCTGAGACCCTCCACTAACACCAGACCACACGGCCATGGCCAGCTGCTCCTCCAGGGTGGGAGCTGTGGGGCTGACCCCATTTTAATATAAGCCATCTCCAGCATAGCCAGGCAGAGCCAGTCTTGGGACACAAGTAGTTCCTGTTGTGTAGCTTGGGCCTGTAAATGCCACCCTGTGCCTCAGTTTCCTAATTTGTAATATAGTAATAAAAATACACCACCTTAACCCTGGGGTGTGGCAGGAACCAGATAAATTGGCTTGTAAATGTGTCCTGTGATGGGCCTGGTTCAAGTGTGACAGCTGAAAGCTGCTGATGATACTCTCCGTCTCATGCACTGTGCCCACCTTGGTGGACAATTCTGTTATGAACTAGCTCCAGCCCACAGAGGAACCCTAAGAAAGAAGAACTGGGGACCCAGTGGGAATACAAAAGCCATGAGTTTCTCCACTGCTCAGATGGAAAGAAATCTAGGGGTGCCTCCCCAACCTCAGCATCACACAACACACACACTCACAGAGGACCAACTCTGTACCCACCCGTCCCCAGACCCAGAGCTACAGAGGAGTAAATAAGCCACAGTCCCTATTCCCACAACTAGGAACATAATGCAAAGGAGCCCACAGAGGATCACATAGGAACCCTGATTCAGGACAAAGACAGAGCCAGGGAGTCAAACAGGAAGCCAGAAAGCTAAGATGTGGAGGAGCAGGGTCTGCTGGGTCAACAGAGGACAGGGCATCTGAGGTAGAGAGGAAGGGTTGGGGCTTGCTTCGGGTCAACACTTTTTGTTTCTTTTTTGCTTCTGGGAATTGAACCCAGGAGCACTTTACCACTGAGCCACATCCCAATCCTTTTTATTTTTTTTATTTTGAGACAGGATTTCACTAAGTTGCTTAGGACCTTGCTAAATTGCTGAGGCTGGCCTTGAACTTATGATCCTCCTGTCTCAGCCTCCCAAATCACTGGGATTACAGGCATGTGCCACCACACCCAGCTAGATGAACACACGGGAACATTCTTTATCAAGGAATAAATGCATTAGGTTGAACACTGAGTAGGTACCAAGGGCAGGGGCGTACCACTATCACTGATAGCCCCAAAATTTGGACTAGAAGCTGCCAATAAGGCCCGGATCTTTACAGAGGTAAAATGGGAGATATCTAGATTGGGGTGCCCTTCATAACAAAAGGCCAAGGCTGGGCCCATCTGCCTCTCTGCCTGCTGCAGAGAGAGGCTCTCTGGGCCCTGAAGGCTGGTGTAACCTGTCATCTCATGCTCTGTCCTACCAAGGGCAAAGGTCTGAAAGTGCACATCAGTGATCCACTGTTGGCTCTGGTTTCAGAGTGGAGCAGAGCCAGGAGCCCGGATGGGCTTGGATGACAGCCTGACTCAGCTCCTCTTGAAGGAAGACGGCAGGGAGACCTGGGATGGAGGTGGGAGAAGGGTCACCTTGGAAAGGGGTAGGGCAGGTTTCATACATATGGGATGATAATAAACGGACACACACATACCAGGCCAGTGTCCTCAACAATCACTTCTGAAGGAAGTGAAGCACATTACCAGGAAATATGCACGTACACAGAAGAGCCCCTTGCCAAGACGGCCCACGGCCTATGGTACCTCTATTGTACAGAATCCCATGAAGGAACCACATGGAACCAGAGTAGCTTTCTGCAGGGGTGGGAAGGGCTCCTGGGTGACAGAGGCAGCAGAGTAGCATGGCAGTGCAGAGCCCTTGCTATGGGCCACTTTCCGTCATTAGCCAGAAAGGTTTCCCTGGGCAATTATATTAGCCTTTCTGCCTTATTTTCCTCATCTGCAAGGTGTGGACAGTAATACCCACCCCTACATCATAGGGTCACGGTGAGCAGTGAATGAGTTAGTATCTTCAAAGCACTAAGCTTAACACTTGTGGGAAAACAACAAAGAAAATGACACAATGGTAGGGAGCCAGGGATGTCATTTAATAAACAGTAGACCCTAGGTTTGATCGCCAGCACTGCAAACAATAGAAATAATGTGATCTTCTACGTCACAGTATACAGGAATATAGTGCTTGAGTACACACGTAGAAGAAGGTGTAGAAAAAAATAGGTCAAACTTTAAAATGTGGGTTACCAGGGTGGGGATGTAGCTCAGTGAATGGTAGAACACTTGCCTAATATACTCAAGGCCAGGAGTTCGATCCCTAGTACTGGCAGTACCACCACCAAAAAATATAAGTGAATTATCTGGGAGGTTAGGAGGGACTATTTCACGTGGAGAATGTGTAAGTTGACATGAAAATTAATTTACAAATAGGAGGAAGAAACGTAGAGCTGACTGAGATATCCTCCTGCTCCCCCTTGGCCCTCTGCGGCCTCTGGAGATCAGAAAGGTGTTCTCTGGTTACCTCTGTGCAGCTGGGCTTGGGCCCTGGCAGAGACAGGCTGGGCACTACTTTACCTGGTGAATGATTCCAGATCCAGGCCTCCAGAAGCCCACACCATACTTTGCACCGGCAGATGCCAGGAAATTATACACTTCCTGGTTTATGTCCTATTAAGACAAATCAATAACCAAAGCATTAGTAACCCAGTTTGCATCTGGGGGACCTCTGCCATGCTCTTCTCACTCCACCCCTCCCCTATGGCACTGAAAAGCTGGCACTGTGAAGACAGGCCCTCTCTTGGAGGAGACCTTCTAAAAATAATTCCAGAAGGGTTTGGCTGTTGGCCCACAGTCTTAGCTGGTAGACCCAGGGAAAAGGCAAGGCAGCAGAGACAGCTTCAGTTCTGTGACACCTGGCCAGGGTTGTGAGTCTGGAACAAGTCCCTGCCTGCCCTGGGTCTCAAGTTTCCTCATCTGTAAAAAGAACTGACTAAATAATTGCCACAGATCCCTCTAGCACTCAAGTCCCCAGCCAAGACCAACACTGAAAAAACATACCACACAGGACAGGATGCTGAAGGTGCAGGGAGGACTGTCGCAGGGAGGTGCTGGGGTCACATGGACCTCCCAGCCCCACCGTGGCTCATGTGTACGTTGCTCCCCCATGGGAGTCTCAGATGCCTCCTCGTAACCCCAGCTGACATTTACTGAATGCCTTCTACAGAAATGGCGTCATGCTATACATCCTCACTACCACCTGAAGGAGGGACTGTCATCAAATCCACTTTATAGATGAAATAACTTGCAGGAAAACATAGGGTTAAACAGGAGCCAGGGCTTAAAAACAGGACCACCCAAGCACAGAGCCTGAGAGCAACATCCTATCATAAAATAAAGCTGCCCCTTCTGAGGAGGAGGGCAGGAGACTCCATCTGAGAGCACCTAGCTGGTATCAGGGATTGGACCCAGGGGTGTTTTAACCACTGAGCCACATTCCCAGCCCTTTTTATTTTAATTTTATTTATTTATTTATTTATTTACTTATTTTTGTACCAGGGATTGAACTCAGGGGCACTCGACACTGGGCCACATCCCCAGCCCTTTTTTGTATTTTATCAGAGATAGGGTCTCACTGAGTTGCTAAGTGCCTCGCCATTGCTGAGGCTGGCTTTGAACTCTTGATCCTCCTGCCTCAGCCTCCCAAGTGCTGGGATTACAGGCATGCGCCACCATGCCCGGCCCTTTTTATGTTTTTGAGACAGGGTCTCACTAAGTTGCTTATAGCCTCACTAAGTTGCTAAAGCTGGCTTCAAACCTGAGATCTTCCTGCCTCAGCCTCCGGAGCTACTGGGATTATAGTCATGTGCCACCATACCTGGCCAATAGGGCTTCTTTTTATACTCTCAGAATCCTGCATTTTCCCTTCCTAACACATATCCAAATATGCAATTATGATTTCTGTGATTATTCAGCACCCATCTCCCTACTGACCCAAGATCATGTAGGCTGGGCCTTGTCTGTCATGTTCACACTGGACCCCAGCACGTAGCATAGCATCTGACATATAATGACTCTTTGATAAACATTTGTTGAATAAACAAACAAATGAGCTCTGACACCTATCACTCTGGGGGACTCATCTCCAGGGCCTCCAGCAGGTAGATTCTGAACCCATAAAGAAGGGGAGGAGCATCCCCATGCAGTAGGGCCCTGCTGTGGACAGTTGTCCTCAGAACTGAAGAGGCCCCAGGCCCCTGCCCTTGAGCAGCTCTTATTCTGCCAAAAGTCACGGAATGTGACCACCTCTTCTGCCAAGTGGAAAAAGGCACTGTGCAACCAGGACACAAATGAGTGGGCAAGGGTGAGAGAAAGGACTTGAATGGGAAGGCTGCCCCAAGTGTTTCCCATGGGTCTGAGAGGCTCTGAGCTGTGCTGACCCTGGAAGCCAGAGCACTTTCAATCACACGCCCCACTCTGCGGGCTGCTGGAGCCCAGCCAGCATTCAGCTCCTGCCAATGGCCTCCCTGAGGGGTGCCACTCCCACTGTAGGGCGCAGAGAATGGGAAGGCCCAGGGCCAGCAGCAGGAGGCCAGTGCTGCCACAGCAGTGTACACACAGGCATCAGAGGTTCCTCAGAGAAGGAGCAGGGTTAGGTTTCACAAGGTGGGGAGTTCAGGGACATCTCTTCAGCTTGGCACATGGCCACTTTTGTCGAGTTAGGCAAAACTCAAGAGAAGAATAAAGGGCCCTAAGGAGGTTAATCTGCATGAGACAGCACTAGAGCTGGAGATCAGGGTTAGCCTAAGCGCGCCCTCGTGTGGTCATAGGACTCAACTATGTGGTGCCATTACAAACAGGGACCACTGCCTACCTCCCCAATAGGTCCTCAGAGGGCCAGAGGAGGGGGCGGAAAGCACATATGTGATGTGGACAAAATAAGCCCCTCACCGCTTGAACAGAAAGGGAGATGTGGCGCCCCGCCTGTGTACCAGCATGTGCAGCATGAGGCGTCAGCAGCACTGTCCTAATCCAACAGCAAAAGGGCCGCCAGTGGGTAAGGTCAAGGGTGACTTTCCTTTTCTCTGTGTTTTCTAACATTTTCACAATGACCAGATGATAATTCCAGTATTAGGAAACAGCAAAAAAAAAGTTTAAAAACAGCTAAGCCTAAGGAGTGTAAGTGGTACAATGATTGTTGACCATGCCCAAAGCCCTGGGTTTTTTTTTTTTTTTTTTTTTTTAATATTTATTTATTTACTTTAGTTGTACACAATGCAATGCATTTATGTTTATGTGGTGCTGAGGATCGAACCCGGGCCACGCACATGTGAGGCGAGCGCTCTGCCACTGAGCCACAACCCCAGCCCTAAAGCCCGGTTCTATCTCCAGAACTGGAAAAAAAAAAAAAAAAAAAAAAAAACCAGAAAGAAAGAAAAGAAAAACCAGACTAAGCCAAAGAGTTATTGGAGGTGGTTAGTAGGGCACAGTGGCATGTACCTATGATCCTACCTACTTGGGAGGTTGAGGCAGGAGGATAGCAAATTCAAGTCCAGCTTGGGCAACTTAGCCCTGTGTCAAAAAACAAAACAAAAAAAAATGCTGGACAAGCTGGGCGCGGTGGTGCACGCCTGTAATCCCAGCACTTGGGAGGCTGAGGCAGGAGGATCACGAGTTCAAAGCCAGCCTCAGCCGTGGCGAGGCACTTAGCAACTCAGTGAGACCCTGTCTCTACTAAAATACAAAAAAAAAAAAAAAAGGGCTGGGGATGTGGCCCAGTGGTCGAGTGCCCCTGAGTTCAATCCCCGGTACCAAAAAAAAAAAAAAAAAAAAAAATGCTGGACATGGTGGTGCATGTCTATCATCCAGCTACTTAAGAGGATAAGGCAGGGCTGGGGTTGTGGCTCAGTGGTACAGCGCTTGCCTAGCACGTGCGAGGCGCTGGGTTTGATCCTCGGCAACACATAAAAGTAAATAAAATAAAATACAGGTATTGTGTCCAACTACAACTAAAAAATAAATATAAAAAAAAAAGAGAGAGAGAGAATAAGATAGGAGGACTGAAAGTTCAGGACCAGTCTTGGCAACTTAGTAAGACCCTCAGCAACCTAATGAGACTTTGTCTCAAAAAATAAAAAGGGCTGAGGATGTAGCTCAGTGGTAAAGCTAATAAATAGTGTTAAAAAGGGGCTCAATGGTAGATCCCCAATACTGTGGAAAAAAACAACACAGAACTTATGTGGTGTCCCCATTGGCCCCAGGATGAGGGCTCTGCCTCTCACCCCATGTTACACCCCATTACATGCCTCCCATGCTACTTTGGGCTCACCTTGGCCCGGCGCAGGTCTTTCTCACCCCCAACCTGGGCCTCAATCAGATGGTCACAGTGGATGGTGGATGGCACGGCCACCTTGGGCAGCCCACTGCTGATGAACTGCAGCATGGCCATCTGGGCTGTGGCATCCTGCATAGCCACACGGTCAGGCCGTAACCGCAGGTATGTCTTGCCTCGCTCAATCTCCTGGTTGGCCGGGTCGTCTAGGTGTCCATACACAATCTTCTCTGAGAGGGTCAAGGGCCGGTTCAGCCTGGGGAGAAGGGAAAGGGTGGTAGGTATCAGCTATACAACCCCTTGCCCATCCACAGCCTCTCCTTTTCAGTGCAAGTGGCAACCTAACAGTGGGCAGGCAGAGGGGAGCCTATGCCCAGGACCTTGAAGTTCCACTCAATGGGGACAAATTGGTCTTGATCCCTATGGCACAGCACAGGCCACTCATTGCATGCCCCAAAAGTACTTGATGAATAAGTGAGTGACAACATCATAAGAACAACAGGGCTGATTATTTTCAGTGGACATTTGTTATTCTTCCATTTTTTAAAAAATATTTATTTATTTGCTTTAGTTGTACACAATGCAATGCATTTATGTATACGTGGTGCTAAGGATAGAACCCGGGTCGCGAACGTGCTAGGCGAACGCTCTACCGCAGAGCCACAACCCCAGCCCCTATTCTTCCATTTTTAAAAAAATATTTATTTATTTGCTTTAGTTGTACACAATGGTTTTTTTTTTTTTTTTTTAATATTTATTCACTTGCCTTTAGTTGTACACAATGCGTTTATCTGTATGTGGTGCTGAGGATCGAACCCGGGCCGTGCACGCGCTAGACGAGTGCTCTACCGCTGAGCCACAATCCCAGCCCCGTGTTTTTTTTTAATGTAGTGCTGAGGATCGAACCTGGGCCGCGCACATGCTAGGCGAGTGCTCTACTGCTGAGCCACAACCCCAGCCCTGTTATTCTATCATATTAATCACTATTACATAATAAGTATTTATCAAGTACATATCATCATTTAATTCTGATGATATTCTTGTTATTTAAAAAAAACAACCACAAAGAAACAGACTCAGGAGAGAGATGTTAAGAGCTCAAGTTCAGGGCTGGGATTGTGGCTCAGTGGTAGAGCTCGCCTAGCAAGTGCACAGCCCGGGTTCGATCCTCAGCACCACATAAGAATAAAGGTGGGGCTGGGATTGTGGCTCAGCGGTAGAGCACTCACCTAGCACGTGGGTGACCCTGGTTCGATCCTCAGCACCACGTACGAATAAAGGCATTGTGTACAACTAAAGCAAATAAATAAAAATATTAAAAAGAAAAAAAAGAATAAAGGCATTGTGTACAACTAAAACAAACAAATAAATATTAAAAGGAAAAAAAAAAGCTCAAGTTCACAGCCTCAGTCTCACATTGGGTCCCCTATTTTTCTCTCTGCCCTCTCCCGTGCCCTCAGCCCCAATAAGACATAGGAACATGCCAAAGTCCCCTTCCCTGAATCTGCCACGACCACCACCTACAAAGCTGCCGTTCATACGCTGGATGCCTGGCTCCCTAATATGCTTCCCCCGTTAGTTGAGCTCACTCTCGCTCCACTGAGAAGCGTGGCTTGTGGATCTCAGCTCTCAAGCACAGAAACCCAGTCACTACTCCAGCCTCTCGTTGGTCCTTTCTTCTTAACTCCCATTTCCCTGGCTGTTCCACCTTCCCTTCCTCATTAGAACCAAAATGGCAGTCCAAACCCAGCCCTTATGGGGGTGCAGCATCTACGAGGACCCTCCTTATCGCCAGCCTCCCACCCCACTAGACCCAGGTCTGCTCAGGTCAATGCTCCACCGCCCACCCTCAAGCTCCCTGAGAATGCCCTGCTGCTGCCACACAACAGGGCAGCTGCTCCAGCAGATTCACACTCTGCCTCCCACCATTCTGGAAGCTTAGGCCAAACTTGAGCCTTCCTAGGAAGCAGCTGAGTTCTACTCTTAGCCACAGGCCACACTACTGTTTGAAGCCAAGGGAAAAACTGTCCAACTGAGAGTCAGAAACTTTGGGTTTAGATGTGACTGTGTTACTAAATCTTCTGTGGAAGTGAATAAATTACTATCCTCCTCAAGCAGCCCATCCAGCCTGCCTCCAAAGTGCAGGGCTTGACTGGAAGGAGAGAACAGCACTTAATATAGCACTTCATTTGTTTTATTTAAGAATAGTTGAGGGCTGGGGTTGTGGCTCAGCGGCAGAGCGCTCGCCTTGCACGTGCGCGGCCCGGGTTTGATCCTCAGCACCACGTAAACATAAATGCACTGCATTGTGTACAACTAAAGTAAATAAATATTAAAAAAAAAAGAATAGTTGACATACAATGAACAGTATACATTCATAGTATACAACTTGAAGCTGGGTGTGATGGCACACACCTGTAATCCCAGCTACTTGGAGGCTAAGACAGGAGGATCCCAAGTTCAAGGCTAGTTCTAGGGCAATTTAGCAAGACCCCGTCTTAAAATAAAAAGGGCTGGGGATTTAGCTCAAAGGTAGAGCATTTGCCTATCATGTACACAGCTCTGAATTCAATCCCTAGAATAGTTTAAAAAAAAAAAAAAAAAAAGCGGGAGGGCACTGTAGTTCAATGGCAGAGTGCTTGACTAGCACGTGGGAAGCACTGGGTTTGATCCTTAGCACAACATAAAATAAATAAATAAAATAAAGACATTCTATCTATCTACAACTACAAAAAAAAAAAAAAAAGTAAATGATTTGGGGCTGGGGTCATGGCTCAGTGATATAGCACTTGACTAGCGTGTTCAAGGTCCTGGCTTTAATCCCCAGCCCTACAAAAAGATTAATACAATATTTATAGTTTTTAAAAGTATACAATTAGATTAAGTTTTGACAATTTACACCTGTGAAACAATCACTACAATCAAGTCACTGAACATCTGCACCTCCCTACCTCAAGGCTTTCTCTTGACCTATGATAATAATCCCTTCCAACCCATTCCCAGTCCACCACTGATCTGCTTTCTGTCACTACAGATTAATGTTATCAGAGCACTTACTTTTGGCTCTGCATTTCCTAATCTTGTTTTTTTCTTTTTTTGATACTAGGGATTAACCCAGGGGTGCTTGATCACTGAACTACACTCCCAGACTTTTCATTTTTTATTTTGAGACAGAGACTCATTAAATTGCTGAGGGTTTTACTAAACTGCTGAGCCTGGCCTCAAACTTGTGATCTTCCTGTCTCAGCCTCACCATGCAATGGGATTACAGGCAAATGCTCCTGCACAGGTCTCCAGACATTTTCCTGTGCATAACTCATTTTATCCTCATGACGCAGATGAGGTCTAGCGTTTGGTATTGTTTTTGTAGCACTGGGGATTAAACCCAGAGCCTCATGCAAGCACTCTACACTGAGCTGCATCTCTGACCCACAACATAGATGGGGAAACTGAGGGACAGAGAGGTGAAGTGACTTGCTGTGGAGTCATAAAAACTATGAGTGCAAAGTTAGATCAAAAGAAGCCAGCAAAATGGAGCTATTATCTGTGCTCTTCACGTTAACTTCTACTGAGACTCAATGTTTGGATACAGAGCAGCCCCTCACACAGTGTTCAGTCATCAATACCAGCACTGCCAATATGACTTGCTGGGAACAGAGACTCTTCCTTCTGACAGCCTGGTTCCCAGCTCCACACTCCCACAGTCACCTAAGTCCTTGAAATTAAGAGTTCCCCAAGGTGCTGGTTCTGCAGCAACCACAGATCAACCAAAGATGCTAAGAATCTGGGTTCTGCCATCAGGAACCTTGCATAAAAATAGCATGAGCCTATTGCACAGTGGCCTATCTGCAAGCATCTCCAAGTCTGGGTGCAGCAATGCTGCACTGCACAGACCCCTCTTCTGGGCCCAGGGAGAGGAAAAATAGCACATGGGTTTAAGAATCCAATACCATGAAAGCAAATGCCTGATGTGGTATGAAAAAGTCTGACAACAGGGCTTAGTGGTGCATAATAATCTCAGCGACTCAGAGGCTGAGGCAGGAGGCTCTCAAGTTCCTTGTGCAGCTGTCTTGGCAATTCAACAAGACCCTCAACAATTTAATAAGATCCTATCTCAAGCCGGGCGCGGTGGCGCACGCCTGTAATCCCAGCACTTTGGGAGGCTGAGGCAGGAGGATCGCGAGTTCAAAGCCAGCCTCAGCAATGGTGAGGCACTTAGCAACTCAGTGAGACCCTGTCTCTAAATAAAATACAAAAAAAAGGGCTGGGGATGTGATCCAGTGGTCGAGTGCCCCTGAGTTCAATCCCCGGTAACCACAAAAAAAAAAAAAAAAAAAAAAGATCCTATCTCAAAATAAAATAATGAAAAAGACTGGGGATATAACTCAGTGGTCAAGCACCCTGGGTTTGATCCCCAGTATCAAAAAAAAAAAAAGTGGGGGGAGGTAATCCCAGCACTTGGGAGGCTGAGGCAGGAGGATCGAGTTCAAGACAGCCTCAGCAATGGCAAGGCACTTAGCAACTCAGTGAGAAATTGTTTCTAAATAAAACACAGAAAAGGGCTGGGGATGTGGCCCAGTTGTCAAGTGCCCCTGAGTTCAATCCCTGGTATCAAAAAAAAAAAAAAAAAAAAAAAAGAAGCTTGACAATGATAAAGTCTAAAGACAGCTCATTGTCACAGTTCCAAGGTGAACAAAATGGTTCTTCTATGTCCCTCTATCCCTCTGCTGTTCTTGGTGACAGACCTAGTTCCCAAGAAAAGAATCAGATCTCTACCATCACAGACACAGGGTGGAAAGAAGTTCCACAGTGAGGCCCCTGGCTGTCTAAAAAATTCTTTAGGATTGAATTCTTTTTAGAATAACCTCATCTCTGCCTTTCTCTATATCACCATTTCTGAAGCCTGGCACTACTGACACTTTGAGCCAGGTGACACTGTTGTAGGGCTGTCCTATGCATTGTAGGATGTTTATTGGTATTGCTGACCCCTATCCACTAGGTATCAGTAAACCTCCACCTTGCCCCAAGTTATGACAAATAAAAATGTCTCTAGACATTGCCGAATGTCCCTCCCACAGCTCCACGGCAATGGTGAAAACAGAACAACCCTTATCAGTATTCGTCTGAATTATGCTGAAAGTTAGTGGATTTTTCTGGTGAATGTTAAGGTTGGGGGAAAAAAAAAAGCAAAGGAAAAAAATGTTTTTGGTTAATTTTACTGATGAAATTTAAACCTCAAGGTAGGTGTGATGGCACACACCTGTAGTCCCAGCTAATTGAGAAACTGAGGCAGGAGGATCACAAGTTTGAGGCCAGCCTGAGCAGCTTACCAAGATTCTGTCTCAAGATAAAAAAATGAACAAAAGGGGGGGTTGGGAATGTGGCTTGGTGGTAGAGTGCTTGCCTGGCATGCATGAGGCCCTGGGTTGGATTCCCAGCACCGCAAAAAAAAAAAGAATAAAAGGACTGGGAATGTAGCTCAGTGGTAGAGAGTCACTTGGTTCAAATCTCCAGTACAGCAATAAATCAATCAATAAACAAAAAACTTGTTAAAAGTTAAAGGATATATATATCCTTTAAAGTACTAGAAGTTATATATATACACAGGGCCTGGGGTTGTGGCTCAGTAGTAGAGCTCTTGCCTAGCATGTGTGAGGCACTGGGTTTGATTCTCAGCATAACATATAAAAAATAAAGGTCCATCAACAACTAAAAATATGTATACATTTTTAAAAAGGGTATATATACACACACATATGTGCAGATACACACACACACACACAATTTTTTTTTCCTTAAAGGGTATTCTGTTGTTGCTAATTGTTTAAGACAAAAACTAAACACTGAATAATACTCTGTGGTTAAGTTATCTCAAAGCACATTTTTGTGCTAGCTCTCCTTCCGTGCATGGAGAAGAGCAAGGTGGAAGTGTTTTGCAGATAAAAGGAAAATACATCACTTTCCTACTGAGCTGTGGCCTGAGAGCTCCACAAATAAATAAAATATTGTTTCCTGGAGAAAAGTATCGGTTCAAGGTCCTATGTTGATGGGAACAGTGGTTCTTGGTCCTGACTACATTTTAAAATTGGCTGGGAAAATGGCCGGCACTTCTCATATTTTTTTTTTAATATTTACTTATTTGCTTTAGTTGTACACAGTGCAATGCATTTATGTTTATGTGGTGCTGAGGATCGAACCCGGGCCGTGCACGTACTAGGTTGAAGGAGCCCCAATTAGGGAGATGGCTATTGCGGTCAGCTGGAAGCCATAAGTTCCACCTGATAATAAGTATGTATGTGACGCACCTGTAAATGCACGTGAGGCACCTGCAAAGCTAAAGGTATATAACCGGGTGAAAGCGGTCGGAGTCAGGAGAAGAATGAATTCATTCAGTCAGTCATGCAGTCGCTCGGTCGGAAGAAGAGTTCGGGTCGGAGAAGAAGAAAAGAATCAGAGCGGCCAGAACGTAGGCAGAGCGGTTACAGAAGAGAAACCAGATAGAAGAAGTAATTCCTGGTCAGAGTCAGGCAGAGGCTCCCGAGGAAGAAAGAAGAAAGAAGAAAGAAGCTCTAAAAGCTAAGCTCTCTCTCTCTCTCTAAAGAAGAAATCTCTCTCTTTCAAGCTCTCTCTCTTTCTCTCTAAGCTCTAAGAAGATGAAGAAGAAAAAGCTCTATCTTTCTCTCTAAGCTCTAAGAAGAAGAAGAAAAATCTTTCTTTCTCTTTCTAAGCTCTCTCTAAGAAAGTAGAAGTAAAAGTAGTAAAAGCTTTACTCTGCCTCCGAGAGTTTTCCTCCCAGGTTTCGGTACCAGGCAGCTTACACTAGGTGAGTGCTCTACCACTGAGCCACAACCCCAGCCCCACTTCTCATATTTTAACATCACAAAGTTCCCCAGGGATCTTGTTAATGGCAGGTTCTGGCTCAGTTGGTCTAGGGTGGGGACTGAGACTGTGTGTTTAGCCTTGGGTGAGTTGCAGCTCCATCTGAGCCTTCTCAGCTGTACAATAAGTACACTCAGGTCTGTCCTCTCCCAGGGTCACCAGGATCAATATTGCAGAGGCTACCAGACAAGCACGAGCACAGCCCTGTCTGTAGTTGGTCAATCTCCAAAGGCAGTGTGCTATGTACTGCTAGCTTCCACCCCTTCTCCTGGGGCCCCTTATTCACCCTTCTGGAGGCAGCATGGAGCCCAGGACCTGGCACACAGGACAGCAGGTCCTCTCACCAAATGAAGAACAGAGGCCCAGGAAAAGACAGGCATAGGATCCCATCTGAGTTTTCTTCTGGGTCTCAAGCTGGAACTCTCCTCCAGGTGTCGGCACCAAAGAGGAAATACAGGTGAACCTCCAGCCTGATGGCTCCCAGAGGCGTGGCCCAGGCTCAGCAGCCTGCCCTCAACAACTGGGAGACTTGGGCCATATCACCAAAGCAGACCTGGGTCTTTCCCTAAGAGCCCAGATTGCCGGGCTTCTGGATAACACAGGTTCCTCTTTGGCACAGAGGGCAGACGTTCCACCACCGTTTTGGAATACCTCTCCTCTGTAGGGACCTTCACACCCCAAATACTTGATCTTGCCACTAACCATCCTTCACCAATCTTCTTAACTTGCCTAAATGGCCAGACAGCACAACAGCCCCCTTCAGCTGTCACCGCGAGCTCCCACCTGCAGACTTACCGTTTGCGAACGATGTTAATGTTCTTCTCTAGCAGGTCATAACGAATGTACTCGTTGGGCTCGAAGTGGCTCATGGCCACCTTGGCCCGTTGGCACAGGACTGAGGCCACATGGTATTGCCGCACACCCAGGGCTTTCTGCAAAAGAAAAATGACAGCAGTCATCAAGGGAGTTCTCAAGAGAATCCATCTGTGAGGGACAGCTTCATGAAAAGCTGGAGAATTAAAGTGTCAAGAGCTGTTTTATAGCCAGGCAAGATGGTGCTTGCCTATAAACCCAATGACATGGGAGGCTGAGGCAGGAGGATAATAAGTTCAAGGAAAACCTCAGTAACTTAGCAAGACCCTCAGCAACTTAGTAAGACCCTGTTTCAAAATAAAAAGAACTGGAGATGTAGCTCAGTGGCAAAGTACCCCTGGGTTCAACCCCAGCACCAAAAAAAAAAAAAAAAAAATTTTTTTTCCATGACCATAGCTTTGGCTTCTTCACCTGAAGCAGAGTGATCAAGCAGTCTCCTCTGCAGAGAGAGAAAGCACAAGGATCTGTAGCAGAATGGCTGGGATCAAAGTCAATTTCTACCATGTAAATTGGATCATATGAAGAAAATCTTCCATGGTCTGAGTGCTAGAAAACAGGATACAACCAGCTCTAGTGACCATGCAGGGAGGTTAGAGGAGACCATGTGTGGAGCTATCACTCAGATGTGAAGCACTGTCCAAAGCACAGCAGCCATTCTACCCACACCTTGAGGTCCTTGAGGTCCTTGAGGTAGGGATCAAGCTTGGCCTAATAATTCATCTCAATCCTGACTACCACCTAGCAACACCACATATATTTGTTGACTTGATGAAAGAATGAATGAAGAAAGCCCTGTGTGTGAGCTTTGGACATTTTCTCATCCCTTCAAAAGCTGGTACCTAATGCCCTCCCCCTGAATGTCAGTAGACTTCCTCATTGACTTTTTATTTGCAGTGCTGGGGATTGATCCCAGGGGTGCTCTACCACTGAGCTACATCCCAGCCCTTTTTATTTTTTAGCCTTTTTTTTTTTTTTTTTGGTGATAGGGCCTCATCAAGTTGCCCAGATTGGCCTGGAATCTGCAATCCTCCTGCCCAGGCTGGAATTGCTGGGTTAAAGTATGTGCCACAGCTGGGGTTGTGGCTCAGCGGTAGAGCGCTCATCTAGCATGTGCGTGGCCCGGGTTCAATCCCCAGCACCACGTAAAAATAAAACACATTGTGTACAACTAAAGCAAATAAATAAATATTTTTTTTTAAAAAAAAGTATGTGCCACGCCCAGCTGCCCGACTGACTTCTAAGGAATACAATGTGACAGCCATGGTATGTGGCTTTGTGACTAGGTCACAAGAAGAATAACTCTGCTTATTTGCCATGCAGTAGGTAAATGATTATTAGGATGAGGTATGCACTAGTTGATTTTAAACTGTGGGCAACAACCTTGTGACCAGGGAAGAATAAATGAATCCAAAGGAATGACGATGGGAAAAGAGAATGACCCAGTGTTGGGTTATGCCCTGGGGAAGGAAAGAGGCAAAGCGGAAGCTGCTGCCCCAGGCTTTCTTCTTTATGCCACAGACACTTAAATCCAAACCTGACAACCTCAGCATCAGAACCCAGCACAGGTCTATAGCTGCCACCCCTGTGTAGGTCATGCTGTGGTGAGAATAGGCCACACTATGAAACTGTATCCCAACCATTCATCACCCAGCCTCACTTGATAGCTGCAGGAGTGACCTCCCCAGGGGAGAGCTTGGATCCACCTGTAGAGCCCACTATCTGCCTCATGGGGTAGATGTGAAGGGCACATCAATGACACATCGAGGACCTTCAACACTGCCCAAGCACAGGGAGGGGCAATGCACATCAGCAGCAGCTATCACCAACCCCTGGAGAAGCCTACTGCAAGGGGAGGGCACTGGCCCAGACCTGAGCTGCTACTCACTGCCTGAGTGATCTTGGACAATTTAACCTCAGCACTCACTTCCTGGCAACCAGAAGGATCAAGAGAGATTACATGAAGCTCTGGGTACAGTTTCTTATTACCCCCGTGCACTGATGAGCACACACACAGCTCCCTCCGGGTTCTGCATGCAAACAAGACACTACAAGCTGTTCCGCAACTTGCTCTTCACATTTAATAATTTAACTCAGCTTTCCAATGTCTGTATGTAGACCTATCAATTTTTGCAAATTAACTGCCCCATTAGTTTCCTTAGAAACAAAAAACAAGTGCAATAATACCTAGTGTCTAGCCTGGCAAGTAAAACCATAAACTGTAATCCTAGTTACAGTACTAAGAAAAGGTAAAGTCTCAATTCCCAACAGCAAAGGACCAGTATGGACTACATAGCAATACCAAAAAATAGGCTTAAGAAATAATGCTGGTTGGCAGTAATGGAAGCTTCTCAGAGACTAGATGTAGAACCACGTAAGCCAGCAATAGGACTCCTCAGTATTTATCCTGAAGAATTAAACATGCACACCCATGTTTACAGCAGCACAATTCACAACAGCCAAACTATGGAACCAGCCTAGGTGTCCATCAATGGATGAATGGATAAATAAAATGCAGAATTTTATTCAGCCATAAAGAAAAATGAAATTATGAAGCCGGGCGTGGTGGTGCATGCCTATAATCCCAGCACTTTGGGAGGCTGAGGCAGGAGGATTGCAAGTTCAAAGCCAGCCTCAGCAATGGCGAGGCACTTAGCAACTCAGTGAGACCCTGTCTCTAAATAAAATACAAAAAGGTCTGGGGAGTGCTGGGGTTGTGGCTCAGCAGCAGAGCGCTCGCCTCGCACGTGCGAGGCCCGGGTTCGATCCTCAGTACCACGTAAACATAAAATACATTGCACTGTGTACAACTAAAGTAAATAAATAAATATTAAAAAAAAAAAAAAAAAAAAAAAAGGTCTGGGGATGTGACCCAGTGGTCAAGTGTCCATGAGTTCAATCCCCAGTACCACATAAAAAAAAAAAAAAAGCCGGGCGCGGTGGCGCACGCCTGTAATCCCAGCACTTTGGGAGGCTGAGGCAGGAGAATCGCGAGTTCAAAGCCAGCCTCAGCAACAGCGAGGCACTTAGGAACTCAGTGAGACCCTGTCTCCAAATAAAATACAAAAAAGGGCTAGGGATGTGGCCCAGTGGTCAAGTGCCCCTGAGTTCAATCCCCGGTACCACCAAAAAAAAAAAAAAAAAAAAAAACAAAGAAAGAAAAGAAAAAAGAAATTACGTCATTTGAAGGAAAATGAATGAAACTAGAGACCATCGTGTAAAGCAAAATAAATCAAACTCAGAAGGTCAAGAGTCGTATGTTTTCTCTCATATGCAGAGCCAGAGAGGAAAAAGGAAAAGAAAGGTGGGGATGGATTTCTTAAAAATCAAAGGGAGATCAAACAGGAAAGGGACCAAGGAGGGATGGTGGTAGGGAGGGGAAAGTGTCAAGGAGTAACATTGGCCAAATCATATTGTTATATTGTGTGCATGTAAGATTATGTAACAACAAATTCATACAAATATGTAACAGATTTCATCATTATATACAACTATAATGCACTGATAGATAGATAGATAGATAGATAGATAGATAGATAGAAGATAAAAGAAATAATGCTGAATGAACTGGGCATGGTGCCTGTAATCCCAGCAACTGGGGAGGCTGAGAGGAAGATTACAAATTTAAGGCCATTCTAGCAACTTAAGGAGACCCTCAGCAAGTTAGTGTAAGCCTGTCTCAAAATAAAAAGAGCTAGGATTGTAGCTCAGTGGTAAAACGCTTGCCTAGCATGCATGGAATTCTGGGTTCAATCCCCAACACCATAAAAACATATGCTGACACAGAAACAACTTATGGGAAACGATAGAACATGTATTGAGTGCCTATAATGTATGAGATAACACTGTGCTAAGCACCTGGCACATACTACATTATCTAATCTTCACAGTCACCCAGTGTAGTTGTTCCTGTGAAGATTCCATTTTCCTAGGGAAGAAACTGAGGCTTGCATGGAGGATGAGTGACCAGGGCTACACCAGAGCAAGTGGGACAGAATTCATCTTAACTATCTGTTGACTCAAGCACATTACTTAACTCCCTAACCTCTCCCCCAAATGGAGTTAAACTTCATAGTGTTAATGACAAAGGGAATCATCTACATGCTTAATCCTCAACCACGATGTTGCTATGCTTTCCGACCCTGTTAAAACATGGATAGTTTTCCAACTATCTCTCTATGTGGCATATTTTCAAATTCTGCAATAGCATGATCCCACTCCATGCTGCAGGCTCTCTGCTGCTCTGATCAGCCTTCTTAGAATAGCTCACCTTGCAGCTACACTCCCATTGACCTCCACCCGCCCCCCCCCCATAACTCCACTGCCATCTTCATCAACGCTCCTGAGCCGTGCTGTACTTGTGGACTTGGTTTTCTGAACCTGGATGCAGAATCTGACCCTAATCCTAATTTAATATCCTCATTCGTCCCCATAGTCTACATTAGTCCTGGCAGTCACCCCATATCCTCTCAGAGTGTCAGGTACACACACAGTAAGCATGATGCCCAGCTCATCTGTCCAGGTCTTATCACAAATGTGACCTATTCTGGGTTGGGCTTCCCAGGGCAGACGTTTGGTCAGGCTCATGCTGATCCAATACCAACACTTCTTGGGTCCAGGTGTTCAAAGCACTGCAATAGCCACTTAACTGAGCCATTCATTGTTTTGTCCTTGCTTCTCTCTTTTGTTAGGGACAGCCTGACTGATCTTGTCAAATGTCCTCAGAATCAATACTCATTCAGGCTAACCTACTAATCCCAGCCCCCCCCCCCCCCGCCAAAAAATTAAAAGATGTTAACTAAGCTGTGAAAATTTAGGCAATTAATTCTTGCGGGGTCCTAGTTTTTCACACCTGTACAAGGTGAAATCTCAGCCTTGCTCCATGCTTCAGAACAACCCTGGAAGAGGTTTTAAGTGCACGAATGTCACGTGTAAGCTGGAAAGAGCTCACACATATTAATATGCTTACCCCATAGAGTGGCTTAAAAGACAAGCACACCATGTATCACTCATTCATGGACTGTTGCCGCCTGAAGCGATGGCCGCTTGGAGCAACGAAGCCGCGGGAAGAAGTTCAGAGGCGAACTGGAAACAAACAGCTTTTTATTCTGATAACTTTTTTCTCTCTGGCTCTAACAACGACTAACACGCGCCACACACACCACCAAAATGGTGCTGGCCCGATTAGCAATCTCGGCTGAAGTCACTTGAGATCCCGGGCCAAGTCCCGCGAGACTACGAAAGGCGACAATGCCCAAATCTCCATGTCCCATAGTCAACCACAATTTAAGCCATCTCCCCAAACAGGGCTCCTACAATGGACCACATCTCTCTCGTATACATGAAAAAGACTGGGTGCTGGGCCTGGGGTTATGGCTCAGCGGTAGAGCGCTTGCCTTGCATGTGCGCGGTCCGGATTCGATCCTCAGAACCACATAAAAATAAAAGGCATTGTGTACAACTAAGACAAATAAATAAAGATTAAAAAAAAAAAAAGACTGGGTGCTGCACCTCCACTCTTAGAATAAAGACAAACACAATTACTTATTAAGCATCTGCTCTGTGCCAAGCACTTTCTGTGCCCATTCTGAATTCCCATTCCAAAAGCGTAAGGTAACTGCTATTCTCATCTTTTACGTAAGTAGAAACTGAAGATCACCAAGTCAGAAGCCATACACCTAGTATGCGGTGAACTGAAAGCAAGCTCATGCCTGTCTCTTTCTAGATGGGCCACATCTCCTGGATTCTGCCACCTCTAGATTCAAAGCCACTCCCTCTTCCCTCCCATTGTTCTCTTTTTCCCAGGACAGTGTGATGCTTCAGACTGAGCACTCACAGTCCAACTGCCCAACCCAGCTCCACCACTTACCTGCTGTGGCCCTGGGCAGGTTGTTTGATCTCCCAAACCTTAGTTTCACTAAAGTGAATACACATAAACTTCAGTGTTCCTTTTCTCTGGATACTTCCTGAAGCAGGAGACTTGTTTTTCTGATTACAAACACAGCTTAAGACCTAACTTACCTGGGCTTTTGGCATCTTTTTTATTTTATTTATTTACTCTTTTTTGGGGGGGAGGGTTGGTTATAGATCGACAGCATGCTTTTATTTATTTTTTATGTGGTGCTGAGGATCGAACCCAGTGCCTCACACATACTAGGCAAGCGCTTTGCCACTGAGCTACAGCCCCAGCCCGGCCTTTGGCATCTTTGACATTCCAGAACACCCCCACAACACACACACTTTTTGGGTTTTTTTGGTACTGGGGAGTCAACCTACCCCACAGGTATTTTACCACCAAGGTACATCCCAGTGGTTTGGTTTTGTCTGATAGGTACTAGGGGTTAAATCCAGAGGTAATCTCCCACTGTGCTACGTCCCCAGCCCTACTATTTTTTATTTCAGACAGGGTCTTGCTAAATTGATGAGGCTGGCCTCAAACTTGCAATCTTCTTGGCTCAGCCTCCCCAGTTGCTAGGATTATAGGCATGTGCAACTGAGCCCAGCTCCTGACCTCCTTTTATAATGTATTCCTGCTGCTCCACAGTTATCTACCCTCCTTCTAATGTTGGATAAATCATTCTAAAAACTTTCAGTATCCTACTTTTATAGGTAAGGAAGTGGAAGGCTGCTTTGTAAAACCTCCCATCCCTCTGAAACCCCTTCTGCTTATGAGGTCCTTGTAGTGAGATCTCATTTATTTGATCTCTCCATAATTCAGAAACTGCCTTTCTCAGGGCACCAAACACGATGAACTTCCTTGGCCAGTACAAATTCTAAAGGGACCTGCCACAGGGCCTTTGCAAACGCTTCCTAATTCTTCTGCTTGGAATGTTCTCTGCCCACTCCCATTCCCAGTCTGCCCTTTGTTCAGGTAACTTCAGTTGATCCTTCAAACATCAAACACACTTCACATTCTCAGGGAAACCTTCCCTGACCCCCAGCCCCATCAGAGGCTCCTATCATATATGCCCATTTATCTCTTCCTGACATTCATTCGTGAGATTATGCCTGTCTCCACTAGTTTGTAAGGTCCACTCAGGGGAGGGATCATGTTTATTCACAATTCCCCAAGCCCAAACACAAAGTTTGATACACAGGTGGTGCCACATTAACCAAGGAATGCTGCTTTGACTTGCCACCCAGCCCTTCCTTACTGTGCAGGGTTAAACACAGAGCAGGTCCAGCCAACCTCAAGTGGGCGAACAGCCAACAAGACAAATCAGTAATTTACCAGGGTTGGGTGCTCTTGGTTAGAGTGTACAGATTCAACATTTGTGAAAGACAATTAGGCAATACCTATTAAAGTGTAAAATATTTGTGTCTTTTGATTATCTTTCCCTCTTCCGAGAAGTTTCTTATTAAAATATTCAAATAAATGAGCCAAGAGACAGGTAAAGACATTATCTACGGCATTAAAAAAAAGTTTTTTTTTAGTTGTAGATGGACACAATACCTTTATTTTGTTTATTTGGTTTTTATGTGGTGCTGGGGATCAAAACTAGTGCCTCACACGTGCCAGGCAAGTGCTCTACCACTGAGCTACAACTCCAGCCCCCTACAGTATTGTTTTTTGTGGGGGTAGGGGGCATACCAAGGACTGAACTCAGGGGTACTTGACCACTGAGCCACATCCCCAGCCCTATTTTGTATTTTATTTAGAGACAGGGTCTGAGTTGCTTAGTTCCTTGCTTTTGCTGAGGCTGCTTTGAACTCATGATCCTCCTGCCTCAGCCTCCCGAGCTGCTGTATGTGTGCGCCATTGCGCCCAGCTATAGCATTGTTTTTTTTAAAATATTTATTTATTTTGCTTTAGTTGTACACAATGTGTTTATTTTTATGTGGTGCTGAGGATCGAACCCGGGCCGCGCGCTTGCTAGGCAGAGCGCTCTACCACTGAGCCACAATCCCAGCCCCTATAGCATTGGTTTTTTGTTTTGTTTTTTTGTGGTACCGGGGATTGAACTCAGGGGCACTCGTCCACTGGGCCGCATCCCCAGCCCTTTTTTGTATTTTATTTAGAGACAGGGTCTCACTGAGTTGCTAAGCCCTATAGCATTGTTTTTAAGAGAACAATTCAACTGTCCAAAAATAGGACACTGATTAAATAAATTCTGGCTCATCTACCATGGAATGTCAATATACAGCTGTTTGTGTTTTGCTTTCTTGCAGTGCTAGGGATCGAACCCAAGGTCTCAGACATTAGGCAAGTTTTCTACCACTGAGCAACATCCCCAGCCAACAGTTATTTAAAAAGAAGATAATTGGCTGGGGGTGTAGTGAGGCCTGAGCTCCATGCCTGGAACCACAGAAGAAAAAAAGATAGTGGTGATGGCTATACAACATTGTAAATGTAATTAACGTCACTGAATGGAATACTTAAAATGGTTGAAATATCACCGGGCACAGTGGGGAAGGGGAGGCAGGAGGATCGCAAGTTTGAGGCCAGCCTCAGAAATTTAGAAAGGCCCCCCACATCTCCCCTAAGCAACTCTGCAATACCCTGCTTCAAATAATTTTTTTTTTTTAAAGGGCTGGGAATGTAACTCAGTGGTAAAATGCCTCTGACTTCAATCCCTAGTACCAAAATCAAATAAATAAAGGTTAAATTGTCAAATTTTATATTTTGCCATTATTTTAAAAATACAACACAATAAATCAATCTTTACTGGCAAGGAAACTTCCATGACACATCCAATAAAAATAACTAGTAAAACAATATTATAGTTATGAGCCCATTTATATGTAATAATATTAAAGAAACAGAAGTTATGTTTAGGAAAAAAAATACTGAAACGATGTGCCTAAAGTGCCCACAGCAATTATCTCTGGATTAGAATTATTGATACTTTCACTTTCTATACTAGGCATTTCTGTAACTTCTTTCCCCCCAGTACTGGGGATTGAACTCAGCTCCACTACTGAGCTACATCCCCAGCCCCCCGGCCCTTTTTATTTTTTGGAATACAGTCTCCTTAAGTTATCCAGACAAGCCTGGAACTTGTGATCCTCCTGCTTTGGCCTCCTAAAACACTGGGAGTTCAGGCAGGGCCACTGTGCCAGACTTTGAGTAATTTTTAAATTTTGCATGATAGAGTATCTATTGTAATCAGGAAAAAGAATAAAAGAGGCAAATAAGTGCAAAAAGGCATGCTACAGTGCAGAGTAGTAGAATTGTGGCAATTTGACAATAATCCAAAGTGGGTTTTTTAAATTTATTTTTTAGTTGCAGTTGGACACAAAACTTTATTTTATTTATTTATCTTTACGTGGTGCCAAGGATCAAACCCAGGGCCGCCCATGTGTTCGGCAAGCACTCTACTGCTGAGCCACAACCCCAGCCCATAATCCAAAGTGTTTTGATTTATATTTATATTTATATATATATATATTTATATATATATATATAAAATTATATACATATATATAAAATTTTTTTTAAAAGAGAAAGGAAAAATGAATATCACTGAGGTTTGGGGCCTCAGTAACTGAAAGAATGGAGCTGCTCTTAAGTGAAATGGGGATGGCATAGGAGAAGCAATTTTTTTTTTTTTTTTTTTTTTTTTTTTTTTGGTACTGGGGATTGAACTCAGGGGCACTCGACCACTGGGCCACATCCCCAGCCCTTTTTTGTATTTTATTAGAGACAGGGTCTCACTGAGTGGCTAAGTGCCTTGCCATTGCTGAGGCTGGCTTTGAACTCGCGATGCTCCTGCCTCAGCCTCCCAAGTGCTGGGATTATAGGCCTGTGCCACCACGCCCGGCGGGAGAAGCAATTTTTTGAGCAAGGTGAGACCAGGAGTTTGGTTATAGATATTGGCCTAATACCTATGTGCACATGTCAAGCAGGCATTGGGATTCTCACCCTTAGTTCCATCATTCTAGAGCTCTGCTCATTAGATGGTTCATTTGGAATCATAGATTATCAGAACCCAACATGACCCTGTATTACCAAGGGTCTTTTTTTTTCTCCCAGTACTGGGAGACTGGGCCCAGGGATATTTTACCACTGAGCTAATATCCTCAGTCCTTTTTATTTTCAGACTTGGGTCTTGTTAAATTGCTGAGGCAGGCTTAACCTTGTTATCATCCTGCCTCAGCCTTCTAAATTGCTGAGATTATAGATATGCATCACTATATGCCAGCTATTGATTATTTATTTCTTCATCTGACAAAGAAACAAAGGTTACTTACCTAGTTAACATTTAAGAGCAGAATTCAAGCCACCTAATTCTCAAGCCATTGCTTCTTCCTAATACCTCCTTCCCAACTGAAACGAAAACGTGACTGATCATTAAATATCCCATCCCAGACTTTGTACTGTGGTGCTTGAATTGAAGAGGTAAACAAGACAGAGACAGCTGGGCGCAATGGCGCATGCCTGTAATCCCAACAGCTCAGGAGGCTGAGGCAGGAGGACTGCAAGTTCAAAGCCAGCCTCAGCAACTTAGAGAGGGCCTAAGGAACTCGGGGAGACCCTGTGTTTGAGGCTAGCCTCAGCAACTTGATAAATCTACCTCAAAATAAAAAATAAACAAGGCTGGGAATATAGCTCAGTGGTAAAATACGCTTTGGTTCAATCCCAGATACTAAAATACAAAAAACAAAACAGGCATAGTCCCTGCCCTTGAAGAGCTTACTGCATGGAGGAGAAGACAGACATCAAGTGGTCACTCCAGGGCTTATGATAGCAACTATGCAAAAGGAGTGCAATAAAAACAAAGTTAAGTAGCTATGACATCATGAAGCTGGAGAATCTTAAAGTCAGACGGTGGTGCACTACTCAGAAAGCTGAGGCAGGTAGATTCCAAGTTGAAGGACAGCCTGGGCAACATAGGGAGATCCTGTCTCAAAATAAAATAAAAAGGGCTACAGGACTGGGGTTGTGGCTCAGTGGTAGAGCGCTTGCCTCGCATGGTGAGGCACTGGGTTCAATCCTCAACACCACATACAAATAAATAAACAAAATAAAGGTATTGTGTCCATCTACAGCTAAAATAAAGGGGGGGGGGGCTGCAGATGCAGCTGTAGTAGAGCACTTGCCTAAGCATGTGCAAGGCCCTGGCTTTAATCCCTAGAAGTGGGGGGTGGGGGGTGGGGTAGGTGACTGAGAACTAAAACATAAGTAGGAGTTAGCCAGGCTAACAAAATGGGGCTTAAGGGAAGAAGTCCAGGGAACCCTGCAAACAGAGAATAGCATATGCAATGGCCCTGTGGCCTTTACAAGAAAGCAGCTGTACCTGAAAAAAGAGAAAACGAGCATGGCTATAGCAAGTGAACAAAATACAGGGGAAATGGCAGAAAACTAAGGCTAAAGAGATGAAAAGAACCTGGCATCATGAAGGACCTTTTAAGTGTAGAAGAGCTACACCATGGCACCCTAACAATTTTACCACAGCTTATATGAGCCATAGTGGCTGCCTCTCACAGGAGAGGATGGGAGGCTTCTGAGGAGAGCTGGAGGCCCTTTCCCACTCGCCTCCATCTCCCCGGGAAGACTGCTGGAAAACAGCTTCTCCTTGCTCCTGGGCCCTGATTGAGCGCAGAGCTCTCTGGCCTTAGACTAGAGTTAGTGAATGCTTAGCTGTACTCCAGATCTGGCTCTCCAGAGTGCCCTCATTAGTTCCTTTTGTCCTGGTGTCACCCTTTATGGTGTGCAGGAAAAGGATGGGAGCAAACAACTGTGCTTATTCTTCCTTTCACTATGTAAGTTAACAGACTGAACATGGAAGTGGTCATTGTATCTTTACTGATCCCGTCAGTCCCTGGCTTTGTCTTGTAATTTTGTGAGCCCAACAATAAGGCATGTTAAATATTTAACTCAACGGGGTGCGATGGCACACACCCGTTAATCCCAGCACTTGGGAGGCTGAGGCAGGAGGATCACGAGTTCAAAGCCAGCCATCAGCAATGGCAAGGCACTTAGCAACTCAGTGAGACCCTGTCTCTAATAAAATACAAAAAAGGGCTGGGGATGTGGTCCAGGGGTCAAGTGCCGCTGAGTTCTATCCCTGGTACCAAAAACAAACAAACAAACTCACCAGGAGCTGGGGGTGTAGCTCAGTGGTTTAGTGCTTGCCTAGCATGTGTGAGGTACTGGGTTTGATCCTAGCATCACATAAAAATAAATAAAATAAAGGTATTGTGTCCATCTACAACTAAAAAAAATTTTTTAAAGGATTCTTAAAAAGAATATTTTTAAAAAATCATCAGGGGCTGGGGTTGTGGCTCAGCGGCAGAGCGTTCGCCTCGCATGTGCGCGGCCCGGGTTCGATCCTCAGCACCACGTAAACAATAAATGCATTGCACTGTGTACAACTAAAGCAAATAAATAAATATTAAAAAAAAAAAAAAAAAACATCAGCCAGGGGGCTGGGGTTGTGGCTCAGCGGTGGACTCTTTGCGCTCGCCGAGCATGTGTGCGGCCCCGGGTTCAATCCTCAGCACCACGTAAAAATAAACACCTCGTGTACAACTAAAGCAAATAAATTAAAAAAAAAAAAAAATCATCAGCCAGGTGTGGTGATACATACCTCGTCCTTGGGATCAATCTCTAGTACCAAAAAAAATCTTAAAAAGGATCAGGATTTTAGCTTCATGATAAAGCAATCCCCAGTGCCCACAACAAACAAAACAAACGGATCATCATTGTGGCTGCTCTATAGATAATGCATTCTAAAAGAGCAAGAAGTATTACAAGAAGTTGATTGTTGCCTCTCATGTGACCTTTATCCTAGCAGCACATCTGTATTTTAACATTAGAGCAAGCAAAGTAACACAGGTAACACAGATAAAAAGAACGAGACAGCTCCTATATTAACCTAAATTAGTCTGGCCAAGATCAGCATGTAAATGCAAAAACCCACAGAAACCTCTGCAAAGGACACATACACACAAGGAAAGAGTGGGGCACAGGGAATAAGGAACCCTGCCCGTGGCTGGGGTTGTGGCTCAGAGGTAGAGCGCTCGCTCACCTAGCATGCGTAAGGCACTGGGTTAGATCCTCAGCACCACATAAAATAAAATAAAGATATTGTGTCCACCTATAACTAAACAATAAATATTAAAAAAAGAAGGAACCCTGCCCAAATGCTGGGGCAATGCTTTCACAGAGCAGGGAGTGAGTGCTGCACAGGGTGCGGAGGATAAACAGGTATTTGCAAGGTAGTCAAAGACAACAGGCAGTATGTAAAAAGACACAGAGCTTGGGCTGGGTTGTGGCTCAGTGGTAGAGCACTCGCCTAGCATGTGTGCGGCCCGGGTTCGATTCTCAGCACCACGTAAAAATAACACCTCGTGTACAACTAAAAGCAAATAAATAATTAAAAAAAAAAAAAAAAAAAATCATCAGCCAGGTGTGGTGATACATACCTCGTCCTTGGGATCAATCTCTAGTACCAAAAAAATTTTAAAAAGGATCAGATTTTAGCTTCATGATAAAGCAATCCCCAGTGCCCACAACAAACAAAACAAACGGATCATCATTGTGGCTGCTCTATAGATAATGCATTCTAAAAGAGCAAGAAGTATTACAAGAAGTTGATTGTTGCCTCTCATGTGACCTTTATCCTAGCAGCACATCTGTATTTTAACATTAGAGCAAGCAAAGTAACACAGGTAACACAGATAAAAAGAACGAGACAGCTCCTATATTAACCTAAATTAGTCTGGCCAAGATCAGCATGTAAATGCAAAAACCCACAGAAACCTCTGCAAAGGACACATACACACAAGGAAAGAGTGGGGCACAGGGAATAAGGAACCCTGCCCCGTGGCTGGGGTTGTGGCTCAGAGGTAGAGCGCTCGCTCACCTAGCATGCGTAAGGCACTGGGTTAGATCCTCAGCACCACATAAAATAAAATAAAGATATTGTGTCCACCTATAACTAAACAATAAATATTAAAAAAAGAAGGAACCCTGCCCAAATGCTGGGGCAATGCTTTCACAGAGCAGGGAGTGAGTGCTGCACAGGGTGCGGAGGATAAACAGGTATTTGCAAGGTAGTCAAAGACAACAGGCAGTATGTAAAAAGACACAGAGCTTGGGCTGGGATTGTGGCTCAGTGGTAGAGCACTCGCCTAGCACGTGCACGGCCCGGGTTCGATTCTCAGCACCACGTAAAAATAAAGGCATGTGTACAACTAAAAGCAAATAAATAAATTAATTAATAAATTAAAAAAAAAAAAAAAAAGACACAGGGCTAGGGATGTAGCCAAGAGTAGGGCCCTTGCCTAGCATGAGCAAGGCCCTGTGTCCCCACCACCAGCACCACACACACACACATACACACACACACACACACACACACACACACAAAAGACAAAGAATCTTCAAGTTAAGAGTTCAGAAGCTACAAATCATTCAAAACAGTGGGATGTAAAAGACAAAAGTAGGAAATAATGGGAGGTCAGGCCTGAAACCCAGCAGGGCCCAGGAGGGTGCAGTTTGCTATCCTAAATCCTCAACTATAACCTGGGCTTTACAAGAGGCAATGTAGCACACAGAACAGAGCCTCCATCTAGCTTCAAAGCCCACATCTACCATTTACTAGCTATGTGACTTCTAGCAATTTTTGACTAATTTTCTCATTTAGAAAAAGGGAGTAATCTCTGTAGTATTATATGAGGAATGAAATTACATAAATGTTATTCTGAGAGTTACTGTGAATTATGAAATAACAACATGAATGGGCTCCCAAAGAATAGCAATTATTATGTAAAATGCTACAAACAGATACTTTTTTTTTTTTTTTTTTTTTTGGTACCAGGGATTGAACTCAGGGGCACTTGACCACTGGGCCACATCCCCAGCCCTTTTTTGTATTTTATTTAGAGACAGGGTCTCACTGAGTTGCTAAGTGCCTCGCCATTGCTGAGGCTGGCTTTGAACTCGCGATCCTCCTGCCTCAGCCTCCCAAAGTGCTGGGATTACAGGCGTGCGCCACCGCGCCCGGCTAAACAGATACTTTTTAAAAATAACACTTACTAGGGGTTCTTTCCTTCATTATAAAAAGGACATATTCATGAAGAAAATTTAACACATAAAACACCCAGTTTTACAGACTACCTAAAGTCCATCCAGGGATACCTCCCACCACCTCCCCTCAACAAGAGTCTCTGGTGCCAGGTACTCAGAGAACACTTAACACTCAGTGACTCCAAGTGGCACCAATACTAGTGCGTAGTGCATCTGCCCTCCCATAATGCCTGGCTTAGTCCAGCAATGCCTGTTAGGGAGCCATGTGTCAGTGGACACCAGTGGACATAGCAAGCTAAGGAGCAAAAGGTGGCTGAGCTGCCAAAACAGGCTGGGTTCCTGGAGGAGGCCAGGTCTCTTGAGACAACTGCTCCGGTAGATACCGACAAATCACCAAGCATCTGTCAGAGTGCATTGTGAAATGCTCCAATACAAGAGCCAAGTCACAGAAATGGCACATGTTCTAGATCTGGAGGGTCTCCCTAGAATCTCAGTCCTGCTAGCTGTGGGACTGAGTTTCAATTTCCTCTTCTGTGACATGGAAACAAAATAGCAGAGACTTTGTGAGGATTAGAAACAAATGGCTTGTAACTGCAGAGAAAAAAGTCTAGGATGATCAGTGGTTGCCTCTGGGAACTGGGATGGACAGAAGGAAGAGGACATTTATGAATACACTGCATTGTATATGTAAGGAGAAAACATGCGTTATAGAGCTCAGGAGCGGGGTTCCTGGCAGGCACGGCTAAACGTGAGCAGCTGTTAACCGCCCGGTCCTCCTTCGAGAATGCGCTGCTGCTTATGAAGGCACTGCCTGCCTGTGCGCTGGAGAGAGGCTCACAGGCTGTTTTCCCACTATGCCTTCACTTCTCCCTTCCCACCCCAAATCACAGCCCCACAACAGATCCCAAGAGCCAAATCGGCACATCTCGGAATTGAGATGGAACTATCCACTCATTCTGTACCAACCTCAGCATCATCTCTAACGGTGGGGAACTTACTACCCTACGAGGCAGCCCACTTCACCAGGATGACCTCAGGGACTCAAAAGGTGTCAGACCCCTGATTCTTCTAACCATGACTCTCAGCAGCCTAACTGCCCAGTCCTTCCTGGCAGGGAAGCCTCAGGTGGGCTCCACAGGAATGCATGTCAGTCAACACCTTTCTGAGGAGTGGCATCTTCCCACACCACTGCAGGCTTTTCACAATTTCCTCCCATCTCCAGTAGGCAATGCCTGGCACCTCTTCTAAGAATTCCAAGCTAAACAATTCCCTCCCACCAGCAGGCAATCAGCTAGCTTGGTTGCTATGCAACTGGCAGGAACAAAAGTGGTACAGTCCTCTTCAGAGGTTTGGCAAAGGGACAAAGAACCATGTCTCCCCCCAAGTCATACCCTCTAAGTGGGTGCCAAAAATGGTAGGGGGTTCCTTTAAGAAACAGAATGATAGGGCTGGGGTTGTGGCTCAGCGGTAGAGCGCTTGCCTGGCACGTGTGCGGCCCGGGTTCGATCCTCAGCACCACGTACAAATAAACCCATTGTGTACAGCTAAAGCGAATAAATAAATATTAAAAAAAAAAAAAAAAAAAGAAGAAGAAGAAAGAAAGAAAGAAACAGGACGATAGATTCACTCATCTGCCTAATTCTCTTTTGCCGCTGGCTTCAGCAGCAGAGACTCTAGGCACATTGTGAACTGCATACAAATCCTGAGCCCTGCTACAGTACCAAGGGTGGGCAGCAGCTCTGTACCAATACCCTTGAGAAGGGCATCCTCTGTGAGTTCCACAGGCAGCCTGTGAGCTTGGTCAAGGAATAAAGCTGCCTCTATGGGGACCTGAACTCTGCCTCACTGGTATTTGGGGCAGGAGGCAACCACAGCCCCAGAGATATACACCCAGATGGATCCAGGGCCAACTGAACTGTGTCCCTTATACTGAGCCTGCTCTACAGAGATCTGGCTTCTACTCCTTCCCCCAAGGGGAATGCTCTGGGGAAAACAGTTTGGCTGAGTGGTAAAGAGCCTGGACTCTGCAGCCCAGCACATGTGCATTCAAAATCTGGCTCTGCACGCTGTGACCTCAGATGAGCTCTTTAACCTCTATGGGCCTCAGTTTCATCATTATGAAAACAAGCCTGTTTTTATAAGGTTGTTGTGAAGGACAAAGGAGGCAATATTTGTAAAACAAGACCTAGTTTTATGACTGGTGAAAGGGCCTGAACTCAATATGGGGCAGCTAACGTGGTTCCCATTTCCCCAAGGCCTGGACCAGCAATTCATACACCAACCACAGCAGCAGGCAGACTAAACATCAACCACCACATCCATGCGCCAGACAGAGCTGAGTCTGTATTTAGGCGCCCCCAGCACATGTGCCCACCTCCTCCTGGCTTCAGTCATTTAAACGATTCTCCTTCACTGGCACAGGAGTCTCTCACAGGCAGGGAGAGACTAAGCCAGCTCTGTAGCTCCCTCAGTCAATGCAGTCACCCAACAGCGAATGCTTGTAAATAATGGTAACAAGTACACGCCTGTAATCCCAGGGACTCAGGAGACTGTCAGGAGGATGGCAAGTTCGAGGCCAGCCTCAGCAAATTAGCAAGGCCCTGTCTCAAAAAAAAAAAGGTGAAAAAAGGCTGGGATGGGGGCTGGGGTTGTGGTTCAGTGGCAGAGCACTTGCCTCGCACGTTAGGCACTAGGTTCGATCCTCAGCACCACATAAACAAACAAGCTGGCCGAAGTGGCACACGCCTGTAATCCCAGCACTTGGGAGGCTGAGGCAGGAGGACTGCGAGTTCAAAGCCAGCCTCAGCAATGGCGAGGCACTTAGCAACTCAGTGAGACCCTGTCTCTAATAAAATATAAAAAAAGGAGCCGGGCGTGGTGGCGCACGCCTGTAATCCCAGCACTTGGGAGGCTGAGGCAGGAGGATCACGAGTTCAAAGCCAGCCTCAGCAATAGCGAGGTACTTAGGAACTCAGTGAGACCCTGTCTCTAATAAAATACAAAAAAGGGCTGGGGATGTGGCCCAGTGGTCGAGTGCCCCTGAGTTCAATCCCCAGTACCCACACACACCCCCAAAAAATATATATATATATAAAAAAAGGGCTGGGGATGTGGCCCAGTGGTCAAGTGCCCCTGAGTTCAATCCCTGGTACCAAAAAAATAAGTAAATAAATAAATAAACAAAATAAAGATATTGTGTACATCTATAACTAAAAAATATTTAATATTTAAAAATATTTTTTAAAAAAGAAAGAAAGAAAGAAAGGGTGGGAACGTAGCTCAGTGGTAAAGTGTCTCTGGGTTAAATTTCCAGAACCCCCTGCAAAAAAAAAAAAAAAAAAAGATTCATTTCTACTTTGTTCTCCAACTCTATCTTAGAGCAGTACCACAAAGCTTTTCCTAAACAACTATTACATATCTGTCTGTTTGTTGAACCAAGGAATACTCTACCACTGAGCCATATCGCCAGCCTTTTTGGCGGGGAGGAAGGGAGACACTGGAGATTGAACCCAGGGGTACTTTATCACTAAGCCACATCCATAGCCCTTTTATATTTATTTTTATTTTGAGACAGAATCTTACCAAGTTGTTTAGGGCCTTGCTAAATTGCTGAGGCTGTCTTCAAACTTGCAATCCTCCTGCTTTAGGTTCCTGAGCTGCTGGGATTATAGGTATGCACCATCATGCCCAACACTTTTTGTTTTGAAACAGGGTCTCCTTAAATTGCCCAGGCTAGCCTTGAACTTATGATCCTCCTTCCTCAGTCTCCCAAGTCACTAGGCTTACAGGTATGCAACAGCCCTGCCTTTTTTTTTTTTTTTTGGGGGGGGTACTGATTTTAACCCAGGGGTGCTTTACAACTGAGCTATATCTGTATATCTGTAGTCCTTTTTATTTTGAGACAGGGTCTCATTAAGTTGCTGAGGGCCTCCCTAAATTACTGAGATTGGCCTCAAATTTGCAATCTTCCTGTCTCAACCTCCCAAATTGCTGGGATTACAGGCATGTCACTGTGCTTGGCTCCTCCTTTAACCCTCTATGATACATCATCCATATAGCAGCCTGAATTATTTTTCTCAAGCATAAATCAGATTGTGTTATTCCCTGCCTTAAAATTTTCCTGTGGATTTTCACTACATTTGAAGCAAAACCCAATTTCCATATGGAAACCTGCATGAGCCTAACCTCCTGCTCAGACGCTTCCACTCCTAAAGACACCTCAACCACACTGATTTGCCTTATCCTTAACACACTGAGTTATTCTGGTTTGTGTTCACCTATCTCAGGTGCTTTGTGTATGCTGCTCCATCTCCTTGAAATTTCTTCTCCCAAAATGCTGAATGGCTACCTTCTTACCATGTAAACCTCAGTTCAAATGTCACCTTTACTGGCACTGTCCTGTTTCCCTCTGGCATCTGCTCTAACAACTGGCCAACTGGCTAGTAGTTGTTTTTCTTTTTATATAGTACTAGGGATTGAACCCAGTCTCAGTGCATGCCAGGCTAGCACTCTACCACTGAGCCATATCCCTGGCCTTTTTAATTGAGACAGAGTCTCAGTAAGTGCCCCTGAGTTCAATCCCTGGTACCACAAAAACAAAACAAAACAAAACAAACAAAAAAAAAGACTGTAAGATTGTTTACTAATTCATTCATTCACTTACTCAATTCAAATCAATATTTGACCCCAATAAGGCATCACAGTGAACATACAACCAGAATAACCTGTTTAAAATTCAAAGGTTACTTTAAAAAAAAAAAAAAAAAAAAAAAAAAGCACAGCTCTTCATAGAAAACTTCTGCCAAAGACATCAGACTTCTTTGTCATGAACTGTTATCCTAGATTTACATGCAAGAGACTACCTGACTTTCCCAAGGTCATGAGAACCCAAACGCCAGTACCTCAAGGCAAAACCAAAGACCTGAGAAATCATCTGAAGTGCCCAACCCCATCAGGCAGTGGCCCACGCCTGCAATCCCAGTGGCTGGAGACTGAGGCAAGAGGACTAAGAGTTAAAAGCCAGCCTCAGCAACTCAGCAAGATCCTATCTCTACATAAAATATAAAAAAGGGCTAGAGATGTGACTTAGTGGTTAAACGCCCCTGGGTTTAATCCCTGGCACCAAAAAAAGCTTAAGTGAAGCCGGGCGCGGTGGCGCACGCCTGTAATCCCAGCACTTTGGGAGGCTGAGGCAGGAGGATCGCGAGTTCAAAGCCAGCCTCAGCAATGGTGAGGCACTTAGCAACTCAGTGAGACCCTGTCTCTAATAAAATACAAAAAAGGGCTGGGGATGTGGCCCAGTGGTCTAGTACTGCTGAGTTCAATCCCTGGTACCAAAAAAAAAAAAAAAAAAAAAAGCTTAAGTGCCCAACCTCTCTTAACCATAGTGATGTGCATAAAAAATAAATACTGAAAACCCAAGAGTAAACACGACTGTCTAAAGAATCTCACTTTCCATTTTCTCCAGTTTCTAATCATACTACCTGGTAACAGGTACTGTCAAACAACAGTGTCTGTACAATTTAGTACTGTTCTCAGTTTATGGAGCATCAATAGCGTCTTGGTCCAAGGCTGAGTCTTGATGCCAAAGGAAAGCAGTATAGTCCCAGCTGCTGGTCCTCCGGCTTTCAAATCAGCAATGTGCAAATCCAAATCACATCTGTCAATACCAGTGATATGGCCCTATGCAAATTTATCTAATTTTAATAAGTATATCACACTTACAAGATGCTAGGCAAGGCAACTATTACATGACTAAAACAGAGGTACTATTAGTATGATATCTAACAGATAAGCAAACAGGCTCAGAGAGGTTAAGTAACTTGCTCTAAGGCACAGTTTCTCAGTATTAAAGCCAGGATTCAAACTTTAGCGGTCTGATGCCAGAATCCATGCCATTAACCATTCTATTATTTCCTCATTAATCCTTTTTCTTCATCTCTGAAGGGCTAATAGTATGCATTATCCCAGAGTCATGTACTATTACTGGCACTCAATAATGCAGATGTTAGCTACGCATAGTAGTAAGAGCCATCATTCTATCATCTATCTTCACCTTTGGTCCAGCCAAAAGCAAAAGAAAAAATTTTTGGCTGAGAAAGATTTCTGAGGCCCTCTGCAGTATGATACATTAGAATATAGTAGACACTTGCATGAGAACAGGGATTGTCTTTCTTACAATGTTTCCAGAGCAAGCAGTGGGGGCTCAGGAAATATGTCGAAAAATGGGAATAAAATGACTCCATCATTCAGTTCTGCAGAAAAGACCATTAAGGTGATAATTATCATTTCTCAAATATATCAAGTATTTCTGAGCATCTCAGCACAAAAGAGGTAAATGTAAGAGGTTCTCAATGGACAGTGTTAGCTGGTCATTGTGTGGCAACTGGGATGCAGTGTGGTATAATGCAAAGAGCATAATGCTATTCATTCTCTCATCTGAATGAACATACAAGGAGAACCTGGATTTTAATCCTGACTCTGCTACTGGAAATCACCCAGGCTCTCAAAGTCTTGGATTCTCCATCTGTAAAAGAGGATGAACTACATGATTGTAAATACATTCCACTTACTCATCACTTTGTGGCAATGCAAGTACACAATTAATATCTGTTTTAAGATTATCCCTAACTGATAATGGATTCAGGAAGTTACATGCTGAAGGTCACAGGATCAAAAGCATGAAGTACAGTCCAGATGTCTTTCCATACCACCCTAACATTCATGCTTTCCAATATCCTTTTCAGTTCAAAATGTTGACATTATGTCTTTCTTCCAAGCTCAATAAGTTATTTACCCTGTCGAGTAATTTTGCCTGATTTCATTAAATCACAGGACAGCAAAATCAGGAAAAAACAACTGTTTTCATATTATTAACCTACAGAATCAAAAGACATAAAGAGATAATTAAGTGCAAATCCTTCACCTTTGCTCAGAATTGAGGTCAGAAATATTTTCAGTTAAATTATTTTATTTTTTGGCTTAAATTTAAATAATATGATGAAAAAATCACTTCAAGTAACAATGCTTTCTGAGGGATAGCACATAACTTTATTAATTCTATAATCAAAGTTATGCCACTTGTTCCAAAGAAAATTTAATCATAAGAGGTTGACAAGGAATGTCTACAGGTACTCTTTATTTTTTATTAAGAAAACACACATTTGACATTGAAGTTTTGAATATAAGACCTTCCTGGAGTTGTCAAGTTAGGAGTAAAAACTCATCTGACAGTTACAGTCAACTTTCTAGATAGCTCATAACAGAAGAGTCAAGGTCAAACTGCTAAGTCTCCTTACTCTCCCACCAAGTACTTGAGAAACAACTCATTGTGAGCTCAAAATAGTCCTTTCTGTACTCTTACAAATATAAATGACCCCACCCTGGTTCATAAAATTCTGAGTGCAGCCTGACACAAAGAAGAAGAGAGGGGTCAATGCTCATGCCACAGCATGTCGGTGACAGTCTTTGAGAGCCAGAACTTTCATCTACTTTCTTGTAGTTTTATCACCTATCAATTGGGAAAAATCATCTCACATCTATCTCACCAGATGATTATATGAATCAAATGATATTAGAAGGTATTAAAAACAGTTTTGAAATCTGGTCCAAAGATGAGAAACATTACTATTTACTACGTCAGGGACCCTGAAGAACACTCTCCTATTCGGGACTCCGTGTTCCGCAGGGTCCTCCAAGGATGGTATAAAGGACTAGCTTCTCCAGCCTCCAGGCCAGATGACAACTGTAGGTGCCCCTGGCTTGCAAGTGTCTGTTGCTGAGAGATGAAGGCTTCAGGCACTTGGCCTACAGGCTCAACAACCACCGCGCCCCCCATTCACCTTGTCCTCACCTTGAGGAACAGAAAGACACCCTAGGGGAGAGGGAAGTGCGGTCCTCAGAAAGAAAAAAGAGGTGCCACCACTCTTCATCAGGCCGTCGATGCTTACAGCCACGTTTTCCCCGGGGCGGGGACGTGGCCAGGGAACTGACGGTCCCGGGGACGCCTTGACCTAGGGCAACGAGAAGCGGGCACCGGCTCTAGGCCCGCAACCGCGACGGGTACGCGGAAAGTCGGCCCCAGGTCCGGCCCGCCTTGCCTTGCCTCGCCCATCGCCCCAGGCACAGAAGGAGGCACCCCGCCCCCGTGAACCCAGAGAGCCGGAGCTCGCTCACCTGCAGCCGGGTCACCAGTAGGCTGTAAGGCGCCATTTTGTGCACTGACGAAGATGAAGTCGCTTAAAAGTGACGCGCCACACAGCTTATTTAAAGCCTTGGTTGGGGCGTGGCTGCGAGCGCGCTACGTCACGGTGAAGGCGGGGCCTCCATAGGGGCTCCACTACCCAGAGAAGGCAGTAGGCGGAGCTCACGTGTCAGGAACCGTCGCGTGAAAGGAAAAAAAGCTGAATTAAAAACAGTTGCAGCCGGGCGCGGTGGCGCACGCCTGTAATCCCAGCACTTTGGGAGGCTGAGGCAGGAGGATCGCGAGTTCAAAGCCAGCCTCAGCAATGGTGAGGCACTTAGCAACTCAGTGAGACCCTGTCTCGAATAAAACACAAAAAAGGGCTGGGGATGTGGCCCAGTGGTCAATTGCCCCTGAGTTCAATCCCTGGTACCAAAAAAAAAAAAAACAAAAAAACAGTTGCAGAAGCAGGCGCCAAGGCCTGGGTTCAATGCCCAATTTAAAAACAAAGACAAAACACAGAAGTAAGTGGTACACACAAAGATGTCTTATCCGAAAGTATATTTGGGCTATCTATACCTTCCAAATCTGGGAGAGTTTTTTTGGTTTTTTTTTTTTTTTTTTTAAGACTTTTATGCATCTGCCAAGACCTACCTACCTTTAGGCGACGGAAAATCGCGCGATAGCTAGCGCGATTTGGCTCCGAGCGTAAACGCTGATAGAAGCCCCAAGGACCAATCACCGCGGCGTGGAGGCAGGAACCCAGGGGGTTAGAGGTTGGACGGAAATTCCCGGCACTTCCGGTGGTTTGCCTGGGAAGGAGTTATGGCTAAACATCATCCGGATTTGATCTTTTGCCGCAAACAAGCCGGTGTTGGTGAGGCGGGCCCTGCCCACGGCTTGTGTGGGTGGGGTGATATTAGGAGCTCGGAGTCCAGGGGGTCCTTGCCTCCTCTAGGGTCTTTTCTTGGAGTCGCCACGTTTCGCGCCTCTTGGTCGCTGGGTATTGTAGGACCACGCGGGCTTGTGATAAAAGGGGCTGGCGGCCAGGGCCTCTGGACCAGGTCTGAAGAAACTGCCTCGGATTGCCCGGGGCCTGGGGGGGGGCTTCAGGCGGTTGCTTTGGCTGTGGGTTTGGCGCAGATTGAAATTCACGAGAGTAAGATGGCCATCCCACAAGGCTCACTGCCGCCTTTGCGCCCGTCCTTACCCCGAGGATGAACTTCCCCGCTTTGCAGAACTTTAATGCTAATTGTACTCTATCCCTTCTTTGGTCTTACAGCCATCGGGAGACTGTGTGAAAAATGTGAGTGGAACACATCCTTCAACACCCCATTCCTCCCACTCAGTTTCTGTGGAGCCATCAAACGGGCATTTCCAGAGGTGCCACAAAGAAGGCTTTGAGTACATGTGCCTGGGACTATGTAAACACCGAGTGGTGGGCTGCACTGAAGCCTCCTTCTATCTCCCCACTCTGACGTGCACATATTTTTTCATATTTATTTGCTTTAATTGTACACAATGCCTTATTTTTACGTGCTAGGCGAATGCTCTACCGCTGAGCCACAACCCCAGCTCCTGAGGTGCACATTTTAAACACTGTATTTAAGTTTTAAGGAAGTCTCTAGTTTGATCAGAAAAAGACTGGGCAAACTAGTATTATCGTTCCCAGACCAAATGCCCATGTGCACACGCAGGTTTTTACCAGCAATTATCAATGCTTACAACCTCCCAAGTGCGATTCCAAGACCTTTATATATGTTAACTGGTTATTTTTTTCGTGTGTCCAGGGGATTTAGAAAAAAACTTGGGATAAGCCAAGTTTTGCCATGTAGAAGTAGAGGAGGGCCCTAAAGTCACTGTCAAAAGAAGACTGTATTCTGGGCAGTGGTGGAACACACCAGTTATCACAATTACTTGGGAGGCTGAGGCAGGAAAATGGCAAGTTTGAGTCCAGCCTGGACTTAGGGAAACCCTGTCTCAAAAAAAAAAAAAAAAAAGGCTAGGGATTATAGTCTAGTGGTAAAATGCCCCTGGGTTCAATCCCCAGTTTTCCCCCCTCAAAAAAATAAATAAATAAAATAGTGCTGGGGATGTACTTCAGTGGTAGAGTGCCCCTGGGTTCACAACCCATACTTAATAGTGATACCATTCATGACAACATGACACCATTCTTTTTTCCTTACAGGTGATGGCAAATGTGTGATATGTGACTCCTATGTGCGACCCTGCACTCTGGTGCGAATATGTGATGAATGTAACTATGGTTCTTACCAGGGGCGCTGTGTGATCTGTGGAGGCCCGGGAGTCTCTGATGCCTATTATTGTAAAGAATGCACCATCCAGGAGAAGGATGTAAGTAAATACAAAGCTTTCCATCTGACCTTTCCTCCCTTTATTTTGTAGCATTTTGCCATCCACAGCAATTTCCTCCTGTCTGTAGAAATTACTGTGTTCAGCTAGTCACCTAAGTTATAATTTCTTCAAGTTCTTTGAGCCAAACTGGGTGTAGTCCAATAAAAGGCTGTTATTTTGTATCAAGGGCAAAAATGCAAGAGAAGCAATCTTGGTCAACACCAGCTGTTTCTAGCACCTTCTTTCTATATTCCTTTGATGTCTCTCTATGATCATTCTTTTTTTTTTTTTTTTTTTTTTTTTTGGTACCAGGGTTTGAACTCGGGGGCACTTGACCACTGGGCCACATCACCAGCCCTTTTTTGTATGTTATTAGAGACAGGGTCTCACTGAGTTGCTAAGTGCCTCACCATGGCTGAGGCTGGCTTTGAACTCATGATCCTCCTGCCTCAGCCTCCCAAGTGCTGGGATTACAGGCGTGCGCCACTGCACCCGGCTACTCTATGATTATTCTTATTCAGAAAAAAAACATCCTGGGGTTGGGGGTATGGCTCAGTTGGTAGAGTGCTTGCCTTGCATGCACAAGGCTCTGGGTTCAATCCCCAGTACCACCAAAAAAAGAAGAAGAAGAAACATCCTGAATTTGTAAGTTCTAACATACAATGCATGATATTTAATAGCTTGTCAGTAGTTCCTCTGGAATCTATTATCATTAGGTACTATTTGGGTGAATGTGGTAGGAAAATTGAGTTTGCATAATTCAAGTTGACTTCTGCGACCTTCTATCGCTGAACTACATTCCTATCCCTTTTTGTTTTTTTTTTTGTTGTTGTTTTTTTTTTTTTTTTTGGTACTGGGGATTGAACTCAGTGGCACTCGACCACTGGGTCACATCCCCAGCCCTTTTTTTGTATTTTATTAGAGACAGGGTCTCACTGAGTTGCTAAGTGCCTCGCCATTGCTGAGGCTGGCTTTGAACTCGTGATCCTCCTGCCTCAGCCTCCCAAAGTGCTGGGATTACAGGCGTGCGCCACCGCGCCCGGCTCCTATCCCTTTTTACTTTTTATTTTGAAACAGGATCTCATTAAGTTGCCCAGGCCAGCCTCAACCTTGTGGTCCTTATGCCTCAGTCTCCTGAGTCTCTGGGAGTATTGCTCTACCACCACACTAAGCTAGAACACCTTTATTTAATATTACAAAGTGATTGTTGGTGTTACAAATTTTCATCCCTTGATGTTATATAGGGACAGTGCCTAATTTTTAGTTATTGTCATTCAACTCCCTGAGAGAAGAGACCAAAGAACAGCACCTGTAGAACACTGCCCAAAGGCAAGTTTTACCCTTGTTCTTTAGTTTAGTACTGGACAGCCGGATTCTAGGTGAGGAGTGGTGGAACCAAAGATCAGCTTGCTTTCTTCTTCTTCTTTTTTTTTTTTTTTTTAGTATATATATTATTTGTAGACAGACACAATATCCTTATTTTATTTACTTATTTTTATGTAGTGCTAAGGATCAAACCCAGTGCCTCACACATGACAGGAAGCACTCTACCACTGAGCCAGAGCCACAGCCCCCCAGCTTGTTTTCTTCTTACAAGAATATGTAAGGAAGCCAGGCGCAGTGGCGCACGCCTGTAATCCCAGCACTTTGGGAGGCTGAGGCAGGAGGATCGCGAGTTCAAAGCCAGCCTCAGCAATGGCGAGGCACTTAGCAACTCGAATATGTAAGGAGGGCTGGGGTTGTGGCTCTAGCGGCAGAGCGCTCGCCTCACACGTGCGCGGCCCGGGTTCGATCCTCAGCACCACGTAAACATAAATGCATTGTATTGTGTACAACTAAAGTAAATAAATAAATATTTTTAAAAAAGAAGAATATGTAAGGAAGTATGATATAATCTTACTAGGCTAATAGTACACAGTTACTGATCTAGGACCTACTAATTTAGGATGAGGTAAAATATGTGTTAACTCTTCATATTTCCATGAGCAAAGACAATGTAGTTTGTACCTTTTATTTTTTTTTGTGTGTGTGTGTGTGTGTGTGTGGTACCGGGGATTGAACTCAGGGGCACTCGACCATTGGGCCACATCCCCAGACCTTTTTTGTATTTTTTATTAGAGACAGGGTCTCACTGAGTTGCTAAGTGCCTCGCCATTGCTGAGGCTGGCTTTGAACTCGCGATCCTCCTGCCTCAGCCTCCCAAGTGCTGGGATTACAGGCGTGCGCCACCGCGCCCGGCTTGTATTTTTTTTTTTTTAATATTTATTTATTTACTTTAGTTGTACACAATGCAATGCATTTATGTTTTACATGGTGCTGAGGATCGAACCCGGGCCGTGCACGTGCGAGGCGAGCACTCTGCCGCTGAGCCACAACCCCAGCCCTAGTTTGTACTTTTTATCTCCATTATTCCTCACAATAACTTTGTTAAATAAGGATCATCAGTATTATCCCATCTTTATGGTCTCTCCTACTAATAAATGACAAAACTAGGCTGTGACAAAACCTTATGGCACTGCAGCCGGGCGCAGTGGCGCACGCCTGTAATCCCAGCACTTTGGGAGGCTGAGGCAGGAGGATCACAAGTTCAAAGCCAACCTCAGCAATGGCGAGGCACTTAGCAACTCAGTGAGACCCTGTCTCTAAATAAAATACAAAAGGTCTGGGGATGTGACCCAGTGGTCGAGTGCCCCTGAGTTCAATCCCTGGTACCACAAAAAAAAAAAAAAAAAACTTATGGCACTGCCATTATATTATGTTGTCCTTTCAGATATGTGCCCATGTTGAGGAGAAACAACCCAACTACCTCAGTTGTGTATGTGTTTGAATCCTGCCTAATCTAGGAAGTGTGAGATACTGGGCCAGAAAGAACTATTTCTTACACCATTTAATCTGTTGTTTAGGAAATGTGAAGTGTCGTAGATTAAGTAACAAATACATAATTTCAATTGGTGATTTGAACATTCTCCTGTTCTAAGTTGGTTTTACATTTACCTTTGACAATCATATTATACTTGGTTTTCAACAAACAGTGGATCAGTTCCACCAGCTAGATTATACCCCTTTATAGGCAGTACCTTGGATCTTGTGTGTGTCTTCTTTTCTCAGGCCTTGGTACAGGTCTGACTTGTAATGCAAAAATGGTGCACATTTTTTGCTGCTATCCCTATAAATTATCCGTTGGAGGAGTCCCCCTACAGGTTATTTGGTACACAGTAGGTATTGGCAACTACTTGGGAGTCAATAAGTAGTGAATAATAAAATACAAAATAAAGGGCTGGGGGATGTGGACCAGTGGTCGAGAGCCCCTGAGTTCAATCCCTGGTACAAAAAAAAATAAATAATAATAATAATAAGTAGTGAAGAGAAGGTACAAAGGTACAAAACCACTGAACCACATCCCCAGCCCTTTTTGTTTTTTTATTTTGAAACAGGGTCGCACTAAATTGCTTTAGGTCCTTGCTAAGTTGCTGAGGCTGGCTTTCCACTTGGCAATCTTCCTCCTCAGCCTTCTCAACTGCTGGGATTACAGGTGTGTGCTACCACACCCAGCATAAACTCCATTTAATGACACTTTCTTGAACTTTTGTGTGGTTATAGCTAGAGTTTTTATCTAACTTAAGTTTGCTACCAGAGAATGTTTAATAAATGTTAATTGCTGTCTGACTCCTCTGCATGTGGTGTGTGACCTGATACCTTTGGATCCTTATGCTTCATTGGTCTCTTAAGAATTATTCTAGACATCACTTCCTCTACTTCACATTATACAGGAATGACCTGAGGATATTTGAGATGGCATTTAGCTCACATTTACTCAGCACTAGTTTCCAAGGAACACAAAGCAGTCCAGTGACATGATCCAGTCTCTCATTCTTACAGATCATCATGTAGATTAACTACCCAAGACTTTTTCCTATGCAGAAATCTTCCTACAACAAAAGCCACCATCATTATTGTTACCCCCTTCCTGTAGCTTTCATAATTTATAAAGGCCAGTAAGTAAGATAAGCAGGAGTCAGGTGTCCTCATTTGCAAATCAATCCCCTTAACCCTTTTGCTCTTTTTTTTTTTTTTTTTTTTTTTTTTTGTGGTACCAGGGATTGAACCCAGGGCACTGTAACCACTGGGCCATCCCCATCTCTGGCCCTTTTTTTTTATTTTTTGAGACAGGGTCTCACTGAGTTGCTAAGTGCCTCGCCATTGCTGAGGCTGGCTTTGAACTCGGATCCTCCTGCCTCAGCCTCCCAAAGTGGGGATTACCAGGCTGGCCACCGCCCCGGCCCTCATTGTAATTTTTCAATGCCCAAAAATAACCAGGAGTCAGGGATGATATCTGTGGATGTGGGTCTGAACAACTAATTTGTAGTTTTGTACATTTGCAAATCAATCCCCTTAACCCTTGCTTGGCTTTGAATTTATTTATTTATTCCTTTATTTAGCCTCCCAAAGTTTTGGGGTGCTTAGGATTGAACCCAGGAGCACTGTACCCAGTTGAGTTCTGGGTTTTGTTTTGTTTTGTTTTTAATCGGTATTTCAGGGTTATTTTTGCTGGGTGGAGACACATACTTATAATCCCAGCAAGGTAGTGAGGCCCTAAGTAACTTAGTGAGACCCTGTCTCAAAATTAAAAAAAAAAAAAAAAGAAATTTTTTTTTTTTTTTTTTTTTTTTTTTTTTTAAGGGCTGGGTACTCAACTCAGTGATAAAGCACCTCTGGGTTCAATCCCCAGTACAAAAAAGAATATTACACAAAACTCTAGTGGGAGGATGGGGTTAGGGTGAACCGTTATGAAATTGCTAATTTTTTTAATATTTATTTATTTACTTTAGTTGTACACAATGTAATGCATTTATGTTTTACGTGGTGCTGAGGATCAAACCTGGGCCGCGCACATGTGAAGGCGAGCGCTCTGCCGCTGAGCCACAACCCCAGCCCCGAAATTGCTAATTTTTGTTTTGGCAAATTCTTATTAAGAAATGAATGTATGCCAGGTATTGTTGTAAACATTTTTTGAAACATTGAATCCACTTTATTTTCTGAGGTGGTTCTACCATTATACTCGTGTGTGACTAAACTGAGACCCAGGAAGGTTAAATAACTTATCAGAAGTCAGGTGGCCTAGTTCCAGGGTGTGCTGCCTTCACCAAGTGGGGACGCAGCTGTGCAAACTGCAGGATGGATCCTATCATCACCTGGTCCCTCCCAGGAAGCTCTGGGTCTTTGAAAATACAGTTTCTTAACACTGACCTGGTCTAGTCCCTAGTTCTATATTTGAGGAATATGAATCCAAGAGAAGGGACTACCACATTGCACAAATTTAGGCTATCCTCATAACACAAAATTTCACAGCACCTTTAAAAGAAAGGAGAGCACTGCCCCATTTGATGTTAAACCTTCACCCCTTTTTATTTTTTATTTGAGACAGGGTCTCACTAAGTTCCTTAGGACCTAAGTTGATGATGAAGCTGGCTTTGAACTTGTGCTCTTCCTGCCTCAACTTCCTGTGCTGCTAGGATTACAGGCATGTGACCCAGCCATCTTTTTTTTTTTTTTAAAGCTGTAGATTGACATAATAGCTTTATTTTATTTATTTATTTTTATGTGGTGCTGAGGATTAACCCAGTGCTTCATACATGGGAGGCAAGCACTACATCACTGAGCTACAACCCCAGCCCCCCAGCCCTTTTTTATATTCAGAGACAGGGTCTCACTGAGTTGCTTAGGGTCTCGCTAAATTGCTGATATTGGCTTTGAACTTGTGATCTTTCTGCCTCAGCCTCCCACTGACATCTGTTTTGATTCTTCCTTTGTTAAAAGGATTTTAAAAACAGATTAATGCCAGGCACTGTAGCACACATGTGTAATCCCAGCAACTCAGGAGGCAAAGACAGGAGGATCACAAGTTCAGAGTCAGCCTCGGCAACTTAGCAAGGCCCTAAGCAACTTAGAACACTTCTCAAAATAAAATACATAAAAGGGCTGAGGATGTGGCTCAGGGGTTGAGTGCCCCTGAGTTCAATACCCGGTACCAAAAAAAATAAAAATTTAAAAGGTTGGGGATGTGGCTCAGTGGTTAAAACCTCCTGGGTTCAATTCCTAGTGCGCCCCCCCCACCAAAAAAAAAAAAAAAAAAAGAAGATTAAATACATAGCTCACCTGGTGAGCCATTGGTGGGGCTCGTTCCCTCATACACCAGGCACGACAGGTGGGAGTCCTCCATGTAATACAGAGTACATGTTATCTAGAAAGTCATACAATGTTGATTTTGTATGTTCTCAGACAAAAAATTCTGTGTTGATATCAGGCCCTCAAAAGAAATGAACTGAGTTAGAAATTGGAGGACTAAGGACCTGATTAATTCATTCTGTATCCTAATATGACAGTAATCCAACTCCTCTGATGTGGGTGTCTTAAAATCAACAGACCTGTGCAGGCTTTTTCCAGTTACAGCTTCTCCAGCTGTCTTCCCTTCATCCCAGATGAACTTATGGAGTCATCACTCCTGCCCCACAGGGTTTATCAGGAGCTTCACTGAAAACACTTCAGCTCACAGAATGGCCGGGGGGGCAGCAAGTCATTACAAATCAGAACAAATTCAACACCACCTCAAGCACAGGCCCTCTGCAAGACTATGTATGTGTTCAGATGAACTGCATTAGTTTTGGGTGCAGCTCAGTGGTAGAGCACTTGCCAAGCATGTTAGGGGTGGAGGATTGGATTAAATGAAGTAAATTAACAAGGACACGTAAAATCCAGTATTCTCCTGCAGTATTTAAAATGTAAGATACTATTTCCTAAAGCCTTTAGGTTTTTCCCTTTGGTGGTATCCTCTCCATTCTGGGATAATCCAGGAGAACTAGAGCACTTGACCTGAAGTTAATTGTTGTGTTTTTGGGTTTTTTGTTTTGTTTTGTTTTTAGGTTGTAGATGGACACCATACATTTATTTTTGTGTGGTGCTGAGGATCAAACCCAGTGCCTTACACATGCTAGGCAAGCACTATACCACTGAGCTACAATTCCAACCCTGATTGTTTTTTAATCCCTCACTTGAACAAAATCCTTTGGGACATATTATAAGAGTTCAGATTCTGGTTGGGCACATGGTATACATGTAATCTCTGCTACTCAATAGGCTGAGGCAGAATGATTCCAAGTTCAAGATCAACCTGAGGCCGGGCGCAGTGGCACACGCCTGTAATCCAAGCACTTTGGGAGGCTGAGGCAGGAGGATCACGAGTTCAAAGTCAGCCTCAGCAATGGTGAGGCATTTAGCAACTCAGTGAGACCCTGTCTCCAAATAAAATACAAAAATGGTCTGGGGATGTGGCCCAGTGGTCGAGTGCCCCTGAGTTCAATCCCCAGTACCACAAAAAAAAAAAAAAAAAAAAAAAATCAACTGAGCACAAAATAAAAGGAGGCTGGGTGCTGTGGCACACGCCTATAATCCCAGTGGCTCAGGAGACTGAGGGGGGAGGATCCTGAGTTCAAAGCCAGCCTCAGCAAAAGTGAGGCTCTAAGCAACTCAATGAGATATTGTCTCTATGTAAAATACAAAATAGGACTGGGAACGTGGCTCAGTGGTCAAGTGCCCCTGAGTTCAATACCTGGTACCCCAAAAAGGTGATAACAAAAAAGGGCTGGGAGCCGGGCGCGGTGGCGCACGCCTGTAATCCTAGCACTTGGGAGGCTGAGGCACGAGTATCAAGAGTTCAAAGCCAGCCTCAGCAATGGCGAGGCTTTTAGCAACCCTGTCTCTATAATAAAATACAAAAATGGGCTGGGGATGTGACCCAGTGGTCAAGTGCCCTTGAGTTCAATTCCCAGTACCAAATAAATAAATAAAAAGGGGGGGGGGCTGGGAATGTAGCTCAGTGGTAAAGCACTTGCTTAGTTTGTGTAAAGCCCTGGGTTGAGTCTATTGCCAATAATGTGTTTTCAGGCCAGGAGCAGTGGCACATGCCTGCAATCCCAGCAATTCAGGAGACTGAGACAGGAGGATTGCAAGTTCAAGAACAGCCTCAGGGGCTGGGGTTGTGGCTCAGCGGTACAGCGTTCGCCTAGCACATGCGAGGCCCGGGTTCGATCCCCAGCACCACGTAAACATAAATGCATTGCATTGTGTAACGACTAAAAGCAAATAAATAAATATTAAAAAAAAAAAAAAAAAAAAGAACAGCCTCAGCAACTTAAAGAGGCCCTAAGCAACTTAGCAAGACCGTGTCTCAATATAAAAAATAAGGGCTGGGATTGTGGCTTATCGGTGGAGACCTCCACTAGCACGTGCAAAGCCCAGGTTTGATCCTTAGCACCACGTAAGAATATAAAGGCATTGTGTACAACTAAAGCAAATAAATAAATAGTTTTTTTTTTTTTTTTTTTAATATTTTTATTTATTTGCTTTAGTGTACACAATGTGTTTTTTATTCAATGCATTTTATTTGTACATGGTGCTGAGGGTTCGAATCCCGGGTCGCCCACATGCTAGGCGCAGTGCTCTACGATGACAACAATCCCAGCCCCATAAATATTTTTTAAAAAATACACAAGTGCTGGGTTGTGGCTCAGTGGTAGTGCGCTCGCCTAGCACGTGCGCGGTCCGGGGTTCAATCCTCACCACCACGTACAAATAAACGCATTGTGTACAACTAAAGCAAATAAATAAATATTTTTTAAAAAATACACAACGAGCCGGGCGTGGTGGCGCACGCCTGTAATCCTAACACTTTGGGAGGCTGAGGCAAGAGGATCGCTGAGTTCAAAGCCAGCCTCAGCAATGGCGAGGCACTTAGCAACTCAGTGAGACCCTGTCTCTAAAAAAAATACAAAAAAGGGCTGGGGATGTGACCCAGTGGTTGAGTGCCCCTGAGTTCAATCCCCCGGTACCACAAAAAAAAAAAAAAATACACACACACACATGTATATATAATGGTCTGTGGATATAGCTCTGTGGTAAAGCACTGCTGAGTTCAATCCCCAGTTACCCGTCCCTCCCCCTCCAAAAAACAAGTTTCAGGTTCTACCTGCACTGCATCATACATACCAGCAGCAGAATTGAGCTAAAGTCAACATTTTGTTATTGTCATTTGTGGTACTGGGCATTGAACCCAGGGATGCTATACCACTGAACTGTATCCCTTGAGACAGGTTCTAGATGAGTTGTCCGGGCTGGCCTCAAATTTGTGATCCTACTGCCTCAGCCTCATGAATCACTGGAATTTAAGACATGTGCTGCCATACCCTGCTGAATCAAATATTCCTAAATGTAATTGCAGTCACTGGATAGAGAGTGGGCAGGCCCTGGGGGACTCTCTGGATGTCTAGATGTTCAGAAAATTAAACTGGCACTTAGCTACTGAGCCACATCCCTAGCCCTTTTTTATTTTGAGACAGGGTCTCACTAAGTTGCGTGGGGTCTTGCTAAATTGCTGAAGCTGGCTTGGAACTTGGGATCCTTCAGCCTTAGCCTCCCAAGTCACTGGGATTATAGGTGTGCCAACTTATAAATTCTTTTTTTTTTTTTTTTTTTAATATTTATTTATTCTAGTTGTACACAATGCCTTTATTTTACGGGGTGCTGAGGATCAAACCCGGGCCATATGCACATGCTAGGCAAGCGCTCTACCACTGAGCCACAACCCCAGCCCTTACTTGTAAATTCTTTTTTTTTTTTTTTTTTTTTAATATTTATTTATTTGCCTTAGTTGTACACAATGCAATGCATTTATGTTTACGTGGTGCTGAGGATCGAACCTGGGCCGCGCACGTGCTAGGCGAGCGCACTACCGCTGAGCCACAACCCCAGCCCGTTACTTGTAAATTCTTGATGGATCAAATAGATAATTGTGAGGCATCGGGTTTGATTCTCAGCACCACATATGAACAAATTAATAAAATAAAGGTCCATCAACAACTAAAAATATATTTTTTTAAATAGGATAATTGGAAAGATGGATAACTAAACCATTGACCTAAATGTTATAAAATGATCATTGAAAACTTACAAGTGATAGGGAAGAAACAGTGCTAATTAATCTGGCCCTCCCAGTTAAGGAGCTAGGGCTGCTTGTACATATTTGCAAATCCTTTCATAGTTGTCTCTTCTTTTTGGGGGGTGAGATGCTGAGAATCAAACCCAGCGCCTTGCAGATGCTAAGCAATCATTCTAACTACTCAGCACACCCCCAGACCTGTTGGGATTTTCAAATACTAGGGCAAAAGATTAGCTTTTGTTCCTCCTGTACCAAATTGTATCTTCAATTCCTCTTGATACAGATTTTTTTTATTTATTTACTTTAGTTGTACACAATGCAGTGCATTTATGTTTACGTGATGCTGAGGATCGAATCCGGGCCGCACACGTGCGAGGCAAGCGCTCTGCCGCTGAGCCACAACCCCCGCCCCCCCTTGATACAGATTTTGACTTACCAGCTTCTCTATTCTGTTTTCCAGAGAGATGGTTGCCCAAAGATTGTCAATTTGGGGAGCTCTAAGACAGATCTCTTCTATGAACGCAAAAAATATGGCTTTAAGAAGAGGTGATCAGTGGGTGGCCTCTGCCTCCCCAATCAAGCTGCTGCAGCTGCCAAGAAAGACGCCTATTATCACCAGCAGAAAGGGAGCAGAGCCCGGCATGTCACCAGAACCACCTGCTAGTGTGTTGGCCCCTTGCCACCCTTTCCTCCCCTCACCCAGACAAGGCTGGGGATGGAAAATCATTCTTCATGGAGCACTGACAGACAGTCCAAGAAAAACTAATACGTTACTTAATGGTTTTTCTTGAATTTGAGAAGCAAGACTCTGTTCTCTAAATTGATTTGTCCTCTCTACACCAAGAGCTGAACAGGAATGTCCTTGCAGTCAGCTGTCTGAGGAGTTGACTGTGAATCTGCCCCCCATGAAAAGCGTGTTCTTGCAGCAGCTCTGATGGCAGTTGTCCCTGATGACCCTTCAATGTGTGGCAGTGAGCTATCAGAACAATAAATGTGATGTGAGCATTTAATCTTGTAACGCTTACCAGGTGGTGCTGGTTTCGTGTTAGTTTTCTTCTGAGAATCTGGAAACCATTTCTGTTGTTGTTAATAAAGTTGGTGTTTATTTTCTGGTAGTCAGTCACCATCCCCCTTTAACCTAACTCTAGAAATTTATTTTAGTCCCCCATGAATTGGTGACTCAATCTAGAGGTAGTGGGGTTCATGAAGGACTTCATCCTCTTTTTACTACTGGCAAGAATTCGGAACCACCCATGCCTTTCATTTTAAGTCATTTTTAGAAATTATTTTTTCCTTCCTATACTACTTTATTTATTTATTCATTTACTTATTTATTTGGTACCAGGGATTTTTTTTAAGTTTCAATTAACACTAAGCACAAATTCAGACTACCACTACTGCCTGCCACTGTGGATGAGTATGTTACTTGAGGAGATAGTTTGATATGTCGAGTCAAGTATGTCTTTGACACCATAGATTTGAAAAGGGCATCAGGGACTTGGCCCAAGTTTACAGTGCCAAGAAAAGAACTTCTGATCCTGGGGTTTTCTCTGTCAACCAAACTGGTTATTATTATGTATTGAGTGTCCAAAATTTAGTCTCTGCCTTGGAATTGAACAATGTGACAGAAACAGTCCTAGTACAACCCAGAGGATGCACTAAGAAGGGTGTTGCTGCCTGAAGCGCTTGGAGCAACGGAGCCGCGGGAAAAACTTCAGAAGCAAACTGGAGACAAACAGCTTTTTTTTTTTTTTTTTTTTTTTTTTAAATATTTATTTATTTGCTTTAGTTGTACACAATGCATTTATTTGTACGTGGTGCTGAGGATCGAACCCGGGCCGCGCACATGCTAGGCAAGTGCTCTACCGCTGAGCCACAATCCCAGCCCAGACAAACAGCTTTTTATTCTGATAACTTTTCTCTCTGGTTCTAATAACGACTAACACACGCCAAAAACACACCCTAAAATGGCGCTGACCCGATCCGCAATTTCGGCCAAGTCACTCGAGATCCCGCAACAATCCCGTGAGACTACGGGTGGCGACAAAGGCCAAATCTCCACGGCTCATAGTCAACCGCAATTCAAGCCAATCCCCAAACAGGGCTCCTGCAGAAGGGTTGGCCTAGCTTGGGGTCACCTCAGGAAGTCAGAGGATGCCATATCCATAGGGCTAAAGATCCTGCTGAGGAAGAGCTTAGTGGTAGTCTTTGCCTAGCATGCATGAGGCCCTGTGCTTCATCCCAGTACCAGTAAAAAAAGAAGGTAATCCTGGAGATTTTTCCAGGCGTTCTCTACCACTCCCATGCTTTACACTCCACCCCTGGCACTCCTTTTCAGTTCTTCAGCTTCTGCTTTCCTTTCTGCTCCTATTTTCTTTTTTCTTCCTTTCTTGTTTTGTTTTTTTTACGCAGGGGTGGGGAGTGGGGTACCCAGGATTGGACTCAGGGGCACTTGACCACTGAGCTACATCCCCAGCCTATTTTGTATTTTATGTAGAGACAGGGTCTCACTGAGATGCTTAGTGCCTCACTTTTTTGCTGAGGCTGGGTTTGAATTTGTCTTCCTATCTCCACCTCCTGAGCCACTGTGCCCAGCTTGGACCGTTTTTTTTTTTTTTTTTTTTTTTTTTTTTTTTTTGTGTGTGTGTGTGTGTGTGTGTGTGTGTGGTACTGGAGATTGAATTCAGGGGTATTCAACCACTGGGTGACATCCCCAGCCCTTTTTTTGTATTTTATTTAGAGACAGGGTCTCACTAAGTTGTGAAATACCTCGCCATTGCTGAGGCTGACTTTGAACTCTCGATCCTCCTGCCTCAGCCTCCCCTGGGATTAAAGTGCGCCACCGCGCCTGGCTGTACGGGGATTGAACTCAGGGGCACTCAACCACTGGGCCCAAAATTGCTGCCTCGGGAGGCTGGCTTTGAACTCGCGATCCTCCTGGAGTGTGGGATTACAGGCGTGCGCCACCGCGCCTGGCTCCCTCTTTTCTTTTTTAACCTATTGATTTTTCTGTGATGCTCTCCCACCCCTGCCTGCCCCCACATTTGTTTTGCTCAGCTACTGCCTCATCCTTTAGACCTGACCAAAGATTTCCCCAGTTCTCTCTCCTAATCCCCAATCCAACTTTCCCTTCTCCTCCCACATAGTACCCTATGTGTTTCCTAAAGCATTTAATGATTATTGACTGTTACCTACTAGGCTGTGTTCTGCTCAGCAGACTGTGGGTGTTCAGTGTTGAATGAATAACTGAAGTTCCAGAAGAAAATAAACTGAGCTTCAAAGTATAGGAACTTGCAGGCAAAGGGGGTGGGTGGGCAAATGAGGGCACTTGTGTGGGGAAAACCATTTCAGCAAAGGCAGTCCTGAACAGGGTTACATATTCCAGGAACTCCCAAGCACTTCTAAAACATCAGGTAGAGAGCCAAGTGCAGTGACACCTGCCTGTAATCCCAGTGCCTCTGGGGGCTGAGGCAAGAGAAGTGCAAATTCAAAGAGGCCAGCCTCAGCAGTTTAGCAAGACTGTCTGAAAAAAAAAAAAGGGGGGGGGCTGGGTTAAGCTTCCCTGGATTCAATCCCTAGTACCAAAAAAAAATGTATCAGACTTATGATATGTGAAAAGAGGGGCAAAGACCAGATCATCTTTAGATTATGATTAAAATTTGTAGCCGGGCGTGGTGGCGCACGCCTGTAATTCAGGAGGATCACGAGTTCAAAGCCAGCCTCAGCAATGGGGAGGCATTTAGCAATGAGACCCTGTCTCTAAATAAAAAATTCAAAAAAAAAAAAAGGGCTGGGGATGTGGCCCAGTGGCCGAGTGCCCCTGAGTTCAATCCCTGGTACAAAAAAAAAAAAAAAAAAAAAAAAAAAAAAAAAAAATTTGTATTGATTCTATAATAACTACACTTTTAGTATATAATAATAAATCAAAAGTCTTGTTTTAGGTTTTTTTTGTACTGGAGATTGAAACCAGGGGCTCTTTACCTCTAAGCCACATCCTCCAGTCCTTTTTTTTTTTTTTTTTTTTTTTTTTTTTTTTTGGTGGCGCTGGGGATTGAACCCAGAGCCTTGTGCATGCTCAGCAAAGCACTCAACCCACTGAGCCATATCCCCAGCCCCGCTCCAGTCCTATTTTTTTAATTTTGAGACCGGGTCTTCCTAAATTTGCAAGGCTGGCCTCTAATTTACAATTCCCCTGCCTAAGCGTCTTGAGAGGCTGGGATTACAGGTGTGTGCCACCATGCTAAAAACCGGGGGCACTTGACCACTGGGCCACAGACTGAGTTGCCAAGTGCCTCGCCATTTTTTTCAGCCTCCCCTCCTGCGCCACCGCACCCGGCTAAACCAGTTTTTTTTCCCCCTCCTGATACCAGGAATCAAACCCAGGGCCTAGGCACATGCTGTGTAAGTACTCTGCCAAACACCTTTTAGCTGCGCTCCACCAGACTTAGTGAGTATGCTTCTACAATGCCTTCAAGAGAGTTTAAGCTTAATACCAAGGAGGACCTCAAGGGGCATGCCCCTTCCACACTGATGGGCACTGGGACATTTACCCTAGCCCAGTTAATTCCACAGAAACCTGCTCTTCTGTCATCCAATTTCATAATGCCATGTTGCCGCCTGAAGCGATGGCCGCTTGGAGCAACGAAGCGGGAAGAAGTTCAGAGGCGAAGAAACAAACAGCTTTTTTTTTTTTTTTTTTTTTTTTTTTTTTTCAGTACTGGGGATTGAACTCAGTGGCACTCGACCACTGGTCACATCCCCAGCCCTTTTTTGTATTTTATTAGAACAGGGCTTGAGTTTAGTGCCTCGCCATTGCTAAGGCTGGCTTTGAACTCTCCTCTGGCTCTGGGATTACAGGCGTGACCCGCGCCCGGCAAACACTTTTTATTCTGATAACTTTTCTCTCTGCTCTAACAACGACTAACACGTGCCACACACACCACCAAAATGGCACTGACCTGATCAGCAATCTCGGCTGAAGTCACTTGAGATCCCGGGCCAAGTCCTGCGAGATCCCGGGCCAAGTCCCGTGAGACTACGGAAGGCGACAATGCCCAAATCTCCATGGCCCATAGTCAACCGCAATTTAAGCCATCTCCCCAAACAGGGCTCCTGCAATGCCATTCTTGGTTTTATTTCTGATCATCAGAGACCAAGAAAATAATAAATGTTTTATATATTTTATATATACACACACACACAACACCTATAATCCTGTGACTCAGGAGGCTTAGGTAGGAGGATCACAGGTTTGAGGCTAGCCTGGAAATTTAGAGAGACCCTCAGCAATTTATCAGGACTCCTTCTCAAAATGAAAAATGAAAAGGGCTAGGAATATAGCTCAGTGGTAAGGAATGTCTGGGTTTAATCCCTAATACCAAAACAAAACAAAAAAGCCTCACAAACCTAGGAATTAAAGGTAGTAATAGAACTAAAAAAGAAGGCATGGAGCTGGAGAGTGCTTTGCCTAGTATGTGCGAGATCCTGGGTTCAATTTCCAGTACCACAAGAAAAGGGAAGGATGTTGGAAAAATAGCCTAAAGCCAAGAGCAGCGATACATGCCAGTAATTCTAATTTTTTTTTTTTTTTTTTTTTTTTTTGGTACTGGGGATTGAACACTCAGGGTCACTTGACCACTGGGCCACATCTCCAGCCTTTTTTGTATTTTATTAGAGACAGGGTCTCACTGAGTTGCTAAGTGCCTCGCCATTGCTGAGGCTGGCTTTGAACTTGTGATCTCCCGCCTCAGCCTCCAAAGTGCTGGGATCACAGGCGTGTGCCGTCACACCAGGCCCAGTAATTCTAATTTTAACAATTTGGGAGGCTGAGGCAGGAGAATCACATTTTTTTTTTTTTTTGATTGAACCCAGGGGTGCTTTACCACTGAGCTATATACCTAGCCCTTTTTATTTTTTGAAACAGAGTCTTGCTAAATTCCTTAGGGCCTTGTTAATTGCTGAGGCTGGCCTTGAATTTGTGATTCTTCTGTCTCAGCCTCCTGAGTGGCTGGGATTACAGGCTGGGATTACAGGAGTGTGCCACCCCACCTAACTGGAGGACTGCTAATCCAAAAATTCTATGTGAGACTCAGGAATTTATTAAGACCCTGTCTCAAAATTTTAAAAAGGGTGAACAAATTCAATCCCCAGTACTGAAAAAAAAAAAAAAAAAAAGAAAAGTAATCCAATTGTGATTTTTTGTTTTTGTTTTCTGGTACCAGGGATTTAACCCAAAGGTTCTTAACCACTGAGCCACACCTCCAGCCCTTTTTGAATTTTATTTTGAGACAGTGTCTTACTAAATTGCTTAGGGCCTCACTAAATTGCTGTGGCTGGCTTTAAACTTGAGATCTTCCTGCCTCAACCTCCTGAGTCGCTGGGATTACAGGTGTACACCACCCACACCCGGCTCCCACTGTGTGTTTAAACTGTATATTACTCTCAGTCTCAGTGTCTGGAAGACAATAGGGAGTGGTGAGGAATTTAAGGAGCCTGAGAGTTGACCAAGACTAAAGGAGACAGCTGCTATTCAGCAGCAGATAATTGCTGCCAGCTTGAATGCCCAGTGTTGTCAAACACTTTGAATTTAGGACAAGAGGCAACCAAAGTACTTTTGTGCAATATCCCAATTTTTAAATTTTGGCAACTCACTTTTTTTTTTTTTTTTAAAATTTATTTATTTGCTTTAGTTGTACACAATTTTATTTGTACGTGGTGTAGGATCGAACCCGGGCCGCGATGCTAGGCAATGAGCCACAATCCCAGCCCTTGGCAACTCACTTTTTTAAAATATTTTTTTTTAGTTGTAGATAGACACAATATCTTTCTTTTATTTATTTTTATGTGGTACTGAGGCAAGGCAAGCACTGTGCCACTGAGCTACAACCCCAGCCCCCAACAACTCACTTTTAAACTTCAAATATTAATGTGTGCCAAGGAAATGCACATCCACCAGATGTGTATCTTGGTTTGCCAATTAGCAGCCTCTAAATTAATGAAATTAACTTCCCAGGGACTCAAACTGAGCTGGGGATTAAAACTAGGGGTACTTAACCTACTCAGCCATATCCCCAATCCTTGTTTATTTTGAGATAGGTTCTCCCTAAATTGCTCAGGTTGGCCTCAAACTTGGGATCATTCTACCTCAACATCCAGAGCCACTGGGAGTACAAATATGTGCCACTATACATGGCCTGGACCTGTATCTTTGGATTTTTCCCTTCTTCTTCTTTTTTTTTTTTTTTTTTTTTTAATACCAGGGATTGAAACCGGGGGCACTTAACCACTGAGCCACATCCCCAGCCCTTTTTTTATTTTGAGACAGGGTCTCGCTGAATTGCTTAGGGCCTTGGCTAAATTGCTGAGTTTAGCTTTGAATTTGTGATACCTCAGCCTCCCAAGATGCTGGGATTACAGTTGTGCACCACTGCACCTGGCCCAACCTATATCTTTGTAAATATAGCTTGAAGCTAAGGCATAAAAGTGAAAGATTCTTTGCCTTGGTTGGAAATTTCCTGAAAATTTAAAACTGAAATTATTTCTATCTTTTCTGAGAAGTTCAGTTCCTTATCAACTCTATCCCCAAATAGCTTCCACGAAGGCTAAAATATTACTTTGATCTGAACACTGAATTTTAGTGTCAGCAAAGGCAAGTTTGTTCTCGTTTACTAGAATTCACAGTCTTGGTGGATAACTGGCAAACCATTTGCCTCAGTAGCCAATCACTCTTCCCAAAGTCAGTGTCTGTTGTGGCTGTTTGCTCCTGCCCAGCTGCAGCAGTCGATCCAGAGAATCAAACTGAGACAGAGTTTCTCGGATAATTTCAAAGAAACAACACAAAATTTCTCATCCTGGCATGTGTGTATGAGAGAGTGAATCATCCTGAGAGTTAATTGGGGCCAATTATGACCAACCTGACTTGTCACTGACACCAGAACATCTGACATAACTTGTTTTATTTTCAGACAGGAGAGATACCCCCACCCTCCACCCTCCACCCTCCACCCTCCACACACTTGCTTCTAAAGTCCACCATTTTTTTTTTAAAATTATTTATTTCCTTTAGTTGTACACATGCGTTTATTTGTACGTGGGTGCTGAGGATAGAACCCGGGCCGCGCACGTGCTAGGCAAGCGCTCTACCGCTGAGCCACAACCCCAGCCCTAAAGTCCACCATTTTGAAAGCATTTGTTTAGATACATGATTATTCATAATGGGAGAGGATGGGCTGGGATTGTGGCTCAGGGTAGAGTGCTTGCTAGCATGTGTGAAGCACTGTGTTCGATTCTCAGCACCACATACAAATGAATAAAATAAAGATCCATCAACAGCTAAAAAAAAATATTTTAAAAAAATGGGAGGGGAATCAGGAATGTTTGAGTAGGAATGCAGCTCACAAGTAAGCAAGATGAAATCACATGTTGGGGAGAGAAAAATTTCTACCTCACCACATGCTAGATGGAGCCATCAACAGTTGAAAGGGTGATTAACTTTTTTCCCTCTCTATTTTATCTTTTCCTATTTATATGCTAACACTTTACGCAGAGTTTCAGGTTTGTCTCCACTTTGTTTTAGTGATATTATTCAGTGCTGGAGTTTCCAGCACTGTAGGACAGGTTCAAATGAAAGCACTAACACGCAGAAAATGTAAGGCCTTCCCTGTTAGTCCGCCCTCCCTGAGCCTGAGGTCCCTTATTTATTTATTTATTTATTTATTTATTTATTTATTTGTTTATTTATGGTATGTGGGATTGAACTCACGGGCACTCGAAAACTGAGCCACATCCCCAGCCCTACTTCGTATTTTATTGAGAGATAGGGTCTCACTGAGTTGCTCAGCATCTCCCTTTTGCTGAGGCTCACTTTGAACTTGTGATCCTCCTGCCTCAGCTTCTGGAGCTGCTGGGATTTCAGGCGTGTGCCACCACATCTCCTGGTTTTTTTCTTTTTTCCTTTTTGTACCGGGGATTGAACACAGGGGCATTCGACCACTGGGCCACATCCCCAGCCCTTTTTTGTATTATTATTAGACACAGGGTCTCACTGAATTGCTAAGTGCCTGGCCATTGCTGAGGCTGGCTTTGAACTTGCGATCCTCCTGCCTCAGCCTCCCAAATGCTGGGATTACAGGCGTGCGCCACCGCGCCCAGCTCACGTATCCTGGTTTTTTTTTTTTTTTTTTTTTTTTTTTTTTTTAATATTTATTTATTTATTTTAGTTGTACACAATGCCTCTATTTTACGTGGTGCTGAGCATCTATCCCGGGCCACTCACGTGCTAGGCGAGTGTTCTACCGCTGAGCCACGACCCCAGCCCACGTATCCTGTTTTTAAGGACACGGTTCCTCCTTCCTGAAATATCCTGGGACAACTCTTTCCAACTCACCCTCACCTTTTTCATCGTTCTGTCCTAAAAAGTTTCCCATTGGGGCGTGCACACCAAGGAAATGCAGGACAGGGAAGATGCAACTTGGTCAAAATGGTTGTTTATAAACAATTTGAGTCAAGCGCGGTGGTGCATGCCTGCAATCCCAGCGGCTCTGAAGACTGAAGCAGGAGAATCACAAGTCAAGGCCAGCCTCAGCAATTTAGCGAGATCCCCGTCTAAAAAAGGAAAAGGATGTGGCTCAGAGTTAGTGCCCTGGGGTTCAATTCCTGGTACAAGGAAAAAAAAAAAATCTATTTGATCCAGGCTTTACATACAGGATAATACCCCACATGATCTCCACTTTTATACAAGAGGAAATAAGGCTTGATGAAGTAAAACTTGTTGCATTAAATTAAGATCTCACAGTAGCAGAACTGGGATGTAAACCCACCTATTTCCAAGATTGTAATTATTGACTACAAATACCAGCATGCTTTGCCGTGCCCCACTGCTCAAATGGCACTCTCGCCAGGACGCAGTCCTAGCGGTTATATCCCAAACCCAATCCGATGCCGCCTCTCCCCACCCGCCAACCAATGAAAAGGCTGTTGCTAACACGCCCGCTATATTTTTAGCTTTCGGGCTTGGGGACCAGTGGTGGCTGAGTCTCGCTGCCGAGGTGGAACGCGCGAACCGGGACGGGGGGGGTGGGGAGGAGAAAGAAGGGGAGAGTGAAGCGGTGAGAGGCGGAGGGGCGTGTGAATGACGCGCTGCCACTCGCTGACGCACGAGGCAAGTAGTCCCTGGAGGTGCCCCGGGGTGGAGCGCTCTGAATGTGGGGGTTGGGGACTGTCGCCCTCTGGCTCCCTCCCACCTCCCTGTCTCAGTGGAGTTCGCCCTCCAGCCCAACGTTTCTCTGCTGCAGTCAAGGAGAATACATTTAAACCCCCACGCTGGCGTTCTGTCCTTGCCAAAAAAAGTGATCAAGGAAAATAAAATGCAAACTGTTCATAAACTGGAAACTTTCCAATCTCACCACCCCACGTGGGTTCGGAGGCTGCCGTTGGTCCAGAACCGTCCGGAATGAGAATAAAGGCGGGGTGGGGCGCATTGAGGAGTGGGCAGAGGAGGGAGTAGACTCGTGCGCAAGCACCCCCACCCAGGGCTCCGGACCTCGCTGTCCGGCAGTCCTGTCCGCCTGACCACCCGGGCACAGACCTCCCTACCCCCTACCCTGTGCCTCACACTGTCACAAAGAGGCAGAGTGGTCTGCACCGCCAAGATGCGGGCGGAGGGCCCGGACGCGCCCCCCACCCCGAGATCGGAAAGTCTTGCTTCGCCGCCTAAAGGACCGTCGGATGTGGGCGCCCGACGCGCCTAGAGCGGACGAGAGCCACACCACGCCGCGGGGCTACTCCTAAAATTAGTGCGGCTCTCGTACCCCTTGTAGGGGTCGCCTGCTGGGGGTAGCGCGCTTGCGCGCCTGCGTGGAGCTGGCGCTGTCCCTCTCCCGGCACTGGGAACCCGGTGTCAGAGGTTACACGTGATGCTCAGCTCAAGTTGCTGGCCATCGGCCTCTACGTCCCGCACAGCGTACACCAGGCCCGATTCCCCTCGCCCTCCTTTCGACTTTTCGCGTCCGGGGACAAGGCGCGCCGCGCTCGGAAGACTCAGGCTAATGAGAGTTCTGGCCCGAAACGTTCCCAGAGCTCACGTGGTGCCCCTAGCTCTCCCACCCTAGGAGGCCGTAACTGGGCAAGCGCGGGGGGGACAGACGCCTAAACCTGGAGGGGCGCGCCAAGGTGGCCTCGGTGGGAAATAGTTGGGACAAACGTAAACGTGCGCACCGCCGGCGCCCGGGCAGGTGCAGGGTCGGAGGCGGCGGGAAGAGCTTCCTGGGGGCAAGCTGTGCCCGCCCCTCCCCTCGACATTCACCGTCCAGCAGCCAGAACGAGCGCCCACCGTGTCCCAGCCCGGTGCCTGCCCTCACGGAGCTCCCTGTCCACCTGGGAATGCTCCCTACACGCTGAGCACGAGTTCAGAGAGTGGTTTGGGGCCGGAAGAAAATACGGCGCGGCGGTGTTGTGATGGGGAAGGGAAGGCAGACAGCCTAGCTGAAAAGGTGGCGGCGCGAGAGGGTCTATTAGAGCGCAACCCGGAGCCTATGCCTGCACCCCACGCGCAGCCGGCTGCGGGGCGGAGAGGGTTAAGCCGCGGGCCGGCGGGAAGTAGTCCCGGCCGGGCGCCCAGCCCCGCCCCGCCGGCGGAGGGACGCATCACGCAGGGGTGGGGAAGCCGGATCCGTGCGCAGGGTTGCTAAGGGTGAAACTTTTCATTGACTTTGCTCACTTCTGGCCGGGGCGCGGGAGGGTGCGGGTCGTGGGCGGAGGAAAAAGCTAGTGGCTCCGGCGAAGCGGGGCCAGAAAGGCCAGGCCGTCCGCCGGGTACAGCCAGTCTGTCCTCCGCCCCGCGACGCGAGCTTCCCTCTGGGCCGCCATCCCAGTGTTGTCGCCGCCGGCCGGCCTGCCCGGGGTCCGTCTGTCCCCTGCCGCGGAGTCCGACCTCCAAAAAAGCTGAAAGAATTATATTAGGAGTCATAGCCCGTAACCTCCTCCTCGCTCCCAGCCCTCAACGACGAAAAGGACACATCGGTCCCCGGCCTCGCAGCGCCGGGGAAAGCAGAGAGAGCGACCTCCGCTCCGAGCCCAGGACCACCCTGGCAGGAGAAGACACCTGGCGACCGGCATCCCATCCCACCGCCGCGGAGACCCGAGTGAGTGCAGGGACATGCGGACGGGGGGGCCCACCCTGACACCCACCAGCCGGACAGCCTGCCCCCCACCCCGCCCTGCTCCCGCTCTTGGCTTTGCTGGACACTCCACGTCGCTGTCACCCCCCCTCCCCCGCCTGGCCAGCATTTTCCTCGCCCCTTTTATCTTCCTTTTAGAACCGCCCACCTTTTCCCCTTGCTCCTGTTCCCTCTGTCTCTGATCCTGCGGTACCCAAGAGCCCCCTTCTCTCCCAGTTGCAAGAGTGGCCTCTCCTGGGTGGAGTGCATTTCCTCCCTTCCTCCTCCGCCAGTTCTTATATCCCAGATACTCGCTAGATTTTCCTTGTTCCGCGAAGAAACATACCTCCCACTACCATCGTTAAATAAATGAGAGGAAGGAAGGGGATCCAGGCCTATCTTTTTCTGCTTCTTTTCCCATGTGCGGGGAATGGGGGTGCTAATTAATATGGTTTTATTTCTGGTCCTGTGGAGCTTGAGGGATGGAGGTTGAACACCCCCTTTTTGGGATGGGACCGATTAGAGGGGACTGCCCTTGAACCTCTCAGCCAGAATTCACTTTAGCTTGAGATCTTTATCTTCTGGGCTTTAAGGGAAAACTGCGCGGAAAAAAAGTACCGGTAGGACTGTGCCAGCTAGTGGATTCAACTTAATCTCCATGGACTCTCTGGGAAGAAAGGCCCTACTCCAAAACTCCTTTTCCAGTCCAGAGAATGGATTGTGCCCTTGACTAGGTATCTGGGGAAGGGCAGAAGGGAGCAGACAGAAGGCACAGCCGGCTGACCCTCTCCTCCCCTTGGAGCAACCGAACCCCACACATTGGGTTTCAACTTGAGGACCAGCAGACAGGGTCTTGGGTGCTTATTCATTATCTAACGTATCGGTTTTCACCTTCCTACCCACCCTACCTGGGAGTAGGTCCCTCATTTGTTTCCCAGTAGAAAAACATCCCTATTGCTTTCTTGGTCGCCTGCCCCCGTCCCTCTCTTAAGCATTGGGAAAAGCAGCTTGTGTGGGAGGCCGGATTAGGGAGGTTTAACACCCTGTAGGGAAGCTTTGCAGAAGATCTGGTAAGTCTGGTCGTAGGGTAGGCCTTGCGATGGGAGGAGACTCACATAGAATTTTAAATATCGGAAGGTGTTCAGGTTTCAGATGTGCAGTTTTTCCTTCCCAGCCAAGAAGAACCTTTCCCATTTCCCTGGCCCGGATCTGGTTAGTGAGACTTGGATTAGAAGCGGGGTGAGGCTTGGGCCCCTCTGGCGTCGGGTCTTCTGATTGCCGACAGAACTGGGTCCAATTCCTGCTTTTCCTTTCCTGACTGTGGAGTGCTGGAGCCGAGCCTACTGGGCATTAAGTGGAAAAGGCTCCTTTCTCTTGTCCCTCCAGCAACCCCGGACAGCGGCTGCCCACCCATGGAATTCAGATTCAGCGGCAGAGCTGGGGGTGGGAGGGCGAGGCCTTGTCTATCCCAGCCCACCCGCTTCTCCCAGAAAAAACTCATTGGAAGCAGGCCTCTAATTCAGCAGTCTGAGAGGCTCTGGAGAGAGAGCCGGGAAAGTTCGGCCCCTCATACGGACGCGGTGGGTGGTACGAACCGCGAGCTGGCCTACTGGGTAGATTTGGACGAACTGTCTTGGCGATGGGAGTGGGCGCCTGCCGCGCAGCGCGCATGTGCATCGGAAACTTTTCCTCGGCTCCGGACCCTCGGCCAGGTCCCCTTGCCGGGCATGCGTGATTAGGCCGGCCGGCCCCCGCGGAGCGCGCGGGGAAGTGTAGTGTGCGCAGAAGTAGGTCGCCCGGGCGCCGCGGCTCCCAGAGTGCTGAGCGCGCCGGCCTCCGCGCAGCCCCGAGCGCCCTGCCCTAGGGAGCTCTGCGGGTCGCGCCCAAAGATGCCCGGGCCGCAGGTGGGGTGGGTGGGTGGGTGTGAGACCCGGCAGGGCGCGGTCAGCAGCAGCCCTGGAGGGGTTCAGCCCACGCCTCCCGTCGGCCACAGCCGGGGGACTGCGGGTGGGGCGGGGCCTCGCGGTGGCCCGAGCCGCCTGCGCTCTGCGGGCAGTGACCCCGGGGCTGGCTGCCGCCCCACCAGGCCTTGCTCAAATCCAGAGCATCCTGTAGTGCTTGATTGTGGGACGATGTGAATGTTAAAGGTTTCAGGTGCCTGAATATTTGTTATAGATTTGGGGCCCAGTAGATTCTTTCACTGTTGTCCCTTCAGCCCTTTTTAAAAACACGACTGCTTTTTTCTTAAAAACTTGCTTCTCTTACTAACCAGAATAAGATGTACTCCATGTTTGTATGAGTATTTCAAAATATATATACATATATATTTTAATATTTATTTATTTGTTTTAGTTGTACACAATGCCTTTATTCTTACGTGGTGCTGAGGATCAAACCCGGCCGCACACGTGCTAGGCGAGCGCTCTACCGCTGAGCCACAATCCCAGTCCCTCAAAAATATATTTTACTGTCATGTATAACTAAGAACACAACAACGAAAAGAGCTTGCCTCTCGCGGTGCTCCGTGACTTGACACCTGTAATCCCTGCTGAAGCCAGAAGGTCTGCAAATTTGAATCCAGCCTGGGTCTCAGTGGTAGAATACTTGCCTAGCATGTGCGAGGCCCTGGGTTCTATCCCCAGTAAGGGGAGCCGGGCTTCTGTTCACTAGTTCTCTTTGGACTGTATAGACTGAGGCCTCCTTCAGCGTCTCCCCACATCTTTGCCTTTAAACTTACTGTTTAAAACACAAGTCAGCACAAGGGATCTGAATCCACGTTTAACTTTATGGCTGAAAGTAAGCAAATTCAGGAGGATGAGATTTGTGTGTGTGTGTGTGTGTGTGTGTGTGTGTGTGTGTGTGTTTTCTGGGAGGGATTGAACCCAGGGGCGCTTAACCACTAAGCCGTATCCCCCAGCCCTTTTTAATGTTTTATTTTGAGACAGTGTCTCACTAAATTGCTCAGGCTCGCTTTCAACTTGCAATCCTCCTGCCTCAGCCTCCCGAGTCACTGGGATTACAGGCTTGTGCCACTGCAAGGAGGATAAGATTCTTAGAAAAACTGGACAGAAATTGCATTTGTAACTTTAATACACTGACAAAAGTGGGGATTTTGCTATTAAAAACTTATGCCACACACACACACACACACACACACACACACACACACACAGAGGCTTTTTTGCCACCTTTCTGGCCTTTTGGTTGGAAAAGATTTCAAGAATTTTCTGCAGCCACTTAACAAATCTACTTGTTCCTTTTATTGAAGGATAGTTATTTCTAAGCACTCTAATCTTACCACACTTTCATAAATATTTTACATAGAAGCTCTAGAAATTGTCCATAGCTTTGTAAAAAAATTAAAGAACTCATGCAGTGGTAACTCTTATCTTTAGCTGAAGACAAGACAGCACCAGTGCTTTAATCCTCTGTCCCATAAGCTTCTTGAAGTCAAAATTAGAGCCTGAGCTGATAGAGCAGAAAATCTCATTCTGGTCATCCGGCATTTTTGTAAGGTTCCACCCCATAACCATCTGGCCTGGCCTGTTCTCCAATTAAAGAGGCAAAGGTAGCATTATACACTTCCTTATTTGTGCAGCAGCATCACTGAGGTTTAAATTGGTGTGCAGCTTTAGTTGCTTATGCTGCAGAAAATGGTTCACTAGGCAGGGCTGATGACAGTGGTTCTATTGTATTTTGGGTGGGAGGCTTATTTCCCAATGACTTTGGCCTGCATTTAAAATGCTCCCATTTTGAGGCTGAACTGTTCAGGGCTGTTAATTTGGAAGGCAATTATACAGTAAAGTTTGAGTAGGCCTAGAAGGGCATAGAAGTCCTTTCTTTGGTTTGGGTAGAATACCAAGGGGCATATTTTGGGGCTGGGGATATAGCTCAGTTAGTAGAGTGCTTGCCTCACATGCACGAGGCCCTGGGTTCAATCCCCAGCACCACCAAAAAAAAAAAAAAAAAGAGAGAGAGAGAGAGAAAGAATTGCCAAGAGGCACATTCTAAGAGGCCACCTGGTATCTCAGGACTAAGTGTCATATGTTGACTTCAAGTTTTACTTTTCAAAACTCTTCGAAAACACTGGCTTTATAACTCCAAGCACATTCTTGGGATCTGATGCCAACTTTCTTCACAATTTTTTAGTTTCCTCCATACTGAATGCCTCTAGTCGACCATGATGGCTTTTCTTTTCTTTTTTTTTTTTTTTTTTTTGCTATGCTGGGGGGTTGAACCCAGGGCTGCTCTACCTTTTTTAATTTTGGGTCCCAGGGATTGAACCCAGGGGTACTTAACCACTGAACTACATCCCAAAGGCCGTTTCATTTTTTTATTTTGAGACCGGGTCTCACTTAAGTTGCTGAGGCGAACCTCAAACTTGCACTCTTCCTGCCTTCACTTGCATCCTCAGTCATTTTATTTTGAGACATGGTCTTGCTAAATTGCCAAAGATGGTCTTGAACTTGTGATCCTCCTGCCTCAGCCTCCCAAGTTGCTGGGAGTAGAGGTGGGTGGCACCAAGCCTAGCTCAAACCTCCATTCTTAAGCCTGGTATGATGTTGCATACCTATAATCCCAGTTACTCAGGATCACTTGAGCCCTGGAGATTAAAGGTCAGCCTAGGAAACATAGCAAGACACCATCTTTTTAAAAAAAAAAAAAAAAAAACAAGCCTCCATGCCGGGTGCAGTGGCGCACACCTGTAATCCCAGCACTTTGGGAGGCTGAGGCAGGAGGATTGTGAGTTCAAAGCCAGCCTCAGGTTGCCGGGCGTGGTGGCTCACGCCTGTAATCCCAGCACTTTGGGAGGCTGAGGCAGGAGGATCGCGAGTTCAAAGCCAGCCTCAGCAATGGTGAGGCACTTAGCAACTCAGTGAGACTCTGTCTCTAAATAAAATACAAAAAAAGGGCTGGGGATGTGACCCAGTGGTCGAGTGCCCCTGAGTTTAATTCCCAGTACCACAAAAAAAAAAAAAAAAAAAAAAAAAAAAACAAGCCTCCATTTTTGGGAGGAGTCCCATGATCCTTAACTAGCTTTGTATCTGGTAATGAACCAATCCCCAGAAATAGAAAGTCCCTTATCTTTTTACCATTCTTCTCTTTAAACCTAAAGGGGCTTGGGATATAGCTCAGTTGGTAGAGTGCTTACCTCACATGCACAGGTCCTGGGTTCAATCCCCAGTGCCATTTAAAAAAAAAAAAAAAAAAAACCTAAAGAGACCCTGGAAATGATCTGTCTTAATCATGAATAGACATTTGAAGAAACTTGCAGATCAAAGTCTTTTGGAGCCTGGCGCGGTGGCGCACACCTGTAATCCCAGCACTTGGGAGGCTGAGACAGGAGGATCACGAGTTCAAAGCCAGCCTCAGCAATGGTGAGGCACTTAGCAACTCAGTGAGACCCTGTCTCTAATAATAAGAAAAGGACTGGGGATGTGGCCCAGTGGTCAAATGCCCCTGAGTTCAATCCCTGGTACCACAAAAAAAAAAAAAAAAAAAAAAAAAAAAAAAGTCTTTTGGAGGCTGGGAGGGTTTCCTGAGTACTGAGCATTCTATGGCAGGCTTGCAAGAGGGACACAGTCACTATACTTCTGCTGAATCCCCATGTGACCCTCTCTGTTTCCTCAGACCTGAAATGACAGACCAGGTGGAGCTACTGACCTATGGTGCTCTAGACTGATCCAGTGCATCTTCTCAGATACCTTCATCCCAGAATATTTTTCCTGAGGACTTAGTCCTAAAAGTGTTCCTAGGAGCCATGGGCCCAGGTCTAAGAATGAACAGGGAAGTGTGTTGGGGCAGGTGTTCAGAAAACTCAAGATCCCCCAAACCTACAGCTAGTACCTGGATAGTTCATGCTGGAACCAGAGGGACTTTAATCAAAATCCAGCACTGAGTCTTTCAGGGGACAGAAGTTGCCCTTGACAGGTGGATCAGTCTCATCTCTGTGCTGAGCTCAGTAGCATGGACTTGCCTAGAGGTCTGGTTGTGGACGTGTTTTGGCCCTGCCTCCCCTTAGAGATCGCCCTTTTTAGTTCGTTTTCTCCCTGAGCATAAGTCCAGGAGCCACCCTTTTGGACAAGTGAGAGTAGGATCACTGGCTCTCAGGACTTAAGGATCATGTTCCCGAAACATGAGGCTGGCCCAGACTTATGGAATAAACCTTTTTGACCTCAGTGGGATCTGGCTGTGAGAGAGTCCCAAAATAATAATCTGAGTATTTATCTTGGGCTGCTTTCTCCTCCAGGATCTCCAAACACTTGATAAATCTGATCCAGTGCCGAGGACAGGTGGTCAGACAGTCCGTGGGAAACGAGAGTGATGATGGGTCCCCAGATAGAGACTATAGGGTGATGGACAATTTCTTCCCGCTGCCATCATCCTCATCACTTACACCTTCTCCAGAAACTACAGATTCCCTCAGGCCACACCAGTGCTGCTCTTGTGTGTGCGCGCGCACGCGAGGGGGCGCTGGGATTGAACCCAGGGGTACATTCCCAGCCTTTTTTTTTTTTTTTTTAAATGATGAGGCTGGCCTTGACGTTGGAGTTGATGGGATCACAGGCACGCACCACTGCACCCAACCAGTGCTGCTCTTAATACTCTGCTTTTCTCCAGGGCCCAGCTTCCTGTTCTTTCCTCTTTTTGCCAGGGTGACCAGTTGTTGCTCCACAACTCTGGTAGTGACAGGTCTTGCCTTTTTCCTGGGATCATGCTCTTGTCCCCATTTTTGGAGGCACTCTGAATGGAAATGCAAGCTTTAGTAACACTAGTTCTTAAATCAGTTCTGCAAACCCAGACTGAGCCTGAAAGCATACATACCCATGGGGCCCAGGGTGACAGATGGATATGACTGGCATCCAAGCCCCAGAGAAAAGTTGGCAGCGTTCCTTCATGTTCAGTGACCTGTATCCCTTTCCATGTAAGGAGGATAACTAAAAATTTTAAACTTACTTTTAGCCTGTGACAGTTTGGGGGCATGACTTCACCAAGACACAGAGACAGCAAAGTCTTTCCCTTCTGCTGATGAATTAGGAGCCTGGGTTTATTCATTTATATATTTTTGTTTGGTGTGTGTGTGTGTGTGTGTGAGAGAGAGAGAGAGAGAGAGATTCGTACAGTAACCTGAATTCTCATAATGGTGGAAAACAGCATTCCCTCTGTGTTTATTATTAAAATAATAGCTTACTTTATCAAGTGTCTACTAATGCCAAGTGCAGCGTAAGTCAATTTATATCCTCAAACTCCATGATAGACTCATTTTACCAGTGAGAAATCTAAGGCTTAGAGGGGGCTGGGATTGTGACTCAGCGGTAGAGCGCTCGCCTAGCGCGTGCGTGGCCCGGGTTCGATCCTCAGCACCACGTACAAATAAACACATTGTGTACAACAAAAGCAAATAAATAAATATTTTTTAAAAAAAGAGAGAAAAAGAAATCTAAGGCTTAGAAGGAAATAACTTGTCTACAGTTGTAAAGTTGAACCAGCCACTGGTGGGATGGAAATGGGGCCTCTGGAACTGTGTGATCCAAAGTTGGTGTTTCTGTCTTTGCCGTTGGTCACTTCCACCTTTCTGCATATATATTCATGATACTCCTCCTCCTTCTTTCTCATTTCCCAGAACCATCTGGAGCCCAAGTTTGCCCATCTAACATCTGCCACCACTTCCCTTGGCCTGTGCACGTGCCCTGCACTGATTATCTACCTAGGAAAGGATCATGCAGCTAGAGATTAAAGTGGCCCTGAACTTCATCATCTCCTATTTATATAACAAGCTGCCCCGGCGCCGGGCAGACCTGTTTGGAGAGGAGCTCGAGCGACTTTTGAAAAAGAAATATGAAGGCCACTGGTACCCTGATAAGCCACTCAAGGGCTCTGGCTTCCGCTGCGTCCACATTGGGGAGATGGTGGACCCTGTGGTAGAGCTGGCTGCCAAGCGGAGCGGGCTGGCAGTGGAGGATGTACGGGCCAACGTGCCCGAGGAGCTGAGTGTCTGGATTGACCCTTTCGAAGTGTCCTACCAGATTGGTGAGAAGGGGGCTGTGAAAGTGCTGTACCTGGATGATAGTGAGGGCGGTGGTGCCCTAGAGCTGGACAAGGAGATCAAGAGCAGCTTCAACCCTGATGCTCAGGTTTTTGTGCCCATTGGCAGCCAGGACAGCTCTCTGTCCAACTCCCCATCACCGTCCTTCGGCCAGTCGCCTAGCCCCACCTTCATCCCTCGCTCTGCCCAGCCCATCACTTTCACCACCGCCTCTTTCGCTGCCACCAAATTTGGCTCTACCAAGATGAAGAAGGGTGGTGGGGCGTCTAGTGGTGGGGGCGTGGCCAGCAGTGGGGCAAGTGGCCAGCAGCAACCACAGCAACAGCCTCGCATGGTCCGCTCGCCCACCAACAACCTGCTGAAGCACAAGAGCCTCTCTTTGTCTATGCATTCACTGAACTTCATCACGGCCAACTCGGCCCCTCAGTCCCAGCTCTCGCCCAACGCCAAGGAGTTCGTGTACAATGGTGGTGGCTCGCCCAGCCTCTTCTTTGATGGGGCTGATGGCCAGGGCAGTGGCACCTCGGCACCCTTTGCAGGTGGTGGGGCCAGCACCTGTAACAGCAGCAGCTTTGATATGGCCCAGGTATTTGGAGGTGGCACCAACAGCCTTTTCCTGGAGAAGACACCCTTTGTGGAAGGCCTGAGCTACAACCTGAACACCATGCAATACCCCAGCCAGCCGTTCCAGCCTGTTGTGTTGGCCAACTGACCACTCATCCCCGCAGGGGCCCAAGAGCACCCACAACCACAAATAAGAAAAAGGAAAGGAGAGGAAAGGCCAAAAAAAACAGGAAAAGAAAACTGTACAAAAAGATTTCCAATCTTCTCACTCTCACTTCTAGAAAAAAGATCCAGCCCAGGCATGGAGTGGGAGGGGGCTCTTGAAGCACCAAATTGTGGTTAACTCAACCACCCCACCCCACCCCGACCATTTTCCTGCCTGCCTCTGATTTATTTGGTTGGTTTGGGTTTTGTATTATTTCTTTTTTTCTTTTCTTTTCTTTTTTTTTTTTTTTTTTTTTTACATGTAGTTTTCTATATAACATCTTTAATTAGTGGCTACCTGTGCTAAGAATGGTCCAGATGTGAATTGCTGCTCCCTGCTCCCTCCTCCCCCCCTTCACACTCCTTTAAGATTGGTATGTCCAAGCTCACAGGGAAGGAAGAGCTGCAGCTGGGGCCAAATCCTCCCGAGTAGGGAGAGGCTGGCCCATTTCACTGCCTCTCCCCCAGTTACCCTCTCTCTCAAAGCCATCCAACCTCAGCAGGGCTTCTTGGGCCCTGCCACCCAAATAGGTCTGACCCCAGCCCACACTCCCTCTCAGGCTGGGCCAAAGGGAGTTTCCGGCTAGCCACTTGACACCCTCCCCCAAGAGCTAATGTCTGTGACTACAGGGAGGTTTGCACTTTGTCTTGTTGAAATCCTTTCATCTCTGTCCTGTGGCCCCATCCACCCACAGTCCCCTCCAGGCCTAGACGATTATCATGGCCCTGGACACCCAGCATCCTTCACAAGCACGGCCTCTTTCTTTAATGCAGCCCTTCTTCCCTGGGCCTGAGGCTGTGGGCTGCTGGGAGGTGGGGATAAGGGGGTGTGTGTGTGTGTGTGTGTGTGTGTGTGTGTGTGTGTACATGTATACGTGTGTGTACATGTACGCCCCTGTGAGTGTGTGTGGTTTGCTGTCCTGTTCTAAAGGATTCCAAGCCATGTAAAACTTCCCTCTGGATGTGATTCTGGGTTGCAGCAAGTGCTTATTTATAAGTATGAGGTTGGGGAATGGGCTGGGGGTGGGTTGGCAGTTTTTTTGTAAGGCAGTACACACGGAGGGGGTGACATTGGCTGAGCCTAAGGCACTCCCAGGGGAAAGCACTGCAGAAGGAACTGGTTTCCAGACTGCAGAGGAATCTGCACTTTTGTTTGTTTTTTGACCAAAAAAAAAAAAAAAAAAAAGAAAAGAAAAAGAATTATACACACACACACGTACATACACATATATATAGGAAAGAATATATATATATACAATACGCATATGTGTGTGTGTGTATATATATATATGTATACATATGCACATAAGCTCTGAAGGGCAGAAGGAATATCCAAGCCTCTGATGCCTAAGAGAAGTCCCTAGACTTCAGTGACCCCGTTGTGCAACCTTACCCAGGATGGGAGTTGCTCACCTGAGTTCCATTGGTGGGGAAGTTGGGGGCAGGGAGATGGGGCCCGCATTTGGAATCAGTCAGTGCCTATAGCGGGCAGTCCTGAGCCTTGAATTGTGACTTTTTGGTCTTCGGGTTATGTTATTTCACTCCATCTGTGCCCCTGCCTGAGAGTTTCTTGGTACCTCTCTCTTGCCATCCCCTTCACTGCCCTTACTCTGCCTGCCCTGGACCTTGATGCTGTGAGGCATGGTCTCCTGGGTAGGCCAAGCTGGGCAGGCATGTGGTCTTCCCAGTCATTGTACTTGGGATACAGAAGGGCACTGGCTCCCCTTCCTCTGTAGAGGAGGGCTTTTTCCAACCCAGGGCATAGCTTCTGAGCCACAGTGCTTTGGTAATGGGGCACTTGGCATCAGGGCTCCATCACCAGAAAGCACCAAAGTCCTGGCACCCCCCCCCCACTCCATTTTTCCAGGGACCCAAGTGGGCACTGCTGTGGCAGTGAGTCTGGCCCAAACAGACACTGCCGGCCTCCCCTCCCTACAGTGGGCACCAGCTCTACCTCCCCAGCAGGGCAAGGCCCTGCCTTCTCAGCCCAGCACCATCTGTTCCTCTAGACCTCTCGGGCCAGCCCAGTCTGGGTCGCCCTGTCCCTCATCCTCAGCTCCCATGCAGGTGACAGGCCCTGGCAGATAGCTCCTCTCTGGGAAAGGTTGGATGCTGCCTTATTCCCCTCCCAGCCCCTCCTGTGCGCGCACACACTGGTACCACCTGCACCCAGGCCAGCTCTTTTTTTACCACATGCGGGGAGAAGGGGAGACCAAGCCCTTCCTGTCTCTTGAAATACGAAGACAAATGTGTGTCCAGGAGCACGGCTCCTACGCTGGGCTCTTGGGCCCAGTTCAGTCTGTCTCGTCTCAAATCTAGGCATTTTTGCTTCAATTTTATTTTTTTTAAGAAAACAAAAACAAAAATCTGCACTAATTTACCTGGTTTCGTAGGAAAATTTTTTTTTTATTTTTTACATTTTTTGGTGTCCGTTTGTATTGAATAATTTGCTACATTTGTAAAATGTAAGAGGTATATATAATATATGTATATTTCTAACGTAAGAAACGTAATTTTTTTCTTTTCAAGGTTTTTTCTTAAAAAGAGGAGAGAAATTGATATTTTTTCAGGAAAAACAAACTTTAAAATAAAAAAAGAGGAGAATAAACCTTTTTCTCCCCTTCCCCCATCCTCTATCTATCCCTCTTTTCCAGGAATAAATCAAAAGATGGATTATCTTGTAAAGAATGTAAACTGTCAATCCAGAATGATCTCTTTTTCTCGATGCAGGGAGCTATAGATTCTCTAATTATCTCCCTAAGAGTGGGAGGGGGCATTGAGGCAACTGTGGAGAGGAGCCAGGGGAGCAGGGTAATGACTTTTTTTTCTTTAGTGAAGGAGGAATACAATCAAGTGTTTTGTATTCAGAATGTTGTGCAATATTTTGGAATGGGACATTGGTGTGTTAGAGATTTAGTTTAAAAACAAGATTGATCAAATCTGTACAGTTTATATTGTTCCAGATTTTTTTAAGTTTGTATTAAAAGCATGATATATAATAGTCTTCTCCTTGCTCCTAACTTGTTTTGTTTATGGGATCTCTTGGGAGGGAGAGAATGGTAGTGGCCCAACCCCTACCCCTGGGTGGACGTAACTGACCTCTCAGTGTGCCCATTGCCACGGTCCTTTTCTATGTCACAGACAGGTTTCTTGGGGCTAATAGACATCCTCTTGTTTGGTAGTAGGTGGGGCAAGGACTAGAAGCAGAGCCTTGAGATTGGGGTTCCTCTTTGTGGCTATTCCTTGGAGAAAGAGGGAGGAGGGGTCAGCCTCCAGCCTGCTCTAGATATAGTACTTGCCCACCCAAGCCACTTGATCCTTAGATATGGGCAAGAATGAGGAGAGCCCACCTAAGGCAGGTTTTGTCCAAACACTTGCTACTCGGGTTCTCTGTCCTTTTCTTGGGCTGGACACCCCCCTAGCTGCTTTAGACAGGGGACAGCCTGTCTGAGCCCAGGATTGGAATGCCACCCACTTTCTGCTGTGGGCTGATTTCCTTGAAGTTTCAGCCCCCTCCTCCCTCCCAGGGCTCCAGGGCCATGTTTTTCTTCACAAGGTCAGGGCTCATTAATGCTGCCCAAGGTCTTTGGGCTGAATTGGGCCCAGAGTATTTGTGAAGGTATTTGTTGAATCTTTTTTTTTTTTTTTTTTTTGGCCGGGGTAGAGGGGATACCAGGGATTGAACTCAGGCGCACTCAACCATTGACTACATACCCAGCCCTTTTTCATATTTTATTTAGAGACAGAGTTGCTTAGTGCCTCGTTATTGCTGAGGCTGGCTTTGAACTCATGATCCTCCTGTCTCAGCCTCCCTAGCTGCTGAGATTACAGGTGTGTTCTACCTATAATCCCAGCAGCTAGGGAGAGCTGGGCTTGTTTTTGTTGAATCTTATTTAACCCTCACAGCAGCCAGTGGTGAAGGCCAAGTTAGATTCCCTGCCTAACTTCACAAAACTAGTCAATGGTAAGGCTGAGATTTTGATTTATGTCATGTATTCAATCCAGTGATCTTGAGCAGTGTTAGGCCCTTGTCAGATAACAAATCAGTGCCTGTCTTTCCAGAGCTGCTCTCACAAATATTTGATAAGCTGTGATAACTGCTTTGGGAGCATGATGATGGGGGTGGGGAACGTTGACACTTTCAAGCTGGGACAGAGGGCAGGCAGGTCTTATGGGGCATCAACAGGGTGGGGTGTCCTCAGGCTCCTCACTTTACAAACAGGCCAATGCAGCCCTCCCCCCAGCCCCCGCAAGCATGTGCATTTCATGTACCTAGAGGCTCTGGGGCCAAACGCCCAGCCTCTACACAGCGTCCCAGGCTCCTGGTATCTAGCTCCTCCCACTGGCTGCTTCCCAAAGCGTGTCAAGCAGAGGGAAGCCCCTGGTCAAGACACAAGGCCACGTACAGGGGTCTCATACTTCTATCCCAACATAGAGAAAGCCAACCTGTCCTGTGTACAGGCTGTCCACCAGTCATGGGCCCCAGGGCAGAAGTGGGACATCCCCTCACCCGCTCATTCCTATTTATAAACACAGGTCCTGACTCAGCAGGTGCCAGGATCACCTGTTCCCACTTTGTCACACTCAGACCTGAAGGGCCTGGGCAAGATCCGACCCACATGCTGAGACTAACTTCTGGGACAGCCAGTCCCTCCAGCTCATAGTGTGGACACTACGTATTTGAACAAATCCCCAACTCCTCCGTGGCATGGACACAGAAGTTCCTCACTGCATTCGTGCCTTGGTTTATTCACCAATTGCTCACTGGCTCTGAGAAGTGAGTGGGACACCTGGAGGGGTAAAGGGCTGCCTGGGACCCCTGCCCTGCAGCAGGGGAAGAAAACATTCTGGCAAACTCAAGAGAGTTCCTCCAAAAGAGGGCATCATTTGTGCACTTGAAAAACCATACCTGGGCATCCACTCTCTTCTGGAAACAGGTGGGGACAATTTCAGGACACTATACACAAGGGGCCTAGGAGCCCGCAGATCCAAGAAGGCTTCCTGGAGGCATGAAGAGAGAGCCGCGAAGGAAGCCCCATCAGGAGGGCATCCATCAGGCGTAGGGGAAGACCCTGCACCCTGCTCCTTAGAAGCACAGTTGCCACCGGGCACAGTGGCACATGCCTGTAATCCCAGCGGCTTGGGAAGCTGAGGTAGGAGGACCACAAGTTCAAAGCCAGCCTCAGCAAAAGCAAGGCACCAAGTTAACTCAGTGAGACCCTGTCTCTAAATAAAATACAAAATAGGGCTGGGGATGTGGCCCAGTGGTTGAGTGTCCCTGAGTTCAACCCCTGGTACCAAAAAAAGAAGCACAGGTACTTCCTTGTGAAAAAACAGAATAATGGGTAGGGAACGTTGAGGCACTGGCCGTTCTGGAGTAAATAAGTATCACTTTCACTAACATGGACATCATTGTCCATCCTCAAATGCCACCAGCCAACCCCATCCAGTCTGGTCTATTGCTCTGCACTGGCAAACAGGCCAAAACTCAGGCCTGTCAGCAACAGGGCCAGGCTGGGGCCAAAAAGAAAAGTTTCACTTTAGAGCCTGGCTGCCCCTAGGTGGCAAACTGCCTCCAGTAAGAGGATGTCCCATGAAGGACAGCAAATTCTACTCCCCTCTTCTCCAGGGTCTGCCTCACTCCTCAGGATAAGAAGGGTCCTCAACTTGTATGTCCAAAGCCTTCTGGGAGTTTCTCTTTCGAGAGGCCGATGGGTGGGTAGGGGTGATTCATGCAGCAAATTCTGCTCCCTCCTCAACGCTTTCCTCAGTCAGCACCCTTAGGCCAAGGGGATGCCACTGCATGGGCCCTACTACTGCCACCTCCCTGTGAGTGGGTTGGGGTGAAGGGACACACTTCCTCCTTCCTCTCCATGGGCCTGGCCAGCCTGGCCAGCCAAGTCTTGAACAGGCTGGGCCCACCTGGGAAATCTCCAAGGCCTTGGGCAATATGAGCTTGTTCATTCTCTGGCTTTGCTTTGGAAAATGTCATTGCCAGCATGAGAACTGGGTTCTAGGTTCTTGAAGCTGCCAATTTAGTGTAACCTTGAATGTCTCTTGACATCTGTCCCAACTGCACAATGAGGGACATTGGAGTCAGGCCCCTGTCCAGTTAGGCCATTCAGGCTGTTCCCTGGGTTAGTACCTCTTCATGCTCTGGTGAGGACCCTCAGAGGGCCAAATGCTGTGGTACCTTTCCCAGGGAGAGGGGGAGAAAATGACCAGTGAGGCCTTGGGCAGTCACATGGTATGACTGGGATACCCCCAAAGTGTGAGACCCTAATCTGACTACTGCCGAGCTGTGGCAAGGCCAGGTAAGTCTAGGCAGGGCAAAAGGCCTGCCCTAGTGGCCTGGATACCTGCATTCTTCTTATTATTATTATTATTTATTTATTTTTGGTACCAGGGATTGAACTCAGGAGCACTTGACCACTGGGCCACATCCCCAGCCCTTGTTTGTATTTTATTAGAGACAGGGTCTCACTGAGTTGCAAAGTGCCTCACCATTGCTGAGGCTGGTTTTGAACTCACGATCCTTCTACCTCAGCCTCCCAAGTGCTGGGATTACAGGCGTGTGCCACTGCGCCTGGCTTTGCATTCTTCTTTCTCTACCCTGATCTACTGTATTCAATAATCAGCATTCAACATGACCCCCTGGGGCTGCTAGAGCACTTCCCCAATGTGCATGAGGTCCAGGGTTCCATCCCTGGCACAATAAATAAATAAATAAATAAAGCAAGCTACATGGAGCCCCTATAAGTGCTGACATTGTTCTAGGCAGAAGGAAAACATGAGAGAAGAGCAAAGTCTCTGCTCTCCCAAAGCAAGGTTCTATTGACCACAAATGAGAAAGTGTCACATGGTAAGGATGTGCTATTAAGATAATCACAATAGCCAGGCATGATGGCACTCTTCTGTAATTCTAGTTACTTAGGAGACTGAGACAAGAGGATTGCAAGTTCAAGGCCAGGCTGGGTAACTTAGCAAGACCCTGTTTCAACCCTGTTTCAAAATGAAAAATGAAAAAGACTGGGGATGTAGCTCAGTGGTAATGCACCGCTGGGTCCAATTCCCAGTACTGGAAAAGTAATTACCACAGTAATGGTAGCTAATGACCTAATGACTCCTTATACTGGGTGGTCAAGGCAAGGCTTTCATCCTGTGATCTAAATTACAAGATCTCTTGGCACAAGCTTAACTGAGATCAGCAGAAGAATGAGGTGCTTCAAACACTTGAATGACAAGAAAAAGCATGGTGTGACGTGCACAGGCCAACAGCATGTCATGCATGCAACATGGAGGGCCTTGTGAACTGAATGGGAAGTTGGGATTTTATCTGCCTGCCCCGCAAGTTGCCCCAAGTAGTGGGACAGCAGGCTGGGGATGTACTTCAATGGTAGAGCGTTTGTCTAGCATGTATAAGGCTGGATTTTTTTTTTTTTCTTTTTCTTTTGTATTTGGGATTGAACCCAGAGATGTTTAACCACTGAGCCACATCCTCAGCCTTTTTCTTTAGTGTTTCATTTAGAAACAAGGTCTTTCTGAGTTGCTCTGAATCCACAACTTTCCAGAAACCCTCCCTTGTGCCAGGCCATGAACTGGGCCCCGCACAAGGACTGGCTGGAGGAGTAGACGCAGGCCCTTCTCTCAGGTGGGTGCCAGTGGTCACCTTTACTTCAATCCTCCAGTTAGTCCACACCAGAAGGAAGCCCAGGAGCTAGGAGTACCTAGAGGAGGTTCTGATCTGATGGTGGAAAGCTTTTCAGAGGGTTGAGAGAAGCCAGCGTGGGAAGTGTTTGAAGAATCAGGGAATAGATGCCAAGTGCTGCAGATTGAGTGGAGGTCACCTGGACTTAGTATTGAGGGGCCACAGGGAGTAGAAGAGGAAGAAGACTCCAGGTTGGAGGAGTGAGGGGGTGAAGCCACGGACACAGCAAGTGTAGATAGCTTCTTCAAGAAGCCACAAGAGCTGTTCAGAAGGCAGAAATGCAAAAATCCCAAACTTCAAATCCTCTAAATAGAGGAAATCTTTGTGACCTTGAATTAGTCATATTTTAAGATACCCTTCAAAGGCAGGATCCATGAGACAACACATTGACTTTATCAAAATTAAGAACGTCGGGAGCTGGGGTTGTGGCTCAGCGGTAGAGCGCTGGCCTCGCACATGCGCGGCCCGGGTTCGATCCTCAGCCCCACATAAACATAAATGCATTGCATTGTGTACAACCAAAGTAAATAAAATAAATATTTTTTTAAAAAATTAAGAAGTTCTAAAAATACACTGTTAAGACAATGAAAAGATAAGCCACAGACTGAAAAAATATTTGCAAATCATATTTGATAGAGGACTAGTATCCAGAATATAAAAAGAACTTTCAAAACTCAATTACAGCCAGGTGCAATGGTTCATGTCTGTAATCCCAGCAGCTCCAGAGGCCGAGGCAGGAGGATCGGGAGTTCAAAGCCAGCCTCAGTAAAAGCGAGGCACTAAGCAACTCAGTGAGACCCTGTCTCTAAATAAATTACAAAATAGGGCTAGGATATGGCTCAGTGGTTGAGTGGCCCTGAGTTCAATCCCCGTACACCCCCCCCAAAATTAAAATAAAATATAGGAGGCTGGGGATGTGGCTCAGTGGTTAAGTGCCCCTGGGTTCAATCCCCAGTACCAAAAACAAACAAAAAAACTCAATTGTAGCTGGGCGCGGTGGCTCACGCCTGTAATCCCAGCACTTGGGAGGCTGAGGCAGGAGGATCACAAGTTCAAAGCCAGCCTCAGCAATGGTAAGGCACTTAGCAACTCAGTGAGACCCTGTCTCTAATAAAATACAATAAAAGGGCTGGGGATATGGCCCAGTGGTCGAGTGCCCCTGAGTTCAATCCCCGGTACCAAAATAAATATATAAATATATAAACTTAATTACAAGTTGGGCGTGGTGGCATATCCCTATTCTCCTAGTGACTTAGGAGGCTGAGGCAGGAGGACTGTGAGTTCAAAGCCAGCCTCAGCAACTTAGCAAGGCCCTAAGCAATTCAGGGAGAACCTGTCTTTAATAAAAGAGCTGGGGATGTAGCTCAAAAGTAGAACTCTTGCCTATAATGTGTAAGGCCCTGGATTCAATCTAATATACACCTACCCTGTGATCCAGCCATTCCATTCCAAAGTATTTCCCATATAAAGAAAACATATGTCCATACAAATACTTACACATAAATGTTCATAGCAGTTTAATAGCCCTCAAGTGGAAACATCCAAATGCCCTTGAGTGATTGAATAAACATTGAGGAACCCACACATGGAATACTACTCAGCAATACAAAGGAAAGAACTAAGGATCACAGGCCACAACATGGATGAATCGCAAAATAATAATGCTGAATGAAAGCCAGATGAGAAAGAAAAGAATACACACTGTTTGATCACATTTATAGAAAATTACAGAAAATGTGAACTAAGCTTATAAAAAGCACTCTAGTGGTTGCCTGGGGACAGAAGAGGAGGAGGGACAAAGAGGGAGGGATTTAAAGGAATAAGGAAACTTTGGGGAGTAATATACAGGTTCATTATCTCAATTGTGGAGATAGCTTCAAAAGCATATGCCAAATTTATCAAATTACCATTTTAAAGTTGTGTGTAGTAAGTACATTGTATGACAGTTATTCCTCAATAATGCTGTTAAAAAACAAAGAGGGAGCATGAACAAGGCCCTAGGTTTGACCTCCAGCACGCCCTCCCCCCACAAACAAAGAATAAGCAAGCAGAAGCTGAGAAGTGCCAAAGGATTTAAAGGCCCAACAGCGTTCAAATTTGACAAACATTTACTACGCCTGCTACGTGCGGAACCCTGTTCTTGGCACTGGAGCTACAGCAAAAACAAGGCAAAGTCCCTCCCTTACCAGACTCACAAATTCTAGTGGCAAGAGAAATGACAAACATGAAAAAGAAACAAGGAAATCCAGGCAGAGATTCCCTCTCGGGGGGAATGGCAGAGGGCTGAGTTGGGGAGCCTTCCTCTACAAGGGGTGTCAGGGAGGCTCCTCTGAGTAGGTGGCAGTTAGTTAAGCCCAGTTGAAAAGATACAAAGGAGCCCAGAAGGGCTCACCTTGTTTCCTGAGGGTCCCCTCCTGCTAGCCTGTCCCCTCTCAACTGTCACTATTCCTCGGCCCCCTCTCTGCTTGACACCATGGAGTCTTAACTTATGGCTTGCTCTCACCTTGGATCAGCTCGCATACTAAACAGGCAGAGAAAATGTGCCAAGGGCAGCAAAACAGGCATCTCAGGAGCCCAGCTGGCTTGTCCTGCAAGGGCACCCTGGGAACCTGTCCCATCGTACTTGGGGTTGTCTTCCAGACAGAGCACATGCTTTGGAGCAGGGCACCCCTCTCAAGCAAGGCTGGAGCGGAGGCAGGCTGACCTAGCCAGCCCCTGTCCTGGCCTTTGTGAGGGCAGCCCTGGTCTCCTGTTCATGCTAGGGCAGGGGACAGGCCAGGTTGGCCCAAGGCCTGGAGGGGAGGGCCAGGTTAGTGTCATGGGAGGTTGGGAATGCCAGGACCTCTCTCTGGACACAATGTCCTGGACTGCTCCATAGCTTGGCTGGCCAACAAGGAACAGTGGCTGGCAGAGGGTATGGGCAGCTGGCCGACTGGGTGGAGGGGCAGCCAGCCTGAGCAAAGGGCTTGTTCTTACAACCTGTCCTGCCACCTTGGGCAAGAAGAGGGACACCTCTCTGGAGGCGGGGGGCCTGGCCCAGGAGGGACCTCAGCAGTTCCTCTCTACCTCATGCCTCTATTTCCCCCATAAGATCAATAACTGCCATAAAATGAGCTAAGTTCGGGGCTGGGACTGTGGCTCAGTGGCAGAGCGCTCGCCTTGCACGTGCGCGGCCCGGGTTCGATCCTCAGCACCACGTAAACATAAATGCATTGTATTGTGTACAACTAAAGCAAATAAATAAATATTTTTAAAAAAATGAGCTAAGTTCTTTTTTTTTTTTTTTTTTTTTTTTTTGGTGCTGGGTATTGAACTCAGGGGCACTCGACCACTGGGCCACATGCCCAGCCCTTTTTTTTTTTTTTTTTGTATTTTATTAGAGACAGGGTCTCACTGAGTAGCTAAGTGCCTCGTCATTGCTGAGGCTGGCTTTGAACTCGCAATCCTCCTGCCTCAGCCTCCCAAGTGCTGGGATTACAGGCGTGAGCCACCACACCCGGCAAGTTCTTTTTTTTTATTTTTTAGTTGTAGGTGGACACAATACCTTTATTTTATTTATGTGGTGCTGAGGTTTGAACCCAGGGCTTTACACATGCAAGACAAGCGCTCTACCACTGAGCCGTAGCCCCAGCCCCAACATGAGCTAAGTTCTATAACAGTGCAGAACTCTGAAAATGCTGGCCTGGTCCCTTACTAGCTGGTCACCACCTTTCTAAAAACTCAGCTCTTCATCAGAAAAATGGCATCCACCACAGCCGGATGCAGGGGCATAAGCCTATAATCCCAGTGGCTTGGGAGGCTGAGGCAGGAAGATGGTGAGTTCAAAGCCAGCCTTGTCAATTTAGAGAGGCCCTAAGCAACTCAGTGAGACCCTGTCTCCAAATGAAAATTTTAAAAAGGGCTGGGGACGTGGCTTAGTGATTAAATGCCCCTGCGTTCAATTACTGGTGCAAAAAAAAAAAAGGCATCCACCCCCTCTTTGGGTGTGAATGCATGGAAATCATGGAAATCAAATAAGATAGTGACCATCACAGAGGAAGAGCTTAATGCAGTAAAGTTTGCTATCACCACATTAATAAACAATAACAACAGTTATTTATTAAAAGCTCTTTGGGCTGGGATTATGGCTCAGTGGTAGAGCGCTCGCCTCGCACGTGTGCGGCCCGGGTTCAATCCTCAGCACCACATAAACATAAATGCATTATTGAATTGTGTACAACTAAAGCAAATAAATAATAAATATTAAAAAAAAAAAAAAAAAAGCTCTTGTATATGCCAAGAGCTTTACCTACATTGTCCCAAATTCTTGCGGCAATCTTATAGACAGGTCTCATCACTTGTTTTATAGGTGAGGAAACTTAGCTCCAAGAATCAAAGTGACAAGTCTAAAGCTTGATATTAGGGGGCTGAGTGGCTCCCCACACGGCACCCAGATTCCCTTGTGGGCAGAAGGGTAAATGTCAGTTGGGTGGCCCTGGGAGGTTCCCAAAGGCTGATGCTGAATGGAGAGGCTAAAGGGTTCCTTGGGACATCAGCTGAATCCAGTCTCCTAGCCTCACATAGGACACTCCTGGAAGAATCCAAACTCAGAGCCAGGCATGAAAGTTAAGCACCCAAGAAGGCCTGGAGGTGGGATGTATGTGCAGTCATTCCTTTGCTCATGTGGCAAATATTTATTGAGGGTAATAGAGTTGGGTACTGCCCTATGTGGACCTAAAGTCAGACATTTTTTTTTTTTTTTTTTTTTTTTTTTTTGTACAGGGGATTGGCCCAGGGGCACTGTACCACTGAGCTACATGCTAGCCCTTTTTGAAATTTAGTTTTTTTTTTTAATATTTTTATTTATTTGTTTTTAGTTGTACACAATGCGTTTTTTTTTTTTTTTTTTTTTTTTTTGTACGTGGTGCTGAGGATCAAACCCGGGTCGCCCGCGTGCTAGGCGAGCGCTCTACCGCTGAGCCACAATCCCAGCCCTGAAATTTAGTTTTTTGGTTTTTTTTTTTTTTGGTACCGGGGATTGAACTCAGGGGCACTCGACCACTGGGCCACATCCCCAGCCCTTTTTTGTATTTTATTAGAGACAGGGTCTCACTGAGTTGCTAAGTGCCTCACCATTGCTGAGGCTGGCTTTGAACTCGAGATCCTCCTGCCTCAGCCTCCCAAGTACTGGGATTACAGGCGTGCGCCACCGCGCCCCGCTGAAATTTAGTTTTGAGACAGGGTCTTACTAAATTTTCCAGGCTGGCCTCAAATTTAGGATCCTCCTTCCTCTGCCTCCTGAGTAGCTGGGATTACAGGCATGCGCCATCACACCCCAACTCAAACCACATACTTTGCAAGTGACAGTATTCACATTCAAATTCTGGCTCAGGCTAGGCACACTTGTAATCCCAGCAACTCAAGAGGCTGAGGCAAAAAGATCACAATTTCAAGACCAGCCTGGGCAACTTAGTGACCTGTCTCAAAACTAAATTTTCAAAAGGGCTGGGGTACAGCTCAGTGGTAGAGTGCCCCTGGGTCATACTCTAGTACTAAAGAGTGGGGGGAGGTGATGGCTTGGAAGGTAGGGTGACTTCCCTCTGACTTATTTTTTTTCCGTCAGTGCTGGGGAAGGAACCCAGAGCCTCCAACATGCAGGTGAGCGTTCTCACACTGAGCCCCCAATCTCCAGCAAACCAGGACATCTGGTTACCCTAGCTGGAGGAGTTTGCTCCACCCCTTGATTTCCTCAACTATAAAAGGACACTAATTGTCCCTTCACATTGTTTGATGGTAACAGGAGCATAAAGTCCTAGGTTCACAGTCCAGGCCAGCAAGTAGGAGCAGGGATAGTAATATTCATGTCCTACTAGTGAGGCCAAGCAAGAGGGGATGGTTAGGGTTAGTGTGGCTATCCCCCTTTGCAAATGAGAAGGACCTCCCAGTGTCAGAGAAGGCCTGATTAAAACAGGTAATGGTGGGCTATCTCAGCAAGTGAGACCTGGAAGGGACTATAGGGGACTATCAGGTGCTCTTAGGAGTCTTGTAAGAGGACGGCTAGGAAAACCTCTCCATTGCACCAGCCCACAGGTCACTACTCCACTTGCAGCTATAGCCAAGGCAGACCGGACACCCAGCTCCCTAGGGCAAAGACCAAGGTCCCCAGGGAACTGACTGGCCCAGCAGACACCACCTACCAGTACAGGGCCTGGCCAGGTCCTACACTGTGCCAGGTCCCTGGGAGGGGGTTAGGGGAGGATAAGGAGAGTTCCTAGTTACTTGGCTAAGTACTCACCAGGTGTTGACATGGCTCTGTTCTTCCCTATGACACTAGGAGACATTATAGATGTGAATACTGAGGCTCAGAGAGGCAAAGTCTGCCCAAGGCCACCCAGAGGTAGGGAAAGAATCAGTTACCATCGGGCTTCCTGAGGGGTTAGAGACCTACAGAGTCCCTGAAGTCCAGGTCAGGGGGGGTAAACTATTGTGCATTGGAAGCAGCCCTTGGAGCCAGGCCCTGCAGGGGCTCCTGCCACAATCTGGGCTTCCCTGGGGGCTCAAGATTCCTAGCAAGGGCAGTCATCCCTATCCCCGCGGGCTACCCCTTACCCCGCAGTGTGTCCTACTGGAGGGGGCCTCAGTGTCCCTTTAGGAGCTAATAGGAACAGGGGAGGGTTGGTGCAGGCGTGGCCTCTGCAGCGGAAGGCGGCCTGGCCTCTCCGGGCCTACTGGCGGCGGGGGGAAGCGGGTGCGGTGGGAGGGGGGAAGAGGGAGGGGACGGTTACGTAACACGCGGCGCGGGGGCGGGGCGTCGGCGCACGGATGCGGAGGGGAGGGGGAGCCGGCGGGGCGCCCCTCCTGTGAAGAGCCGGGCTGTTCCGTCCACCTGACACCGGAACAGCCCCCCCACGCCGTACCCGCCGCGGCGCGGGGGAGGGGAGGACGCCCGGAAGACCGAGGCGCTGGCAGGGCCCTGCGGCCTGACCCGGGTCGCCTCGCCAGCTCTGCACACTCCCAAGGCCAGGCGTGGCCTGGAGGGGAGCTGGGCTGGGGCCGTCTCGTTGCAGCCTGCGGCTTACGGAATGAGGGGACGGTCCCAGTCTCCCGGTCCCCCAGTCGCTCCAGGGCCCTTGCTGCCTCCAAGCCCTTCGCTCTTCCCAGGGGCCAGACGCTGTCACACCTCCCGCCCTGCCCGGCCTGGGAGCTCAGCCGCGACGCCCCGGGCCGCCTGCTGCTCCTGGGCCCAGGCCGCCGGGAGCTGGGGCAGCCGGCGCCCTGACCGGCCCGAGCGCGCCTCGGCCGCCCCCGCGGCCCCGCGGCGGTCCCTGCTCCCTGGGCGCGCTGACTTCATCGCCGGCCTCCGCGTTATTTATAGCTGCTCTCGCGGCAGACAGCCCCGGAGGGAGGCAGCAGGTGCACCGCGGCCGCGGGCTGGGGCGGCAACTCCAGGCCAGGCAGGAAGGCGCCCGCTGCCAGGCGGGCGGCCGTAGTCTAGGCAGGCTCGCCTCACCCTCGGGAGGGGAGAGGCGGGGGCCGCTGCCACCGAGCCCATCCCCGGCTCGCACCCACCACTGCCTTTGCTCTCCCCCTTTCCCCTGGCCTGGGCATGGTCCTCGGCCTTACAGGCCACAAGGAGACTGCTTAACAATATCGGTTCCAGAGTTCCACACCAGACTCCTCTGAGTGGGCCTGGGACGGGCAAGGCCCCAACCGCTACATTTCAAAATGCTCCATAGGGTTTCTTCCTTCCCTTCCTTCTCTTCCTTCTCTTTCTTCCCTTCCTTCCCTCCCTCCCTTCCTTCTTTCTCTCTCTCTTTCTTTCTTTTGAACCCAGGGGCACTTAACCACTGAGCCACATCCCCAGCTCTTTTTAAAATTTTCATTTAGAAACAGGGTCTCGCTGAGTTGCTTAAGGCCTCTATAAATTGCCGAGGCTGGCTTTGAAGTTGCATCCTCCTGCCTCAGCCTCCAGAGCCCCTGGAATTACAGGTGTGCACTGCAGCACCTGGCTCCATAGGGTTTCTAATGTTTGGGAGTGCGGAGATGGGTGTGGTGGCACACATCTGTAATCCCAGCTACTTGGGAGGCTGAGGCAAGAAGTTCTCAAGTTCGAGGCCAGCTTGGCAACCTGGTGAGATCCTGCCTCAAAAACAAACAAAAAAACTCTTTGGTAGAGGCCCTTGGAGGGAGGCTAGGGCTGCCACCTGCTTTGGATTTCATGGGCAGGATGGAAAGTTAGGGCAGAGGGGAGAGGTGAGAGCAGAGCATATGAGGGCCTCTTTGGAGGACAGCCTAGGGGACTTGGCCAGAGAATGTCCCAATCTTGGCCTCACAGCACCTCCCCCACCAGCAAAGCCCTTTAATGCCTACTAAGGGATATGCAGCCTCCTCCAGCAACCCTGCAAAGTGTCCCCATTTGTTTGCATTTTTTCTCTTTGATTTTTTTTTTTTTTTTTTTTTTTTGTACTGGGATTGAACAACCCAGGGGTTGTTCTTAACCACTGAGCCGCTACCCCAGCCCTTTTTACTAATTTATTTAAAGATAGGTTCTCGGGGCTGGGATTGTTGGCGGTAGAGGGCTCACCTAGTACATGCGCGGCCCGGGTTCAATCCTCAGCACCACTTAAATAAATGCATTGTGCACAACTAAAAGCAAATAAATAAATATTAAAAAAAAAAAAAAAAAAAAACAGGTTCTCGCTGAGTTGCTTAGGACCTCACTAAGTTGTTGAGGCTGGCTTTGAATTCGTGATCCTCCTGCCTCAGCCTCTCAAGCGGCTGGTATTACAGGCATGCACCACTGTGTCCCACCTTTGTCCCCATTTGTAAGAGGATATGTGACTTGGATAAAATCCATGGTGGGGCTGGGGTTGTGGCTCAGCGGTAGATGTGTACAACTAAAGCAAATATTTAAAATAAATAAAAAATAAAAGGCATTGTGGGGCTGGGATTGTGGCTCAGCGGTGGAGCGCTCGCCTGGCACGTGGGCGGCCTGGGTTCGATCCTCAGCACCACATACAAATAAAAAAACGCATTGAATAAAACACATTGTGTACAACTCTAAGCATATAAATAAAAAAATTTAAAAAAAAAAAGGCATTGTGTTACAACTAAAAAATAAAAAAAAAAAAAATCTATGGTAAGGAAGGCACAGAATCAAGACTCAATTCCTTTATTCAGTCCCTGGCTAGACACTGGGCATGGAAGGATGGATAAAATACAATTCCTACCCTAAAAAAATTTGTTGGTACAGGAAGAGAGACAGTCAGTGAATATAACAAGCACATCACGCTCTGACGGGACAATGGTGGCTCAGAGCAGAAGTTTGAAGGATGCATAGGAGTTTCCTTGGCGTCTACAGTAGGGGTCATCCCAGGCAGCAGGAACAGCTTGTTCAGCTGCTCAGAGGCCTGAAATAGCAAGCGCTTTAGGGATCTGTGAGCACTTGGGCAAGGCTGAGGTTTAGAGCACATGGGTTCAGTGAGAGAGGAGGCAGGGAGAGTCTTGGCCAGGCAAGGGGCTGAACTTTGTCCTGAGCACCGCAGGGGGAAGAGGGAGGGGGAGATGGGGGTGGTGGGAGGAAGGCTAGAGAAGCAGGGCTCCCGCCATCCCCTCCTCCTATTCCCCCGTGCCCCTGCCAGACACCACTTTAGCTCTGGACCTGCCTCTTCCCCATAAGCAGCTGAACTGGGGATGGCTGGGAAAGACCAGATCTCATCCCAACTGGGCAGATGTGCTTGATGTGCTTTGTCCCTCTTGGTCTCAGTTTCCTTAGCTATAAAATACAAATGCTGGCTGGGGGTACAGTTCAGTAGTAGCATGCTTGCATGTGCAAGGTCCTGCGTTAGATTCCCAGCAACACACACACACACACACACACACACACACACACACACACAAGCAAATTAAAAAAAAAAAAAAAAAAAAAAAAAAAGTGCCCAGTCAGAAATTTTCTCCAGGTCAGAGTGAGGCATAGGGGCAGCAGGTAGGCAGGAAGAGCTTATTTGTCCTGAAAAGCTCTTCAAACCCAGGTCTAGGTATTTGCTCACTTGGTTCCCTCCTTGGCTCATCCTGGGGCTGCCACATCTCTCAAAGTGGGCCATCAAGCCGGGCGCGGTGGCGCACGCCTGTAATCCCAGCACTTTGGGAGGCTGAGGCAGGAGGATCGCGAGTTCAAAGCCAGCCTCAGCAATGGCGAGGCACTTAGCAACTCAGTGAGACCCTGTCTCTAATAAAATACAAAAAAAAAAAAGGGCTGAGGATGTGACCCAGTGGTCGAGTGCCCCTGAGTTCAATCCCTGGTACCACCAAAAAAAAAAAAAAAAAAAAAAGTGGACCATCAGGCATGTCACACACCCTCCCTGGGCCTCAGTTTCTCAGATGCAGAATGAAATATCCATTAAGTATCAGGGGAGGAGCCGGGCGCGGTGGCGCATGCCTGTAATCCCAGCACTGTGGGAGGCTGAGGCAGGAGGATCACAAGTTCAAAGCCAGCCTCAGCAATGGTGAGGCACTTAGCAACTCAGTGAGACCCTGTCTCTAATAAAAATACAAAAAAGGGCTGGGGATGTAACCCAGTGGTCGAGGGCCCCTGAGTTCAATCCCTGGTACCACAAAAAAAAAAAAAAAAAAGTATCAGGGGAGGGCAGCTGGCAGCCCCTCTGCCCAAGGAAAACCCAGGCAGGCTCTCTCTCTCTCTCTCTCTCTCTCTTTTTTTTTTTTTTTTAATATTTATTTATTTGCTTTAGTTGACACAATTCGTTTATTTGTACGTGGTGCTGAGGATAGAACCCGGCCCCGCACCTGCTAGGCAAGCGCTCTACCACTGAGCCACAATCCCAGCCCCAGGCAGGCTCTCTCTAAACACAACTTCTACAGAAAGGGCAGATCAGAACCCCCTCGGCCCTCCCTTAGGCTCCCTTAGGTCGTGTCTCCTCTGCCACTCCAGCCCCTGCCAGGGACATCCTGTGCCCTGGTGATGTCACCAGGCTCTGAGAGCTAAGGTTGTAGCTAACAGGATTTATTTTTAAACTCTCAGGCTTTGGCAAGCTCCCTACCCCCATCCATCCTACCCTAACTCACCCCCCCTTTCCCACGATGCATCTGAGCCCCCAGGCTAGTCCTAAAGCCAGTCCACACAACTCCTTTGCTGGATAGGCCTGGGGCTAAATATCTCTAGTCATTGAATCCAGAACTATGGAGGTAAACAGATGGACCCCTGGAGGGGGACCCCAGCCTTTTTGTGCATGCAGGGGAGACCTTGAAAACCTCAGAGAATGCCAAGGGCTTGCCCAGAGTCCCACAGCTAAGCTTAGGGGTCATCTAATGACTCTGTAGATGCCTGGAAACTGTGGCTGAGCCTTAGAACTGTCCCCCAAACTTGATTTGAATTCATTTCTTTTTGTTTTGTTTTGTTTTGTTTTTGGTACTGGGGATTGAACTCAGGGGCACTTGACCACTGGGCCACATCCCCAGCCCTTTTTTGTATTTTATTAGAGACAGGGTCTCACTGAGTTGCTAAGTGCCTCACCATTGCTGAGGCTGGCTTTGAACTCGCGATCCTCCTGTCTCAGCCTCCCAAAGTGCTGGGATTACAGGCGTGCGCCACCCGCGCCCGGCTTGAATTCATTTCTAAAACCAGCATTTTCCTAGGAGTGGTGGCACACACCTGTAATCCCAGCAGTTTGGGAGGCTGAGGCAGGAGGATGGCAAGTTCAAAGCCAGTCTCAGCAACTTAGCGAGACCCCAAACAACTTAACGAGATCCTGTCTTAAAATAAAAAAGGGCTGGGAGCCGGGCGCGGTGGCGCACGCCTGTAATCCCAGCACTTTGGGAGGCTGAGGCAGGAGGATCGCGAGTTCAAAGCCAGCCTCAGCAATGGCGAGGCACTTAGCAACTCAGTGAGACCCTGTCTCTAATAAAATACAAAAAAGGGCTGGGGATGTGGCCCAGTGGTCGAGTGCCCCTGAGTTCAATCCCCGGTACCAAAATAAATATATAAATATATAAACTTAATTACAAGTTGGGCGTGGTGGCATATCCCTATTCTCCTAGTGACTTAGGAGGCTGAGGCAGGAGGACTGTGAGTTCAAAGCCAGCCTCAGCAACTTAGCAAGGCCCTAAGCAATTCAGGGAGAACCTGTCTTTAATAAAAGAGCTGGGGATGTAGCTCAAAAGTAGAACTCTTGCCTATAATGTGTAAGGCCCTGGATTCAATCTAATATACACCTACCCTGTGATCCAGCCATTCCATTCCAAAGTATTTCCCATATAAAGAAAACATATGTCCATACAAATACTTACACATAAATGTTCATAGCAGTTTAATAGCCCTCAAGTGGAAACATCCAAATGCCCTTGAGTGATTGAATAAACATTGAGGAACCCACACATGGAATACTACTCAGCAATACAAAGGAAAGAACTAAGGATCACAGGCCACAACATGGATGAATCGCAAAATAATAATGCTGAATGAAAGCCAGATGAGAAAGAAAAGAATACACACTGTTTGATCACATTTATAGAAAATTACAGAAAAATGTGAACTAAGCTTATAAAAAGCACTCTAGTGGTTGCCTGGGGACAGAAGAGGAGGAGGGACAAAGAGGGAGGGATTTAAAGGAATAAGGAAACTTTGGGGAGTAATATACAGGTTCATTATCTCAATTGTGGAGATAGCTTCAAAAGCATATGCCAAATTTATCAAATTACCATTTTAAAGTTGTGTGTAGTAAGTACATTGTATGACAGTTATTCCTCAATAATGCTGTTAAAAAACAAAGAGGGAGCATGAACAAGGCCCTAGGTTTGACCTCCAGCACGCCCTCCCCCCACAAACAAAGAATAAGCAAGCAGAAGCTGAGAAGTGCCAAAGGATTTAAAGGCCCAACAGCGTTCAAAATTTGACAAACATTTACTACGCCTGCTACGTGCGGAACCCTGTTCTTGGCACTGGAGCTACAGCAAAAACAAGGCAAAGTCCCTCCCTTACCAGACTCACAAATTCTAGTGGCAAGAGAAATGACAAACATGAAAAAGAAACAAGGAAATCCAGGCAGAGATTCCCTCTCGGGGGGAATGGCAGAGGGCTGAGTTGGGGAGCCTTCCTCTACAAGGGGTGTCAGGGAGGCTCCTCTGAGTAGGTGGCAGTTAGTTAAGCCCAGTTGAAAAGATACAAAGGAGCCCAGAAGGGCTCACCTTGTTTCCTGAGGGTCCCCTCCTGCTAGCCTGTCCCCTCTCAACTGTCACTATTCCTCGGCCCCCCTCTCTGCTTGACACCATGGAGTCTTAACTTATGGCTTGCTCTCACCTTGGATCAGCTCGCATACTAAACAGGCAGAGAAAATGTGCCAAGGGCAGCAAAACAGGCATCTCAGGAGCCCAGCTGGCTTGTCCTGCAAGGGCACCCTGGGAACCTGTCCCATCGTACTTGGGGTTGTCTTCCAGACAGAGCACATGCTTTGGAGCAGGGCACCCCTCTCAAGCAAGGCTGGAGCGGAGGCAGGCTGACCTAGCCAGCCCCTGTCCTGGCCCTTTGTGAGGGCAGCCCTGGTCTCCTGTTCATGCTAGGGCAGGGGACAGGCCAGGTTGGCCCAAGGCCTGGAGGGGAGGGCCAGGTTAGTGTCATGGGAGGTTGGGAATGCCAGGACCTCTCTCTGGACACAATGTCCTGGACTGCTCCATAGCTTGGCTGGCCAACAAGGAACAGTGGCTGGCAGAGGGTATGGGCAGCTGGCCGACTGGGTGGAGGGGCAGCCAGCCTGAGCAAAGGGCTTGTTCTTACAACCTGTCCTGCCACCTTGGGCAAGAAGAGGGACACCTCTCTGGAGGCGGGGGGCCTGGCCCAGGAGGGACCTCAGCAGTTCCTCTCTACCTCATGCCTCTATTTCCCCCATAAGATCAATAACTGCCATAAAATGAGCTAAGTTCGGGGCTGGGGACTGTGGCTCAGTGGCAGAGCGCTCGCCTTGCACGTGCGCGGCCCGGGTTCGATCCTCAGCACCACGTAAACATAAATGCATTGTATTGTGTACAACTAAAGCAAATAAATAAATATTTTTAAAAAATGAGCTAAGTTCTTTTTTTTTTTTTTTTTTTTTTTTTTGGTGCTGGGTATTGAACTCAGGGGCACTCGACCACTGGGCCACATGCCCAGCCCTTTTTTTTTTTTTTTTTGTATTTTATTAGAGACAGGGTCTCACTGAGTAGCTAAGTGCCTCGTCATTGCTGAGGCTGGCTTTGAACTCGCAATCCTCCTGCCTCAGCCTCCCAAGTGCTGGGATTACAGGCGTGAGCCACCACACCCGGCAAAGTTCTTTTTTTTTATTTTTTAGTTGTAGGTGGACACAATACCTTTATTTTATTTATGTGGTGCTGAGGTTTGAACCCAGGGCTTTACACATGCAAGACAAGCGCTCTACCACTGAGCCGTAGCCCCAGCCCCAACATGAGCTAAGTTCTATAACAGTGCAGAACTCTGAAAATGCTGGCCTGGTCCCTTACTAGCTGGTCACCACCTTTCTAAAAAACTCAGCTCTTCATCAGAAAAAATGGCATCCACCACAGCCGGATGCAGGGGCATAAGCCTATAATCCCAGTGGCTTGGGAGGCTGAGGCAGGAAGATGGTGAGTTCAAAGCCAGCCTTGTCAATTTAGAGAGGCCCTAAGCAACTCAGTGAGACCCTGTCTCCAAATGAAAATTTTAAAAAGGGCTGGGGACGTGGCTTAGTGATTAAATGCCCCTGCGTTCAATTACTGGTGCAAAAAAAAAAAAAGGCATCCACCCCCTCTTTGGGTGTGAATGCATGGAAATCATGGAAATCAAATAAGATAGTGACCATCACAGAGGAAGAGCTTAATGCAGTAAAGTTTTGCTATATCACCACATTAATAAACAATAACAACAGTTATTTATTAAAAGCTCTTTGGGCTGGGATTATGGCTCAGTGGTAGAGCGCTCGCCTCGCACGTGTGCGGCCCGGGTTCAATCCTCAGCACCACATAAACATAAATGCATTATTGAATTGTGTACAACTAAAGCAAATAAATAATAATATATAAAAAAAAAAAAAAAAAAGCTCTTGTATATGCCAAGAGCTTTACCTACATTGTCCCAAATTCTTGCGGCAATCTTATAGACAGGTCTCATCACTTGTTTTATAGGTGAGGAAACTTAGCTCCAAGAATCAAAGTGACAAGTCTAAAGCTTGATATTAGGGGGCTGAGTGGCTCCCCACACGGCACCCAGATTCCCTTGTGGGCAGAAGGGTAAATGTCAGTTGGGTGGCCCTGGGAGGTTCCCAAAGGCTGATGCTGAATGGAGAGGCTAAAGGGTTCCTTGGGACATCAGCTGAATCCAGTCTCCTAGCCTCACATAGGACACTCCTGGAAGAATCCAAACTCAGAGCCAGGCATGAAAGTTAAGCACCCAAGAAGGCCTGGAGGTGGGATGTATGTGCAGTCATTCCTTTGCTCATGTGGCAAATATTTATTGAGGGTAATAGAGTTGGGTACTGCCCTATGTGGACCTAAAGTCAGACATTTTTTTTTTTTTTTTTTTTTTTTTTTTTTTTGTACAGGGGATTGGCCCAGGGGCACTGTACCACTGAGCTACATGCTAGCCCTTTTTGAAATTTAGTTTTTTTTTTTAATATTTTTATTTATTTTGTTTTTAGTTGTACACAATGCGTTTTTTTTTTTTTTTTTTTTTTTTTTTTTTGTACGTGGTGCTGAGGATCAAACCCGGGTCGCCCGCGTGCTAGGCGAGCGCTCTACCGCTGAGCCACAATCCCAGCCCTGAAATTTAGTTTTTTGGTTTTTTTTTTTTTGGTACCGGGGATTGAACTCAGGGGCACTCGACCACTGGGCCACATCCCCAGCCCTTTTTTGTATTTTATTAGAGACAGGGTCTCACTGAGTTGCTAAGTGCCTCACCATTGCTGAGGCTGGCTTTGAACTCGAGATCCTCCTGCCTCAGCCTCCCAAGTACTGGGATTACAGGCGTGCGCCACCGCGCCCGCTGAAATTTAGTTTTGAGACAGGGTCTTACTAAATTTTCCAGGCTGGCCTCAAATTTAGGATCCTCCTTCCTCTGCCTCCTGAGTAGCTGGGATTACAGGCATGCGCCATCACACCCAACTCAAACCACATACTTTGCAAGTGACAGTATTCACATTCAAATTCTGGCTCAGGCTAGGCACACTTGTAATCCCAGCAACTCAAGAGGCTGAGGCAAAAAGATCACAATTTCAAGACCAGCCTGGGCAACTTAGTGACCTGTCTCAAAACTAAATTTTCAAAAGGGCTGGGGTACAGCTCAGTGGTAGAGTGCCCCTGGGTCATACTCTAGTACTAAAGAGTGGGGGGAGGTGATGGCTTGGAAGGTAGGGTGACTTCCCTCTGACTTATTTTTTTCCGTCAGTGCTGGGGAAGGAACCCAGAGCCTCCAACATGCAGGTGAGCGTTCTCACACTGAGCCCCCAATCTCCAGCAAACCAGGACATCTGGTTACCCTAGCTGGAGGAGTTTGCTCCACCCCTTGATTTCCTCAACTATAAAAGGACACTAATTGTCCCCTTCACATTGTTTGATGGTAACAGGAGCATAAAGTCCTAGGTTCACAGTCCAGGCCAGCAAGTAGGAGCAGGGATAGTAATATTCATGTCCTACTAGTGAGGCCAAGCAAGAGGGGATGGTTAGGGTTAGTGTGGCTATCCCCCTTTGCAAATGAGAAGGACCTCCCAGTGTCAGAGAAGGCCTGATTAAAAACAGGTAATGGTGGGCTATCTCAGCAAGTGAGACCTGGAAGGGACTATAGGGGGACTATCAGGTGCTCTTAGGAGTCTTGTAAGAGGACGGCTAGGAAAACCTCTCCATTGCACCAGCCCACAGGTCACTACTCCACTTGCAGCTATAGCCAAGGCAGACCGGACACCCAGCTCCCTAGGGCAAAGACCAAGGTCCCCAGGGAACTGACTGGCCCAGCAGACACCACCTACCAGTACAGGGCCTGGCCAGGTCCTACACTGTGCCAGGTCCCTGGGAGGGGGTTAGGGGAGGATAAGGAGAGTTCCTAGTTACTTGGCTAAGTACTCACCAGGTGTTGACATGGCTCTGTTCTTCCCTATGACACTAGGAGACATTATAGATGTGAATACTGAGGCTCAGAGAGGCAAAGTCTGCCCAAGGCCACCCAGAGGTAGGGAAAGAATCAGTTACCATCGGGCTTCCTGAGGGGTTAGAGACCTACAGAGTCCCTGAAGTCCAGGTCAGGGGGGGGTAAAACTATTGTGCATTGGAAGCAGCCCTTGGAGCCAGGCCCTGCAGGGGCTCCTGCCACAATCTGGGCTTCCCTGGGGGCTCAAGATTCCTAGCAAGGGCAGTCATCCCTATCCCCGCGGGCTACCCTTACCCCGCAGTGTGTCCTACTGGAGGGGGCCTCAGTGTCCCTTTAGGAGCTAATAGGAACAGGGGAGGGTTGGTGCAGGCGTGGCCTCTGCAGCGGAAGGCGGCCTGGCCTCTCCGGGCCTACTGGCGGCGGGGGAAGCGGGTGCGGTGGGAGGGGGGAAGAGGGAGGGGACGGTTACGTAACACGCGGCGCGGGGGCGGGGCGTCGGCGCACGGATGCGGAGGGGAGGGGGAGCCGGCGGGGCGCCCCTCCTGTGAAGAGCCGGGCTGTTCCGTCCACCTGACACCGGAACAGCCCCCCCCACGCCGTACCCGCCGCGGCGCGGGGGAGGGGAGGACGCCCGGAAGACCGAGGCGCTGGCAGGCCCTGCGGCCTGACCCGGGTCGCCTCGCCAGCTCTGCACACTCCCAAGGCCAGGCGTGGCCTGGAGGGGAGCTGGGCTGGGGCCGTCTCGTTGCAGCCTGCGGCTTACGGAATGAGGGGACGGTCCCAGTCTCCCGGTCCCCCAGTCGCTCCAGGGCCCTTGCTGCCTCCAAGCCCTTCGCTCTTCCCAGGGGCCAGACGCTGTCACACCTCCCGCCCTGCCCGGCCTGGGAGCTCAGCCGCGACGCCCGGGCCGCCTGCTGCTCCTGGGCCCAGGCCGCCGGGAGCTGGGCAGCCGGCGCCCTGACCGCCCGAGCGCGCCTCGGCCGCCCCCGCGGCCCCGCGGCGGTCCCTGCTCCCTGGGCGCGCTGACTTCATCGCCGGCCTCCGCGTTATTTATAGCTGCTCTCGCGGCAGACAGCCCCGGAGGGAGGCAGCAGGTGCACCGCGGCCGCGGGCTGGGGCGGCAACTCCAGGCCAGGCAGGAAGGCGCCCGCTGCCAGGCGGGCGGCCGTAGTCTAGGCAGGCTCGCCTCACCCTCGGGAGGGGAGAGGCGGGGGCCGCTGCCACCGAGCCCATCCCGGCTCGCACCCACCACTGCCTTTGCTCTCCCCCTTTCCCCTGGCCTGGGCATGGTCCTCGGCCTTACAGGCCACAAGGAGACTGCTTAACAATATCGGTTCCAGAGTTCCACACCAGACTCCTCTGAGTGGGCCTGGGACGGGCAAGGCCCCAACCGCTACATTTCAAAATGCTCCATAGGGTTTCTTCCTTCCCTTCCTCTCTCTTCCTTCTCTTTCTTCCCTTCCTTCCCTCCCTCCCTTCCTTCTTTCTCTCTCTCTTTCTTTCTTTTGAACCCAGGGGCACTTAACCACTGAGCCACATCCCCAGCTCTTTTTAAAATTTTCATTTAGAAACAGGGTCTCGCTGAGTTGCTTAAGGCCTCTATAAATTGCCGAGGCTGGCTTTGAAGTTGCATCCTCCTGCCTCAGCCTCCAGAGCCCCTGGAATTACAGGTGTGCACTGCAGCACCTGGCTCCATAGGGTTTCTAATGTTTGGGAGTGCGGAGATGGGTGTGGTGGCACACATCTGTAATCCCAGCTACTTGGGAGGCTGAGGCAAGAAGTTCTCAAGTTCGAGGCCAGCTTGGCAACCTGGTGAGATCCTGCCTCAAAAACAAACAAAAAAACTCTTTGGTAGAGGCCCTTGGAGGGAGGCTAGGGCTGCCACCTGCTTTGGATTTCATGGGCAGGATGGAAAGTTAGGGCAGAGGGGAGAGGTGAGAGCAGAGCATATGAGGGCCTCTTTGGAGGACAGCCTAGGGGACTTGGCCAGAGAATGTCCCAATCTTGGCCTCACAGCACCTCCCCCACCAGCAAAGCCCTTTAATGCCTACTAAGGGATATGCAGCCTCCTCCAGCAACCCTGCAAAGTGTCCCCATTTGTTTGCATTTTTTCTCTTTGATTTTTTTTTTTTTTTTTTTTTTTTTGTACTGGGATTGAACAACCCAGGGGTTGTTCTTAACCACTGAGCCGCTACCCCAGCCCTTTTTACTAATTTATTTAAAGATAGGTTCTCGGGGCTGGGATTGTTGGCGGTAGAGGGCTCACCTAGTACATGCGCGGCCCGGGTTCAATCCTCAGCACCACTTAAATAAATGCATTGTGCACAACTAAAAGCAAATAAATAAATATTAAAAAAAAAAAAAAAAAAAAAAAAGACAGGTTCTCGCTGAGTTGCTTAGGACCTCACTAAGTTGTTGAGGCTGGCTTTGAATTTGTGATCCTCCTGCCTCAGCCTCTCAAGCGGCTGGTATTACAGGCATGCACCACTGTGTCCCACCTTTGTCCCCATTTGTAAGAGGATATGTGACTTGGATAAAATCCATGGTGGGGCTGGGGTTGTGGCTCAGCGGTAGATGTGTACAACTAAAGCAAATATTTAAAATAAATAAAATAAAGGCATTGTGGGGCTGGGATTGTGGCTCAGCGGTGGAGCGCTCGCCTGGCACGTGGGCGGCCAGGAGGATTCGAGTTCCTCAGCACCACATACAAATAAAAAAAACGCATTGAATAAAACACATTGTGTACAACTAAAGCATATAAATAAAAATATTTATGTGAAAAAAAAAAAGGCAGTTTGTGTACAACTAAAAAAATTTTTTAAAAAAATCTATGGTAAGGAAGGCACAGAATCAAGACTCAATTCCTTTATTCAGTCCCTGGCTAGACACTGGGCATGGAAGGATGGATAAAATACAATTCCTACCCTAAAAAAATTTGTTGGTACAGGAAGAGAGACAGTCAGTGAATATAACAAGCACATCACGCTCTGACGGGACAATGGTGGCTCAGAGCAGAAGTTTGAAGGATGCATAGGAGTTTCCTTGGCGTCTACAGTAGGGGTCATCCCAGGCAGCAGGAACAGCTTGTTCAGCTGCTCAGAGGCCTGAAATAGCAAGCGCTTTAGGGATCTGTGAGCACTTGGGCAAGGCTGAGGTTTAGAGCACATGGGTTCAGTGAGAGAGGAGGCAGGGAGAGTCTTGGCCAGGCAAGGGGCTGAACTTTGTCCTGAGCACCGCAGGGGGAAGAGGGAGGGGGAGATAGGGTGGTGGGAGGAAGGCTAGAGAAGCAGGGCTCCCGCCCATCCCCTCCTCCTATTCCCCCGTGCCCCTGCCAGACACCACTTTAGCTCTGGACCTGCCTCTTCCCCATAAGCAGCTGAACTGGGGATGGCTGGGAAAGACCAGATCTCATCCCAACTGGGCAGATGTGCTTGATGTGCTTTGTCCCTTTTGGTCTCAGTTTCCTTAGCTATAAAATACAAATGCTGGCTGGGGGTACAGTTCAGTAGTAGCATGCTTGCATGTGCAAGGTCCTGCGTTAGATTCCCAGCAACACACACACACACACACACACACACACACACACACACAAGCAAATTAAAAAAAAAAAAAAAAAAAAAAAAAAGTGCCCAGTCAGAAATTTTCTCCAGGTCAGAGTGAGGCATAGGGGCAGCAGGTAGGCAGGAAGAGCTTATTTGTCCTGAAAAAGCTCTTCAAACCCAGGTCTAGGTATTTGCTCACTTGGTTCCCTCCTTGGCTCATCCTGGGGCTGCCACATCTCTCAAAGTGGGCCATCAAGCCGGGCGCGGTGGCGCACGCCTGTAATCCCAGCACTTTGGGAGGCTGAGGCAGGAGGATCGCGAGTTCAAAGCCAGCCTCAGCAATGGCGAGGCACTTAGCAACTCAGTGAGACCCTGTCTCTAATAAAATACAAAAAAAAAAGGGCTGAGGATGTGACCCAGTGGTCGAGTGCCCCTGAGTTCAATCCCTGGTACCACAAAAAAAAAAAAAAAAAAAAAAAGTGGGCCATCAGGCATGTCACACCCTCCCTGGGCCTCAGTTTCTCAGATGCAGAATGAAATATCCATTAAGTATCAGGGGAGGAGCCGGGCGCGGTGGCGCATGCCTGTAATCCCAGCACTGTGGGAGGCTGAGGCAGGAGGATCACAAGTTCAAAGCCAGCCTCAGCAATGGTGAGGCACTTAGCAACTCAGTGAGACCCTGTCTCTAATAAAAATACAAAAAAGGGCTGGGGATGTAACCCAGTGGTCGAGGGCCCCTGAGTTCAATCCCTGGTACCACAAAAAAAAAAAAAAAAAAGTATCAGGGGAGGGCAGCTGGCAGCCCCTCTGCCCAAGGAAAACCCAGGCAGGCTCTCTCTCTCTCTCTCTCTCTCTCTTTTTTTTTTTTTTTTTAATATTTATTTATTTGCTTTAGTTGTACACAATTCGTTTATTTGTACGTGGTGCTGAGGATAGAACCCGGCCCCGCACCTGCTAGGCAAGCGCTCTACCACTGAGCCACAATCCCAGCCCCAGGCAGGCTCTCTCTAAACACAACTTCTACAGAAAGGGCAGATCAGAACCCCCTCGGCCCTCCCTTAGGCTCCCTTAGGTCATGTCTCCTCTGCCACTCTAGCCCCTGCCAGGGACATCCTGTGCCCTGGTGATGTCACCAGGCTCTGAGAGCTAAGGTTGTAGCTAACAGGATTTATTTTTAAACTCTCAGGCTTTGGCAAGCTCCCTACCCCCATCCATCCTACCCTAACTCACCCCCCCTTTCCCACGATGCATCTGAGCCCCCAGGCTAGTCCTAAAGCCAGTCCACACAACTCCTTTGCTGGATAGGCCTGGGGCTAAATATCTCTAGTCATTGAATCCAGAACTATGGAGGTAAACAGATGGACCCCTGGAGGGGGACCCCAGCCTTTTTGTGCATGCAGGGGAGACCTTGAAAACCTCAGAGAATGCCAAGGGCTTGCCCAGAGTCCCACAGCTAAGCTTAGGGGTCATCTAATGACTCTGTAGATGCCTGGAAACTGTGGCTGAGCCTTAGAACTGTCCCCCAAACTTGATTTGAATTCATTTCTTTTTGTTTTGTTTTGTTTTGTTTTTGGTACTGGGGATTGAACTCAGGGGCACTTGACCACTGGGCCACATCCCCAGCCCTTTTTTGTATTTTATTAGAGACAGGGTCTCACTGAGTTGCTAAGTGCCTCGCCATTGCTGAGGCTGGCTTTGAACTCGCGATCCTCCTGTCTCAGCCTCCCAAAGTGCTGGGATTACAGGCGTGCGCCACCGCGCCCGGCTTGAATTCATTTCTAAAACCAGCATTTTCCTAGGAGTGGTGGCACACACCTGTAATCCCAGCAGTTTGGGAGGCTGAGGCAGGAGGATGGCAAGTTCAAAGCCAGTCTCAGCAACTTAGCGAGACCCCAAACAACTTAACGAGATCCTGTCTTAAAATAAAAAAGGGCTGGGAGCCGGGCGCGGTGGCGCACGCCTGTAATCCCAGCACTTTGGGAGGCTGAGGCAGGAGGATCGCGAGTTCAAAGCCAGCCTCAGCAATGGCGAGGCACTTAGCAACTCAGTGAGACCCTGTCTCTAATAAAATACAAAAAAGGGCTGGGGATGTGGCCCAGTGGTCGAGTGCCCCTGAGTTCAATCCCCGGTACCACGAAAAAATAAAAATAAAAATAAAAATAAAATAATAAAAAAAATAAAAAAGGGCTGGGGATGTGGCTCAGTGATTAAGCACCTCTGGGTTCAATCCCCAGGACCACCCCACCCCCCAAAAAGGGTAGCATTTTGTATACAGGCTTTTCAAGTTTTTCTGGATACTGTGTAGCTCAGACAAACAGCAGAAATAAGGCTGGGTGCTGGATAGCTCCAAGTAGTGCCAGGATCCTCACCAACATCCTGGACAGAGTGTGTGTGCATCATAAATGTTATACACTTAGGCTGGGGTTATAGCTCAGTGGTAGAACACTTGCCTAGCATGTGTGAGGCACTGGGTTCATTTCTCAGCACCACGTATAAATAAAAAATAAAGTTCTAACAATAACTAACAACAACAACAACAAAATGTCACACACCCGGGCTGGGGCCATGGCTCAGTTGTAGAACGCTTGTCTTGCATGTGTGGGGCACTGAGTTCGATCTTCAGCACCACATAAAAATAAATAAATAGGGGCTGGGGTTGTGGCTCAGCGGTAGAGCGCTCACCTAGCACGTGCGCGGCCCGGGTTCTATCCTCAGCACCACGTGTAAACAAATGCATTGTGTACAACTAAAAGCAAATAAATAAATATTAAAAAAAAAAATAAATAAAGATATTGTGTCCATCTACAACTAAAAAAAATTAAATAAAAAAAAAAAAGTCACACACCCTTTCCAGTGGGTGACTAGGATCTATCACCACCTTGAGCTTAGAGATTTACACTGATGAAGTACACCTTTTATCTGTTTTATATGCTGGCCTTATGGATAATATTGTGACTGAAAACAAGGGTCTAACTGTAAATATGCATATACATGTACACACACATATACATATATGTACATATATGTATATATATGAAAATGATAGGCTTGAATCTTGTTTCCTTATAGCTGCTCTGAGAGGCCGGATAAAGGGCCAGAATCTTTTTTTTTTTTTTTTTTTTAATATTTATTTATTTGCTTTAGTTGTACACAATGCAATGCATTTATGTTTACGTGGTGCTGAGGATCGAACCGGGGTCGCGAACGTGCGAGGCGAGCGCTCTACCGCTGAGCCACAACCCCAGCCCCAAGGACCAGAATCTTTTTAGCAAATAGGGAAACTAAGGCTTAAAGGGGAGCTGGAATTGTCTGTCCTCCAGCCCCCTGAGCAGCAAGCTTGACCTACCTTGCCTTGCTCAGCCCTGCCCAGAATTGGTGGTCTGGCCTAGGCACCCCTGCAGCCTGAAGCACTCAGGGAGGACAAGCCCTTAGAATTTCCATTTCTTCACAGTTCAGTGTAGTAAGAAGAATAAGAGCACAGACTCTGAACCCAGACAGATCTCAGTTTGAATCCTGCCTGAGGCATTTCTTAGCCTTGTGACCTTGGGCAAATCTCTTCACCTCTCTGTTTTCTCACTTGTAAAAATGGGGTTAGTAATCTGATGTAACTCACAAGCAGGGTTCTGGGGAAAACTGCTCCAGAACATGCCAGAAAAGTACAGCACTGTCTTGACACCTAGTGAGTGGTCAACCAATGGCCGATTTTATCATTGTCCTTATCATCACCATACAAGCACTCAATTTGTGTCCTGGGGCTCAAAAGTCCAGAGACGCAGGGGGAGATAAGGGAAGAGCCATCTCTGGCAGGGCATCTGGGAGGGCTGGGGAAAGTGGCCTTGACACCGGCCTGCGGGGATGACTCCTCAGCCTGAGCAAGGCCATAGTGCACCAGTTGCTCAGCTGCTCAGGGAGAAGCTATAGACAAAACCCCCGGGAGGTATAAGGGCTGTGAGATTCCCCCAAACCTCACCAGCCCTTTCCTCTTCCGAGCCACCACCTCCACCTCATCTCCCCAGGGGACACTGTGACCCTTGAGCCAAAAAAACAGGAACTAGGCAGGTGGGCAAATGGGACTGTTGCCAGGTGGGCAGGAGTGTGAAAGAAGGAGACAAAGCCACTGCCTATCCACTCCAGTGTTATCAGCAGAAAGTCCACCAGACCTGGGCTTGAATCCCATTACTGTGTGATTTTAGCCAAGTCACTTAATCCCTTGGAACTTCAGTTTTCTTCTCTGTAAAATGGGTGTAAAGATACCTGAAAGGGGGCTGGGATTGTGGCTCAGCGGTAGAGCGCTTGCCTAGCACGTGGGTGACCCAGGTTCGATCCTCAGCACCACGTACAAATAAAACGCATTGAATAAAACGCATTGTGTACAACTAAAAGCAAATAAATAAAAATTAAAATTAAAAAAAAAAAAAAGATACCCGAAAGGGGGCTCAGTACTCAATAGTGTGTGCTTAGCATGCACGAGGCCCTCAGTTCGTTCCATCCCCAGCACCACAAAAATAATAAACAACAACCGCAAATTAAAAACAATCAAAAAGCCCCAATGTAATCCCAGCACTTGGGAGGCTGAGGCAGGAGGATCATGAGTTCAAAGCCAACCTCAGCAATGGCGAGGCATTTAGCAACTCAGTGAGACCCTGTCTCTAATAAAATACAAAAAAGGGCTGGGGTGTGGCCCAGTGGTCAAGTGCCCCTGAGTTCTATCCCCGGTACCAAAAAAAAAAAAAAAAAAAAAAAAAAGAAGCCCCCAAACCTTGAAGGGCTTTTGTGGGGATGAAATGAACAGGTATAAATGTGTCACCTGGCACAAAGCACTCGACAATTCCATCTATGGAGAAGGGAAAGGGAATCTTCTCATGGGGAAGTTCAATCCCTGGTTTTTCTCACACTAAGGAAGTCCACAGCCTCCTGGACCAGCCTGCGGGACAAAGACTCTGGTATGTGGGTGTGGGGTGCAAATGTATGCAAATGAAGAGAGAGAAGATTCAGTTAGCAGGGACTGGGAATGGTGGGCTAGAGCAGAAGCAGTGCCCTGCTGCCCCCACAGGGCACTGGCTCTGCTACTGATTGAGCAGGTACTCTCATCACGCTCCTGGCACGGAACAAAAGCCTCAGGGCAGGGGAGGCCCCAGATACAAAGCAGGACTCTGAGGCCCCAGGGGCCCCTGGTTTCCTGTCCACCTGCTTCTTCCCCAAACCCTTCCACTGCTCATCTGCACACACACCATGCCCCTCCCCACCCCATGAAGCTCCTCAACCTCATCCTGATACAGCAAGCCCACCCCCACCCCCTACCCCCCACACAATGCTTTAGGGCTTGCTCACATTTATTATCCCCTTTGACAGATGAGGAAACAGGCCCAGGGTAGGTGTGCCTAAGGCATGCAGAGCCCTGGGGAAGCGAAGATACAAATACAGAAAGAAGACTCCAAGTGCAAGACCTCAGACCCCTGTTCTGGCTGAGCTCCATTTCCCCATCCCCCCTCTGGTGCCCGAACTTTCTGGTGCCTGCCCAGAAAAAGCTTAGTTCAGGCCATGGGAGGCAACTAGCTCTCCCTTCCTTCCAGGCTTTGTGGGTACTCCTAGAGCGTCTGCCAGTAGCCATTGGAGGGCAGGTGGGGCAGAGACTGGATCAGCTGGTGCCCCACAGCACCACCTGGCATGAAAGGCCCCAGCAGGCTCTGCTGAGAAGTCACATCAGCCTGGACCTGAGGTCACTGCACAGGATGTGTCTGCAGCGCCACCTGGTGGTGACACAACACTCCTGCCACAGCTGGGCCTGGTGCCCAGCATTCCCGGGGAGGGGTTCAGTAGACATTGGGTGAACAGCTTCTTTGTGCCAGGCCCAGGCAGACCAGGCACTGAGAGGGGAAGGAGGCTGAAGAGATCTTGGGAGGGCACTTCAGACAGGTGGAACAGCAAGTGCAAAGGCTCTGAGACGTGAGGGCAGTGGGGTGACCTGGGAGGTGCAAATTGGTCAGAGCTGGACCCCGAGTGCCCAGGTGGAGACGGAGAGGACAGGGGAGCAGAGAGGCTGGCAGGTCGGGCAGTGCTTCTGAGGCGAGGCGTTGGATTTGTTTCTGAATGTGATGGGCCATGGGTGTGCTGGCTGTGGTGAGGACAGACTTCAGGGTGGACAGGGCAAACAGGAGCCTGCTGCCACACCTCTGGCAGAAGATGATGGTGGCTTAGAGACCAGGGAGTGGTGGTGGGATGGTAGGAAGTGTGAAGTGGACCTGCCCTATCAGAACGGGCCTGAGGAGCTTTGTCGGTGGCAGGTGGTGTGTGCAGGTGAGTCCTCTGAGAGTTTGAGGAAAGAGCAGGTGAACAGGAAACTAGCAGCCTCTGGGGCCTCAGCGACTTCCTTTGTCAAGTGTCTGGGGCTTCCCCTGCCCTGAGACCTGTGACCTGAAGTGCCCATGTGTCTGGTTTTTTTTTTTTTTTTTTTTTTTTTTTTCTTTTTTTTTTTGGTACTGGGGATTGAACTCAGGGGTACGCAACCACTGGGCCACATCCCCAGTCCTTTTTTGTATTTTTATTAGAGGCAGGGTTTTACTTAGTTGCTAACTGCCTTGCCATTGCTGAGGCTGGCTTTGAACTCACGATCCTCCTGCCTCAGCCTGCCAAGTGCTGGGATTACAGGCGTGCGCCACCTCGCCCGGCTCCATGTGTCTGTTTTTGAGGGGGTGGGGAGTGTGTGTGTGAGAGAGGGATTGTGTGTCTGAGCATCCCTGGGTATATATGATTCTAGAACTGAGAGGCTTGCAGACAGATGGGAGGGGGCTGTGACATAAAGCAGGACGTCAACAGCAGCAAGGTGAAGCTGGGCACAATGATGTGCACTTGTAGTCTCAGCCAGCTACTGGAGAGGCTATGGAAGGAAGATGACTTGACCCTAGGAGTTCAGGACCAGCGTGGGTAACATGAAAAGACCCTGTCTCAAAAAATAAAATAAGAAAGAATGAGCTCATGGCTTTGAGGTGAGCATCTAATGTGTAAATGGTGAGCCCTTTACTCAGGTGTGTGTGTGTGTGTGTGTGTGTGTGTGTGTGTGAGTGAAGGGGGTTTACAGGGGATAGAACCCAGGGGTACTCTACCCCCAAGCTATATCCCCATCCCTATTTATTTATTTACTTATGTTAACCACTGAGAAGCTTAACCACTGAACCACACATCCCCAGCTTTTTTTATTTTTTAATTTTGAGACAGGATCTCACTAAGTTGATTAGGGCCTTGCTAAGTTGCTGAGGCTGGCCTCAAACTTATGATCCTCCTGCCTCAGCCTCTGCAGTTGCCAGGATTACAGGCACACATCGCTGCACCTAGCTTTTTTTTTTTTTTTTAAATATTTATTTATTTGCTTTTAGTTGTACACAATGTGTTTATTTGTACATGGTGCTGAGGATCGAACCCGGGCAGCGCACGTGCTAGGCGAGCGCTCTACCGCTGAGCCACAATCCAGCCCCGCACCTAGCTTTTATTTTTTCTTTTGAGACAGGGTCTCACTGAATTGGTGAGGTTGCCCTCAAACTTGAGATCCTCTTGCCTTAGCTTTCTGAGTAGCTGGAGTTACAGGTGTGTGCTGCCATACCTGGATCATGGGGCTCTCTGCTTTTTTTTTTTTTTTTAATATTTATTTATTTGCTTTAGTTGTACACAATGCAATGCATTTATGTTTACGTGGTGCTGAGGATCGAACCTGGGCTGCCCCTGTGCGAGGGGAGCGCTGTGCCGCTGAGCCACAATCCCAGCCCCGGGGCTCTCTGTTTTGAAGGGAAAATGTGGGAGGAGCAGGCTTGGGGAGACCAGGAGCTGCCTTTGACAGGTTAAGATCAAGGCGCCTATGGGCATGCAGGTGGAGGTGCAGGGCAGGTAGGAGGCTATATGCACAGGGCTCAGGGCACAGGTGTGGGCTGGAGAGAAAAGTTTAAATGTGGTCAAGGTGTGGACACTCCAGGTTCTGAGGCACAGTACCCAGGAAGTGAGTGTGGGTGGAGCAGAGCACTAGGGTGGATCTGCGCCAGCCTCTGAAGTTTAGAGTTTGGGGACCTGAGGAGGAACCATTACAGGAGGATGCGCAGGAGCATCCAGGAGGGAGGAGAATCTGGAGTCCAGCGCGAAAGTACACAGAAGGAGGGAATGAGTGACTGGGTCAAACACTGTTTGTTTTTGTTTGTTTTATATATATATATATATATATATATATATATATATATTTTAAAATATTTATTTATTTATTTTAAATGAATGCATATGGTTACGTGGTTATTTAGCGCTCTTTACTATTTTTTTTTTTTAAATATTTATTTATTTGCTTTAGTTGTACACAATGAATGCATTTATTTTTACGTGGTGCTGAGGATCGAACCCGGGTTGCACACGCGCTAGGCGAGCGCCCTACCGCTGAGCCACATCCCAGCCCCTGTTTTTTATTTTTTTTTTTTAGTTGTCAATGGACTTTATTTACATGCTGTGCTGGGAATCGAACCTAGTGCTTCACACGTGCTAGGTAAGAGCTCTACTACTGAGCCACAACCCCAACCCCAAACACAGTTTTGTTTTATTTTTGGTGCTGAGGATTGAACCCAGGGGTGCTTAGCCACTGAGCCACATCTCCAACCCTTTTCTTTCTTTTTAAAAAATTATTTTTGTTGTTGTTGTAGACATAAAGAATACTTTTATTTTATCCATTTATTTTATTTTTATTTTTTTTTTGGTGCCAGGGATTGAACTCAGGGGGCACTCGACCACTGGGCCACATCCCCAGCCCTTTTTTTTTTTTGTATTTTATTAGAGACAGGGTCTCACTGAGTTGCTAAGTGCCTCGCCATTGCTGAGGCTGGCTTTGAACTCGTGATTCTCCTGTCTCAGCCTCCCAAAGTGCTGGGATTACAGGCGTGCGCCACCGCGCCCGGCTTTACTTTATCCATTTATTTTTTATGTGGTGCTGCTGAGGATCAAGCCCAGTGCCTCACACGTGCTAGGCAAATGTTCTGCCTCTGAGCTACAGCCACAGCCCCTCCCGCCCTTTTTCATATTTTATTTAGAGACAGGGTCTCACTGAATTGCTTAGGGCCTCGCTAAGTTGCCTCAGCAACTGGCTTTGAACTCATGATCCTCCTGCCTCAGCCTCCAGAGCCGCTGGGATTACAGGCGTGCGCCACCACACCTGGCTCAAACACAGTTTAGAAGATGGGAAATGATGAGCTTGAGCATGAAGTCAAGCTGATCTTTTTTTTTTTTTATGGCAACATGGGGTCATCCGGGACCTTGAGAAGAATGGTTTCCACTCAAGGTTTTCAATGGAAGGTCAAAGTCTGATTAGGGGAGGCTGGAGAGACCTGGAGGAGGACTGAGTGTAGAGGCTTGTGAATGTGAACACTTCCAAGGGGCTCCCATAAAGGGGACAGGTGAATCATGGCCGCTGGAGGGCAGTGGGCAATGGCATTTAGATTTTGTAGGATGGAGATTTTATAGCCTGTATGCGAGACGATGAAAAGATACAGTGGAGCAGGAAGGAAGGATGGGTTGACAGGGAAGGAAACAGAATCATAGGAACAGGTGAGAGACAGGTGATGGTGGGTAGTGGCATGGGGGAGTTGAGTTTAGTGGGGGCAGGAATGTGGGGACAAAATAGGAGGGCCAGGAGGGAGGACCCTGGAGTCCGGGTGCCGGGGTCCAAAATCCTGCCTCCACCATGACAGGCTTTGGGATTAGGACAAGTTGTTGCTGCCTTGAGCTCAGTTTCTTTTTTTTTATCCATTTATTTTATTTTATTTTTTTTTTGGTGCCAGGGATTGAACTCAGGGGCACTCGACCACTGGGCCACATCCCCAGCCCTTTTTTTTTTTTGTATTTTATTAGAGACAGGGTCTCACTGAGTTGCTAAGTGCCTCGCCATTGCTGAGGCTGGCTTTGAACTCGTGATTCTCCTGTCTCAGCCTCCCAAAGTGCTGGGATTACAGGCGTGCGCCACCGCGCCCGGCTTTACTTTATCCATTTATTTTTTATGTGGTGCTGCTGAGGATCAAGCCCAGTGCCTCACACGTGCTAGGCAAATGTTCTGCCTCTGAGCTACAGCCACAGCCCCTCCCGCCCTTTTTCATATTTTATTTAGAGACAGGGTCTCACTGAATTGCTTAGGGCCTCGCTAAGTTGCCTCAGCAACTGGCTTTGAACTCATGATCCTCCTGCCTCAGCCTCCAGAGCCGCTGGGATTACAGGCGTGCGCCACCACACCTGGCTCAAACACAGTTTAGAAGAGGGAAATGATGAGCTTGAGCATGAAGTCAAGCTGATCTGGCAACATGGGGTCATCCGGGACCTTGAGAAGAATGGTTTCCACTCAAGGTTTTCAATGGAAGGTCAAAGTCTGATTAGGGGAGGCTGGAGAGACCTGGAGGAGACTGAGTAGAGGCTGTGAATGTGAACACTTCCAAGGGGCTCCCATAAAGGGGACAGGTGAATCATGGCCGCTGGAGGGCAGTGGGCAATGGCATTTAGATTTTGTAGGACTGGAGATTTTATAGCCTGTATGCGAGACGATGAAAAGATACAGTGGAGCAGGAAGGAAGGATGGGTTGACAGGAAGGAAACAGAATCATAGGAACAGGTGAGAGACAGGTGATGGTGGGTAGTGGCATGGGGGAGTTGAGTTTAGTGAGGGCAGGAATGTGGGGACAAAATAGGAGGGCCAGGAGGGAGGACCCTGGAGTCCGGGTGCCGGGGTCCAAATCCTGCCTCCACCATGACAGGCTTTGGGATTAGGACAAGTTGTTGCTGCCTTGAGCTCAGTTTCCTCATCTACAAAGCAGGGCTGGTGACGAGAATAACTGCTGACATCTATGGCCACTTGCTGGGTGCTTGACCACTACTCCATAGTACTTCACGTGGATTTTTTTTTTTTTTTTTTTTTTTTTGTATCGGGGATTGAACTCAGGGCCACTCAACCACTGGGCCACATCCCCAGCCTGTTTTTGTATTTTACTAGAGACAGGGTCTCACTGAGTTGCTAAGTGCCTCGCCATTGCTGAGGCTGGCTTTGAACTCGCGATTCTCCTGCTTCAGCCTCTCAAAGTGCTGGGATTACAGGCGTGCGCCACCACGCCCCCGGCTTTTTTTTTTTTTTTTTTTTTTTTAATATTTATTTATTTGCTTTAGTTGTACACAATTCGTTTACACAATGCGTTTTGTTTTTACGTGGTGCTGAGGATCGAACCCGGGCCGCACGCGTGCTAGGCAAGTGCTCTACCGCTGAGCCACAACCCCAGCTCCCTCAGTCAGTGTTTTCTAACAGAATTGCAGGCATTGGTAAGTCTGTGTGTGTTGTGGGGGAAAGGATGGGCACATCAAGTTCTGGGTTCTAGATAAGATGAATCGGGACACTGTCCCATGACCCATCCCATGCATTCCAAAGGGGACTTCTAGTCATTCTCTCCTGTGACCCCTGCAATGACCCTGACAAGTGGGCAGGTGTGGAGTTTTTTTTTTTTTTTTTTTTTTTGTTTTGTACTGGGGATTTAACTCAAGGGCACTCGACCACTGGGCCATATCTGCAGTCCTCGTTTATATTTTATTTAGAGACAGGGTGTCACTGAGTTGCTTAAGGCCTCACCATTGCTGAGGCTGGCTTTGAACTTGTGATCCTCCTACCTCAGCCTCCCAAGTACTGGGATTACAGGTGTGTACCACCGCGCCTGGCCCAGGTACGGAGTTCTGATCTTCATAGTATTGATGAGGAAGAGGGGACTCAGAGAGCCATAATGTTTCTGTGAGGTTACACAGCAAGGTGGAGCTGGGGCTGATTTTAATTTTTTTTTTTGGGGGGGGTACCAGGGATTGAACTCAGGGGCACTCGACCACTGAGCCACATCCCCAGACCTAGTTCATATTTTACTTAGAGACAGGGTCTCACTGAGTTGCTTAGTGCCTCACTGTTGCTGAGGCTGGCTTTGAACTCATGATCCTCCTGCCTCAGCCTCTTGAGCAGCTGGGATTATAGGCATGCACCAATGCTCTTGGCCTGATTTTTATTTTTTTTTCTCTCTCTCTTTTTTTTTTTTTTTTTTTTTTTTTGTGTGTGTGTGATGCTGGCGATTGAATCCAGGGCCTTGTGCATGTGAGGCAAGCACTCTACCAACTGAGGTAGAGCCACATCTCCAGCCCTCTCTCTATTTTTTGTACCAGGGATTGAACCCAGGGCACTAACCACTGAGATATATCCTCAGCCCTTTTTTTATTTTTTTATTTTGAGACAGGGTCTTGCTAAATTGCTGAGGCTGGCTTTGAACTCGTGATCCTCCTGCCTCAGTCTCCCAAGCCACTGGAATTACAGGCGTGTACCACAGTTCCCGGGCTGGGGCTGATTTCTGGTTGTATGTGAGCCCAGGTTTCTGACAACCAGTGCTTTACCCAAGTGAAAGGCCCCCAGCTTGGACATGATTCCATGAGAGCAGAGAGTGTGGCAGTGCAGGGCCTCCCAACCTGAGCCCCATTTTGCTGTGTGCTCCTTTCCCTCTCCAGGTCTCTTTTCCATCCAGGCAGGGAGGCCCAGATGTGATAACTTCCAAGGCCTTTGTTATCAAGGCATCTGACCCTGGCGCCCAAACATGAAGGAGGGAGGAAGGGAGAGAGGTGGACCTAGAGGAGGGTGGACCACAGGACCCGAGGTTATGGGGTCCAGCTGAATGGGCAGGATCAAGGAGGAGGTTCATGGTGGAAAAAGCAGTGTGCCTTCAGGAAAGTCACTTTCCCTCTCTGAACCTTGTCAAGTGGGTCCAATGTGGTCACCACAAAGATCCTGGCCCACTACGAAGGACAAACACCAGGTTTTTCCTCCCCACTGCTGATGGCCGGGTCTGGCCCTCCTTGCTGCTGGCCAGGGTGGCTCAGGCAGCCCATGGGGAGATGTGAGATCAGAACTTGGTCTGGCTGCTTTGGCTGACTGACCTCCACTGGCCCAAGGGAGTTGGAGGGAGGGGGTGTTTAGCACAGACAGGCACAGGCAGGGCCAGTGCCTCAGCCGGATGAGGTGGCAAAAAGAGCCAGGGTGTAGGAGTCACCAGGTCTGGGTTTGAATCTCAGCTCTGATATTTAGTGGATCTTGGGCAAGTTGCCTAAGACCTCCCTGAGCCTTGATGTCTTCCTCTGTAAAACGAGGATGTCCATCTTGGGGTGCCTGAGGCTGGGACATGAGGATAGCAAGGAATGGTGCGCAAGCTTTATGCTCTGAGAGGCAGTGCCAGCTGCAGGCAGCAGACCAAGGACCATCCACCCTTCCCCACTAGCCTGCATCCCTGCTGTCAGCCTGGAGTCCCAGTTGGAGGGGATGTCCCTACCCAGGTGGGAGGAACCTGAAGCAAGGCTAAGCAGTGCCTCACTGGTCTGTCCCTGATGCTGCTCTGCCTTGACTTAATCCTAAGGAGCCTGGGTGTCAGCCTGCATGGCTGGGGGGACTTGCTGCAGTGAGAAGCTGGTGAGAACTCAAGGCTGGGGCCCCCAACTTCACAGCCTGCTTCTGACGTCCTCTGCTGCTCACCCCTGTCTCTGGCTGGCAGCTGTCCCAGATTAGCTGCTGACATTGGGAGCTGCCAGCTGGGGTGACCTGGTATAACCAAGGCACAGTGTAGGAAGGGCTATCTGCTAGTGAGGTACAGTCACGGGAGGGGACATATGTCCGGCTTTGGAAATTTGTCCTCCCAGGAGCTGGAGTGGAAGGGGACAGGAGGGAATGGCCTGCATCATGTCAGGCACTGCACATGTTGTCTGCACAGCACATCCTCTGCACAGAGTGAAGTTGCTCAGGGGAATGGAGTATCTTGCCCAAGGCCACATGCTGCCCAGCAGATACTCTTCACTGATGGCAACAGCTGCTGGGACTAGGGGTGACCTCAGTGTAGGTCAGAACATTCTACACCATCATCATGACAGCAGCTGCTTGCCCAAGTGACTTGCCCAAGATCTTACCTGAAAATGGGGATGGAGGCAGCATTTGAACTCGGGTTGTCCAAAACCAGTGTTCTCTGCAGCTCTGACATGTTTCAGGCCTATGGCCCTTACATTTCTCCTGGCTACACAAGTATCTGCTTGGAGTGGGAGCATTTGTATGCAGCATTGCAAACATAGTGGGTTACAACAGCTCATTGCTGGGGAGACCTCAGGTTGACAAATCTCAGGGAAGGATTCCTAGCCCTTTGGATCACACACTCCTTAACCAAACATGCCTCAGGCTAGGGTCAGAGGGACCACAAGGATGGGCTTGGGGGTGTGCAAAGCTTTGAGCCAGACCTTTCCCTTACTATGTGACGCTTGGCCCAAAGGTTTTACTCTGCTTAACTTGACTTCTTGGGAGTCCTGTTCCAATCCCCAGGGACAAGAGACAGGGCGTGTCAGGTTCCACTCATCCTGGATCCCCTCGTAACTCCTCTCCTTGTGCCTCACTGTTTGGTGTGTTGGGTGGACATTGGATATATGGATCCAGGTCAGAAGCTGCCCGCAGGTCTCGTGGCTCTACACCACATGAAACTTGGGGACAAGTCACATCCATTTGCCTTCCTGGTTTCATTTTCAATGCTATCCACAAAGGGGTCTTCCTTTTTTTTTTTTTTTTTTTTTTGCTACCGGGGATTGAACTCAGCGGCACTCTCGACCACTGGGCCACATCCCCCCCAGCCCTAAGTGCCTCGCCATTGCTGAGGCTGGCTTTGAACTCGCGATCCTTTTTCCCAAGTGTATTTTATTAGAGGCAGGGTCTCACTGAGTTGCTAAGTGCCTCGCCATTGCTGAGGCTGGCTTTGAACTCGCGATCCTCCTGCCTCAGCCTTCCAAGTGCTGGGATTACAAGCATGCGCCACCACACCTGGCTTTTTTTTTTTTTTTTTAAAAACACAGTTACCACCAAGTATTTGTGAACACTTTTCATAAGCAATCCCCGTTTGTTTGTTTTTGGTACCAGGGATTGAACCCTGGGAGCTTAACCACTGAGCCACATCTTCAGGCCTTTTTTGTTATTTTATTTAGAGACTTGGTCTCACTGAGTTGCTAAGTGCCTTGCTTATGCAGAGGCTCGCTTTGAACTTGTGATCCTCCTGCCTCAGTTTTCCAAGTCATTGGAGATGTACAGTTTTATCTGTTCAAATTGCTTTTGGTCTGTGTCCTTCCTCAATGTAAACAGGGCAGGAATTACCTTCATTCATCTGACATATGAGGAAACTGAGACATACTTAACTTGTACAAACTGAGAAGGGATTAGGTGTCCTGGCAAAGGGCATCAGGTTGATGACAAGTCATGCCAGGAATGGGATTCTAATGAGAGAGATGTTTTCTGGCCTGAGTCTCAGTCTCTGGGCCCACACATGAAAGGGGAAACAAGGGAAGAGTGGGAATGACAAACACAATGGCAAAATTCTCGTCTCAAAATATTTAATTTTGTTTTGAAAAGGATACATTCCCGGCTTCCCTCCCTACCACATCACTCCGGCCCACCAACAGTGACACACTCACACGCGCACACACGCACATAAGGCCAATGGGCTGCTCTCTGTTCTGCCCTCTCCAGCTGGGAAGAAGAGATCTTCTCTGTGCCTCCTTCCCCCAACAAAGGTAAAGGAGAGAGGGGCCCGCTGGAATGCCAGCTCCCAGGGGAGGATGCAGAGCCCCACACACTCTATCACATCACATGCACTTAGAAAAATAAGACCAAGTGGTGTTCTGGCATCCCCAGCACCACAAGATAGCAATTGCCACCTGGAAGTCATCTTTGCCATTTTCTAGAAAAATTTATTGCACTTAATTAACGGGTGTTAAAGGAGCTGGGATGGAGCTTTGCCATGAAAATTAGGAGCTCCTTGGCCCTTTGTGTCACAGGGAGTGAAACTCCAGGGCCACGTGGAGAGCTGCCCAGCACAAAGGGGCCTTTCCCACAGCTCCCACACTGGCCACCCTGCCTCAGGCTGGAGGACTACAGAAGTTGCCTGCTTGGTGGTGGGTGGGGGGAGGCGTCTGCAACAAAGTATGCAAACCTCTCAGCAGGGTGTGCAGACCCAAAGTTAAAAGTTCACTACTAAATGCCTTCCCCAACGACAGGAGCCAGACAGGAGCCAGACAGGCAAAGCTCTTCTTCTGACAGAGGACAGGATTACTCAGGTCCGCCACAAGGCTGCCGGCTCTAAATATATGTTTTCTATATCTAGATCTACGGTTATTCTATGTACATTCTTGCAACATTCTAGTTCATTCATGATTTGTCTGTTCTGAGGTTGCAATGGGGTGGCCAGAAAGCTGAAGACAAGATGCTCAGGAAGTAGACAACACTTCCCAGCCCAAGGTGAACCCACGGAAAGACAAGTTTAAGTCAGATTCTCTAGCCTCCTGTGTTCTTTAATTTTTTAAAATCCCCCCCAGGTGTTCTCCAGAATATGTCAAAGATCTGAGCATGGGGAGCCTCAGTCTTCAGCTATTGACCCTAGAGGAAGAGAGCCCAGGAGGGACTCAGGGAGACTCCCATCTCCAAGACCGACCAGGCAGGCACCAACTCTTTCTGTAGGGTCTTGGTTCCTAGGCCAGGGGAGGAAACAAGCTTATCTAAGTACTTCTTTCCCCAAAATGTCAACCTCTGGACATGCTCCTTTCTGTTCCTGCCAGGCTCCTAACTCTTAAGAGGCTCTTCTAAAAGTCCAAAGGCCAAATTCCTTCTAAGGAAAGAACTAGTCATCCTCTGCCTGGAGGGAAGAGGAGGAGCACACTTCACAGATAGCAGGTGGGATGAGAAGAGAGACGTCAAGCCCCATCCCACCCACTGGGGTCCGAACGTAGATACCATCCAGAGATAAACTGTCCATCCTTTAAACAAACAAACAAACAACAACAAAAAAATAAAAACCCGAAAAAACACAAACCTTACATTTTTCTAGCCAAAGAAAATGAAGAGCTTTTCAGCTCAAGGCTCATCCACCAATTACAAAATGAAGAACTGCCCTCTGGGTGAGCAGCCAGCCCAGAGGGAGAGCGCCGGGCGGGCAGGTGAGCTGCCCGGGCAGGACACTGACATGCTGGATGCAACTGCCCTGTGTGGTCACAACAGAGTGAAAAGTGTGCACATGGTTTTTATAGAACCACAAAGTGAAAGTCAGGGGCCTAGAGGGAGGGGAGACCTCCCTTGGCCTCAGGGACCTTTGTCAAGTCCCCCGAAGAGGTGGGTGTGCAGATCCCTGGAGGGTCCCCTGGGTGCAGTCCTCAGCCAGTAGACAGCTTCCCCGGTTTTAACATCTGTTATGAAAAGTCTTTAGAGGTCAGGCCCAGGACGCCGAGCCACCATTGTAAATAAAGCCAGTGTTAAGTGTGACAAAGCGCACCTGTCACCTGTCTCCTCTTCACACAGGTTGCCTGCCCTGAGCAAATAAACAGCCATCTTGAGGGTTCCCAAACTCACCCAAATGAGCAGAGGGTTCCACAAGTTTCCTCAGTTCATCTTCTGGGCAGAGCAAAAGGATAAGTCCAGGCGGACAGAAGAGAAAGGAGCAGCTGTGAGGCAGAGGAAGCCATAGCTGCAAGAATGGCTCCACACCATGGCCAGGCTGTGTAGGTGGCCCGACTCCTGGGACCAAGACTGCGGGGACTCAAGGTCCATGCAAATGTACCAAGAGCCTGCTATCCCATGGGAGCTGCACTGTGACCTTGGCGACTCCTGGCTAGGTGCTCTGCCCTGCTAACACCTGATAGCTCTCACAGGAGGAATCCTGACACAGGAAGTGGGAGGACCTCTTCTGCCCTCAGGGAGAGTGGACTCTGGCCTGGGCCACACTGGTGAGCAGAGCCAAGAAAAAAATGGAGCTTCTCAAGAAACAGGCCCCAGCTCTCACGCCCACAGTGTAAGGTGACATAGAGACCAGTTTCTAAACACCATGCGGAAACTGCCTTGGGTCCAGGAAGGTAAAGCTTCCCAGGTGAGGGGGAGGGGGGGGATTCTTTTAAATCCAAGACAATGGTTACCAAGTGAAAGGAAACAGCAGGCCCAGAGGCCAGGCTAGTGGGACAAACAAGAGTCATGTGTCCTCCAGGACTGGCCTGGAGGAGGAGGAGATGAAAAGGTCTCCCCCCATCACTGGCAAGGAAGGCCCAGAGACCAGTCGCTAGGAAGTCTCCTCCACAGCAAGTAGACGGAGCCAATCCCCAGGGCCTCCTCCCTGGCATTCAGACCTCAGGCCTTAAAGCCCTAAGAGAAAAGGGGTGTGAGGGCTAAGAACGGCTGAGTGCACTTCTGCTGCAGGCCCCACACTCCAACCCCATCCCAGACTGCGGAGACCCATTCCTGTGGCCTGGCACCCTGTGTATGCTAACAGAGGAGCTAGTGTGCCCTTCTACCTCCAAGGGAGATGGGAATGGCCTTTCTCACAGACTTTCTGGGGAGGGTGAGGTGCATGACAGACACACACCAAGTGGAAATCCACGGGCTACCTGAGAAGACGTAACGGTGACAATGATCATGACTCATTCTGCAGAGGCAGCCCTCGGCAGCCCAGGTTGGAGACCGAGGGAGAGTCGAAGGAAGCCTGAGCGCCCTGTGAAAGGAGATGTATACTCCAGAGGTCCCCTTCCGATTCAGCCAGGACATCCAAGAATAGAAACTTAGGCCGATTCACCCATCTTCGTAGATTCTCTCGTGCTCCCTGTCAGTGAGGAGGCTGGCCCCCTGGGAAGTTGCCACGTGCGCTGGCCGTGTTATAATGAAGCTGAGACGTGAGCGCTCCTGCAGCAGGTGCACCACTACGCGCCCAGGACGAGTCCTAAGTCTCCACGCATGTGTGGGGTTCACGGAGCCCCCAGGCAGAGGTCTAAGGGGCAGGCAGTGCCCAGCCTGGGCGGGGCACGGGTTACAAGGGCCCATACTTGGTTTCATACTTGGACACGATGGTCTTGCACTTGCCCACCTCCTTGCGTAGCTCTGCTACTTCCGTCCGCAGGGCTGTGTTCTCCTTCTCCAGGAAGGCTGCACGGATGGTGATCTGGTTTTCCTTCAGGCGTCTGGCATCCCGTGACCTTTTAGCTGCCACATTGTTCTTCTTGCGTCTTGTCCAGTATTTTTCATCCTGTGGGAGAGTAGCCTCTGTGGGTCTCGTCTTCCCTGTCAGAGAATCCAATCTTTCCCTCCTGCCACCCAGATTCCCCTTACAATTCACTGATGTAGCCAGAACTAAAGCTGGGACCATGGGAAAGGAATAACATATGCCAAGGAGGGGCAGAGTGAGAAACAAAGTCCTCAGGTAGGTTGCACGGTAGAGGGAAGGAGTCTCTATTTACCAGTGGTTTTGGAGTGCTGCTTTAGCATCAAGCACCATTTAGGCACATCATTTAGTGTTTTAGAGCAGTTAAAGGATTGTAATCTGGGTCCAGTCCCCTAAGTTCAAATCTTGGCTCTGCAAGATTATCAGCCGTAGAACCATGAAAATTCCCTAACTTCTCAGTATCTCAGCTCTACAAGGAGGAATAACAATAGTAACTACCTCATAGAGTTGTTTGAGGATTAAATGAGTTAGTATGTACACAGTGCTTGTAACAATGCCTGGCCTACAAGTGACATGTTAACCAGTATTGTCACCATTATTATTAGTCTTAGAAACCTCTTCAAGAGGTAAGTACAGTTATTTCCATTTTACAGGTGAGGAACTTGAAGCACAGCAGGGTCCTAGGTGGTAAAGTGGGGCCTACACTTAGGTCTGCCTGACTCAAAGCTCAGATGAAAAGTCCTTCCTGTAAGTTTTTCAGAAGAGAGGATGGAAAAACTGCAAAGTTCCCTCTTTCCATCAGTTCCTATGGAACCATCAGCTTGAGAGCTGCCTGGGAATGGCAATATACAAGCTGTCTTTTATCCTTCAAAAGGTTGACCTGTTCAACTCCAGTTCCAGTAGAGTGAGCTTTTGCCCAATGGATGGGCTAAATCCAGAGAGGCAGGACAATGATACACCCAGAGACAATAGAAACCAGAAAGAAACTACAGGGAGTCACCAGGGCCAAATACCACCTGACTACATTTTCTTCTACCAAATTGCTGCATGATGTGGTTCTATGCACTGAACTCATGTGTCCCCAAGGAGAAAATGTTCTCCAGACAAAATTTCCTATGAGGAAACACAGTTCCCAGTGCCCCCCGCTGCCCTGTTATTTTTTTGTAGTGCTGAGGATGGAATCCAGGGCCTGATACATGATAGGCTAGCACTCTACCACTGAGCTATACCCTCAACCCACCCCTAATTCCTGAACCACTGTTGCACCTTTACTGATAAAAGGACACCAGGTTACCTTCTGCTCATCAGGGACAAACACCTTCTTGGCCTTTTTGATCATGGGCTGGGGTTTCAGGTCTTCCTCTGCAAACTTATGCTTCCGAGGGTTGAAGAGCTCCCCACCTGGCACACTGGAGAGGACCAGGTCAGCAGGATCAGGGTTGAAGTTCACATCTACCTCCACACAGTTGGGGTCAATGGGACTGGGAGTCTCCCTCTCCTTTTCCAGGGAAGATTCTGAAAGACACAGAGGCAGGTGGTCTGGAAGTAGCTCACTGGACAGAAAAGATCCATGTCACCCACCCAGACATCTGATGGAATCTCAAGGCTGCACAAACTACTGCTGCTTAGTGGGAAGACGACCATGGAAGCACCAGCTCCTAAGTCAGATGGGAGATGGGTGAATGTAGTACAATTCAATAACATAAACAAGATTTTTTTTTTTTTTTTTTTTGCTATGCTGGGGATTAAACCAGAGTCTTGTTCATGCTAAACACACACTCAACCACTGAGCTATATCCCAGTCCAAGAATTCTTCCCTTTAGGAACAGATGCTCCAAAGCAAACAGGGTCTCTCAGAACCTTTTGAAGGATTTTTCAATTTTTTCCCCCCAAGATATGTTAAGCAAAACATTAAATCATTAGACCCACTTAACTTCCTGTGTCTCAAGTTCTCAAGTAATGAGAAACAGCTGAATTTCTCTGTGAATTACAATGGGCCAAGGACATGGACATGGGTTCCACTTTTGAGTCCCTCAGACACATCAGTCACTATGCTCATCTTACAACTCTGAAAGGAAAATAAGTGTTAACTTGTTAGATGAGGACACTAAGGCTCAGGGAAATTCAAAGGTTTTTCTAGAATCACAGATTAGTGACAGAACTAAAATCTGAATCTTGGCCTGGAAGACTTTGATCGCTTGTTCTTCCCTGCCCCATCTGGCTGCCACTTTATAGTGAACATTGGATTAGAGTCAATTTTGTAGTTCAAAGGTTGTGTACTACTAGAGATAAGTATTATATTTTTAAAAACAAACTAAACCTTTGGCCTACTTGTTCAATGCTACTGATAGGAGTGCACAAGATATTCAGCTAACAGATATTTACTGAACACCAACTATACGCCAGGTACTGTCCTTTTTTTTTTTTTTTTTTTTTAGTACCAGGGATTGAACCCAGGGTGCTTAAGCACTGAGCCACATTCCCAGCCTCTCCGCCCCCCCATTTTTAACTTGTCAGTGGATATTTATTTATTTATTTACAGTGCTGAGGATCAAACCCACAGCCTCACACATGCCAGGCAAGTGCTCTACCACTGAGCCACAATTCCAACTCCCCAGCCCTTTTTTATACTTTATTTAGAGACAGGGCTTGCTAAGTTGCTTAAGGCCTCACTAAATTGCTGAGACTGGCTCTGAACCCATGATCCTCCTGCCTCAGCCTCCCGTGCTGCTGGGATTACAGGAGTGCACCACTGCGCCCGGCTCAGGTACTGTCTTAGCAATGACAAAACAGTATAACTGGTGAAAATCCCTGCCTTCATGGAATATCATTCTAATGGGGATGACTGACATAACACAATTTATTTTTTCAGTATTGGGGATCAAACTCAGTGCCTCACACATGCCAGGCAAGAGATATACCACTGAAATATATTCCCATTTGTTTTTTAAAAAATGTATCTTGAAAGAGTGTCTCATTAAGTTGTCTAGGCTGGCCTCAAACTTGAGATTCTCCTACCTCAGTCTTCCAAGTAGCTGCGATTCCAGGCATTCACCACCATTCCAGGCTACACAAGATGACATTTTAAAACATGTTTAAAAATGTGAGAATCATGTAGACATTTGGGAGAATATTTCAGAAAGCACGAATATCAAATGCAAAGGCCCTGAGGTAGGTGCTTGGTGGTATGTTCAAAAAATGAATGGCAGTGATGATGATGTAGCTGGAGTGAATGAATGACAGTAACAAGATGGATATGAAACATGGATATGATTAAAGGTAAACATACGTTTAATCCCAATAAAACCAGGTTCTCAAGAGGGGGCGGTTTTGCCCTACAAGGGACACGAGGCCATGTCATGACTGGAGGGGTGCAACTGGCATCTAGTGAGCAGAAGCCAGGGAGGCTGCTATATGTCCAACAGTGCAAAGGATATAAAATTAAAATCTACATCACTGCTCCAATCCCAACAACCACAAAACATTTTGTGGTCTAAGCGTCAGTGGTGCTGATTTTTTTTTTTAATATTTATTTATTTGCTTTAGTTGTACACAATGCAATGGATTTATGTTTACGTGGTGCTGAGGATGGAACCTGGGGCCACACACGTGCTAGGCAAGCGCTCTACCGCTGAGCCACAACCCTAGCCCAATGGTGCTGATTTTGACTTTTCTCTTGAGATGGGGAAGCCACTGGAGAGTTCTGAACAGAGGCATGGCATGATCACATACATCAACTCACTGTATCCTGCTAGAGGAGGGGAAATACGAAGAGGTCTGAGCATCAGAGGAGTGAATAGGCAGGGACCCTCTTGGTAACTTAGGAATACAGGGGTCTGCCAAACTCCATATTTGCAAGACAGTCAAAGTATCCACCACATGAAAATGCTATTCAAAGTAATACCATGTGTGGATGCCCTTCAGCAGCAACCAAATGCTGAGGTGTGTTTAAGTCTTAGGGACAAGACAGGAGAGAGTTTCAGTAAACAAAACAGGACACTTTCCAAAAAGTGCATAAAAATAAGGTTTAGGGGCAAGTATTTTGAGGAATTCCCTTTTCCCTGTGGATAGCTCTATGACCAAATTCTAGCAACTGACTTAACATGACTCCACTGGAGGAGGAGGAAGAGAGAAAGTTAACAGGTTGTTGGTAATTTGCCTGACAGAGTATTTTTTTAAGATCTGCGATATATGGGCTAGGGTTGTGGCTCAGCGGTAGAGCCCTCGCCTAGCACGTGCGCGGCCCGGGTTCGATCCTCAGCACCACGTAAACATAAATGCATTGCATTGTGTACAACTAAAGCAAATAAATAAATATTAAAAAAAAAAAAAAAGATCTGCGATATAGTTTTCAAAATTAAAATCAGGTCTGGGGTTGTGGCTCAGTGGTAGAGCACTTGTCTCGCATACATGAGTCACTGGGTTCGGTCCTCAGCACCACATAAAAAATAAATAAAATACAGTTATAAAAATAAAATAAAGGTACTGTGTCCATTTACAACAAAAAACAAATATTTTTAAAAATTAAAATCATGCAGCCGGGCGTGGTGGCGCACGCCTGTAATCCAGCACTTGGGAGGCTGAGGCAGGAGGATAGCAAGTTCAAAGCCAGCCTCAGCAATGGCAAGGCACTTAGCAACTCAGTGAGACCCTGTCTGATAAAATACAATAAAAGGGCTGGGGATGTGGCCCAGTGGTCGAGTGCCCCTGAGTTCAATCCCTGGTACAAAAAAAAAAAAAAAAAAAAAAAAAAAAAAAATTAAATCATGGCTGGGGTTGTGGCTCAGTGGTAGAGTGCTTGCCTAGCACACATGAGGCACTGGGTTCAATCCTCAGTACCACATAAAAATGAAATAAAGATGCTGTGTTCACCTACAACTAAAAAATAAATATTAAAAAAAATTAAAATCAAAGACTGGTAACTAGGGCTGGGGACATAGCTCAGTTAGCAGAGTGCTTGCCTTGCATGCACAAGGCCCTGGGTTCAATCCCCAGGACCACAAGAAAAAAAAAAAAAAAAAAAAAAGGCTGATAACTAGAACTCCCATATATTCCTGATCTGATGGATACAACCACTGTATACACATTAACAGTGTCTATTCTTTTTTTTTTTTTTTTTTTTTTTTTTTTGTGGTACCGGGGATTGAAGTCAGGGGCACTCGACCACTGGGCCACATCCCCAGCCCATTTTTGTATTTTATTTAGAGACAGGGTCTCACTGAGTTGCTAAGTGCCTCGCCATTGCTGAGGCTGGCTTTGAACTCGCGATCCTCCTGCCTCAGCCTCCCAAAGTGCTGGGATTACAGGCGTGCGCCACCGCGCCCGGCAACAGTGTCTATTCTTTTTTTTTTTTTTTGTACCAGGGATTGAACTTAGGGGCACTCGACCACTGGGCCACATCCCCAGCCCTTTTTTGTATTTTATTAGAGACAGGGTCTCACTGAGTTGCTAAGTGCCTCGCCATTGCTGAGGCTGGCTTTGAACTCACGATCCTCCTGCCTCGGCCTCCCAATTGCTGGGATTACAGGCACCACTGCGCCCGGCTAACAGTGTCTACTTTTGTGTCTGTCTTCTTTCACTCAACTTTGTGAAGATCGTCCATTACATTGCTTGTGACAATCATTTAATTTTCAATACTGAGGAATTTTTTTTTTTTTTTGGTACCGGGGATTGAACTCAGGGGCACTAGACCACTGGGCCACATCCCCAGCCCTTTTTTGTATTTTATTAGAGACAGGGTCTCCCTGAGTTGCTAAGTGCCTCGCCATTACTGAGGCTGGCTTTGAACTAGCGATCCTCCTGCCTCAGCCTCCCAAATGCTGGGATTACAGGCATGCACCACTGTGCCAGCTTTTTTGTATTTAATATTAGAGACAGGGTGTCACTGAGTTGCTAAGTGCCTCGCCATTGCTGAGGCTGGCTTTGAGCTCGTGATCCTCCTGCCTCAGCCTCCCAAGTGCTGGGATTACAGGCTGAGGAATATTCTATCTCATGAACACACCAGTTTATCAGTTCTATAGCTGAAGGACATCTACAAAGGTTTCTAGTTTGGAAAATCTGAACACAATGGATTTAATGTCAATCTCAGCTGTAAAACTGTATTTTAAGCCAGGCACAATGGTGCATGCCTGTAATCCCAGGAACTTGGGAGCAGGAGGATTCCAAGTTCAAGGCCAGCCTCAGCTACTCAGTGAGACCCTGTCTCAAAATAAAAGTTAAAAGGAAAAAAAAAAAAAAAAAAAAAAAAAAAAAGGGCTGGGGGTGTGGTTCAGTGGTAAAATGCCTCTGGGTTCAAGCCCCAATAAGAAAAACAAAACAAAACCAAAACCCTGTTATTTAAAAAAAAAATTTTTTTTTAAAAGAACTCATACTTTTACAGCTGGCAATAGTGGCACACACCTGTAAACCCAGCCCCTCTGGAGGCTGAGGCAGGAGGAGTTCAAGTTCAAAGCCAGCCTCAATAACAGAGTGAGACCCTGTCTCTAAAGAAAACACAAAGGGCGGGGTTGGGGTTGTGGCTTAGCGGTTGAGCGCTCGCCTGGCACGTGCGCGGCCGGGTTCCATCCTCAGCACCACGTAAACATAAATGCATTGCATTGTGTACAACTAAAGCAAATAAATAAAATAAATATATAAAAAAAAAAGAAAACATAAAGGGCTGGGGATGTGGCTCAGTGGCTAAGCACCCCAGGGTTCAATCCCCAGCATCAAAACAAAACAAAACAAAACAAAACCCCACAAGCGCTGGGGTTGTGGCTCAGTGGCAGAGTGCTTGCCTCGCACATGTGAGGCACTAGGTGCGATCTTCAGCACCACATAAAAATAAATAAACAAAATATTGTGTCCATGTATAACTTAAAAAAAAAACCCCACAAAACAAAACACCCTCATACTTTAAATACATGTCAAAATATTTATGGATGAAATGATAAAATAGCTAGGGTTTGATTGGAAACACTTGGTTATTAATTAACAACTGCTGAAGATGGGAGATGGCTACATGGAAGGTCATTATTATAGTCTCTTGCTATTTTGTTTTTTGGTGCTAGGGATTGAAACCAGGGGTTTGCATATGCTAAGCACATTTTCTACCATTGAGCCAAATCCCTAACCCCATATGTTTGTTACTTTGTTTGAAAAATTTTCTATACTAAACAGTTAACAAAATAGAGTATGAGAATTTCCCAGGTGTGGGTTCCCTGGGTAACAAACCAGGAGATATATATAACCTCTAGTTGAGCCTGTAGAAAGCTCTGCAGAGCCCACTGAGACAGAAGTATGTCTCCCCTGGTAGGTTCCTGTCCAAAGGTCATAAAAACAGACCCTAGACAGCTGGGGCTGTAGCTCTCAATGGTAGAGTGCCTGCCTTGCACGTGTGAGGCACTGGGTTCAATCCTCAATACCACATAAAAAATAAATATATTGTGTGTCCATCTACAACTAAACAAACAAACAAACAAACAAAAAAAAGCCCCTAGTTGCAAAACAGGAGAACAAGTGGATGAAGGGCCTATTCTGAAGATGTTTTACAGGTGGCAGGGATGCCTTCTTTGGGCCAGTGCCACCTATGCAACACCTGCCTATGGAGACATACATCCTAGGCTCAAGCGCTGCCTTCACTACCTACCAAGTATGTGACCTAGGAAAGGTACTTCTCTATGCCTCAGTGGGCTTCACAGGTGTTTCCTCACCTGTAGAACAGGGATAATAGTACTAATTTCATATGGTTCTTTTGATGCTTTTGTGTTAAATGTCTGGCACAGAAAAATACAAAATAAATGCTAGTACTTACAATGATAATGACGATGGTGACATGGTATTAATGTTACTGCCTGAGCTTCCTGATAATTTGTGGCAAAATGCAGGTAATGGGGGTAAAAGAGCAGCATGAAGGATACACAGAACAGGATTTCTCTCCTGCAAAGCTTCACACCTGAAAGGCTGACTTGACTGTCCTGATCATTTGCAGCACGCCAACCAACAGAAGAGCTCTGACTGCTGCTGGTGTGACTACTATTTTATCTCCAGTCTCAGGGAACACAGCTGGAAGGTGGGGAACAGAGGGTTCCTCCATACTGCAACCTACCAGGATCTTCCCTCAGAGGAGGGACTCACTGGGTAGGTGGACATAGCAGCCCTAAGTGGGAAGTGGACTCCTTAGATGTAACAGCTGGTCCTGCCCAAAAGTCTGTCACCAACCTGTGCTGGATACGGTTTCAGAGGGTTGAAAGATGGCAGTGGAGGAGGATGGCGGGGATGCTGTGGAAGAGCTGGCGGACTCTTTTCCTTCTAGCTCGGCCACAGGCAGCAACAGGTTCTGGGCCAGTTGAGTGGGGCTGGCAGGTATGCCATTCTCCAGCAGGAATTCATCCAGGTCCATGTACTCCAGGTGGAAAGACTCGCCGTCGTAGGGGATGGTCTTGTCCCAGATAGGTGGCATGAGGGAGGCCGAGACAGCCATGGTACTGGCTGCTGCTGCCTCGTCCTCCTCCAGCTTTTCCTTCCCCTTTTCCTTATCTGCAAACAAAATTTGCGATGAGACACCACACAAGAGGGTAACTGGGTCCCAGTAGGTGGGCTGTGAGCCTCAGGGCAGATCCATCTTTCTCCAGTCTGATTCCATCCCATACATTTCAAGGGCCCACCCAGTGTTCCAGCTACAACCTGGTGCGTGAATCAGGCTGGCTAGTCTCCTTTAGAGATGGCATCACACCTTCTTCTGTGCCTGGCCTTTCGGGAATGCTAGCCACATGCTCTGAGGTCTGATGTGGGCCCAGGGTTAACGCAGAATAGGCTGTGGGAATGGCACCTGCTGGAGAGAGGCTTTGAGGAAGGATATAGAATTTTTTGCCTTTTTCCTGATGTTTTAGTGTGGAAAAGGTTGAGGTCCTCAGGCCAAGTACTTTCATGTTCTCCTTTCCTGTCTCCTTCAGTCTACTTCTCCTTAGCAGCCCAAGGCTGCCACCCATTAGCTATGTGATATGTGACCTTGGCCATGTTACTTAACCTCTTTGAGCCTCAGTATCTTCCACTGTAAATAAGGATAAAGCCTCTTTGGTGAAGATTAGAGAAAACATTTGAAAATATCTAAGTCCAGGGTACAGAGCAGGTGCTCATTATTACTGTGAACTCATTGAAAGCAGGGGTTATGTCTGGTTCAGTTCTGGATCTCAGGGGCCAACAAAGAGGTAGACAGATAGTGAGTGGGCTATGGGAAGATGAGTATACTGAATGGAGCATACTGAATTTACAAACAGATTCACTTTAGGTTTACTGAATTGAGAGGATCTGGAGCTGTCTTTTCAGGACCTTTTTCAGAGCAACCATTTCAAGAGACCTTTATTCCTGAATAAACAGAAAAGACTAAAGGCAGGTTATCTGGAAGGAAGGAGAAGCATGGAGCTGAAGATGACACTGCTCCTATGTAAAACAAAACTAATCAATTAGTAAGGACCAGATTTCACCTAATTGTCTTAGTGAAAATGTGACTATCCAAGAGACAGCAGTTAAGAAAAAAAGACAAGAGAGAAATGTGACAAGACTGAAAGGAAATCAAAGTGACAAGAGGCTAATCAGTGAAGTGGGAGAAAAAAATCATGACAAGTCCATAATGGGTTTTCAAAATTGAGAGAGACAACTCTGAACTCTGGATTTAGAAGTGAAAAGGAGAAATCAAATACCATTATGTTGGAAATAAACCAGTCATGCATGGACTCCTAGACCACAACCAGCCAAAAACCAGCCTGTTGGTCCAATAAAAATGGACACACCTAGAGTTAGGAAGATAGAGTTTTTAGCAAACAGAACTCAGTCATGGCTTCTAATATGAATTAATCTGAATTTCTGAAACTGTATTCTGTACCAGGACTTGGTTTAAAACTAACTGGGAAGTAAAAAGGCCATGGCTTCTGGGCTGGGTGGGCCAGATGACCTCCTTGCTCTTCTCCCTTGAGATCCTGACACCATATTCTACACAAAAATGACTTCTGTTGGGTGGGGGCACTTGGGATCAATGGAAGCAGGAGAAGGGAAGAGATAAACAAGCAGCCATACTGAAGGGCAAGCAACAGTAGGTTCCAGGTTTTGCCTAGTCTAAGTAATTGAGAGTATTTTAAACCAATATATTTTTTAATATTTATTTATTTGCTTTAGTTGTACACAATGCAATGCATTTATGTTTATATGGTGCTGAGGATCGAACCTGGGCGGCGCACATGCTAGGTGAGCGCTCTACCTCTGAGCCACAACCCCAGCCCTAAACCAATACTTTTAAAGGAGTGGTTTTAATTTTAAAAGATAAGAGGATTTGTTCATCACTCAAGTAGGTCACAGGTATTGACACCAGTGATTGTGTTCATTATAGCAGAAAGAACAAACTGAGAGCCATAAAGCCTTGAGAAAGCATCCCTACCTTTCTGCACCTCAACTTTCCTCAACTGCAAAGTGAGGGTAATACCCTACAGGGCTGTTATGGAAGTCTACATGAAATAAGATCATGTCAAAGTGCTCTGTGGACACTCTGAATTACTGTTATGGATGGTTTTTATCTGGTAATCTTAAACAAGAACCTACAGTTTGTCTCAGTCCCAGATTTGGAACAAAGCATCATCTTAAAAACAAACAAAAAGGTCTGTGCACAGGAGGTCCTGAAGCAGAAGGAGAAAGCCTGGCTTCACCTGATGTGCTAAAGCTATTTATAACCCAACAGTGACAGCCATAGGAATGGGAGCCTCAGAACACATCCAGGAAAGGAAGAGAAACGGCATTTTTAAAAAGGAAAATTAATTCCCCAGGACTGACAATTTACAAAAGGCCTATCCCTCCCCAAATCCCTGAATTACACTGATGGCTCAGTGTAACAATCTAAAGGTCTCAGAATGAAAGTAGACCTTAAAGCACCTAAAGCCCCACAATAGGTGGCACTCCTGCTGCTGCCTGAAACTCATTTCCCAGGCCAAAAACCAGGGTCAAACCTGCTTTCCACAAAGGTCTCTGGAACCTGGGCAATAAGATGAAGCTCAGTCCTGCTATTTGTGGTTCCAAAGCCTATGGTCGCCCAAACCAACCTGGTGAAGGACGTCAGTGACCTCATTCTGACCCTCATTCCACCCCTGCCTCGCCCAAACCTGCCCCCCTAGAAGGTGCCCTATGGCTGGCCCCACACAACTCCCCCACCTGCACCTCAGCAGCAGCCCATGGATACCTATTAGAAAAGCTCTAGTGAGGATTTAATAGCTGGAATACTCACCCTCTGGAAGGAAGACTCGTTCTCTCCCAGAAAGGGACAAGGCCATATGCACAGACAATCTGCTTAGCAGACCAATGCTCCTCAAACTTTGGAGGACTATGAAACCACAGAGGTGTGGCGGGGTGCTCCCTAAAATGCAGAGTCCTATCCAGGATCCGCAAACTGGGTGGGGCCCAGGAACCGGCATTTTAGGCCAGCGTTCTGATGCAGTCGGCCCCAGGGGAGGCGCCCTGGAGCGCCATGTAAGTAGCTGCTCCGATCCCCTCAGCCTCCTCTGTAACCCCTACACAAACTCCTCTTCACGCCCCCATCCCACCTTCTCTTCTGACCCTGCCCCGCTAAGCCCCACCCGACCCAGCCTCTCCGGTTCACCCTCCGTCCTCCTCTCCCAATTCCCGGCCTCGTCCTGCAGGCCCCTCGTCACCCGGAGCCCCCATCCCCCTCCGATGGACCACTTAACCCCGACCTCCGACTTCTCCAGCCCCGCCCTCACGAGGCCACGCCCCTGCAGAAACCCCGCCCCCAGGCACGCGCGGACGCCCCCCCTCACCGAGGCGCGCCTCGCGCGGGGGGTTCTCCATCAGCTTCTTCAGGACCAGAGGGAAGGAGCCCGGCAGGCCCCGTTCCCCAGCTGCGCGCCCCGGGCCCGGCCCCGCCTGCGGCTCCACAGGCGGCTTCTTCCCGCCGCCCGTGTCGGACATCGTGCCCTGCGCCCTGCTCGCGCGCCTCACCTCCCCCGTCCGCCCGCCCCCCGAGAAGGGCCGGAGCCGCGCGACCCGCCGCAGCTGCCGACACGGGCGGCTCCTGCGCAGGCGCGCCGCCGCACCCCCGCCTCCCTCCTCTCCGCCCCGCCTGAGGACAGGCTCCGGTGCATTCATTATTCATGAGGCCAGGCCAGCGGCCCCGGTCGGCGGCTTTGGATTGGTGCGTTCTGCGAGGGGGTGGGCGCGGCCTCGCGGGCCAGGATTGGCCGGGCAGCCAGGGCGAGCGAGACACGTGCGGGGCCAGGTGAGGTGCGCCAGCCTGCTCTGGGTCCCTGGTTGGGGCCTGCTGGAGTCTGTGTTGTAGGCCTTCTTCGGCAACTGCCCGTTCTCCGATGCCCGTGTTGCCCTCCTCGCCCCCCTTTTCATAACCTTCGCCCTTCTCCCAAGCCACCACATCGTCTTTTCCCTCTCATCCCACTTTCGCAATCTCCCGGACGCACCATCGGAGGCAGGCGGGGCTAAGAAGCGCACTGGCAGGCCTGCGGGTCACGTGGAGCCGCAGCCGAGCCTGCCCGCGTGGGGGAGGGAAGGCGCAGAGCAGCCAATGGGGGGCGGAGGGCGGGGCCGGCATTGGTGCACGAGGCGCCGCACGTGCGAGTTGCGGCGGGGAGGGGTGGAGGCGCGGGGCGGGCCTTAATGTTCCAGGGACTCTGCCCTGGGTCGTGGGACTGGGACGCAAAGCCCAGCTAGCGCTCCTCCTCCCACGCGACCCAGAGGTTGGCCGAGGGCAGGCGGCCTGCGGGTCTGGCGGTAGGGACGGCCGGAGCAGGCTTGGCAGCCGCAGAAGCTAGTGTCAGGTTGACCACTGATCCCGGCTTCTGGAGCGGGCGTGGCTGCCAGATAAACACTAGCGTGGAGGGAGCTTTCATGAGGCCCAGTCCACAGCCAGGGCTCGGGTGCACACTTCCGTCCTCCCCCACTAGCTTGTGACCTTGGGAAAGTCCATTGGCTCCACTTAAGCCTGTTTCCTCAACCATGAAATTAGGAGGTTGGGTTAGAGAGTATTTACAGACCCAAACAGCTCTGACTTCTCTTCCTTTCCAAGATTCCCCTACCTTTTTCGTAGATTAAAAAAAAAAAAAAAAAAATTCCTCTACACAGGTACTGATCCCACATGTTGTGGCAGAACCACCCCCTCTTAAAATGTAAACACTCCTTGGGATTTCCTCAGGAAACGTGTAAAACGCGAAGGAGCGCACGGATGTAAAGCCCTTACAGGAAGCTGCTCCTCGAGACTGCTCAGAACTTTGTAACTGTAGTACAAATCATGCTGTGCTTCAAACCCAAACAATACTAGACTCAGTTTAAACTCCCAGAGGGGCAGGGACTTTGACTTGTTCATTTTGTGTCCCTCCAAGGGATCTGGGCTTCCCGTGGGAGGGGCTGGGGAACAGCGGAATGGTAGTCCTTGGTTCCTGGGATAGACGCAGGAATGCAGCGCAGCTGGCTGAAAGTTGATGGAATCAGAATTTCCCTGGGAGTTTGGGGGGGGCGGGTTGAGTAGCTGAGGAGGCCTAGAAAGAAAGCAAGAAATTTGAAGGACTTGGTAGTGGTAGGGGCAGGATGACTGGAGTCCAACTCCAAAACTCAGGTTCTTATAGTAATGCTGTAGTGACACCCCTTTTCCTTCTTTCTTTCTTTCTTTCTTTTTTTTTTTTTTTTTTTTTTTTTTTTTTTGGCACCAGGGATTGAACTCAGGGGCACTGGGCCACATCCCCAGCTTTTTTGTGTGTATTTTATTACAGACAGGGTCTTGCTGAGTTGCTAAGTGCCTCCCCATTGCTGAGGCTGGCTTTGAACTCGCCATCCTCCTGCCTCAGCCTCCCAAGTGCTGGGATTACAGGCGTGCGCTGCCACGCAGCTGTGACACCCCTTTTCTTTGCAGAAAATTTAAACTGGGGCTTTTCTAAGACTGTCAGCAAAAAGTCTCTATTAAAGAGTTTGAAGCCGGGCGCGGTGGCGTAGCCTGATTTTGAGGCAGGAAGACTGTCAGCAAAAGACCCTGTCTCTAAATAAAATACAAAAATGGGCTGGGGATGTGATCCATTAAAGTTCAATCCCCGGTAACCACAAAAAAAAAAAAAAAAAAAAAGAGTTCAGTGAAGATAAAATTCCTATTTTCCTGTTGCTTTATTACTTGGCCACTGGCCTGGAAGAGATCTGCACTCCAGGTCTGGATGCCCCTTTACTTCTATAAGTGTGTCTGCAAATACAAAGTGTGATAATAAGAAGGACAAATTCTTTAACAAGGCCTCTGGCCTTGAGTTGGAGCTCACAGAGATGTCTATATTTCTAAGATAAGAGAAGTTATTATTTGGGCTCCATGGTATCAGCTGGCAGGGGAGAAGAAGCTCTCCCTTTCTGAAGTGTTGTCTTTGAAGGGTTAACTTGCCCAGAACAGTGAAAGAGAAAAAAAAAAAAACTGCTTTTATGTGAACTTCTGTAAACTATGCTTCTGAGCCCCTCCCTTTACATGCTGGGTATAAAGTTCTGAAACTACCTGAACTTGGGGTTCGGGGCAGAGGGGTTGGTTGATTACAGCGAGAGGGTATAGCTCTCACTGTGATCGATTAATCCCCTCTGGACCTGCTGCAGCCATAATAAAACTGTTTCCTGTTATCTTTGGTGCCTTGCCTTGTCTGTCCCTACAACAATACTAATTAGACTTAGATCACTTTCTGAATCTGATGCCTCCAGCTGATTGCTTCACCTTTCTGGGTTCCTGTTCCTTATACCTAAATGGAGGTAGGACAGGATTTACATATAAAGTGTTTCCATGGGCCAATGTATGTAATGTATAGTTGCAAGCCTGCAACAAATAATAGTTAAAATGTTGCTGAAACTGATGGGTACAGATCCACTGTGGAGTCAGGCGCGGTGGCACACGCCTGTAATCCCAGCACTTGGGAGGCTGAGGCAGGAGGATCACAAGTTCAAAGCCAGCCTCAGCAATGGAGAGGCACTTAGCAACTCAGTGAGACCCTGTCTCTAATAAAATACAAAAAAGGGCTGGGGATGTGGCCCAGTGGTCGAGTGCCCCTGAGTTCAATCCCTGGTACCAAAAACAAACAAACAAACAAAAACCTCAAACAGATCCACTGTGGAAATAGTAAATTGTGTACAGAAAACCTGTGTGTTGTAAAATTGTTGTTAGCAGGAGTACTCAATGTGGCTAAACTATCTTTAGGAGAAACTGACCCAGAGCTCTTTAGAAACAAACTTCAAAGGGCCAAGTGCCCCCTGAGTTCAATCCCAGGTACCTAAAAACAAAACAACAACAAACAACCACTGCCTGTCTTTACATTTGCCAGTAGTGTGGGAATAACTCTGTGGTCTTGCACCTTCTCTTAGTGGAGAAATAAATGTGAGAATTAGCCAATTTCCATAGTGTTTGTGAGCCCTATGAAAAAACAAACTCCATAAAAAGAACATTATTACCTAGTTAGGACTTTCAAGGAATGAAGTGGCACCTTCTGTAGCAATAGGTTCTCAGGAAGTGCAGGTCCTGCGGCAATGGTGATTTGGGAGGCAGACCTGGGGAATGACTCCCCTCAGCCACTGAGTAGCCATGTGGCCTTGGGCACATGATTTCAATGTCTCAGTTATTTTTCTCTTGGAAACAGAGATGGAAATACTCCCTCATAGGGCGGCTGTGAGGATTATGTGTGATAGACAATGTCAAATGCCCAACTAGAACAGTAATAAATGGCACGGAGTCTGTGGGCATCCACCCTTCCCTTCAGGTTGTATTGGGTTATAATTTTGGGTGTGACAACCAAAGGGCGGGTTATAGAATCTAAGCTAGAGCCAAAAAAGGATGAGAAAATGTCTGTCTTCCAGAGCTGAATTGGATTTGAATTCTATTCTTCACTGTTCCAGAAACCTGCTAACCAACTCAAGTTAAAAAATTTGCTTGGGTTGGGCTTGTGGCTCAGGGGTAGAACACTCGCCTAGCATGTGTGAGGCCCTGGGTTCGATCCTCAGCACCACATAATAATAAATAAAAATAAAGGTATTGTCGGGCGTGGTGGTGCATGCCTGTAATCCCAGCACTTGGGAGGCTGAGGCAGGAGGATCACGAGTTCAAAGCCAGCCTCAGCAATGGTGAGGCACTTAGCAACTCAGTGAGACCCTGTCTCTAAATAAAAAACAAAAAAGGGATGGGGATGTGGCCCAGTGGTCGAGTGCCCCTGAGTTCAATCTCCGGTACCAAAAAAAATTATAATAATAATAAAAATAAAGGTATTGTGTCCAACTACAACTAAAAAATTTTTTAAAAATTTGCTCAATTGAGCAGTTGCAAAAACAAGTGATTATTATTAGCATGGAAGCCTTTGACCAGACCCCAAGTAATCTCTTTAGCCATACAGTCACATCTAGTAGGACTGACAATTGGGATCAAAGCCTGGGATGTGTAAGAGGAGGAGAATGAGAAGCTTCCAGTAAGCTCTAACAGAGCCCGGCCATCTGTGGTCCTTGCCAGTACCAAAAGCAGGCAAGCACATTGTCTTTCAGGGTAGTAACTTAGTAAATATTTGTTGGCTTGCTTGCTGTGGTTGGTGCTGGTAGGAGGGTTAACAAAGCTTTTCAGAGCCAAGTTCCATACATTTGGAGTGTTATTAACATTAAATAACAGCCATTGTTTGTGATTCACAGTGGAACCTGAAATAACACACGTGAGCCATCTTTACAGAAGTCCTCCAGGACCAGCCTCTCCAGCAACTCTTTCTGGCCTGCATACCTGTGGCCGCGTAGCTCTGGGCTCTGTGGTGTGTATGCCCTAGGTCTCAGTGTGTTCTAGGGGAGAAGTGGTGGGTGGAGGCTCTTTTAAAATTCTTGCCCATCTCTTCCAGACTCTCAAAAGGACTTGTTTCCGTTTGACTTGCATTTTATGCACTCCCAGGGTTCAGATTACAGATGGAATTGCCTCAGGAGTGCTCTTTCCAGAGAGAAACCCTCACCTTCAGCCTCTGCTACCTCTCAACAGCCACCACCTAACAGCCCTGGTTTATCCAGCCGAAGTTGTTGGTGGTACAGTGGTAGGGTGCAGACTTCAGAGCCTGACCACCTGGTCTGATTCCTACTTCAGTTTTTTATTTTCTGTGTGACCTTGGGCATCTTACTTAACCTTTTTGTGCCTAAGTGTAAGAAATAAAGTAGTCAGTAGGCACGATGCTGAGGACAGTGCATGGTGCATAAGCAAGTGGTCAGTTAAAGTTAACTTTTACCATAAGTCCATCTTGGGTTGTTCTGGGGATACCTCACGCCTCCCACCAGCCACTTCTCCAGGAATAGTGGGGGTGAGTGGGCTCTTAAACACAGGGACCTATCAGTCTCACTCTTAGGACCTTAAAGGCTTTGTAGGCTCTCACCTTCTACGTCTCACCAACCCCATCTTGTACTTCTCTCCCCTTTGCTCTCCTTCCCCATTTATTCCTTAGATGTAATTTAGTCTTTCTTAGCCAGGCGCGGTGGCACACGCCTGTAATCCCAGCACTTGGGAGGCTGAGGCAGGAGGATCTGGAGTTCAAAGCCAGTTTCAGCAATGGCTAGGCACTTAGCAACTCAGCGAGACCCTGTCTCTAATAAAAATACAAAAAAAGGGCTGGGGATGTGGCCCAGTGGTCAAGTGCCCCTGAGTTCAATCCCCAGTACAAATAATAATAATAATAATAATAATAATAATAATAATGATTTAGTCTTTCTTGCCCCAGGAAAGGACCTTTGCAGATGCTGTTCCTGCAGTCTGAAAGTTCCATATGTAGGGGCTGGGGCTATGGCTCAGTGGCAGAGTGCTTGTCTCACATGTGTGAGGCCCTGGGTTCAAACCTCAGCACCACATAAATAAAATAAAGGTATTGTGTGTACCTACAACTAAAAAAGAATGTTCTAAAAAAAAGAGAGAAAGAATCAAGTTCCATATGCAGCAGGCTCTTCCTTCCCCTCCAGGCCTTAGCTTAAATGTCACTTCTCACAGAGCCTCTCCCCACCACTGCACCCCAGTTACTATCTCTTGATTGTGTCTCCCCAATAGATTGCAAACACCATTGAGCAAGGACAATGTTCATCTCATTGATGCCTGAGCCACAAGTGAAGCAAATGCTAAAAAGCAAATTATGAATGAATGAATGACCCAGAGGCACTGCCCAGAGAGATGGTTTCAGAGACCAGAGAATCCTATAGGTAGACATGAACCTGGAAGTGGGAGGAACTGGACTTGACCCCCCTGACAGCTGGGTGACCTTCTCATCTCCAAGCATCCAACTCTTCATCCATAGAATGAATAATCAAAATCACTCTCTTGCACAGAGAGTGACAGAAGTGTGTAGCACAATTCCTGGCACATGACTGACAGACTGGGGGTCATTCTTTCAGCAACCTAGCACTGGGTCCAGTCCAAAGCAAAGTCACCTGGAAGGGGCACTGATTGACACTGCCATCAGTGGCTGGCACTTGGTGAAGAGTAGTTTCTAACATTTCTGATTGGTGAGGGGGGACAGGCAGAAGAAAGGGTTTAAGGTAAGAAGGAAGAAAAGAGGCCAACCCACTGGGCTAGGAGTGAAGCTTAGTGGTAGAATGCTTAGCTACTGTGCATGAGGCCCTGGCTGGGTTCCATCCCTAGCACTGAAAGAAAAAAAAAAAAAAAAAAAGTCTACATACAGGCCCAGAAGGTGGCCAGTCTCTCTTGAGTTAATCTTCAGAATGGGAAAGAACACTTTTTAGAAGGTTGAAGTGAGTATTAAATGAGTCAACACATCTAGCACACAGAAGATCCCATCCCATCTCCTTCTTCCTGGAAGCAGACCCCACACTTTTTCAGTTTTGCCCTGGTTCCCCCAAGCTGTAGGGGTCCCCAGATGGACCGCTACTAAGGCCAAGCTCGGGGCTGCCTGGGCCACCCTGAGTCCACCCTCAGTCTATTTACTTCATCCACCAAGAGGACCATACCAAGGTCCCCTCCCCTGTACCCCTGCCTCTGTCCCAGCAAGTCCCCCTGTTACTCTGCCTATTATCCATAGCTGGGCTGTCCCATTTGGTGCAGGGCCAATGGCACCATGTCCTGGGAGCCTCAGCACGCATTTCCAAGGAGACAGCCCTGTGTATGTGCACAAACTTGTAACATTCAGCTCTTTAAAGGAAGGGAGGGAGGGTCAGATTGCAAATGTGATGGAGGTGGAAGGAACGTGCCAGGCCAAGCTGCCTTTTGCCTTTCAGAGAAAACAGCTTGGCACTCCACAGTTTATACCACTCTCATGTAGGACAACTCATTTAGTCCTGGCAGCAAGACTGTGACACGGGTATCCTTTTCCCCATTTTAAAGAACAGAGATGGAGAGAGGGAGGCAAGTCCACCCAACCAATGGGCAGCAGTCCTGTCTCTTGAAGCACTCTGCTGTCTTTCTGGGATCTTGCTGATTTGCCCAGAAGTGATCATGGTTTAAGAGTGCCCTGGGGTGGGGACTTTGCCTGCCCAGCACAAGGTCTTGTTTAACTTTAAAGTATGCTTTCATGATTCACAGCTCTCTAAAAGGGAGGCCTGAGTAAGTGGAAAAGGTAAGAAGATAGGCAAGGGTGCCTCTGAGCACAGCCAAGGCTCCAGCGCTTGAGAGAAGGTGGGGTACAAGGAGCTAAGGGCATGGCGTAGAGTCTTGTGTCTCACGGTCTTTCCAGAAGCTGGAGAAGAAAGGAGCAAATGATGGAGTAAGGTCTGAAACAGAATCACTCTTGGAAGAGGACCCTTGGGAGAAAGGGGGAGCAGAGGTAGGAAGAGTAGTCATTAGGGCTCAGGGTCCAGAGACCAGGAAAGAGAAACTGAGTCAGGGTTTGGGCATGGACCCACCCTTTTGCCAGCATGTGCTTCTCTGCCCAAAGGGAAACTACTTGAACCGGTAGCCCAGAGTCTAGGAAACCAAGGGAATCCCAGGTTTGGTCAGGCTGCTAGAGAAAGTCTGCCAATGCAGGACGAGAGAGAGGCAGAGGTCTGCACAGGCTGCAGTGGGAGGCCCAGGAGCAGCAATGGGGAGAGGGGCCCCACGTGAGTCTCAGGGGTTGTCTTAGACTGGAAAGCCACGAGGCTGAAGGGAGAGCAGTTCTGCAAGGGCACACCTGGGCTTTCTCAAACCGTGTGGCTTTCCTCTGGAACCTGTCCCACTGAAGATATATACTCTGCCCATGACCTAACCGTGCTGCAGTCACTAGGTGAGAGAAAAAAGAGGAGAGGAGGGTTTCGTAAACAGTCTCCCAGGAGAAACCATCCCCTTTCACATAGAAGCAGCTGTGACCTCCCATTGAGGTCAAAGGCAGAGTGGCGGGAAATGGGGAAGGAAGATGCTTTGACGACAGCCTTTCAAGTACCCATGCAACTACTTAGAAGTGAGTTCGCTGTGATGGGTGTATTCTCATCTACTTTTTCAGGTAGACCATTTTTATTTTTAGAAATGGTTTGGAGAGTCTGGGAGCTTTGGAGAGTAGTGATTGCGGGGAGGGGGGCAGTGGATGGGGCTTTGTGCCGCCTTTGGCTCTTCTGCCTGCTTCCCTCATTTTTATCTCCCCAGTTGGCCACAGGCAGTTGTCCTGTGGGACCTCATGCTCTTTCATTGAGGTGTCACCTGAAGTGACAGGAGGTGATCTGAGACTCTGACCTATACCCATGAGATCTATCCGACCATGCCTGACTATTTCTTAGCCAGAGCTTGTTAGCTCTTGGCAAAGTTGTGTCTGAAACCTTGGACAAGTTCCCTAAATGCTGGGCCGGACTGCCTTCCACAGTGAGGGACAGTGACTCTTCAGCTGTTGCAGGGCTCTGCAAACCGACAGAGCCAGCAGTCGGCAGCTGCTGCCACACTTCAAAGGCCTTGCTATCCTCATCTGAGGAGCAGCACCCTGAGTCACCTCCAAGAACCGTTCTCTGCCTAGCTGGGAGCTGTCCCGCGCGGTGTAGCAAGGCATTCTGGGACACATGGATAGGGCTGGGGGGAATTATGCTACCTTCCGTCTGCTTGGATCAAAAAGGATACAGTTTGCCTTAACTTTTGGAAAGCTTTCCTGCTGGCCCTCCCCAGAGATGGCAAAAAGTCGGCTGTGGCCTGATTGTGGGTGTGGGTTCCAGCCCGGGGCTCATCCATTGGACTGGGCTGCAGGTGCCTGCTCTAAGGAGTTGGGCTCCTGGTGAGCAGCTGAAACTCCTTCTGCAGTGCCTACCTTTCAAATCCAATATTTGAAACCACAGGCTGGGGTCTAATACGCCTGGGCTCAGCTATCCATGAGAGTGCCCTCAGGGAACCCTGTCTTGAGCCCTGGGGGTCATCCTCCTCTCTCAGACAGTGTCTCCCCAGGAACAGAGCCTGTTGTCCCTCCTTAATTAAAGCCCACACCTGACCCTAGATCAGTAAGAGGAGGCCTGGGGCTGTCCTCTGGCTCCAAAGTTTAGGGGTGGGCTAAGAGAGTCCTGCAGAAAGAAGTCTTATGGGGACAGCCAGGGTGGTGAGAGAGATCAGGTACAGCCAGGTGAGGAGGAGGCCTGAGAAAATTCTCCTGAGGGGATGCCCTGGGCTCCTAAATCAGCTGGGCTCCTTTAAAGGCAAAGAGTAGGGTCTGGGAGTGTAGCTCAGTAGTAGAGCATGTGCTTAGCATATGTGAGGCTCTGGGTTCTATCCCTAGCACTGCAAAAAGAAAAAGAAGAGAAACAAAAAACAGATTAAGGTTGAGCAATGAGCCTCTGATGTCTTGGAACAGAAGAGATTTGGAGAAACACTTATCAGGAAGGAGTACCCTGAAGCAGGTTGTTTCCAATTCTCCCCAAATCTAAGCACTCTGGGTTCTTGGGTTTCCCAAGCAGGACTTGCAAGACACCTGGTGCTGGCTGCCAGAGCTGCCCTGGTTCCACACCCTCCTCTGTTCACCCCGTGTTTGCCTGTGGTATCCTAGGAACGCGGGGCTTTGAGCCTTGTGGTCCTGTTACATAACAGCTTCCATCCCATCCTTGAGTTCAGCCCTCCAGCAAGCGGAGCCTCTTCTCCACACACAGGCTCTTGCTGCCCAAATCAACCATTTCTGCCACTCCTCTGCCTGTCCCCAATGTGCAGAGGGAGGGAGCTTAAGAAGCAAGCAACATCAGCTGGATTCTTCCAACAGGGCACTCTCATCCTATCCTTGCCCCACGTGAGCACAGCACCTGTCAGTGGCTGCATGCTGACCACGGCAGCTCTCCAAAGCCAGCAGGCCTAGTGGGTAGCCCCAGAGTTGGTGTGGCACCCATACACCTCCCCAGAGCCTTTCCTGCACCACAGCCCGTCTTCTGCCCAGAACAGGTCCAAGGGCAGACCCCTGCTGGGGGGCCCTCCCTAGTCTGTCCTGCCACTGTCCCTGTGCCTGACCCCATCCCTTGGGCACCTGGGCAGCCTGCCAATGCAGACCTCCTGTGCTCCTACCTGTCCTCTTCTCTGGCCAAGGCAGAGAGTGCTCCAGCAGGGACTTGAGGACCTCAGGCATGTCCATGGCAGGGGCCACTCCGATCCGGTCACAGCTAGACATGGCCCAGCAGGAGGTGCTTGCTCCGGGAGTTTAGAAGCAGCTGGAGAGGCAGGGGCTGGCCAGGGGGAGCTGCAGACTAGGGAGGCAGGCGGGGTGGGAGCCTGAGGCAGCCAATGGGCAGCACCAGCCCTGGCCCGCCCGTCCACCCCCAGCTCGGCCACCTGCCAGCTCCGGCTGCAGCCAGGCCTTCCCTTCCCGCTGCTTGGCAGGATGGACCTGGCCCTGTGCCAGCTGTAGCACGTGGAGCCACAGCGCCAATCCTCTGACAGAGAACCCGGCCTGTTATCTAACTTTGCAAAGGGAAGTTCTCCCCCAGGCTGGGAGCCATATCCAGGGCTGCCAGGGGAGAACGGCGAGCAGAGCTCCACGCCCACGTGGAGCATGCCCACATCCACCCTGCACTACACTGGGGCGGGGCAGAGGAGTCCTGGAGCCCCAGGCACAAGGGAGAGAAGGGCACACCCTGGGACCCATCCCAGGCTGGGACCCGAGGCCCCAGGAAGAAAGGATGGTAGATAAGACCGGCACCCCAGCCAGCTCAGCACAAAAAATACCGTGTGTGGCAGGTTCTGGGACATGAATGGCATTTTGCATTCATGTGTGAGCTTGTGTGCCTCAAGGGGTTGTGGCATGCTGGGACAGTGTGTATGTGCCATGCACACATGCCTTCAGAGCACACGAGTGTACATGTGGCATGCATAATTGGAGCTTTATACCATCTGCAGAGCTTGAAGCCTGTTCTCCAATTGGAAATGACAAAACCTGCAGCCTGAGTTCCTCTGGTCTTCCAAGGAGAGGGGAGAAGAGGCAGGACCCTAGAAGATGAGTCCAGAGATGGCAGGTAGTGTGGGCACTGAAAGGGGGCAGCTCTGCAGACTTGGCTCAGGCTTTCCTGGTGGTAAGCCCTGCTTCCTAGTCTGCCATGGGGACCTTGGTAGCAATTGGTTGTTATCCCTTCCCCATCCTCCCACCAGGATGCTGTCTGGCCTCTGTGGCCCCCAGCACTTGAACGTGTGGGTGAAGCCAAGGATCTGTATGTTGCCACCCTTTTGACCAGCATCAGAGTGAAGCCAGACTTGGCCAGGGCTTTTTTTTTTTTTTTTTTAATATTTATTTATTTGCTTTAGTTGTACACAATACGATGCATTTATGTTTATGTGGTGCTGAGGATCAAACCCGAACCACACACGTGCGAGGCAAGCGCTCTGTCGCTGAGCCACAACCCCAGCCCGCCAGGGCTTCTTGAGTCTGCCATGGTGTGGAATCTTGGACAAGTCAGACAGCAGTTCTGGGTCTCAATTCCAAAACTACTGACTAGTCCTCTGATTTTAGTTCCATGGCTGTGGGTTGGACATAGTAAGTACCTGGTTTTCTGCTCTGTGGCTGATGACTACGACACCCTTCACCGCTCTCCAATACTGCATTGTAAACAGAATCAAAAATACTCCAGGAGCCTTATGTCTTCTTCCCTCCCAACCGTCCCAACTTATTGTCTATTTACCCTCCTTTCCTCCATAATAATCCTCCCCAAATTTTGTTCTTTTCCCTGATTAATTAAAAATTAATTTTGAATTAAAAAGCCCCAGTGTACTCAAACCCTTTGATAAGGTATTAGAAATATCATTTTTTTTTTTTTTTTTTTTTTTTTTGTGGTACCAGGGATTGAACTCAGGGGCACTTGACCACTGGGCCACATCCCCAGCCCTTTTTTGTATTTTATTTAGAGACAGGGTCTCACTGAGTTGCTAAGTGCCTTGCCATTGCTGAGGCTGGCTTTGAACTTGTGATCCTCCTGCCTCAGACTCCCAAGTGCTGGGATTACAGGCGTGCGCCACCGCGCCCGGCTAGAAATATCATTTCTATCCCTGCCCATCCTCTCCATCCCTTCTCCTTTTAAAAATTTAAATTATTTCTCTGTCCAATGTTCATTTTTGCAAAAGTAAGTATACATGTAAAATTTTTAATTACATCTTTTGAAGAGTCATATGTTTCGATCAGTTGAGGGCATTTGGTAACCACAAAGGGAAGTCCCCCTTCCTGCTCTGTTCCCAGCCAGAGCCCTGTGGCTCTGCATGCCTGGGGGTAAGGGTGAGGACAGGCGTGGTGTGCAGGCTGCCTTGAGTGGGCCTGTGATTTGCAGGTGGGGCTGATTCAAGCTGGGCTGGGTGTGTTACCAGTACTTGGCCCAAGAATGTTCTTTACCATAAAACTGGCTTAGTGCAAAGATGGATTGGGCAGGTGCCCACGGAGCATGATTTCAGAGACTATAGGAAGTGACCCACGTATCTCAACAATACCCACCTGCTGCATGACATTTCCTTCTTGGAGATTCACTCCTGTGAATTTCCTGCAGACTCACAAATGTCCTAAGGCTAGCAGACCATGTGTGCATGTTCACCACATACTGTGGCTTCCATGTGTCCCCCGAAAGCTCATGTAGCTCTATGAGAACTAGCACATTTGTTCTGTCACAAGTGATATTTTCTACCTTGTTATGGAGCAAGAAGGCTGCACTTGATGCTGAGCTGATACTGGTGCCATGCTCTTGGACTTCCAGCCTCCAGGACCATGTAAACTTCTCTTTCTTTTCTTTCTTTCTTTTTTTTGGTACTGGGATTGAACCAGGGGCATTTCACCACGGATCTACATCTCCAGCCCTTTTTCTTTTTCCCAGTATTCATCCATTTGCTTTAGTTGTACACAATGCAATTCATATATGTTTACGTGGTGCTGAGGATCGAAACCGAGCTGCGAATGTGCTAGGTGAGCGCTCCACTGCTGAACCACAACCCCAGCCCCTCCAGCCCTTTTTCTTTTGAGACAGGGTCTTGCCAAGTTGCTTAGGGCCTCATGAGGCTGGCATGGAACTTGCTTCCTCCTGCCTCAGCCTCCTGAGTTGCTGGAACTACAGTTGTTTTTTTTTTTTTTCTTTTTCCCCTCTTTTGCAGTATTGGGGATGGAACCCAGGGCCTGGCATATGCCAGGAAAGTGCTCTAGAAGTGAGCTACATCCTCAGCACTTTTCATTTTGAGACAGGGTCTTGCTAAGTTGTGAGGCTGGCCTTAAACTTGCAATCCTTCTGCTCCTCCTGAGTAGTTGGTAAACTTCTGTTCTTTATAAATCACCTTGTCTCAGGTATTTTGTTTTATAACAGAAAATGGACTAACACACCATATATGTAGCACCAGGCTAGACCTGGTGAGTGTTCAAGGCTAAGTAACACACTCAGCCATTTAACTCCCCAACCCTAGAGTATTTTCATCCCACTTAAAATCTATGTTGACATCTCCTACTCTGTACTCAAGGTATCCAGCAGTCAGCAGGGACCACATCAGGAGAATGTGGGGCCAGGGAAGGTTGCACACATACCTGGAGACATCTAGAGGGGCTGCAGGGTGGATGTGCTGGAATTGTCTGTACTTCTTAGGTTTCTGGGCTCAGAGATCTGATGCCCTCTGCAGACGGTCTGGATCTGTTGGTTTCTTCATCAGTGCCACTGAACCCCTTCCTGTTCTTATCCTTGGTTTTTCATTGATTGATTGCATTTGTCTCCAGTTCACTGGGAACAAGCTGTCCTTTATGTGCTGACAGGTATGTCTCCACAGGGAAGCTGTACCCAGGCAGGAGACCCTCTGATTACTGAGCAGAGAGGTCCAGCCAATGGAGGACTTGGTCAAGAACTTTCACTGTGCCTTGCCCTCTCCTTGGCCAGCAGGGCATATTTGATTTCTAGGATCCAAATGAACATGCCAGGAGAGGTTGACACAAACTTACTGGCACCAATCAATAGGTTGGGTGGCTCAGATAACTTACCCAAGAGCCTGGGTGTATTTTCCAGGTTAACATGCTCTGGGGGTGAGGAATTATGTAGATGCGGTTGGGACAGAACCCTCAAAAGCCTCCTCTGGAGACAAACAGAGCCTGCGGGTCCCTGCCAGGCCCTGCTACCTGTCCCACACCTCTCCGTGGAGCAGCGTTCCCGGAGTGGAGGAGCTGGTGCCCTGTGTTGGGGATACTCACCACAGCCTCTACTCACAGGGGTAAAGACCAAGAAACAGATCTGTGTTCAACTACTGGGGACTCATCAATGGCACAAAATATCAGCCACTGACTGTAAATATCCAGGTTACATTGGTATGTGGACCACATATATGAAATAAAATAAAGAGAAAAAGAAAGATACAGAACAGTAAGTGCGCATTGATTATGATTATAACGATGCAGAAATCTTCCATTTAGGATGGTCTCCCCAGCAGATGGCAGATTCAAGGGAAGTCAATTTTTTAAGTAGTCTTATATTCTCAGGGTGTGGGATGGGGTGGGTGTTAGGTAAGAAAATAAGGTTTAGGGGCTGGGGTTGTGGCTCAGCAGTAGAGCACTTGCCTAGCACGTGCATGGCCCGGGTTTGATCCTCAGCACCACGTAAACAAAAATGCATTGCATTGTGCACAACTAAAGCAAATAAATAATTAAAAAAAAAAAAAGAAAGAAAAAAAGAAAATGAGGTTTACCAGCCTGAGCCAAACAAGGGCCCTAAGAGAATTAAAGGAAATTTACAAGAATTGAAGAATCTAGTCCACGGGGTCCACTGAAGTCCTGCTCGTTTTACTCTTTCATTTTCTGAGTTCAAGGAAGGTCCTGATGCCAGCTCACATTCCTTCTAGCCTGAGGGCAGGTCTGTTTCTCTTTTGGGAACCGTACCTGGCACACCACTTGGCTTTTCACCATGCGGCCAGTGCTGCTTAGAACCCCAGAACGTCGGCACCAAAGGAACCTTTGCCGATTTCCAGTTCCCAGGGTTTCTTTTCTTTTTCTTTTTTAAAAATATTTATTTATTTGCTCTAGTTGTACACGTTGCGTTTATTTGTATGTGGTGCTGAGGATCGAACCCGGGCCACGCACGTGCTAGGCGTGTGCTCTACCGCTGAGCCACAACCCCAGCCCACCCAGGGTTTCTTGATCTTTTTTCTGCCTCTTTATCTGAGGGCTCTTGGAACCTTCTTTGAACCTCTCTGGGCTGCAAGTGTGGTCAGACTTTCACGGTTGCCATGGAGAACAGACATACAGTGCCTGGCACTAACGAGGTGCCTGATAAAGACGGCTGCTTCAGTTTCTCATCCCGCCATTCATGAAGCCTCTGATGTCTGCTGCATACCTGGCCCAAACCATTCCCCATCTTTGGGCAATTCACAGGCCCTGGGCCTCTTTCCTGGGGCCACTCTACCTGCAGTTTAAGGCTATCTGGGGAGCACCCACTCTGGATCATGTGTAGGCCCTCCTCTCAGGAACCCCTTCACTACCTGTACTGTGTACGCGCACACACACACACACACACACACACACACACACACACACACAAATATCTCTCATGGCAGCAGATACAGAACTCCTGATCTAATATACCTTCTCCTTTTTTTTTTTTAGTTGTTGATATACCTTTATTATTTATTTATATGTTGTGCTGAGGATCGAACCCAGTGCCTCACACATGCTAGGCAAGTACTCTGCCACTGAGCCACAACCCCAGCCCATACCTGCTCCTTGAAGAGGAAGAAACTGGGCCCACATGACCTCAGTTTTCTTTGGGCCCAGAGGAGTGGGGGTTGCACTTGGGATAAAATTTCAAAACATAGTATGATCCCTCACCCTCTTGGAGGGGCAGAATCCAGAAAACACACAGAACCTACCATAGCACATGATGGTAAAAGCAGGGAGGTGTGGGTGTCCCTGGGCAGCCCCCAGGAGGGATGTGAGCAGGCTGCAGAAGAGCTGGCAAAGGGCAGCTCCTTCCTGGGGCCACGTGTATGGAGCCACCAAGGAGCTGCGGGAGCCCAGCCTGGTGGGCCTCTGTGCATACAGGGCCATACTTGCCCCTCACCACTGGGAAGGTCTGAGCCATAGCAGCAGCAGCCAGCTCTGCTCCATGAGCACAGAGCAGTGAGGGTCAGGCAGGGAGGACAGGAGTGTGACACCTCAGGGACAGTGGTCAAAGGGCACACATGTATATTCTAGAACAAAGGCCAAAGTAAGCAAGTTTCTTTCATTTTATTTTAAGAAGGACAAAAATTGTTATTAAAACATCTACATTATTATCAAGATACTAGACTTATGATATTCAATATTAAAGTGTGGTATTCTTAAAATTTTAATACACAGACATTTTAAAAGGACCATTAAATTGATTACTGCCTAGCTGAGAAATGCAGCATCCCTCCCCCTCCCACCCCGGCCCCATGTCCACCATGCCATCTTATCCCTGCCTGCTGTGGTGGGCATGGGCCCAGACTGAACTCTGAGTCTCCCAGCCAGGGCCCTGGAGGGGTCACATTTGAAATAATTACCCTCATCAATAAAAGCATTTTCTGCACTGCCGCCCCCTGCCCTGCCTCCCACTCTCTTCCCTACCCTGTGGGGGACCCAGCTCTGGCCAGGTCAGGCCCCTGTTCAGATAGCAGGCTGCAGATGACATTTCTGAACTCCAATCCCATTTATTGGGCTTTGGGGGAGACAAATATAAATCATTTTCTTTCCCTGAGCACTCAGGCTCTCTTCCCATTAGACAGGGGTGGTCTGGGAAACTAGCGGATGAACAGGGTGCAGGAGGGGGCCACAGCCACCTCTACTGCCTGCACCACCTCAGAACCATGGCTCTAGTCCCTGTCTCCTTGCAAACAGTCCAGTGATCCTGAAAAACCCTCCTAATCACACAAGGATGGCTGCATTTTCTGGCCAAATTCTTTATCTTTAGCCCTCATTAGAAGTGATTCCTTGGATACCACACACATATATAATATTATATAGAGCGATATATTTAATACCTGTGTATATATGCATCACGGGGGCGACATATATACACACTAAGAACAAGGCTGGTGACGACAGACTGCAACACCACAGATCAGGAGAACAAGTATCATTGACATTCACAGCCACCACCCCACCTTGGGTGTGGTCTCTCCTCCCCTCCAGCCACGCCACCAGCACCCAAACTGCAGTGCTGGCTTGCTGGGGGCAGGGGGCAGGGGGCAGGGTATAGGAAAGGGTGCATGCCATGATTATTGGGAGAAGGTTGGGCAGTGGTGGCATGAAGAACAGGGTCCTCTGTGGCCTCCAGTGCCCCACATTGTATCATCACGCACTATCAATCCTTGTTAGAGGAGAAATATGGGGTATTCCATTCTCTCCATCTCACTCTCCCCAGCCTTAGCCCCTGGTTCCTTCTGGGGGTGCCCCACTCCTTGTGCCAATGGTGTGGGGGATTCTGGAATGTCTGGGGAGCCAGGAGAGGCTGGGTCTGCCCATGGGGGGTGGGATGGAGGTGGGGTGCACACAGACATTTCAGAGGATGGGAGAGGCCTTGGTGGGTGGGGGCAGGGGCTGGAGATCAGCTGGGGTCCCGGGCAGCTGGCAGGGTAGGGGATCGGGGAGGGGTTGGGTATACGGGCATATTGGTAAGTCTTGGGGAGAGGAGGTGGTAAGTCCAAGAAGGAGGGGCCATGTTCCATCCTGGAGTGGCCAGCCCGTGGAGCCCAGGGTCAAGTCTACCTCAAGTCCTCATCCCCTCCTTCCATTCCCCTCTCCATGCCCTGTGCCTTGTGTAGAACCTGCCCTCTGCCACTTTTCCCTGAGTGGGTATGGGATGTAACTTCTGCTGCTCACTGCAATGACCATCCCTTCTCTGAGCAGCCCTTCCTTACCCCCAAGGGCACTGCATGGGGCCCCAGGCACACACTGAATCAGAAACCACCCCAGCCCCGAGGAGGATCACAGAGGCTCTGGCTGGTGACTGGCCCTGGGGCTCCTGATCAGTGCTCTCATCCAGCTCTGCCTCGCACTGAGGCTGGAGACCCTGGACAGGTCACGCCTCCTGCTAGCACTCTTTTCCTTTTCTGAAAAATGGCGTTTGGGCTGGGTCAGTTCCGAAGGCTGAGGATGTATAATCTATGCTGATGGCCTGGGAGGGAAAGGGGCTGGGGTGGTGGTGCCAGGGAGAGCCCAGAATCCTTAGGCTCCAGAGATCATCCACCCAACTCCTCCCACCCTTCCAACCAGAGGGGAAACCGAGGCCCTGGGGGTAAGTGACCATTATAGTGTTCCCAGTCCATCCTGGGGCTGCATTTTAAAGCTAATTGGGGCCTCTTGCCCTTGTCCTGATCTGCCCCCAGGAAGAGGGATGGGTGAGGGGGGAGAGGGAGAAGGACCCTCCTGCTGCAGATTCAAGTGGGGACCCCAGGCTCCCCAGCCCTGAGCTTTGGGCCCCCTTTAGGAGCAGACACAAGTTAAAGCTGTAGGCTGAAGCTGGAGGGGTCATCCAGACCCCTCCCTCTCCAACCAGTAGAGTTGTGGGGTGGGGGAGGGTCTGCCCAGGTTTCAGCAGGATGAGGACCCTGGGACCCTTGAGGCTGCAGCTTGTGCACCTGGATATGCACACCTGGGGCAGCGGGGGTGGAGGGGATGGATGGTATCCCAGGGGGCCAGGGGCTGCCTGATGAGGGTGGCCCCCACCCCCAGCTGGCCTGCCCTGACCCTTTCATCCGGCACTCCTTCCCCATCCCCACCCCCTGACCCCAGGATTTGCCCATGGTCAAGACCTGACCCTACTCTCCGATGGTGGCGGCAGCAAGCAGCAGCAGCAGCAGGGGCTTCTGGGGTGGCACCAGCAGTGTCCCCGTCCTCTTGCAGCAGGAAGTTGTATTTGCCGAAGTCGTCATCCCGAGGGCACAGAAGCATGTCCTTGCGGGCCTTGGCCAACTTCTGCTTCAGCACCTCACGCCGGTCCAGCCACTCATTGAGCTCTTCCTGTCCGTGGGCGCAGCGGCACTTGTCCCCATCTGGGCAGGGCTTGCCCTTCTGGAGCCTGTGGGAAGCAGGAGGCTCACTGCCCAAGCTCTGTGCCTTCCCGCTCCAAGCTGTGGGACCTGGGGCCAGCCACTTGGCCTCCTCCCAAACAAGCCCCTCCCTGGGTAGCTTTAGCCCCAGCACAGCAGCACCTAGATGCCTGGCCCTCTTGGAGATATCTGAGCTAGGGCCACAAAAGAGGAGACTAGGCAGGTCTGAGCCCATGCCCACCACTCAGGGCCGTACTCAAACCCAAGACACACCAGGCCCTACAGGCCATCTCTAGGCCAAGGGGAGTCAGAACTGGCCACGGCATCCATGTCCTCGGGCCCACCTGCATCCCACCAGGCCCTGCTGCGCTGCCCCACCCTGCCCTTCTTGGAGCACCTGTCACAAAGCCGGAACTCGCCCATGGGGAAGCGGTAGGCCCAGCCGCTGGCGTCGCTGTCCGATGTGAAGACCTTTTCCTTGTGCTTCTCGGACTGTATGTGCTGCTGCCACTGCTTCTTGCTGTTGCTGTTCTTGCCACAGAGCCAGCAGTGGTAGCCCATCTGGGGGCACAGTCGCTGTGGGTGCCAGCTCCCCACCTGCCCACCAGCCAGCCCTTCCAGATTGCCCTCCTGGGTCAGGTGGAGGCCATGGCCCAGGCTTACCATGATGTCGGCGTAGTCTGTGGGCATCTGGATCTGCTTCTCTCCTTCCCGAGAGCTGATTGGAGTCCCTTCCCCAGGCTTTCCTGGGTTGTGTTTTTTCAGCCACATGTCATAGGTCTGCTGCATGTCCAGGACTGGCCAGAGGACAGAGTGCCTAGTGAGGGGCCTTCCCCATCATCCATTGGGCAAAATGGATCCACTGGGCAGGATGGATCCATGATCCCCACTGGACTTGGGAGCCATGGGGTTCCAGGCCCTGTTGCTAAGCCACCGAGCCTTGGGGCCTGGTCAGCTGGAGGTATGGCCTGCTGAGGCTGGAGAAACCCCTGGGCGGCAGAGGGAAGCCCAGCAAGCCTGGAGGAGTGTCTAGCAGAGAGGAGACGGGGGCGAGTCTGCCACTCACTCTTGTTCTCCTTCATGAACGTCCACATGTCCCTCTCCTCAGGGCTGTGTGCGAAGGAGCAGTTGCCCACATACTGGCACTTGCGGCCATTCTGCGCGTGGATGCAGAGCTGGGGGAAGGGGGAGGAGAACCCGTTGAGTCCCACCAGCGACAGGAAACACTTCAGGCCCACAATCCCCGCCCAACCTGACCTGGCCCCAAGCTCACATCGTATTGCTGTGGGAAGTTGCGAATGGATGGCAGTGGCCTCACTGACACCCATTTCCTCTTGGCCTTGGACATCACCAGAAGGACACGCCGTTCCTTGGTCCAGCTGCAGGACAGAGAGGGAAGCCAGTGAAGAGAGCTTGGGGTGAGGCCTCAGAGCTGTGTGACCTCCTCAGAGAGCCCTGGCCTGAGTCTTTGTGTCCTCACCCATGGTGCATGGGTGGGTCCCATCCTGCCCAAGCCCCTGGTGGTACCCGCTCACCAGTGACGGGCCTTGGCGCTGCAGTACTTGAGCTCCTTGTCAGGTTCCACCACCTGACCGTTCCTCCAGCACTGGCCACACACAAACTTCATCTGCAGGTCAAAGGTGCTGGGCCCATGTGTCCTTGGGGCACCCTGTGTGGGGATGAGGGAGGAGTTGGTGACATGGCAGGCACCAAGCCTAAGGCCCTGGGGTCTGTCACAAGGGCAGCCTCTGGGAGTGCTAGGGCCATCCAGGTCTTAGAATGGACTGGTCTACTCCTTGGTTCTACAGATAGCAGTGATTTCCCAGCTACAGGTCCTTTGGCTTCTTGGTGTGGGAGCCAGGCCAGGTGTGGGACTCCTGTTTCCCAACCAAGGGCTCTTTCTGCTTTCCCTGGCTGGCTCCCACCTTTCCTCACTCCTTTAGCTGCCTGCTCTATGAAGCTGCTGCATTTCCTGGGGTACCTCCTGCCTTTGCACACACTGTTCCCTGTGTCAGAAATGCCCTGCCGGGCTGGGGTTGTGGCTCAGCGGCAGAGCGCTCGCCTCGCACGTGTACTGCCTGGGTTCGATCCTTAGCACCACATAAATGCATTGCTTTGTGTACAACTAAAGTAAATAAATAAATATATTTAAAAAAAAAAAAAAAAAAGAAATGCCCTGCCTCCAATCTTTATCCAACGTGCTTTAGAAACTATACCCCAAGCCAGGCGCCGTGGCGCATGCCTATAATCCCAGCACTTTGGGAGGCTGAGGCAGGAGGATCGCGAGTTCAAAGCCAGCCTCGGCAATGGCGAGGCACTTAGCAACTCAGTGAGACCCTGTCTCTAATAAAATACAAAAAAGGGCTGGGGATGTGGCCCAGTGGTCGAGTGCCCCTGAGTTCAATCCCCGGTACCAAAAAAAAAAAAAAAAAAAAAGAAACTGTCCTTCAAAATTCTATTCAAGCTCCACTTCTGCAGGAAGTCCCCCCTGGAGGCCTCCTGACAAAGCTGTCCCTTTTGTGAGCTCCCACAGCTGCTGAACCACTGCACACTGACCAACTGATCAGGTCAGGAGTGCTGAGCCTATAGAGAGCAGGAGTCCCAAAGGTGGGGTGGGCAGAGTGGAGTCCATCTCGGGCAGCTCTGGACTCTGGCCCCTCCCCCATACTTCTTCCCCATCCTCTGCCTTGCAGCCCTGGAACAGGGCAAAGGGCAAGAAGTGGGAAAAGTGCCCACCCCATGGCCGTGGCCAACCTGATGCTCTGTGAACCCTCCAGCCATCCCTCTTCCCTCTTGTTAGCTAAAGCCTCCCCATTCTCCTGGGATCCTTTTTTTTTTTAAAAAAAATATTTATTTATTTGCTTTAGTTGTACACGATGTGTTTATTTTTACATGGTGCTGAGGACTGAACCTGGGCTGTGCACGTGCCAGGCAAGTGCTCTACTGCTGAGCCACAACCCCAGCCCTCTGCTGGGATCCTTTGATGTGGGGTCACAGCTTTGGGCAGCCCATATTCCTCCAGACTGGGGGGTGCATGTATCCTGCTAGACATTTACCCCAGGACAGGAGCTGTGGCCCATACCCCTGTGACCCAGCACTGCCTAGACCAGGGCCTGCCCTGGAACAGGAAAGAGCTCTGTCCTCAGTACTGACTGACCCCTGGCCTGGCACAGGGCAAGCTGCAGCCTGGCTCTGCCCTAGGATAATGCACATTAATCCCAGGGCGAGGACTGGGATGAGTAACTGGGATGCAGGGAGCCAGCTCGAGCAGGCAGATTACCCACACGCTCACGATTTCTGGATGTTCTCCTTGATTGTCACAAGAAGTACTGAGAAGTACTATTCCCATTTCACAGCCGAGGTGGTGGGGTGCCCAGGGGCATGGTGGCTCAGACCTTGCTCTAAGGAACAGCCACACTGGTTCTGAGCTCCTAACAGGCTCAGGCACTGTGCCCACACTTCATAACCACGTGGTCTCACCAGCTCCCTGACAGCTCTCAGAGTGGGTGGGATCCTTCCCATCTGACTGAGCAGAGGCAGGCTCAGAATGGTTACCAAACCCCCTCGGGTAACTGGCCTGAGGATAGGGGTTGGGTCTGACGTGGGCATTTGTGCTTCTTTCTGAGATAGCACTGATAAGCTATAGGCACTGGGCCCAAACTGCTTCTGCTTGGTGTCCACCCCCTCCTTGGCCTCACCTCCAGATAATAAGCAAGGAAAAGCCTCATGCCTGGGCCACAGTTGGGTCTGGCACAGATCTCCTGTTCCTGAGCCAGGGCCCAGCATGGTAACTTGGGTGAGCAGGGTGGGACATTTGGCAGCAGGAAAGGGATAAAGCCCTCCATGGTACCTGTGGCCAGGTAGGTCCACAGATTGTCCCAAGTGTCCCTGGCAGTACCACTGGTCAGGAATGAGGGGTGTGAGGTCAGAGGGAAAGAGAGGTCAGGATTTGGTGCTAGGTGGCTGGTTCTGCTTGAGCCCTCGGTACTTTCCTGTTGGGCTCCAGGCCAGGAGCAAAGAAACCAGAGTGGAGTTGGCCAGGAAGTTGAGAAAGAGAGAAAAGGACCAGGAACAAGGAGGCTAGAAAAGGAAGGCCCAAAGGGCCAGGCAGCCCTACTGCCAAGTCTTGCCTGCTCCTCTGTCCCTGCCCCATTTAGGCTGGCCTCATAAGAAGTTAGGGGACCCAGCTTTTCCTGTTTGGTTAGTGGATAGGTCTGGCATGGATGAAAGTGTCATACTCAGGTGTGGACAGAACAGAGGGCTCACCTTACACACAGTGTCTCCTAGTCCCAGAGACCACCCCTGTAAGCTTGGTGTCCACAATGCCATCTACAATTACAGTGATCTCACGGCCTACGGAGGCATAAGCACTGGGCCAGTGCAAGGCCTAGCACGTAGCAGGGGCTTGACATGCTACAGCTTGGATCCTCTCCTGCAAGCCTCACCCCGCCCTGGTGCTGGTCGAGGCAAGGTTTGATGATGAGGAACCTGATGGTGATGGGGTGAAAGGAATGGTGCAGGGCAAGCTCTGGGCAAAATGTCAGTGGGCCTGGATCTGCCCCTCGGCAAGTCTCTAACAAGCTCCAAGCCTCAGTTTCCCCATCTGCAAATTGAGAACTTAATCAAAGTTCAGTCAGGTTATCAAAGTTTAACCAAATTAAGGCTGGGGCTGTGGCTCAGTGGCAGAGCACTTGCCTCACAGGTGTGAGGCACTGGGTTTGATTCTTAGCACTGCATATAAATAAATGAATAAAATAAAGGTCCATCGACAACTTTAAAAAAAAAAAAAAGTTTAACCAAATTATCACCAGTAATAGGACAAAAGGAGATAATATGCTGTGATGTGTAAGCAGAGAACATGTCCTTGCCCCTGTGGCATGAGGAAGCTGCACATGATCCCATAGGGAGAGACCTTTTTTTAAAAAAATATTTATTTAGGGGCTGGGGTTGTGGCTCAGGGGCAGAGCGCTCGCCTTGCACGTGCGCAGCCCAGGTTCAATCCTCAGCACCACATAAACATAAATGCATTGCATTGTGTACAACTAAAGTAAATAAATTAATTAAAAAAATATTTATTTAGTTGTAGGTAGACGCAATTCCTTTATTTTATTTACGTGGTGCTGAGGATCGAACACAGGGCCTCACACATGTGAGAAGAGTGTACTACTGCTGAGCCCCAGCCCCAGCCCCAGGAGAGACCTTTTACAAAACTACTGGCTCTTCAAAAACATCTGTGTCACAGAAGACAAAGACAAATCGAGGAACTGTTTTAGACTAAAGGAGACTAAAGAGACAACAACCACTGCATATAGTGCATTAACCAGAATTTTAGGAATAATTTATAAAATCTGAATAATAGTCTCATATCAATGCCAATATCCTGTTATAACTTTACTGTGTAAGAAAGGGTACTTTTTTGGTACTGGTGGTTGAACCTGGGGTGCTTTACCACTGAACTTCATCCCCAGACACCCCCCCCCCTTTTTTTTTAATTTTAAGACAGGGTCTCACTAAACTGCTGAGGCTGACTTTGATCTTGATCCTCCTGCCTCAGTTTCCCCAGTCACTGGGATTAAAGGTGTGCACCACTGCACTTGGCTAGAGTGTCCTTATTTTTAAGACATATGCATGCAAGTCCTTAGAGTAAGAGGACATCATATCTGCAACTTACTCTCCAATGAATAAAGTGAAAAGGTATGCACATTAATGTATATAACTATATATGGGTATGTGTATATATACACACTCAGGACAAAGCCCCCCCCCCCCCCCACACACATGACAAAGACAGACACACAGACTACAAAGCAAGTGTGGGACATAGAAAAGTCTTAGCTTCTGGGGAAAGAAAGAGTGTACATGGATTCTTCATACTGAGTCTTACAACTTGGCAGTACATATGAAATTACAGAGTAAAGGAATAGGCTAGACCTTGTGGGGCCCGATCCACCCTCAGTGCCAACCCTGGGCCTTACCAAGCTGCTGCTGGCCTTTCCTGCATGGGCTTCCATCTGCTGCCAGTATTTCTTGGACTCCTGAACGATGTCTTCATGGGTCATGCCTGGGGAGGGTGGGGGCAGACACAGGTATCCCTGAAAGGACTTGACAAGGAGAGGTAGGGCATCTGTGGGGTACCTGTGCCACCTGAGGCCCAAGTGAAGGAGTTTCACCCCAGTCAGGCCAGGCCATGATAAGACTCAGGACGCAGGGAATCCACTCATCCTCCCTGGTCAGTCTGATCATCTGCAACGTGGGAACAAAGACCTCACCCTCCACTCCCCTGTTGGTATCCCCCTCTCCTGGGCCTGCTGCTCAGCACCCTTTCCTGACCCCACGTCCTCCCCCAGTGGGGTTCAGACCTGACCCTGCTTGAAGTCCCTAGTCCACTGTTTTTTTTGGTACTGGGGATTGAATTCAGGGGCCCTCGACCACTGGGCTACATCCCAGCCCTTTTTTGTATTTTATTAGAGACAGGGTCTCCCTGAGTTGCTAAGTGCCTCTCCATTGCTAAGGCTGGCTTTGAACTCGCGATCCTCCTGCCTCAGCCTCCCAAGTGCTGGGATTACAGGCGTGCGCCACCACGCCCGGCCCCAGCCCACTGGTTTTTAGGACTCCATGCCTGCTCCAGCCTAGCTCACCAGCTCACCAAGTTGTCACAGCTCTTCACTGTCAGTCCCCAAAGGGCAAATGCTGCAGATTGGTGGCCTGGACCCTCCCTGGATTCCCAACAGCTTCAGACTATTGACAAGGAGCCCACCCTGACAGGTCTAGCTCAGCACCTCTCTTCCCAACTCTTCCACTCTTCCCACAATTTGCTGTCCACTTGTTCTGTGAACAATGCTCCATAGCAGCTACTCATCTGGGCCGAGCAGTGCACTGTACACCCAGATTCTTGCTGATGATCTGCAATTGTGCATCCACAGCCTAGACCTCTCCTGCAAACTTCCAACCTCCCACATCGAGCTGCCAGGCAGCTCCGACTCCCTGTCCCATGCTGAACCTTGAGGTCACCCCCCAAACTTCCTTCTCCTATAGCCTCCCCTTTCTCAGAACATGGAATCACATTCCTCTAGGTACTCTGACCTTGGAGTTAACCTTGACACCACCCTTTGTTTCATATTTCACATCTGGTCCATCAACAAATTGTATAGGTTCCACTATCAAAATACACCTGGAATGTGACTACTTCTGTCACCTCCACTGCCACCATCTGGCTTGCGCCATCCCCTCACTGGTGTCCCTGCGTCTGCTCTTACCCCTCTTTTCTTCACCCAACAGCTGCAGCAATGTGAAAATACTGATCAGATCCTGCAATTCTACCTGACTTACACCCTGCCAACGCTGTACATAACATTTAGAACAGTCCCCGAGCTTCACGTTTAGGACAAGGCCAACTGCAGGCACGCGCTGCTTAATGATGGGGCTGCGACCTGAGAAATGTGCTGTTGGGGGAGTCCTCTTCTTTTGAATGTTGCAGAGTGTACTTACACAGACCTAGAGAGTGGAGGTAAGTGTTGCACCGGGCCTCTTGATGTAATCAAGAGACGTGGTAAACAAGATGGAGGAAGCTCCTGCCAGTGTCATGTGGCAAACTGCTTTACAGCAAAAAAAGAATTTTTTAAAAAATATTTATTTATTTGTTTTGGTTGTACACAATGCCTTTATTCTTTACATGGTGCTGAGGATCGAACCCGGGCCGTGCACGTGCTAGGCGAGCGCTCTACCGCTGAGCCACAATCCCAGCCCATACAGCAAAAATTTTTAAAAAATATTTATTTATTTGTTTTTAGTTGTACACAATGCCTTTGTCTTTACGTGGTGCTGAGGATCGAACCTGGGCTGCGTGAACCCGGTGCTAGGCGAGCGCTCTACTGCTGAGCCACAACCCCAGCCCCCACTATTAATTCTTTTTTTTTTTTTTTTTTTTTTTTGGTACCAGGGATTGAACTCAGGGGCACTCGACCACTGGGCCACATCCCCAGCCCTTTTCTTTGTATTTTATTAGAGACAGGGTCTCACTGAGTTGCTAAGTGCCTCGCCATTGCTGAGGCTGGCTTTGAACTCGTGATCCTCCTGCCTCAGCCTCCCAAAGTGCTGGGATTACAGGCGTGCGCCACTGCACCCGGCCCACTATTAATTCTTTTTTTTTTTTTTTTTTTTTAATATTTATTTGCTTTTAGTTGTACACAATGCATTCTATTTGTGGTGCTGAGGACCGAACCCGGGCCGCCCACGTGCTAGGCGAGCGCTCTACCGCTAAGCCACAATCCCAGCCCCCACTATTAATTCTTAACGGGACACTGATCTTCCTGCACACGCAAAATGCTGCTAACTAAATATGGACAGGCTGTGGGGAGAAGTGCGCGTCATGGGTCACGTGGAGCCTGGGATGTACTTCCCAACTTGGACATTGTGCCCTGCCCCCTTGTAAGTACCCTGGAGTCAGGGCCTTGGTCAGTTCATGGCTGAGTCCTCTGACACAGAGAAACTGCTCCATTAATCTCTCTTAGGTGAGCAAGTGGGTGAACGTCTGGTAATCTGTGGTGTGGAGATTGGCATCACATGCCAGGTGAGCAGATGGAGGCTGAGGGCGAGCCCCTCCACCCGACAGTCCCCCAGGCAGCAAGTGGAGGAGCTGGAGCAGGGCCCGGTCTGCCCTGCTCTGCAGGCTGGCTTGAACTCCCTCTCCACCTGTGCTCCCCTGGCAGTGCCCAGGTGGGAGAAGCCCAGGATCCTCCAGGCCCAGAGGGTCCCCGACAGCAGGACTTTGTTTCCTCTGTGACATTCAGGATGCACCAGCTCCTCCAAAGAGCTTGCGCAGGGCCCGCCCTGCCGAGATCCCTTCCGCTGGCCATCACGCCGGGGCTTCCGCCCAGCCAGTTCCCACTCCCTTCTGCCTGTGCTGCCGGCCCCTCACCTGAGTACTGCTGCAGCAGCCAGACCTTGAGCTCGATGAAGCTGTGGGCAAAGTGGCAGCTGTCCTCGCGCAGGCAGCCGTAGCGCACCTCGTGGCGGCACACGTCGAACTGGAAGTGCTCCTGGAACTGGCGGATCTTGGAGTACTTGAGGGAGGTGGAGCGGACGATGTGCACCAGGCACCTGGTGGGCAGGTGGGGGGGCACGATGCAGACTGCAGCCCTCCCGACCCTCCACCTTCCTGGGCTGCTGCCCTTCCCAGTGCCAGGCAATCCTGAGGGGGGAGACTTGTCTGTGGGTATCGCGGCCCCATTCACTGATCCCAGAATGTGGGTGGAACAGCAGGTTAGGGGCCGGGGTCCTGCACACCGGGGCAGACCTAGGCCTGAAAGTCCCAGGTCTGCTTTACTAGTGCCCCCTCAGGCTTCTATCCAGGGCCTGCTCCATCTGGAGCTGCCAAAAAACAGAGGTGCCAGACCCCACCTGTCATGAGGCTAGGAGGAGTGCCTCTGGGGGAGAGGGAACGCTCCCCTCGGGTTTTTAGCTAGATGCACTTCCTTCAGGCCCCAACTCTTTTATTCCTTTTTTCTTTTAATTAACTTTTAAATTGGTGCATTACAATTATACATGCTATGGGATATACTGTGACATATTTGTATATGCACATAACATAATTTGATCAAATTCCCTTCCCCTGTTCCTTTTCCTCTAGCCTATAGCTGTCCCTTCTATTTTCATGAGATTCCCCCCACCTTTTTTTATCCTTCTCTTTTTGCTCTATAGCTTCCATATGTGAGAGAAAACATGATCCTTGACTTTCTGAGACTGGCTAATTTCACATAATGCTCTCAAGTTCCATCCATTTTCCTGCAAATTACATAATTTCATTTTTTATGGCTGAGTAAAACTCCATTGTGCATATATACCACATTTTCTGTATCCATTCATCTGTTGACAGACACCTAGGCTGGTTCTATAAATTGGCTATTGTGAATCACACTGCTATAAACAGGGAATGCATACATAGCTCTAGCACACTGACTTTAATTCTTTTGTGTAACTGGGTCATCTGCTGGTTCTAGTCTCTGTCTTTCGAGGAACCTCCATACTGATTTCCACTGTAGTTGTTATAATTTTTAATCTTACAACAGTGTATAAGTATTCCTTTTCCCCCACAGTCTTGTGGGCCAAGAATCCTTTTTTCTTTCCCTTTAAAAAAAAATTTTTTTTTTTTTTAAATTTTTATTCATTTGTATGTGGTACTGAGGATTGAACCCAGTGCCTTATACGTGCCAGGCCTACCACTGAGCTACAGCCCCAGCCCTGGGCCAGGAATCTTGTTTTGTTTTTTTGTTTTTGGTACCAGGGATTGAACTCAGGGGCACTCGACCACTGGGCCACATCCCCAGCCCTTTTTTGTATTTTATTTAGAGACAGGGTCTCACTGAGCTGCTAAGTGCCTCGCCATTGCTGAGGCTGGCTTTGAACTCGCAATCCTCCTGCCTCAGCCTCCCAAAATGCTGGGATTACAGGCGTGCGCCACCGCGCCCGGCTTGGACCAGGAATCTTATGACCCTTACTGAAACCTAGGAGATAGGATCACCATCCATCTAACAGATGAGGAAACCCAGGGCTGTTCTGGCTAGTGTTTCAATACAAAGCCAGCCATGGGCCAGGCTGGGATTCAGACTCAGGTGTGTCTGACTGCAGGGCCTGGGCTCTGTTGTCCATAGCGGGGGCAGGGACAGGGCAAGCAAGAAGAGCAAAGGTAGCAATGCCAGACCCAACCCCATGCCTCCCATCCCCTGTCTAATGCTGACATCATAACAATGACGGATGCCAGTCAAGAGTCAGAGGTAGTGCCCTGACTTGCCTGCCAACTAAGCTGCTCCCAAGCTCAGCTTTCCCTTCTGTACAAGAGGACAGTAACTCCTCCTCCAGAGGACTGCTGAGATAATCAAATACCTAAGACAATGGCTGGAAAGAGTAGCTGCTCAATAAACATGCTCCTGTCCTTTCAGGTGGAGACTGCCCTTTGTTTGGACACCCAAGTCTACTCTTTGGCCTCAGCCTTTCCCCAGCCACAGAGCTGCCCTAAGGGACCTCTCTACCATGCCTAGCCCCAGGCTGCAGGACCCACTTACTTGTTGTTGTAGAAGCTGTGCTTGGCAGCCAGGTTGGAGCAGACAGACGGAGAGTCCTTGGTGCCTTTGCTGATGATCCGGGGCTTGCTGTCAAAGCAGATCTGCCCAGGGAGGGGATGGGCTGGGACCCTGCGAGGCCACCTGGGGAAGGGGTAGGCTGGGGCCCCCACATGGGCACACAGGGGAGGACAGCTGGTCCCTGAAAACCCTGCCCTAGGTCAGAGTGAGGAAAGAAACCCCAAGGTTGGTGGCCCCCATGCCTCTGGCTCTTAATTCACAGATAACCTGGGCCCTGGCTCCCTCCCTCTCCCTCCCTCCTCCCTCTCTCTGATCCTACCACTCCAAATGCCTGGAGCATGGGGTTATTCCATGTCTCTGTGCCTCAGTTTCCCCAACTGTAAACTGGGGATAACCATACCTGCTTTGTCCCACAGACTCACTATAAAGGTTGAAAAAAGATAAGAAGGCACTGCAGGTGCTCTGTAAACTGCATTCTGCCACCTGGCTGTGAGCCATGATCCCCAAGCCAACTGCTCCCCAGGGGAGCCGGCCCAAGTCCACCTGCTCTGAGGGTCAGGGAAGGAGCTGGCCGTGCAGTGGATGAGCCACAACCAACCCCGCCAGCAGTCCAGACCCCGAGCCCTTGTTCCAGAGACGGACACGACAACGTCCCTTGACAATGTCCCTTGACCTCAACAAATGAGATAAGGCAATTTCTCTCCCAAGGCCAAGCATGGTCTTCTGTGACCACGCTGGGGAGGGACTTGATGACAGCTCAGTAGAGCTGCTGGGATCAGAGCTGAGCCCAGGGGGTCTGAGATGCAGAAACATAGGACAGCTTTCCAGGGTGGGGTCAGCCAGGGTACAGGCAGGAAACGCAGCAGGCATTGAAGCTGGCACGGCTGGACTGGAAAGCGTGCGGAGGGAGGGGTGGGGAGCAAGCCACGGACTCCTTGCTCTGGGCAGCTGAGCAGGACCAATCCCGCTAGGCCCAGAAGACATCCAAGGGCAACCTAGACAAGCACCCCAGTCTGCCTGGTCCCAGCGGGACTGGCCATAGGACCAGCAGTGGCAGCTGACGTTGAGAGGTGGGCCTCAGCTCCAGGCCCAAAGCTCAGCCCTGCTCTGGACTAGCCGCGGGGCCTTCAGGCCGCTCCTTGCTTCCCTGAACCCCAGCATCATTATGCTTAAACGGGGACGGTATCCGCGTGCCAGCATGGCCAGCGCGGTGGGAATGAGGATCTAAAGCTTGGCAGGTTACGATCAGGGAAGAGCAGGTGGGAGGGTTACTATTTCTTTCTGGTCTTGGTTTCCACATTTTTAAAATGAAGGACTGGATAGGATCCGGTCTCTAGATAAGGATCCTCAAGAGCTGGGCGCGGTGGCACATGCCTGTAATCCCAGCACTTGGGAGGCTGAGGCAGGAGGATCGCGAGTTCAAAGCCAGCCTCGGCGATGGTGAGGCACTTAGTAACTCAGTGAGACCCTGTCTCTAATAAAATACAGGAGCAACCCCAGCCCGGCGTGTGCCTTACACCCTGGGGGAGGGGGTGGGGCGGGCAGGTGTGCAGGTACCTCGCAGAGGAAGGTGAAGATGCCCTGGTGCTCCTTGAGGAGCTTAGCGATGGTGAGGCTGCCACGCTTGACACCCCCCAGTGGGTCGAAGAGCAGGTCGCGGTTGAGGGTGCCCTTCCGCTCCTCGGTCCACACGTCGATCTCCTCCTGATGGTAGGCGAAGGTGCAGTTATCCCCGTACTTACAGTCCTGCTTGTTAATCATGTCTGCAAAGAGGCAACAGGACACACACGTTCTGCCAGGCAAGGACGGCAGCCTGCAACGACCCCAGGGTCTCGCTGTGGTCAGCAGGGCTCAGCTTTGCTAGACTTGGTGTCCTCCTCACGAAGACACCTTCCAAAACGCCAACCAGGCCCCTCGGTGCTGGGCACCTGCAGAGCTTGGCCACCACTCCTGCCCACCTGCCCCCAGAGCTGTCTTCTGTAGGTCAAGGAAGATAAAAAGCATTCAAAAGGCTTCTGGAAGTATGCAAGCCTCGATGTAAATGGGAAGGATTTTTTTTTTTTTTTTTTGTGGTACCGGGGATTGAACTCAGGGGCACTTGACCACTGGGCCACATCCCCAGACCTTTTTTTTTTTAGTATTTTATTTAGAGACAGGGTCTCACTGAGTTGCTAAGTGCCTCGTCATTGCTGAGGCTGGCTTTGAACTCGCAATCCACCTGCCTCAGCCTCCCAAAGTGCTGGGATTACAGGCATGCGCCACCACGCCCGGCAATGGGAAGGATTTTAAAAAAATTATTATTCTTTTTTTTTTTTTTTTTTGGTACTGGGGATTGAACTCAGCAGCACTTGACCACTGGGTCACATTCCCAGCCCTTTTTTGTATTTTATTAGAGACAGGGTCTTACTGAGTTGGTAAGTGCCTCGCCATTGCTGAGGCTGGCTTTTGAACTCGCGATCCTCCTGCCTCAGCCTCCCAAAAAATTATTATTCATTAGGAAACTAACACTGCATGGTTAAGAGCATGGACTTCCAAGTGAGAAACCTGTGCTGGAACTCTTTTTTATCACTCCCTGAGCTTTGGGTGTTTTTCCATGAGCAAAGGACAATGAATTATGGGGACTGAGGCCAAGGAGTGTGGAGTGAGGGAAGCAGGCTCAGACCTTGGAGAAGTGCCTTCCTGGGCTGGACCAGATGTTTTCTTTCCTTCTCCTCTTTCTAAGTTGGCCTTGTCCCAAACTCCATTGGGCCACACCACAAGGAAACATGGGACATAGACACAGAGAAGTGGGTCACATCCCCAGGTACAGGTGAGACAGGTGCAGGGAGAAGAATTGTGGGAAGGGATTTCCCGCACAGCACGTGCTACAGAGTCCTGGGGAGGGTCGGTGTGTTTGGGGAGAGGTCAGGACAGAGGTGAGAGGAGGCAGGCGTGGGTACCCATAGGCCTGTCCAGTTTGGACTCGATCCCACTAACCACAGCAGGGCTTCCAGAAGGATGGGGAACTGCTCCCAAAGGCCTGGGTAGGTGACTGCCGCAGGCTGGGTCAGGAAACAAAGGCACTGCCTGGCAGACTCTCAGAGCCTCGGTCTCCTCATCCACAACTGGTGGTGAGTGCAGAAGAAGGCCTCCACTCTAAAACACTTAACAATGTCCCAACTTCACATACTGCCATTTGGACTAGACCAAATTGCTTGGTTGGGGAATAGAAGAAAGCAAATCAAGTACGTGACAATGTCCACCCAATACTGACCAGACTGCCATGAGACAGAAATGAGAATAATGACAATAACATAATCAATCAAAAGGATTTTTCTTTTTTTATACTGGGTATTAAACCCAGGGGTACTTTACCACTGAACCACTTCCCCGGCCCTTTTTATTTTAGATTTTGAGACAGGATCTCTCTAAGTTGCTTAGGGCCTTGTTAAGCTGCTGAGGCGGGCCTTGACCTTGTGATCCTTCTGCCTCAATCTCCTGAGTTGCTGGGATTACAGGCATGCACCACCATGCTGACTAAGAACTGACGCGTGTCAAGCCCTAAATGCTTTCTGTGGACTCTCTCACATCCCCCTAACAGCCCTTTGGGTCCTTAGAGGGGTAATAAATCAGTTCTCCATGAACTGTGGGACACTCACACTTGAGAGCATAGGCCATCAGAGGGCTCCAGATCCCCCAATGTCCTGCATGCTCCCCACGGGTCTCTGGAGACGGTCAGGATGAGGGATCCTCATTCTGACGTGGAACTTGGTCCTCAGAGCCCAGCTTCCTCACCTCTCCTATGTTGTATTTTTTTATACCTTTATTTTATTTATTTATGTGGTGCTGACGATCGAACCCAGTGCCTCACACGTGCTAGGCAAGTGCTCTACCGCTGAGCTACAGCCCAGCCCGCTAGCCTCTCCTACGACTATGACGACCACACCCGTTCCGCTGCCTGCAATGCCAGAGCAGCACCTGGGGTGAGAGGAGCCAGGCCCTGGCTGTGCACCAGTCCTATTGCAAGTCGTACCTTTGCACAGGTAATAGGAGCCCACGAAGCTGGTCTTGGTGGGCCGAGGTCGGATCCGCTTCCAGCTCTGGTCCTCGGAGCTCCGGAGCCGACCGAGTAAGATGTCCCGCTTGCACTTGTGCTCAAGGCCCTCCCGGTAGGTGTAGTCGCCTGCCCTGGGGCCTGGGAGCAGGATGGACAGCGACAGTGATTCCAGGTAGAACTGAAGGGTGACCACTGGAGGCCCAGGCAAGGCCTGGAACTGGAAAACCTGCCCTCACCTGGGCCTCCCCAGCTCCCGCCACAGCCTTCCCTGCTATGTGCTGCCTCAAGATGGGGTCAGTGTTGGAGGGGGTCCTCCAAGGAGTCCATTCTCCCCCCTTCCTTTCCACCACCACCGTGACCTGTGGTGAGCCTGCCCATCTCAGTGTCTCCCCGGCGTGAGTTATGAAAACAGCGCCAGCAGAGGACGGGCCTCAGCCAGCACCCACACCCCCTTCCTGCCTTGGAGGGGCTGTTTTCTGGCTCCTATCTCCCACTGACACGCTAAGGTCCTTCTATTCTGGACCTCCAAGCCCCGAGATTCCTGGCATGTCTGGGGACAGAGAGGCGTGGTCTCAGGTGTGACATTACCTGTCTTGGGGTAGCACAGCTGACAGGCCTGCTTGAATTCATGGGTGGCAGCCAAGGGATTCTTGATGAGCAGGGCGGTGTTGGGCATGGAGGGCTCCGGCTGCAATGGGAGGAGGTCGGCCATCTTGGGCTGAGTGACAGCTGGGCCACCATGGCCAGCCTAGGCACCCAAGGTAGAGGGTGCTCTTTGATGCCACCATCCCACCCAAGAGCAAAACTGTAGCCCAGGGCCCTCCCTCTTCCTCAACTCTCCCTGCCCTTGTATTGTGGTCCAAGAGCCCACACACCAGAACCAGCCCTCAGAAGTCCTCCAGCTAGGCAGGTGCAGAGGTGACAGTGAGCCTGGCTTACAACCTTTCCTTGAACAAAAGGTCATCGTGAAAGCAGAGAAGGAGCAGTGGCCCTGCCTGAGGCCTCTGTGCATGCCCTCCCCAGTCCCCGGCCACGAGCACAAAGGAAGACAAAACTCAGAGAGACTGGGTGACTTCCCCAGGGCCATGTGGCAGGTGTCCAGGCTGAGATCAGCGTATAGGCCTCCTCCTGGTCACACGTTCTTTGAGACTCAGCGCGGGCTGAGTCTGGAGACCAGGGCTGTGAATAACGCCCGGGCAATCACCTGAGGCCTCCAAGCCTTCGTGTCCCCTCCAGCAGGCAGGGCAGGGCGCCCCCAGCACGTGGCTAGTGAGGAAGGGCTAGGGGCCACCTTGGGTGCCTCCACCCTGAGGGTGCCTCTTCTTGGGGGCTGCAGCGCCTCACCCCATGCAGAGGCCATACCGGTAGAGCCCACGCCACGCCCTCCCCCAACCCCCAGGAGGAATGAGAGGCTTGGCCGTGGGGTCCCATCATGTTACTCACTGAGGGGGCTGGTTTCTGAGTACTGCTTGGGGGACGGTGGTCCTGTGAGTTGTTCTCCTCTGGACAGGGAGAAGACACAGGGGTCACTTGCCCTGGCACTACGGGCATGAGGGGCAAGGGGAAGCCCCCCAGGCCACACATCCTCTCCTAATCTTGCTGATCCCTGGGCTCTGCCCTCCTCTCTATTCTCATGGCATAGCCCCGGGGCAAAAGAGGCTGCAGCCTCTTCATGCTCCCCACCCCTTGCTTGAGCCTTCTGGGGCTCCCCACTGCCCCCGAAGAAAGCCTGAGCTCTCAGCTTGGCCCACAGCTCCTCTGAGGCCCTGTCCTACTCACGCTGCCCTCGGGCCTCTGTTCTGATCACTGACCAGCCCCTGACCCCTCCACCTTGCAGGGCTGTGCCCCAGCATCCTCTGCCCAGCTATGACCTGGCCCCGCCACCACTTCCCCCTGGAGTTGTCGCTCTCCACCCCTTAAGTCTCAGTTGTCAGTGTTCCCGACTACGTCTGACCTCTGAAAGCCAGTCCTACCAGGGCCCAGATGGGCCAGTTTCCTCTGACACCCAACCTAGTGGTGCTGAGGGAGCCTGTGGTCTTGTACCTTACCCGGAGCCTCGGAGTCATCGCCATGGGACACCACCCCCCACCCTGGCCTGAGGCCCAGGGCCCTGGGGGTCTGGGCAGAGAGACCAGACTGGGATGAGGGAGTCCTGAACTATCAGAGCTCTGCTGATGGATCTTGAACAGGACACCCAGCCTGAGGCCCAGATCCACAGCACCACAGAGACACAGCAACACGCACAAGTGGCCCTGGACTGCAAGATGCGAGAGGGCCTGGGTTGGGCAATTTAGAGTTACAGTCCCCCTCTGCTCCCCAGAAACCAGAGACACGACAGCACTTTGCAAGCGTGGTGCGGGGGAGCGGGAGAATGTGCCCATCCAGGCCTCACCCAGGAAGGAGTCAGGCTTGTCCAGGGAGCCACGGGCTGACCCGAAGCTGTCGAGAGCATCCAGCCGGGTCTCCGAGTATGGCAGTAGGTCCAGGGGGTCCAGTGTGGGGCCTGGGGGGTCGAGGGCATCCAGCACAGAGGCAGCCAGCTTCTTGGAGGGGTCCATGACGAGGCCAAAGGAGGCAGGGGGCAGTGGGCTGGAGACGGGGATGGAGCCACCCACCACGGGTGGCAGCAGCGGGGTCCCGCCAGGGAACACGGGTATCAGCTGGGGCAACTCACTAGGTACACCACTGCCGGGCAGGCCACCCTGGACCAGAGACTGTGAGATAGGGACAGAGGCAGGGGTCAGCGGGGAATGTGACCGCCTGGCCCTGGATGGAATTGTGCACTCCAGGAAGCGGCCAGCAGCGCCTCCCTGCAGCGCCGTCTCAACCTGCCTATGAGGTAGAGCCCATCCCTCCTGGGGGATGTTCTGTAGCTTTATGTCTGTTCTGCCAAGTCCCTCCCGAGGCGTCTGTTTCCCCAGCTGTGACATGGAGCTGGGAGTCTTCCCTCTACCCCTCATGGGACAATGGGGATCCAAGTAGGAGACGGACTCCAGGAGCAAGAGGGCAGCAGTACGACTCACCAGCGAGTCCAGGAGGGTGTCCAGCTCTGGACCAAAGACATCACCATCTGAGAAGTCATCCAGGCTCTCAGTGCTGGGGAGGGTCCTGCTGCTGCTGTCCAGGGGGGCCAGTAGGTCCAGAACGTGAGGGAATAGGGGCATCGTGGGGGTGGAGGGGAGTAGGGCCGGGGAGCCTCGCAGGTCCACATAGCAGTCTGTGGAGGGGGTCGACTCAGTAGCTGCAGGGGCGCAGCTTGATGAGAGAGGAGGAGGGGTCCCAGGGCTTGGGGTGATCATCTGACACTTATGCTCCCTTCCTCCAGTGACCCTGTCTCCCTGTTGGCTGTCCCCAGGGCAGAGGCCTGTGATGGCCAAGGAAGGCATCCTGGGGTGGGGGCTGAGTCCCACAGCATCGCCTGATGGCCTTGGTTCCATCTGAATATCTCTCATCCTCACCTTCTCTGGGGTCAGCAGTGCCCTCTCCCCAAGGGACACTGACAAGGTGGAACCCTTTCTGAAAGCCCAGGGGTAGGAGAGGGGCCAGGAGGACTCTGGAAGCAGAGGGTGCCTGCAGGGCCAGGCCTGGAGCGAGGGGCAGAGGACAACTACAGAGGACTCTTCTGCCCAGAGTGGGGCCGACCTTCAACCCTCTAATTCTCTCCTCCTCAGGAGCCCTGTCTACAGGATGGGAGGGGGACTGACTTTGCCTTCCCAGGGACCTTGGGGATAGGAGCTAAGCCCCACTGCGCCCCTGTCCTCTCGATCAGGGTTACTACCTGTTTCAATGTCATCTATGGAGCCCAGTCCATTGGAAGTTCCCTGTGGAGAAGTACATCAGTCAGGCAGGGCACAAGGGCTGGGAAGGCACAGCCTGGCACCCCAAAGTGGCTATGCCAATGGCCGGTCACGGAAGGCCTCGGGTGGGTGTCAAACACCTATCACGTGCTGGACTTTGGGGTCTAGGCAGGGGTCAGACAGACTCTGGCTAGGAGGGGTGGGGTGAGGTCAGACAAGCCTCCAGGTGCACCTCGTGGCAGCAGTGACCCAGGGGATAGGACAGAGCCTCTGAGCCTCGGCTTCCCCGCCTGTCCAAGGGTAGGGTCCACACCCTGGGGAGGGTGCAGAGGATTTTTCCTAGCCCTCCATATCTCACCACAGATGGTCTACAGCTCAAAGACAAAAGTGCCCAGTCCCCCAGGGACAGCCCAGCCTTCTAGGAAGCAGAAAGGGGAAATCGTCGGAGGTGGGAACCCCCCGCCACTGTGGCCTTTCTGTTGGACGGAAAGCTGGGCCCAAGTCTGCTCTGGCTTGGCCAAGTCCCTCACCCTCTCTGGGCCTGTTTTCTTATTTATAAAGTGAGGGTACACAGGTTCACAGCCACCAGCCTCCTGGGATTGTTATGGGGATGAACTGACCTGATATTTATAAGAGCTCAGAACAGTGCCTGGCACACAGGAAGGGCTTTCTCAGTGTTTACAGATCATAACACACATTTTTAGGCGCGCCATCAGGAGGTTGGCTTGGGCGTTTAGTTCACCAGCCTCCACGCTCCATCCCCAATGGCCTCCCTCTGCTTTGTCTCGATCTTAAGGCCACGCGTGGCACAAGTCATTCCTCTACTCTGAACATCCTCCCCTTCCTCTCTGGGCCTTTCATGGTTCTGCTAAAGTCCTGCAACCCTGGTGAGGTCCTCGGTGGCCCCTGCCTCTGGCATGTTCCTGGGGAGGGCAGGGGAAGGCCCAGGCCCTCACCACTAGCCACCCCTCCCGGGGTCAGCAGCAGCAATAATAACAAGATTACCCACCGCCCTGCCTCACGCCAGGCCTGGCCAGCACTCCTCCCCACTGCTGTTCAGCATCTGGCCCAGGCACCAGGCAGGCTGTTGTCCCCCAGCACAGAGGACAGGTTGGCCAAGCCTGCCGTTCTCAGATCAGAGGGTGGGCTGGTTGACTAGGGCCTGCCCTAGGCCTGTGCTCACTCCCAGCACCACCCCCAACCAGCCTGTCCACAGCACACAGAGCAAGACGTGCACTCGAGCCCCCCAGGGCGTGTTTGCTCACCACAGATCAGCTGCAGAAACCAAGGCCAGCACACTGGAGCAGAGAGCTGCTGTTCTCATGATAAGTACATAAAATATTCAAGGTGGGGGCAAAAACAGATGAACACCTTTATGGCAGCTGTGATTCTTCCTGTTTGGCAGCGTGTGTGGCTCCCTAGGCCCCACAGGGCAAAGCCGCCCCCTAGCCCTCCCACCCACCATCCTCACCCTGGCCTGGTTCTCTGGGCTCCTCTTCCTGCCCCTCTGCACGTCATCCCTGCTAGTAATGTTCACGTAGCAGCAAAGATTTATGGAGCCCATCTCTCCAGGAGGCACGGGGATGGGAGCTTGCAGGTATGACTCACTGTAATCCTACGACGGCCGCGTGAAGATAAGGAGCTGAGGCCCGGAGTTGGGGAGCGGCCGCCTCGAATAAGAGGCGCACTCAGGTTCTGGTCCTCCCCACTGCATCCAGCCGCAGAAACCAGGCTCTTCTGAACACCCCCCACCCCCCCACCCCTGGAGAGGAACTGGACTCGATCGAGGTTTGGGGCACGTCCCCCTCTCTCCTAACCCCAGGCTGTTCCCCTGGGTACCAGTGCTGTTCCCTCTTCTCTCTCTCTCTCTCTCTTTTAATATTTATTTATTTGCTTTAGTTGTACACAATGCCTTTATTTTTACGTGGTGCTGAGGATCAAGCCTGGGCTGTGCATGTGCTAGGCGAGTGCTCTACCGCTGAGCCACAACCCCTCTTCTCCACCTGTCTGAAACCTGATTCCCCAGCTCTGGGGATGAACTGGCTTGATAGTCATAAGAGCTCAGACAGTGCCTGGCACACAGGAAGTGCTTTCTCAGCATTTATTAGATCATAACGCACGCCTCCTCAATAAGTCTGCCTGCTCCTCTGTTCCTAGAACTCATGTCATCCTTGCCCATTGTTCCCCACACTCTAAGGGGCTAAGAATTGCCTATGGGCACAGCCCAGTCACCACACTTCTGGTGCTGTGGGAATGACAGTTGGAATGAATGCTACTCCCATGCTAGAGAAGCCAGCAGGAATCCCAGCAGACCACACTCACAGGGATCTAGACAACCTACAGCACACCAGGCTATCTGCGGGGACTCTACTCAATGTCGTGTGTCATCAGATCCACTGTGTGTGTGTGTGTGTGTGTGTGTGTGTGTGTGTGTGAGAGAGAGAGAGAGAGAGAGAGAGAGAGAGAGAGAGGGGAGAGACAGAGAGTGAGAGAGAGAGAGAGAGAGAGAGAGAGAGAGAGAGAGAGGGAGGGAGGGAGGGAGAGACGGAGGCACAGCTAACCTGGTCCTCTCCATGTTGCAGTCCACTCTGCTTGGGCATCTCATGGACCTCCATAACTGACAAGCCCTGACCTCTATGATGTGGGAGGGGCCTCAGAAAGGTCGCAGGGATGGATGAAACGTATGGCAGGGGCTAAAGAGTCTAGCACCGGGCATGGTGCCATTTGTGGTCCAGTGGCTACAGACCAAAAGGGCATCACACTGCCTGAAGCCGTCTATGCCCCAGAGAGGGAATCCAAAGCTCTCACAAAGAATGAACCAAGGCATTTTGGTATAGGGGTGGGGAAGAGACTTGGGGTCCCGGCCCCATCCTACCTGATCTGCCACACCAGCTGCAGTGCCATTACTGAGCAGAGAAAAAGTTTCCAATTCCTGTCAGGGATTGGAGAGAGATGAGAAGAAATAAAGATTCTGGAAAGAACCGGGCACAGTGGCGCACTGCCTGTAATCCCAGCGGCTTGGGAGGCTGAGACAGGAGGATCTCGAGTTTAAAACCAGCCTCAGCAATGGCGAGGCACTAAGCAACTCAGTAAGACCCTGTTTCTAAATAAAATACAAAATAAGGCTGGGGATGTGGCTCAGTGGTCAAGTGCCCCTGAGTTCAATCCCTGGTACAAAAAAAAAAAAAAGATTGGGCAAAGATGTTCAGTATCCTGTCAGCCAGAGCAACAGAGAGGCCCTGATACAGGCTCCTGGGGTCTACAGTGCCATCTGAGGTTCCCTGTCCCCAGGCCTACCATAATCCCCTTCCCTGTCTAGCTGGGTCAGATTTGGTGTTTTCCTCTTCCAACCTCAACCTGGGCTAAGACGCCCACATGCGAGCTCCTGCTGTGTGTCAGGCTCTGAGCTGGGTGCCATCTCAAACATTCTCCTTGAGGTGGGCATAATTACCCCTATCTTCCAGATGTGGAAACAAGGTGCAGGAGAAAGATAAACTGACTTGCTCAAGGTCATGGGCAGAGACTCTAGAGCCATTTGCTCGCCTGTGTGCAACAGCATCCTGGCACATGCCGGTGCCAAATGAATATATGTGGATATGAAGAAGCCAGACAGATCCTGGCATCTCAGATAGGCACCACACAGGGTTATTTGAGAACACAGGCTGAAGGATGCCAGTGTCAACTGAGGCCATCTCCAGGGTAGTTAAAGTCTGCCAGGGTGGCAGGGAGCATGTTTTAACAGCTGGGGTCTAAGGTGAGCTGGGGGCCGTGGCTGTTCTTCCCTCTTCCGCAAGGTCCTGGTACTCATTCCAGGGCTTTCAGCCAACAGGAAGGAAAGATCACCTGCTGTCACTCACTCTGTCCTCACCCAGTCCTGGCAACCTCACCCACCTTTCCAGTGGGGCCTGATCCTTCCTGCATCCCTCTCCCTACCTCGTGCCCCAGGGCCCAGAGCCCACCTACCTGGGGCCTCTTATACGCCTTCCGTACTCGCAGCCCAAGCTTCTGAGCCAGCTCCTGACCCAGCTGAGTGACACTTTCATCCTGGAGGAGACAAGACACAGGACACCCAGTGAGTCCGGCTGCCTGGGCCCACAGAGCTGTGCTGCTGGATACCTCGTGGAGCCCTGAAAGGGGGACCCCGGCTAGCCCATGTCTCAGAGAAGAAGGTGAGGCCCCGGGAGGTGATGTTGGCTTTCTAAGTCACACACGACAGGAAGCCATGGGCTGCAACCTTGAACTCATGTTTTGATATTCTCTTTCATTTTGGGGAGAGCAAAGGACTTATTTGGCTTTTATCTTATTATATTCCATTTTTTTAAAAAATTTTTATTTATTTGCTTTAGTTGTATATAATGGGTTTATTTGTATGTGGTGCTGAGGATCGAACCCGGGCCATGCACGTGCTAGGCGAGCGCTCTACCACTGAGCCACAATCCCAGCCCTATATTCCATTTTAATGATCCCTTTATCTTGGAGACAGGGTATTGCTGTGTTGCCTGGCTGGTCTCCAACCCCTGGTTTCCTGTGATCCTACTGCCTCATGTCTCCTGAGTAGGCTGTACCACCACACCTGGCTGTTGGGTCTTTTTTTATTTGTACTGAGGATTTAACCTAGAGGCACTTTACCACTAAGATATATCCCCAGTCCCTTTTGAGACAAGATCTTGGACTGGGGATGTGGTTTAGTAGTAGAGCACCATCCCCAGCACCACAGGAGAAAAAAGAAAAGAGACAGGATCTTGCCAAGTTGCTGAGTCTAACCTGGAATGTATGATTCACCGGCCTTGGCCTCCTGAGTTGCTGGGATTACAGGTGTGCAACACTGTTTTTGGCTCAAACCATTTTTATTTATTTATTTATTTTGAGGGGGGTGGATGCTAGGGATTAAAACCAGGGGTGATTTACCACTGACCCTCATCCCCACTCCTTTTTATTTTGAGACCGGGTCTTGTTAAGTTGTTTAGGCCTTGCTAAGTTGCTGAGGCTGGCCTTGAACTTGTGATCCTCCTACCACAGCTCAAACCATGCTCTTTGAATTTAATTTTAATATTATCTTTGTCCTCTCCCTTTTCTTTCTTTCTTCTTCTTCTTCTTGGTGTTGGGAATGGAACCCAGGGTCTTGTACATGATGCTAGGCAAGTGCTCTGCCACTGAGCTACATCCTTAGCCTTTGTGTGTCTTTCTTCTTCTTTTTTTGGGGGGTGGTGGTGGTACTGGAGATTGAGCCCAGGAACGCTTTGCCACTAAACTACATCCCCAGACTTTTTTTTTTTTTTTTTTAATATTTATTTATTTGTTTTAGTTATACACAATGTCTTTATTTTTACGTGGTGCTGAGGATCGAACCCGGGCTGCACACGTGCTAGGTGAGCGCTCTACCGCTGAGCCACAACCCCAGCCCCCCAGCCTTTTTTATTTTGAGACAGAGTTTTGCTAAGTTGCCCAGGCTGGCCTCAAACATGCAATCCTCCTGCCTCAGCCTCCCAAGTAGCTGGGATTACAGGTGTGCACCACCACGCCCGGTCCCTGCCCTCATCTTTTTATTTCTAAAATTCAGCAACTTAGAGCGAACTGCGAAGGTAAACTGTTAGAGTGAGTGCAAGTACTCCTGCTCACCCCGCCTCACCTCTGGTTCCTCCCCGGAGGGAACCATGCTTTGTGGGTCTGTTGCATTCACTGCAGATCTTTTCTAGGAGTGCATGTATCCAGACCTATGAAGAATGCTTAGTTTTCTTTTGTGGGGCTTGTCTCTTCCTTTCTTTATTGGTACCAGGGATTGAACTCAGGGGCACTCGACCACTGGGCCACATCCCCAGCCCTTTTTTGTATTTTATTAGAGACAGGGTCTCACTGAGTTGCTAAGTGCCTCACCATTGCTGAGGCTAGCTTTGAACTCACGATCCTCCTGCCTCAGCCTCCCAAGTGCTGGGATTACAGGTGTGTGCCACTGTGCCTGGCGCCTTTTTTTTTTTTTTTTTTTTAAATGTAAGTGGAATCATAAACTCATTGTTCTACAACTTGCTTCTGTCCTAGACAGAGTCTTGTAACCCTTAGGAATGACATATGTTGCACACATAGGGTTCTTATGAGGCCCCAAGGAGTAAGGGTATGTGAAGTTTAAGGGTATGTTTGACAAACATACCCGCTCCTCCCTCCCCTGCAAGCTGGGTCACTGAACGTGCACTGTGTGCCAGCCATAAGCCAGGTCCAGGCAGCACCATAGTGCACAGGGCAGACAGATATAGCTAGGTTGGTAGAGTGCTTGCCTTGTATGCACAAGGCCCTGGGTTCAATCCCCAGCACCACACACACACACACACACACACACAAAGGCTGGGGATGTAGTTCAGTGCTAAAGTGCCTTGGGTTCAATTCCCAGCACAAATAATAATAATAATAGTAATAATAAGTTGGAGGACCATAAGAGCATCTTCCTCGGGTTGTTGCATGGATTTGGTGAGTTAATACCCATAATGCATTTTTTGTAGTGCCTGGCACAAAATCAGAGCTCAGAGATGATGGCCAGCATTCCCATCAGTGCCTGCAACTCCATGTCACAGAGGAAACCGAGGCTCAGTAGGATGTGGAAGCTTGGCCTACCTGAGGGCCAGAGCAGAGGCTTTGGAGTCGGGACTCACGTGTGGCAGGGCCAGGGAGCACCGGCTGCTGCACTCGTAGGCCTCCTTGTGGCGTCCCAGCTCGTTGAGGGCGCGCGCCTTGCGGAACAGCGCGCGGATGCTGTCGCTGTCCAGGAGCAGCGCCTTCTCGCTGTCCTCCAGCGCTTTCTCATACAGGCCCTGTGCCAGAGGAGTCCACTAGTCACCTCCTGCGGCCCTCTGTCTGTCCCAGGCTCCTGCCCCCGCCGAGGGCTGGACAGCAGCCTCCCTTCCCTGCAGAGCAGGAGCAGGGGCAGGGTTGGGCGCAGGAGCAGGCGGGAGAGGTCCCAGGGGAAAGGCCACATTTAGGCACTGAGCAGGGCGTTTGTGCCTCCAGCTGACAGGCTGCAGTGGGCATTGGCAGGACACTGCAGGGACAGGCTGCAGGTTGGACAGTGCTGAGACTGGTCCTCCCACACACAGTTGCACCTCTGCCTGCAGTTTAAATCATCAAGGCCCGAAGAGCGCACCTCTGAGAAGTGAAATTCTGGGGCAGCTCTGCGCAAAGAACAGAGTGTGGGGGGCCAATACTCAGGCATCCGGAGATGCACTGATCCAGAAAAGCCGGCTGGACTGCAGAGGTCTCCCTGGACCCTCTGCACGTCTGCAGCAGAGCCTCCCACGGGACCTGAACAGCGGCTGAGCCAGAGCAGGAGTGGGACAGGGGAGAGGAGGAGGCTGGAGCTCTTAGGAGCAGCTTGGGGAGAGTGAGGCTGCTGGGAGGGAGAAGTGGGGCAGGTCGGCCTCCCACCAATGTCCAGTGCCACCTCGAGATTCTAACTCATTTGGGGCAGGGCTAGGGCATAAGTACCATGTTTTAAGAACTTTTTATTATGCATCCATATTTCTTTTTTTGGGGGGGAGATGGGGTCTTGCTTTGTTGCCCAGGCTGATCCTGAACCCCTGGGCTCAAGCGACCTCCTGTCTCAGCCTCCTGAGTAGCCGGGACCATAGGCCACCTGGCTCATCTCTTTTTTAAAATTCTCCAGGTGAGTCTGTTGTGCAGCTGGGACTGAGAGCCTCAGGAATAGACAGCAAAAGTCAGACAGGAGCAGGTGGAGGAGGCCAACCCCAGGCCTACATGCTCACTTGGGTGCAGGACTAGCCTAGACGAGGGACCCAGGGAGACATGGTAAGCAACAGGGAGAGGGCAGGGGGAGTCCGGGCTCACCATGGTGAAGTAGCAGGCAGCCCTGTTCACATGCAGTTTGCACAGCAGCTCCTGGGGCAGGGCCACCTGGTCAGAGGCAGCGTAGTCAGCCACGTTCAGCCCCTCCATGTACTGCACCAGGGCCTGCTTATAGTCCTTCTCTCGAAACAGGTCATTGCCCTCAGCAAACAGATTCTGCACCAGCTTGAGCAGGAAGGCCTGTCAGGGCAGGGTGCACAGGGGGCTCAGGGACTCTTCGCCATCCAGCCCTAGCCCCAGCCGCCCTACCCTCTTCCCTAGACGGGCCCGCCCTTCACCTTCATCCAACCCAGCAGCTGACACTCACCTCATACTCTTCTTGCTTTAGGGGTAGTGTTGACCTAGCAGAAAAAGAGAGGGACACAGGTCTGTGTAAGCCCAGGGGTCTTAGTCTCATGAAGGCCCCAGAGCTGGGACTACAGGCCTGAGGTGAGGGGACAGCATGCAGGCTGTCGGACTCTGATGGAAGGACTTGCACTTTTCCCAGGGCCCAATAGCCAGGCTCTCCCAGGTACAGATGCTGAGAAAGAGCAGACCAGTGCCAGCAGCAGGCCTGGCTCAGCGCCTGACCCCAGCCCCCTCCTAATAAGAGAGCACATGCTCCAAGTTACATGGTGGCAAAGCCTAGGCTGGGCGTAGGGGGCCCCCACCCTGGAAAGGGCAAGAGGAGAAACAGCAGAGGCAGGCCAAGGCAGGGCCCAGGGCAACTCTAGCTGCAGCTCAAGGCCTGGAGGAGGATGGCACAGGAGCTCGTGGGGAATCCACCTCCGGCACCCTGCTAAGCACATGGAGTACATATGTATGAAAACTGCCAGGGAGTGGGCAAAGCCGGAGGGACAGACTGTAACAGGAGTAGGTCCTACTGCGTGGTCCTGCAAAGCCATGCCTCAAGAGGCCAAGAGCGGGGATCTTGAAGGCTGCTCCACTGCTGACCTGCCCCGAGCTCCCCTTTGGTTTTCGTTTGTTGTTTTTGGTGGTGCTGGGGATTGAACCCTGGGCCGTGTGCGTGATAGGTAAGCACTCTACCAACCAAGCTATATCCCCAGCCCCAGGGCTCCCCTTTGGAAAGGGGAGGAGGAGGTCAGAACAAGAGTTTACCCCAAGCACCTCTGAGCCCCCTTAACCCGCACAGGAACCCTGTTGAGAAGTAGCACTGTCTCATTTCACAGGCAAGGAAACCACACAGGAAGCAGAGAACTGGACATGGACCGGCTCTACAGACATCAGTGACTGGGGTTAAAGGCACAGGATTCTGAGGGTTGAACCCAGGGGCATGACGCTGAGCTACATCCTCTGCCCTTTCTATTTTATTTATTTATTTTTAATTTTGAAATAGGATTTCACTACATGCTCAAGGCTGCCCTTGAACTTGCTATCTTCCTGCCTCAGCCTCCCAAGTCGCTGGGATTATAGGTGTGTGCCACCGTGCCTGGCTCACAAGATTCCTCTTATGGAGAACAGAAGTTGCAAAGCTCATCTTGTTCACCAGCCCAGCCTCTGAATAAATTTGAGCACCTCTTGAAAATCAAACAGTTGCTCCCCCAAATGCAAGACCTGCCCCCGTGATGAATAAAGCAGAGGCCGCTGCTGTGATGCCCAAGTGTGAGGAAGGCCTGAGCCCCCCCTTTGCAGGATGCATCAGCGACAGCCCGAGGTGGGGAGACACCAAGGGTGCCCTGGGAAGGAGCCAGGAGAAGTGATGCATGGTGTTGACATGAACCCTCACTGCATGACAGCGACGTGGAGTGGCTGTTTGACAGGGGGCCTCGTTTGTGGTGACAACGTGGGTGAGAAAAGGCAGGGTGTACTTTGTGAATCCATGCGAGGGAACAAAACCCAGGAGTCTATAAGGGTTTACAGAGGCAAATTCCAGTTTTATGGGAACGCAAAAAGAACAGGAAATTTTGAACACAGAATTGCTAGGGTGCATGTGTCTCCAAGGCCTCAGGAAAGGCCCATGCCAGTGAGAGGCCCCGAAGCCTACGCTTCATTATTGTCATAATAAATATGGCCCTGAGGATCTACTTAATAGAGACAAAAGAAAAAGGTTAGCAAAAATACTTTGTATACAAAGAAAAACATGAAAAAACAACGATGGCATGTGGGTGCTGGGGACATTTAATGGAAAAACATGGGTTTTGGAGTCAGCAAGACCTGGCTTTGAATGCTATCACTTTTTTTTTGAATGCTATGACCTTTTTTTTTTTTTTTTTGGTGATGCTGGGAATTGAACCTAGGGCCTCGTGCATGTGAGACAAGCACTCTACCAACTGAGCTATATTCCCAGCCCAACGGCATGGGTATGACCTTAAATAAGTTTTTTAGCCTCTTTAAGCCTCAGCTTTCTTTATTTCTTTTCTTGGCAGGGGTTACTGTGCATTGAACTTAGGGTCACTTGACCACTGAGCCACATCCTCAGCTCTATTTTGTATTTTATTTAGAGACAGGGGCTCACTGAGTTGCTTATCTCCTCGCTTTTGCTGAGGCTGGCTTTGAACTGGTGATCCTCCTGCCTCAGCCTCCCGAGCCACTGGGATTACAGGTGTGTGCCACCATGCCCAGCTAAGCCTCAGCTTTCTCATCTGCAAAACGGAAATAAAGTGATCTGCTTTACTGGGCTGTTGCGAAGATTAAAAAGATGATGGAAGCCGGGCGCGGTGGCGCACGCCTGTAATCCCAGCACTTTGGAAGGCTGAGGCAGGAGGATCGCGAGCTCAAAGCCAGCCTCAGCAATGGCGAGGCACTTAGCAACTCAGTGAGACCCTGTCTCCAAATAAAATACAAAAAAGGGCTGGGGATGTGGCCCAGTGGACGAGTGCCCGAGTACCACAAAAAAAAAAAAAAAAAAAAAAAAAAAATTGATGGACAGATAAACAGAGAGACAGTAAGAGCTCAAAAAATAGGGACTATTGATTTGTTAGAAGACGCATGCAGGCATGCAGGAGAATTCACAGGGTGCGTGTACGTGCAGAAGTGGAGGGTGAAGGTGGAGTGATATACTGGACAAGACCAGCAGGTAGCAAGGCGCAGGGAGCGCGTGCCTGTGGAGCCATGGCCTCTGCCTGGCCAGCCCCTTCCCAGCTCACCCACCTCCCCACACCCCAGCACCCACAGGAGCCTGATCCGCAGGGGCTCAGCAAGCAGGGAGCAGGCGAGAAGGAGAGAGCCTGGCTTCCTGAGGCCCTGCCCTGCCCCCACCTGCCGCACGCTTACTGAATGAACTGCAGCCCCTTCTCAATGTCCGCCTTCCGTTTCTGCCTCTCCATCAGTCTCTGGGGAAGAGAGCACAGCACATCAGTCAGAGGCAGGGGCCTTGGCACTGTCGCCCCCTACCCCACCGTGCCAACTGTAAGTGGGCACTCTCTCACGCCGCTCGTCCCACTCTGCAGGTGGGAAGGGGGTCTTAAGGGCAATGCCTGTCTCGGGGTCTACATGGATCACCTGAAGCAGACCACACTGCCGCCCTCCGTCCCTGTGGTCCTGGGCTCTGAGCATGCCTGGTGCCCTCTGTGAGGGGGGCTGTGTAGAGACCACCACACACAGCTTGGGCAACAGTGCTGCCCGGCATGCCCTCAAGGTCACAGGAACAACCTTGTTTTACCACCCAACTAAACAGTCTGTGCTGCTCCCAGTGAGAAGCAACACCGAAAATGCAAAATGAAGGGCAATGATTATACCAGTGACCCCCGGCACAGGTCCTGCGCTTGGAACAAGAAACTTATTGACTCAACGGTGCCATGAGCCAGGTGTCACTTCTCCCCCCTTACCCAAGGGCTGCAGGTGGTTCAGGTCCCATTTGAACCCAGGAGATGCTTCCTCTCATGACCCCCAGGAGCCCCTCCACACACCACTGATGACCCCTGATGCAGGCAGCCAGGGTGCTCGTTGCCCCCATGCCCAGCCAGGCTGTGTGGCTCAGCCAGGGTAGGCCTCCACACCTGTGGGCCCGGCTTCCTTCCTCCCTCCCCAGCACACCTGTGGCTGTTCAGGCCTCACCACGAGGTGTGGTGCACAGGAGGCCCAGACTGAGCAGGTTTGGGGATGCCAGCGGTGATTGTGACACAGTCGCTGCCCCCAGGGAGCTTGTCATCTGGCAGAGAAATCAGTGCTTGCCATTTATGAGATCTGACACGTGCCCACTACCTGTCTGACTGCCCTTGAGGGGCTGTGGGTAAAGGCTCTGGACTCAGACAGACCTGGGTGTGATCCCGGCATTCACACTTACTGTGTGACTTCGGGCCTCAGAGTCCAGAGGGGGAACTGAGTGGCATGAGAGTTCACGAGGTGACAGGTGCAACAGTGGGGAAATATGTCATCCAACACTACTCCTCCCTCTTGCAAAACACTCTGCAAGTGTTTAGACACACAGGCCATGTGCTGTCCTGATGGGACAGCAGCAATGGTCATTCTCTCTGTCCTCAGCTTCCCTGTCTACCAAACAAGTCCCTTGTTCCGCTGGCCACACTCCAGGCCCCTGGCCACGATAGGACTTGGTGCTCTTCCTGCCTCCTAGCCTCTGACCTCCAGTTCCTCCATGCTCCTTCCCATCCTACAAATGAAGTTCCCTCCCCCTGCAAAGCCTTCTCCTCCCACAGTACCTCGTGATCTCTCTCTTTTTTTTTTTAAATACTTATTTATTTGCTTTATTTGCACACAATGTGGTTTATTCAACGCGTTTTTTATTTTATTATTATTATTTTTTGTGGTACCGGGGATTGAACTCAGGGGCACTCGACCACTGGGTCACATCCCCAGCCCTTTTTTTGTATTTTATTAGAGACAGGGTCTCCCTGAGTTGCTAAGTGCCTCGATATTGCTGAGGCTGGCTTTGAACTCCCGATCCTCCTGCCTCAGCCTCCCAAAGTGCTGGGATTACAGGCGTGCGCCACCACGCCCGGCTCAACGCGTTTTATTTGTACGTGGTGCTGAGGATCGAACCCGGGCCGCGCACATGCTAGGCGAGTGCTCTACCGCTGAGCCACAATCCCAGCCCCCCTCGTGATCTCTTAAGTGACCCCATCATGCAGTCACTCCTCTGATATGGTAACCTGGGGGCCATAGATGGTCACAGTCAGTCCTTGCCCTGGAAGTCACCACAGTCCTGGCACTGGTTGGGGAGCTGCAGGAGAGCAGAGGCCCCTGCAGGCCTGATCGCAGGCAGCACAGGCATAGCCGTGACCCATACCACAGAGCCCTGCGCTTGTGTTTTTGTTTTGTGGTGCTGGAGATGGAACCCTGGGCCTCAGGCATGGTAGGTCAGTGATCTAGCACGGAGCCACACCCCAGCCCTGCCTTCCTGACCTGGGTCACAGTCAGGCTCTGTCCCTCCCCACCACCTAGCACCACCTAACCGGGCCAACCTCCTGGCTGCCATCCAGCCTCCTCAGATACAGCACGGGGCTCTTTCAAACCCACAATTCAGACCCTGCCCGCTCCTTGCTCCCCCCAGAGCCTCTGATGCCTCTCCTTAGCTGACCCAGGTTCCTATACACCTTCACCAGCTCTCACCACGAGGCAGTGACAGCCCTGTTACCTCCCCAGGTCCTGCTCTCGGCAGTATGATTCCCCAAAACCAGAGTAGAGAAAAACACATCTACACCAGTCCTTAGTCCTCAAGTCTTTTCAGACTTGACAGTCACAAACTGCCCATAACCCCCCAGAGCAGAAATCTCCAAGAAGTCTGAACCTGAGGCAAAGGAATAAACATTCCCTGCTCCAGGAAGTAGGAATGCATCTCACATAGCCCAGGTGTGAGATGCATTCCTACTTCAAATCTAGTGCCTCGCACATGCTAGGCAAGTGCTCTACCACTGAGCCACAATCCCAGCCCCCTATTTACCCACTTCTCTGACCTCCTTTATTGAATGGCTGTGTGACCCTGAGTAGTTACTCTGTCTCTCTGAGCTAGTTTCCTGCTCTGTAAAAGGAAGAGGATAAACAACTCCTTCTGACAGGATCAGCACATAGGACACTCATTTCAGGCCGGGTATACAGCAGGTACTTAACAATGGCAATCAGTAGATAAGAATTCCTGTGCTGGCCATTCAGTTCAACATTTTGTTACGTGCCTGCTAAGGCAAATGAGAAAGCTGGGTTTCCTGCCCCTCAGCCAGGCCTTACAACCTAATTAGAAACATGGGCAGATACTTTTTATACTTTATATATTAGATGTTGATGGACCTTTATTTTATGCATTTATTTATATGTGGTGCTGAGAACCGAACCCAGTGCCTCACACATGCTAGGCAAGTGCTCTACCACTGAGCCACAATCCTAGCCCCCTATTTTGTATTTTATTTGGAGACAGGGTCTCACTTAGTTGCTCAGCGCCTTGCCATTGCTGAAGCTGGCTTTGAACTGGCGATCTTCCTGCCTCAGTCTCCCCAGCCTCTGGGATTACAGGCCACCGTGCCCAGCTAGTTTTGTTTTTTTTTTCGTTTTTTCGTTTTTCTTTTTTTTTTTTTTTTTTTTTTTTTTTTTTTTTTTTTAATTTTTTTTAGACAGGGTCTTGCTAAATTGCTTAGGGCCTTGCTAAGTTGCTGAGGCTGTTCTCGAACTTGCATTCCTTCTGCTTCAGCGTGAGAAAAACAAAGTCTAGTGGTTTGTTTTCAAAATCTAGTATTCGGCCTTAACTGGATTCAACAGTAGCCCTTCCCTTTTGCCCACCCTAATTCTAAAATTAGCTACTCGCCTAGGTCTAACCCCCACCCCCAGCTCTTCCTAGCAGGCGGGAGGGGCAGTACCCGGTAAGGTCAGGTGTGCCCGCTCGCGGGATTCCCTTGGGGGGCACCCTTCTGCCCAGGGTCTGCCTCCCCACCCACTTCCGAGCACGCGTTTGATGTCTGGTGGCCCCTGGTTATTTCTAACAATTTCCGCGCCCATCGCGGGGCTCCACGCCTAGCGATCGCAGGGACCCCCCTCTTCCCGGGAGGCCCATCCCGCGGCCTTGTTGTGTTGGCCGTGGAGCCGGAGAGGAAACTGCCATCCCTGAGGTCGACCAAGGAGCCCACACCCGAGGAGGATCGAGAGTGGATCCGCAACGCAGGGGAAAGGGCCGGGCAAGTCCCGCGGCAACCAAAGACCCAGGCAGGCAACCTCTCCTGGGGACTGCGGGAGCACTACCTGGGCTGGTGGCGCCACCCCAGCGTTAGGAAAACGGCATGGGGTGTGCAGGAGATCCCTGTTAAGTGGGGCTGAGCACACAGGCTCATAAGATAAGAAGGAAATCCCACAAAAGGGGGACTGGGTATACGGTGAAGTCCCAGGGTGTGTAAGACATCAGCAACTAGGGAGACTAAACACACCGTGGGGGCGGGGAGAAAAAAAATTAAATGCACAAGGAGAATTTCAATTACAGAAACCTACCAAAAACGGGGAATAAAAATTCTAGGTCTAGGGGCAGGTAAGAACAGCGGAAAGAGCCCATATGCAAATATTTTCCTTTATAGAGATCTGAACGAGAAAATAAACAGTGGTGAGAGTAGAAGTAAATCAGCCCCATAAAGGTTGAATGGCCACCTAAACTTTTGCCTTCAGCGGCCAAGGGGGCTGGCAGGTCCTACTCCTTCATATTCCCAACTACACAAGCCCTTTTCACGTCTGGGTCAGACTCTAAAAATCCGTGGCAGGCTTTACTTTAATCTGTGTATTGTATGTCTTGTGTCTATATCAGGTACGTGGCACCAAAATTGGCTTATAGATAAATGAGGACTCAAATTCACCGAATGGATCCGAATGCCTTTCAGTTCACATGACTTGAATAAAACTTTAACAAAAAGGGTCAGTCTGATTTGGTTAAAAGTGAAGATGCCTTTAAAATGACTAAACCAGGCTGGGGTTGTGGCTCAGTGATAGAGCGCTTGCCTAGCACATGTGAAGCACTGGGTTTGATCCTCAGCACCAAATAAATAAATAAATAAAATAAAGGTATTGTGTCCATTTACAATTATATATATATATATATATATATATATATATATATATAAAAAGATTGCTTGTTTCTAGGTTTTAACCTACTAAGGTTACTAAGAATTAAAATTCTAACAGAGGGGTTGGTGTTGTGACTCGGCGGTAAAGCGCTTGCCTAGCACCCTAGCACGTACACGGCCCGGTTCGTTCCTCAGCACCACGCAAAAATAAATGCATTGTGTACAATTAAAGCAAATAAATAAATACTTTTATTTGTACGTGGTGCTGAGGATAGAACCCGGCCCGCGCACGTGCTAGGCGAGCGCTCTACTGCTGAGCCACAACCCCAGCCCAAACAAATACTTTTAAAAAAAAACAGAGCTGAAACTTTTTGTGTGCATACAGAATTACGTCTGTTAGAATTTCATTTTTTAAAATATTTATTTATTTGCTTTAGTTGTATACAATGTGTTTTTATTTTTATGTGGTGCTAAGGGTCAAACCTGGGCCACGCACATGCTAGGCCAGCGCTCTACCACTGAGCCACAACCCAAGACCTTCAGCTCTGTTTTTTCTTTAATATTTATTTATTTGTTTTAGTTGTACACAATGTATTTATTTTTACATGGTACTGAGGAATGAACCGGGCCATGTGCGTGCTAGGGTGCCAGGTGAACGCTCTACCACTGCGTCACAACCCCAACCCTTCACCTCTGTTTTGATTAAAGTGCGTAAAGTATGTCATTTCCTTTTTTTTTTTTTGTACCAGGGATTGAACCCAGGGGCGATTAACCACTGAGCTACATCCCCAACCCCTTTTATAATTTATTTAGAGACAGGTCTTACTGAGTTGCTCAGGGCTGTGCTAAATTGCAGTTGGCTTAGAACTCACAATCCTCCTGCCTCAGCCTCCCAAGCCACTGGGATTACAGGTGTGTGCCTCCATAAACATTACTCCTTTTTTTTTTTTTTTAATATTTATTTGCTTTAGTTGTACACAATACCTTTATTTTTACGTGGTGCTGAGGATCGAACCCCAGCTGCGCACGTGCTAGGCGAGCGCTCTACTGCTGAGCCACAACCCCAGCCCAACATTACTCCTTTTTTTTTTTTTTTTTTTAATATTTATTTATTTGCTTTAGCTGTACACAATGGGTTTATTTGTACGTGGTGCTGAGGATCGAACCCGGGCTGCGCACGTGCCAGGCAAGAGCTCTACCGCTGAGCCACAACCCCAGCCCCCCAACATTGCTCCTTTAAAGAAGAGACAGAACTCTCATGATGGGATGAAAGACTTTTCCACTTGGGTGTACTAGTCTGGGGACCTCTAGCTTCTAGGTAAAACACTGATCAGAGTCCACGTGGAACAGACATTAAAAAGTGTTGGGCTAATCATTGGAATCTATGTTGTACAGGCATTGGGAAGGTACCAAAGCTATTGGCTTAGCTCATGATTTTCTAACTGATTGTGCTCTATTAGTCTTTGAATCCAAATTTTTCTGTAACTTTCATTTAGGCCACCCCCACCTCCATCTTGCCGCTGCTCCTATCTTTCTGCTAGCCTGTCTTCTTGGAGGGGACAGAGAAGAAAAACTGTTGGCGGCCAAGGACTTCGTGAATTTCAACACTAAAAGAAAGTTATAGATGTAAAAATGTATTTTTGAAAATTACAAGGTAAAAGAAATGTTTCTGGATAAGAAAGTAATTTTGTATGGTAAAATATTCTTGTTCCTAAGTCCAAGTAAAGGTTTGGGCAAATAATAAAAGACATGTAATATTATCAGTTTTCAAAAGAAAGTAAAATTTGGAAAAGCCAGGCGCGGTGGCGCACGCCTGTAATCCCAGCACTTTGGGAGGCTGAGGCAGGAGAATCGCGAGTTCAAAGCCAGCCTCAGCAATGGCGAGGCACTTAGCAACTCAGTGAGACCCTGTCTCTAATAAAAACACAAAAAAGGGCTGGGGATGTGGCCCAGTGGTCGAGTGCTCCTGAGTTCAATCCCCAGTACCACAAAAAAAAAAAAAAAAAAAATTGGAAAGAGTCTCATGTTGATTGAGTTGATAAATTTATGGATTTAAAATTTTTTTAGTTGTCAATAGACCTTTATTTTTCTTACTTATATACGGTGCTGAGAATTGAACCCAGGGCCTCAAATGTGCTAGGCAAGCACTCTACCACTGAGCCACAACCCCAGCCCAAGTTTATGGATCTCTTTGAAGGCAAAATAGGTACATTAATGTTTTTATAGAAATTGTTTCTTGGCTCAAAACTATCATACAAACTGAATGTTTTTGGTCTTGTTAATTTCATTTTGTATTTTCCTTATACAACTTTATAACTTTTGCTTGTTAATGTTTTGAAAAAGTATTCTTCTAACAGTATTGTTGCCGCCTGAAGCGATGGCCGCTTGGAGCAGCAAAGCCGCGGGAATAAGTTCAGAGGCAGACTGGAAACAAACAGGATCTTTTTTTTTTTTTTTTTTTTTTTGTGGTGCCGGGGATTGAACTCAGGGGCACTTGACCACTGGGTCACATCCCCAGACCTTTTTTTGTATTTTATTTAGAGACAGGGTCTCACTGAGTTGCTAAGTGCCTCGCCATTGCTGAGGCTGGCTTTGAACTCGCGATCCTCCTGCCTCAGCCTCCCAAAGTGCTGGGATTACAGGCGTGCGCCACCGCACCCAGCTCCAAACAGGATCTTTATTCTGTCAGTTTCTCTCTCTGGCTCTAACAACTCTAACACGTACCACACACCAGCAAACAACCAACAACCAAAATGGCCCCGACCCGCTCTGCGCTCGGCCCAAGTCTCTCGAGATCCTGGGCCAAGTCTGGTGAGACTACGGAAGGCGGCAATGTCCAAAACTCCATGGCCTGAAGTCAACCGCAATCATAGCCATCTCCCCAAACAGGGCTCCTACACAGTATAACCTGAGTAAATTTTAAAATAAGCCATCACCTATGGGACTCCCACTTTAAGACTGGTGAAACTGGCCTGCTGGATGTTTCAAACCCAAAATTGGAGACTAAAGTAAGAAAAGTAAAAGGGCCAAGGAGAAAAGCAGCCAATATTTGGCCCTTGCCCTGTGGGGTCAGCCAGGATCCAGGGAATGACAGGACCCCTCTCTGAGCCTGCAACTCCAATAAGTCACACCATCTGCCAATCAGGGAGATCAAGAGGACCCTAGAAAACAGGAAGCCAACCAGTGCACATTCTGCAAAGAGGAGGGTCATTGGAGAGGGAAATGTCCCCGATACTTCCAAGGGAAGCCACATATAGTCAGCAAGACTCTGACCCCTCCTGATAGATGGCACAACTGGTAGAGGAAGACAAGAAAAGAAGTCAAGAGGTTTCGCACAGGTTCCCAAGAGTGATCTCTAAGGAATCTCAGTTCATTCTTAACAATAGGTAAGAACAAGGTCAGTTTTGACCAACTTGATCTTAAATACCTGGAAGGAGAGTATAACCAAAACCAGAGTCCTACATAGGCATTTAAAAGAAAAGGTAATAACTCTTTTTTTTTTTTTTGGTACCAGGGATTGAACTCAGGGGCACTCGACCACTGGGTCACATCCCCAGCCCTTTTTTGTATTTTATTAGAGACAGGGTCTCACTGAGTTACTAAGTGCCTTGCCATTGCTGAGGCTGGCTTTGAACTCGCGATCCTCCTGCCTCAGCCTCCCAAAGTGCTGGGATTACAGGCGTGCGCCACCGCGCCCGGCTGGTAATAACTCTTTTAATGTAACTGGAGATGTACATTAGTGTCAGACCTACCAAAAGTAAGTAAAACTGGGAAGCTATAAAGAAAGGGTTTTCTGGGGCTGGGGTTGTGGCTCAGTGGCAGAGCGCTCGCCTCACACGTGCGCGGCCCGGGTTTGATCCTCAGCACCACGTAAACATAAATGCATTGCATTTTGTACAACTAAAGTAAATAAATAAATAAAAAAAAAAAAAGAAAGAAAGAAAGAAAGGGTTTTCTAACACTCAGCCTCTCGAATCACTGAAAATACAGGTATGCACCATGGCGCCTGGCCATGGACAGGTATCTGAACAGCTCTACCCAAAATCAAACTTCCATAGCCATAGATTAGGATAAGATACTAATTAGACATTCCCCAAATGGGGCAAATCTGAATTGGGCTTTGAAGGGTTAATAGGAGTTGGTTTGTTGGTATCAGAGAATGGAGACCAACTAGTGGGCTACATGTGAGTTTTTGAAATTGCTGTCCTCTCCCATGTTTCATCCAGGTCTGACTAAAGACCCTGGGGACTGGGCCACAATAGGGTCCACATTTGAGGGATGAGGAAAGTGAATCTCAAAGAGGTCACAAGATACATAGCTGGCCATGGGGCCACTCTGGAACAAGAAGTTTCAGCTCAGTAGACTCTGATGCTCCCCTTCCTCAAAGGCACAGGGGGAGGCAGAACATCTCACAAACTTTCCTGACACCCAAGCCTGTGTTTCTGTGACTGCCTGTCCCCTGATCCCAGAAGGCAGATGTCTCCGTGGTGTGATCTGAAGGGAGTCCCCTACACAAAAAAATATTGCACACTGACTCCCAAATACAACTGTGAGTGCCAGGCACCTGCAAAGTGCCAGACCCCGGGATAGAGGACAGATGGGAATAAAGCACACTGCCTGGAAGAAAAACGACGAGGGGCCACGAGGACAGTAACCTGCAGGAGCAGGGGCAAGGGGAGGAAACCACATCACCCTATCCACTTGTTAAAACACAAGCAGGCACTTCCAGCTCTCATCTGGGCACTAAATCCCTTCCCTAGCAGCCAACCAGTGGGACAGCTACAACAGGATGGAGAGCTTCAGTGGAGACATCCATCAATCCATCCAGCCATCTGCTCCTGGCATGGAATAAACACTAAGGATTAACTTAAATGTTCTCAGTGGGCTGCGGATTTAGCAATTAACAAAGCTGACAATACCTCTTTTAGAGGATATGTTCTGGTGAAAGAGACACAGGACAAATATACAATGTAGTACAGCAAGGACACACATACAAAGAAAAAAAAGAGGAGATTGACAGGATGCTACAATTGCTGGGTGATCAGGAATGGCCACTTTGGCCTTTGAACATCCAAGGGGAAAGTGTTCTAGAACAATGGGTGCAAGGGTCCTGAGGAAGGCACCTGATTGATGTATGTAAAGAAGAGCAAGGAGATTGTGGAGATGGGAGTGGGCAGTGGAGAACATGGCAAATGGGAAGGTCAAAGAGATTAGCAGAGAAAACGATACACAGGACTTGTAGGTGGGGCAAGGACTATAGGCTTCCTCTTTTAAGGTAGATTTTGGATGAAAAGTGCAGAAAAAAGTGGACACTAAACAACTTGAGATTTATTTAGATCTCACAACAACAACCTCGAGCAGGAAAATAGTCCAAGAGACTAGGAAAGTTATCCTGGGCTACACAGTGAGCCTGGAGCCTGGGTTCGGAGAGACTGGGGAGATGGACACCAGACAGCCTAACCTACAATAGCCAGGACTGCCCCCCAGCCCTGGCAGCACCCAACCCCCCCACTCCCTTCACTCCTCAGTCTTCCTCCTCTGGGAGGAAATTAATCAAAGATGGTTATTATGGACTGGATGTTTATGTCTTCCTCCATGTTCCTATGTTGAAGCCCTAACCCCTGTACACACTTGGACACAGGGCCTCTGGGGATGTATTTAAGGTTAAATGAGATTATGAAAGTGAGGTCCTGACTGGGCATTTTGTTATGGTAATCTTACAGACTAACAGATAACAGTACTGAAAAGTGGGGGACTGCTACTAAAAAATGCAGAGGTAGTTGGGAACTGGGTGAAGGATAGAAGGTGGAGACATTTTGAGGTGCATGCTTAAAAAAGCCTAGATGGCCATGAAGGGGACGGTTCAGTGGAAATATGGATGTGAAAGGTGATTCTGGAGAGAGCTCAGAAAGACAAGAGGCAGGGTGCGGTAGTGCATGCCTAGAATGCCAACTATTCAGCAACTAAGCAAAATTTTAAAAAGGGCTGGGGATATTGCTCAGTGGTAGAGCGCCCTGGGTTCAATCCCCAGTACTAAGAAAAAAAAAAAAAAAAAACCTGAGGATGGGGTGCTGTTGAGATGATGAATGTATTTTCCATGCATGAATTTTAATGCTATAGTCTAAATGTCTACATCCTCCCCAAATTTATGTGCTGAATCTCCAATCCCTAAGGTGACTTTATTTGGAAACAGGGCCCAAATGGAGGTAATCAAAGTTAAATGAGGTCATAAGGGTGGATCCCTGGCCCAACAGGATTAGTGTCCTTAGAAGAGACAGCAAGCTTGCTCTTTCCTCCTGTCTCACCTCCCATGCACACACCAAAGAAAGGCCTTGTGAGGACAGAGTGAGGTCTGTAAGCCAAGAAGAGAGCCCTTCCCAGAAACTAAGTCAGCCAGCACCTCAATCTAGGACTTCCGGCCTCTGGAACTGTGAGAAAATAAATGTTGTTTAAGTTGCCCAGTCTGTGGCATTTTGTTATGGCAGCACAAGCTGCCTGAGATGGTGGGTAAAAGGTCAGTTAGTTGTTCTTGGCTGAAGAGGGAGGGGCTCTCCTTTGAGGGTGAGTGTCAGGGATGACTCAGGGCACCTGGTGGAAGAGCAAAAGGCACGTGGGCCAAGCAAACCCCCCGGATCAGACCTGTTGCCTTTTAAAGGAGAAGTCTAAGAAAGAAACTGAGGCCCAGATCCGCCCAGGATCCTGCTGCCAGGCAGAGCAGCTGTCTTACCCCAATGCCAGGGTCTTATGGTTTAGGAATTTCATACTGGACCTGCCTCAAATGGGATCTTCACATTTGAAATACAGCTGTGAAGGAGGGAATTCTCAATGTGTGACTATATAACCAGGTGCGTCCTGGCCCAGCTCCAGGGTTTTCCATCTATCTATCTCTCTGCAGTACTGGGGGTGGAACCGAGAGCCTTGTATATGCAACCACTCTACCCCTGAGCTACATCCACGACCTTTTTTTTTTTTGAGTCAGGGTCTCACTAAATTGCTGAGACAGGTATTAAACTCCTGCTGCAGCCTCAGCCCCCCAAGTTGCTGAGATTACAGGTGTGCACCATCACACCTGGCTTCCAAGGTCTCCTTTATTAACGATATACAAAGCTGGGTACAGTACACTCCTGTAATCCCAGTGACTTGGGAGGCTGCAGCAGGAGGATCACATGTTCAACTTAATAAGGCCCTAAGCAACTTTGTAAGACCCTTTCTCAAAATAAAAAGATTTGGGGATGTGACTCAATGGTTAAGCACCTCTGGATTCATCCCTCGTACAAAAAAAAAAAAAAAAAAAAAAAAAAGATATTAATGATATACAAGTTATTCTACTTCTCAGTGTTTTACTTCCTTCACCTCAAGTACAGGGATGGGCTGGGGCTATAGCTCAGTTGGTAAAGTGCTGGCCTTACACGCACAAGGCCCTGGGTTCAATCCTAGCACCACAAAAAACACAACAAAAACAAGGATAATGATATCTGTTGTTGTGACAAATGAGGTATCTGGCACATGATAATCATTTAATTAATATTATTTAATGCTCATCATTACTTGGAAAGATAGGCAAAGAACATCAGTAGGATACTCACAGAAAACACAGATCATTAATAAAAGATACTCAGACTAGGGCTGGGGTTGTAGCTCACAAATAGAGCACTTGCCTAGCACGTGTCAGACACTGGGTTCAATACTCAGCATCACATAATAGTAAATACAAGTATTGTGGTATTGTGGTACTGTGTCCAACTACAACTAAAAAAAAAAAAAAAATAGTATTGCTTAAAAAAAAAAAAAGATGAGCCAGGCGCGGTGGCGCACGCCTGTAATCCCAGCACTTTGGGAGGCTGAGGCAGGAGGATCGCGAGTTCAAAGCCAGCCTCAGCAATGGCGAGGCACTTAGTAACTCAGTGAGACCCTGCTTCTAATAAAATACAAAAAAAAAAGGGGGGGGGGGCTGGGGATGTGGCCCAGTGGTCAAGTGCTCCTGAGTTCAATCCCCGGTACCAAAAAAAAAAGATATTCAGATTCACTGATGAAAGAACCACCCCTTAAAACAACACACCCCTTTCCACCCATGAGACTAAATAGAAAGTCTGGCTGATGAAGGTAGAGAAACAGGAATTCCATTGTGACTGTGAACTGGAACCATCTTTGTGAAGCAATTTGGTGACCTCTACCAAAATGAGCAAGGCAAGTCCTGCTGGCTGCCTTCCCAGCAGCCAGCCAGCTTCCCCTATTCCTTCCTGGCAAAACTTCGGTCTTGCACCTCTCCTAGGCACCCAGGCAAAGCTTAAGTAGGCTCAGCCAATCACAACGGTCCTTTTCTCTTATCAGCGATTGGCTTAGGCAAGGACATATGAAATCATCCTGACCAATGAGAAAGGAGAAGTCAGTCAAAGGGCATTCCTCATGCTTAAAATGGGCCAAAAGTGGCTGGGAGGTAGATCGGTGGTAGAGTGCTATCCTAGCATGCCTAGGGTCCTGGGTGGGATTGCCCAGGACAGTGCAAAAAATTAAATTAAATTAAAAAGAGGACAAAAGCAGGGAAAAGAAATCTGACAAGAACACTCTGGGGATGGTAAAGCAGAAAGACAAAAGGTGTTTAATGACAAATTTGACTCCAAAAATTAATTGCCCCTGAGACTGCCCCACTTCATTGTTCTTATGTGATGAATTCCTATTTCGAGGTAGGTGTTCTGTTACTTGCACCTAAATTCCTTACAAATGATCAAATATCCTTTTTTTTTTGGGGGGGGGGGGGGGGTACTGGGGATTGAACTCAGGGGCACTCAACCACTGAGCTACACCCCTAGCCCTATTTTGTATTTTATTTAGAGACAGGGTCTCACTGAGTTGCTTAACACCTCGCTTTTGCTGAGGCTGGCTTTGAACTTGAGATTGTCCTGTCTCAGCTTCCCCTCCTCAGCCTCCCCAGCTGTTGGGATTTATAGGCGTGTGCCACTGCACCCAGCTAAATGTAGTTTTTTTTTTTTTTTTTTAAACTATTTTTTAGTTGTCAATGGACTTTTATTTTATTTTATTTATTTATATAAATAAATAAATAAATTTATTTTATTTATTTATATATATTTGCTGAGAATCAAATCCAGTGCCTCACACATGCTAGGAAAGCACTCAACCACAGAGCCACAACTGCAAGTCCCTTGAATGTACTACTTAAAAAAATTATTTATTAGCCGGGGCGCGGTGGCGCACGCCTGTAATCCCAGCACTTTGGGACGCTGAGGCAGGAGGATCGCGAGTTCAAAGCCAGCCTCAGCAATGGCGAGGCACTTAGCAACTTAGTGAGACCCTGTCTCTAATTAAAAAACACAAAAAAGGGCTGGGGATGTGGCCCAATGGTCGAGTGCCTCTGAGTTCAATCCCTGGTACCACAAAAAAAAAAAAAAAAAAAAAATTAGTTGTACATAATGCCTTTATTTATTTTTAATTTATTTTTATTTTTACGTGGTGCTGAGGATTGAACCTGGGCCATGCTCCTGCTAGGCGAGCGCTCTTGAGCCACAACTCTAGCCCCTGAATGTACTATTGGTTTTTTTTGTTTGTACCAGGGATTGAACTCAGGGGCACTCGGCCACTGGGCCACATCCCCAGCCCTTTTTAGTATTTTATTAGAGACAAGGTCTCACTGAGTTGCTAAGTGCCTCGCCGTTGCTGAGGCTGGCTTTGAACTTGTGATCCTCCTGCCTCAGCCTCCCAAGTGCTAGGATTACAGGCCTGTGCCACCACACCCGGCTGAATGTACTACTTTTAAGAGCAAATGAAACACTACAAGCAATCTTAATGTCCACCAATAAAAGATCAATTTAATTAAAATGTAATATATCACAAACCATGGAATACAATGTAGCTACTGAATCTATATATATGGTTATGGAGATGCCTATATTCAAGGTTGAGAGCAAAAACAAGCAGATTTCAGAACACTTTGTGTTGTATAATCACATTGTGGTGTGTGTTTTATAGATGGGAGTTTGAGTCAGGTACGGTGGCACACATCTGTAATCTCAGCGGTTTGGGAGACTGAGGCAAAAGGATCAGGAATTCAAAGTCAGCCTCAGCAATTTGCCAAGGCCCTAAGTAATGCAGCAAGACCTTGTCTCAAAATAAAAAATAAAAAGGGTTGGAGATGTGGCTCAGTGAGTAAGCACTCCTGGGTTCAGTCCCTGTTACCAAAAAACAAAGTTTTGAAAGCAATTTATCTGGTTCTCTCTAGGATCTGCACAAGGAGCTGAGGCACAGGATACTTTGTTTCTGCTTTCTTCATCATGGTTTGAAGTTTTTGCACAGAGTAATTATTATTCTTGTTTGAAATACAAAAGGAGACAAGCAACTAGAGGCCAACATAGCAGCGCAGGGACCCAGTTGGAACCAGTAGCCAGAGTGCTTCATTTTAAACCCAGTGCAGGGTCTGCCAAAAAGTCAATGAGCTGTTCTTCCTGAGAAAGAGGGAACACAAAACCACTGACCTGGGAATCAGGAAGGGAACACATTTGTTATTACACTGGGGATAGATTTGAAAATGACAAAATTTTAGAGACTCAGATCTTCAGTAGGCTAGGAAGAACTGTGCCAGCCACTTCAAAATCTCGATGTCCTGTGCTTGGCACAAAACAAACGCCCAGTCAATGGTGGTAAAATGAATGAATGAATATCAACTCATCCAACCATCCACTTTATAAGAATGAACATTGCATAAATAGATGAGGGCCAGGTGCAGAGGTGCACACCTGTAATTCCAGAGACATGGGAGGCTGAGGCAGGAGGATTGCAAGTTTTGAGTACAACCTCAGAAACTTAGCAAGGTCCTAAGCAACTTGTCTCAAAAAAAAAAAAAAAAAAAAGGCGTGGGCTGAGGATGTAGCTCAGTGGTAAAGCACCCCGGGGTTCAATCCCCAGTACCAAAAGTAAATGAGGAAATCTGACACCAACAAAAATGAATAATATTAGCAACTACTGGGTGGTTACCACATATCAAGGGCTGTCTCCATCAGTTTGCACAGAATAACTTCCTCAAGGCTCTATAACAGCCCTCTGAGATACTGTCATCATCCCCATTTTGCAGAGGAAGAATCAGACACAGAGAAATCAGTGACTTGCCCAAGGTCCCAGAGATGATACATGGTGGAGCTGAGATTCAAATCCTGGCTTCCTGGCCCCAGAGCCCACGCACATGGCCTTTACCTTCACTGTCTCCCATGAAGGAATCAGGCCCAGCTCCAGGATCCCTCCATCTGCCATTGCACTCAGGTGTTCTGTGCCCCCAAATTCCCTCTCCTGATCCCTGGTCCCTTCCTGGACAATGCACAAATGCCCCTCGATTTCTTGATTGCACTTCACGAAGGAGCTGACGGCACTGTCTCCATGTCCTCACTCCTGCTCCACTGCATGGCGCTTCCCAAGCTCCCCCCACAATCCAGGGAATGCCTTGTTGCTCGGTCCAATGAAAGGGCGGTTTTATACTCTTCTCTTCCTGGACTCTGCGCTGCACCTGCCACTTCCTGGCTCCTCCTCGCACCTCAGATTGTTCCTGCACTGTCTCTGCTGTGGGGCTCTTCTCCCTCTGCCCAGGTTTCAAGACTGAAGCTCCAAGCTTCCATTTAAGGGACAACCATCCTGCTTTCTCTGTGTTCTCCCAGATGAGTTCCTGCATTTCATGATCTCCTGAGTCATGCTGATGACTCACAAATCCATTCCTTCCATCAGCTTCCACCCCTCCCCAGTATGTCAGACCATCTTTCTCACCTGGGTAGCATGGCCTGCATGTTTAATGCCCAGGCAATCTATAATCTCCATTCTTTTCCTAACCTTGGGCCCTCAGCCCCTGGAATGCCCTCCTCCTCACACCTAGTCAACTCCTACTCATCCTTTAAGATCCACTTCTGCATCCACAAAGTCCTCCCTGGTGCCCACCCTAGCTGGGTTGGGTTTCCTCCCACAAAACACATTCCAAACTAAACTAGGCTTCTTCCCTCATCCTCTGCCTCCTCCATTATTCCCCCGCTCCGTTCAGAGATCTGACCATTATCTATTCTCAGTCGATCCCCAGTTTGTTCCACCTTCACCTCCTAAATTCTTCCCCACTCTGGAGACCCTCCTATCCTCCACAACCACGGCTCACAGGCCCTTATTTCTCTTGCCGACAGCCTCCAACAAGCCCCTTTCAATCTGCTCCCATTCAGGGGCCCGGGGCCCCAGTCTAACAAATACGCCAGTGTTGGTGCCTTGTTCAAAATCCTTCCAAGTACACACGTACACACACACACACACACACACACACACACACACATGAGCATGCGCGCCCCCATAAAAACGTGAAAAAAACCAAATAAGCTCTTTATTTCAGTAAGGCACCAAGACCACTGTGTGTGTGTGTGTGTGTGTGTGTGTGTGTGTGTGTGTAGTGCTGGGAATTAAATACAGTAATGCTCTACCGTTGAGCTACAGCTACAGCCCTAGACCTTTTTAATATTTATTTTGAGACAGGTTCTTGCTAAATTGCCCAGGCTGGCCTCAAATTTGCAATTCTCCTGCCTCAGCCTCCTGATTCGCTGGGATTACAGGCAAGTACCACCATATCCAGCCAATTGTCTGGTTTTGATAATGTACAAGAGCTACATAAGGTGTCACCATTAGGGGTTGGGGATGTGGCTCAGTGGCAAAGTGCTTGTATAGCACGTGTGAGGCCTTGAATTCAACCCCTGGTACTGCGTCTGTACTGCAGGAGCGCACGCCTGTAATCCCAGCAGCTCGGGAGGCTGAGGCAGGAGGATGGTGAGTTCAAAGCCAGCCTCAGCAATGGTGAGGCACTTCAGCAACCCAGTGAGACCCTGTCTCTAAATAAAATACAAAATAGGGCTGGGGATGTGGCTCAGTGGTCAAGTGTCCCTGAGTTCAATCCCTGGTACCAGAGAGATGAGAAAGAGAAAGAGAACTTTCAGTGACACCACTACCACTAGTAGGAGGACAAAGTCCAAGTTCTTGTGCAGCTGACTGCCATAAGGCAGGGCATGCCTGGCCTCACCTGGCCCGTGGCCTGACCAGGAATGTCACACTCCAGCAACCACCTGGCTTCCTGCTCTGTGTGGGAAATCCTCCACACCCAGTGCTTCTTCAAAGCTCAGCTGAGATGTCACCTCTACCAGGAAGGCTTCCTTCCCATACCCCACCCAAACACAGCACCCGAGGCTCACCACAACCACTGCACTTGGTCTAGTTATTGGAAATTACATGCCCAGTCTCCATCTCCCTCTAAACTATAAGCTCTTTGGAAGCAGAAGCTGTTTCTGATTCAGAGTTGAGTAGCCCAGAGAAACAGTGCTCAGGAACCTATTCTGAGAAGTGGCTCAGGAATCCTAGGTCAAGAGTGAGGATGCTGATACCAGTCATCAGTGACAGGCACTTTCTCCTACCACACATTGCCCTAAGAGTCTCGAAGATAATTTCATCCTCACAAAATCTCATTAGAGGAAGAACTATTATATACCTATTTTGCAGATGGGGAAAGCAAGGCATCAGAGATGAAGCAACTTACTGCCAGAATTACATAGTAAGTAATGGAGCTGGTACTTGGCCCCTGGCAGTTGAGGCCAACACTCAACCTAACAGTGCTCCTCTCCTGTACACACTGCCCCAGGTTTAATTACAGAGCGGCTATCCATCAAGACTGCAGATACAGCCGGAGAGGTGGCACACGCCTGTAATCCCAGCACTTGGGAGGCTGAGGCAGGAGGATTGCAAGTTCAAAGCCAGCCTCAGCAATGGTGAGGCACTTAGAAATTCAGTGAGACCCTGTCTCTAATAAAATACAAAAAAGGGCTGGAGATGTGGCCCAGTGGTCAATTGCCCCTGAGTTCAATCCCCGGTACCAAAAAACAAAACAAAACAAAAACAAAAAACCTGCAGATACGCTACCTGAGGTTCCAATATCTCCAAAGATACTGGGCGTGGCTCTTGACCCACCAGGCCCTTGATGGCTCTCTCAGAGCAGGGAAGGTTGAATTTCCTCATCCTTGACCCTAGTCAGCAACCCTGGTCTGCATTTATCCCTTCCCCATGATACTTATGAGGATGTCTGACTACCCAGGACCCTCTGCTCCAGGGTCAGAAGCATCCAGCAGCTTCTGTGCTAAGGATTCTCAATGGAGGAAGCAGGGGCTAGAAACTTGGATAGGAAAACATCTTATTAGCCCCTATCTGATATTTAGCATTCCCTTCAGTTACAAACACAGGCAATAAGGAATACACTGCAGCTATAGGTGTGACTGTCACCACTGGGATCTATTCTTATCACATTTCAGCTACTGCAGACAACAAAATGTTCATACTCATTGGATCTTCAAAATTATGGTAGTTGCATTAGACTCACTGGCAAATCTTTATTAGTGAACTAATAAAAACGTTCAGCTAGGGGCTGAGGTCGTGGCTCAGCGGTAGAGCGCTCGCCTAGCATGTGCACAGCCTGGGTTCGATCCTCAGCACCACATAAAATAAAAAGCGGGCTGGGGTTGTGGCTCAGTGGTGGAGCACTCGCTTAGCACGTGCACGGCCCGGGTTCAATCCTCAGCACCATGTATGAAAAAAGGCATTGTGTACAACTAAAACAAACAAATAAATAAATATTAAAAAAAAAAAAAAGAAAGGCCTTGTTCATTAAAAAAAAAAAAAAAAAAAAAAAAAAAGCAGCCGGGCGCGGTGGCGCACGCCTGTAATCCCAGCACTTTGGGAGGCTGAGGCAGGAGGATCACAAGTTCAAAGCCAGCCTCAGCAATGGCGAGGCACTTAGCAACTCAGTGAGACCCTGTCTCTAATAAAATACGAAAAAAGGTCTGGGGAGATGTGACCCAGTGGTCGAGTGCCCCTGAGTTCAATCCCCGGTACCACAAAAAAAAAAAAAAAAAAAAAAAAAGCATGTGTACAACTAAGCAAATAAATAAATATTAAAAAAAAAAAAAAGTTCAGCTATAGTTTAAGAGAGCCAGTTTCCTTTGTAATCCCGTGTATTTTACTTTATGTATTTCAATACAGTGGTCTGAGAAGGGCTTGAGATTCAGAAGCCCTATCCTAAGGAATCATTTGTCCCCACAATAACTTCAAAGGTAGGTGTCATGACCCTGCTGTCGGCAGAAAAGTCTTGGACAGGGAGTGACTGGCTCAAGGCCACACTGCTGCTGAGGAAGCAAGCCAAAGCCACCTGTACTGCAGAGGCTCCATCAGGAACACAGTTTCAGGGCTGGATGGTAAATACATGTCCCTAGGCCTCAGCAACCTGTAGGTTGCTTTCTTTGCAACTGGCCTTCTTTAGCAGAAACCAAAGTTCAGGAAACAGCCAAGCTTCTCCTCAGCCACACCATCAAACTAATAGTCAGCAGCAAAGCAAAATCTCCTCCGTCCTGCAGTCACCTGGTTAAAAAGGGCTTTTACTTTGACAATCTTGCCTCACCCTCCCTACAACCTGGGGCCACCTGCACAGGAGAGGTCCAAACCCCATCTCTCAGGCTCTCCCCACCCCCAGCTTCTCCAACAAGATGCACAGGATGAGCCGGGCGCGGTGGCGCACGCCTGTAATCCCAGCACTTTGGGAGGCTGAGGCAGGAGGATCGCAAGTTCAAAGCCAGCCTCAGCAATGGCGAGGCACTTAGTAACTCAGTGAGACCTTGTCTCTAATAAAATACAAAAAAGGGCTGGGGATGTGGCCCAGTGGTCAAGTGTCCCGGAGTTCAATCCCCAGTACCAAAAAAAAAAAAAAAAAAAAAGATGCACAGGATGTGGAGCTAATGAGACATTTAAAAAATTGGGCTGCAGCCGGGCAGGGCGTGGTGGCACACGCCTGTAATCCCAGCACTTTGGGAGGCTGAGACAGGAGGATCGCGAGTTCAAAGCCAGCCTCAGCAATGGCGAGGCACTTAGCAACTCAGTGAGACCCTGTCTCTAAATAAAATACAAAAAAGGGCTGGGGATGTGGCCCAGTGGTTAAGTGCCCCTGAGTTCAATCCCCGGTACCACAAAAAAAAAAAAAAAAAAAAAAAAAAAAAATTGGGCTGGGGCTGGGGCTGGGGCTCAGTGGTAGCACACTTGCCTGACATGTGTGAGGCACTGGGTTCAATTCTCAGCACCACGTATAAATAAATTAATTAAATAAAGGCCTATAAACAACTAAAAAATATATTTAAATAAATAAATAAGCCAGGTGCGGTGGCGCTTGCCTGTAATCCCAGCACTTGGAAGGCTGAGGCAGGAGGATCACGAGTTCAAAGCCAGCCTCAGCAATGGCAAGGCACTTAGCAACTCAGTGAGACCCTGACTCTAATAAAATACAAAAAAGGGCTGGGAATGTGGCCCAGTGGTCAAGTGCCTGAGTTCAACCCCTGGTACCTCCAAAAAAAAAAAAAAAAAAAAAATTAAAACTCCTTTTTTTAATAGAAAAGCATCAGAAATTCATTATAAACCCTTTGGAAATCATAAAGCATAAAGGACAAAACAGAAATCACCTGAAGTCCCATTGCTCAGAGTGATGGTCTACCATGGTACCGTGCTTTCTCTGACCCTGAGCAATGGGCTAGAAGCTGCTTCTGCTCAGGAGAGCTCAGGGAGCCTCATGGTGCACCACCAAGCATCCGGGGCTTCTGATGGCCTCAATGCCTGATGGCAACAGGGAGGTGGGCTGGGTTGGTGCAGTGAGTCGTGGAGTCTACTGGTCCTGGGTTCAAATCTCAGCACTGTCCCATGAAGCTTTCTGTACAGCTGTCTGAGCCTCAGTTTTGTAATTTGCAAGATGGGGCTAATTATATCCACCTAGAACAACTCTTTTGCAGATTTCATAGCGTGTCTCCACCAGAGGAGGTCAGAAATTCGTATTTCTGCTAAACTGGATGCTGTGGAGATAGACTTGCAACTTACAAAATTATCCTTTACGTTTTCAGTCAGTCAACAGTGATTTCTTTGCAATTTCTGTCTGAACCACTCCTTTTGGGCAAGGGCTGTTCTGTGGCCAACCTGCTATTTTTATTCATTTATTCAACAAATAACCATGGAACACCTTTACATGCTTTATGTATGAGGGCTCTGCCAGGCACCAGGCAAACGTGGTTAATAAAGTCCCTGCTCAGGGTTGGAATTGTGGCTCAGCGGTGGAGTGCTCGCCTAGCACATGCGTGGCCTGGGTTTGATCCTCAGCACCACGTAAAAATAAATAAAAGCATTGTGTACAACTAAAATAAATATTAAAAAAAAAAAAAAAAAAAAAAGCCGGGCGCGGTGGCACACGCCTGTAATCCCAGCACTTGGGAGGCTGAGGCAGGAGGATTGCGAGTTCAAAGCCAGCCTCAGCAATGGCGAGGCACTTTGCAACCCAGTAAAACCCTGTCTCTAAGCCGGGCGTGGTGGCGCACGCCTGTAATCCCAGCACTTTGGGAGGCTGAGACAGGAGGATCGCGAGTTCAAAGCCAGCCTCAGCAATGGCGAGGCACTTAGCAACTCAGTGAGACAGTGTCTCTAAATAAAATACAAAAAAGGGCTGGGGATGTGGCCCAGTGGTTAAGTGTCCCTGAGTTCAATCCCCGGTACCACAAAAAAAAAAAAAAAAAAAAACCCTGTCTCTAAATATATACAAAAAAGGGCTGGGGATGTGACCCAGTGGTCAAGTGCCCCTGAGTTCAATCCCCGGTACCAAAAAAAAAAAAAAAAAAAAAAAATCCCAGCACTTTGGGAGGCTGAGGCAGGAGGATCGCGAGTTCAAAGCCAGCCTCAGCAATGGCGAGGCACTTAGCAACTCAGTGAGACCCTGTCTCTAAATAAAATACAAAAAAGGGCTGGGGATGTAGCCCAGTGAGTGAGTGCCCCTGAGTTCAATCCCTGGTACCAAAAAAAAAAAAAAAAAAAAAAAAAAAAAGTCCCTGCTCTTGTGGACCTTGTGGTTCAGGTGTGGGCAGACCAATAAACAGGTCAATGTTAAATGCACAAAAGAAGTAAAGACAGAGATGAGAGTTTAAGAAGCCTGAAGAGGAAATGTGGCAGGGAGTGACAGAGGAGGATGAGGAGCTCAGGGAAGGTCCTTAGGAGGAGGTGACAATTAAGAGAGACAAGGAGCCAGTCATGCAAGATAGGAGGGGGGTTAGAGTGCACCTGGCAGAGGGCAGGCAAGGGCAATGGCCCTGGGGTAGGAACAAGCTGAGCATGTTCAAGGAAAACACAGAAGGCCAAGAGTGATGAAACGATTGTGCCCCGGACGGTGCAGCCAGGGTGTGCGGGTGCTGGAGTTGGGCATGAAATGCAGGACTTTGGATGCTCTGCTCTGCATTTCTTTTTTTTTCTTTTTTTTTTTTTTTTTTTTTTTTTTGTTGTGGTACCGGGGATTGAACTCAGGGGCACTTAACCACTGGGCCACATCCCCAGCCCTTTTTTGTATTTTATTTAGAGACAGGGTCTCACTGAGTTGCTAAGTGCCTCGCCATTGCTGAGGCTGGCTTTAAACTCGCGATCCTCCTGTCTCAGCCTCCCAAAGTGCTGGGATTACAGGCGTGCGCCACCACGCCCGGCTTTCTGCTCTGCATTTCTGTTCCTGTAGAAGAACAAAGCATGACATGGACTGCTCCACGGAATGAGAGCACAGCTGATCCAAGGCAACTTCTGAAAACCCCAGAAACATCACAATGCTCAGTGGATAGTTGCTGGCCGACCAGAAGGCACAGCTATTGGCCTCAGAGAATTGCATGCCCTGTTCCCTTTCCGAGTCACAGTGTGGACCCGGTGGGAAGAACAGGAGGGCAGGTGACCATCTCAGTTTTCTTCTTAAGAACAGAATATTGTTACCTTGAAGGATTGTCATGACAGTTAATGAGACTGTGGGCACAAGCACGATACAAATGTTTGCAGTAGTTAGGATTGCCAGCTGGGCAAGGTGGCATGTCAGTGAATCCGGAGGCTGAGGCAGGACGATCACAAGTTCAAGATCAGTCTCAGAAATTTAGTGAGAGCTGGGCACGGTGGCATATGCCTTTAATCCCAGAGGCTGAGGAGGCTGAGACAGAAGGATCACAAGTTCAAAACCAGCCTCAGCAAAAAATGAGGCGCTAAGCAACTCATTGAGACCCTGTCTCTAAATAAAATACAAAATAGGGCTGGGGATGTGGCTCAGTGGTCGAGTGCCCCTGAGTTCAATCTCTGGTACAAAAAAAAAAAAAAAAAAAAAATAGAGAGAGAAATTTACTGAGAGTCTATCTCAAAATAAAAAGTTAAAAGCAGGCTGGGGATATAGCTTAGTTGGTAGAAGGCTTTCCTCACATGTACAAGGCCCTGAATTCAATCCCAGCACCAAAAAAAAAAAAAAAAAAAAAAAAGTTAAAAGGTCTGGGGATGGAGGGGAATAAGGGGAGAGGAGGGCTGTGGGGATGGGAGGGACAGTAGAATGAGACAGGCATCATTGCCCTATATACACGTACGACTACACTGCTGGGGTGACTCTGCACCATGTGCAGCCAGAGGAATGAGAAGTTGTGCCCATTTGTGTACAATGAGTCAAAATGTATTCTACTGTCATGTACAACTAATTAAAACAAAACAACAACAACAACAACAAAAGGTCTGGGGATGTAGCTCAGTGGTAAAGCATTCCTGGGTTCAATCCCAAGTACTACTACTACTATTACTAACACCACTACTACTAGTAATAAGGATTTCCAGACAGATAAGAAAAGAGCTGGCTGAGCTAGTGACACAGCTCAGAGGTAGAGGATTTACCTAGCATGTGTGAGGTCTTGGGTTCCAATCCTCAATACCAGAGAGAGAGAGAGAGAGAGAGAGAGAGACAGAATAGAGAGGGAAGGAGGGAGGGAGGAAAACAGATTGGTGGAGACTAGAAGTAACTTGATGGCATCCTCCTGCATAGCTGGTAGGACCACAAACTCTGGAGTTCCACAGGACTGGCTCGAACCACCTCCCTGCTCTACGACAGCTGTGTGATCTTGGATGTGTTCCTTAATCTCTCTGAGCCTCATTCTCCTCATCTACAGAATGAGGTTGATAATAACTGTTCCTGCCTCAAAGAGTTTTGAAACAGATTCAATCAGAGAAAGCAAAGAAAGCGCCAAGCACTGTGCTGGCACAGGGCGGCACTAAATATCATGGTGGCTGCTGTCATTATTGCCATCATGTCTCAGCCTCCCATTGGGGGCTCAGGAGTTGTGGCTGAACTGAAGTCAACTAGATGGTTCTGGAGTGAGGCAGCAATGCTGCATCTCTCCCTCCCTGCAGGCCCCCACGGCTTGCTGGGGAAACAGCGCTAGCGCACACACCTGCAGAAGCCATCATGGTGCTTGCAAAGAAACAGACTCACCAGGGGAAATAAATAAGGCGGCAAGGAGTCCCGTGGCTGGTGATGACACAGGAAGGAAAAGGAGCCCGTTTTCTATGGACCATTAAGTGTGATGAAAGGCGCTGGCTTCCGTGGAGGCCCCTGGGAGCTGACACTGTAGTCACTTCATCAGCCCAGGCTGGGCCTCCTGCTGCACAGAAGCCACCTTCCTGAGGACACCTCCACCTTCTGCTGTCTGAACCATGCTCGGGCCGGCACTGTGGGTCCTATCGTCTCCCCTCTTCCTTCCTAGCCCCACGTGGAGCCCACTCCAGAGCCAGGCTGCCTGGGTCAGCTTCACTTCTCTGCTCCTTATGCAATGTCACCTAACCTCTCCGTGCTTCAGTTTCTTTATCAGTAAAATGGGGATAATTATAGGGCCTACCTATAGGGCTGTTATGAGGATTAAATAAACTAATCTAGGACTCACAACTGGGCCTGCTCATTAGGGAATTGCTAGACCAATATTTGTTAGATTCATTAAAAAATGTAAAATTCCTTTAGCTCCTTTCATTTGGTTTTCTTTCTTTTTTCTTTTTCTTCTTTTTTTTTTTTTTTTTTTTTTTTTTTTTGGAGGTTACTGGGGATTGAACTCAGGGGCACTTGACCACTGAACCACATCCACAGCCCTATTTTGTATTTTATTTAGAGACAGGGTCTCACTGACTTGCTTAGCGCCTCACTGTTGCTGAGGCTTTGGCTTTGATCCTCCTGCTTCAGCCTCCCAAGCCACTGGGATTACAGGTGTGCACCACTGTGCCTGGCTCTTCATTTGGTCTTCTTGTTCCCATCTCCAGGCACAGGTTACCATCAATCATCAAGAAATCTCAGGATTTGTTTTCAGAACAGAAAGGCCCAGAGAACCAAAGGGACTATAGTGGGGCAGAGCCTGACCTGAACTGGAACTCCTATCTGCTTCCTGTACTGTGGCTGCACCAGGTGACCTGTGCCTTCTTTGCATATCACTGCCTTTGTCCATGCTCCTTCTCTGGCCTTCCTCATTCCTATCTTTCAAATGTTCAAATGGCCCTTCTTCTAGGAAGACCTTCAACCCCAGGCAAAATAAAACCTTCTTCCACACTGGGATATAATTTAATTTGACAACATAATGGCTGGATTTGTCCTCCTGGCATGTCCACTAGGGTTGGAGGCAGAGGGTGAATCAGACCCAGCTCCTGTCCTCAGAAGGTTCAGATAAATCAGTCAAGGCTCCTCCAAGTTGGCAAGCCGGTCCCCAGCAGGTACTAAGGAACTTCCACACTCAGGGCTGTCCTCCCTCCACCCCCATTCTGCCTTCTGTGATGGGCCAGCTCTGAGGGGCCTGGGATACACAGTTAATTCAGTAGAACTCCCTGACCTTGGGAACCTGCTGATCTTTTTTTTTTTTTTTTTTTTAATGGTACCGGGGATTGAACTCAGGGGCACTCGAACACTGGGCCACATCCCCAGCCCTTTTTTGTATTTTATTTAGAGACAGGGTCTCACTGAGTTGCTAAGTGCCTCGCCATTGCTGAGGCTGGCTTTGAACTCGCGATCCTCCTGCCTCAGCCTCCCAAAGTGCTGGGATTACAGGCGTGCGCCACCGAGCCCGGCCCTGCTGATCTTTTAGCATGAATCCTGTTGCATTTAGCAGTTCAGATCATCCCAGTTCCCGTTCTTATCTCTGGGGTTTTTGTTTTTTTGGTACCAGGGACTGAACTCAGGGGCACTTGACTACTGGGCCACATCCCCAGCCCTTTTTTGTATTTTATTTAGAGACAGGATCTCACTGAGTTGCTAAGTGCCTCACCATTGCTGAGGCTGGCTTTGAACTTGTGATCCTCCTGCCTCAGCCTCCCAAGTGCTGGGATTACAGGTGTGCACCACCACACCAGCCTTATATGGAGGACAGGAGTACATGCAAAATCATGAGGGCCTATATTCAAATTTGGCAGAGTGACCTTAAGATGGCACACAAACTCTATATTGCTCAATTTCTTCAATGAAATGGAGATAAAAATGCCCCTCCCTCCTGAAACTACAGTCAGAATTAGAATGTAAATGAACTTTGCAGCCCAGGAATAATCCAAGACTGCCTTGCTCTTCTCCTTGGCCAAACCTCCCCATTGTTTCATACTCAACTTCTGCTTCCTACAGGAAGCCTTCCCTAACTTTTTCAGGTTACCCTGAGCTCTCTTCTCTCCACTCCCAGTGCACTGACCCCAGAGTAAAACACTTTTTTTGTTCTCTCATTGGCTCACTTTCCAGCCAGATTATAAATGGCTCAATCCCACACCTGACCCACAGTATCTCACCAGAGGTACTTGCTTGGTAGCCCAGGACTCTGGGAAAGGGCAAAGGTTTGAGTCAGAAAACTCATCAGGAAGCAGGACACCCTATTACCCAAGACTCAGGTTTCTCATCTGGAAAAAGAAGATTGAAAAATGTCTATCTGAGGCTGGAGTTGTGGCTCAGTGGTAGAGCACTTGCCTAGCATGTGTGAGGCACTGGGTTCGATCCTCAGCACCACATATAAGTAAATAAATAAATAAAATAAAGGTATTATGTCCACCGACAACTAAAAAAAAAAAAAATTTTAAAGAAAAAATGTCTATCAGATATAATTGCTACAGAGGATAGGTGAGCTAACATGTGAGAAAGTCCTTGTGTTACAAACTAAAAAGTGCCATTTAAAAAATTATTATTTTCAGTTTCTCAGACCCAAACCTACTGATACCTCAATTTTTCTATACCTAAGACTCAACAGACCAGCTCGCCCCACTCAACTTCTTCGCCTCTAAATAATCCGACAAACCACATTCTGAACTGTCCAACCTAAGCAAAAAGCCAACAGCTCCGAACTCGCAGGACAAACCCCATCCCAGCTCATGGATCACAAAACCCCTCTCGCACCTTCAGACCTCATCTTTTGTGGAGACAGGTTTCTTCTTCCCAACTCAAGCCACCCTCTGGTCTCAAAGCTGCCAGGTTGGGGCCCCATCATGTTAATTTCTAGCTTACAGCCGACTTCTATGGGAGGTACAAGTGGGGAGGAAGACCAGGAAGGGTTTGGTTGTGTGTGTGTGTGGGGGGGGGGGGGGGTCTTGGTAGTAGAAGGAAAGATTTTGCTAGGAGTCTGTGTCCAACACAGTTGCTAACTGTACTATAATTATCGCATTTGTGTGAAAATTCAAGGATCTGCATTCTGCTATTTTCATCAGACTAGATGAACTGCAGGGACTGAGGGAAATGGCAAGAAGTTGGGGTTCCAAGTCTGGTGCCTAGGAACCAAAGTTCTGGCTAGCAACTGGGGAATGAAACCCCTGATCACCCTGCTGTGGGCCGCAGATTCCCTACTCCAGGCCCAGCCCCCTTCTTCAGACCCCCAGACTCCCATTTGCAACCCCAGCTCTCAGTCTGCCCAGTTGGTGCCATGTAGGCACCACAGCCATCCTGTTCTATCAGAGTGAACGGTTTGTATGTGGTTCCATCCCCCCCTCCCCCGGCCCCGGGAAAACTGCTTTGTCTGTCTCTGTGGAGGACCCCCAAACCAGGCACGGTATAAACATCCGAACCAGGCAGTGTGGACCGGAAGACAGGAGGAAGCAGAAATCCGAGGAGGCCCCCAGCCCACTGAGGGCAGAAGGGGGGGTGCCTGCGGTCGGTTCAGCGTTGCCAGGGCCCCCAACCTCGCCGGCGCGCCCCCCCAGGCGCCAGAGCCGGCGCCCTGAAGCCCCCCACGAATTGCCCTCCCACCCCGCCAGCCCGGGGACCGGCCATCTCGCAGGCCTGAGCCCGGAGACGAATCCCGCGACCGGAAATGCCCTCCTGCCCAGCGGGCCCAGACCGCGCCCCCCTTCCCTAACGCCCCTTCTTCCAGGGCCCGGCCGCAGGCCCTAGATCCCCGGACTCGCGTGGCCGCCGCAGCCGGCAGGGGTGGCCCATGGGGCGGCCGTGATACCCGGCCCTCGCCACGGCCCCTCCAACTTCAGGCACTGCGGAGCCAAAGCGAACACAAAAGGAGCAGGGGCCGCTACCAGCCCTCGACCTCCTGCGCAGGGACCGGCAAAGCATCCGCGCACCCCAAAGCTGCAGACCCCGAGTGGCCAGCCCCCCACCCAAGAAAATTCCAAGACACCCCCTGGAGGCTGCAAGGGCGGCCGGACCTCCCCAGCGGCAGGTGGCCCTGGGCGCACGATAACTTTGAAACTTTGGGGACTGGATACAGGGGCGGGCAGGGGGGGTCCCCAAAAAGGAGCTAATGGGGACGAGGGGCTCTTTCTTTATCTTTACAAAACCCCCTTTCCAGGTGGACGGCGCGCGGCTCCGGCCTGGACCCCGCTCCCCGCGCCTCCGCCCCGGCCCGGCCCGGCCCGGCGCCCCGAGCCCCGCGCGCCGCCCGCCCGGGACGCGGCCCCGGCCTCTGCCCCGCGGGGCTGCGGCCGCGCCAAGCACTCACCTCGGCCGGGCTGCGCTCCCCGCGGGCCTGCGCCGAGCCCGATAAATGGTATGCTATGACTAGAGGTATGATTACGTTATTATTATTAGTAATAATAAGAGTAAATGCTATTTAATTACGGGCGGCCGCATCCTGCTCCCGGCGCCGCCGCCCCGGCAGCTCCGTCCATGTGGCTCCGGAGCGCTTTACTTTCATTTCCAGCCCCCTCGGCCGGCCGCTCGCGGCAGCACCCGCTGGAGGCACCGTCTCCCTGCAGCTCTTCCTCTCGGGTCCTAGAGAGCGCGGCTCCTCGCCTGGTAGCGCCCGGGGTGGGGGCGGCGCGGGCTGCGCACCTAGGGAGAAGGGGGTGGGGAGTCGGGGAGCCTCCCTCCCCCGTGTAAAGCTCATGCCTGGAATTCACCTTTCTTTTCTTTAAACGCGCCCTTCCTTTTAGGGGGTTTTCTTTGGGCAGTTCTGCATTTCTGGGCTGATGCTGGACAAATCCAGAGCCTCCACCTTTCCCTATGTGAGTAAAAAGCCCCGGATTCCCAGGTGCTTTCATGGATAGTTCCCCAAGACCCTGATTGCGTTGTGCTCTCTGGATGAGGACCGGAGACTGAGAGAGGGAGCAGGTTCTCATTTGGCTAGGGTTTTCGGTATAGGAAGTTAAAGGGGGCCGGGGAGGGGATGAATGACACTTGTTAAAGAAGGACAGGCAGACTATATTCAAAGGGGGCCCTCCTGGTGGGTGTTGGGACCACTGCAATGAGCTTTTGCAATGGCGGAGAGATACTGGGCTAAACCCCTGTCACAGCAAGGGCAACTGGGAAGGAGCAGGATCAGGGTCAGTAGATACAAAATTATTAAGAGGAAGCATGAAGAGTAAGAGGTGTTTCTGCCTAAACCTACTTAACAAGATTCTTGATGAAGACAGACCAGGGTGAGCCAACATTACCTGGGGGAATAGTGGTGGAGGAGGAACCTGATTAGATATTGATAATGATCAGGCATGGAGGATGGATGATCAGCTAAACCAACTTGACAGGATTCTTGCTAAAATTGGACAATGCGGAGATAAACACCAGAGTCCAAAAGTCTAGGCCTAGTTGGAAAGTTCAAGGAAGCTTAAGTAGAATTTGGCCAAAGAGAACATCTTGTCAGGAATCTTTCCAGGAAGGATTTGAGCCCACTTAGAGGACCCACTAGGTAAGGGGAGATTAGCAAACAGACCAGCTCAGCTATAAGCACCCAAGGGATTCCCTCAGAGCTGTGATAGTCAGGCTGGATTTGAATCCAGAGTTTCTGATTCCAAATAGAGTTCATCTCGCACAACCACTACTGGCCCTGTCAATTTCTGGAGGATCTACATCCTGGTGAGAGTTCTCTCAAATCTTCCTCTTTCCCCATCTTTATTTTATGTACACAAGTGTTTATGTGTATGTTAATTTATTGCACATCAGCGTGAGCCTCACAGATTTTTTTTTTTTTTTTTTTTGGTACCGGGGATTGAACTCAGGGGCACTCGACCACTGGGCCACATCCCCAGCCCTTTTTTTGTATTTTATTAGAGACAGGGTCTCACTGAGTTACTAAGTGCCTCACCATTGCTGAGGCTGGCTTTGAACTCGTGATCCTCCTGCCTCAGCCTCCCAAAGTGCTGAGATTACAGGCGTGCGCCACCACGCCCGGCCTCACAGATTTTATCTGTACAAATGTTATCTCTTAGCTGGGCCTGGTGGTGCACACCTGTAATCCCAGCACTTGGGAGGCTGAGGCAGGAGGATCGCGAGTTCAAAGCCAGCCTCAGCAATGGCAAGGCACTTAGCAACTCAGTGAGACACTGTCTCTAATAAAATGCAAAAAAGGGCTAGGGATGTGGCCCAGTGGTCCAGTGCCCCAGAGTTAAATCCCCAGGGGGGGGGGGGGGGGGGGTGGGACGGGGGGGGGGGGGGGGGGGGGGGGGGGGGGGGGGGGGGGGGGGAGTCGGGGGGGGGGGGGGGGGGGGGGGGGGGGGATGTTATCTCTTCCACAAACATTTGTGCCAGACATGATCTTAGGAACTAGGGATACAATAGTGAGACACATTTTTTTAAACTTGTTTATTTGTTAATTTATTTAGAATGTACTGAAGATTGAACCCAGGTCCTCTCATGCACGCTGGGCAAGTACTTTACCACTATACTGCATTCCCAGCCCAGGGAGACATATTGTAATCATTTAAGTACACGGAGTGGTAGGTGCTAGGATGGTCAAGAACCTGAGGCTGAGTTGACTTATTTAATTCTCACAAGAATCCTGAAACAGTGGTTTTAACACGCCTATTTTACAGATGGGCAACTGAAGCTCAGAGACTAAATGGCTTGTCCAAGGTGACAGTTGTGACTCTAGAGTCTCTGTCCTTTGCATGACCTCTTACACTTTCCACCACCTCTGCTTTAAGAGAGACTTGGAGAAGAAAATGCACCACACCTTTAGAAGTTCTTAAGCTCTTTCCTCTGTGACTTCCTTCACCCTCCTCACCACTGAGATTAACAAACAAAAAGCCTGGGCTCTGGCATGAAGAGAACATTCTCATAAACAAAAGCAGTGGCCAGTGGCCCCAGACATTACTGCTATTCATGTGTCACCTGGGATAGATTAAGGATCATGGGCTCAAAGCTAAGCCTGGTGACTTTGAGTGGCTGGGTGATGTGGTAAGGGTGTCAGTGAGTTCATTAGGAAGACCAAATCCCTAGCTCTGTGACTTGCTGGCTGTGTGACCCCAGGCAATCCTTCAGTGTCAGTTTCCTCATTTGTAAAATAAGAATAAGAACACTGAAGCCGGGCATGGTGGCACATGCCAGTAATACCAGCACTTGGGAGCCTGAGGCAGGAGGATCCTGAGTTCAAAGCCAGCCATAGCATTGGCGAGGCACTTAGCAACTCAGTGACACCCTGTCTCTAATAAAATACAAAAAAGGGCTGTGGATGTGGCCCAGTGGTCGAGTGCCCCTGAGTTCAATCCCTGGTACCAAAAAAAAAAAAAAAAAAAAAAAAAAAAAAAAAAAAAAAAAAAAGAACACTGATTTACTGTAAGTTTGTTTCAAGAATTTGTTGTTCAAGGTTTGTTACAATGAAATAATGCCTAGTAAGTATGTAGTACAATTACTAGTCCACAATAAGGGCCAGACAGATGTCAGTTCCACACCCCCTCTGCAGTTTGCAGTGGAACATTCTTGACAGCTTATCACATCAGCCACCATTGTTATAAGCACTCTCATTTTATAGATGAGGATGCTGAAGCAGTTGGATTGCCACATCTTACCCCAAATGAATTACCTGGTAAAAATATGGAGATTCTTCAGTCCCTGGTGAAATACCATATATCATGGAAAGAGGAATGTCCATCATTTAAGGGAGATTCAGCTGAATGCCAGCACCCTTCCCCCCATGTTTTCAGTGTGGCATCAACTTGTTAAACTGTTCTGACTGCCCAAGATGGTAAAAGGGAACTTTATTACAAGACCCCAGCCAGAGGTGGGGGTGCTTTGGAGAGGAGGGCCTGGCACCAGTAAGTTATTTTCTAGAAAGTTCTGTTGTTGGACTGGCTCTGTGTCCCACATTAACACTGAAGGGTCAGTAGCAGCCTGTAGGAGCCCTGTTTGGGGAGATGGCTAAGATTGCGGTTGACTTCGGGCCATGGAGATGTTTGGGCATTGCCGCCTTCCTTAGTCTCACGAGACTTGGCCCGGGATCTTGAGAGACTTGGGCCCAGTGCGGAGCGGGTCGGGGCCATTTTGGTTGTTGGTTGTTTGGTGGTGTGTGGTACGTGTTAGAGTTGTTAGAGCCAGAGAGAGAAGCTGACAGAATAAAGATCCTGTTTGTTTCTAGTCTGCCTCTGAACTTATTCCCGTGGCTTTGCTGCTCCAAGCGGACATCGCTTCAGGCGGCAACAGCAGCCACCACTTAGGGTTAGACTCTGCATATGTTGATTCTCTTACCCTCTCAAAGGAACAGACACAAAGCAGTTAAGTGGCCTGGTCAAGATCACATATCTAAGAAAGAGGCAGGGGTAGGATTCAGTCCCAGACCTTTTACATGTAAGGCATGATATGGATTTGTCACTAGTTATCCTCAGTGACTTGTCATTGGAGTAGGTTGCTAGAGAACAGGAATTTAAGGCTCATGCTCCTGATCTCAAGGAACTGACAGGTATATCATTCATGTGTCCCTCCTTCAGTGAGCAACTTCAGTACCTGCAGCAAGGGATCTTAACTTGAGGTTTAGGGAAGGACCCTGAAGATGTATGCATCATTTTAGGCTTAGGTTCCTTTTCTCTGTGTGTAAATCGGGGGTGTGGTGGACTGAATGTGTTCCCCCAAATCTACATGTTAAAACCCTTATCCCAGCCGGGCGCTGTGGTGCATGCCTGTAATCCCAGCACTTTGGGAGGCTGAGGCAGGAGGATCACGAGTTCAAAGCCAGCCTCAGCAATGGCGAGGCACTTAGCAACTCAGTGAGACCCTGTCTCTAAATAAAATACAAAAAGGGTCTGGGGATGTGACCCAGTGGTCGAGTGCCCCTGAGTTCAATCCCCGGTACCACAAAAAAAATACCCTTATCCCAATGTAATGGTATTAGGAGGTAGGACCTTTGAGAGATAATTAGGTCATGAGGGCAGAGCCTTCATGAATGGGATTAGTGTCCTTATAAGAAGAGACACCAAGCCGGGCGCGGTGGCACACGCCTGTAATCCCAGCACTTTGGGAGGCTGAGGCAGGAGGATCGCGAGTTCAAAGCCAGCCTCAGCAATGGTGAGGCACTTAGCAACTCAGTGAGACCCTGTCTCTAAATAAAATACAAAAAAAAAGGTCTGGAGATGTGACCCAGTGGTCGAGTGCCCCTGAGTTCAATCCCCGGTACCACACACAAAAAAAAGAAGAGACACCAGAGAGATGATCTCTCTCTCTTTTTGCCAGGAGAATATACAGCAAGAAAATACCCATCTGTAAATGAGGAAGGTAGCCCCTACCAAGCAGAACCTGACCATGGTGGCATCCCAATCTTGGAATTCCAGCCTCCAGATCTATGAGAAATAGGTTTATGCTGCTTAAGGCTCCCAGATTATGGCATTTGTTATAGCAGCCTGAGCTAAGATGGATTGTGGCTTAGTGGTGGAGCACTTGCTTAGCATGTGTGAGGCACTGGGTTTGATTCTCAGCACCCCGTATAAATAAATGAATAAGACAAAGGTCCATCAAAAACTAAAAAAGAAAATAAAAAGATGGGGTAACAAAAGAATGGCCATGTATTGCCTCATGATGAGGATACATTCTGAGAAATGTATTGCTGGGCGATTTTGTCATTATGCAGATATTATAGAATGTTATTTCCACAAACCCAGATGGTTACAGCTTACTAAAGACTGAATCTATGTGATGTGTGCCATCATGTATGTGGTCTGTTGTTATATGACTGTCCTCATCCATAGGATCATGTGATAGTAATATTATGTGTCAACTTGACTGGGCTATGGGATGCTACTCAAACAAATAATGACAAACATTATTATGGGGCTGGGCACAGTGGCGCATACCTGTAATCCTAGTGGCTTGGGAGGCTAAGACAGGAAGATCTTGAGTTCAAAGCCAGCCTCAGCAATGGTGAGGCAGTAAGCAACTCAGTGAGACCCCGTCTCTAAATAAAAAATACAAAATAGGGCTTGGGATGTGGCTCAGTGATTGAGTACCCCTGAGTTCAATCCCCAGTACCAAAAAAACAACAAAACAAAACATTATTCTGGGTATTTCCATGAGGGTGTTTTTTGGATGAGTACAACATTTAAATTTATAGACTGAGTACAGCTGATTGCCCTCTGTAAGGTGGATGGACTTCATCCAGTGGGTGGGAGTTCTGAATAGAACGAAATGCTGGCTTTCCCCCGAAAAAGAAGGAATTCTTCCTCTTTGCTTTTGAGCTGGGACATTATATATTTTTTCCTGCCTTTGGACTCAAACTGAAACATTAACTCTTCTTTGAGTTTACTTGCCTTCAGACTGGAGGAAAACCATTAGCTCTCTTGAGTCTTTAGCTTGCTGCATGTAGATTTTAGGATTTGTCAGGAGGCTGGGAATGCAATTCAGAGATAGAGCATTTGCCTAGAATGTGTGAGACCCTGGGTTTGTTACCTAGTACTGTGAAAAAATTAACAATTAAAAAAGATAAGCCGGGCGCGGTGGCACACGCCTGTAATCCCAGCACTTTGGGAGGCTGAGGCAGGAGGATCGCGAGTTCAAAGCCAGCCTCAGCAATGGCGAGGCACTTAGCAACTCAGTGAGACCCTGTCTCTAAATAAAATACAAAAAAAAGGGCTGGGGATGAAAAAGAAGGAATTCTTCCTCTTTGCTTTTGAGCTGGGACATTATATATTTTTTCCTGCCTTTGGACTCAAACTGAAACATTAACTCTTCTTTGAGTTTTTACTTGCCTTCAGACTGGAGGAAAACCATTAGCTCTCTTGAGTCTTTAGCTTGCTGCATGTAGATTTTTAGGATTTGTCAGGAGGCTGGGAATGCAATTCAGAGATAGAGCATTTGCCTAGAATGTGTGAGACCCTGGGTTTGTTACCTAGTACTGTGAAAAAATTAACAATTAAAAAAGATAAGCGGGCGCGGTGGCACACGCCTGTAATCCCAGCACTTTGGGAGGCTGAGGCAGGAGGATCGCGAGTTCAAAGCCAGCTCAGCAATGGCGAGGCACTTAGCAACTCAGTGAGACCCTGTCTCTAAATAAAATACAAAAAAAAGGGCTGGGGATGTGACCCAGTGGACGAGTGCCCCTGAGGTACCACAAAAAAAAAAAAAAAAAAAAAAAGATAAGATAGGTCTGGGGTTGTGGCTCAGCGGCAGAGCACTCGCTCGCCTCGCATGTGTGCGGCCCGGGTTCAATCCTCAGCACCACGTAAACATAAATGCATTGCATTGTGTACAACTAAAGTAAATAAATAAATATTAAAAAAAAAAAAGATAAGATAAAGGGGGCTGGGGCTGTAGCTCAGTGGCAGAGCACTTGCCTAGCATGGCATAAGAAATAAAATAAATAAATAAAATAAAGTAAGGCTGTCCATCTACAAGTACAAAAAAATTTTTAAAAATGATAAGGACTTGTGAACCAATTCCTTATGACAAATTTGTCTATCTATCCCATTATTTCTGTTTCTCTGGAGAACCCTGACTAATATGGGGTTACTACAAAGAGTCAGTGAGCTATTACATGCAAAGCATTGATATACATGTGATTATTTTTTTTTAATATTTATTTATTTACTTTAGTCGTACACAATGCAATGCATTTTATGTTTACGTGGTGCTGAGGATCGAACCCGGACTGCGCACGTGCGAGGCGAGTGCTCTGCTGCTGAGCCACAGCCCCAGCCCTACATGTGATTATTATTTTAAAAATAAATTATTTTCTGGGACCCAATCCATAAAATTCAGATTCTCAAACATGAGGGTGACATAAAAAAGAGTGGAGGAGAAGCCATGAGCCTCAAGGGTGTGATAGGCTGGTCACGGACAACTGCAATACAAAGGAGGCAATAAAACATTATCTCATTTGTCCCCAATGTGTTATTATGAAAATATTCAAACACACAGTAAGTCAAAAGCACTGCATAGTGATGCACCACATGTTCTGGATTGTTTACCACAGTTACCATTTTTGCTCTATTTGCTTTATTATATATTCTTCTATTCATTCATTTATCATCCATTCATTCTCCTGTCATTTACCCACAGAACATTTTTGTTATGAAAAAAAAAAAAAACCCACAGGTAATTTTTAAAAAATATTTTTAGCTGTAGATGGACACAACATCTTTATTTATTTATTTATTTATCTATTTATTTATTTATTTATTGGTGCTGAGGATTGAACTCAGGGGTACTCCACCACTGAGCCACATCTCCAGCCCTATTTTGTATTTTATTTAGAGACAGGGTCTCACTGAGTTGCTTAGTGCATCGCAGTTGCTGAGGCTGGCTTTGAACTTGTGACTCTCCTGCCTCAGACTCCCAAGCTGCTGTGATTATAGGCAAGTGCCACCACACCCAGCAATTATTTATTTATTTTTTTATGTGGTGCTGAGAATCGAACCCAGTGTCTCACACAATGCTAGGCAAGCGCTCTGCCACTGAGCCAGAACTCCAGTCCCCACAGGTAATTTTTAATTTTCTCCTTTATGCTCTTTAACATTATATTAATTTAAAAAAATGAATATCAGTCTTTCTTTTTTTAATTTTTTGGTGGTACTGGAGATCAAACCTATGTCCTTGAATATGCAAGGCAAGCACTCTGCCACTGAGCCACATCCCCAGCCTTTTTCTTTTAAATTTTTAAAATATTTATTTATTTACTTTAGTTGTACACAATGCAATGCATCCATGTTTACGTGGTGCTGAGGATCAAACCCGGGCCGCGCACGCTCGAGGCGAGCGCTCTGCTGCTGAGCCACAACCCAGCCCCTCTTTTAAATTTTATATTGACACAGGGTCTCACTAAGTTGCCCAGGGTAGACTTGAACTTGTGATCCTCCTGCCTCAGCCTCCCAAGTAGCTGGAATTATATGTGTGTACCACCATGCCTTTCGGACACCATCTCTTTCTCTCTATATCATGATTGGATTCTCTAGAGCTGGCACAGTGCCTGTTTGAACATAGATGTTTGGTAACTCTTTGTGGAGTTAATGAATTAATTATGGTTATTCGTTACGATTAAAAAACACTGTTTTTTTTTTAAGCCGGGCGAGGTGGCACACGCCTGTAATCCCAGCACTTTGGGAGGCTGAGGCAGGAGGATCGCAAGTTCAAAGCCAGCCTCAGCAATGGCGAGGCACTTAATAACTCAGTGAGACCCTGTCTCTAAATAAAATACAAAACAAAACAAAACAAAACAAAAAAAACACTGTTTTTTTAAAAAATATTTTTTAAAAATATTTATTTATTTGCTTTTAGTTGTACACAATATGTTTATTTTTACGTGGTGCTGAGGATCGACCCAGGCCACATACGTGCTAAGTGAGTGCTCTACCGCTGAGCCACAATCCCAGCCCCCAAAAACACTGTTTTCTTCTAATCAGGAGTCCTGGGCCTGAAGTGGGTGGATGTGGTTTGAGTGCCCTTCACAGATGATGTTGCCATCGTTTCCTCTGAGAGGAAAGGAGGTGACCCTGGAGGAGACTCCCCTGCCTCCCCTGCAGATCCATCTCTCTCCAGGGGCCCCAGACCAGCACTGGTTGTGTCTTGGGAATGTAGTCCCACATTCCTCACGTGTCTGGCATATTTCAGCCATTTGTTTTTGATCTGACTAAATGGCAACTCTAGAGCCTGGGTAGTTTTTCAGGAAACCAGGATAAATATTGTTATTTATTCCATTTACAATTGGCAATTAAGTTTGTTTTCAGGCACCAGAATGGAATTTAAAACACTCAGTTAAGTAACCGAAGTAATCAAAGGCAGCCTGCTTTTCTCTTCAAAACATTAAAAAAAAAAAAAAAAAAAAAAAGCCTCACTAGAGAAAAAGGTCTGGAACCCCACCCCCCAGCCCCTTTCATACTCAGCTCACACTCAGAGTGACTTGCTTTGTGAGCATGTATGTGTTTAAAAGGGCCCCAGAGACTTGGCTTCTACTGTCTCTTGTCTAAATCACTGTGTAATTTGGGCAGGTTATCAGATTCTCAGGGCCTCAGCTCTTCATCTGTTGAAATGAGGAAAGGGGAGGCCTGGGATGGCTCTATCCTTCAGTCAAAAGCTGATTCCCCTTCTGGGCCAGGCAGACTAGCTCTCAGATGATAACTGGCAATAAAGAAAGCTGGAGAAAGGGCAGGAAAGAGACAGACAGACAGACACTAAGTGTCCCTTCCAGTTCTGCAAATCCCATGATCCATAAGCTGGGTGAGGAAAGAAAGGATCATCTGAGATATGCTGTCATCCACCTTCCTCTTCCCTTTGGGAAGTCTCAGTCCAAGGGCCCAGGGGAGTTTTAAGAAGTAACACTGGGTTGGGTGTGGTGGCACATTCCTGTAATCCCAGCGACTTGGGAGGCTGAGGCAGGAGAATTGCAAATTGGAGGCCAGTCTCAGCAATTTGGCAAGACCCTCCACAACTAAATGAGACCCTGTCTCAAAATAAAAAGGATTGGGGATGTAGCTCAGTGATTAAGCTCCCCTTAGGCTCAATTGCCAGGAAGAAGAAAAAAATAGGAGGATGAATACTGGAACAGGAAGCCTGCAGATCATCCCCAAGGAAAATCCAGACAGATCTGACAGATCCTAGCTCGAAGCAGCAGGCCCACTTCAGAGCATCTCAGCCTTCTCAGGTGATGATTCATTGTAAGCAAACATTTGGTGACCATTACTAGAATTCAAATACTCACAGTGAGGGTTACATTAAAAAATGAGGAAACATGAAGCACCTGTGACAAGCAAGGAAGGATAAAATACCTGCCCCAGGGACCCTCCCAGGCTGAGGAGGGAGCCATCAAGAATATTAACTCTTAGCCGGGCGCGGTGGCGCACGCCTGTAATCCCAGCACTTTGGGAGGCTGAGGCAGGAGGATCGCGAGTTCAAAGCCAGCCTCAGCAATGGCGAGGCACTTAACAACTCAGTGAGACCCTGTCTCTAAATAAAATACAAAAAAGGGCTGGGGGGGCTGGGATTGTGGCTCAGTGGTAGAGCACTCGTCTAGCACGTGTGCGACCCGGTTTTGATCCTCAGCACCACATACAAATAAACGCATTATGTACAACTAAAAGCAAATAAATAAATATTAAAAAAAAAAAAAAAAAAGGGGCTGGGATTGTGGCTCAGCGGTAGAGCGCTCGCCTAGCACGTGCGCGGCCCGGGTTCGATCCTCAGCACCACATAAAAATAAACGCATTGTGTACAACTAAAGCAAATAAATAAATATTAAAAAAAAAAAAAAAGGGGCTGGGGATGTGACCCAGTGGACAAGTGCCCCTGAGTTCAATCCCCGGTACCAAAAAAAAAAAAAAAAAAAAAAAAAATAACTCTGGCAGGGTGCAGTGATGCACACCTATAATCTGGAAGCTGAGGCAGGAGGAGCATGAGTTCAAAGCCAGCCTCAGCAACTTAGTGAAGCCCTAAGCAACTTAGCAAGAACCTGTCTCAAAAAGCAATAGGGAAGCCGGGCGCGGTGGCGCACGCCTGTAATCCCAGCACTTTGGGAGGCTGAGGCAGGAGGATCGCGAGTTCAAAGCCAGCCTCAGCAATGGTGAGGCACTTAGTAACTCAGTGAGACCCTGTCTCTAATAAAAATACAAAAAAGGGCTGGGGATGTGGCCCAGTGGTTGAGTGCCCCTGAGTTCAATCCCCGGTACCAAAAAAAAAAAAAAAAAAAAAAAAAAGCAATAGGGATGTGGCTTAGTAGTTAAGTGCCCCTCTGGATACTCTCAATCCCTGAATCCCTGGTACCAAACAAACAAAAAAAGGTGGAAAAAGCCCTCAGGGAGACAGACCAACTGTTGTGGGGTTTGCAGCTTACTGTGGATACCTGTGGAAGGGTGAGACTCATTCCCATTAGAGCAATAACCAAAGGCCTTCTGCATGAGGTGTCATTGGACATGGCCTTGCAGGCAGAAAGAGGGTAGATGGGGAGAGGGTCCACCTCTCAGAAGTTGTGTGAATAGGGAGGTTACATTTCCTGTAAAGCTCTAGTTTCTCCTCTCTGTGTGGAAGGGAGGGGTGGTTATGATGCCCACTTCCTTTGTGGTTGTAAATATTCAGTTAGCTACACATGAAAGGATCTGGCATATGCTCTGTTTAACTCTGAGTTGCAGGTAAAGCAATGGCAAGTGTGGGCTGAGGTGTAAGAGGTAACTGTGGAAAGAAGACTGCATATGTTGATAGCAATTATCTCTGGGAGCCAGAGTTCAGGGACATGTTTACTTACTTTTCCCTTTATCTTGTTTTATATGGATTGAACCCTTTATAGTTAATACATGTTATTTGTATAATGGTTAAAAAGTGCTTTGTAGCCAGGCATGGTTAGAGCACACCGGTAATCCCAGCAACTCAGTATGAGGCCAGAACATGTGGGTTTGAGGACAGCCTCAGTAACTTAGTGAGAACTTGTCTCTAAATAAAATATAAGGGCTGGAATGTAAAGTGTCCTGGGTTCAACCCCCAGTACCAAATAAACAAAGTGCTTTATTAAAACAGAAGAGGGGTTGGGGTGTGACTCAGTGATAGAGGGCTTACCTAGTATGAGCAAGGCCCTAGGTTAGATCCCCACCACCCTCAAAAAACAAAACTAAACAGAAGAAAAGCTATTGTATTTAAAAATATATTTATTTTTTAGTTATAGGTAGACACAATATTTTTATTTTATTTTTATGTGGTGCTGAGGATCGAACCCAGCTCCTCATGCATGCTAGGCGAGCACTCTACCTCTGAGCCACAACCCCAGCCCCCTATTGCATTTTTATACTTTAAACAATTCAAACCTACAGAAAATTTGCAAAAAAATGTTCAAAGAACTCCCATATATTCTTCACCCAGATTTACTTATTAACATTTGGCTACATTTGTACAACTCTCCATGTATGTACATACACACATTCTTTTCTTAGCTATTTGAAGGTAAAATGCAGACTTCATTCCCTGCTTATATAAGCATTTCCCTGAGAACAAGAGCAATCTTGTTGAGATGTAGAGGAAAAAACAAAGTGTTTTTCCTATTTGCTCACTGAAGAATCAACACAAAATGCTTCTGTGACCCCAGATGTGTGGGGGTTTTCTCCCACACATCAAGCAAGCAATTGGTTCTGCAGCAGACACTAGCTGGGTGTCCTCCAAGGATTTTAGGAGTCCTATGTGATGAAAATGGAAAATAGGACTCCGCCCATTTTTTTTTCATCATACTTATACAGCCAGTATCATAATCAAGATAAATTTAACTTCAACACAACATTATCATTACTAATTTTTTGACCCCCAAAGTCTGGGAGTTCTCTTTCCCTTTGGGAATTGTGGAACCAATAACAAGACCCAGGCACTGATTGAACAGTGAAGGAGACTTTTATTCTTGACCAAGAATAGGAGTAGGAGCTAACCGCTCAAATCAACTTCCTGCTCCTTGGGGGTTAGGAGGTTATAGGTACAGGGTAAAAGAAAGGAGGGAGAAGAATAGGCTAATAAAGGGGAGGAATGTTCATGTCTTTTCTGGGAATGGGCAGAGATTTTTCCTGGGAATTCGGGCTCCATCTGTTTTGAGCCTTTTTTGGTTCTTTCCGTTTGGTTGTTGTCATGGTAATTGTCAACTGTCATGGTGCTGGGGTGTGTGTGGTTTATCATGTACATGAAATTATAAGGTAGAGGTTGTCTGGCTGTCACTCTGGCAGCCATCTTAGATCCAATCAGGTTCATGAGCCCACCTGAAGAGAAACTGCTCGCCTTCAGTCCTCCAGTCCTCAAAAATAAGCAAGATTAGGGCCGGGTGGACATCCGGCTGTGTCATCTATATCGCACAATTTTACTGCGGGGTAATAGTATCGTCTAATATACAGTCAAATTTTTTTTAAATATTTATTTATTTGCTTTAGTTGTACACAATGCATTTATTTTTAGTACGTGGTGCTGAGGATCGAACCCGGGCCGCGCACGTGCTAGGCGAGAGCTCTGCCGCTGAACCACAATCCCAGCCCTACAGTCAAATTTTGTCACTTGTCTCAATATTGTCCTTTATAGCAACCCCACCCCACCCCGGGGAGAGTCATATCCAGGGCCACGTTTTGCGCGTAGTTGTCGTGTCTTTCACCTTTCATTTATTTATTTTGCGATGCTGAGGATCAAACCTAGGGTGTTGCGTAAGCTAGGCAAGTGCTCTACCCTTGAGCTATACCCCAGCCCATTTTCACTTTTAATCAGCAACAGTTCTTCAGCTTTTCTTTTTTTTTCTTTTTTTTTTAATATTTTTACTTTTTAGTTGTAGTTGGACACAATAGCTTTATTTTTTTATTAATTTTTATGTGGTGCTAAGGATCGAACCCAGGGCCTCACACATGCTAGGCAAGTGCTCTACCACTGAGCCACAACCCCAGCCCCTCTTCAGCTTTTCTTTGTCATGAAGACAAAGAACGGGTACAGACCAGTTACTCCGAAGCATGTCTCTCAGCTCGGGTTTCTCGTCTCATCAGATTAACTTTATGGAATTGCTGAGTGGACGATCCTGCTGTCCTCAGTCGACCACACCCGGAGGCTGTGAGGGATGTCAGTTTGTCCTGCTGTGGAGTTCACGCGGACCACTTGGTAGCGTCCGCAGGGCGCCCAGCATCACGCCTCAGGCAGCAGCAGCCCAGACCAAGAAGGCTGCGTGAGCAGGAACGCAGACCTCCCGGAAGGGCGTGGCCAGACGGCCGCACGGCCCGCCGGGAATCGTAGTCTCGGGGCTCTCCGGCTAAACACCGCCCTGCGGTCTCGGCCAGAAAGTCCCAGAAGCCGGGGGGCGGGCGTAGAGGAGTGCGGCGCGCCCGGGGCGCGGTGCACCATGGGACTGGGAGTTCATAGCGCGCGCCCCGCCGCGCGCGCGCGGGAGGAAGGGACTTTCCTACCCGGTGGGCCGCGCGCGCGGGGCCGTGGGAGGCCAGCCCGGGCTCGAACAAATCAAATCGAAGGAAAGAAACTGCCGGCTTTCAAAATCCTCCTCCTCCGCCATCATCCGCCGCCGTGCCGAGAGCAGGTGGTGTAGGAGACGCGAGTGACGAGAAGCCCTGGGAGCGGGGACCGACAGGCGGCTGGGCGTTCGGACTGCTGGACAGTGGGGCGGCGAGCCGGCCGGACCCGACCCGGACCTTAAATCCGTCCCCGCCGCTCCGGGCGGACGCGCGCGTTCGGGTCGCCCCACGCGACTGCACCGCCTGTTTACGGTAGGGCCAGGGTCCCTTTCCTCTCCTGTCACCTGCCTGGGCTGGGGCACCGGCGCGGCGGCTTTGCGCCGCCGAGCGCCTTCTGCACGCCCCGCGCCTCCGCGGCGCCTTCTGTCGCCCAGCGCCGAGCGGACGGCGCGGGGAGGGCGGCGCTGGCTCTTTCACAAATGGGTAAACTGAGGCCAGAGAGGGTCACTTTCTCGCCGCCGCCGCCCAGCCCGCGGCTGCCAGCAGTGGCGTCTCGCAGGAGCGTGGGTGTCACTTGGAGACTTGGAGGCGGTGCGAGTCCGCCAGGGATCCCGGGTGGGGTCCACCGCCGCTGTCACGTTCCGCCTGCCCTCGCGCGTCGCTCCCCCGCCACCTCCTCCCGGCCGGCCCACGCCCGCTGGGGGCCGGCTGGCGCCGCTGCCCGGGATCCGCGTGAGTCACAGCCGACGCTCTGCCGGATCCACGGATGTGCATCTCAGGACGTCTTCCACGCGGCAGTCGAGAGGGGAGAGGACGTTTCTGTATTAACCGTTTGTCTTTGCTCTTCTGCTGGCCCTTTGCTGACCTTGGGCACATCAGTATCTATGCTTTGGTTTCTCAGTCTTTAAAGTGGATGGGGGATAGCGTGTGTGTGTATGTGTATGTGTGTGTGTGTGTCCGTCCGTGTGTGTCCCCTCGTCTTCCTGAACTGAGCTGTGAGAAGTTCTGTGTCCTTATTTCCCCTGGACACCCCACCACCACCATTTAACTAGCCTAAGAGTGTCCTGTCTCACATTTGCAGATGGTGATTGGCTTTTAGGTTATTTATTTATTTATTTATTTGTGCCTGTTTCATCCGGTTATTCTTTGTGCACCTTCTGAATGCCAGGCCTGTGCAGATAGTGATTATGTCAAAATATAAGTCAGAGTATGTTTCTTCTCTACTAGAACCCTCCAGTGGCTCTTATCACTCACTCAAAAGTGAAAACCACAGCTCTTTTTTTTTTTTTTTTTTTTTAATTGAATTCGGGCACTTGACTACTGAGCCCCATCCCCAGCCCTGTTTTGTATTTTACTTAGAGACAGGGTCTCCCTGAGTTGCTTAGCTCCTGGAGGTTTCTGAGGCTGGCTTTGAACTCCTGCCTTAGCCACCTGAGCCCCTGGGATTATGTTCCTGGCTGAAAACCATAGTTCTTAAAATGGCCTTTGTAACTTGAATTTCTTCTTAATTCTCTTTTCTCCTCTCCTGTGTCCATTCTCCCTCCTGCTCTATTCTCTAGCCCCACTGGCCTCCTTGAGTTCCTCCATTCTCCTCTTTCCCCATTAGCCTGTTCATGTTCTGTTCCCTTCAGAGGAATGCTCTTTTCTCAGGTGTCTGCATGGTCTAATTCTTGATCTCCTTCAGGTCTTGAATTAAATAGTTCTTTCCTCATAATTCCTTCTCTGATTAGTGTACTTTAAATTGTAACTCAGGAAGAAAAAAAGAACACCTTATTCCCTTTCCTCTTTGTTTTAATCAAATATACTATGCAGAATTGTTGACTCATTTACTGCTGTACTCCTCATATCTGGAACAATGTTCAGTACATAGTAGTACTCAATATAGCAAATTTTTTTCAAATGAATACTAGATGTCTTAACCATAATAATAATTCATGCTTATTGATAAGGAAAAAAGCCATGGGGCTGGGGGTTGGGGATGGCCTGTTTGAGCACAGAAGAAGCCTGAGGACCATAGGAGAATGAGGGGCTATCATAACTGGATCTGAGGGCTGGGGATGTGGCTCAGTGGTACAGCATTTGCCTAGTATGTATAGGGTCCTGGGTTCCATCCCCAGCATCAAAACAATAACATACCTGTGTCTGAGGGTAAGGAAATTGGGGGAAGATGCTTTCAAGGCAACACCTCCTAGTTTTTCCTCTATATTACTCTGCTTTGGTCTTGGATGAACTACCTGTCTGCTGAGCTCCAGGCTGGAAGAAAACAACTGTCCCTGGTGTGATATTGTGGAATACACACACACACATATTCCAGCTTCATTGTCCAGCTTCATTGTCCACTGTCATTGTCCAGCTTCCTGGCATATAATTCCTAAAATCCTGAAGTGAAGTGATTTTTTTGCATGCTATTAGGTTGGCTACTAGCTGGTGACTGCTAGTAGCTTCAGAATGGGGCCTGGTCACTGGAAAGACCCAGGCAGCATTAGACGATTGAGACTTTTAGCCCAACCTCTGAGGGGAGTGGGGTTGAAGGTTAAGTAGATCATCAATAGACAGTGATTTAACCAATTATGCCCCCAGGAGAGCAGGGTTTGGAGAGCTTCTGGATTGCTGAGCATCTGGAGTAGGTTTTTGGAGGGTGTCAGGGCCAGAGGAGACATGGACACTCTAAGCCCCTTCTCCCTGTTACTGGGTATTGGACTCAGGGGCACTTGAGCACCGAGTCACATCCCCAGCCCTATTTTTGTATTTTATTTAGAGAGGGTCTCACTGAGTTGCTTAGTGCCTCGCTAAGTTGCTGAGGCTGGCTTTGAACTCCAATCCTCCTGCCTCAGCCTCCTGAGCTGCTGGGATTACAGGTGTGTGCCACTGCGCCCAGCCCTATGTATCTCTTCATCTGGCTGCTTGTTTATGTTTTTTATAAACCAGTAAATGCAAGTAAGTGTTTCCCTGAGTTTTGTGAGCTTCTGGAACAAATTGAGCCCAAGGAGGAGTTTGTGGGAATCCACATTTATAGTCAGTAGGTCAGATGCACAGGTAAGCCAACTTGGGGTTTTACATTTAGAATCAGAAGTGGGCTCAGTCTATGGGGTTGAACCATCAATGTGTGGAATCTGACACCATCTCCAGGTAGAAAGTGTTGGGATTAAATTAGAGGTCACCCAGTGCTGTCTTCCCATAGAATGGGTAGAATAGCAGTCATTTCAGGGACTGGACCCGTTTTGCCGCCTGCCATAGAGAACCCACTGGGAGAAATGAAGTGATGTGACTGTGCATGCTATTGAGTTGGCTACTAGCCGGTGACCATTAGTAGCTTCAGAATGGAGCCTGGTCACTGGAAAGACCCACACATCTGGTATTAGAGGTGGAGTTTGTTTTTCTATATACTGGCCTATTGTGATGATGGCTCTTATGATGTAGAGACTTCTGGTCTCCTAGGAATCCATGAGGGGCTACCATGGCTTGCCAGTATCTTGGCCAGGGTTAATACCATACTTGCGGTGGGCTTAGCCCTGTGCCCCACCCCCAGAGTCATGCCAGGGTGGGCAGCAGGGCATGCCCTGGGATGGATGACCTGGATCCCTTAGCCATCTTTGTCCTGTTTGATGAATGGGGCCTTCAAACAGAGAACCACCAAGATGATCAGGCGGGTGTGTGCCTCGGGTAGATTCTTTGAAGCCACTGATCTGGGACTTAACTGCCATTCACCTGAAGGCACGGGAAATGGGCAGTTTACGTGGCTTTCCCAGTGTCCCTACTAGGGCAGTTTGGCAGAGGAGGACTGCAGCAAGATAGTTCTTCGTGATCTTTTTGCTTTCCTGCTATTTCCTCCACCTTTCTAGAATGATTCCTTTTCTAATGCTGTTTACATTTCTCCCAGTGGTTTAGCTCTTGGGTTCTCTACGGCAGGCGGCAAGCAGGTCCAGTCCCTAAGATGACTGCTGTTCTACCCTGAGACCCTCCTCTGCAACCAGGGGTCCCAGGAGACTTCTTTCTTTTTTCGGTACCAGAGAATGACCACTGAGCCACATCCTCAGCCTTTTTCTTAATATTATATATATATTTATATTTAGAAATAGGGTCTCCCTGAGTGGCTTAGGGCCTTGCTAAGTTGCTGAGGCTGGCTTTTTTTTTTTTGGTACCAGGGATTGAACTCAGAGGCACTCACCCACTGGGCCACATCCCCAGCCCTTTTTTTGGTTTTTATTAGAGACAGGGTCTCACTGAGTTGCTAAGTGCCTCACCATGGCTGAGGCTGGCTTTGAACTCGCGATCCTCCTGCCTCAGCCTCCCAAAGTGCTGGGATTACAGGCGTGCGCCACCGCGCCCGGCTGCTGAGGCTGGCTTTGAACTGAGGCTTTGCCTCAGCCTCCCAAGCCGCTGGCATTACAGGTGTGGGCTACCATGCCCAGCTTGAGACACCTTTCTTTTCTTTTTTTTTTTTTTTTTTTTTTTAAATTTTATTTATTATTTTTGTGGTACTGGGGATTGAACTCAGGGGTATTCGACCACTGGGCCTTATCCCCAGCCCTTTTGCATTTTATTTTAGAGACAGGTCTCACTGAGTGGCTAAGTACCTCGCCGTTGCTGAGGCTGGCTTTGAACTCGCAATCCTTCTTCCTCAGCCTCCCAAGTGCTGGGATTACAGGCGTTTGCACCACCACACCCGGCTGAGACTCCTTTCTTTTCTTTCTTGCTAAGTTGCTGAGGACTGGCTTTGAACTGAGGCTTTGCCTCAGCCTCTCCAAGTGCTGGAATTGCAGGGTGCACCACCGTGCCCAGCTGAGACTCCTTTCTTTTTTTTTTTTTTTTTTGGTACCAGGGATTGAACTCAGGGGGACTCGACCACTGGGCCACATCTTTTATTAGAGACAGGGTCTCACTGAGTTGCTAAGTGCCTCGCCTTGCTGAGGCTGGCTTTGAACTCTGCAATCCCTTCTTCCTCAGCCTCCCAAGTGCTGGGATTACAGGCGTGCACCACCACAACCCGGCTCTTGAGACTCCTTTCTTTTTCTTTCTTTTTTTTTTCAATATTTATTTATTTGCTCTAGTTGTACACAATGCGTTTAAAAAATCTTTTTTTTTTTTTTTTTTTTTGGTACTGGGGATTGAACTCAGAGGCACTCGACCCACTGGGCCACATCCCCAGCCCTTTTTTGTATTTTTATTAGAGACAGGGTCTCACTGAGTTGCTAAGTGCCTCACCATTGCTGAGGCTGGCTTTGAAACTCGCGATCCTCCTGCCTCAGCCTCCCAAAGTGCTGGGATTACAGGCGTGCGCCACCGCGCCCGGCTGCTGAGGCTGGCTTTGAACTGAGGCTTTGCCTCTGCCTCCCATGCCGCTGGCATTACAGGTGTGGGCTACCATGCCCAGCTTGAGACACCATTTTTCTTTCTTTTTTTTTTTTTTTTTTTTTTAAATTTTATTTATTATTTTTGTGGTACTGGGGAATTGAACCTCAGGGGTATTCGGACCACTGGGCCTTATCCCCAGCCCTTTTTGCATTTTATTTAGAGACAGGGTCTCACTGAGTGGCTAAGTACCTCGCCGTTGCTGAGGCTGGCTTTGAACTCGCAATCCTTCTTCCTCAGCCTCCCAAGTGCTGGGATTACAGGCGTGTGCACCACCACACCCGGCTGAGACTCCTTTCTTTTTCTTTCTTGCTAAGTTGCTGAGGCTGGCTTTGAACTGAGGCTTTGCCTCAGCCTCCCAAGTGCTGGAATTGCAGGTGTGCACCACCGTGCCCAGCTGAGACTCCTTTCTTTTTTTTTTTTTTTTTTTTTTTTTGGTACCAGGGATTGAACTCAGGGGGACTCGACCACTGGGCCACATCTTTTATTAGAGACAGGGTCTCACTGAGTTGCTAAGTGCCTCGCCCTTGCTGAGGCTGGCTTTGAACTCTCAATCCTTCTTCCTCAGCCTCCCAAGTGCTGGGATTACAGGCGTGCACCACCACAACCCGGCTTGAGACTCCTTTCTTTTCTTTCTTTTTTTTTTCAATATTTATTTATTTGCTCTAGTTGTACACAATGCGTTTATCTTTTTTTTTTTTTTTTTTTTGGTACTGGGGATTGAACTCAGAGGCACTCGACCACTGGGCCACATCCCCAGCCCTTTTTTGTATTTTTATTAGAGACAAGGTCTCACTGAGTTACTAAGTGCCTCGCCATTGCTGAGGCTGGCTTTGAACTCGCGATCCTCCTGCCTCAGCCTCCCAAAGTGCTGGGATTACAGGCGTGCGCCACCGCGCCCGGCTCAATGCGTTTATCTTTACGTTGTGCTGAGGATCGAACCTGGGCTGCGCGTGTGCTAGGCGAGCGCTCTACCGCTGAGCCACAATCCCAGCCCCAAGAGACTCCTTTCTTAATGCAGTTTCTCTCTCCTCAGTTTGCAGATCTCCAGGGGAGCCACGATTGTGGCCAGCATGGCCTCTGAAGACATTGCCAGCTGGCAGAGACCCCTGGCCAAAACCCAGGTGGCTGGGGGACAGCTGAGTTTCAAGGGCAAGAGTCTCAAACTGAACACAGCAGAAGATGGTGAGTGCAATGTACACTTACTATTGTCAGGCTCCTTGAGCTATATCTTCACTATTTGTCTTGACAGCTCTATGATTGACTATCATTGGACCTATTTTAACAATGAGACTCAAAGATCATTTGTCCAGGGCTGGGGGTATAGCTTAGTGGTAGATGACTTGCCTAATATGTGCAAAACCTCGGTTCAATAACCAGCACTACCAAAAAAAAAAATCTCTTCCTGTGATTTCACATAGACATCCCTGCTGGTCTGTATGTTCTCAGTGGGCAATCTTGTGTACACTGTTTCCTTATTTTCTCAGGGGCGATGTTAATGAGAGGAACAGTTAATCCTAGGACATAGCTTCTGATTTCTTGACTTCAGCTCTGGTGCTCTTCTGACCCTTGTCTTCACTCCCATATTCAGGGAATATCTGCTGTCTTCTTCAGAGCTGAGGCCCTTGTGAGTTGCATTAAAAAAGCAGTCTCGGGCTGGGGTTGTGGCTCAGCGGCAGAGCGCTCGCCTCGCACGTGCGCGGCCCGGGTTCGATCCTCAGCACCACGTAAACATAAATGCATTGCATTGTGTACAAATAAAGTAAATAAATAAATATTAAAAAAAAAAAAAAAAAAGCAGTCTCCCTGGGGTAGTGGTACAGGCCTGTAATCCCGGTGACATGGAGGTTGAGATAGGAGGATTCCGAGTTTGAGGTCAGCCTGGGCAACTTAGCAGGACTATCTCAAATTAAATGTAAAGGGCTGGGGGTGTAGCTTAGCATTAGAGGAGTTGCCTCGTGTGTGTGAGGCCCCAGGTTCAATCTTCGGTATCAAAATATATGTATTTCAGGGCTGGAGTTATGGCTCAGTGGCAGAGCACTTGCCTCACTCATGTGAGGTACTGGGTTCGGTCCTCAGCACCACATAAAAATATATAAATAAACTGGGTGTGGTGGCGCACAACTGTTTAATCCCAGTGGCATGGGAGGTTGAGGCAGGAGGATCATGAGTTCAAAGCCAGCCTCAGCAAAAGTGAGGTGCTAAGCAACTCAGTGAGACAGAGGTCTTGCTGAGTTGGTTGCTTAGAGTCTCTCTCACTTAAGGGTCTCTCTCACTTAGGGCCTCAGTAAATTGCTGAGGCTGTCCTCAAACCTGAGTTCCTTATTCCTCAGCCACCTGAGTCGCTCATTATAGGTGTGTGCCACCTTCCACCTCACAGTTCTTTTGAGGCCTCCTGGGGTTCAGGCTCAACCAGAGAAACTGGTTTGGACTTGCCTGGTTGTCAGGGTGTGTAAGCAGCCTTGCTCCCTCCCTTGGGCCAGAGCTGAGTGAGTCCCCCGTGGGTTGCTGGGAACGTGGGTGATACACATTCCTTACTCTCCCGTGGTGCTTCAAGATTCACAGAGCTTCTTCCTGATCTTTCATCTCTTTTAGATCCTTGTATAGTCCTTGGGGAAGTATGTGACTATGTTGATATTTTATAAATGAGGAAGAGAGAGTAAACAGATTTAAGTAACTTGTTCAAGGTCATTTATCTGGTAAATAGCAGAGGCACGCAAATTTTTTTTTTTAATTTTTAAAAATTTTTTTAGATGTTGGTGGACCTTTATTTTTATTCATTTATTTATATGTGGTGCTAAGAATCAAACCCAGTGCCTTATACATGCTAGGCAAGTGCTCTCTTTTATCACTGAGCCACAACTCTAGCCCCAAAGCCAGAATTTTAACAGAGGTCTTGCTGAATCCTTCTTCCTATGCTTCTGAGTAGATATTCAATAAACATGGATTTGTTATTAAATGTCATTTATTGAACAGTGTCAGAGTATCAAATTTCATACAAATTGTATCTCAGTTTATCTTCACAAAATTCCTTGAGGGGGCCTAGGATGTGGTTCAGTGGTAGAGTGGCTGCAAAAGCAAATCCCTGGGTTTGATTCCCAGCCCCACCTCTAAAAAAATAATTCCTTTGAGATAGGCTTTATCTCCATTTTGGGAAAACCAAGGCTCCAGGAGGTAATACTTAAGGCAAACTATAAGTAGTGGAGCTGAGATTAGAATTTAGCTTTGGCTAATAATCTGCATAGATGATTTTTCCACTTTACCACCAGTCTATACATGGTATCTCCCATCTTTTTTTTTGGGGGGGGGGTGCTGGGGATTGAAACCCATGGCCTTGTGCATACAAGGTAAGTACTCTACCAACTGAGCTAAATCCCCAGCCCATTGTCTCCCATCTTGTGGTCACAGGGCACCCAGCTTAAAGTCCCAGACTGTAAGGGACTCCTAACCTGGAGTAGGAATTCGGTATTTCAGACAATAGTTTGTTCATATTCTGAGAGAGACATGAACAAAGGGCCTTAGGAAGTAAGGCAGGGAGAAGGTCACTTTTAGCTTATCTATGGATAATGTGGCATTTGAATTATTCTTGAGAGATGATTTGGAGGAGAAAGGGCACTGCAGGCAAAGAGAGTTAGGCTCAAGAGCAGAGAGACCTGGAGGGTGGGTGGGCTGGGGAGAAAGGAAATCCAGATCCCCTAAGGAGCCTGGGCAGAGGCCCTTGTATGTCGTGCTGAGGATTCTAGAGGCCTCAGTGTGACCCACAGGGGGCTCTGTACTGGCTGGAAGTGAACCAGGGTAGGAGCAGGCGGTGGTGCTGGTGATTAGAACAAGGCACTTTTCTTTCCCTAGTAAATCATTTAAGGACCAAAGAAAGTACTTTGTGCTCTATGTGGGCAGAGTAACCAGCATCCCAAACTTGTTACTCTGAAACTTGTTACTCTGAGTAATAGAGGTTGGAAAGAGAAGTCTGATGAGAAGGCCTCCTGATGATTGGTTTACTCAGGGATCAGTGGGGCCCATCCCTAACCTGTTATGTGAGGAATGGTGGTTTTCAATTACATGTAACCCTGCTTGGGTTGAAAACCAGGGGAGGGGCAAGTGCACCTGAGGGTCCCACCCATCCTGACCCTGCTCTCCCATGCTGGTGCATTTCCTTCCAAGCTTGGTCTGTGCTCATGACTCTCCCCAGGGCTGAACTTGTGGAGAGCACAGTACCCTGTCAGTGTACTGGCGTCATGCAAACAATGTGAGTTAGCTCTTTCCTTGGGGCCCTCGCATCTCTGTCCCATGCTTTTTTTTTTTTTTTTTTTTTTTTTTTTTTGGTACTGGGGATTGAACTCAGGGGCACTCGACCACTGGGCCACGTCCCCAGCCCTTTTTTGTATTTTATTTAGACAGGGTCTCACTGAGTTGCTAAGTGCCTTGCCATTGCTGAGGCTGGCTTTGAACTCATGATCCTCCTGCCTCAAGCCTCCCAAGTGCTGGGATTACAAGCGTTGTGTCACCACGCCTGGCTCATGCTTTTTTTTTTTTTTTTTTTTTTAATATTTATGTTTTAGGTGTAGTTGGACACAATACCTCTATTTTATTTATTTATTTTTATGTGGTGCTGAGGATTGAACTCAGTGCCTTGCACATGCTAGGCAAGTGTTCTACCACTGAGCCAAACCCCAGCCCCTGTCCCCAAGCTTTTAAAGACCATGTGAGCATTACCTGGGTCAACCATCCCATCTCACTGACGTGGCCATTCCTCAGATATCAGTTGGGGCTTCCTTTTGGGGTGGTTTTCCTGTTTGACCTGGTATTCTCCCCATAACACCCACTTATCAGAGTCATCCTTGTTATAAGCTGCTAGTTGATCTTTTCCTTGACTTCTAAGCCTTTTATATATGCCTTGTTTTAGCAGTCATTAACAGAGGAATTATTCTTTTTTCAATATTTATTTTTTAGATATAGTTAGACACAATGTCTTTATTCCATTCATTCATTCATTCATTTTTATGTGGTGCTGAGGAGTGAACCCAGGGCCTCACACGTGCTAGGTGAGTACTCTACCGCTGAGCCACAACCCCAGCCCCCAGAGGAATTATTTGAGTAATTGTGCCCCTGCTAGGCTTTGAGCCTGTGTGAATCTCCTCTGTATATCAGGGACTGGCACATGGTAAGGGCACAATAACCCTTGGAGTATATGAGTGATAGGTCGTTACCAAACTCTCTCCTACCCCAACTGCTTGTAACTCCAAAAACCTAAAGTACTGTTCTTTGCTCCTGAGCAGCTAAAGATGTGATTAAAGAAATTGAAGACTTTGATGGCTTGGAGGCTCTGCGCTTGGAGGGCAACACAGTGGGTGTAGAAGCGGCCAAGGTCATTGCCAAGGCCTTAGAGAAGAAGTCGGAGTTGAAGGTGAGATTTGCAGGGCAAGCAGGCCTGTGCTGATTGAAAACAGCCTTCTGCTCACACCACCACAAAACCCTGTGTCTAGATCCTCCAGGCCCCTGCCTTGGTGACTGTTACCCACACAGTTTCTCTTCCTCTGGCCACCCCAGATCACATAGCACTGACTGTGGTCCCTCTCTTTTTTTTTTTTTTTTGGTACCAGGGATTGAACTCAGGGGCACTTGACCACTGGGCCACATCCCCAGCCCTTTTTTGTATGTTATTAGAGACAGGGTCTCACTGAATTGCTAAGTGCCTCGCCATTGCTGAGGCTGGCTTTGAACTCGTGATCCTCCTGCCTCAGCCTCCCAAGTGCTGGGATTACAGGCATGCGCCACCGCACCGACTGTGGTCCCTCTTTTTTTCAGTGAGCATCAGGAAGTTTATTGGGGTGACACCTGTGAAAGAAAAACTGGAGAGAACCTTCAGCTTACAGTGCAGATCTGATACCCTTGAGGAGGAAGGATGCAGAGTTAGCTAGCAAGTGCCCTTTTCTTTGAGATTGTTTTGAAAAACCCACCAGCTGGGAGCTTCAGAGTAAAGATTGTCCATTTAAAAACAGTCTTGTGATAGGTAGAAATGGCCAGGCCTCTGAGCTCCTGTGCTGTAGTCAGATGGGTAGGTGCTGAAGCCAGAGACCACAGGTCACTACTCCCCACTGTTGAGTCAGGTTCTTTTTTGCAGGTTAATTCTAGGTGGTGCCCCTCCTTGGCCAACACAAAGGGTAATTCAGTCTTCTAGTTCAGGGTTCCCAAAATGGGTTCCACTGAATACCAGTCTGTCAATATGCTCTTTGAGAAAAGTACAGGTATCAGTATTCAGAATGTCAGGGGTGTTGAGCCAGGTGTGATGGTGCATACCTGTAATCCCAGCTACTTGTGAGGCTGACATAGGAGGATCACAAATTGGAGACCAGCCTCTACTACTTAGTGATACTGTGTCTCAAAATAAAATGGGTGGGGACGTAGCTCTGTGGTAGAGTGCCCCTGAGTTCAGTCCCTGGTACTGAGGGGGCAAAATGATGTATGCCACTGTGCCCAGCCTTGTGTACCCATTTTTTTTTAATTTTTAAAAAAATATTTATTTATTTGCTCTAGTTGTACACAATGCGTTTTTTAAAATTTTTATGTGGTGCTGAGGATCGAACCAAGGCTGTGCACATGCTAGGCGAGCTCATTACCACTGAGCCACAACCCAAGCCCCTTGTGTACCCATTTTATAAGCCAGAGAAATTGAGGCTCAGAGGGGCCAATTCAGTGCAGAACCGTTTAGCTAGTACATTGCAGTATTCTATAAGCTTGCTTACAACAGAGCTTTTAAAGTGTATTTCCTTAGGAAGATCATAGTCAACTAAGCCAGTGATGTTTCTGCTTTTCTGCCCTCAACCTAAACAAAAGAAGTCAGCTTATCCCATGACCTGTGAAAAACAGGAATGGAGGACCTGTGGACCTGGAGGCTATAGGCCATAGTAGGAGCTGAACTTTAGTGTCCATGGGACGGGGTTCAGACACCAGCACCACCACCCTGTTCACCTTGCACTGAACATAGCTCTTCTTCCTTCTTTAGGTCATTCTGAGAGCTTGGCTAGTGGGAATGCCACTTGCATTTTCTTAGCTGGCACAGACCCAGATGGTCTCCAGCCTGCCTCTGTGGAGGAAGAAGGCCCAAGGCAGGGGTAGGGTGGATGGCCTTCAGAGCCTGGTGGGTGATGCAAGATGTTATGATGTTATCTGCCCCGTGAGGTCTTGACAATTGACAAAAGTGCACCCCAGGGTCATACACGAAGGAGTAGGCTGAGGTCAAGTTCATGTGAGCCTGAGCTCATAACTGTTCTACTGTTCCCTTGAAGATCATCAAGGCTTAAAGCCTTACTCAGGATTTTGGGGTGCAGGGCAGGGAGTGTCTTAGAGTCAGCTGAGTGGAGATTGGAACCCTTTCCTGTGCCCTGGTGTTCCATGCCAACCCTTTATCTCATCAGACTTGGGTTTGGGGAGCTTTAGGGTCAGATACCAGTGTCCGGACTATGGAACTCCGGCTGTAGCTCCCTGTTCGTGGTCCTAAGGACCCCATGTACAGGTGTAACTCGGCAGATCTCATATAGAGTATCTAGCTGAGGTCCCTGGTTTGTGAGTGATTGACTTTATTGGAAAATATGAGAATTTTTCTATAAAAACTAAATTCCCAGTTTGGTGTGGTAGTGCATACCTATAATATCAGCTACTCAAGAGGCAGAAGCAGGATTCCAAGTTCAAGGGCAGCCTGGGCAACTTGGTGTGAGATCTTATCTCAAAATAAAAAAAGAAATGACATGACATGATATAAATGAAATAACAGGGGATATAGGTCAGTGGTAGAGCACTTTCCTAGCATGCACTGTGCCCTGGATTCAGTCCCCTTGTACTGCCAAACAAAAGCAAAAGAACAGGCCGGGCACGGTGGCACACGCCTGTAATCCCAGCACTTTGGGAGGCTGAGGCAGGAGGATCACGAGTTCAAAGCCAGCCTCAGCAATGGCGAGGCAACTTAGCAACTCAGTGAGACCCTGTCTCTAATAAAATACAAAAAAAAGGGCTAGGGATGTGACCCAGCGGTCGAGTGCTGCTGAGTTCAATCCCCGGTACCATAAAAAAAAAAAAAAAAAAGCAAAAGAACAGCCGGGCGCGGTGGTGCACGTCTGTAATCCCAGTATTTGGGAGGCTGAGGCAGGAGGATCGCGAGTTCAAAGTCAGCCTCAGCAATGGCGAGGCACTTAGCAACTCAATGAGACCCTGTCTCTAAATAAAATACAAAAAAGGGCTGGAGATGTGGCCCAGTGGTTGAGTGCCCCTGAGTTCAATCCCTGGTACGAAAAAAAAAAAAAATCAAAAGAACTTCCCTAGTATGTAAGGTTGGACTTGGTTCATATAAGATCTGGATCTTCAGGTGCAAGTGGCTTTCCCAGTGTTACATAAGACCCAGTTTTGGCCTGGAAAAGACAGGGGTTGCCAGAGTTTATTTTGGGAGTGAATACAGCAACCAGAATTGGGGAGTAGGACTGTCAAAACCAAGCTATGTAGCCTTCATCTTTCTAACATTTATTTGATTAATTTGTTACTAAATTTGCTAACTTGTAAGTAATTTTTAACCAAACATCACTTCTCTAAATGGAAAAGCAGCATGCTTTATGATAAAGGAAATGAATTTTTTTTTTCTTTTTTTTTTTTTTTTTTTGGGTACTAGGGATTGAACTCAGGGGCACTTGACCCCTGGGTCACATCCCCAGCTCTTTTTTGTGTTTTATTAGAGACAGGGTCTCACTGAGTTGCTAAGTGCCTCGCCATTGCTGAGGCTGGCTTTGAACTTGTGATCCTCCTGTTTTTAGCCTCCCAAGTGCTTGGGATTACAGGCATGTGCCACCATGCCCGGCCCCAGAAATGAAATATTGTAGTGAATTCCAATTTGACACTGTTGTCACCTAAAGGCTCAGGCCTGAGCCCTGTCTGCCTTTGTTAGGCAAGAAATGGAAGGTGGGTAAGGCTCGCCGGTTGCAAATGAAGGTGGTCTTCTGGAGGTGATTGGTTGGGTTGAAAAGACACTTGTGAAAGAACTTCCTCGGTGCTGAGTCCTGTATCATTTCTTTTTTTTTTTTTTTTTTTTTTTTGTGGTACCAGGGATTGAACTCAGGGGCACTCGACCACTGGGTCACATCCCCAGACCTTTTTTGTATTTATTTAGAGACAGGGTCTCACTGAGTTGCTAAGTGCCTCACCATTGCTGAGGCTGGCTTTGAACTCGCGATCCTCCTGCCTCAGCCTCCCAAAGTGCTGGGATTACAGGCGTGCGCCACCGCGCCCCGGCAGGTGGCACACGCCTGTAATCCCAGCACTTTGGGAGGCTGAGGCAGGAGGATCACGAGTTCAAAGCCAGCCTCAGCAATGGCGAGGCACTTAGCAACTCAGTGAGACCCTGTCTCTAATAAAATACAAAAAAAAGGGCTAGGGATGTGACCCAGCGGTCGAGTGCTGCTGAGTTCAATCCCCGGTACCAAAAAAAAAAAAAAAAAAGCAAAAGAACAGCCGGGCGCGGTGGTGCACGTCTGTAATCCCAGTATTTGGGAGGCTGAGGCAGGAGGATCGCGAGTTCAAAGTCAGCCTCAGCAATGGCGAGGCACTTAGCAACTCAATGAGACCCTGTCTCTAAATAAAATACAAAAAAGGGCTGGAGATGTGGCCCAGTGGTTGAGTGCCCCTGAGTTCAATCCCTGGTACGAAAAAAAAAAAAAATCAAAAGAACTTCCCTAGTATGTAAGGTTGGACTTGGTTCATATAAGATCTGGATCTTCAGGTGCAAGTGGCTTTCCCAGTGTTACATAAGACCCAGTTTTGGCCTGGAAAAGACAGGGGTTGCCAGAGTTTATTTTGGGAGTGAATACAGCAACCAGAATTGGGGAGTAGGACTGTCAAAACCAAGCTATGTAGCCTTCATCTTTCTAACATTTATTTGATTAATTTGTTACTAAATTTGCTAACTTGTAAGTAATTTTTAACCAAACATCACTTCTCTAAATGGAAAAGCAGCATGCTTTATGATAAAGGAAATGAAATTTTTTTTTTTTTTTTTTTTTTTTTTTGGGTACTAGGGATTGAACTCAGGGGCACTTGACCCCTGGGTCACATCCCCAGCTCTTTTTTGTGTTTTATTAGAGACAGGGTCTCACTGAGTTGCTAAGTGCCTCGCCATTGCTGAGGCTGGCTTTGAACTTGTGATCCTCCTGTTTTAGCCTCCCAAGTGCTGGGATTACAGGCATGTGCCACCATGCCCGGCCCCAGAAATGAAATATTGTAGTGAATTCCAATTTGACACTGTTGTCACCTAAAGGCTCAGCCTGAGCCCTGTCTGCCTTTGTTAGGCAAGAAATGGAAGGTGGGTAAGGCTCGCCGGTTGCAAATGAAGGTGGTCTTCTGGAGGTGATTGGTTGGGTTGAAAAGACACTTGTGAAAGAACTTCCTCGGTGCTGAGTCCTGTATCATTTCTTTTTTTTTTTTTTTTTTTTTTTGTGGTACCAGGGATTGAACTCAGGGGCACTCGACCACTGGGTCACATCCCCAGACCTTTTTTGTATTTTATTTAGAGACAGGGTCTCACTGAGTTGCTAAGTGCCTCACCATTGCTGAGGCTGGCTTTGAACTCGCGATCCTCCTGCCTCAGCCTCCCAAAGTGCTGGGATTACAGGCGTGCGCCACCGCGCCCGGCAAGTCCTGTATCATTTCTTGTTCCTCAGTCACTCAGGATCATGTCATGTGTCCAGCCAGAGGGTTGGACAGATTAGAGATGTTCTTGACACTTCTGCGTCCTCTTGGACAAGCCTCCAGTTCCACCAGCTCCAACCCAAACTGGTTCAGCTTTTTGCTGACAAAACCCAAATTAACACATTTTGTAAGCTGGGCGTGGTGGCCCACGCCTGTAATCCCCGGGCATTTGGGCGGCTGAGGCAGGAGGATCGTGAGTTCAAAGCCAGCCTCAGCAATGGTGAGGCACTTAGCAACTCAGTGAGACCCTGTCTCTAATAAAATACAAAAAAGGGCTGGGGACGTGGCCCAGTGGTTGAGTGCCCCTGAGTTCAGTCCACGATAACAAAAAAAAAAAGACATCTTGTAGTGCTCTAGTGCTCAGGTGTCCCGAGGCACAGGGTGAAGTGCTGCTGTGGGCTTTACTTCAGGCTGCCCCTGAGGGCTCCAGCTAACTCTTCCTTTCTTTGTCCTGCACAGCGATGCCACTGGAGCGACATGTTCACAGGGAGGCTGAGGTCTGAGATCCCTCCGGCCCTGGTAAGGAAGGAGCTGTTCTCCCCGGGCCATTCCCAACCTTTTCTCATACCTGTTCTTTCTGGAGACTTAGTTGTACGAGGCCCCACATACAGCTAAGCCACAGAAATGGAAGCCAGCCCATTGTCTGCCCTGTGTCCTGACCAGAAGGGCAGTGATAACAGGTGACACAGGGGATGGAGCCAAAGGGTGAGGGTTCATATGGGAGGAAGTGGAACTGAGAATAGTGTCCTGGGGTTTCCCCCCTCACTGTGGTCTTATCTCCTCCCTGAATGTCCTTGGCACCACCTCCCTGCACCCTGGGTGCTGCTCCCTCATGACCTCAGTCCGCACACAGTCTGTTGTGGCCGCTCCATTGTTCTCTGGCTCCCCCTTTCTCCATTCCGCTGATTTTGGTTCTTATCATGGATGGCTTCCCTCTGCTTCCTGTTCCTGGGGCTCACATTGACTAGGGTCACGTTCCCAGACTGAGTGTGCATGTGTGTATGTGGAAGCCGCATCACACACAGCAGAAGGCTTGCCTGGGCACCTGGGAGGGGCCCTGTCCTCCTGGAACAGGGCTGGTCTGCCGCAGGCCCTCGCACACGTGGGGGGCTGTGGTTGACACGTGCACCCTGCTCCTCGTCAGGTCTTCGTTCCTCTGGCCAGCACTGGTGGTCAGAGCAGCCTGTGCACCACCCTCCCTTCCGCCGGGCTTCAGTCTAGCAGACACCGGGGGTCATCCAGGGAGACGGATGCTCTAATGGTCCTAGAGAAGGGTCCTGGGGCTGGGGGGAGGCATTGATGAGGCCCTTGGAGAGATGGTGGAGTGTGTGCCCAGTCTTGAAGGATGAACAAGACCAGGTGAGGCCAGGATTCACAATGTAAGTTAAATGAACTCCTGGGAGGTTGACTTTAGGGTGAAGTAAACTTTCCTGTGGCATCCTGCTCTGGGAGTCTCACTATGCCCGTTGGTTTTCTGTGATTTTAGCATTAATGTACTTAAGCATGAGGAGATAGTTTTATCTCCACATTCCCAGTGATGGCAACGAATCTTTAGGTGAGGGTTAAGAACTTGGGGCCAGGGAATGGCAGATGCAGGGAGGAGGAGTGGACACAGAGCCAGCAGCTGTGGCCACCTGAGGGCTGGAGGTCAGCTGGGGCTCATAACCTGGGACCAGGCCTTCTGAGGGCAGGGTGGCCAGAAAACATCCTGCTTTGTTGAGTGGTAGCCGGACAGTAGAAGCTGCCTCAGCCACTGTGCTTGTGGCTTGGGTGAGGGCAGACTGTCCCCTCCCGTATTCCTGCTACCATGAGCCTCCTGCCCAATCCCATTTCTGTCCACTGTCTCTGGCAGTCTCCCTCTGACCATTTCTTTTTTTTTTTTTTTTTTTTTGTGGTACTGGGGATTGAACTCAGGGGCACTCGACCACTGGGTCACATCCCCAGACCTTTTTTGTATTTTATTTAGAGACAGGGTCTCACTGAGTTGCTAAGTGCCTTGCCATTGCTGATGGCTGGCTTTGAACTCTTGATCCTCCTGCCTCAGCCTCCCAAAGTGCTGGGATTACAGGCGTGCGCCACCGCGCCCGGCTCCTCTGACCATTTCTTCTGGGGTTGGGGAGGCTGTAGTTACCCCAGCCTGGCAGGTTCTCAGGAGAACTTGGCGTCTTCCTGCTAAGTCTGCTTCATGCCACCTCCATTTGCCCAGACACTCCCAGAAATCCTAGAGGCATTTTTGGGACCTGTCTCCCTCCTCCTGCACACCTGGGGAACCCCCAGCCTCAGCAGGCTCTCCTCCCTCTGGGTGTCGACTTGCCCTTCCCCCTGTTCTTCCTGCCACACTGGCTGCCACGTCTGTTACCTGCATCTCTGCCGCACACTCCCAGGTGGGCACACAGCCTGCAGCCTCCCCGCCTGTCTCCTCGGGTCGGGGGATGTGTTTTCCTGTGCTGCAGCCTCTCCTCCTCAGGCTTAGTGTCTCAGCCTTCAGGTTTCTTGCCTCACTGACCCTGTGCTTGCCTCCAAGCCCACAGCCTGCTGCTCTGTGCTGTTGTCTCTCTGCTCCTGGCTTTGTTTTTTTTTTTTTTTTTTTTTTTTAATATTTATTTATTTGCTTTAGTTGTGCACAATGCGTTTATTTTTACATTGTGCTGAGGATCGAACCCAAGCCGCACATGTGCTAGGCGAGCGCTCTACCGCTGAGCCACAACCCCAGCCCTCTGCTCCTGTTTTTACTGCTGCCTGGAATCCTCTCATGTTAACTGGTTCACTCCCATCCAGACAGAGGTCAGATGCCACCTCTTACAGGGAGCCTTCCCAGAATTCCACACTCACATGCCCCTCTCACTGGTGATCAGGAGCCCTCTACAAGGTTTCCAGTGTGGGAACATGCTAAGGAAAACTGCACCTGGTGGGTGTCCACGAGACTGACCTACGCTTCCTCTGTGTCCAGATCTCACTAGGGGAGGGACTCATCACTGCTGGGGCCCAGCTGGTAGAGCTGGATCTAAGTGACAATGCATTTGGGCCTGATGGTGTGCGTGGCTTTGAGGCCCTGCTCAAGAGCCCAGCCTGCTTCACCCTGCACGAACTCAAGCTCAACAACTGTGGCATGGGCATCGGTGGCGGCAAGGTAAGCGTGGTAGCCCTGTATAGTCCCTCCTGCGTCCACATCTAAGCATGTGCTCTAGCTTCTGGCCACCTTCTGTGCTGGTCACTGTTCACTTTTCCCATCAAAGGAGGAAGTCCTCAAAGGCAGCAGCCTATAGCCAGTGGGGAGGAGTCTGGGAGGATAGGGTTGCTAAGCAACCGTCCTAAGTTCTCATGTTGGCTTGGCAACGTGGAGGCGGTATTGCTGCATAACCTGCTTTGAACTGCTGGCTCTGCAGGCTCTGCAAAGTGCAGAGTTGAGGCACCCCTGTACCTCCCATCACTCAGAACAGCCAGCAGATCCACGGAGAAGAAGGGGCCCAGAAAGAGAAATGTGCTGTTCTGGGAGCACAGTCCCAAGTCATCTTTATTCTTTGACACAGTCTTGCTGCACTTGGCCTGCCAGCAAGTCAGAGTGGTTGGTGCAGAAAGGAGCTCATTTGCTTCCCAGAATACACACCAAGGAGGCCAGCCCTCCTTATTCCCTTCTCGGTCCATTTGGGCTCCTTTAGACAGAGTTGAGACAGAGACCAGTTCTTACCCCCTACTTAGGCACATCCTGACCAAAGAGAGAAAAGGGCTCAGGCATAGGAAACTAACAGGCATTGGGGACATCTTCTTGAAATTGTGTACATGGATTACAGTGAAAGGTAGGTGGTGCTTTCCCCATTTTCCCACACGAGTAAGTAGACTTGTGCTTAAAGGAGTGGATCACATGGCTGGTGTGGGAGGGATGTGGAATTTGAACCTTAGTCCACAAGGCTCCTTTCAGAGCTCCAAAAGGAACCGGGTTCACAATGCCCTAGGCTGAGGAAGCAAAGTGGCCGCCTCCACAGAGGGTGCCCTCTGCCCCATAGGAGGGAAAAGGGGGACATGCTCTTGGCACTCCCCAAAATCAGGATGCATTCCCCCACATCTAACTGGGCAGTAGGCTGTTCGTGTTTTTAAGACACCATTACAATGTGCATCCACACAGAACACAAGTATAGCCCAACCTGGGGGGATTGGGGTGTGGGAGAGCCAGCAATGCTAGTCTGTCTTGCACCATGTAGCAGTGCCAGGAGACAGGTCCATGAGCCTCTCCAGCTGGCCAGTGGTTGTGTGGCCTTCCCGTACTTGAGTGGGTGGGGATGATGTGGAGAAGCAGAGTTTTGAAAACCCCAGGGCCAGGAGGCCACCTTGACAGACCAGCTCAGGTGATAAATGCTATATGGGGCTGGATGTGGTGGTACACACCTACAGGAACTTGGAAGGCTGAGACAGGAGGATCACAAGTTTAAGGCATAGATCTTAGCAACCTCAATTTAAGATTTTGTTTTCTATCCTTAAGAACTCTGCATGGTGGCACACGACTGTAATCCCAGTAGCTCGGGAGGCTGAGACAAGAGGATTGTGAGTTTAAAGGCAGCCTCAGCAACTTAGCAAGGCCCTAAGCAACTCAGTGAGACCCTGTTTCTAAATAAAATAAAAGGGCTGGGGATGTGGCTCAGTGGTTAAGCACTCCTTGGTTTAATCCCTAGTACCAAACAAACAAAAAGGGATGGAGGAGCAGTTTATAGCTTTTCTTTGGCATATCCAAATTACCAGCATTGCTCCTCTTGTATTTTTGAGCCAAAATTAAGTAAAATAAAGGTTATTTGAACACAAACGTTATGATACAGTCACAATTGATTACCAGGTGATTACCAAATACTATGTAGTTCACGGGCAGGGGCGCCTGCCTTGTGGACTCTGGACAAAGGGATGATTCATTCACTCCCAAGGCACACTTGAGGGTTTATCACACTACTCAGAAGGTGTAATTTAAAACTTGAGTCGTTTATTTCTAGATTTTTCTTTAATTAAACTGTGTACCAGGGAATGAACTCAGAGGGGCTTAACTACTGAGCCACATCTCCAGCCCTTATTTTTTTAAATATTTATTTATTTGCTTTAGTTGTACACAATGCGTTTATGTGGTGCTGAGGATCGAACACGTGCTAGGCGAGTGCTCTACCGCTGAGCCAAAACCCCAGCCCCAGCCCTTATTTTTTAATTTTTAATTTTGTGACAGGATGTCACTAAATTGCTTAGGATATCTCTGCATTGCTGAGGCTGGCTGTGAGTTTGTGCTCCTCCTGCCTCGGCCTTCCAAGGTGCTGGGATTATAGGCATGAGCCATTGCGCCTGGCTTAGAATTTTCTGTTGAATATTTTTGGACTGCAGTTGACTGGATAATTGAGACTGTGAACGAGGGGGACTTCTGTAGTTGTCTGCCACCTCCCTCATCACTGATTTAATGAGGCTCTGAGTCCTGGCCTTGCCATTCTGCACCTCCTGGGAGCTGCAGTCCTTCAGACAGTTTTTCCAGGTGGAAGGTATCAAGTGTGGCCCTGGTGCAGTAGCTGCCAGTGACAGGTGTACTGGCCTTCGCCAGGTCACTTTCCTGTCTGAGTCTTAGCTTCCTCATTTGTCAAGTGAGGCTCTTGCCACCTGCCTCCAGGCAGTTGTGAGGTTTGAAGAAGTGATTGTAAACGTGCCTTCCTGAGGGCTCAGGACCTGGCAGGTGCTCTGTGGTGTCCTCTCCTGGCTGCAGCACTTGTGAATCTTGCTACGTTGACTGTGGGCTCTGAGTTCCAGTGACCAATCAGCATTTTTTTACAAGTTGTGCCTGTTGGTGTAACCAGATTAGAAACTACCTCCTGGATCCACATCAAGGACAGAGTAGGCTGGGTTTTTAGGCTTGTGCCCCCAGCAGGTGACACCCTGCTGTGTCCACTTGGCCTGGGCACAGGCTTGTATCAGATGGGGTGGCTAGATTAGGGTGCTGGCAGCCAGCTCCCTCAGGCACCTTGTAGTCTGGGAGAGAAAGTGCAAGGTTTGGGTTCTTGTCTACAGTCTGCCATATGTATAGTTACCATAAGAAAGTTCTGAGCTGGGCGGTTGCACATGCCTCTAGTCCTAGCTATTTGTGAGACTTAGGATCATCATTTGAGTTTGAGGCCAATTTGGGCTAGTGGCAGACACCTGTGATCCCAGCAACACAAGAGGCTGAGGCAGGAGGATCACAAATTCGAGGCCAGCCTTGGCAACTTATTGAGACCCTGTCTTAAAATAAAAATAAAGGGGTGCCAGGGTTGTGGCTCAGCAGTAGAGCGCTTGCCTCGCATGTGTGAGGTGCTGGGTTCAATCCTCAGCATCACATAAAAATAAATAAACAAAATAAAGGTATCATGTCCTTCTACAACTAAAAAGTATATATAAAAAATGAAGGGCTGGGCGTGGTGGCGCACTCCTGTAGTCCCAGCACTTTGGGAGGCTGAGGCAGGAGGATTGCGAGTTCAAAGCCAGCCTCAGCAATTGCAAGGCACTTAGCAACTCAGTGAGACCCTGTCTCTAATAAAATACAAAATACAAAAATATAAAATACAAAAAAGGGCTGGGGTGTGGCCCAGTGGTCACGTGCCCCTGAGTTCAATCCCCGGTACCACAAAAAAAAAAAGAAAAGGACTGCCGATATAATCAGTGGTAAAGCACTCCTGGATTCAATCTTCAATATCAAAGGAAAGAACAGGCCTCTGTCCCTCTCTGAGCCATTGATTCTTCAACTAGAAAATGGGAGTCATGGTAATGGCACCCAGCAGAGGGTTTGTCACAATAAAGTGAGCTAACTGGAAGCCCTTGCCCACGTGGCTCTTGAAGTCCATCCGCTGTGATGGTCTCTCCCTCTCTTCAGCAGGCTGCAGTCTCCATGAACCTAAATCCCACAGGTTGGTGTGACACACAAAACAAGAAATATTAGAGCTCATTGTAAACGGGCATGCGAGCTGTGGTCGTTGTGCTTTAGCTGTCCTGAGTCCCCTGGTTCACTACTGGCAGGGGTGTGGTACATTGAGAAGCAGTTCAGAGGCAGCTTGGAGAAGGGCCTCCTGCCACGGCCTGCATCCCTTCCCTTTCCAACAGATCCTGGCAGGGGCTCTGATTGAGTGTTACCGGAAATCCAATGCCCAGGGCAAGCCACTGACCCTGAAGGTCTTCGTGGCTGGCAGAAACCGTTTGGAGAATGATGGAGCCACTGCCTTGGCAGAAGCTTTTGGGGTGAGTCATTTCCATTCTGCCCCACCAGGCATGAAGGTGGTCTAGGTAGTGGACTTCTAATTGGTATGAAGCCCAAGGCTGGTCCTCAGCTTAAATACCTGGGATGAGTTGCTTACCCTCTCTGAGCCTGTTAGCATGTCCTGTGGTGGGCCAGAATTCCTGTAGACTGTGTCCAGAAAGATCCCAGTGAGTCAGTGGCTGCTCCCTCAGTGCTCTTTGAGATGACTGTGAGCCTTTGGGTAGGAAAAGCTGCTCTTCCTGAGTGCTGCTGCCAGCTCAGCATCAGTGCCAGGGCAGAGATGAACACATCAGACTTGTCCCGAGACAGGGAGATGGACAGAAGCAGTCAAGGGACTAGGTACCACACGCAGCATTCTTGGGTAACTTTGTGCCCTGGGTTATCGTTGAGACCCTGTTGGTGAGCTGCGTGAGGTCTGCCCTGCCCTGCCCTATGCAGAAGTAGGAACTTTGGGTTCTGTTCGCCTCTGTTCCTAATTTAAATGTTTTATAGGCCAGTGGTGTGCTAGCAGCATCCCTCAGTCTGTCTTAGAGTGGCCTGTCTACTGAGCTGCTTAAAGAATCCTTTAACAGCCTCTGTGAGAGTGGTCATTGTGGAGACCTGCGTCTATCTCACTGAACCCCTGGCTCCATGGTCCTCACAGTGCAAAGGACACCTGACTGAGAAATCTACCTTCTGGTTCCAGGCTTCCCTCTTCAGAGCTATGTGACCCTGGGCAGTTGCTTAGCTCCTCTGATCCCTAGTCTTTTCTGTCTGGCGGGGATCCTAATCCCAGTGGGTCCCCTTCAGGAGATTACAGAGGGGATCACATGCAGCCATGTCCACAAGTATGCCTTTGAGATCTGTGCCCCAACCCTAGACAGTCCCCTGCTCAGTGCTGGTGGCAGCCCCTCCCTGTGTGCTGTGTGCTGCTTCTGTGGCTGCCAGATGTCACTGGCACGGGCCCACCTTTCCTCTCTTTCCTTTTGCTCTTGCAGATCATTGGAACTCTGGAGGAGGTGCACATGCCACAGAATGGGATCAACCACCCTGGTGTCACAGCCTTGGCCCAAGCCTTCTCCATCAACCCCCTGCTGCGGGTCATCAACCTCAATGACAATACCTTCACTGAGAAGGGCGCGGTGGCCATGGCTGAGGTGAGGTGGGCATGTTGGGGCAGATTGGTCTAGGGAGACAGGGTCTGGCTGCTGCCCTCACTTCACTGACAGGGACCCACACCTTCCTGCTTCCACAGTGTGTGCACCACATTCATGTGCACTTGTCCAAATAGGTCACATGTCATGAAGGGTCCTTCTTGGGCAGATCTGAGTGTTCTTGTTGCCTATATGTTGAGCAGCCTTCATCCCCCCCCAGCAATTGGTGCTTTTTTTGTTCTTAGGCCACACAGGAGAGGACTGCTCTGGTCTCATCTGTTTCCTCATTTGCTTCATTTATCAGCTATTTATGGAGGCCCTCTTCAGTGCCCAGTTTGTACCAGTACAGGCTGTGCAGGCTCCCACCTTCACAGAGACACTAATTTAAAGAGAAGAGTCACTGATAAGGGCTCTGCAGAGCTCCAGCACAATAGCTGCCTGGTTGCCCTAGCTTTGGGTTGGGCTACAGAGGCTGCTAGGCCTGCTGCTGTGGGTGTGGCAGAGGCAGGCACAAGTGTCAGTGTCCAGGGTCAGACTGGGAGTACTTCCTGGACAGCTTGCATTTTGGCTGTTTTTTAGGACAGCTGAACTTTTTCTGGACAAAGAGAGGTGTTTGAGGAATAGGGACCAACAGAACGTGGGAGGTCCAGAGGGACTGGCGAGTGAGCCTTGCTTGATTGTCCTGGTTTGAAATGACTAGGATTCAAGGGTGTGGAAGGGTTGAGGAGAGGAAGGGAGGCAGCAAGACCGTGTGGCCTCACTAACTCCATGAGACTCCCCTGTGAGTGAATTCGAGCCATGGAAGGTTCTAGGCAGTGGTGCAATCTGATTAGATCAGTGGTTCAGGAAGTCTGGCTGTAACACAGGGAATATGGTGGCAGAGATTTAGCCAGGGGCCTGAAGGTCAAGAAAGAGGTGACAGAAGAAGAGCTGCCGTGGAAGAGGCCAGACCCATACATACAGAGGACAGTGTGCCATGACTGATGTGGGGTGTGACATTGCTAGGCTTGCAGAGGACCTGGTTGAGGCCTGTATGCTCACCTTAGGCCCTTGTTTTCTCCTTATAGACCTTGAAGACCTTGCGGCAGGTGGAGGTGATCAATTTTGGGGACTGCCTCGTGCGCTCCAAGGGGGCTATTGCCATCGCAGATGCTGTCCGTGGGGGCCTGCCCAAGCTGAAGGTGCCAGCCTCACTGCCTCCAGTCTTCCCTCAGGGCTCAGGTTTCCCCATGCTCAGGAGCTCTTCCCATGTGGGGTAGGGGGGTCTGGGCTGAAAGCAGATCGGCTGGGGCCACAGCCCAGCTCCTCCACTCATGTGATTTTGTGCAAGTCTCTTTACCTTCCCAAGATACAGTTTCTTCATTAAAAAAAAATGGGAGGAAGGGAGTAATGTACATGATTCTAATATAATTTAAGTAAGTGTGTTTAGTATTTGACACTTCATTGGGTACATGGTATTTTATTGTATTTATTTTTCTCACCCTCTTGTGAGGAAAGTGAGGCTTAAGAATAAATAGCAAGCACCCCATCTTCTGGCCCAGGTTTTTGCCTGTCTCCATCCTCTCTTACTTTTAGGAGCTGAACCTGTCATTCTGTGAGATCAAGAGAGACGCTGCTCTGGCTGTTGCTGAAGCCGTGGCGGACAAGGCTGAGCTGGAGAAACTGGACCTCAATGGTAGTCAGGGTGGGACGGCCTCAGCACAGCCCTGTGGGACTGGGTCTGGCACTATCTTGACCTTCCTGTCTTCCCTGAGCAGGCAATGCCCTTGGAGAAGAGGGCTGTGAGCAGCTGCAGGAGGTGCTGGATGGCTTCAACATGGCCAAGGTGCTGGCGTCCCTCAGGTAGGGAACTGTGTGGGTGCTCCCAGAAGTCAGACATCAGGCTATTCCTTTGATTTTTTTTTTTTTTTTTTTTTCTTTTTTTTCCCCCACTTATATTCACCCAAAAACTGTTCCTTGAGCCTCCGTTATGTGCTAGGCCCGGTGCTAGATGCTAGGGAAAAAAGAATGAGAGGTCAAAGTTTCCTTCCTGTAGCCATAAGGCAGAATTGTGTTCAACAAGAGGAACTGGGGGGGGGGGCTGAGCGTGGCCCCCCACTGTAGAGTGGCAAGTCTCTGAAGGGCTGATGTCAGATCAGATCCTGATGTGTCAGAAGCAGCAAGTATAGAGGACAGTGAGGCCACGGGGCAACAAGGGTGGGAGGCAGGTCACCTCGCAGGGACTGGGTTCAGAATTATTCTAAGGGCCTGACGAGGGGGAATAGATAGGTGTAAAAGTGAGGATTCCAAGCCCACATGGCAAGGGTGGGCACCGAGGGAGCTGCTTCTCCTGCTAGATTACAATTGGTTTGTGCCCTCAGCACCTCGTCCTGCCTCTCTCATCTCCCAGTGGCTCTTGCCCATGTGTCACTCAGTTATGTATCCTCAGGCCTGGGCCCAGGCTGATGCTGGAAACTGAGGACTTAACAGGGGGCTGAACCCCCAGAGGCTCATGGTCCAGGAGAACTAGAATGCTTTCCCTGTGGTGAGACGTAGACGTCATTGTCCTGAGCATCTCAGTGTAGAAAGATTCTGCCAAGTCCTGTGACATTTTCTTACTTTTCTTTGCCTCTCAGTGGTTGGAGGCTCCTTTGAGTTAGAGACAAGATCTGATTCTGTGTCCACAGCAGGGCTTACCAGGGTGATGCTCTGCCCTGGCACCGAGTCACTCTCTTGCTCTCCCCCGGTCCGTTGTGCCTGGCCTACGTCTCTGGGCTTACAGAGCCAGGCCTCTGAGCCAGTGTGGGCCGCTGAGCAGGGAGGATCCGCTTTAGCCAGTTCCCCTCTGCAGTGATGACGAAGGCGAGGATGATGAGGAGGAGGAGGAGGAAGGAGAAGAGGAAGAGGAGGAAGAGGAAGAGGAAGAAGAGGAGGAGGATGATGAGGAAGAGGAGGAAGAGGAGGATGAGCCCCAGCAGCGAGGGCAAGGGGAGGAGTCAACCACACCCTCAAGAAAAATTCTGGACCCCAACAGTGGGGTGAGTGCCTTGTCATTTGCTAGGATCAGAGTTAAAAAATAGAGTGACAGAAGAGGCATATTATAGAAACCCTGATGTTTTCTTTTTCTCATCCCCCAGTGGATTATTCTGGTGACTCTTAGGTTCAGCCCTCTGTTGTGGAGAGTGTGGCTAGGATCGTGACACATACTTGGCACTCCTTGCTTGGCCATGGTGGCACTGGGGCCCCAGTCCACTCACTGTGCTCTCTCAGAGGTGTGTAGGACCAGGACTGTCCACATCCTGTGGAGCTGGGCTTCTTCCCTGGGTTCTGGAAGCAGTCAGATGGCCAGGCACTTCTCAGGTGTCAGTGTCCTCTGGGCAGCACTGGCCCAAACTAGACTCTGGTTCCTGGAAGGATCACTTTAGCCCTTGTGTGCCTGTCTCTTGAGTCATGTCTGGGCATTGCACATCTTGGTAGAGATTCACCTGTAGTCCTAGGAAGGTGCCTTGTTGCCTACCCCAAAGGTCTTGGGACCAGGAGCCAGCACGGAACTGCGCTGAGTTGGAGGAATAAGTCTGGACTTAGTTCTTGACTGGCCGGAGTGAGGAGTGGGTGTTCTGGGAGTGGGAATGCGCATAGCTGGTTGAGGAATCTGGGGTTTGGAATCTATAGACCCCCTGCCACCCTTTTCTCAGGAGCCAGCTCCTGTGCTGTCCTCCCCGCCTCCTGCAGACGTCTCCACCTTTCTGGCATTCCCCTCCCCAGAAAAGCTGCTGCGCCTTGGGCCCAAGAGTTCTCTGCTGATAGCCCAGCAGGTAAGAGCATTTCCTGACTCCTCACCTGCCAGGGCTCTGAGGTTGCCAGAGGGAAGGGACACATAGAACTCAGGGGAGGCGGAGAATGCTTTCAACTGGGGGTCTGGCCTGCCACCGTTTTGTTTAAATATGAACACATGCATGTGAGTGTTTCCACTGTGTGCCACCCTTCAGTGGTTGCAAATGTCCTCACCCCACTGGGAACACACTTTTGGCCTGCAGAAAGGGTGGCCTGCCACACCCCAGCAATGACTAGAGTCAGGGGATTTTTTTCAGTACTGTTGCAGGTGTGTGCCTACCCCTACCTTTCGAATGTTCACTTGCTTCTAGAACAGTGCTCCCCACTTGGAAGCCTCTGTGTATGAAGTCCCCTCTCTCTGGAGGTCAGCTACACAGAGGACACTTGCTTCCACTATGTCATGCATGAGGCTTCCTGGGATCTGCAGTCCACCCCCCCTCCAGGACTCCTGTGCAGATCCAGGGGCATGTTACAGGGAGGCGGCCCTTGTTCCAGCCTCACTTGGTTGGTCATTCATAGGTTCATTCAGAGATGATCATCAAGCACGTGTTTCCTTCTTGGCACTGTACTTGGACATGATTTTATTGATCTTGAACTTGTCACTTTTTTTCCTCCCCTGTGTTGCCTAGACTGGCCTCAAACTCCTGGGCTTCTTCTTTTTTCACATGGGAAATGAAATTATATAAACCTTTTTGTGTCCTAACATTCTCATTTTACACCATTCTGTGTTTTCCTGTCAGAACTCTTTTCATGCCCTTAAAAGCACTCCACAATTTCTGGACATTTATATTTTTTTCACTTTCCCCCATTGTCATTGAAATTGAAGCAAGTTTCCTCGCATGTGAATATTGTCTGCATAAGAGGATCTGACCTGAGGATAATGGCTTTTTTTTTTTTTTTTTTTTTTTTTTTTAATGGTCTGGGGATGGCGCACAGTACCTCTCATTTGCTAGGCAAGCGGTCTACCACTGAGGTACACCCCCCAGCCCTTTTGTTTTGTATTTTGAGACAACTTCTTGCTAAATTGCTAAGACTGGCCCCAAACTTGCAGTCCTCCTACCTCAGCCTCCTGAGTAGCCTGAGGTTTTTTTAGGCATACGCCATCAGGCCTGACTGGGGTTAATAGAATTTTTGTTTACTCATCTGTTCATTCACTCACAGCTGCATACCTTTTGTGGCCTATGCACACATTGCTAAGGCCTTGTCTGACCAGCAGCAGAAACCAGGCATCTCTACCATGCACCAGAGCCCTGGGCCCCTGTGACCAACTCTTGTCTCTTGTGTCCTCAGACGGACACATCTGACCCGGAAAAAGTGGTCTCTGCCTTCCTGAAGGTGTCCTCTGTGTTCAAGGACGAAGCTACAGTGAGGACAGCAGTGCAGGATGCAGTAGGTAACACAGGCTGGGTGGTTTCCTCCCCACACCTGTGATCCTCTAGGCCCTAGATGACATTGACTCGTAGCTACTGAAACTCCTCTGTTCCAGCACTGACGAAGCCACTTGACCCCATTCTTATATGAGGTTCTTGAGCAGGCTGGATCAGTGTTCTTTTTTTATTTTGTTTGTTTATTTATTTATTTATCTATTTTTTGTGGTATTGAGGATTAAACCTAGGGGCACTTAGCCACTGAGTTACAGCTCCAGCCCTTTTTATTTTTTATTGTGAGAAAGGATCTTACTGAGGTGCTCAGGCTAGCCTCCAACTTAGGATTCTCCTGTGTCAGCCTCTCAGGTGACAGGGATTACAGGTGTGTGCCACCATACCCAGTTTGCTGTCCTATAATTTGGAGCTGGGGAAACTGCAGCCTTTCCCAGAGCCATATGGCTGTACACAGTTAGAACATAGGCCAGGTAGTTACATCTCTAAGGCCCTGTGGATAAGTTCTGTGAGGGAAGTGCCTTTGTCCCCACCTGGGTGCCTCTTTACATGCAGTCTCTTCCCTCTGGAGGTCACCTAAAGGACACCTGCTTTTCACCATACTATTCATGAGGCTTCCTGGGATGTTCAGTCCTCCTCCCCTAAGTGCTCCCACCCCATTCTCTCAGTCCCCTCCAGTCTAGCACCTGTCACCTATAACCTTATTGCCATCTCTCTCTTTTTTTTTTTAAATATTTATTTATTTGCTTTAGTTGTACACAATACAATGCATTTATGTTTACGAGGTGCTGAGGATTGAACCCGGGCCGCGCACATGCTATGCGAGCGCTCTGCCGCTGAGCCACAACCCCAGCCCTATTGCCATCTCTTTGATGTGGACCAGATTTGGCTGAGCAGACAGGAGAGGAAGGGCCCTGCAGGCAAGAGCTCAGCTCATGGCAAAGGAGAGAAAGGAATAGGAGCACGTGTGACACTTCTTTCCTTGATTGGTGCTCAGAGGCAGGGGCAGATCCTCCCTCAGAAGCAAGGCTGGGGAGGAGGCAGGGTCAGTGGGAATCTCCAGGATGCTTCCACAAGGGTCCACTGTGGGCATTTGTAGGAAAAAAATAAAAGGCCTGAATTCACTTTCCCACAAAAATCTAACAGAGTTCCTGCAGGTCCACTTGCCTTGCCAAAATATCTAAAGCCTCACCCAGTGGTGATCTCCCTCACTAAATCTCTGCGCCCACCGTGGGAGGTGGGCACAGGTGGATTTATCTCTGCATCCATTTCACAGTTCAGAGCACAGAAAGGGTTAGCACTGATAGATGAACCAAACCCTTCTCTAGTGCCAACTATCCCTCAGTCTGGTACCCATGTCCTATGGTCTCTCCCCATATCCACCTCTTGGTTTTTTTGTGAGGAGTGGGGTTGTTTTTGTTTTTTGGTTACTGAGAATTAAACCCAAGGGTTCTTTACCACTGAAATATACCCCAACCCTTTTATTTATTTATTTATTTATTTATTTATTTATTTATTTGTGGTACCGGGGATTGAACTCCGGGGTACTCGACCACTGGGCCATATCCCCAGCCCTTTTTTGTATTTTATTTAGAGACAGAGTCTCACTGAGTTACTAAGTGCCTCGCCATTGCTAAGGCTGGCTTTGAACTCGCGATCCTCCTGCCTCAGCCTCCCAAAGTGCTGGGATTACAGGCGTGTGCCACCACGCCCAGCTTACCCCAACCCTTTTTATTTTGAGATAGTGTCTCTCTAAGTTGCTGAGGCTGGCTTCAAACTTGCAATCCTCCTGCCTCAGCCTCCTAAGTTACTGGGATTATAGGCATGCACCACCACACCTGTCTCCTATGTTTACCTTTTGGCAGGGCAGGGAGAGCTGTTTCCTCTCCTCTCTGCCCAACCAAAAAAATCTAGCTCATGTCAAAGAGATGGCAACCAGGTGACAAGTGCCAAACTAGAGGAAACTGTTTGAGGGGCTCTGAATGTCCTTTGACCTGTGCCTAACCCTGTTCTGCATCTTGTGCACTTTACTCCTGCCCCTGCAGATGCCCTCATGAGGAAGGCCTTCAGCTGCTCCTCCTTCAACTCCAACGTCTTCCTTACCAGGCTCCTCGTCCACATGGGTCTGCTTAAGGTGAGGCTGGAAGGGGTGGCAGGCCCAGGAGGGAGGAGGCAGGCTGCTGCAGGTGCACCCCCAGCACAGCCTATGCTTCAAGTCCTACTCCGTCACCCTTTTGGTGCCCAGAGGCCTGGATCTGCTTAAATAGCCTTGGGCTTCAAGAAGGGATCTCAGCGAGGCTTCAGCCACATGGCTGTCAGCAGAATCTGAGTAGTGGGGATCAGTGGCCTCCAGGTGACTTTGGGGCTCACCTGCCTTTCTGTGTTTCCTTACAGAGTGAAGATAAGATCAAGGCCATTGGCAACTTATATGGCCCCTTGATGGTGCTGAACCACATGGTGCAGCAGGACTACTTCCCCAAGGCCCTGGCTCCCCTGCTTCTGGCATTCATGACCAAGTGAGTGTGACCTTGTTGGCATTGTACTTCAGCCTGTTCAGCAGGTGCCAGGTCTAGGAGTCCAGCCCAGCACCCCAGTGTGCAAAATGCAGAGGGGCAGTCATTGCAAAAATTAGAAAAATTGAGTCTGGCACCAAAATGGCCTCCCTGGCTGGGGAGTCCCTGCTGGAGGCTGAGCTCCAGATCCTGACAAGTTCACCCCACTCACTGAATTGTCTTTCCTGCAGGCCCAATGGTGCCCTGGAATCCTGCTCCTTTGCCCGCCACAATTTACTGCAGACGCTATACAAGGTCTAGACTCAAAGCTGGCCTCGATTTGTCCCTCAGCCTGTGCTGGTGATTTGGGGGGACTTGGATGAACTGAGCTGCAGCCTGTGCCCCCCACGGACAGGACTCTGACCAGAGGCAGGGAGGGTCTTTGTCTCATGTGTCATGTCAGTCCCCTGAGTATGTGTGTGGTGTGTGTGCAGGTGTGTGCTTCCGTTGGGGCTGGGGTTTCTGTGTCTCCCTGCTGGACTGATCCTGGTCCACCGTGAGGAACTGGCCCTGGGGCAAGGGCTGCAGGCTGCTTTGCCATTAAACTCACTGCCATCTGAGGGCACTCTGCTGATCTGCACCTCAGGCCTGAGTCCCTGGTGGCAGTCCACCTCCTACCCAGCCTTCCTGCCCATTCCTGGGCTGCACAAAGCCTGGGAAGCTGCTGTCCCTGTGCTGCCCCCTGTCACAGTTGGGCTGTTTCCTGCGTGGCCTGGCCCTGCAGCACTGCCATCCTCCCATTCATGCCTGCTGTGCTGACTGCTCAGCCAGAGAGTGCCAGGCGTGGGACCGAGTGGTTGTCAGCAGAGGGCAAGGTCCTGGCCCCCATGCCACAGGGACCAGAAGAGGAGCCAGGGGCTGGCACCAGACAGTCCAGGAGCAGGAGCTGCCTCAGGCTTGCTGGCTCTGGTGCCCAGTGGGGGCTGAGCTGGAAGGGACACCTTGGCAGACCCAGACCTGCCAGAGAGGGAGGGCAGGTCCCCCTGATACCTAAGCTGCATCTTGGGGTCAAGGGAGAGATGGGATTGGGCTGAGCAGGAGGTGCCCTCTGACCTCCCCTAGTGGCCATGTGTGCCCACCCTGTGCTTCCTGCTTGTGCTCTGTGTGTGTCTGGGCTGTGCCTAGGAGCTTAAATAAAGTCATGTCTGGCAGCTGCAGAAACCAAGAAGAATCTTTCCCCTGACGTGGGACATTCTCTGACCTCTTCCCTCAGGGCCCAGTTGCGTCTTCCACTGTGGGGTGTCTTCTTCTGGGCAGTGGTGCTGAGTTGCGCTTTTTTTTTTTTTTTTTTTTTTTTGGTGGGGGGTACTGGAGATTTAACCCAAAGGCACTTAACCACTGAGCCACATCCCCAGCTGTGCTTTTAAATTTATTTATTTAATTTATTTATTGAATACAGGGGCACTCAACCACTGAGCCACATCCCCTGCCATTTTTTAATTTAGAAACGAGGTCTCGCTTGTGCCTCACTTTTGCTGAGACTGGCCTTGAATTTGCAGTCCTCCTGTCTCAGCCTCCCAAACCACAGGGATTAGAGGCATGTGCCAAAATGTCCAGCAGTTGGGGCCTATTTTATCTGTATGCCCAGACCTTGCCCATTGCTCCACCTTTAGGCTCAGCTTGGTTAGCTCCTGTGTCGTCCCTTCATTTGTGGATGCACCTGGGCTCTACACTGTCCATAGGCCCCTGGCCTTGCTGTCTGCAGTCAAGAGCCACTGGACCTGGCTGGCAAGGTCACTTCACAGGTTTGGGCCTGACCAACAAACCACACAGGGATGTCTGTCTGCAAGGCCATCTCCCTTGTGACCCTTCACTCCACTGCCACATGCATGAGCATTGCCCAGCAGACCCTCCTTTCCTACCCTTCACAGTGAACACTCATGGGGAGCCTGGTTCCCCTGCAGGGGACTTCCAAGAAAAGATCCTCCTAAGGTTTCTTAGGCAGTGTTTCCCGATTGGCTATCTCTTGGACAGCTTGTTGCTGTGACCAAAGTACTTGACAAGAACAACTTAGGACTAAGTTTCGGTTGGCTTGTGGTTTCAGAGGTCGCAGTCCACAGTCAGCCAACTCTTTCTCTGAGCCACAGGTGAGGCAGCACATGAAGGGCGTGGTGGAGGAAAGTTGCTCAGCATCTGGTGGCTGTGAAGCAGGAGGGGGGATCCAGGGATAGAGTATCTGTAATCCCTTAGGCTACATCCCCCAGTGACCCACTTGTCCAGCTATGCGTCACCTGCCTACTTAATGTCTAGTAATCCCTTCAAATCATTAATCCACTAAATGGATTAAGCCACTGATGAGGTTATACCTCTCATAATCTAGTCATTTCACCTGCATTAACAGGAGCTTTTGAGGACACCTAATATCCAAACCCAACAGGTAATATCTTTCTTGGTGGATGGTAGAGTTGTTGCCAGGGCCCTGTACCCTCCCCTCCCCAACTTGTCTTCCTCTCACCAGGCCCTGTTCTGAGCTCTAGGGCCATAGGCACTTTCCTTTTGAAATTCCCAGTTTGGTTGGGAGACCAAGCCCTCAGTATACAGGGACAATAGGCAGTGGTGTGAGGAAACTAGTCTTGAAGTTCAAATTGGCCAAGATTCTCTGGCCTGGCTCTTCCTGCTAGGTGGCATGGGCTAATCCTCCTAGAGCAAGGTACCTACAAGCTTCAGCTCAAATTAGAACCAAAGATCTGATTTCAGCTCAGGACAAGCCATCAGTGCCTGACTCATTGAACCTTCTCAAGGAGAATGCTGCTTGGCCTCAGAAGAGGAGGATTCTGACTGCCCTGGCCCCACATGACCAGTTCTAGGTGGAGAGGATAGCCTGAGGCCTGTAATGTGTTGCTTACTGTGGTCTCCTTTGAGATTTCCTCCAGACCTCTGAATGCCAGTCCTAAAACTACACAGGCTTCGAGCCTGGGGTGGTGGCACACGCCTATAATCCCAGCACTTGGGAGGCTGAGGCAGGAGGATCGCAAGTTCAAAGCCAGCCTCAGCAATGGTTAGGCACTTAGCAACTCAGTGAGACCCTGTCTCTAATAAAATACAAAAAAGGGATGGGGCTGTGTTTCAGTGGTCGAGTGCCCCTGAGTTCAATCGCCGGTACCAAAAAATAAAAAAGCTGTTGGAAGGTGGGGGTGGTGATACACACCTGTAATCCCAGCTACTTGGAAGGCTGAGGCAGGATTGCAAATTCAAGGCTGGCCTGGGCAACTTAGTTATTTTGAGACCCAAGTTGAAGCAACTTAATGACGCCCTAAGCAACTTAGACCCTGTCTCAAAAAGTAAAAAGGGCTGGGGCTGTACCCCAATGTTAAGCACTTTGTTTTTGGTATCGGGATTGAACTTGGGGGGTGCTCGACCGGAGCCACGTCCTCGGCCCTTTGTGTATTTTATTTAAAGTTGTTTAGTGCCTCGTTTTTTGCTGAGGCTGCCTTTGAACTCGCCATCCTCCTGCCTCAGCCTCCCGAGTCATTGGGATTACAGGTATGCACCACCGCGCCTAGTGATAAAAGCTCTTTTCTAGCATGTGCCGGACCCTGGGTTCAATATGCACTACTGTATTTTAAAAAAAAAAATGAGGTGTGCTCAGAGCAGGGGGCTGGAAAAATGCTTCTCTGTTTACAACACACCCAACAGGAATATGGGGTTAAAAAGGAGCACAAAAATTGTGCCTTCCCTATGAACAAATGCCCTACATGTTTAGCCTCTACACCTCCACGTGACTTCCAGAGAGGACCAATGAGACAAGGCTGAATACTAAGGGGAAAGCTGCAGTATTTGGTTTGGGAGATGACCATTTAGAGCCTGTCCAGTGCATGCATGTTTGGCCTTGGGTGGTCCTAGGAATAAAGATTTTGAAACTCTGAAAAAAAAAAAAAAGTAAAAGGATAAAAGCAATTTTATTTTTTCCTTTGGTACCAGGGATTGAATTCAGGAGAGCTTAACCACTTAGCCACATCCCCAACCCTTTTGTTGTTGTTGTTGTTAATATATTTTTTTTAGTTGTAATTGGACACTATACCTTTATTTTATTTTTTTAGTATTTATTTATTTACTTTAGTTGTACACAATGCAATGCATTTATGTTTACATGGTGCTGAGGATCGAACCCGGGCCGCCCATGTGTGAGGTGAGCGCTCTGCCCCTGAGCCACAGCCCCAGCGCCATATACCTTTATTTTATTTATTTATTTATTTATTTGTATGTGGTGCTGAGGATCAAACCCAGGGCCACCCACATGCTACACGAGCGTTCTACCACTGAGCCACAACCCCAGTCCCCCAACTCTTTTTTTTTTTTTTTTTTTTTTTTTTTTTTGTGGTACCGGGGATTGAACTCAGGGGCACTCGACCACTGGGCCACATCCCCAGCCCTTTTTTGTATTTTATTAGAGACAGGGTCTCACTGAGTTCCTAAGTGCCTCGGCATTGCTGAGGCTGGCTTTGAACTCTCAATCCTCCTGCCTCAGCCTCCCAAAGTGCTGGGATTACAGGCGTGCACCACCGTGCCCGGCTCCAACTCTTTTTGAGACAGGATCTTGCTAAATTGCTTCAGGCCTTGCTAAATTGCCAAGACTGGCCTTGAATTTGTGATCCTCCTGCCTCAGCCTCCTGTGTTGCTGAGATTACAGGCATGTGCCACCATGCCCAGCTTTTACCAAAAATTTAAGAAATCATAAATATAGGGCTGGGGTTGTGGCTCAGTGGTAGAGCACTTGTCTAGCATGTGTGAGGCACTGGGTTTGATCCTCAGCACCACATATAAATAAATGAATAAAGGTCTATCAACATCTGAAAATTTCTTTTTTAAATCATTGATATAAAAAGCAAAGGAAACTTATTGAACTATTAGGAGACAGTGTAGGCTAGTATCTTCAGGGTCTTGGGATGAACAAATTTAGCTGTATTTAACCTTTTTGGGGGTACCAGGGATTGAACTCAGGGGCACTCAACCACTAAGCCACATCCCCAGCCCTGTTTTGTATTTATTAGAGACAGGTTCTCACTGAGTTGTTTAGCGCCTCACTTTTGTTGAGGCTGGTGTTGAACTTGAGGTGGTCCTGCCTCAGCCTTCCAAGCCGCTGCAATTACAGGTGTGCACTATCGTGCTAGCTGTATTTAACCTTTTGTTCGCCATTATTGTGGTGTATTCACACTGTGGATTCTATGCAGCATTGAGAATAGGTTTGTGCTGGGCGCAGTGGCGCATGCCTGTAATCCCAGCACTTTGGGAGGCTGAGGCAGGAGGATCGCGAGTTCAAAGCCAGCCTCAGCAATGGTGAGGCACTTAGCAACTCAGTGAGACCCTGTCTCTAATAAAATACAAAAAAGAACTGGGGATATGGCCCAGTGGTCGAGTGCCGCTGAGTTCAATTCCTGGTACCAAAAAAAAAAAAAAAAAAGAATAGGTTTGTATTTATCAAAAGACATCATTAAAGGAATAAAAAGGCACGTCAGAGGGAGAATACATAATTTTATATATAAGATTCATATGCAGAATATAGTTTCTACAAGTAAAGGCAATCCAATAGAAAAGTGAGCAAACGTTCTAAAAGGACACTTTGCAAAAATAATAGGAAAACATGTTTGATTTCATTAGCCTTCAGAGAAATGCACATTTAAACCACAGTGAGATGCCATACTCTCACTAGAATGGCTCAAATTTGCAGAAAGACAATACCAAGTGTTGGTGAGGATGTATAGAGCTCTCATACACTGCTGGTGAATATGTAAATTAGTACAAAATTGAGAAACTGGTAGTATCCATTGAAGCTGAAAATATGCATATCGCATCCAATTCTAGGCATACCTCCACAGAAATGGCCATGTATGTTCACCAGAAGACCACAAACATGCTGAGCAGCACTTTTCAAAATGGTCAACCTAAATGACGCCTGTTGACAATGGAATGGCACGTGATTTGTATAGTGAGATAGCAAGAAAACAGAAATGGAAAATCTGTCAGAGCAGAAGGGAGTGTTTTAGCACCAATACTGTGAGATTTGCCAGTTTGTGATAATAATAAAGAACAGACCAACCTCAAGTTCGGTTGTATTTCCTTACCAGCAGCCTTCATACCTAGAGCACACATCCTTACTGCCTGCATGGTGGGGCAGAGTGTTCTTCTGTCCCAGGCCACGGTTGTGGTGTGTTTATGAGATGGAAGGCATGCTACATACAAAATGAAAACAGGAAAATAAAATTATGGCTAGAGATATGAATGAATATCACAAAGATACTATGAGCCAGGTTTGGTGGCTCACAGTTGTAATCCCAGTAACTCGGAAGGCTGAGGCAGGAGGATTGCCAGTTCAAGACCAGCCTGGGCAAAAATAAAAAGTGTTGGGGATTGGGGATGTAGCTCAGTGGTAGTGACAGAGTGCTCTTAGGTTCAATCCCCAAATCTCCAGTACCAAAAACCAAAACAATTGAGTGAAAAAATCCATGTGTAAAAGAATACACACTAGCCACACACCTGTAATCCCAGTAACCTGGGGCTGAGGCTGGATAATCTCAAATTCAAGGACAGCCTGGATAATTTAGGCAGAACTTGTCTCAAAAAAAAATAAAATAAATAAAATAAAAGGGCTGGGGCTGTATGTAGCTCAATGGTAAAGCACCCCTGGGTTTAATCCCCAGTACCCAAAGGGGGAAAAAAAAAAAAAAAAGCACACACTACAGTGTCACTGATGAGGAATTTGCTGAGTTACAGCATGTTCAAATGTCAGGTTTAAGGAGCTGGTTTGTGGCTCAGTGGTAGAGCACTTGCCTAGCACGTGCGTGGCCCAGGTTCCATCCTCAGCACCACATAAAAATAAAGGCATTGTGTACAACTAAAACAAGTATTTTTAAAAATGTCAGGTTAAAAAAAAAAAAAAAAGCAGCCAGGCATGGTGGCGCACACCTGTAATCCCAGGACTTTGGGAGGCTGAGGCAGGAGGATCACGAGTTCAAAGCCAGCCTCAGCAATGGCGAGGCACTTAGCAACTCAGTGAGACCCTGTCTCTAAATAAAATACAAAAAAGGGCTGGGGATGTGACCCAGTGGTCGAGTGCCCTGAGTTCACTCCCTAGTACCCTCCCCCCCCCAAAAAAAAAAAGCAAAGCAAACTGATTAATAAATTATACAATTGCATCAGAAACATGGGTCTGAAAAATCATAGGATACATAAAATATTTGCTATAGTCTAGGTGTATTATTTCATTTTTCAAATGTACATGTGCCTGCAAATATATGTATTTGGATATACTTTGCAACATTTTTTGTAATAGAAAAAATGTTGGTGGGAATAAAAATGTGCAAGATAAATGGATAAGTGAATTTGAGACTTTTATACGATGGAATACTATGCAACAGTCAAAATGAATGGGCATGACTCAGTCATCAACTTGAATAACTCCCAATAATCTGATGTTAAATGAAAAAATAAATTTGCAGCATACTGTATGCACAGTATCAATGTAAGTATATAAGCACAAACAGAAAGGAAGGAGTTAATCACTCTTGCGCGCCAATTAAGCACCAGGAGGCCTACATTAGTTAGTCGCTACAGCAACCCTATAAACTAGTAGTATTAGGTATTTTTCAGAGGCCAGGAAACTGAGGTTCAGGGGGGTCCCACAGAGCCCAGAAGCAGCCCAGAGCTGCTGACCCATAGGCCGACTCTTCACAGCCCGCCCCTATCAGCCAGCCCAAGGACCCAGGCTGGGCTTGCTCTGGGCAGGAGGCCCTGTAACTCCAGCCTCTGCTCCCACCCCTGCCCACAGCCTGGGGAAGCCCCAGCTGGGCTGGACTGCCGACAATGCCTCCCATTCAGCCCTGTCACTGCTGCCAGTCCTGCAGGCCAAGGAGGGGGGTTCCTGCCAACATCCAGCCAGGGACGGGGACCGTCGCTGGCCTTTCCCTTGTGCTGAGCCTCCGGTCTGGGCTGGCAGTTTGAGGCGGCATGGAGGGGTGAGTCTTTGGGGCCCCAGGGTGCAAGGCAGCCTTAGGTCAGCTGAGTGGTCGCAGGAAAGTCCTCGCTCTTCTCTGGGCCTCTGAGAATCTAGCAGGCAGGGGCTCTGGGACTTTCTTGGGCCTGAGGTTCAACAAGGGTCTCCCGGAGGTGGGTCCTGAGGAACAGCCGAGGAGAACAGCCCGCTCTGGTGCTCCTGGCGCTTAGTCCTTCCGCTTGGCAGCAGTCCTGAGCCCTCCGCCCTTGTGCCTATGGCCCCTCCCTGGCCTGGCCAAAGCCATAGCCTTTGTCACAAGCTCTGGAGAAGGCCACCAGCTCCAAGACAGGGGTGGACCCTAGGACGCAAAGGGGACTAAAACACAGTGACAAGCAGTGAGCAGAGACTGGGGAAGCCTGAGGGGCAGCAGCCTAGGCATCAGGAGAGGCCATGGTGACACAAACTGAGAACAGAAAGAAGTGCTGGGCCACTCAGACGATGCGGGCAGCAAAGAGGGGCTCTGGGCAAAGCTATTCCAGGTATGCGTGTGTGGTGGGGGACCACGACAAGAAGAAGGGCAGATTCCAGCCGCAGTCAGGAGTCAAGACTTCCACTAAAGGCACCCAGCATGGTGGTGCACACCGGTAATCCCAGCACTTGGGAGGCTGAGGCAGGAGGATCACAAGTTCAAAGCCAGCCTCAGCAATGGCGAGGCACTTAGCAACTCAGGGAGACCCTGTCTCTAATAAAATACAAAAAAGGGCTGGGGATGTGGCCCAGTGGTTGAGTGCCCCTGAGTTCAATCCCTGGTACAAAAAAAAAAAAAAAAAAAAAAAAAAAAAAGACTTCCACTAAAGACAGGAATATTTGGGATGTTTTCAGCTGGGGGTGTCAGGGTCTCAACAGCATTCTGGAAAATTCCCTTTGGTTGCTGGGTGGTGAGTGGAGAAGAGGAGAGGCCAGAAGAGCCACGGTGGCAGCACACATCCCTACAAAGAGCTGGGAAGGGGTCTGGCAGGGGTGGACAGATGCATGGGTGGACAAAAGGAAAGAAGGATGGATGGATGGATGGATGGATGGATGGATGAACTGGTGGGCAGATGAGTGGGTACATCTTGCCCAGAGCACCATCCACACCCACACCCTCACCTCCCTCCCCCGGATCCAGTCCTGTCAGCTGGGGGCACCAAGGTGAAGGGAGGACAGAAGGGAAGTAAACAGAGGAGAGAAGACTCTGAGCTGCCTGCCTGCCATGCCTGTGTGGCTGTGGCCTGCCAGTAGGGTTCACCCAAGGACCTCAGGCCCTGCAACGCCTGGTCCTCCAGCCTTGCTGAAACTTGAGCTAGGTCTGGGTCTCCTCTGACTGCCAAACTGTCTTCTCAAGAGGGGCGTCATTATGCCACTTGCTCCTGGGGAGCTGGCAGCACATCTAAGGATAGGCTGCCTGCTCACCATAGCCTGGGTGCATGCTGTGACCCCCAGACTCTTCTCATGTTTGGCCTGTTGTCACTGAGCCTGAAGACAGAGAATCAAAAGGACCCATTGGGTTGATTTTCTGAGCCTTGGTTTCCTCCCATGTAAAACAGGGCTAATAACAGAATCTTCAATGCATGGGGTGAGGAAGAGGCTCAGGCACTTTCATGGGCCCCGAGGAGAAAGGCTCTGAGGGGTTCTGGGCCGCAGCTGCACAGTGGCTGCCAACGGAGATGGACAGTGTTGAGGACTCCGCCCCTGTGGACAGCCACTCTCCCCCTCTTCTCCCAGGCCCCAGAGCTCCACCCATGTCCCCTTGTTGCTGCCACTGCTTCTGTTGCTGCCACTGGGTACAGTATGGCAAACAGCTGCCCAACGCTGCCCACAGACCTGCATCTGTGACAACTCCAGGCTGCATGTTGCCTGCCGGCACCAGAACCTTACTGAGGTTCCAGACGCCATTCCTGAGGTCAGCAGGGCAGAAAACGGGCACAGGGTGGCTAGTGGGGCAGTGGGAGGAGCCTGGGTTGGGAGAGCTTGGCAGGTTATTTTTCTCTGTGCCTCAGTCTTAACATCTGTAAAACAGGAAGAATAAGAACCAATATCAGAGAGATAACCTATTTTAAATCCTCACGGTGTGCCTAGATTAAGTGGGTGGCTCATAGATAAATATCAAATTCATTGCAGACCATGTGGCAGAGCACTGGACGGGTAGCAAGGTGGGATGCTGTCTCTGCCCTGTGGTTACGAGTGTCAAGATACTGTGAAAGTGTCACAGTGGGATTATCAGTGGCTGGGGAGGAAGGCTTCCTGGAGGAGGGGTCAGGAAGGAGGATGAAGAGAAATGAGGGAAGGTATGGGGAGAGGAGCGTCCCCAGCCCTGCAGCCCGTTCAGCTCCGCCTGCTTCCCTGCCCCCAGCTGACCCAGAGGCTGGACCTCCAGGGCAACATGCTCAAGGTGATCCCTCCAGCGGCCTTCCAAGCCCTGCCTTACCTCACACATCTGGACCTGCGGCACTGTCAGGTGGAGCTGGTGGCCGAGGGTGCCTTCCGAGGCCTGGGCCGCCTGCTCCTCCTCAACCTGGGCTCCAACCGCCTGAGCTCGCTGCCCCAGGAGGCGCTGGACGGGCTGGGCTCGCTGAGGCGGCTGGAGCTGGAGCGGAACATGCTGGAGGAGCTGCGGCCTGGGACCTTCGGGGCCCTGGGTGCGCTGGCCACGCTGAACCTGGCCCACAACGCCCTGGTCTACCTGCCCGCCATGGCCTTCCAGGGGCTGCTGCGTGCCCGCTGGCTGCAGCTGTCGCACAACGCGCTCAGCGTGCTGGCCCCCGAGGCCCTGGCCGGCCTGCCCGCCCTGCGCCGGCTCAGCCTGCACCACAACGAGCTCCAGGCCCTGCCGGGGGCCGCCTTGTCCCAGGCCCACGGCCTGGCCCGGCTGGAGCTGGGCCACAACCCGCTCACCTACACGGGCGAGGAGGACGGGCTGGCGCTGCCTGGCCTGCGGGAGCTGACGCTGGACCACGGCGCGCTGCAGGCCCTGGGCCCCCGGGCCTTCGCCCACTGCCCGCGCCTGCACACCCTGGACCTTCGGGGGAACCAGCTGGACACGCTGCCCCCGCTGCAGGGCCCGGGCCAGCTGCGCCGGCTGCGGCTGCAGGGCAACCCGCTGTGGTGCGGCTGCCAGGCACGGCCCCTGCTCGAGTGGCTGGCACGGGCGCGCGTGCGCTCGGACGGCGCGTGCAGAGGGCCGCGGCGGCTGCGAGGCGAGGCCCTGGACGCCCTGCGGCCCTCAGACCTGCGCTGCCCGGGAGACGCTGCCGAGGGAGAGGAAGAGGAGCGGGCGGAGGCTGCGCCCCGAGCCCCTCCGCGCGCCCCCAAGGAGGAGGACGGGGCGGCCACGCCCTGCCCGCGCGCCTGCGTGTGCGCCGCCCCGTCCCGCCACAGCGGCTGTGAGGGCCGCGGCCTGCAGGCGGTGCCCCGCGGCTTCCCCAACGGCACTGAGCTCCTGGACCTGAGGCGGAACCACTTCCCGTCGGTGCCGCGAGCGGCCTTCCCCGGCCTGGGCCACCTGGTGTCGCTGCACCTGCAGCACTGCGGCATCGCCGAGCTGGAGGCGGGCGCCTTGGCGGGGCTGGGCCGCCTGATCTACCTCTACCTCTCCGACAACCAGCTCTCGGGGCTCAGCGCAGCCGCCCTGGAAGGGGCCCCCCACCTTGGCTACCTGTACCTGGAACGCAACCGCTTCCTGCAGGTGCCCGGGGCCGCCCTGCGCGCCCTGCCCAGCCTCTTCTCCCTGCACCTGCAGGACAATGCTGTGGACCACCTGGCACCTGGGGACCTGGCTGGGGTGCGGGCCTTGCGCTGGCTCTATCTGAGTGGAAACCGCATCACCCAGGTGTCCCCTGGGGCGCTGGGCACAGCTAGGGAGCTGGAGAAGCTGTACCTTGACAGGAACCAGCTGCGAGAGGTGCCCACTGGGGCCTTGGAGGGGCTGCCTGCACTCCTGGAGCTGCAGCTCTCTGGGAATCCACTCAGGGCCCTGCAAGATGGGACCTTCCAGCCTGTGGGCAGGTCACTGCAGCACCTCTTTCTGAACAGCAGTGACCTGGAGCAGGTAGGCACCTGGTGTGTGGCCAGGGAGGCAGCACAGGGCTGTATGTGGCACACATCCACTCAGCAGCCATTTGTCCCCCTCAGTGCCAGGTTTTAGGCTCAGGATGAGGACCCTGAGATAAACAGACAATTCACCCAAGTGTGGGTTATAACCAGGTGGAATTCAGTGCCACACAGCAAGAGGCCTGCCAGGGAGGGCACTGCCAGGGCATGGAGGAGGGGAGAGAGGAATTTGGGTTTATCTAGGTGGAGAGTCCCGGGAGGCTTTGCCCTTATGGGGGTTGGGGTTCAAGCTGTAGAAAGAACCATGAACTGAGCAACAGGGTGACCTGGGTTTTGGCCAGCGCTGATCTTCCAACCTGCGCCTCCTTGGGCTCTACAACCTCCCCTTTGTTGGGGAGGGTGGAGCTTCCCCCCAGCCCAGGGGCAGGACGGGCCTGGCAGGAGCTCACACCAGGGCCTGGCACCTCCTTGCAGATTTCTCCTGGAGCTTTCTCAGGCCTGGAGCTGGGGCTCCAGAGCCTGCACCTGCAGAAGAACCAGCTTCGGGCTCTGCCTGCCCTGCCCAATCTCAGGCAACTGGAGCTCATCGACCTCAGCAGCAATCCCTTCCACTGCGACTGCCAGCTCCTCCTACTGCACAGGTAGGACCCCCCCACCTGCACCCCCCACCAGGGACCCACCCACCAGCTGCTCTCAGTCAAGCCCCTGCCTCTCCCTGGGGCATCATGTTGGTGTGGCTGAACAGCTGGCAGGGGCCAGGGTGGGCCTGGCCAGAGCAAGAAAGAATGTGCTTCTCCCAGGTCAGTTGTCCCCCCTCGGGGGCCTTGGTGGACTTCTCTGAACTTCATTTCCTTCATCTATAAAGTGGAAATGATATTTGCCCTGCCTAGAGGACTAGGACCTACTAAATGTGTGTATTATTTTTCTTATTTAATTTTACACAATTACACAAGGAAGTAACAAAACCCTGGAGTCAGACAGACCTTGGCTCTGAGATTTTACCAACAATTCAAGTCACATAACCTGTGTCCACCTGTGAAAAGGGATGAGCATTTTATCTACTTCATCATGACTGCTGTAAGAATTCAGTTAAATTAGTTAGCAGAGCCCTCTGTAACTTACTATTCTCATTCTGCTTTCATAGAGAAGGGGTCTGAGGCTTGAAGTGACTTTGAGGTCACACGATGGGTGAAGCTCTGAGCCAGGACTCTCAGCAGAGCTGCTGCCCTCAGAGCTCGCTGCCTCATTTCCCACCACTCCTCGCTGTCCTCGGGAAGCTCCTGACCGCACATCGGCACAGTGGGCTCCCCAAGCTCTCTTCCCTCCTCAGGTGGCTCGCAGGGCTGAACCTGCGGGTGGGGGCCACCTGTGCCACCCCTCCCAGTGCCCGGGGCCAGCGGGTGAAGGCTGCAGCTGCGGTCTTCAGAGCCTGCCCAGGCTGGGCTGCCAAGAAGGCCAGGAGGACACCAGCCTTCAGGCCTGGTGGCAGGAGGACCCCCATCAAGCAAAGACAGTAAGAAGCAGACAAGGTTGGTGTGGCGTTGGTGGGCCAGGTCCCAAGGCCTCAGGGCCGCCTCGGGGCCATTAGACGGGGTTGTGTTAGCTCTCTGGGGGCTGCCACAACAAAGTACCAGGAACTGGGTGGCTTAGAATAACAGAAATGTGTCTTGACTGCTCTGGAGGCTGGAAGTTGGAAATCTAGGTGTTGGCAGGACCACACTGTCCCTGAAGCCCTGAATGGAAGGATCCTTCTTGCTTCTTCTAGCTGCTGGTGGCCTGAGACATTCTATGGCTGACAGTGGCATGTTCCCCCCAGCTTCCACCTTCACCTGATGTCCTGCCTGTTTTCATCAGCCTCTCTCTATGTCTGTCTCTGCAAGTCCCCTTTAAGGACACCAGCCACAATGGAGCAGGGCCCAGCTAAAAGGACCTCATTTTAATTTCATTACCTCTGTTAAGACCCTATTTCCAAAGCCGGGCGCGGTGGCGCACGCCTGTAATCCCAGCACTTTCGGAGGCTGAGGCAGGAGGATCGTGAGTTCAAAGCCAGCCTCAGCAATGGCGAGGCACTTAGCAACTCAGTGAGACCCTGTCTCTAAATAAAATACAAAAAAAGGGTTGGGGATGTGGCCCAGTGGTCGAGTGCCCCTGAGTTCAATCTCCGGTACCAAAAAAAAAAAAAAAAAAAAAAAAGACCCTATTTCCAAATAAGTTCAGACCCTGAGTTTCTAGGGGTTAAAGGCTCCAATGTATCTTTTTGGAGGAAACACAGTTGAGCCCATAACAGCATTCCAGGGACTGGGAGCAAGAAAGGACCCCCCAGTGGTGGCTGAGCAAGACCTGCCTTAGAAGCCAGACCTGGAGCTAGCTTTAGTGACTTAGCAATGTGTCTCAGCTGACACTCATGTGGCACGGACCTACTTCCAGGCACTGTGCTATTCAATAGCACTGGGCTTCCCCCAGAGTCGGCCCCAGCAGAGGCAAGGGGGGCGCTGAGCTGGGCTCCGGAGTGCAAGATCTGGGGAGTCCCTCTGCAGGGCAGGGCCTCAGCTGAACAGTCTGACAGCTTCAGCAGGAATCAGGACTGTAGACCATTGGATCCATTTCTGACATGGAAATATTCCTAGGGCTAGCTAGGCATGGTGACGCACCCCTGTAATCCCAGCGGCTCAGGAGGCTGGGGCAAGAGGATTGCAAGTTTAGCCTCAGCAATTTAGCAAGACCCAGGCTCAAAAAAAAAAAAAAAAATAAATAAATAATAAAAAGGGCTGGGGATGTGGCTCAGTGGTGAAGCACCACCTGGGTTAAGTCCCCAGTACCAATTCCCAGTGCAAGCGCTGGAGTTCTGGGCTATTTTAACGAATAGCAGATTCTCCCCAGGGATACACAAGAACTGAAGGCTAAGGGCTCTGACCCTGGCAGTGTTCCAAGCTGGAGGTGCCACCCTGCTGAGGGCATGAGGCTGCACATCTTTCTCCCTTGAGGCCCCAACATCACCACCAAAGTGCTCCATGACGTTGAGGGACGGATGCCAGAGTACGGGGCGAAGCCTGGTGGGCCAACCTGGGCTGACCCCACTGCTGTCACTTAGCATCGTAGACTTAAGCAACCAACTCACAAAACCTCACCTCAGAGTGCAGGCAGCGTGCCTCGCAGGGTTACCGTGAAGGCGAGCAGGCAACCTGTACTTGGTCTCGAGCCTGGCGCAGGAGGCTCTTGTAAGCCATGGTTGTTCCCTTGCTGCTCTGCCCCTGAACAGCGTAGTCTTTCCAGACTGGTCCTGGAAAGGCTGAGAGGTGCAGGGCAGTTTCCTGCAGTGCTTGGTCTGATCTGTAGCTGCAGCCACAGGGGACCTCAGGCAGGGGCAGTAGGAGTGAGGAGGGTTTAGGGACACTTCCCAGCCAGCAATCCATTGCTGAGACGCCAGGACCTTCAGTTCCACCGAGGCAAGTTGAGGCATGTGGTTCATTCTGAGCCTTGAGAACAGTTTCTAGGAGGTCAACACTTCCATCTGTGACAAATCAAACTGACCTACAGCACTAGGAACACAAATTATGTGCACTTTCTTCTATTTCATAAACACTCATGGAGCCCAACTTTGTACCAGGCCTGAGTGAGGCACTAGGGACAGATAAGATCCAGGCTCCCTTTGGGGAACCTGTGGTCTTTGGGGAGGGAACAGCAGAAATGTAAGGACACGTCAGCGAGTGGTGATGACAGATGACATTTACTCCCCGGCCTTCTTTGTGTAGTAAGTCGTCTTCACACTCGATAGTATGAGGTCAGACTGGACTTTCGGCACACAGGGGAGTTAACTGTCTTACACAAGCAGAGGAGCCTGTGGGCCAGGCCAGGGCCGAGTGACAGCCCAGCATGTCCTGTGGCTCTGCCTTCATCATGGCACTTCTAGGGCACAGCTTCTCCATTCAGGAAGGGATGAAAGGTCAAATGGCATAGAAGCCACTTGTCAGAAGCTCTTGGGTCAAAACAGTGGCTAACTGCTAAGGAACCTGATGAGGTGAATTCTCTTCAGCTGGGCCCCTGAGCTGGCAGCAGAGCCAAAGTGCACCCTGGGACACTCTTCCTCCCAATATACTCCCCAATGGGCCGATGTCACTGATCTGTCACCACCTGAGTCCTGGAGCTGGTGTGTGCTGAGGGCAGGAATAGCCTTGGCCTTCTGAGCAGAGACCTACCAGGGTCTCAGGCAGCCCAGTGGTCTTCCATATTTTTTTGGTACTGGGGATTGAACTCAGGGGCACTTGACCACTAGGCCACATCCCCAGCCCTTTTTTGTATTTTGTTTAGAGACAGGGTCTCACTGAGTTGCTAAGGGCCTCGCCATTGCTGATGCTGGCTTTGAACTCACGATCCTCCTGCCTCAGCCTCCCAAATGCTGGGATTACAGGTGTGCGCTGCCGCACCCCGGCTAGTCTTCCTTCTTTTTGGTACTGGGGATTAAACTCAGGGACACTCGACCACTGGGCCACATCCCCAGCCCGTTTTTCTATTTTATTTAGAGACAGGGTCTCACTGAGTTGCTAAGGGCCTCGCCATTGCTGAGGCTGGCTTTGAACTCGCGATCCTCCTGCCTCAGCCTCCCAATTGCTGGAATTACAGGCGTGCGCCACCATGCCCAGTGCGCCACCATGCTTAGTCATCCATTTTTAACCTATTTACTTCTTGAGGAAATCAGCCTAGGCCAACAGGCCACTTTCTGGGCCTGTGTTCTGAACAGGGCTTTGTCAAGGGGAACAGAACCACATTCTGTCTGCACCTGGCCAGTGCCCAGCCTGTGATGACTGCCCCACCCAGTCATGGACCCGTCCTGGGTCCTGAGCCAGCCTCGTCTGTAGACCTCAGCAAGACGCAGACAGACCTGGATCCAGGCTGCCTGCACAGGGCTCGCGGGCCGTGGCAGGCCCCAAAGGCAGCTGGGCACAGCAGCACAGTTGCAGCCCTTGCTGTCCCCAGCAGCCAGCAGCCTGGCCTCCACCCCGTCACCAGGTCGGCCCACGCCCCTGCAGGCCTCCCCCACTTTCCTTTTAGGAAGTGTGAGCCGGTGCTCGTGCCCACAGAGTAAAGAGGTAAAGGCCACCTCCGCCCAGGACCCTGGTCAGTGCTTCTCAGCTGCCTGCCACAGCAGTCCCTAGGGTGCCGGGAGGAGCAGGGCGTTCACCCACGAGGTGCGCAGGGCCTTCTGCTTGGTGCGGTTTTAGGCAGAGCTGCTCCTGTCCCACAGCTCACCGTCAGCCCGGGGACCTTCCCACTCAGAGCTGCTTCACAATTTTATTCTTGGGCAAACGTACAGGCAGGTCACACACTGTCTTGTCCCTCGTCTTCCAGTGTGATGGCGCCAGTTCCCACACCTGTTGGGGGCGCAGCAGGTTGGGCAGCAAGTGCTCCAGCTTCAGAAGCCAGGGCCACACAGGGAGTCACTCAGACCAGCTCGGGGCCTCGGACAGCCCCAGGCACACAGGCCTCCAGAGGAGGGTGGAGGCAAGAGGCAGGTCCTCCAGCAGGCAGCCTCCGCACACCAGGCAGGACACACACAAAAAAGGCTCAGTCTCTCAACTCAAGTGGGGTGGAAGGGTGGTGGCACAGGAGGCCCAGCCTCCCCTCTGCTCCATGGCCCGGGCTGGCTCAGTCATCAGTCTCTTGCTTGATGCTCTCGATGGGGACAGGCAGCTCTGGGTTAGGAGCCTTGCCGGGCGAAGCCATGTCCAGATGCTCTTCCTTCACACACACAGCAATGACTAGAGGGAAGCAGAGAATGAGCGTGCAGTCCCAGGAAGGTGGACAAGGGACCTGGCTTCCTGCAGCGGGGGCCCTCAGGGGGCGGCGGGGAGCCAGGGAGGCCACCTCTACCCTCCTGCTCACTTCCCAGAGGCTGCAGCAGGCAGGCCAGGGCACCAAGCACAGCCTGCCTGGACTGGGTGTGCCAGAGATACTGGCATCTGCCAGTCTGCCCCAACCCTGCCAAGTCTGTCCAGTGGGCAGAGGTGCAGAGGAGGAAGAGGGTGGGGCACCTGGCTGGACAGGGACTGGGCTCGGCCCAGAGCCGGGGGAGGGTGTTTGGGAAGCTCTCTGGGCCCAGTGGTTCAAGGAGAGCTTGGTGCCCAGAAAACTCTCTTCCAACTTGACTCTACTCTTCTGTGCCCAGGTGGGGAAGGAGAGGGGCCGCCTCTGAGCACGGAGCAGGCCGGCCCTGCCTGGATCTCGCCCGGCGGCTCTTACTCTCGTCAGGACCGGGCTCCGACGGGGCCTTCCCCGCAGCCTGCAGGTCGTCCTCCAGCAGGGGCTTCTTGGACCCCTGTCTAAGGGGCCGAGTCTTGGCCGGCGGGATTCTCTTCCCTTTGAATAAAAATGGAATGAGCCAGCCTTAGGGTCGTGTCTGCACGAGGCTCGCAGGGCTGGGCCTCGTCCAGCGGGCAGCAGCACGGCAGTGGGGAGTGCCAGTCGGGGCCTGACCTCCAACTGACAGTGCCCCTCACTGGCTGGACTCCCAGGACGGAGAGGTTTGCTGCAGTCGGGGATCACCACCACCTCCTTGGAGCCAAGGCGGGGGCAGTCCTGGGTGTCGGTTCCTCCACCTGTGACGTGCCACATCCCAGCCCCTGCCGTTCTGAATGGCACAATGCCTCCTCCCACTTCCCATGTTTTGTTTTTTGGTGGTGCTGGGGATGGAACCCAGGACCTTGGGCATGCTGGGCAAGCACTCTACCAACTGAGCAAGCACATCCCAGCCCATGCTTTCTTATTGTGGTACTGGGGACTGAACCCAGTGCCTGGCACATGACAGGCGCGTGCCCTACCACTATGCTCCATCTAGCCCTCTTCTTTATCTTACTGTGAGACAGGTCTCACTACATGCCAGGCTAGCCTTGAACTTATGATTCTCCTGCTTCAGCCTCCTGACCTGCAGGGATCACGGGCGTGCACCAGCGTGCTTGGCCCTGATCCCACTGGACACATGCCATGCCCTCCCTCCGGCTCAGTGCTGCCCAGGGCGATGCCTGCTGCGGCCCGTCCTGCTTCAGGACGCGCTCCTCTCCTCATGGGGCCAAGTTGAAGATTCCATCACACACCACCAGGGCCTGCAGCTCTGAGGATGGCCCAGCCGGGGCTCAGGATCTGTTGGGGGTGGGCCCCAAAGCCTGGTGGAGTCTGCCTGCCCACTCAGCAGCCCCCTGTGCTCCCCTCCACCAAGGGGATCTTGAGGGGGCAGCAGCCTTGGGACAGCAGTGTCTATTTCCTCCTGTGCCTTTTCCTTAGGACCTAGCAGCTGCAGGTGCCTTGGGCCATGCTGTTTTCCAGCTCTGTGCAGCAGGGATGGAGATGACCCTTCTAAATATGATCTCTTGTGCCTTTTCCTCAGCATCCTGACCACTGTCAGAGACTAAACTCCCTATTGATGCTCTGGGTCCCCAAAGGCACAGGGTGCAAGGCCCCCGGGCTGAAAGGCGAGCCAGGAGAGGAGGGAACAGGAAGACGGCTGTGTGGGCAGGTGGCAGCGGGAATAGGCTGCATTGGGGCTTGCTTACTTTTCTTCCCAAACTGTTTCTTTTTCTTCTTTGTGGCCTCTTTGGCTTTCAGAGGTGTGGCCGGTTCTGCGGTTGAAAGAAAGAGATGAGAAGAGAGCTCGGGAGGATGCAGGCACATCCTGAGGCCCCCAGTCCCCTCACACACAGGGCACCCCAAGGACAGCAGCCACAGCTAGGCAGTGAGAAGAGGGTGGGCCTGGGGAGGGACTGGGGGACAGCCGTCCCGGCTTCCCACCCTTGTCACCAGGGCTGCTCAAGGGCCTGGGTGGTTTACCTGGGTGCACAAGGACCCCAGCATATGACAGAGTGGGCAAGATGAAGGAAGGAGCTCTGCAGGCCGGAGGGAGAGGGAGACAGAGAAGTCAGGAGAGGGCGGGAGGCAGGGCTCTCTGTGCAGAGCGTCCCCGAGACTTCTCGATGCCATGCCAAGGAGCTGAGCTGGCATGGCAGGGTGGGGTGGGGAGGTGGGCAGGGAGGAAAGAGGAGGAGGAAGAGTCAAGAGCCCCTCAGAGCCATGGGAGTCCCGACCTGCGGCCACAGGAGGCTGGAGCTGGTAGCCAGTGAGCTCGCACCAGCCGACAGGGTAGATGTCCGGGGACTCGCAGTCCACCCACTGGTCATACTCGTTGTCCCAGCCATCGAAGTGGATGCTGAGGAGCCGGTGAACCACCCGCTTCACAGTGGCCACACAGATGAGCCGGGGCTCCATCAGGTCCACAGCCTCCAGCTTCATGCCCACCTTGAAGCCATGGTTGGGGTAGTCCTGGGAGGAGAAGGCACTTGCCAGGCCAGCCAGCTTGCCACCCCCCGGCAGGCCTGCCTGGGGTGCAGCAGTGGGCAAGGGGCTGGCACCAGAGCCTGTGGGGGAAGGTCCTCTGGACACCCACTCACTGAGCCCTTCCCAGGCACCAGCTCCTCTGAGGGGACCAGCTAACAGGCTCAGCAAGTGCCATGTCACAGTGTGGGGCTTCTCTGGACGTGGCTGACCTCAGCAGCAGGGCCTCAAGAGAAGAGGCTGGAACTGCCGCCACATACAGCAGTGGGAGGGCCAGTCCTGAGGCCACCACAGACCCCCTGCTCCGTCCCTGGTCTCCTCACCATGTTGAAGAGTCTTGACGGAGCTGCTCTAGACTTGGTCTTCTCCAAGTAGCTGTCCCAGTTGAAAGTTTGTGTGTCATACCCTGGAAGAAAGAGTAGGGGAAGCAGGAAGTTGGTCTGGGGTCAGGGGCACACTGCCTGAAGGATCACTACAACTTGGTCAAGACCCAGCCTAGCCAGGCGCGGTGGCGCACGCCTATAATCCCAGCACTTGGGAGGCTGAGGCAGGAGGATCGTGAGTTCAAAGCCAGCCTCAGCAATGGAGAGACACTTAGCAACTCAGTGAGACCCTGTGTCTAATAAAACACAGAAAAGGGCTGGGGATGTGGCCCAGTGGTCAAGTGCCCCTGAGTTCAATCCCCGGTACCAAAAAAAAACAAAAACAAAAAACCCAGCCTGAAGTCTCCTTAGCAGGTCTCTTTCTTCCTTCCTTCCTGGGCTGGTACCTGCTCTATGACCACAGTCTTGTCACACAGGTTGTGCACTGCCCAATGACACAAGTGGAAGCTCCATTTGCCAACCACACGCTGGCCATGGGCTGACTCAGCCCAGGCAGTGTAATGGCTAGTGGTGGCTGTTACCTCCCCCATATCAAGACTCCAAGCCCCAGAGGTCTGACTTGACCAGCAGTCTGGGTCTGGGGCCTCATCCTGTAGGGCCAGCACATGTTGCTACTCCGGCCTTACCTTTTGGGGGAGTGAGCTCAATGTCATTCTTTTGGCAGAAGGTGGCTGGGAAGATGGCATGGGAAGAGGCATGGTAACAGAACCAGTCTGAGCCATCTGTGGAGGGCCCCCCGTCCACACAGATCATCAGGTAGCCGTCCAGGAGAACCTAGGGGCGGGTGTGGGGCAGTCACACAACAGCCTGTCGTGAGCTGCAGCCCCTCTGAGAAGACAGCTGTAACAGGGGCCGAGGCAGGTGGGTCTGACCGCGCGTGGAGCCCACCTTCCCAAGAACCCCTAGCGGCTCTTGCGGAGTGCCCAGGGCTCCTGTAACACCCTTGTGTGTCATCAGACGATTTATTCTAAACAGCAAACACCACGCTAACAGGGACCACATCTGTCTTGTTGCCACCCTAGTGTGTGAGCTCAGGGCCCAGCATGGCGCGGGCTGGCTGGAGAAGTCGGCAGCACCCTCCAGCAGGGACACGGAAGGTGCTGCTCCTCAGGCAGTGGCAATAACGGAGGAGGCGAGGAGCCTGGCGTGGCCCTCGGCTAGGCCAGCACAAAAGGAGATGGCAAACGGCAGGAAGGCCCTGAGAGGCGACAGGGCGGGGCTGGCACCTGAGTAAGGACAGGCTCAGGTGTTCAACAGGCACGTGGGCTGACGTGAAGAAGCAGGCCGGACCCCGCTCAGTCAGACACAGGAGCAGCCAGTGCAGGCCCGAGTCCCGAGAGAGGTGGGAGGGTGGCCCCTGCTCACCTTGCAGATGGTCGCCACGCAGATGTTGCCCAGGTTCAGTGGGTCAATGGCCTCCAGCTTCATCCCCTCCTCAAACCAGCCGCCCTCTGTGTAGACAGCTCGTACCTTAAAGGAACAGGGTGATCAGGGATGGGAAGGCGGGAGGAATAGGCCTCGGACACCTGGGCCTGGGAAGGAAACAGGCGGGAAGGGCCAGCCTCGGGGAGAAGCCAGGCTCCTGAGGCCTGGATGGTGGGCAGGGAGGAAGACACCCATGGCTGTGCCTCACCTTCTTGAACAGGTAAGGAACAGCGTCACAGTAGATTTTCCGGAAGGTGGGATGATGGGCCATGTCACTTCGCCTCTCTTGAGCAGACAGAGGGAGTGAGGAAGAGAAGGAGTTGGAAGCTGGTTCCGGGACCATGTCCACGCCTCCCAGAAACCCTGGCTGCTCAGCCTTTGCTCTGGGCTGCGTGCCAGCCCTCTAGACTGGAGGGCACAGGCTGACCCAGACAGCATCAGAAGCTCTGTGGGGACTACACGGGCCTCCAGACCTAGACTCTCATGACATCGGGGCCAGAGCATCTGGGTTCAAATCTTGGTTTTGCCACCTCAGTCATGTCCCTTCGCCTCTCTGGACTTCAGTACCATCCCTGGCAGGGTGGCGATGGTCATGAGGGCAAGGCACTCCTAGTCTGGGGTCACACTGGCCTGGGGCTCTACTGACCTGACATCTTGATGCCGTGGCCAACACGCCGTGACCAACCCACTGGGTGGATCAGGGGGCTCCACATGTGGCACCAGAAGTCATCGTCACTGTCACCATCCTCATAGAGGAGCCGCAGGCGACCCCCGATTACCGTGTCCACCACGGCCATGCGGGTCCGTGACACCTGGGCCTTGTCCACAACCTCCAGGCGCATGCCCTGCCGAAAGGGGTACTTCATGCTCTCCACCATCTGCAACGACATGGGGACACAGGTGCGCTGCTGCTGCAGGGCTCCTCCGACCACCTCCCTGCTCTCCAGTCGGCGGAGGACAGCGAGGGCGTGGTGGCATCGCTCCAGACAGCACCCCCGGGCGGTGCAGGAGGCCCTCCCTTCCCACGGGTTCACACTCGTCCTGATTCCCTAGAACAGCATCAAGGCAGGCACACTGCTCTGGGTGGGTGTCCCACTTCGCCCCACCAAACTCCAGCAAGCCAAGTCCAGAGGCTGGGCCCGCAAGACCTCCTTGAGACCAAGAAAATGGAAGTGGCCCAGAGAGGTCAAGTGACGTGTCCAGAGTCGAACAGAGCCCAGTGCCAGAGCAGGGCCTGTGTTCGCGGGTCTGCACTGGCCCCCAGGCACCTCACTCCCCTCGACCTCCTGCCCTCTGCAGAGGCAGACCTGTGTCCAGGCCACTGAGGCTTTTAGTTTCCACACGTCCAACTGCAGCTGACTCCAAGGGGGGCTGAGGGGCTGAAATGCTTCCAGAGCACCTTGGTAGCAACCCATGCCCTCTGACCCAACAAGGGACAGTGACCAAGACACCCATGAGCTGCCCTGCAAAGCCACAGTGGTGGGGCATGACAGGGGCTTTTCCAGGGCACTGCTGGCTCAGGGAGAGGTGGCCCGCCTCGGTGTGGTGATGACACTGGATGAGCAGGGCCATTTCCAAACACGCCAGGAGCATCGCAGAGGTCACAAAGCAGCCATCAGGAAGAGCAGACCCAGGATCTTAGCCCAGAGAGATTCTCCAGGCCCAAGCTCAAGCCCTAGCACACGCCCTGCCACCCTCCGGCCGTCTCTCGCGGCAGCAGCTCCAGCTCATTCGCGAGGGTGGACGGTGCAGGGGCCTGGGTGGGGCCGCCTGCCACGACACATCCCCTTCCTCTGCAGCGGCACAGCAGGGCCCACGCCTAGTGGCACGGGATTCCCTTATTTGTTTAGGACAACACGCGAGTGCTGGGCTTGGGACAGACAGCAGCGGGCAGCTGCTCAGCTCAGAGCTTGGCAGAGCCGTGCCCAGGGAGGCTCTTCTCGAGGGAACAAATGCACAAACAAGCGTGCACACCTGACTCGGCTGAAGGGTCTTGTCCATTCAGAACACTAGCGAGCACTGGCTGTCACAGGCCTCAAAGGCCACATCTGGATGGGCACTTCCTCCACAAACACCCCATCCTGCCTTCCGCACCCCCAATCTTCTGAGTGGGCTGCTGAGTGACAGAGTGCCTCCCGTGGGAAAGGCCTCGATCACCCGGGCTGTGCTCTCCATGTCACGGCACACGGTGCTTCACGTCTCTTCTTGGGGCAGTGGCCTCCCAAGCACTGGCTTCCCAAGAAGCCTGTCTGGAACTCTGGTACCCATGAGTGCTCTCATGGTGCCTTCCCGTCCTCTGCCCAGTCATCTTGCCTCAACCAGGGGTCATCTCTTTCTGCTTTAGTGTCCCCTGTTTTTTTTTATTTTGGTATCAGGAGTTGAACCCAGGGGCACTTAACCACTGAGCCACATCCCCAGCCCTTTTTAATTTTTATTTTGAGACAGGTTCTAAGTACTGAGGCTGGCCACATACTTGTGATCCTCCTGCCTCAGCCTCCCAAGATTACAGGTGTGCACCACCATGCCTGATTAGTGTCCCCTCTGGAGCATACTATAGGACAGGGTATGTGACAGACAGTCAGCCCATGCTTGCTGACTTGTCCACATGGAACCCCGTCTTTCCACCCATAATCAAGCGCCCACCTTTTTTTTTTTTTTTTTTTTTTGGTACCAGGGAATGAACTCAGGGGCACTCGGCCACTGGGCCACATCCCCAGCCCTTTTTTTATATTTTATTAGAGACAGGGTCTCACTGAGTTGCTAAGTGCCTCGCCATTGCTGAGGCTGGCTTTGAACTCGCAATCCTCCTGCCTCAGCCTCCCAAGTGCTGGGATTACAGGTGTGTGCCACTGTGCCTGGCTAGCCCCTTTTAACTGAAGTGAAACGGAGGCCACCTTGTGACTCCTAATAGTCTGCACCACATATCATCACCTGTCTTATCCTAAGATAGGTGCTGGCAGAGAAAGTGAGTGGTCACCTCCAGTCACCCAGCCTGTCAACTATGCATGGCACCGTGGGGCACACAGGAGACAAAGCTTGGTTTTGCTGAAGAAAGAACATGGAGCCAGGCGTGGTAATGCCCACTACAGCTCCGGCCATCACAAGTGGCCATCAGCAACTAGCGGGACCTGTCTCAAAATAAAGAGTTAAGGGGCCAGGGTTGTGGCTCAGCGGTGGAGAACTCGCCTAGCATATGTGTGGCCTGGGTTCGATCCTCAGCACCATGTAAAAATAAAGGCATTGTGTACAACTAAAGCAAATAAATAAATTAAAAAATAAAGAGTTAAAACAAAACAAGGGCTGGGGATGTGGCTCAGTGGTCCAAACAAAGACTATAGAGAACAAGAAAAGGCAACCGTATGGAAGGGAAACAGCAGATAAGTAGTACCTGGTACATTCAAGTCATTTCTACTTTAAGAAGGAGCGAGAAAGCTGGGCGCCGTGGTGCATGCCTGTAATCCCAGCACTTGGGAGGCTGAGGCAGGAGGATCGAGAGTTCAAAGCCAGCCTCAGCAATGGCGAGGCACTTAGCAACTCAGTGAGACCCTGTCTCTAAATAAAATACAAAAAAGGTCTGGGAATGTGACCCAGTGGTCAAGTGCCCCCGAGTTCAATCCCCGGTACCCACAAAAAAAAAAAAAAAAAAAAAAAAAAAAGAAGGAGCGAGAAAGCTGGGTGCTGTGGTGCTGTGGTGCATGCCTGTAATCCCAGCACTTGGGAGGCTGAGGCAGGAGGATCCCGAGTTCAAAGCCAGCCTCAGCAATGGCGAGGTACTTAGCAACTCAGTGAGACCCTGTCTCTAGCTAAGGCCTGCAATGGACTACCTTTCCACCTGGTGTCCTGTGCCTTGGGTGTGACAGGCCCAACTTCTATTCCATCTTTATTTTCCACTGTTGCCTTCCACACCAGACACGTCCTGCCCATCAGGACAAAATTCAAAAGCCATTTTCTCCCTTAAGGCTGCTTGATCCCAGCTCCTCTTCTGAGACAGGCCAGTCCAGTCCTGGGAGCCCTTGCAATGGTTCCCTGTGCCCTGCTGAGAGGCTAACCAGGGCCACATGGGAACAGGAGCACCTGGTTCAGAAGACCTCACATGCAGCCCAGGCAGAGGCCAGCAGGAAGCAGGAGAGTCTTCCCTGCGGACCTTCTGACCCTTTTGATTGGATACCATGTGCACATGTGACTTTAAGTTAAAGAACAATGTAGTTTTAAAAAAATTAAATGCTACACAGATGATTCTCAGGCACATCCCTATTTCAGAATGGAGGCTATCATATAATTATTTGTGTGTATGACTTTCATTTCCTTTGCCAGACCAGGGATTCCTGAATGAAGGGTCTATATTCTCTGTATCCCCCTGGTGCTCTGTATACAAGTACATAATAAAATCTATCACATGAGAACTCCGGAAAATGCACATGAGCAAAGGTAAGGACCTGGAAAAGCAATGGCTGACAAAGCAACGTGACTGATGTGACCAGATCAGGGTCTGGATGGGGAGGTAGGTGGCCACCACCGAGGTAGTGTTGGACTCTGTCCTGCAGAAATGTGGAGCCACCAAAGATCATCCAAGCAAGGGGGTCTCAGAAAAATACTGCACTGAGGGCACCGGGCAGTGTTGCTCAGTAATAGGGCATTTGTACAAGGCCCCAGGTTCAACCCCTGGCACTGTACCCACACAAGAAAAATTAATTCAATGCTGCAAATGAATAGCAGGAAGGACAGAGCAAAACAGGAGGGGTGGGAGGGAGAGCGGCTAAGAGTCCCAGAGGGCTCCTGTCAGACCTTGATATGGAAATCCACAGGAAGTGTCCTGGAGCCCACCAACCGCTTCATGAGGTAGCCCTTCCAGTCGGTGAACTTGGCATGGATGGCTGTGGAGACACGGGCATAATCCTGGTTACAGCCTGGCAGTACCCTCACCCACCCAGACATCAGCAGAGGGGACTGAACAACTTATTTCTGTCACTTCGGGGCAGCAAGGACTTTGTCTTACAAAACCAGACTCCACAGCATGGCTCGGCCCAGGAGCCAGGAGGAGGGAGGAAAGGAAGCAAGACGCAGGGGGTTCTGCTCTAGCCCAAGAGGCCCCGCCTCTACACACAGCCCTCAGGAACCTGGACAGGGAAAGTTCCCATCAACTCACTCCGGGGGGGCACCAGGATCTTGCTGTTGATGGCACACCAGCCAATGGGGTGGACATCCACGGTTCCCAGGTTGCACCAAAAGTCATGGCTGGCATCATTTTCAAAGCCTTCATACCGGAGCAATACCCGGTACCCTGAAAGGAAAGGTGAGGGAGGATGGGATGGGAAGGGAACATTCCTAGACCTTCCTCTTCTCCAGCCTAAGCCAGAATTCCCACTTCCTATTCCAAGAACTCCTTCCAGGCAAATGAAGCCCCCGTTGTCCAAAACAAAACAAATGCATGCCAATTATTTGGAAGCATTACGGCAGCATGGTGGTGAGACAGATTCTCTTTTTTTTTTTTTTTTTTTTTTTTTGTGGTACCAGGGATTGAACTCAGGGACACTCACTGGGTCACATCCCCAGACCTTTTTTGTATTTTATTTAGAGACAGGGTCTCACTGAGTTGCTAAGTGCCTCGCCATTGCTGAGGCTGGCTTTGAACTCGCGATCCTCCTGCCTCAGCCTCCCAAAGTGCTGGGATTACAGGCGTGCGCCACCACGCCCAGCGGAGACAGATTCTCTACGGCCAGACTATCCCTGCAATAAAACTGCAGTTTCCAAGCCTGCCCAGCTCCACGGTCCCCTCTAAGGCAGGACAATCCCAAGAAGGGGGACAGAAACACCCGTGGGCAGGGATTTTATTTAAAAAGCCAATTTCTGCCTGCGCCACTGCCTACGCACTCGAGATGTCACTCTGCAGACACATCTCAGGCGCTGCCTGGTCCCAGGAACACCCACCTGCAGCCTGGATGACAGAGGCGATCCAGTACACCCGGCTGGGGAGCACCGCGTCACTGTTGAGTACCTCCACCTTCATCCCCTTCATGACGTCCTCCCACTGGTCATAGAGTGGGACCTGTGTGGCCATGAGAGCATTCGAGGTGGGGAGTGAGCTTCCTGGGCTGGCAGGAGAGCATCCCTCTCTACCGCGACTTTTCATGTCGCCGTCGTGTACAGAAAACCAGGCTAGCACTAGGAAGGCAGAGATGACCAGGGCATGTCCACTGTCCCTGAAGAGCTGAGCTGGAACAGGGGGTGGGAGAATGGGGGCAGGCAGGGTGACAAGAGTCACAGACCTGAGGTTTTTTTTTTTTTTTTTTTTTTTTAATATTTAGTTATTTGTTTTAGTTGTACACAATGCCTTTATTTTTACATGGTGCTGAGGATCGAACCCGGGCCACACACGTGCTAGGCGAGCGCTCTACCGCTGAGCCACAACCCCAGCCCCACAGACCTGAGTTCTAATCATTACAGGGCCAGCCCCCAGCCGCATCAACCAGGGTATAACACATCTCCACAAGCCTCAATCTCTGTCACCAGGGCTGGGGTTGTGACTCAGTGGTGGAGCACTTGCCACGCAAGCATGAGGCCCTGGGTTAAGTCCTCAGCACCACATAAAAGTAAGTAAATAAAGATATTGTGTCCATCTACAATTAAAAAAAAAAAAAATCTCTGTCACCATGTCAGCATGTGCAGTAACACTTTTTAGCACTTATCGTGTGCCAGGCACTGTCCTTGGTGCAAACACCAATACCTATTGTCACTCAACCTGGGCAGTGAGTATCATGAGCCCTTGTTCACAGAACTGCCTGCTAGCATGCTATCCCTGGCATGTCCTTCTCCGCCTCACCCTTAGTAAGGAGCTCCCAGCAGCAGGGGGCGACCGCAGGCTGCCTTCCCAATGCTTAACCTGCTTCTCTGCCAATGCTACCTTGATTCTTTTTTTTTTTTTTTTTTTTTTTTTTTTGGTACCGGGGATTGAACTTAGGGGCACTTGACCACTGGGCCACATCCCCAGCCCTTTTTTGTATTTTATTAGAGACAGGGTCTCACTGAGTTACTAAGTGCCTCGCCATTGCTGAGGCTGGCTTTGAACTCGCGATCCTCCTGTCTCAGCCTCCCAAAGTGCTGGGATTACAGGCGTGCGCCACTGCGCCCGGCTGCTATCTTGATTCTACTTTAAGAAAGAAGAATCACTTTTTCACTCTCAGGCCTGGACTAAGCCAGTCGTGGTGTCCTATCCATCTCCCGAGCACTGATATTGGTTTGTCACTGAACCAGGAAATGGTCGTGCTGGCCCAGACACACAGGGGCAGGTTTCTACAGAGCACATTGAACCTTGTGTGTTAAATGCAAGTAAGTACAATGTAACTCCCTGCAAGGACAGTGCCGGGACTACTAGAGGATTCTGGGCAAAGAAGAGGCTGCCCCGAGGGAAGACACACCCTTCATCAGCAGCTCAGGAGCAGAGCGAGTTAGCCGAGTAGGAGCAGAGCGAGTTAGCCGAGTATGCAGCCAACTCGCCAACGTGCAGGGCACTTCCCAGCGTTCAGGAGCAGTTCAGAGAGGAGGGCAGGTAGTAGGATTTTTCTGGTTAGAGGAGTCCTCAGGACTAAAGAAGTCTGGACTTCAGGAAATGGCAGTGAAAGACAAATGGAGACCCTGCTACAGGAGTCTCCCCAGGCCTGCAGGCTACTGTGGGTTACAGCTGCCAGGTAGTAAGTTCCTGACCTCAAGCCCACCCGGCCAGGACCTCGCCCTTCTGGTTCCTCTGTGACAGGAGCAAGGGAGCCTTCTGCAGAGGTTGGCCCAGGAGCTATCCACACCTGCCTTCTGGGACCAAGGGGCCCTGGCCAGTACAAATGCACTATGTTTTCAATGGGAAAAACGCTAAATAGTGGGGAGAAATGGGAGAAGGGCTTCAGAGGTGGAAAGGCCCTTAGGCAAGGGCTAGGGTAGCGCAGTGGTAGAGCGCACACCTGCTAGCATGAGGACCTGGATCTCACCCCCAGCACCAGAAAGAAAAAGAAAAAGAAGGGTCCTTAGACATCAACTAGCATAATGTAAATAAGCCAGGGAGGAGGCGCAGCGGAGGGGGCGGGGCCTCAACAGGTGCTAGCAGGGCGTCAGGGAGGCGACATGGCGCTATGGCAAGCCTGGGCTTCTCCACGCAGACCTGCCCGCCTTCTCTCTGCAGTGCTGCTGTCCCGTGAGGTGGAGAGCACCGAAGCCAGCCCGTGTCCATCCCTGGCTGTCCCTCCCTCCCTGTCAGGGCACTCACGTGTTTAAAGCAGCTGACGGGAGCCGCCTTGTAACTGTGATCCTTCAGGAACTTCCCCCAGTCGAAACCCAAGACCAGAGCTGCAGAGCAGAAAGGGAAGAGTAGAGGCTGGGACCTACACAGCCATGCCAGGGACCTGCACCCTGAGGACCCGGGCAGGGCACAGAAGCAGGGCCCTTTCCTCAGCCCAGCAGCCCCTAACAGCTCTGCACCACAGCCCCTCACAATCACCATACCTGCCCCACCAACGGCCAGCAGGATAGGGAGGACCAACCTACATGCCCCCGACACTCAGACTCAAGAGCAGAACGACATTCAGAGGGAACTCTCTCTCTCCCCCTCTTCCTCCAAATCAAGGGAAATTCAAATGTCCCTGGCTTAACTCCCAGGCCTCCTCCAGCCTCCCGATGGCCACAGCTAATGTGAACGGGTGGGAGGAGCGGACGCATAGGCCCCCCCACCCTCCTGTCTATGGAGGGCAACTTCAATCAGGAATCCAGACCAGCACAGCAGAGCTGCTTTGGGCCTACATATAATTCGCTTAGAAACTGCCCTTCTTCATAAGCCTCCACTGCCCCACAGAAAGAGCAGTCCTACAGATAAAAGCAAAGAGAAACAAAAGCAGCTAAAACTTGGCTTTTGAGTGATCAAGAGTAGGAGTCCTGGTAGCCAAAGGGTGCTTGAGGGATTTCCTGAAGTCATTTCCACAACACATGCTATCTGGAGGTGGAACGATACCATCTAAGGCAAACCTGGGTCTGGCCACCCCGCAGCAAGCTCTTCCAGTCAATACTCCTAGGGAAGGCCAACCCTCCTGCCCCCACCCCAGCCTCTGCTGTCTCACCATCTTGTCCTGTTGGTGTCCCGTCTGCTAGCTGTCCTGTCCCTTGGGAGTGGAGGAAGGCTCCGATTTTGGCAGACCAGGCCGCCTTATGAAGGACTTTGGCTTTCTTGGTGGGTGGTTTTCCCTGGAGGGGAGAGAAGGTGAGCATCCCGGTCTCGGTCCACTTACTTCCCCTCTGCTGGGCCTCAGTTTCTTTTGTAAACTGAAGGAAGGGCAACAGCTCTTGGCTCAGAGAGCAGACGGGGAAGGATGGGAGTCACGGAGGCTGCAGGGCAGGGAGGGACATGTGTTCTGCTTCCTCTGGGATCCTCTCCCTTAGTTAGAACTCGTCTCCCTGCTCCTGGGCTCCTCAGGGCCTGCAGGAGAGAATGGCTACAGAGCGACAAGAAACTCTCTGTAACGGGAGGCAACACATTTATGTGATTCTGGAAAGACAGCCTATGGCCTTCATCAGGTGCTCGAAGAGCACAGCCCTTAAGGACTGATGTGATCTGTACCTTGGGCCATCATTTTTTTTTTTTCTTTTTGTGGTCCTGGAGATAGAACCCAGGGCCTCGTACATGTAGGCAAGTGCTCTACCACTGAGCCACATCACCAGCCCTGTATCTTGTAACTTTAACAGTGAGGAGAAAGGCCAGGAATTTACTAAAGAGTCCCATGAAGCAGAAATGTGGGTTTATTTATTTACTTATTGCAGTACTGGAGATTGAACCCAAGGCCTTACACATTCTAGACGTTCTATCACTGAGTTACATCCCCAACCCTTTATTTATTTGTTTGTTTAGTTGAAGGTGGACACAATAACCTTTAGTTTTTTATTTTTTGGGTACTTGGGATTGAATGCAGGGGCACTCAACCAATGAGCGGGTGTTGTCCCCACCCCTATTTTGTATTTTATTTAGAGACAGGGTCTCACTGAGTTGCTCAGCGCCTCGAATTTGCTGAGGCTAGCTTTGAACTCTTGATCCTCCTGCCTCAGCCTCCGGAGTTGCTGGGATTACAGGCGTGCACCACCACGCCCGGCCCAACCCTTTATTTATTTATTTTTAATATTTATTTATTTGTTTTAGTTGTACACAATGCCTTTATTTTTACATGGTGCTGAGGATTGAACCCAGGCTGCACACATGCTAGGCGAGTGCTCTACACTGAGCCACAACCCCAGCCCCTCCAACCCTTTATTTTTAAAAGCGTATCTGTAATCCTATTAACCTGGAAGGCTGAGATAGGAGGATTACCAAATTTGAAGTCAGCCTCAGCAATTTAGGGAGATCCTGTCTCAAAATAAAAATTTTTAAAAAGGGGATGGAGTAGAAATATGGTTCATACGGTTCAGTGGTAATGTGCTCTGGGTTAAATCTCCAGAACCACAAAAAAAAAAAAAAGAAAGAAAGGAAGGAAGAAAGAGAAGTTGAGAGGGTCTTGCTAAATTATCTAGGCTGGCCTTGAACTGGTGATCCTTCTGTCTCATCTTCCTAAACAGTTGAGATTACAGGCGTGTGCCTCAGAGCCTGTCAGAAAAGTGGGTTTAGAGGATAGGCTGTAGCTTAGTGGCACAGCTTTTGCCCAGCATGTGTGAGGCACTGGGTTCAATCCTTAGCACCACATAAAAATAAAATAAAGAGCCGGGCGCGGTGGCGCACGCCTGTAATCCCAGCACTTTGGGAGGCTGAGGCAGGAGGATCGCGAGTTCAAAGCCAGCCTCAGCAATGGCAAGGCACTTAGTAACTCAGTGAGACCCTGTCTCTAAATAAAAATACAAAAAAAGGGCTGGGGATGTGACCCAGTGGTCGAGTGCCCCTGAGTTCAATCCCCAGTACCAAAAAAAAAAAAAAAAATAAATAAAAAAATAAAATAAAATAAAATAAAATAAAATAAAATAAAGGCATTCTGTCCATCTACAACAACAAAACAAAAAAAAAAAAAAAAAAAAAAAAAAAAGAAAGAAATGGGTTTAAATCCCAGTAGACCTTCAGTCAAATACTTCTACAACGTTTTAAAAATATTTTTTAGGGGCTGGGGTTGTGGCTCAGTGGTAGAGTGCTCGCCTAACACCTGCGCGGCCCGGGTTCGATCCTCAGCACCACGTACAAATAAAGGCATTGTGTACAACTAAAATAAATAAATAAATATTTTTTAAAAATATTTTTTAGTTGACTATGGACACAATACCTTTATTTTATTTATTATTATTATTATTGTTATTATTATTATTATTTTGGCATTGGGGATTGAACTCAGGGGCACTCGACCACTGGGCTACATCCCCAGCCCTTTTTTGTATTTTTATTAGAGACAGAGTCTCAATGAGTTCCTAAGTGCCTCACCATTGCTGAGGCTGGCTTTGAACTCATGATCCTCCTGCCTCAGCCTCCCAAGTACTGGGATTATAGTTAGTTATTTATTTTTATGTGGTACTAAGGATTGAACCCAGTGCCTCACACATGCTAATCAAGGGTTCTACCATTGAGCTCCATCTCCAGCCCTACAATTTTTAGTGATATCTCTTTAAGTTACTAAAACTCTTGAGCTTTTAAAAGGGAAAGTTTAAATTCCTTTTTATTGGGCTGGGGTTGTGGCTCAGTGGCAGAGCGCTCACCTCGCACGTGTGCAGCCCGGGTTCGATCCTCAGCACCATGTAAACATAAATGCATTGCATTGTGTACAACTAAAGTAAATAAATAAATATTTTTTAAAATATTCCTTTTTATTTTTAAATTCAGTATGTGGCCAAAATAGAAATATCTTAAAATCCAGGTTTTTTTCCCCCTCACCACTAGGGTTCGAATCCAGGGCCTCACGCATGCTAGGCAAGGGTTCTACCACTGAGCTACAACCCTGGCCCTGATATTGATATTTTTTTTTTGGTACCAGGGATTGAACTCGGGGGCACTCAACCACTGGGTCATATCCCCAGCCCTCTCACTTAGTTGCAAAGTGCCTCGCCATTGCTGAGGCTGGCTTTGAACTCGCAATCCTCCTGCCTCAGCCTCCTAAGTGCTGGGATTACAGGCATGTGCCACCCCAACTGGCCTAATATCCATGTTTTAGGACCATTGATGGACTAAGAAGGCCAAGCCCTCAGCAAATACCTCCCCTAAGCGGGGCGCGGTGGCGCACGCCTGTAATCCCAGCACTTTGGGAGGCTGAGGCAGGAGGATTGCGAGTTCAAAGCCAGCCTCAGCAATGGCGAGGCACTTAGCAACTCAGTGAGACCTTGTCTCTAATAAAAATACAAAAAAGTGCTGGGGATGTGACCCAGTGGTTGAGTGCCCCTGAGTTCAATCCCCGGTACCACCCAAAAAAAAAAAAAAAAAAAAAAAAAAAAAACCCTCCCCTAGTTATCATTGGCTCCCTAAGGAGAGGGATGTTCCCATGCCCTGACTAAAATCCACAAGATGAGGGGAACAATTGTAACTGTCTCACAAAGTTGATAGAGCATATGAAGCACCAACCAGAGAGATCCAGCCTGTAGCAACTTCCAATAAATGTCAGGGCCATGGTTCTCTAGCTTGGCTGCATATTAGAACTGGCTGGGGGCTCTTTCAAATCCCCGGGACCAGGCCATGTTCCACCCCAATTTAACTGGAATCTTTGGGAGTCACACATAAACCTCAGTATTTTTAAAACTTCGGTGATGCCCACGTGCAGATGAGTGTGAAAACCAGTGCTACAGCCGGGTGAGGTGGCGCACGCCTGTAATCCCAGGACTTGGGAGGCTGAGGCAGGAGGATCACAAGTTCAAAGCCAGCCTCAGCAATGGCGAGGCACTTAGCAACTCAGTGAGACCCTGTCTCTAATAAAATACAAAAAGGGCTGGGGATGTGGCCCAGTGGTCGAGTGCCCCTGAGTTCAATCCCTGGTACCAGAAAAATAAATAAATAAATAAATAAATAAATAAAATAAATAAAATAAAATGTGGCACAAAGACCAAGAACATCAGGCTCCCTAAGAAAATACTGACAGAGAACGTAAGCTCCTTGGGTAGCTCCAGCAATTAACTCCTCTGTCCTCTGAAGTTTGAGGGTGTACTAAATATCAGGAAATTTTGTAACCTCAGACAACCATACACAAAGAGCTCCCCCAGCCCTTGCTAGTTTCTGGCCTTAGATCAGTTGATGGTTCCAGTCTCAGCACCCAGGGCCCAGGGAAGGGTGCAAGTGGTGGCCTCTCTCTCACCTGTAATCTAGCCAGGATACTGGCTTTTTTGGAGTTGGAGGAGTAGCTCCTGGAACAGGAGACGCTGCAGAACCTCTTGGTCTTGGAGAAGAAGGCTTCCCGCGTGCCCACGATCCCACACATCTCACAGACGGCTGGGAAGAGAATTTAGCACATGACTCACCAATGCGGTCTCCTCAAATAAAAAAAAAAATGATGGGCCCTTTAAAACCTTGGGCACTGCACTAACCAGGTAAGCTCCAGGTCCCACTAAGGCTGACAGCTAGAGAAGAGGAGGAGGTGGGACTGATGTGTGTGTGTGTATACTTTGTTTTGTTTTGTTTCCAAGACAGGGTCTCCCTACGTTGCACAAGCTGGCCTCAAACTCCTGGGCTCAAGGTATCCTCCCTTCCCAGCCTCCTGAGTAGCTGGGACTACCAGTGTGTGCCACACACCCAGACTGGTGTGTCCATTTGAATTTGTCTCACACCAAGCCATGCTGCTTGGCCTCCCTTAGTTTTATATCAATGGTGGGGCTAGGGCAAATGCATGAGAAGAACTGGGCACACAGGCAGGTGTTGGCAACTTTTCAAGAAAAGATGAAAGGGGAAAATATGTGTAAAAGGAGGAAAAGAGAAAAGTGCCAAAGTGAATTTCTGTGGCTTTATTTAAATAGTAAGGAGATTGAATTAGATCCATGTTTCAATCACCCAAGGAGCTTTAAAAAATGCCAGAGCCTGAGATTCTAATGAACGGGTTTGCTATGAGACACTGGAATCTGTAGTGCCACAATCTCCCCAGGTGATTCTAATTCGCAATCAGGGTGGCAAACCCCTGGACTAGCTGGTTTCCAATGATTCCTTCTAGTGTTGAAGTTCTAAGATTCTAAGAAAATGGTTGGGAGAAAGAGGAAAGAAAGGAAAATGGAAGAAAAGACAAGATGAATGGAAAGAAGGATCAACTGGCCAAAAGTATGAGATCATAGCTGGGTGCAATGATGCACACCTGTAATCCCAGTGGCTCAGGAGCCTGAGGCCAAAGGATCATGACTTCAAAGCCAGCCTCAGCAAAAGTGAGGTGCTAAGCAACTCAGTGAGACCTTGTCTCTAAATAAAACACAAAATAGGGGCTGGGATCGTGGCTCAGTGATAGAGTACTCGCCTAGCATGTGCACAGCCCGGGGTTTGATCCTCAGCACCACATAAAGATAAACTCACGGTGTACAACTAAAGCAAATAAATAAATATTAAAAAAAGAAAAACAAAACAAAAGAAAACACAAAACAGGGCCGGGCGTGGTGGCGCACGCCTGTAATCCCAGCACTTGGGAGGCTGAGGCAGGAGGATCGTGAGTTCAAAGCCAGCCTTAGCAATGGTGAGGCACTTAGCAACTCAGTGAGACCCTGTCTCTAATAAACTACAATAAAGGGGGCTGGGGTTGTGGCTCAGGGGTAGAGCGCTCGCCTAGCACATGCGTGGCCCGGGGTTCAATCCTCTGCACCACGTAAAAACGCATTGTGTACAACTAAAAGCCAATAAATAAATATTTTTTAAAAATACAAAAAAGGGTTGGGGATGTGGCCCAGTGGTCGAGTGCCCCAAGTTCAATCCCTGGTGCCAAAAAAAAAAAAAAAAAAAAAACCCACAAAATAGGGCTGGGGATGTGGCTCAGTGGCCAAGTTCAATCTTCAGTATCCCTCCCACCAAAAAAAGCATTAGATTGTTATTCCAAAAAGTTTTAGAAGCCAGGTGCAGTTGAACATGCCTGTAATCCTAGTGACTTTGAGGAAGGAGGATTGCAAGTTCAGGGCCAGTCTCAACAACTTAGACTCTAAGTCTCAAAATAAAAAATAAAAAGGGAGAGAGAGAGAGAGAGAGAGAGAGAGAGAGGGAGGGAGGGAAGGAGGGAGGGAGGGGGAGGGGAAGAGAGAGAGAGAGAGAGACTGACTTTTGGCTGGGGATATAGCTCAATTGGTAGAGTGTTTGCCTTGCATGCACAAGGCCCTGGGTTCAATCCCCAGCACCAAAAAAAAAAAAAAAAAAGGCCTGGTGATATAGCTCAATGGTAAAGTACCCCTGGGTTCAGTCCCCAGTAATGAAAAACAAAACAAAACAAAAACCAGAATTTATGTACCAAGGAACTGGGATGTCATCAAAGCCTGTCTAGCCGCCTCTTTTCACACACAGCCCTTTCACACGCTGGCGGCCCTGACACAGGCCCAGCAGCTATCCAAGCTCCAGATCTCTGAAGCCTAACTGGCTTCCAGATGATCCATGGGATTCCTAAGGCTCCACCCCTACTCAGATCCTTTTGTTTTGGCAGTACTGAAGATTGAACCCAGGCAGGCTCTACCACTGGGCCACATCCCCAGCTTTTTTAAAAATTTATTTTGAGACAGGGACTTGCTAAATCGCTCAGGCTGGTCTCAAACTTGTGATTTTCCTCCCACAGCCTCCCAAGTTGCCAGGATAACAGGTGTGAGCCACTGCTCCTGGTTTCACCCAAATCGTCTTTCCTAGAGGTCACTTTATCCTGTACCTCCAACCACCAATTCCCTCATTTCTCACCAACCCACAAGCTAATTTTTTTTTTTTTTTTCCTTAATGTGGTGGTGCTAGAAATCAAACCAGGGCTCATATGCTAGGCAAATGCTTTACCACTGAGCCACACCCCTAGCCCTCCACAAGGTATTATTTATCCCTTCTGGGAAGGCACCCACAGCCCTTTAGATTTCCTATCTTCTCCACATCCAGAATGAGAAATCCCCAGCTTACTCATACAAATGTAAAAACAGCACCATGTTCCTGACTGGCATCTAAGACTATGTGATGCATAAACATTATTTGAATCAAAGAATGAATGAAATCACAATTTGAAACCGGACTGCAATAGGAATGGCCCCTGTGGCCAAGTCTTTAGACATCTGATCCATAAGATCAAGCAGTTTTTATATCGGATGGCTCTGGTCAAACCGCCTGTATTCATTCATTCCCTGTTCCTTCATAACCTCCTGACTCCTCTCCATCTTCAAGAGATATTGTGAAGGCACCTGGTTCAGAACCACTGCCATCCAAGGAGCGGGGAGTCCCAGGGCTGAGCAAATGCAGGGGGGAGGTGGGCAGCTCCCCTGCTTCTCGATCCTCGTTTTCTGCTTCACTTGACTCCTCCAGGTAGGAGCTGCTCTCACTGCCCACACTGCTGTTGTAACTCCGGAAACTATCATAGCCTCCGAACAGCTCCAAGTCATCATCTTCCTCTTCTTCCTCCATTGGTTCTGAAGATGGGGTCTCCTAGTAGAAGGATGACACATACCAGGCAGAACAAAATACGATTGGTTTTAGTGTATGGGGAGAGGATCTGCAGATCTGCTACCAACCCCCTTTCTGATTCTTTGTCAAGTCAACATTTTGGGAAACATTTGAAATACCCCTTTTTTACAAACACCAGTAACATTACTTTTTTTTTTATACATTTCTTCCCCATAACTCAATACAACAGCATAAGACAGAAAAGGTTAGGAATTCACTAGGCTCCTCTGTGGATCTACAAAGGATGATATTTTAACATGGATGAAATAGAACACAGGGGCTGGGATTGTAGCTCAGGGGTAGAGCACTTGCCTCACAAGTGTGAGACACTGGGTTAAATTCTCAGCTCCAAATATAAATAAATAAAGGTATTGTTTCCATCTACAACTAAAAAATGTAAAAAAGAAAAAGAAATAGAATACAGTTGTACCTTGACTTTCTTTTTTTTTTTTTTTTTTAATATTTATTTGCTTTAGTTGTACACAATGCGTTTATTTGTATGTGGTGCTGAGGATCGAATCCGGGCCGCGCAGGTACTAGGTGAGCGTTCTACCACTGAGCCACAATCCCAGCCCTCCTTGACTTTCAATGGGGTTACATACTAATAAGCCCATCAAAAGTTGAAAATATTAGCCGGGCATAGTGGCGCATGCCTGTAATCCTAGCACTTGGGAGGCTGAGGCAGGAGGATCGTGAGTTCAAAGCCAGTCTCAGCGATGGCGAGGCACTTAGCAACTCAGTGAGACCCTGTCTCTAATAAAATACAAAAAAGGGCTGGGGATATGACCCAGTGGTCGAACGCCCCTGAGTTCAATCCCCGGTACCAAAAAAAAAAAAAAAAAAAAAAAAATACAAAAAAGGGCTGGGGATGTGGCCCAGTGGTCGAGTGCCCCTGAGTTCAATCCCCGGTAACAAAAAAAAAAAAAAAAAAAAAAAAAAAAGTTGAAAATATTTAAGTGGAAATTGCATTTAGTATACATAAACTATTAAACACCAGAGCTGAGCAACACAGTATATCATAGTGTACTAAGCTATTTACCCCAGATGACTGTGTCACTGATGAAGCTGTGCCTTACAGCCACTGCCCAGCATCAGGAGAGATAATGCTACTTACCAGTAGCTTGGGAACAGACTAAAATTCAAAGTACAGTTTCTATTGAATGTATATTGCTTTTCACACCATTGTAAAATCAAAAAACTGTAAGTTGGAGACCTGAAGTTTGTTTCACAATGTGAAAATATCTTAAGTACCTCGAAAAGACTTTCTAGGGGTTGGGGTTGTGGCTCAGTGGTAGAGCATTTGCCTGGTAAGTGTGATGACCTGGGTTCAATCCTCAGCACCGCATATAAATAAATAAACAAAATAAAGATTCATTGACAGCTGGGCACAGTGGGGCGCACCTGTAATCCCAGCACTTGGGAGGCTGAGGCAGGAGGATCTCAAGTATAAAGCCAGCCTCAGCAATGGGGAGGCACTTAGCAACTCAGTGAGACCCAGCAACTCAGTGAGACCCTGTCTCTAAATAAAAGTACAAAAAGGGCTGGGGATGTGGCCCAGTGGTCGAGTGCCCCTGAGTTCAATCCCCGCTACCAAAAAAAAAAAAAAAAAAGATTCATCAACAACTAAACAACTGAAAAATAAAAAATAAAAACAATGCCCCCCCCAAAAAAAAACCCACACAATTTAAGTCAGAGAAGAGTTAATTTGAGACCCAGACTGTCCCAAGGAAGAAATGAAAGGCAGATGACTACACAGGTAGCTATAACATGGTGGTATATGGCACAGCTTTATTTATTTATTTATTTATTTGTTTATTTATTTATTTATTTATACCAGGGATTGAACACAGGGGGCACTTAACCATTGAGCCACATCCCCAGCCCTCTTCTTTTCTTTTCTTTTTTTAATATTTATTTATTTGCTTTAGTTGTACACAATGCCTTTAGTTTTACGTGGTGCTGAGGATCGAACCCGGGCTGCGCACGTACTAGGCGAGCGCTCCACTGCTGAGCCACAACCCCAGCCCCCAGCCCTTTTCTTTTTTTTTTAATATTTTCTTTTAGTTGTCAGTGGATCTTTATTTTTTTAAATATTTACTTGTTTTAGTTGTACACAATGCCTTTTTATTGTTATATGGTGATGAGGCTCAAACCCGGGCTGTACACATGCTAGGGGAGCGCTCTACCGCTGAGCCACAACCCCAGCCCCAGTGGATCTTTATTTATTTGTATGCAGTTCTGAAGATCAAACCCAGTGCCTCCTCACACATGCCTCCTCAGTGTTCTACCACTGAGCCACAACCCCAGAATCCCCACCCCTTTTTTATATTTTAGGACTTAGAGACAGGGTCTCACTGAGATGCTTAGCACCTTGCCATTGCTGAGGATGGCTTTGAACTCATGATCCTCCTGCCTCAGCCTCCCAAGCCGCTGGGATTATAGGCATGCACCACAGTGCCCGGCTATTTTTTTTTTTGTTTTAAGAAAAATTTTTTTTAGTTGTAGATGGACACATACCTTTGTTTTATTTATTTATTTTTATATGGTGCTGAGGATCGAACCTGTTGTCTCACACATACCAGGTAAGCTATATACCACTGACCTACAGCCCCAGCCCCTTAATTATATATGTATTTATTTTTGGTACTGGGGATTGAACCCGGGGCTCTTAACCACTGAGCCATATCCCCAGCTGGTTTATTTATTTTATTTATTTATTTTGGCACCAGGGATTGAATTCAGGGGCACTAGACCACTGAGCCACATCCCCTGCCCTTTTTTATATTTTATTAGAGACAGGGTCTCACTGAGTTGCTCAGTGCCTCACCATTGCTGAGGCTGGCTTTGAACTCAGGATCCTCCTGCCTCAGCCTCCCAAATACTGGGATTAAAGGCGTGCGCCACCACACCCAGCTATATTTAATTTTTTTTTTTTTTTTTTTTTTTTTTTTTTTGTGGTACCGGGGATTGAACTCAGGGGCACTCGACCACTGGGTCATATCCCCAGCCCTTTTTGGTATTTTATTTGGAGACAGGGTCTCACTGAGTTGCTAAGTGCCTCACCATTGCTGAGGCTGGCTTTGAACTCGCGATCCTCCTGCCTCAGCCTCCCAAAGTGCTGGGATTACAGGCGTGCGCCACCGCACCTGGCTTATATTTAATTTTTGAGAGAGGGTCTCGCTAAGTTGTAGCACAGCTTTAAATTCAGTTCTGATCCTAACTAGCTACAGGTCTTTAGGCAAGTCATTCAACCTCTATAGTCCTCTATTTTCTTTTTTTTTCTTTTAATATTTTTTAGTTGTCAGTGGACCTTTATTTTGTTTATTTATATGCGGTGCTGAGAATCAAACCTAGTACCTCAAACATGCTAGGCAAGTGCTCTACCATTGAGCTACCACCCCACCCCTGGGCCTCTATTTTCTTATCTATGAAATAAGAAATTTTTGGCTCATAGGCTATGAGATGTGAATGGGATACATGTGAAGCAAGGTAGAGTTTGGGGGTCTGTGCCAAATACCATCTCTAGTGCTTACTAGTAAGGACTTAAAACACGTCAATCTCTCAGAACCTCACGTTTCCACAAAATGAAGATAACACAACTTATTTATTTATTTGATACTGGGGATTGAACTCAGGGGCACTTGATCACTGGGCCACATCCCCAGCCCTTTTTTGTATTTTTTAGAGACAGGGTCTCACTGAGTTGCTAAGTGCCTCGCCATTGCTGAGGCTGGCTTATGAACTCGAGATCCTCCTGTTTCAGCCTCCCAAGTGCTGGGATTACAGGCGTGCGCCACCAAGCCTGACATATTTATTTATTTAAAAATATTTTTTAGTTGTAGATGGACAAAATATCTTTTTTTATTTATATATTTTTATATGGTGCTGAGGATCCAACCCAGTGCCTCACATGTGCAGGCAAGCGCTCTACCGCTGAGCTATAACCCCAGCTCAACACTACCGATTTAAAAGGATTTAAGGGAAAAGAGATAATACTATAAAGCACTCAGAACAGCGACTTACACATAGTAAGTCCTCAATAAATGCTGGCAAATATTATTGGCTAAAAGCATGGTTTCTCAAATCAGATTTTCCTGGGTTTGAGTCCTGACTCTATCACTTGATTAACTGCGTTTGTGATTTTTATTTTATTTTATTTATTTATTTATTTATTTATTTATTTGATACTGGGGATTGAACTCAGGGGCACTCGACCACTGGTCCACATCCCCAGCCCTTTTTTGTATATTATTTAGAGACAAGGTCTCACTGAGTTGCTAAGTGCCTCGCCATTGCTGAGGCTGGCTTTGAACTCGTGATCCTCCTGCCTCAGCCTCCCAAGGGCTGGGATTACCGGCGTGCGCCACCACGCCAGGCTCTGCGTTTGTGATTTTGTGCAAGATATTTAGCCTTGCTGCCCTCAGTTTCTTCAATATGATGGAGATAATAACAAGACTTCTTTAGAGGATTATTATGAAGATTGAGATAAGAGTTAAGCTTCATTCTATTTTCAGCAGTTAGTGACAGCTCTGTAAGTGTTAGCTATTAGTCTTATGCTCCATTTTTTTTTTATCCTCCCTATCCTTAAAGTTTCCCAGCACATGCAAATATGCTAGAAAGGAAACGGAATTCAAATATAAGGAGCCCAGAAACCAAAGGGCGGGTGGGTTACAGGTTATTATAGCAGAGTGGCAAAGGCAATGACAAGATTTTGGAGGCTGATTTACCCTTCACTTTTCATCTGTGTTGAGCCTCTGGGGAACCCACTACCTCTCTAAGCCTGCGCTGCTTTAACCATAGACGCGAAACCACATCCCAGGATGGCGAGGGCGTTTAGAGACCATGCACACGAACGCTTCGGGCACAGAATAACATTAAATTTCAGGTCCCTTCGCTTCCCACCTGGATGCGAAAGGCCTCAACAATCCTTTAGGAACGCGACCACGAGACGAGGAGGACAAAGATCCAAGCGCTCACAGAGCGGGACGCACTTCCCCTTTCCCAGGCTAGGGTTCTGCTCCTCCCCGAACTCGCGGCGCGTCGTGGGTCCCAGCACCACAGGAGCAAAAAGTGACGCCGATCGCCTCTGGCCCTGGCTGGACTTACCACCTCAGTTTACCAATCCGCCCACCCTCAGCCCTCCACCCTGAAAGAGTCGCCGAAAGACCTAAAAACGGATCCGTCGAGCGAGGTCCTCCGAGTTCCCTTTCCCAGTCGTGCTAAGTCTCCTCCCTCTCACCTCAGTGCTCCGGGGTTTCTCCATGCGACCTCGGTTTCTTCTACCGTCACCAGGTGCAGGAAGCCATATTGGCCTCGCCGCTCTGCCTGAGCGCACTCATGGCTACCTCCCTGAGCCGCGGGCCAATCACGCTGCAGGAAAGAGGGAAAGCCGGTTCCACGCCCCTCTCCCCCCGGGGAGCTGGTAAGCCGCGGACGGTTGTGGGACTTGTAGTTCTGTCTGTGCGCGTTGCCACAGCGACGCGGAAACAGTGCTGGTACTGCTCGCACCAATTTTTTCTCGTTAAGATAACCTGCGCTCTCATTCCGATCGTATTCTTCATTAGGTGATTATTGAACACCTATGATACATACTTGCAGGCGCCAGGAATAGCCTTGCATTCTCCCTAGTTAGAAATTTAAGGTGCTGGCGTATGACTGTAGTCCCATCTACTGGGGGGTGGCTGAGGCAGGGATTGCAAATCGCAAATTGGAAGCAAGCCTGGGTGATTTAGCGAGATTTTGTATCAAAATTAAATACATACATACATACATACATGCATATATACATACATGCAGGCTGGGAATGTAACTCAGTGGTAGAGTGCCTCTGAGCTCAATGCTCAGCATTTGAGGAAAAGAGGAGAGGGAAAGATGATAATATAAAGTGTCTTGGGCCAAGATGCCTACAAGGGGGAGTAATCTCCAATTCTGGCAGAACCTTCAATACTCATATTCCCAATGCTCTAAATTTCCAGCTCGTCCAAAATCCTCAGCATTGTCGGGCGTTTGGCACAAGCCTGTAATCCCAGTGAGGCAGGAGGATCTCGAGTTCAAAGCCAGCCTCAGCAATTTAGCGAGGCGCTAAGCAACTCAGTGAGACCCTGTCTCTATATAAAATACAAAATAGGGCTGGGGATGTGGCCCAGTGGTCAAGTGCCCCTGTGTTCAATCCTGGGTACAAAAAAAAAAAAAAATTAAACATAAATTTAAAAAAAACCTCAACATTCCTCCTCATCACTATTTCATAAATAAAACCTTGAATATGAATGCCTCTCTGCCCCATCCCACTTGGATTCCCCACCATCTCCTACACACCATGAGGTTTAGGCATGGTTGTGGAGTTTTACAGACATGGACTCAGATTCATAAGACAGATAGACCCATTTTGAAGAAGATGAAACTGTGGCTCTTCAGTTTTGGATACCTTCCAAGATCGGAATTTAGGATTTGGTCTAAATTCTTAGCCTATATTAGGCTGTTTCCCAGTTAACTGAGAGTCTAAATGTCATGAGTGGAGGCTGAGTATATGCAAAATATATTCCTGAATTTGAGATGCCAGCACGATAGGTGAACTACTTCTATTACTTCTACCCTAAGTTCTTGTATCCATGCTATCAATAGTATTGGTTCTGTCACATCCAATATATGTTCAGTGCCCCTCCATCACTCCACCCTATTATAAGTCACTTGCCTACTGAAACAGCCTTTCAATGGGTCTCCTGCTTGAATCTCATCTTCTTTAATTCACACAACTTGTATTTATTTATTTATTTTTTTGGTTACTGGGGATTGAACCCAGAGGTGCTCTACCACTGAACTACATCTCCAACCCCTTATGTTTTTAATTTGAGGCAGCGTCTCTATAATATGCCTCAACACCCCCACACACCCAGTTTCTGGGATTACAGGTGTCTGGAATCATGGCTGGCCACTGGTAATATTTTTAAATCATAAACCAGATCATGGTCATTCACTTGCTTAAAACCTCTAATGGCTTCTGTTTGCCATCAAAACTCTCCACAAGGTCCTGAATGACACCAGGCGCTAGTTTTCTCTCCAACTTTCTCTTGTGCCACCTCCTTCCTTCCTCTTTTGCTGTTTCCAAGAACCTGCCCCTTTCTCCTTTTTTTTCTTTTTTCTTTTTTTTTTTTTTTTTTTTGGTACCAGGGATTGAACTCAGGGGCACTTGACCACTGGGCCACATCCCCAGCCCTTTTTTTGTATTTTATTAGAGACAGGGTCTCACTGAGTTAGTTGCTTAGTGCCTCACTTTTGCTGAGGCTGGCTTTGAACTTGCAATCCTCCTGCCTCAGCCTCGTGAGCTGCTGAGATTATAGGCGTGTACCACAACACCCAGTTAACAGTGGTCTTTTATATTTGCCATCTTCTCAGGGGGTCTTCTAAATTAGCTGTTCCTTCCCCACACTCCGTATCCCTTCACCCATTTTACAATCCTTCATAGCATTGTTTTGGTCTGAAATTACCTTATTTGTTTCCTTGCCACCCCTAGAATGTAATCACCATTGCGGCATGGACTTAGTCTTATTGTCTACTATATTTCCAGAACCAAGAATAGAGTCTAGTGTACAGTAGTTGCTCAATGACCAAGAAAATAATAAGATTTAAAGTTTTCTAGGTAGTAAGATTTTTAAAGAATACCACAGGCTGCTTCTTGAGGGGCAGTTAAATAATGATGGCTTAAACCAGGGCAGGCAGAAAAAGGAGTTGAGGAATTTTCTGAGAATTAATTGTATGGGGTAGGTTTGGGACATGGAGGAATCCAGAATGAGTCTGAGGTAAGCCTTGGCTGGGTGGGTGGTGGCACCGTGTTCTGTAGTGGTAACAACAGTAGGAGGAATGAAAGGATTTGAGTGGTTGAATGGAAGGAATTAAGGATTCTGCTTGTCTGAGGCCTGGGGTTGTGGCTCAGTGGTACAATGGTTGCCTAGCATGCATGAGGCCCTGAGCTGTTAGCATAGTTGAAATGACCGTTACTTAGGAACTCAGTTGAGACATAGTAAACGGAGGCTGCTAAGCAACAGTGGCTGCTCCAAACAGTGGTGGTTCCTTCTGCTCTGGAGCTCCTGGGCCTGGGTCTCAGGCTGCAGCCAAGTCACCCTCACTGGCTGGTCTGAGTTATCCCTCCTCTTTCCAGAACCTTCTCTGTGTCACTGACCTTCTGTCTGGGATCTTTGACCTCTCACTCTACTGAGTCATCCCCAATACCAACACAAATGTGCCCATGTCTCCCATTCTGTACAAATAAATCCCTTCCATTCACCTTCTCTGTCCCCTGCCATTGTGCAATTTCACCCCACAACCCCTTGAAAGACCTGTCCCATACCTCCACCTCCACCACTGTTTCCCATCCCTTCTCCCTCCGTCTCCCTCCTCCATGGAAACTCCCGTGGTCAAGTTCACACACCTTCTCTGATGTCAGGGTATTTCTCTCAGGGCCTCTTGGCATAACTAATAATGTCATCCTTCCTGAAACACTGTCCTTTCTTGGGTCCCTCTTCTCCTTCCTCTCTGGCCAATCCTCTCTTGGTGTTCTGGTAAGCCGGGCCTTCTTTTTCTTGTTACTTGATTTTTTTTTTTTTTTTTTTTTTTTTTGTTAGCAATGGCTTTCATTCTTAGCACTGCAAACATCATTTAAGTGCCCCCAGCTCATACCTCTTGCTATCTGAGCTCCACAGGCACATGTCCATTGTCCAGATGACAACTTCATAGGCCAAAGGGAACACTTTATTCCCTTACTCTACACCTATTTTTCTAGTAGTTTTTTCCCATCTTAGTAAATGGCACTTCCAACCACTCAGGAACTTCCTCTTGACTTTTCCCTCTCCCTCACTCAGGGTTCAATCCCTCAGTGAATCCCTTGAATTCTCCAAAATCTATTTCAAATATTTCCACTTCTTTCTATCTCTAATGCCACCCTTCAAATCCAGGTCACCATCATCCAAACAGATCTCACTGAGACCCCCTATTTGGACTCCCCCTTACTCTACCCAACAAATTCTCTACCCGCCAGTTTTTAAAACATACAAATTGGATAGAGTAATTCCCCTGCATAAGGGATTTTCGGACTGCGTTTCTTTCCTATCACCCTCTTCCCTCTCGCCTTTCCCACAAGTGCAAGATCAGCCTCAGCAATGTAGTGAGACCCTGTCTCTAAATAAATAAAGTAAAAAAAGTCTGGGGATGTGGCTCACTGGTTCATAGCCCCTGGGTTCAATCCCCAGTACCAGTAAATAAATAGAGAGTTAGGGAAGGGTCAGGGTGAGAGTTATTTGTTCAAGCAATTCGCTGAGTGCCCACCCTGCTCCGGACCCCGTGGGCACAACAGTGAACTCAGGTCCGCGCCGGTCCTGCTGGTCGGGGCTTCAGTCCCAACGTGATCCAGAGGGAAGGACAGCGACGCTTCCCGCCCCGACGGGGGCCCAGGTCAGCCAGTCTGCCACCCGCCGCCAGCAGCGCCTTGGGCGACTCTCAGTTGGCGGGCTCTGCAAGATGGGCTGGCAGGGCTGGGGGTGGCGCTGCCGCAGGGGGCTCAAGGGAGGGCGCGGGGCTGCCACTGGCTGGGGGGCGATAGAGGGGGTGTGGCGCTGCCACGGTGGGGGGGCGGGGCTGCCGCGGGGGGCAGAGAGGTCGCGGCGCTGTCGCGGGGGTCGCAGACAGTCGCGGGGCTGCCTCGCGGGGCTGCCGCGGTGGGCAGGGAGGTCGCGGCGCTGCCGCGGGGGGCGCCGAGGGTCGCCCCGCCCCGCCTTCCCCGCCCAACTCCCGGCCCGGGGCACGTGGCCCGGCGGCGCGCGGGTCCCGAGCGCCAACCGCCGGCCGCCCCGCCCGCGCTCCCGCGGCCCGCCCCGCGCGCCCGCCCGGCGCCCTCGGGCTGGAAGGCTGCAGCCCCTGCCCGGCGGGCCCGGCGGGAGCGGGCAGGAGCGCGGGCGGGTGCGCCGGGACTGCTGGGCGGCCGGGTCCAGCCTGCGGGGTCAGTGACAGCCGCGGAGGAGGGGCGCGGGTGCGCCGAGACCCCGGGGACCCCTGGCTGGGCGCGGACGGAGGGGGTCGCCGCCCTGGGCTGGCCCCGGTTCGGGACGGGGGGCAGCGGACACTGCTTTGTCTCGGTCCCGCCGAGGGGAGGGGGCTGCGCTGGGTCAGAGCAATGGGCCCCCGAGCGAGCCTCACCGTACGCGGTCGGGTTGCAACCACTGCGCGGGCGGAAACGGGGAGGGAGTCGGGCAACTGGCGGCAGGGTAACTGCCATCATTAAGCGCCTAGGCTGGCCAGGTGCGGTTACCATCCTTCCCCAGGTGGCAGCGAGGCACCCGGGGCACCAGCGCCGGTCCTGGGAGGCCGAGCTGGGATGCGAGCCCGGCACGTTTCGCCCTTGGTTCGCTGCGCTCGGCTGAGGGAAAAGTGTACTTGAACCGGGCTTTGAGAGTCGGATGGCCTCCTGGGCGAAATAACTGGGCGCCCTTGGCTCTAATTAGCTGTGGAGAACTTGAAAGGCGTTGGATCTTGAGAGGCCACACTTTCCTCCTCGTTAAAATAGGCTGGATCGGTGACATCTAATAAATTGTTTGTGTAGTAGTGCTTTTGCATTTGAAAAGCGCTTTCAGTGGCGGTGGCTTAGTTAATTCCCCACTGTTAACTCACCAAGGTGAGCGGTTTTTTTTTTTTTTTTTTTTTTTTGCCTACTTTTTAGGCAAATAAAGAAGAAATTGTGTCCTAGAGAGGTTTTATTAGATCAGAGACTAGTGACCTGGATTTATGAATAAGTCAGATGATTCTCAGGATACCAGATTGTCTTGGAGGGCTTGAAGCCTCCAGGCTCACGCATCTGTGATTTCATCGTCTCATCTCCTGGTTCCTAGTTGAAGTCAGGGTACTTTGCTGCATCTGCCCATCTCCAGCTATCAACAACTGTATCCCAGCCACACACATCCCATGGCACTGCAGTTTTAAATATTTTTTAAGTGTTTCTTCCTGGTTTGGGCTGGACCTACTGTGAGGAGTCCTTTAGGCAGAATCAAAACTGGGAGAAAATTTGGATAGGGTTAATTCAATTCTGAAAAATCCAACTGAGTGTTTTGGGATTTCTAATTAACTTAGTATTGGTGATAAATAATAATTTTTGTCCTTCCTTTTGACAGGTCTACCTCCTAGCAAATTATTCGAAGGAACATGAGAAAAGTAAGTAGGGATTTTGAAATGTCAGTTAAAAGAACCAGAATTGTTTGTTTATGAAATAATGACAGTTAACTTGGTGATGTCATTTCTGGATGATTGGCAGGTGCTTATCAAATGCACATTTTGGAGAAGGGTGTTTTTATTACACACAAAGAAGTTTGCATCTCCGCCTGGCGCAGTGGCGCACACCTGTAATCCCAGCACTTGGGAGGCTGAGGCAGGAGGATCATGAGTTCAAAGCCAGCCTCAGCAATGGCAAGGCACTTAGCAACTCAGTGAGACCCTGTCTCTAATGAAATACAAAAAAGGGCTGGGGATGTGGCCCAGTGGTCGAGTGCCCCTGAGTTCAATCCCCGGTACCAAAAAAAAAAAAAAAAAGAAAAAAAAAAAAGTCTGCATTTCCATAAAGCTGACAGTATATTGGGAGATGCCCCCCCCCCCCCCACTCCTCAGGACTGTGAAAGAGAAACCCACTAACCCCTGACGGCTGATGTGTGCCAGGTGCTGGACTTAACCTGGCCTCATTATCCTCAGAACAAAAGGCGGGAGGAGTTATTATCCTTTTTAGAAACGAGGAGACTGAAACTCAGGAGAGTTAAGTAAACAGGCTCTGGAGGTGCCAAGAAAACAGTTTTCACCTTGTTGATACAGTGCAGAGTCAACAAATATTTAACAAACATCTTGTGCCTGGTGATTTTGAATTTTTTTTTTTTTTTTTTTTTTTTTTTTTTAGATGGGATCTGTCTGGCTTCAAACTCCTGGGCTCAAGGAATCCTCCTCCCTCAGCTTTCTTTTATTTTTATTATTATTATTTTTTAAGTTGTAGGTGGGCCCAATATCTTTACTTATTTTTATGTGGTGCTGAGAATCGAACCCAGCGCCTCACATGTGCTTGGTGAGCTCTCTACCACTGAGCTGCAACCCCAGCCCTCCCTCAGCCTTCTGAGTAGCTGGGATCACAGGTGTGCACTGCTGCATCCAGCTCTGAATTTATTTTTATTGATTTATTTTGTGTAGTGCTGGGGATTGCTCTGGGGACCTTGCACATGCTAGGCAAGCACTCTACCACTAAGCTACACCCCTAGCCCTGAATGTTTTCTTTTTTAACCCTCATGATTACCTACCTTACCTTTTGCTCACTGCAGCTGGTCTCTTTGAAATAAGTTAACAAGCATTTAAAAAAGGAAATAGTTCACTGCCTCATTCAGAACAGGGAGATCAGTGTTTGTAAATCCACAGCGACACCAACAGCCTCCCTCCCTAATCAGATATGGTGCTGAGCACGCTCCCTTAATATAGTCCTGAGGTCTGAGGGAAGCAGGACTCACGTGTGGGCCCTCAGCACCTGAAGTGCAAGGGCCTGTTCTCCCGCTGATGATAAATCTAAAGATGCCACAGTTTTTCTGTGTAGACTGTGTGCAGCCTTGCTTAATGGAATTTCACACTTGGACCGATTAGGTGTCCTTCTGAAAAAACATCTGATGGATGTTCCGACAGTGACAAAGGTGATTGAGGGTGTGTTTATCAAAAGGCCCTGAGCTGCTGGGCATGGTGGCGGTGGCACACGTCTGTAATCCCAGCGGCTCAGGAGGCTGAGACAGGAGGATCTCGAGTTCGAGGTGCTAAGCAATTCATTGAGACCCTGCCTCTAAATAAAATACAAAACAGGGCTGGGGATGTGGCTCAGTGGCCGAGTGCCTCGGTTCAATCCCTGCTACCAAAAAAAAAAAAAAAAAAGGACTTGATCTGTGTAAACCTGAGCAGGGAAGGAAAGAGTGATGGAGGCCCCCTTGGTCTTGCCTTCTCCACCCAACCTCCACAATTCTGAGTGACTTTTTAAAAATAGAATTCTAGGGCTGGGGATATAGCTCAGCTGGTAGAATGCTTGCCTTACATGCACAAGGCCCTGGGTTCAATCCCTAGCACCGCCCCCCCCCCAAAAAAAAAATAGAACTCTAGGGCTGGGGATATAGCTCAGTAGTAGAGGGCTCACCTAGCACTCGTGAGGCATTGGGTTCGATCTTTAGCACCACATAAAAATGAAATAAAGGTATTGTGTCCACCTACAACTAAAAAAAAAAAAAAAATAGAACTCTGATAGGGTTTTCTTTTTTATTTTTTTCTTTCTGTGGTGAGTGGAAAGGCACATTGGTGGAGACAGCAAGCAGCTCCTGCGAGCCTGGGCAGAGGGTATCTTTTGGGGTGATTGAAATCTTTAAGCTGGATTGTGATGATGGTTGCACAACTCTAAACTAACTAAAAATTATTGAATTGTTCACATAGAAAAGATGAATATTATGGTCTATAAATTATACCTCAGTAAAACTGCTCCCCAAATAAAACTTACTGAGCATGGTGGAGCATGTCTGTACTCCCAGCAACTTGGGAGGTTGAAGCAGGAGGATCGCAGGTTTGAGGCTGGCCTCAGCAACTTAGGCCCTCTCTCAAAATAAAAAATAAAAAGGGGGCTGGGGATGTGGCTCAGCGGTAGAGCGCTCGCCTAGCACGTGCGCGGCCCGGGTCCAATCCTCAGCACCACATAAGAAATAAACTCATTGTGTACAACTAAAAGCAAATAAATAAATATTTAAAAATAATAATAAAATAAAAAGGTCTAGGAGGGCTGTGGATGCCAAAGTAAATAAATAAAAAGAAAAGATCTGGGGATGTAGCTCAGTGCCCCTGGGTTCAACATCTAGTGCCAATAAAGAAATAAGCAGTTTAGGAATCTGAAGCAGGAGAATTATAAGTTCAAAGCCAGCCTCCAAATCTTAGCAAGGCCCTAAGCAACTCATGAGACCCTGCCTCTCTCTAAATGAAATACAAAAAAGGGCTGGAGATGTGGCTCAGTGGTTCAATACTCCTGGATTCAATCCCCAGTACAAAATACACTCCTTGTGGCTCCCCATTACCTACCCAAAGTAAGCCCTGGGTACCAAGAAGCTGTCTCCCCCTCTACCACTTGCAGTGTGCCCTGTGTGTTATGTTCCCTGCAAACTGTTTAGAGCTGGCAGCAGATCTTTGGATAAAGGCTCAGTCACTTCAGAGAGTCGCGCCTCCCTGCCTGGGCTCTCCTTCCTGCTCCCACCTGCTGGGGGAACACTCACTCTCCTTGAAGCTTTAAGGCTCAGCTTGGACATCCACTCTGCCAGGAAGCTTTCCCCGACTTTTCCAAGCAAAATCATGTGACAGTGCCGTTATTTTTGTAGATATGGCACCTGCACCAAGACTTGAGCCCTCTAACCTTGATCTGTTCGTGTCTAGAGCCAGCAGGTCTGAGGCATAGAATGGCAGGTGAACAAACACCTGTGTGGTCAAGATCACCCTTCAGAGCCTGCCATATACATGATGCCTTATGGGGCGTCATCCATCCATCCACCTACAAACATTTAGTGCCAAAGTGCACTAAATGACTAAGATAAGCCTCGTGTGGTGGCTCCTACCTGTAATCCCAGTGCCTTGGGAGGCTGAGGCAGGAGGATTGAAAGCTTGAGGCCAGCCTCAGCAACTTAGCAAGACCCTACCTTAAAATAAAAAAATAAAATGGACTGAGGATGTAGCTCAGTAGTAAAGCACTCCTGGGTTCCACTTTTTGTACTTTTTAAAAGCCAGTTTATTGAGCATTTCCTGTGTGCCAGGCGGTCAGCTGAGCACATCGTGTGAAGAACCTCTTTTGATCCTCAAAACAGCTCTGTGAGCTTATTCTCATTTCTATTGCACAGATGAAGAAACTGAGGCATAGGTTAAGTAGCATGTTCAGGGTCACGCAGGGAGCATGTGGTGGACTGGCATTCTGATCCCAACTATCACAAGGCAAACCTCCCCAGGGCTGGGTATGTAGCATAGCGGTAGCGGGCGTGCCCAGCGTGCCTGAGGGCCAGGTCCATCCCCAGCACCACAAAACAAACCAACCCCCCCAAAACACCCCAGAAGCTCACTGATGGGCACGAAAGAGATGCCTCTGAAGAGGTGCGTTTGTGAAGGGTTGCCCCTGCGTCACTCTGCATTCATTTATCAGATGTCTCCCAAGTGGCTGAGGGGCCTGGGCAGCATACTGCCAGGATGACGTGACCGCCCTGCGGTGTTCCCACGTGCTATTGGACTGTGGGCTTCAAACACTCAGAAAGGAGAGAGCGCAGCAGCCGGGCGCGGTGCAGTGGCGCACGCCTGTAATCCCAGCACTTGGGAGGCTGAGGCAGGAGGATCACGAGTTCAAAGCCAGCCTCAGCAATGGCGAGGCACTTAGCAACTCAGTGAGACCCTGTCTCTAATAAAATACAAAAAAGGGCTGGGGATGTGGCCTAGTGGTCGAGTGCCCCTGAGTTTAATCTCCCCCCCCCAAAAAAAAAAAAAATGGAGAGAGCAGCTCTGCCCAGGTGGTGGACAGTGGGTGTTGGTGTAAATGCTGGCGAGTGTGTCTTGACAGATGAGCGATTGTCATCTGAGTGACAGGTGACGAGGGGAAAGAACACTTGAGGCAGAGGGAAGAGCACAGAGCATTGTAGGAGGGAACAGCAGTTACCCGAGGGGCTAGAAATGGTGTGGATGGCCACAGGCTGTAGGCCGCAGGGCCCTAGCAGCATTCATGGAGCCGGAGTGCCATGGTCAGGTCCTGCTGCAGAGTAGAGGGCAGGGGGGAGCAGGTGGGAGCTGCCAGCAGGGAGGCCAGAAGACCTGTGGCCAATTGTCCAGTGGAATGAAAGTGAAGATGTCCCGCAGCTCCTCAGAACAACGAGCGAGCGAGCCGGGCGCGGTGGCGCACGCCTGTAATCCCAGCACTTGGGAGGCTGAGGCAGGAGGATCGAGAGTTCAAAGCCAGCCTCAGCAATGGTGAGGCACTTAGCAACTCAGTGAGACCCCGTCTCTAATAAAAATACAAAAAAGGACTGGGGATGTGGCCCAGTGGTCGAGTGCCCCTGAGTTCAATCCCTGGTACCAAAAAAAAAAAAAAAAAAAACAACGAGCGATGGTCCTTGAGCCCCTGCTTCGCGGCAGATCTCGTGCAAAATTTTTTTCCTGCACCATGTTACTTGACTTTCACAACTGCCCTGTGAGCTAAGTTTTGGGGACTTCATTTTGCAGGTGAGGAGGCTGTAAGAGGACATGTAGAAGTTACATGGTGACTAAGTGACCTAGCCAGAATTCAAATCCATGTCTGTCTGAGTCTGAAGCTCTCTGCACTGCAAACCTAACCCCAAGCTGCAAAGCTAAACCCAGGGACTAACACCAAGCAGAACATTCAGGTCTCTGTAGATCAGAACTTGTGCAGAAAGTGCTGGGTGCAATGGCACATGCCTGTAATCCCAGTGGTTTGGGAGGCTGAGGCGGGAGAACCACAAGTTCAAAGGCAGCCTCAACAACTTAGCAAGGCCCTAAGCAACCTACCAAGACCCCTTCTCAAAATAAAAAATAAAATCAGGCTGGGGATGTGGCTCAGTGATTAAGTGCTCCTGGGTTCAATCCTTGGTACCAAGAAATAAAAATCTTGTGCATAAAGTGAAAGACTGGTTCATTCTATATTGTAGACATCCAAAATCTACTGCTCCTTACTACTTGGGCTGAGTCACTGTCCCTTGCCTGCAAATGTAGAGTAGCTTCCTTACATTTCCCTGATTCCTCACTTGTAACAAAACTACTCTTCACATACAGCCTGACTGATATATTTAAAAATTTAAGACAAATCATGCCATCCTCCTCTTAAAGTGCTCTCCGAGCTCTCCATTGCATGTAAGATCCAATTCCTAGCGGAGCGTGATGGCGCATGCCTCTAATCCCAGTGACTCAGGAGGCTGAGGCAGGATGCTCAAGTTATTTTTTTATTTTTGAGACAGGGCCTTGCTAAGTTGATGGGACTGGCCTCAGACCTGTGATCCTCCTGCCTCAGCCTGGGGGGTGGGGATTACAGGTGTGCGTCGCTGTGCCCAGCTGAGTCTTCCTTTTTTATCCAGTCTGACAATCTTTGACTTTTAATTAGATTGCTTATTCCACCTGCGTTTAATGTAATTATTGAAATGATTACTTTTGGGGCTGGGATCGTGGGTCAGTGGTAGAGCGCTTGCCTGGCATGTGTGAGGCACTGGATTTGATTGTCAGCACCACATATAAATAGATAAATTAAATAAAGGTCCATTAACAACTTCAAAAAATAAATGGTTACTTTTAATTAACCCCACTATTTGTTTTCTGTTTGTACCCTCTGTTCTTTTAGTCCTCCTTTCTTGTGTTGCTCAGATTGATTAAGTTTAAGGAGCTGGGTCTGTGGCTCAGTGGTAGAGTGCTCATCTTGCATATGTGAGGCCCTGGGTTTGAGCCTCAGCACCACATAAATAAAATAAAGGTATTGTGTCCACCTACAACTAAAAAAATTTTTTTTAAAGATTAATTAAGTATTTGATTCTCTTCTTCCATTGGCTTTTTGGCCTTCCTTTCCTTTCCCTTTGATTGCGCCCAGGGGTACTCTACCACTGAGCCATATCCCTAGCCCTTTTTATTTTTAGTTTTGAGACAGGGTCTCCCTAAGTTGCTGAGGCTGGTCTTGAACTTGAGATCCTCCTATTTCAGCCTCCCAAGTCACTGGGATCACAGGCTATGCCACTACACCCAATTATTTATGTTTGCCATTCTCAGCATGCTTGCTGCCTTCCCGTAAATCTAGATTCACCTTCCCTCCCGACTGAAGAGCTTCCTTCAGTATTTCTTGGAGTGTCTTCTGGCTACAAATTATTCCAGCCTTTACCTATCTGAAAATGTGATATTCTTTTTCCTTTAAATTAAAGAAATCGTAGTAAAATATACATATCATTTTAACCATTTTTTGGGGGGGGGTACCAGGGATTGAACTCAGGGGCACTCGACCACTGGGCCACATCCCCAGCCCTTTTTTGTATTTTATTAGAGACAGGGTCTCACTGAGTTGCTTAGTGCCTCGCCATTGCTGAGGCTGGCTTTGAACTCGTGATCCTCCTGCCTCAGCCTCCCAAGTGCTGGGATTACAGGCGTGCGCCACCGCGCCCGGCTATTTTTAACCATTTTTTTTTTTTTTTTTTTTGGTACCAGGGATTGAACTCAGGGGCACTTGACCACTGGGCCACATCCCCATACCCTTTTTTTGTATTTTATTAGAAGCAGGGTCTCACTGAGTCACTAAGTGCCTCGCCATTGCTGAGGCTGGCTTTGAACTCGCGATCCTCCTGCCTCAGCCTCCCAAAGTGCTGGGATTACAGGCGTGCACCACCACGCCCGGCTTAACCATTTTTAAAAGTAGAGTCTTTGCTATTAAGTATGTTGTCATTGTTGTCCAGCCGTCACTGCTGCACAGCTCCAGGGTCTTTTGTCTTCCCCATCTGAAATGCTGCACCTATTACACACTAGCTCCTCAATGCAGCAGACAGCCCAGAAATGAACCCTTGCATGCATATGGTCAAATAATGTTTGACCAAGTGCCAAGACCACTTGAAGGGGGGAAGGACAGAGAATGAAGTTGGACCCTTACCTTATTTCTGCATGCCCAAAATAACTAAAAATGGATCCAAGACCTAAATGTAGGAGATTTTCCCCCAGTGCTGGGGATTGAGTCCAGGGCTTTGCACACCTTAGGTGAGTGCCACCACTGAACTGTGCCCCTGGTCCCTCCAAGATCTAAAATGATAAAACTTAGAAGAAAACAGGCAAAAGGCCTTACAATATTGGATTTGGTAAAGGTTTCTTGCATATGACACCAAAAGCATGGCAACAAAAGGAAAATAAGATACAAATAAAAATTAAAACTTTTTGCATAGGCGGGGGATGCAACTCAGTGTTAGAATGTGTATTTATCATGCGCAAGGTCCAGGGTTCAATCTCCAGCACTGCAAAAACAAAGCCAAACCAACAACAACAAAAGTATGCATCAGAGAACACAATCGAGGTTAGGGATATAGCTCAGTTGGTAGAGAGCTTGCCTAGCATGCACAAAAGGTCCTGGGTTTAATCCCCAGCATCACAAAAAAAACACAATCAACAGAGTGAAAAGACAACCTGTGCATCCTGAGAAAACACTTGCAAATCACATATTTCATAAAGAGGTAATATCCAGAATACATTCAGAAGTCCTATAATTCAACCTAAAAATATAAAGAACTCAATCAAAAATTGGGCAAAGGACTTGAATAGGCATTTTTCCAATGAAGATATACAAATGGCCAGCAAACACCAGAAAAGATTCTCAGCATCACCAGTCATTAGGGAAATACCAATCAGCCACAACGAGACACCCCCACACTTCCCTCAGGATGGCTGCTATCAAGAAATTGGAGCCCTTGGGGGGAGTTCCTTGATGGGAATGTAAAATGGCCTCACCACTGTGGAGAGCAGTATGGTGGGTCAAGAAACTAAGACTGTCATCAAGCAATCCACTTCTGAGGACATGCCCAGACAAAGAGTCTAAATATGGCTGGATGTGGTGGCATTTGCTTGTAATCCAGCTACTCAGGAGGCTGAGTCAGGAGGATCGTAACTTGAGGCCAGCCTGGGCAACTTAGCAAGAGCCTGTCTCAACATAAAAAATATAAAGGTCTGGGGGTGTAGCTCAGTGGTAGAGTGCTTTCCTAGCATGTGTAAAGCCTTGGGTTTAATTTCTACTGCAAAAAAATATATATATATCATGTGAAGTGATGCCCACAAAGCTTCGCAGAGCTGCTAGCTCTGTTGATGAAGATGAAGAGTCACAGGCGGATGGGTGGTAGAAGCAGGACTTAGGCTCTGTCAACAGGATGGAGGCAAACGGTAAATAAGCAGGAGAAATGTCAGCCCGTGACCTGGGTCTGGAGAGCACTAGGAGGCTAGGGGGAGCGCGAGGCCAGCCAGGTGGTTGCTGGGACTGAGGAGGAAGTCCTGTCGGGCAGGGCTGGCTGCTGGTTACAGGCCCCAAAGCCAGCCAGGCTGGGTGGGGAGTGCCCGTGCTGTCCTGAGCGGGGAGGAGCATGGCCAGGATCCCAGGCGAGCTGCTGGGCCGGCACCCTGAGGGTTTGGTTCGAGAGAAGGCATCCTGGGGGCAGGTGTTGGGGTGTTAGTAAAAGAGGAGCCCCTACCCGACCTCATTGAGTGAGAGCTTCCTTTGTGCCCCTGACCTTGTGTTGAGCACTGTGGACAGTTACAGCGTGAATTGGAAAAGGACTTGCAGGAAGGCTGGAAGAGCTTGGGGAGGTCAGCTGTCCCCAGGGGACACTCGGCACCTTGACAAGCCAGGTGCAGCCCTTGGCTGGATCCCCACCTGTGAGGCCCAGCCCAGCACCACGAGAGCACTTGCTGTCCTCTGGGTCGCCGGCACCTCCAGCGAGGATGCCGAGGCTGATGGACGCCAGGCTGCTCAGGGACTCACGAGGGAGGAAGGTCACTGGCCAGCCGCTCCCGGGCAGGCTGCGTGCCTCACCCACCTATCGTTAGGCCACTGTGGGGAGATCCAGGAACCCGGCAGTGGAGTTTGGTGGACTCCGCAGCAGGCCTCGGCTGGCCGGGCCACGGCGGGATGTGCGAGTTGCAGCGTCTCTGTTGGGCCACCCCTTTCCTGGACTGCTCTTGGTGACCAGCCTTTCCGGTGTGTTGATAGCATCACCCGGAGGACTTGCTCAGTGCGACAACACCTGAGAATCAACTCAAAAGGAGGAAAGGTCTGTTCTGGCCTGAGGTTTCGGCCCATGGTTGCTAGGCTCATGCTTTGGGCCTGTGGTGGCTCAGCACTCAGTATTTCGTGGCCAGGCTCTTAGTGAAGGAGGCCTGTCCCCTCCTGTCGGCCCGAAAGCAAAGAGAGACAGAGGAAGGGACTTGGTCCTGACACCCCCTGCAAGGGCACTCCCCCTGTGACCTAGCTCCTCCAGCTGGCCCTGCCCTTTAAGGGATCCAGCTTCACCTTGTAGCACCATCACCTCGGGACCAGGTTTCCAACATGAGCCTTTGGGGGACAATTAAGATCCAAATCATGACAGCTTAGGATGTGTGAGGCCCTGAGTTGCATCCCCAGCACCGGAAAGAAGGAAGGAGAGAAAGAAACCAAACTGGCCAGTCACAGTGGTACACACCTGCGATCCCTCTCAGGAGGCTGAGGCAGGAGGATTGCAAGTTCCAGCCAGCCTCACCCTATCTGAAAGTAAAATTTAATAAAAAGAGCTAATGAATAGTTCCAGTGGTAGAGCTTGCCTAGCATGTGTGAAGTTCTGGGTTTTATCCCCTGTACTGGGGGAAAAAAAAAGTTTTTTTTTTTTTTTTCACTCTCACAGAAAGTCTTGTCTAGACAGTGACAAGAAGGTGGTGTGTGCAAAGCGTAGTGTCTGGGTTCAGGTTACAGGGGTCTGGGTTGGTGCAGGGAAGTGGGCAGAAAAGGTGGCCTCTGGCCCTGAGGTTGTCTAGTTAAGATCAGAGAATCCAATCCAGATCTTCAATAAGATCACAGCAGAGTAGCAGGGCTGTGACTTGAGACGTTCACCAGGCCTGGCAGAGGCATGGAGGTGGAGAAGGAGCTCTGCCCGTGCTGCCGGGCAGGGGAGGGGCAGCTTTGTGGGGAGGCAGGGCCTTGAATCTGGAGCCTCAGCTGGGCGCGGTGGCGCACGCCTGTAATCCCAGCACTTGGGAGGCTGAGGCAGGAGGATCGCGAGGTCAAAGCCAGCCTCAGCAATGGCGAGGCACTTAGCAAATCAGTGAGACCCTGTCTCTAATAAAATACAAAAAAGGGCTGGGGATGTGGCCCAGTGGTCGAGTGCCCCTGAGTTCAATCCCCGGTACCACAAAATAAACAAACAAACAAAACCCCAGCTGGGAATGTATCTCAGTGGTAGAGTGCCCCTGGTTCCTCTCCCATGGACCCAGGGAGGCGAAACACCTCCTAGAGCGTTATAATGAGAAATGGCTCGGTCTTCTGTGGGTTGGAATCAGACCAGGAGGCTTTGGCTGGACTGTGAGTGTTGGGAATGCCCCGCTCAGGGGTTTGGGTTGGACCCTTGGGTGAGCTGTGGTTTAAATGGCTGTGGAGCAGATAGGAGGGAGGAGCCCAGGAGGATGCCCTAGTTTCTTCTGTGAGCAGCTGGAGGTGAGTGGTGCCATCAAAAGGCAGCAAGGAGTGTGTAGGGAGTGGGCCTTGAGCTTGGCAGGGGGCTCCTGCAGTCAGGGCATCCGGCACATTCAGGGTGGGGCTATTTCCCTTGCCTTTGGGAAAAGTGGGGGCCTGGGCCTGAGAGAAGGTATGCAGGCCCAAGACAGGATTTTTCTTTTTGGTGCTGGGGATCAAGCCCAGGGCTTCATGGGTGCTAAGCAAGTGCTCAACCACCATTGCTACTGCCCAGCCACAGACAGAGATTCACAGCTAGTTACAGCAGAGCGCGCCTGTAATCCCAGTGACTCAGGAGGCTGAGGCAAGAGGCCCGGGTTTGAGGCCAGCCTGGGCAACTTCTAACTATACCAATGAAAAGCGAGAACCTCACTCAAATAAAAAGGGCTGGGGATATAGGTCAGTAAGAGCATCCCTGGGTTCAGTCTCCAGTAACTAACACTCTCACCACTTCCCAGGAGTCCATTCACCCATCAATGGCTCAATCCACTGATGAGGTCAGAGCCCTCATGATCCAATCAGAACCTGAGTGTATGGGCCCGCTGCGTTTCCAGACCCTAACAGGCCTTAAGGAATGCGGTTGGAGAGGAGGAGAATCAGCAGAGATGGCATCAGGGACGTCAAAGAAAGAATGCTTTAGAAGGAAGGAGTGGGTAACAGTAACATATCTTGCAAGATGATTTTTCAAAAGGGGAAGGAAAAAGTCAATTACATTTCTTTTCAACCTTATTACAATAAATGCCCTTTTTTTTTTTTTTTTTTTTTCCAGTACTGGGAATTGAACCCAGGGCTGCTCTACCCCTAAGTCACATCCCCAGCTCTTTTTATTTTAAAATTGTTTGGGCTACTATAAATCCTTTGCATTTTTTTTTTTTTTTTTTTTGGTACCGGGGATTGAACTCAGGGGCACTCGACCACTGGGCCACATCCCCAGCCCTTTTTTTGTATTTTATTTAGAGACAGGGTCTCACTGAGTTGCTAAGTGCCTCGCCATTGCTGAGGCTGGCTTTGAACTCGCGATCCTCCTGCCTCAGCCTCCCAAAGTGCTGGGATTACAGGCATGCGCCACCGCGCCCGGCTATTCCTTTGCGTTTCTATGTGAATTTTATACTCAGCTTATTAATTGAAAAACAGTCTTTTACTTTTGTATTGCAATTACCTTATATCTCTAGGTCAGTTTTAGAAAATGACAACTTTGAGTCTTCCAGTGTCCAAACATGGTATAGTTCTTCACCTCCTAAGGCCTTTTAATTTCTCTCACTAATGTTTTGTAGTTTTCATTGGACAGGGATTTTCCACATTTGGCAGATGTATTCCAAAGCATTTCATTTTCTAATGTTATTGCAAATATTCAGATTATTTACCTGACTCCTCTCTGGAAAGGTGGACCAGACGTGCTCTCCCTGTTTCCCTCGCTAAGTGCAGCTGCTAACGTTGCACACGGAGACCTTGAGTCCACACAGAACTCTGACAGGTGAACAATGAGGCATCAGACCACAAAGGGTCACTGGGACTCATGGAAGGACGCGGTGGCGAGGTCCTGAGTTCCTTTTGCCTCGTATTTCCCAGACTGGAGCTGGAGAGGCCAGGACCTGGACGCATCAGCAGGTACAGGGAAGACCCTTCAAGTCACAGCAGCAGGACAGTCAGAGCAGAGGGAAAGCAGGACATTCTCAGCAGAAAGACAATGAGGGCCACCTGTCACCAGCAGACCTGCCCTAAAAGAACGTTCAAGTGTCTTAAAGAGAAAGCGAATTATAAAATAGGGAATCTTGGGTCATCCCGGAGGAAAAGAGAACACAAAAAGAACACATTTATGGTTAAGTAAATGGACTGCCCCACCGTTCTGAGATTTCTAAGTTACGTTTTACAATTGGAACAAAGGCGAGGGATCGCCTGAGGCTGGGCTCAGGGTAGAGGAGGAAGGGTAGGGGTGGGTGGGGGTGAGGTCTCGGGCTCCGCTCAACCTGGGAGAACAGCAGCAGGTCACGTGTGTGCAGTGCAGTGCCTGGAACAGGATGGGAGGAGTCAGGGAGGTGCACTCAGCCCACAGTAAGGCCTGAAAGAGAAAACAGAAGTGAAAAAGAGAAGAGATGAAAAGCAAAACAATCAATGGCAGACTGAAGTCTTAACACATCACAACCGTGTTAGGTGAAAAGGGTCTAAATATACCAAAGAAAAGACAGCAGAATGAATTTAAGGGCTGGGGATATAGCTCCATTGGTAGAGTGCTTGCCTCGCATGCATAAGGCCCTGGGTTCAATCCCCAGCACCACAAAAAAAGGAAAAAAAAAATGAATTTAAAAACATGGCCCAACTCTATGTTATATATGAGCAATTCCCCTCCAATATAATGATATAAAATATAATTGTAGATTGAAAGAAAAGTGAGAAGCTGGGCGCGGTGGCGCACGCCTGTAATCCCAGCACTTGGGAGGCTGAGGCAGGAGGATCGCGAGTTCAAAGCCAGCCTCAGCAAAGGCTTGGCACTTAACAACTCAGTGAGACCCTGTCTCTAAATAAAATACAAAAAAGGGGCTGGGGATGTGGCCCAGTGGTCAAGTGCCCCTGAGTTCAATCCCCAGTATCAAAAAAAAAAAAAAAAAAAAAAAAAAAAAGTGAGAGAAAAAGGTACACATGGAAACATTGGAAAGGCAGGAGTAACCATCCTAATATCAAAGAGTAGATTTTAGAACAAGAAAATGAGCAAGCACAGAGAGGTATGGTATATAATGGTTTCAGGGTCAATCAGCCAAGAAGACGGAATCCTAAGTGCATATGTACCAGACAGCAGAGCTTCAGAATATGGAAATCAAGACCCAATGGAGCTGGAAGTAGAATAGACATTTTTTTTTTTTTTTTTTTTGGTACCAGGGATTGAACTCACGGGCACTGGACCACTGGGCCACATCCCCAGCCCTTTTTTGTATTTTATTAGAGACAGGGTCTCACTGAGTTGCTAAGTGCCTTGCCATTGCTGATGGCTGGCTTTGAACTTGCGATCCTCCTGCCTCAGCCTCCCAAAGTGCTGGGATTACAGGCGTGCACCACCGCGCCCGGCTAGAATAGACATCTTCATAATTATAGTCAGAGACCTCTCACTGTGCCTCAGTAATTGATAGAAACCAGATATACAAGGTTGTAGAACTCAACACCACCATCAACCCACAGGCTCTGCTGGAATCACATACATCACAAAACAGTCCACCCAACAGCAGCAGCTTGAACATCCTTTTTCAGGTGTCTGCGGAACATATAGCAAGATAGAACACATCGTGGGCCATAAAATAAAATTTTGAGGTCCTAAGAAACCTAGTGAGACCCTGTATTAAAACAAAATATATAGCCGGGGCGCGGTGGCGCACACCTGTAATCCCAGCACTTTGGGAGGCTGAGGCAGGAGGATCGCGAGTTCAAAGCCAGCCTCAGCAATGGCAAGGCACTTAGCAACTCAGTGAGACCCTGTCTCTAAATAAAATACAAAAAAGGTCTGGGGATGTGACCCAGTGGTCGAGTGCCCCTGAGTTCAATCCCCGGTACCACAAAAAAAAACAAACAAACAAACAAACAAACAAACAAAAAAAAAAAACAAAATATAAGGAGCTGGGGATGTAGCTCAGTGGTAAATTGCCCCTGGGTTTGATTCCTAGTACCAAATACCAAAAGCTAAGTCCGGGTGAGGTGGTGCACACCTGTAATCCCAGCAACTTGGGAGGCTGAGGCAGGAGGATCACAAGTTCGAAGCCAGCCTGAGCAACTTGTTGAGGCCCTAAGCAACTTAGTGAGACCCTGTCTCAAGATAAAAAATAAAAAGGTTTGGGGATGTGGTTCAGTAGTTAAGTGTCTCTGGGTTCAATCTCTGTACCAAAAAAAATAAATAAATAAATAAAAGGGGAAAAAAAATCTTTCAGTGATCTCAGTTCCTACCTCAAGAAACTAGAACAAGACCTAAAAGCAAATAGAGAGGAGAAAATAAGAGTACAATTCAATGAAGTTGAAAAACATAAGAAAAAGGATAAAACAAAAGGCCAGTTGTCTGAAAAGTTCAACAAAATTGCCAAACCTCTAAAAATATTGATGAAGAAAAGTAATGCATAAATTACTAACTTCAAGAATGAAATGGGCAACATCGGCATCACCACAGACCCTGGCGACTGATCGGAGGGTAACTGCAGGCAGCTCTGCACACACAGACTGCACCCCTCAGGGAGGGGACGGATTCCCCTCACTCACCACCTCACTCACCAAATAGGAAACAGGTGCATTGAATAGCTCTGTAGCTGCTAATGAAATTGAGTTCATAATGGAAAATCTCCTGACAAACTGGTATCCTTGCTATCCCGGCAACTCAGGAAGGAGGATCACAACTTCAAGGCCAACTTAGGCAACTTAGCCAGGCCCTGTCTCAAAGAGCTGGAGATGTAGCTTACTGTTAAAGTGCCTCTGGGTTCAGTCACCAGTACCATAAACAAACAAAATGTCCTGACAAAAAAAAATAAATCTCTAGCTATAGTGCACCAATAAAATAATGTGGGAAAAAAATGTCCAGGCCCAATGGGCTCATGCAGTGTTGTCTCAAGGGTGCTTCCTTTGTGCAGATGCTTCCTACACGCCAAATGTTTAAAGAGTTAACACCACATGAGCTGGTACCATGGAGCACGCCTATGATCTTGGCTACTTGGGAGGCTGAGACAGGAGGATGGCAAGTTCGAGGCCAGCCTCAGCAATTTAGTGAGGCCCTGTCTCAAAATAAAAAGGGCTGGGGTGTGGCTCAGTGATGGAGCACCCTTGGGTTCAATCTCTGGTGTTATAAAGACAAACAAAAACCAGCTTGAAAAGAAACTCACAAACTGGCAGAAAATATTTGCAAAACTACTTTCGTGACACTGAGAATAAACAGTTTTGGGGTTTGGGGTGTGGCTCAGTTGTACAGCACTTGCCTGGCATGTGTGAGGCCCTGGGTTTGTTCCCCAGCACCAAAAAACTGAACCAAACCAAACAACAACAACAGCAACAAAAACAAAAACAAACAAACAAAAAAAAAAAAAACACCACAAAACAAAACAAGAAAGTCCCATCAAACCAGTGCTACCTCTTCCTCTCCAGATGTTTTGTTAGTTGTCTTTGTCTTGCTGTCTGGCAGGCTGGAAGTCCTTTGGAAGGGCAAGAGCTGTGGAGATGGAGGGCCTTGTGTCCTTCCAGAGCTCAGGGAAAGCTCTGAGAGCTCACTGAGTTGTTAAGTGCCAATTCTTCCCTGTGCTCCTTGTTGCATAGGGTATTGGCTATGGGTTTTTTGTTTTGTTTTGTTTTTTTTGCAGCACTGGTGACTGAACCCAGGCCTCTCACCTACCAGCCAAGTGCTCTAATCCTGAGATTAAATGTTTTATTTTGACACAGGGTCTGGCTAAATTGCCCAGGCCTTGGGTTTGTGATCCTTCTGCCTCAGCCTCCTGAGTCCTAGAGATTATAGGTGTGCTTCGCTACACCTGGCTACTATTTACCTTTTCATTGGAGTGTTTGGAACATGCGCTATAATCATCATTGTGATTGAGTTTAAGTATAGCATGTTGCTATTTGTTTTCTGTTCTTTGTTACTGCTTGTCCCCATTGCTTGTTTTTTTTTGTTACTGCTTGTCCCCATTGCTTGTTTTCTTTTGTTACTGCTTGTCCCCATTGCTTGTTTTCTTTTCTTTTTGTTTGGTACCGGGATTGAACTCAGGGGCACTCGACCACTGGGCCACATCCCCAGCCCTTTTTTGTATTTTATTAGAGACAGGGTCTCACTGAGTTGCTAAGTGCCTCACCATTGCTGAGGCTGGCTTTGAACTCGTGATCCTCCTGCCTCAGCCTCCCAAGTGCTGGGATTACAGGCGTGCATCACCACGCCCGGCTGCTTGTTTTCTTTTACATTAATTTGGTAATTTAAAACAGTTCCACATTTTGCTGGACACAGTGGCTCGTGCTTGTAATCCATGCTACTCAGAAGGTGAAGCAGGAGGATTCCAAATTCAAGGCCAGCCTCAGCAACTTAGTGAGGTTCTGTCTCAAAAAAGTTAGAAGGACTGGGCCCGCACTCCACGGTTTACAACATGTTTTTGTGACTTGCCTTCACCTGACCTTTTCTTTTCTTTTAAAATATTTATTTATTTTCTTTAGTTGTACACAATGCAATGCATTTATGTTTACGTGGTGCTGAGGATCAAACCCGGGCCGCGCACGTGCTAGGCGAGCGCTCTACCGCTGAGCCACAACCCCAGCCCTGATCTTTTCTTACTGTGGCAAAATACGCATAACACAAAATTTACAATTTTTAAGTGTACACTTCAGTGACAGTATGATGACATTGTCCTGCAGCCAAAGCTGAAGTCTGCCCATTAGACAAGTCCTTGTACCTACCCTCCCCAGTTCCAGAGAAGGCACCGCGGTGGAGTGGTGGGATTTTGGTTCTTTTTGCATCTGGCTCGTTTCACCCAGAGTGTACTTTCTGAATTCCCTTGTATTATAGCATTTTGTTGCTTTAGAATTTCTTCCTTTTTAAGGCTGGATAATATTGCATAGTGTGTATAGAAAACATTTTGTTTATCCTGTCATCTGTCAATGGACATTTGGGCTGTTGCCACCTTTGTCCTATTGTGAATAAGTCTACATTATGAATAGATTTTATTTTTGTCCAGTGCTGGGGATGGAACCCGGGGGCCTTGCACAGGCTGGCAAATGCTCTCTCTTCCTCTTTTTTTATTCTATGTTTTTGGTACTGGGGATTGAAGCCATGGGCACTTTACTACTGAGCCACATTCTCAGACCTTTTTGTTTTTTATTTTGAGACAGGGTCTTGCTAAGTTGCTCGAACATGTGATCCTCTTGCCTCAGCCTCCTGAGTCCTTTGGCTTGCAGGTGTGCACCACTGTGCCTGGCCAGTCTTCCTCTTCTTCTGGGCCCTGAACCATCCCCTTTGACTTTCTAGGCTTCCCATCTCTGCAGGTTAAACATCCCTGAAAGTTCAGGCTCTGTGAGACAAACTCCAACCCAGCATTATTAGCCAGATGCTGGTCTGTGTCTTCCTTTTTATTTTTAAATTAAGATATAATTCATATACCATAAAAAAAACACAGCCGGGCGCACTTGGGAGGCTGAGGTAGGAGGCTCGAGAGTTCAAAGCCAGCCTCAGCAATGGCGAAGCACTTAGCAATTCAGTGAGACTCTGTCTCTAATAAAATACAAAAAAGGGCTGGGGATGTGGCCCAGTGGTCGAGTGCCCCTGAGTTCAATCCCTGGTACAAAGAAACAAAACAACAACAACAAAAACCCCGCGGGGGCTGGGGTTGTGGCTCAGTGGTGGAGCACTCGCCTGGCACATGCGCGGCCCGGGTTTGATTCTCAGCACCACGTAAACATAAATGCGTTGCCTCGTGTACAACTAAAGCAAATAAATAAATATTAAAAAAAAAAAAAAAACCCTCATCTTTCACTACCCAGAGATGCCAAAAGTGAATCACCATCTTAAAGCATGCAGCTCAGTGGTTTTTATATTCACGGAACTGTACTACTATCACCAGAATTCCAGATCATTTTTATCACCCCACAAAGAAACCCCACACCCATGAGCAGCCAGTCCTCGTCTCCCTGTCACCTGGCCCTTGGCACCCTCTCAGCTACTAGTGTCTGTGGACTTGCTGTTTCTGGTCATTTCGTATAAAAAAGGTCATTCCCATCATCAGTTGATGGGCATCTGAGTCATCTGTGCCTTTGACTGGGATCAGAAGCGCTCCTGAACATCCTGTACGAGTGTTGTTCACCGGAACATGCTCTCAGTTTTCCTGGGTATAGCCCAGGGGTGGAAGAGGTCACTTTGTGATTGACATTTTAGTGGAACTGCCATGCTGCTTTCCCTCTTACCCAACACCAGCACCACTTGTTCTTTTGTCTGATTATCGCCATTCTCGTAGGTGTGAAGCCATCTCAATTTTGGCTTACATTTTCCTGATGTTGAACATCTTTTCATGTGCTCATTGGCCACTTTTATATCTTCTTTGGAGAAATGTTTGTCCTTGGCCCATTTAAAAAAAAAAAAAAAGCCCATCTATCTTTTTTATTAAATTTATTTGTTTATTCTATTTCTTTGGTACTGGGGCTTAAATTCAGGGATGCTTAAGCCACATCCATAGCCCTTTTAATTTTTTCTTTTGAGACAGGGTCTCACTTAGTTATTCAGGGCCTTGATAAATTGCTGAGGCTGGTCTCAAACTTGCAATCTTCCTGCCTCAACCTCCTGAGTCGCTGGGATTACAGGTGTGCACTGTACCTAGTACATCTTTTTATTGTTGGATTTAAGAAATTTTTTTTTTTTAATACCAGGGATTGAATTCAGGGGCACTTGACCACTGGGCCACATCCACAGCCCCTTTTTGTATTTTATTTAGAGACAGGGACTCACTGAGTTAAGTGCCTCGCCATTGCTGAGGCTGGCTTTGAATTCAAAATCCTCCTGCCTCAGCCTTCCAAATGCTGGGATTACAGGCGTGTACCACCGCTCCCAGTTTAAGATTTTTTTTTTTTTTTTTTTTTTGGTACCGGGGATTGAACTCAGGGGCACTCGACCACTGGGCCACATCCCCAGCCCTTTTTTGTATTTTTATTAGAGACAGGGTCTCACTGAGTTACTAAGTGCCTCGCCATTGCTGAAGCTGGCTTTGAACTCGCGATCCTCCTGCCTCAGCCTCCCAAAGTGCTGGGATTACAGGCGTGCGCCACCGCGCCCGGCTACCCAGTTTAAGATTTTTAAAAATGTTTTATTTTTAGTTGTAGATGAAATCACTGAAATCACCTTGTACTCTTGACTCTGGACTAATCTGTATCTTTCCCCTCCTTAGTACTATTTCTGGTCTGGTCTGGGGCAGCTACTTTTCTTCATCTCCATTTAAGCATTTTCCCCTTACTTCCTCCTCACAACACTGCAGTGACAATGTGCAGGTTCAGTACTTTTTTTTTTTTAAATATTTATTTATTTGCTTTTAGTTGTACACAATGGGTTTATTTGTACGTGGTGCTGAGGATCGAACCTGGGCCGCGCACGTGCTAGGCGAGTGCTCTACCGCTGAGCCACAATCCCAGCCCGCAGGGTCAGTACTTTGACTCAGCCATTTTTAGTCAGAGGCAGAGCTATGGAAACTGGGAATTTACTGCTTGGAAATACAATAGAATGCATGGATCTCTCTCTCATTTAGGGTTTCAGGTTAATTGTGGACCCCTGGTCCGAGGGGATTCAGTGGCACTCTCCACTTTCCACAGTGGGGTTTCTGCCAATGGGTTCTCTACTTCCCAATTTAGCTCCCCTCTAAGATCTAGCTTCCATACCATCCTTTCCAGGAATGTTCCAAATTCCTATTAGCTGAAAGGTCTCTCCCCCAACCCCTATTGCATTCCTTGTCACTTAGCACATTTTTTTTTTTTTTTTTTTTTTTTTTGATCATACTGGAATTGAACCCAGGGTACTCTTACCACTGAACTACACCCCCATCAACCGCCCTCACCCCCAACTTTGTTGAGACAGTTTCACTGAATTGCCCAGGCTGCCCTTGAGTTTGTGATCTTCCCTTGGCCTTTGGAGTAACTGGGATTATAAATGTTTGCCACAGCACCAAGCCATTCTTCATCTTAGTAAGTCCCCTCTTTCTCTAGACCTTGGCTAGCTCCAAGGCAGGACTGTATCCTCACCAAGTGCTGTCTGGCCTGGCACAGACCTAGATGCTCCTTGTTTATTTGCTAGGTTGGTGACCTGAGGCAGGTGGATGCTTGATACCTTTCCCAGAGTTGGCTCTGACAAATACTTCAGCGTACAAGTTCCCATAAAAAAATGCCTACCTAGTCGGGCGCAGTGGCGCACGCCTGTAGTCCCAGCACTTTGGGAGGCTGAGGCAGGAGGATCACAAGTTCAAAGCCAGCCTCAGCAATGGCGAGGCACTTAGCAACTCAGTGAGACCCTGTCTCTAAATAAGATACAAAAAAGGGCTGGGGATGTGACCCAGTGGTCAAGTGCCCCTGAGTTCAATCCCTGGTACCACACAAAAAAAAAAAAAATAAAAAATAAAAAAAAAAAGCCTACCTGTGTTGAGACCATAAAATGGGAGTTTCAGTCAAGACCTGTCTTGTGTCGTGTGGTCTACAACAAAAACAAGACCTGCCCATTGATGCCAAAGCACCTCATTAATTGTACTAATTTTTTTTTTTTTTTTTTGTGGTACCAGGGATTGAACTCAGGGTCACTCAACCACTGGGCCACATTCCCCAGCCCTTTTTTGTATTTTATTTAGAGACAGGGTCTCACTGAGTTGCTAAGTGCCTCGCCATTGCTGAAGCTGGCTTTGAACTCGCGATCCTCCTGCCTCAGCCTCCCAAAGTGCTGGGATTACAGGCGTGCGCCACCACGCCCGGCTTAATAGTACTAATTTTTAAAAATACTTATTTGCCTTAGTTGTACACAACCCCAGCCCATATTCTAATTAAAAAATATATATATTTTAGTTGTAGTTGGACACAATGCCTTTATTTTTGACATGGTGCTGAGGATCAAACCCAGGCTGCGCACGTGCTAGGCGAGTGCTCTACCGCTGAGCCACAACCCTAGCCTTAGTATTCTAATTTTTTTTTTTTTTTTTAGTATTTATAATATTTATTTATTTGCTTTAGTTGTACACAATGCGTTTTTACGTGGTACTGAGGCTCGAACCCGGGCCATGCATGTGCTAGGTGAGTGCTCTGCCGCTGAGCCACATCCCCAGTCCATTAGTATTCTAATTTTAAAAACCTGTTTGTTCATAGCAAGTTTTCAGCTGGAGGGAATTCCACCTGTCAACATCTAGCACACACCGCTGGACTTAACTAACTGTAATCTCAGCTGTCCACGATATATTTATTTCCACACATTTTCCTTCAACCTGGCTCCCCTAACTCAATTCTTGTCGGGCAATTAACAATGGTAGCAAAACAGGAATGCATCGTCCTTGCTTCTAGTGGTTTTCTTTTTGATGTAGGCAGGTGTGATCCCTTGAAGGTTGTCATGCTCATCCCTGGTAAGAGGGTAATTAGAAGATGCTGAGGTCATCCTTACTTAGATGATGATGATCCTGTCAGTTCAACTTTGACATCTTAACTGGTATTTGGAATGTTTTTTTCTCTCTGAACTTTGGACAAATTCTCCAAAATCTACATGGGAATTCATTATATCTGGTAAGGAAGCTGTAAGTTAATGTCTTCCTTTCCCCTTTAAATCCTAAGCAATTGGGCACTTAAGCTGGTGTTTTCTAAGGCAAAGATGTGCCCCCAAGAAGTGAAACAAAGCTTGGGTGTCTGTCTCACACAGTTTATTTAACAATAGGTAATAAGAAATCAAATTTAACAGTCTATACAGTGATCCAAAGTTCATATTTATAAGTAATCAACTTTAATTGCATGATTTACAACAGTTGAGGGTTTTTGCTTTCTATTTTCAAGTTTTACAGAAAGTGTGTGTGTGTGTGTGGGGGGCAGGGTAAGGAGGAAGAAAGCAAGCAAAGAAGAAACCCCAGGGACATTTTGCGTGTTAAAATCATCCCACTGGAATCGTTTCTTACCCTCTTTTTAATTTTTTTTTCCTTTGTTAGATGTAAAAATAACGAAAAAAATTCTTTCAAGAAACAGAAACCACAATATATAATACATCGATTTGGCAGCTGCCCCTGTATATTTTGAAAAAGTCATTTTTTCTCTCTACATGTACAAATTATTTTAATACTTGAAGTTTTACGCTCAGACTTATGGAATAGAAAATTTTCTGGAGCACAAAAGTTGACTTGAAGGGAGGAAAGGGGGACTTTTTTTTTTTTAAACATTTTTAAAAGAATGAACATCTTTGCACCCAGAGAAAAAAAAATTGGTATTTTAATATATATTTATATATATATATTTATATATATATAGAATGTAATTTTAAAGTAACATTAACCCCTTTTGTCCTCTGGTTTTAGAAATGTTCTTCTTTTTTTTTTTTTTTAACTCTTCCATAAAGTGAGGAAAATAGGGAAAAATGTCAACCATCTGCACCAGTAAATAATAACTATTAATATTACATATTTTCATTAATTTAAAAAAAAAATAATAAAACCTATTGGAGGTGCAAGGCAGGAGCATACGGTTGGCTTCAGACCTCAGCCTCCTCCCAGTGCACACTTAAACCACACACACAAGGGGGAAAAAAAGACTGGGTGTAACCAGCCATAACAAAAATATATTCTTTGTATTCTATCATCCCTCAGGTTCATCTTGCATGTTTGCTTAAACCACAAACAGCTACTGCACAGTTCTTATGTGTTCCAAGGAAAATTGTCTTTTAGGCTAAGAAAGATTCAAAAAAATTGTTTTCAGTACAAAAAGTCTTAAGAGAAAATAATTTTTTTGCTCCCAAAATACTACAAGGTGTCTCTAGTGTATGTCTAGTGTACTCTGTGAGAGGTTTGAATTCAAGTCTGAGTTATCGGTGCTGAGTCCCAGGTCCGTGGCGCTTGCACCATGGAGGTTTGCCATGCCTGGATTGCTAGCGAGCTGAGAAAGCATCGAATTCTGGTCCGGGCTGGCAAAATGCCCTTGTTCCATGGGGTTGGTGGCCTGGGCAGCAACCAGTCCAGGATGTGGGGAACTGGTCTGTGGGGAAACGTGGTGTGGAGAAGGCTGAGGCTGCATCCTCGGGGATGGGCTGGAGTTGGGGGGCTGGGATTGCGGCCGTGGAGAAGGGACAGGCTGGGGAGAACGCACTTGATTGGAGAGAGAATTGGGGATCTGCTGGCCTTGTAGGTGAGGGGACTGAGCCTGATTTGGGAGTATATGCTGTTGGGGGCTCATGGGGTTGGGTTGAGCAGGGGACCCCATCTGTTGTTGAAGGAGCCGTTGTTGATAGGCCTGCAGACTAGCTCCTGCCTCTGCTCCCAAGGCCTGGGGGAGCTGGCCCATCTGTCCCATATTCCCTTGTTGCAACTGCTGCATGTGATGTTGCATCCGCTGCTGTTGCTGCTGTTGCTGCTGCTGTGGGGGGTAGCCAACTCCTTGGGGTTGTTGGAATTGGTTATGGTTGGCCATTCCTGGGCCAATTCCTGGCCCTGCTCCCTGTTGCTGCTGCTGTATCATCTGCTGTCGTCTTAAGATGTCTCGGAATTGTGAAGGCATGGTGTTGTGATTCATGTTCATTTGCTGCGCTTGGGGGCTCATCCCACCCATGGGTGGTTGGAGTTGCTGCTGTGGCTGCTGCTGGGGCAGGCCAGCCCTCTGGACTCCTGCTTGCATGGGATTCATGTTCTGCATGGCTGGACTGGAGTGGACGCCCTGCTGACCTGGCATGGTAGGTGGTTGCAGCCCTGGCTGCCCCTGGGGCATGCCCGGCTGCCCAGGAAGAGGTTGTGGATTAGAGTTGGCATACTTGGCAGCCCGCTGCTTGATGAATGCAGCCAATAGCTGGGGGTTGGCGTGAAGGATACTAAGCACCTGTTGCTGCTGTAGGGGAGAGCTGGGAGACCTGAGAGTCCGCAAGAGGTTTTGTAAGGCTTGTTGAGACACAGTGCCTGGTTTGAGTGGGCTCACACCTACCTGGCCCAATCCTGGTTGTGGAGCCATGTTCAAGGGCTGACCATGTTGGGCCACTGACATCATGGCTGGCCTTGGCATCCCGGACTGGAGTTGCTGGGGCTGAGGCAGTCCTGCTTGGGCCCAGGGTGGCTGTTGCTGCATTCCTGTGGGCCCCATTCCTGGCTCCAGATGCCCAGTGGGACCTCTGGCCATGGGAGGTGGGTTCATTCCCATGGGGGCCATGGGAGTCATCTGGGGCATCTGGTGTTGGATTGGCCTCTGGAAAATTTGCACATGAGCCATCTGGCGCTGCGTCTCAGCTGCCCTCTGAATCTGCATTGCCATTTCTACTGCTGCAGGTGGGGGGCCTGGAAGGGGTGGCTGAGCATTCTGAGGGGGGGTTGGAGGGGTCACCTGGCCTGCTGCCTTACCCTGGGACACAGGGCCAGCAGCCTGAGTCCTGGGTAAGTAGGGGGGCATGCTGTTGGGAGGGGTGGGCTGGGGCTGAGAGGTGGGCTGGGGCTGGGGTGTCTGTGGTGTGGTTGGCTGTTGGCCAGTTGGCGTGGTTGGAGTGGCAGGAGTTGGGGAGGGCAGGCCCTGTTGTTGCCCCACCACACCAGTCCGCTGCATGCTGGCCATCCTCCTGCGGAGCATCTGTGCCTGCTGGAGCCGGTGCTGCAGCTGCTGTTGCCGGAGCTTTTGCTTGATGTTGAGGCAGAACGGCACAGGGCACTTGTTCTCCTGGCAGTGCTTGGCATGGTAGCAGCAGAGGGCAATGAGCTGCTTGCAGATGGGGCACCCGCCATTGGTTTTCCGTTTGCAGCCCTTGGTATGCTGCACAACTCGCTTCATCTTCTGGCAAGAGGGCAGAGAGCAGTTGGCATTGCGGCACTGGCAGGCATGGACCAGAGACTGGATGCAGCGCTGGATGCTCAGGCGACGAGAATCTCCTGGGCTCTGGGTGGCCGCAGCCTGCTGGTTGTTGCTCTCATCATCTAAGCCGAGACCTAATTTCTCCATTTTGTGGTCATGGTTTTTAGTGTTATAGCAAGTGATACACAAGTCATAATCCTGGGGAAAAAAATTAGGAGTGCAGGTCAATTCTCAGAGATTTAAGTCATTGGAAAGCATTTTAGATACTCTGCTCAGGCTACAAAAGCTCCTTTTTTTAACAGGACAAAAACTAGCCTCTTCAGCTCTGCCACTCAAATATGGCCAGGGGCTGGGGTTGTAGCTCAGTGGTGGAGTGCTTGCCTCGCAAGTGTGAGGCACTGGGTTTGATCCTCAGCACCACATAAAAATAAATAAAGATATCATGTCCATCTAAAATTACAAAAGAAAACCAAACCAAACCAACAAAAAAAAAACCAAACACAAGGCTGGGCCCTTTCTAACTCAATGACCAATGACCTATTTAACATGTGTCTTGCATCACCCTTTAAGACAATAAAGACCCTGAGCCCCCTCCTTCCTACAACCTGGTACTGACCTCACATACGGTGCAGTGCCAGCGTGTCTCCACGTGGTGCTTGCACTCATTGCAGGTGTAGACAAAGCGGTCCTGACTCTGTGTGTGCAGTTCCACCAGCATGCACATGGTGGACCACTGGGCTCGTCGGAGAGAAGAGAATTCCAGGTGCTTGTCCCTTGCCAGGGTAAGGAATGCATCCCGACCATCCATCAGGTCACAAGGGATGAGAGGGTCAGGATCAACGATGGGAGGCAGGGAGTTGGCAGCAGGGCCAGCGATGAGGCGGATCACAAAGAAGACCTGCCGAACAGACAAGCTCATTCTAACTCTGGATCTAGAGTGCAACCATAGCAGAAAGGAGTTGGATTGCACCCAGCAGGGTTAGCTTACAACCATACTTACCTCCTCCTGCTTCACCTATCTCTGCTCTCTGAGATTAGGTATAATGGGCCTAAAATGTACAACCTTGTTATTTATCTTTCCCACTCAATTCAATAAATCCTTCAAAAATAAGAATGGTCTAGTTCAGGTCCAGCATATGTATTGTGGCCAGACAGTCTAAGATGGAACTGATGGTTTTACCTGAATCTAATTCAAGAAAGCAATCACACAACTTAAAAAGAGAAAGTCTACATAACTACTGGCCTGGACTCATCAAGAAAATGCTCATGTCACTAAAAAAAAAGAAAAACTGGCAAAAAATTTAAAATGAAACGCAACTCAACACGACTTGACTCAATATCCTGGAATAGAACACAAGACCAGGCATTAGATGGTGATACTAGGGTAAGTTTCCTGAGTGAAAAAAATCATAGTGTGATCATGCAGAGGACATTTTTTCTTCTACTTAGAAGGTACTTGCTAAAGAGATAATGGTATAGGAGGTCCTCTGTGCATCTTTCCTGCAGGTTTGAAATTTTAAAATAAAGTTAGGGAGGATGGAAAGAATAAAAGCAAAAACACCTTTAGTCCTAGTTGCTGATGGTAAAATTTTTGTTCACTAAAGTTTAGAAACTTTGAACAATCATTTCCCATAACCATTAGAGGTGGCAACAAGCAGCTGGCACTATGTGTTTGAAACTGCTTAGTGAACTCTTTTTATTGGTACTGGGGATTGAACCTCGGGGTGTTCTATGACTGAGATACATCCCCTTTTTATTTCCTGAGATAGGGTCTTGCTAAGTTGCTGAAGTTGGCCTTGAATTTGCAATCGTTCTGCCTCAGCCTCCCATGTCACTAGGACACCAATGTGCCTGGCTTTAATTATAAACTTTCATTCAACTAATATAAAACATCACCTCAAGATATCAGAAAATTATCCAAATTTGCCATGCAGCCCATGCTGTTTTTGGCCACTTTCTAGCAGACTGAAAATCTGCAGACTGGTAGGCAGATATGTAATACACTGGGCCAGGCATATTTGCTACTTTTGTTACTGTATAGTGAAGCTAATACATTGATTTATAACCTACTCCAGAGCCTCATAATTCAGGCCCTAAGATTAAACACAGCCATGGAATGAATGCGTCCACAATTTAAGTCAAACCTATCACAAAATACTCAGTTATGCTAGAGTTTTATAGCATTAATTAACTACTGCTTGAGGAATCTAACCTATCTACTTAGTAATGCAGGAATCCTTCATTTTGGTAGCATGACAGAGGTTCTGGTATCAGGCCTATATTAGGCTACCCCGATGACCATGTCAGTTTGCTAGGCCTCAACAAAAGGTGGGGGGAGGGGCTGAGTAGTGAACTATGGGAAAAGATGCCTTTACATATTTATTTCTTTCCCAAAGAGACTGCTAAACCAATAATAGTTGTAATTCCATATTTAAAATCAATCCTTTTGTTCCCTCTCCACATAACTGTCACTTCCTATAACAACTTGATGTCTTAGAACAAAGAATTGAACTGTGATATTAAAAACAACAACAACAACAAAAAAACAACTTACATGAACTTTCTTTAAGTGTCTTGGTTTTTCTTATCAATTATGAGGTTAAAGGGGAAAATCCAGTTATCCCCAACTACCCATGACAAATAAACAATGTTAGAATTGGAGAAAACTCAAACATTCACATATATACTAATTTACTTTTTATTTTTGGTACTGGGGATTGAACCCACCACTGAATCACATCCCCATCCCTTTTTTATTTTGAGGCAGGGCCTCACTAAGTTGTTGAGATTACAGGCATGCCCCACCATGACAGGTATGCCCTACCATGTCTGGCTTCTAATGCACTTTCTGAAAAGCTATGGTCAACTTTTTTCCCCCCTCATTTCTTTCTCCAAAGCACCATTACAAACAAACTGGAATGGCTAATGTGGATTTTTTTTTTTTGGTACTGGGGATTGAACTCAGCGGTACTTGACCACTGAGTCACATCCCAAGCCCTATTTTGTATTTTATTTAGAGACAGGGTCTCACTGAGTTGCTTAGTGCCTCATAGTTGCTGAGGCTGGCTTTGAATTCGCGATGCTCCTGTCTCAGCCTCCCAAGCCACTGGGATTATAGGTGTACGCCACCTTGCCCAGCTGGCTAATGGAGTTCAAAGGAGTTTGGAAAAATGACATTCACCAAATATCAAGAACATTCGAGGTCTGGGGTTGTGGCTCAGTGGTAGAGCGCTTAGCATGTGTGAGGCACTGGGTTCAACCCTCAGCACCACATAAAAAAATAAACAAAATAAAGGTATTAAAAAAAATAAAAAAGCCAATTAAAAAACAGACAATAGTTACAGAGTTAGACAAACTATGCACTATGCAGTACACTTGAGTAAGACACCATTTAATACTATCTGGATTTATAATGACTGCACAGCTAAAACTATAAACATTATTTGTCCACTAAGCACCTTCTTTTCTTCACAATCGCCCTCAAATGAATTCTCCCCCCAGATTTCCAGTGGTTTGGTGCTTACATCATAAGTGCCAACTGGGGTGGGTAGTTCTTTCACCCACCTCTTGGAGACTGCCTCTTACCTCTTTATGTTTTCTCCATGGTGGCATATAGTTTCTGGGAGAGGTCATTAGACACATTGGGCATACCAGGTTTCTTTTTGTTACCCCTACTCAAGCTGCTCTTGTTTTTGCTGGTTTTCTTATTATTTTTCTTTTTAGCATTTTTGCTATCTCCCTTTGTCACCTATAGGGCAGCACAGAAGGACAAAACGTTAAGGTTTTATTCAGAAGTGATTACATTTATATATATTATTTCACTAGCTCTTCACTTACTCTCGCCTTTTTAAGCTGCTATTTATAGCATACTAATATTTACTAATATATTTGCCCCAATTTTCTCCAGTGCAGACCTGATCCTTCATTAAGGCGACAGATGCAGCTTTAACTTTCTGCCTAGAAGAGCCTCAGAGTGCACAGACCCTGCTGATGGAACGTAGCCCAGATTTGGGCTAAGAAACAAGGAATGTCCATATGGGGTAGTAAAGTACATGGAGCAGGGATCCATCAGACCTTGGTTTTGTATCCTTCCAACTCTCATTCTAGAATTGTATGAGCCTATAAAACAACAAAAAAGCCACAACCCATCCAAAAAACCAAGTAATTTAAACTAAAAGACTATGTAAAGTTTGTATGTATGTGCACGTGGTGCTGGGGATTGAACTCAAGGCCTCATGCACACTAGGCAAGTGCTATACTACTGAGCCAACATCGCCAACCCTAGGAATTCTTTAGTAGATTATTATTAAGTTAGAATTCTAATTAGGACCCCAATTAAAAAAAAAAAAAAAAAAGTTCAGTGAATTCTAAATATGCTTTGGGGAAGTGACTGACTGGGCTACAAAGCCAAGTTCTATATGAGGGAGAAGCAAACTCTGTCCCAGGCCTATTTTTTAATAGCCGTAAATGCCATATGAAGGGCTCTTAGTTACAAATTAAAGGGGGTGAGGGGAATGGGGCAGCAGCTGAGAATGCAGGTCTGCAGTAAAGTGCTTGCCTCACGGGTATGAGGCCCTGTGCTTTGATCCCTGGGACTGGGGGAAAAAGACAGAAAATAGATGCAGGAAGTGATATATGGCTCTCAAGGTCTAAAATATCCATAACTAAGCCCTTTAGATAGATAATTCTCTAGGGCGAGGGATGTAGCTCAGTGGTAATTGCCTAGCATGCTCAAGGCCCTGGGTTTTAATTTCCAGCATGGGGAAAAACAATACCACATACAAAGTTAGTTTTTCAGAATTAATCCTTGTTTTTTTAATCACTTATTACTCAAATTTGAGTAATCAAAGTTTATCATTTATTACAAGTCTAAATTGTGAAAGGGAAGTTTGATGCTAAAAAGGGTGAGAACCACAGAAACAGAACCAAATGGTAACCTTTCGAAGCCACCATTTTTTGCCAAATTTTTTCATGGTGCTGGGGATGGAACCCAGGACCCTGCTGCTTGAGCTATGTCCTCAGCCATCTTGCTCAATTTATGGAATTTTACACACTGTGGGGAAAGGTGATGCTCCTATCTGGGTTATTTGTAAGATTCAAGATAGATGGTGAAAAGAAAACAATGTCCTTACATCAGTGCTTTCATTGCTGGTGTTCTCTTCCCGCTTTCTCTCTTCTTCCTCCTGTTCCAGTTCCTTAATACTCTCTTCCAAAACATTGGGCCAAAAATCACCCTCGAAGTATGGCAATTCCTTTGCACTTGTCAATCGATCTTCAGTAGCTTGTTTAAAAATATCCTGTAAAAACATCAAAGCACAAACAATAATTTCTATGTTTTTTTTTTTTCCAGCATTGATTATATGACACAAGATGAAGTATTAAAATGTCTTCTAAAAGCTGTTTGAGATTTTATCCCTAATCCATATGTCAGAAAGATATTTAGTGTCATGAAGAGCGAAAAGGCCTGGTCTGTTGTCAGTATCTCCATTTTTCTCTTTCCTATACTCATGATGATAGGAATATTTTCTGCCTTAACATAACCACATGGTGTATTTTCCTGCTAGGCCTAAGAGCACTAGCACCCCAGCCTTTCCACTCTTTGTTAGATGCAGGGTAGCCCTCCTTCTAACTGTTTTTGGCATTTCAGGAGCTTTAACTGAGAACCATGTTCAAAATAACCCAAACTACAAATACTAGAAACTGTTGTTGCTATAGAATGGTTTGCTGGGATGCTTGGAAAAAAAACAATTGGTGTCTTCCTCAACTTAGTGCACATCATAAGATGGTCTAAATTCATTAATGTTTAAATAACATGGATATTATTTTAATTGGCCATAACAGATTTCTTGAGCTACAACTCTTTTAACACTTAGTGTTTCTTTGAAAAATTTCATATGTATAAAATAAAGCCACTTTATTGAATTAGCATAATTGTACCAGTTATGTGGGAGAAGCAAAACAGAAGACTTGTAAAATGATAGAAAACAGAGTAGCCAAGAATAGTACATTTCCATACTCCAACTGACCTTGTAGTCGTGGACAATACGCTCTGACACAGCCTTGTCAAGCATCTTTTTGTACCACTCCTGCAGTCGCTTGGGTTTGGGTATCTTCTGGTCAGGAGGATGGCAATGGAAGATATAGTCATCCCCCTCACTTGGTGGACATGCCCAAATATGCCCTGTTGTATATCTAACACCACAAAGAAAAGGAACATCAAGAGATTGTTCATTCTAGACAGAATGTTATATTTCATTAATTGTGGTGCTGGGGATTGAACCCAGGGGTGTTCTATCACTGAGCTATATATACTCTTATTCCTTTTTCTATTGAGACAGTTATGCTAAGTTGCCCAGTCTGGCCTTGAACTTGGGATTCTCCTGATAATTTAGCCTCCTGATTACAGGCATGCACCCCTGCACTTGTCTTACCCTTTGTATAAGAGACAGGATCTCACGATGTTGCCCAGGCTGCCCTTGAATTCCTAGGTTCAAAGAGATTTTCCTGCCTATACTACGAAGTAGCTGGGATTACATGTGCACCCACTGCACCTGGGTAGAATATTAAACGTCAAACCACATGGCAGAGACAATACTGAAACCAACAATTTTTCTACAACCTAGCATCAGATCAAAATTCTTAGGCCAGAACTAGGCATAATACACAGCAATAATAATGGATCTCATGTTGCCTACTATGTTTAGGAGGCCACAAAGTAGTGCGGTGAATTTCATTCATAGAGGGGATTATTTAGCTCTGAATCAAAATCCCAGATTTGCATTTTAACACCAAAAGAAGATTTTAATGTAAGGAACACGGGCCCATTTTAATGAAAGGCAAACTGAAATGTATATCACCACCTTGCCTTGCATGTATTATTCTCCAGGATATGTATACTTGAAAGATGTGGGATTGCCTTTAAAACAGTTTTGTTTTTGGTCTTGATACCCAGGTGTCACAAGATCAAATACAGTTCAAGATTTGGCCCTTAGTGGGGGACAGTGGCACATACCATAATCCTAGCTTCTTGAGAGGCTGAGGTAGGAGGATCACAAGTTCAAGTCCAGATGGGGCAATTCAGTGAGACCCCAACTCAAGATTAAAAAAGAGAAAGGGATATGGATGTAGGGATATAGCCCCTGGATTCAATCCCCAGTATGGTGGAGGGACAGGGGTGTGGGAAGAAGATTGGGCCCCAAAACAAGTAGCAAATCAACATTCAATTTCAAAGAAAATAAAGCTAAAGCAGCATGGATGAAACTAGGAAAATATTCCTTTCTATTAGCAGCATTAACTTCATAGGGGTTCTAACAATGTTCAGATTAATAGTTATGTATTTAAACATTTCAGCCTATGTTCTCACCACCACAATATCATTGTTTTAAAAAAAGTATCAATATGCTTACCCTAATTTCTTGACATATTCTAAATATCCAATTAGAATTTCATGATAGACTGCAGTCCTCAAGCATTTAGGACGGAAGAAATGAACACTATCGAGGTAAGATATATATACTCTCCTATATGAAACAGAGAAAAAATAAGACATATCACACTAAGAATTGTTATTTTATGTGGCTAAAAACACCTTCCTTTTCTTCTATGTTCTTTGCTCACCCTATCACCTGTAGTGCTTGTTAGCATCTTTGCTCACCCTATCACCTGTAGTGCTTGTTAGCATTAGGTGAACAAATAGATTGTGGACCTTTCAAAGGAAGTTCATGAGCCTCAAGCTTCCTGTATTAATACCCAGCCTGACACATACTATACCAATCGATATTGGTTGATCTGAATGTATTCCGACAGAATTCTTATTCTTGCCTTTAATATTCTTTTGGGAGACAGAAATTCTAACCATCTTACTCCAATACATTAGCAACGTAGATCTAAGTCAATTTTCTGAAATGTAGTGAGTTTAGCTCTCAATTCCAATTCTAGGCTGCTACTCATATCCTTTAAGAGAAGTAGTGAGCAGTTATTTTCTGTTTTGGGGCTATTTTGTCAATCTGTTTGACTTTAATACTACCAGATAATTAAGATTTTGCATTTCCAAACCAAGCACACTAAATACTTTCCTACCCTGTAATGCCTTTTCATCTGTTATAATTTTCAGGCCCTACACAAATTAGAAATTAGCCATAGCAAGGCAGTCATACCTCTGGTTGGGTGGAGGGCAGTCAGAGCCATACTCTTGAACGTGCATGCCAAAGAAGCACAAGTCAACACCATCAATCTCTTCAAAGGCAAAGAGGGCTTTGGTTCGGTATGGAAAGGATTCTGCCATCTCTCCACTATCTACAAACCTACACAGTAGGGGGGGGGGGGGGGGGGGGGAAATAACAACATAGATCATTCAGGTTGGAATGACCAACAGAACCTAGGTATGAACAACTATGGATCCATAAGAGGGGAAAAAAAAAAAAAAAAAAAAAAAAAAAAAAAAAAAAAGAAATTAATAGATACCTTGCTTTCATGCCTGGTTTGACTTCCACAGTTTTGTCAGAAGCATGAACAACCCTAACAGTGACCTCTCCTGATTCAGGATGATTCTGTCGCCTCAGAAAGTCATTCACTCGATTCTCCAGAAAGGTGCCAAGCCTGGTAGATGGCAACCCTAAGAACATACATTAAAAGTTAAAAAGGTATGGCTTTGGGTTCAATCCCCAGCACAAACAAAAACAAAGCAAAAAACCCCACACCAAGATTAATGAAATTTTTACTATCAGTCTTGAGGTTCAATCTCAAATCTCATCTGTGCTCCTCATCCCCAATGTAAACAGAACAACTAAACTTTTTTTAAGTTAGCAAGGTAGTCAGCACAGGAGGGGGAATTAAAAAAAAAAAAAAAGAATTTTTTTTTCATATGTCACATTAGTGTGGGGCTATGCATAATCTCTGTATTACTGATTTAAGTATGTGCTGTTTAAAGGAAGCATAGTACTCAATAATTTCTAAATTAATTTTCCAACTATTTATTTGGAAAGATTTCAAATTTCAGAACAGTTAAAGCTATAGAACAATGAACATCCACATGGACTTTGCAAGATAGAATTTTTTTTTTTTTTTTAGTTGTAGTTGAACATTTATTTATTTATTTTTATGTGATGCTGACGATCAAACCAATGCCTCACATGTGCTAGGCCAGTGCCCTACTGTCGAGCCACAACCCCAGCTTCAAGATAGTATGTTTTACAACGATAATGGTTGAGCATTTTGAGAAACAGGAGTCAAAGCAATCCATAGGTCACTCCATAGATCACAAATATACTGCAAAAGCATCTGTACAACTAAATGAAATACTACAATGAAGTTATTACTGTCAATTACTTTTATGATAAAATGTTCTCTTTCTTTTCTGCAGTACAGTGGATTGAACTCAGAGGTAATCTACCACTGAGCTACATCCCTATCCCTTTTATTCTTTGAGACAGGGTCTTGCTAAACTGCCCAGATTGGCCTTGAACTTGTGATCCTCCTGCCCTACCTCGCCTGGCTATAATAAAAATTCAACACCCTCTCCCCCAATGGAAAAGATCATGTGAGGCCTAATATGTAGTCCCTATAAATGATATAGTCTAAACTGGGGAAACTGCTCAGGGGATGGCAATTCTGGCCAATTATTTCCACATGTGGCCCTCATTATGAAATGCTCCAAATGAGGAGAAACATTCAGAAAAGGAAAAAATGTTGTGCATTTAACAAATCCTTTTTCTTAGGTCTAATCAATTTCACACTATAATGCACATGACAATTCAACTTTCAGTAGATTACAGGATTACTGGTAAAATAACTTTAAATAAGGTTAAAATTCAGTAATTCATTTGGGTGGTTTTCATTTAACTAGACTTCAGAGATATCTTGCCAAGATTTACTTTAAGAAGAAAACTTACTTTTAGCAGAAAACTTATTCTCTTTTCTAGTTCGTGCAGTTTTCTTTAAACAGCCATCACAGACAAATCTAAAATGTAAATCAAGACTTTGCTTACACAACATAGAGGCATTTAAATTAACATAGATTAAAAAAAAAAAAAACCTGTCATCTGCATAAAATTAAAATTCAGGAGACAACCTGGCACAAGATTTCTGCATATATAACAAAAAGTTAATACAAAGAATACACACAGCACCTTTAGAAATTAATAAGAAAAAAATGTGAAGAAATGTGAAGGGCAAATAAATTTGTTTATATGAAAGATGATGAAAGATTAAAAACTAAGACAGGAATATTCTCCTGGCCAATCACACTGGCACAAGTGTTGACATTTCATAAATGCTACAGGTAGGAATGTAATTTTAAAAGCAGAAGCAACTGATTTGAAACATACATTCTCTTTGTTCCTATAATTACATGCGTGCACATGCAGTTTCTTATAAAAACCTGAGACCACTTAAGCATCAATAATTAATTAAATGAGTACATTATAGTACGTTACATAAACTAAGCATCCATTAAAGATATAGAATCTATTAAAGATACAGACAGAGCTGGGCATGGTGATAAACCCCTGTAATCCCACCTACTTGGGAGACTTAAGTAGGAGAAGAGCAAGTTCAAGGCCAGCCTGGGAAACATAGCAAGACCCTGTCTCAAAACTAAAAGCTGGGCACAGTGGCACATGCTTGTAATCCCAGCTACTAAGGGGCAGAAGATCACAAGTTCCAGGCCAGCCTCAGCAACTTACAGGACCCTGTCTAAAAATAAAAAGGGGTGGAGATACAACTCAGTTATAGAGCACTTGCCTAATATGTGTAAGGTGCTGGCTTTGATTTCTAGTACTATCCAAAATTAAAAGAATCAAAAACCAAACCCCTAAACCCAAAAATACAGCACACATAAATGAATGTCCCTGATGTATCAGATGCAAAAACTAAAAAACAAAAACAAAAAAATCTAGTATTTACATCAATAAAATATATATAGGCTGGTAAACAGAAATAGACTTGGAAACTGTTGGCCATGGTTATTCTGGTGGTGAGGAATGTGGGTGGAAGAGAAGTAAGAATCTTATTTTTTACTTTATAAATTTTCATACTATTCAAATTTTATAATAAATGACTTGATTTAGAAAAAGTAAGCTTAATAATGTAAATATTATCTCCAACTAGCTGACTGCTCCTAAATTTTAAGTTGTAATAACCAGAAGAAATCTCTTTAATCATTCTTATCAAGTCTGCAATTAAATAAAGCTCTAAAAAAGGCACACTTCAAGATAATTAATTCAAACTGAAAATTTAAGTAGCAACTAAAAATCACCTATTATAATTTTCTTTAGAGTTATTTTCTGCAAAAAAAAAAAAAAAAAAAAAAAAAACCTCAACTTTTTTTTTTTTTTTTGGCCTGCGCTGGGAGTCAATTCCATATTTTCTGTAAAAATTTTAACAAGTCTCCCCCTTTCCTATGTGACCACCAAATCAGCATTAACAATTCGTGCAATGTGTCAACCTTGGAGATTCCATCCTAATTAGACCCATGAAGCCCCAGATTTCCCCTCCTTCCTTGGAAATAGAGCTGGGATCAGCCCCATTATTGCATAGTGAAAGGTTGTCTCTGTCCCTCTCTCAATGACACACTATGAGCCTATATTGCTACTACAGCTAAGTAACTTGTCCCCATCCCCACCAAAAAGTGTTAATGATGACTTACAAAGTCATAATTTATCATACCATTCGCAGCATGTTTTCTAAAGTAGCAACAGGTGACCCCCCACACCAATATCTGTATCTTCTAATTTTTCTACTGCTATATAAAATAAGTTAAAATCTGCTGTGGAATGACATCTAGCACCTGTTTTATCAAAAGATTTACTTTTGATATAACACCCAGCGGAATAAAATATACATATATGAATGAAAAGAATGCATGCAAATAAGAGAGAAATCTATTTTTTATTTTTGGATTATAGGTTATTTAATGTTTCAAACATTAAATCTTCTTATACTGAGATTTTCCCAATCCAAAGAAAACATTTTAAAGACAGTAACTCTGAAGGTAAAATGGTTATGGCAAAGAAAAAAACTTAATATTCATGAAGAAAAATTCCAGAGAAAACATTGATATAAGCCTCACCCAGCTGGCCAGATGATCTCATGATGAAGGACACAGATCTGATGCATCTTCCTTCCACACTCTGTACATTCGACAAACCTAAAATTGCAAGCCAATGCCAAAATTAACACAGAAACTAAAAAAAAAAAAAAAGAAAAGAAAAATTCCAGGGCTGGGGTTGTAGCTCAGTGGTAGAGCATTTGCCTAGCATGTTTGAGGCACTGGGTTCGATTCTCAGCACCACATATAAATAAGTAAAGGTCTATTGGACAACTAAAAAATAAAAATAAAATTTCCGGTATTTCTTGTGATTTCTAACAATTCAAAAGCCCAAAGAACAGGAAAAATAATTTAATAAACTTTTAAAAAAAATATTTATTTATTTGCTTTAGTTGTACACAATGCAATGCATTTATGTTTACGTGGTGCTGAGGACCAAACCTGGGCCGCTCACGTGCTAGGCAAGCACTCTATCGCTGAGCCACAATCCCAGCCCCTAATAAACTTTTAATATTTAAAAAATGTTTAGTGTTTATAGATAAAGTAAATTTCAAAAGTGATTATGTTCAATCAATAAATGTGACAATTTTAAAATTGACTATGGAAAGACAGTATGAATTTCGGTACAGAATACAGAAATTGCTGCTGTTCTCGACTTCTCATTGAGTCTAATACCATCTCATCCATTATAGCAACACCTAGAAAACTAGTATATTTCAGTGCCCTTGGCGTGGCAGGGCCTCCTTACAAATGAAGAAATTATGAGCATGCACTGTAAATGCAGGATATAATGGAACACAGAACACTGAGCAGAGGTAACCTTTCACATGGGTCCCATAAAAACATTATGAACAGGTGTGCTGGGGCTATAGCTCAGTGCTAGAGTGCTTGCCTAGTTTATGTGAGGCCATGGTTCCTTAACCAGTACCACAAAAAATGAGAACCACTACACTAAAACATTAAGTCATTTAGTAAAATACATATGAATACTAACTGGACTATACAGATTAACATAACAGGCTTAGTTCCTAAATGCTTTCCATATTTGTACTGGCGATTTACATGTACATTATGTAGATTTAGCACAAGAATATAGTCCTCTAGTCATGGAAAACAAGAATGACAGAAAGGAAAAAAGTCAAAAGCATATTGATTTGTCAAGAGAAACTACTTACAATTCAGGATCCAGTGTGTCATTTTTTCTCTTGGAAAATTGTTCTTTATTTATTGTACTAAGGAGAGAAAACAGACAATATGAGAAAAGGCAATAGAGAAAGATGAGCAATCTGACCATGTTCTAACTAAAAGAATCACACCCACACAGTAGATGGATAATTTAGATCCTTTAAGGGTGTGTGTGTGTACACATATACATACATGCATTCCTGGGCTACACATGTTTATGAAAAAGAATTTAACAGGACTTGATAGTACATAAATTTGCCCTAAAATGAAATGAAGAACCCAGGTTTAAATATAAACATTCTTTTTCTATCTGACCCACTGTTCTATACACTTTTTTTATAAGCTTGATGTTCCTAGACTAAGTTACAAAAGATGGTGTACACAGCGGGAAATAAACCACTACTTAAGAAAATTCTTGGGCTGGGGTTGTGGCTCAGCAGCAGAGCGCTCGCCTCCCACGTGCGCGGCCTGGGTTCGATCCTCAGTACCACGTAAACATAAATGCATTGCATTGTGTACAACTAAAGTAAATAAATAATTTTCTTTCTTTTTATTTTTTTTTTAATATTTATCAGTAAAGTCTTGACACTCAACATTTTCCATCAACAGAAAATCTCAACATTTAGAATACAGTCACTCCTTTGTATCAGAGGGAGCCAGGACCACTACAGATACTAACAATCCACAGATGTTCAAGTCTTTTAATTTTGACTGATGGTAGAAATGGAGGCTAACTGTACATAATTCAGGTTCTTACAGTTACCCCAAAAGGCTAATTTTGAAGGACAAAAATTCCATATTTCATAGCATATACATATATATAAAGCAATATCCCATGGCGGACCATTCTAAAGTCCAGCATATCACACTGATCAGGCCTTACTAAATACAGAAGCTAAGGATCTTACAATGTTCTATCTAGAATCAACTTTAGAGGCTCACTTGATATTGTGATTTTTCCTTACAAAAATGGGGATGCTTCCAAATTTAAAAGCATTTCCTACACAAGTTATAACCTAGAGATTCATTTATCTTCTGAATGGTGGGTCTTGTTTTTGTTTTTTTTAAAATATTTTATTTATTTGCTTTAGTTGTAACACAATGTATTTATTTCTACGTGGTGCTGAGGATCGAATCTGGGCCACGCACGTGCTAGGCGAGCGCTCTACCGCTGAGCCACAACCCCAGCCTGGGTCTTGCTACTCTTAAATAGGATCTGAAGTCAAAGAGCACCAGGAAGATCTGGGAATTTGTTAGAAATGTAGGCTTTTGGGCCCACTGTAGACCATGAGGTGATTTAAGTACTTTTTAAAGCCAGAGACATATCACCTTGAAGTTTGGAACACTTGATAGGTCACTTCTAGGGTTCCAATAATAAGGCTGACTTCCCCTTTCTGAATCAGTGAAACCTGCTCTAGAGTGAACCTCCCTACTTTAGTGAAGAGTCAAAATGCCTCCTTAGAAAACAAGGGTTCCCAGCATCTACTGTTCCAGACTAGAACCCAGATCCTCTATGTTGTATTTCAATAGCAACTGAAAGGGGAAATGCAACTTTATAACCCTGTTTAGAAAAAGCAGGTTCTCAGAATCCTGTTCGTACTATTTTACTACTTTTGTGGAATGTACTCAACAGCTTCTGTTTATTATGGGTAAATATGAATCTGCAAACATTTAAATTATACTAAACAGGATTAAAACTACAGTTAAGGCTACATGTTTGAAAATTTTTCTTGGCATTTACCAAACTAGTAAGAGCTTGAGACAACAAAGCCCAAACAGGTAAGTTAAAGCCCTACATTTTGTTAAGGCTGTTATTAGTTTAACTTTCTTCAAATTTAATAAAATTAATAATCAAGTACTCTTGCACTAACCTTTAATTTTTTAGAAGACAGGGTGCTTCCTTATAGAATACTTTTACTCTATCTTAACTGACCGTCCAATGTGGACATATCCCTACATCAGCACTGTCTTAGTAGAGCTTTATGCCATGTTGGATATGTGCTGACAGCTAGCCACAGATGGCTACTGGGCATGTGAAATGTGAGAGTACAACTGAGAAGCTACTTCTGGTTTTATTTATTTTTAACTACTTCTAACCTAACCACCCTATACTAATGGCTATTATACCAGACAGCACCAGCTTAACACCTCTCAGAAGCCCAAGCATCATAATCTGAAAACAAACTGAGGGGATGGAAGAAAAAACAAAACAAAACAAAACAAAACCAAAAAAAAAAAAAAAAAAAAAAAAAAAAAAAAAAAAAACCCAAAAAACAAAACAAAACAAAAACAACAACAAAAAAAAAAAACTTCACAAAATAATGCAGCAATTACTTACGTTTGGGGCTGGGAAGGGTCATCCCCCAAAGAAACGCTCTCCCCTTGGATTTCATTGAAACACTTCTCACAGAAATGATACCTGTCGGCAAGAAGGCCATACTGGGGTGAACTGTTCCGTTCACACAACACAGCCCAAGCCAAGCAACGAAGCCACCAATCACAGCAGGCCAAGGAGGGGGACGGGAGCAGAGAGCAGGTCATCAACGGCGACAAGGACATTCAATGATGCAGATTTATGGGCCCCACAGTTTGGGTTTTTTGTTTTGTTTTTGTTTTTTGTTTTTTTTTGCAATCAAAGCCAAGTGCAGACAACGACAAGCATGAGGGAGAAAAAAAAAAAAACACAAAACAAACGAAGAAATGAGGGATTGCAGGACAACAAAAAACATAAAAGCAAGACAGGACAACACAAAGCAGAAAGCCAAGGCAAAGCACAGATTAGCATTAAATATCTCAATGGGATCACAAATAGCAAATGATTACAGTAAATAAAATAAAAACGTTTCACTTACACAGACCCATACTCTTTTATTTCACTAGTTAATGCTACTTGATGTAAATAATCAGGAGGAGGAAGAATGATAAATATACCAGAGAGAACTGTCACTCTCACCATTACCTCAACATGGCAATCACACACTTCTTCCCACTTCCAAAAACAAAAGCAAAAGGACCCACTCAGGCAGGGCGCAACAGCACATGCCTATAATCCCCGGGAAGCTGACTAAGCAACTCAGTGAGACCCTGTCTCTAAATAAAATACAAAATTGGGTTGGGAATGTGGTTCAGTGGTTGAGTGCCCTTAGTACAATACAGGTAACAAAACAAAACAAGACAAAACGGGATATAGTAGAAGGAAATTATTCCTCCAAAAACAAATGATTAAAAAACATAAAATACAATCCTAAAGAAGCCATAAGATAAAAAGATTGTTTTCATTGAATAGCTTCCACAAAGTAGTTTAAACGTGCCTTGGTAAAAAATGAAAAAGTACTGTACATTGTTGTTAAAAATCCAAAAAATGGTGTAAGCCAAAGATTATAACACGAGAAAAGTTTATGCCAGTTGTTACCTGAATTTTAAAATACGAGGTATTTATATAACTTTAGTCTCCCTTTTCCTGGTTTACAAGGAGTTAAAAAAAAAAAAAAAGCCGGGCGCAGTGGCGCACGCCTGTAATCCCAGCACTTTGGGAGGCTGAGGCAGGAGGATCGCGAGTTTAAAGCCAGCCTCAGCAATGGCGAGGCACTTAGTAACTCAGTGAGACCCTGCTTCTAATAAAAATACAAAAAAGGGCTGGGGATGTGGCCCAGTGGTCAAGTGCCCCTGAGTTCAATCCCCGGTACCAAAAAAAAAAAAAAAAAAAAAAAAAAAAAAAAAACCCAAAAAACAAAAAACAAAAAACAAAAACCCCTGAATTCTAATGCCTACAAAGTATTAGGAGTTCACTGAACTCCTTATAAGTAAAACAAAGTTTGGGTGAATTTTCAAGGCTAGAAATGTATCTGTAGCGCACAAGTTCAACAAAACCCCAATACCACAGGCTTGGTATTATATTAAATTTTTTCTTTTTTAGTTGTTGGTAGTCCTGTATTTATTTATTTATTTTTCCTGTTTTTTCTTTCTTTTCTTTTTTTTCCCCCCTGTATTTATTTTTATGTGGTGCTGAGGATAGAACCCAGTGCCTCACACATGCTAGACAAGCATTCTACCATTGAGTCACAACCCCAGCCCCAGGCTTGGTATTATTAAAAAACTAAAGGTATTTAACTACCCAGCCTTGCTGTTATTGTCAGAGGCTCCAAAATAAATATCCAATGCAAGTAATATTGGAGGCTCATGTAAAAATAGGAGATTAATCATGCTTAAAACAGACTCATGAATGCAATTTTTTGTGATTACTGGCTACTAACTGAACAGGAGAAAATGCTTAGTTCATTATACACCTACCAATCTGTAGTTTTTGTAGGGAAGTCAGGTACAGAGCTGTTTTGGACGTTTTCCTCTCTGAATTTACTTGAGAGAGGCAGAGCAAATACACTAGAATCCTGTTTCCATCTCTTCTAATAACTACTTAGGGATAGGCCACATGTAAAAGTGAAAAAAATTTTTAAAAAGTTAACAAATTTTAGCCATGTGCAGTGACACAAGCCTGTAATCACAGTGGCTCGGGAGGCTGAGATCCTAAACAACTCAGCAAGACCCTGTCTCTAAATAAAATATTTAAAAAAGAGGTTAGGGGGGGCTGGGAATGTGGCTCAGCAGTAGAGCGCTCGCCTAGCACGTGCGCGGCCCAAGTTCGATCCTCAGCACCATGTACAAATAAACGCATCGTGTACAACTAAAGCAAATAAATAAATATTAAAAAAAAAAAAAAAGCCGGGCGCGGTGGCGCACGCCTGTAATCCCAGCACTTTGGGAGGCTGAGACAGGAGGATCCTGAGTTCAAAGCCAGCCTCAGCAATGGCGAGGCACTTAGCAACTCAGTGAGACCCTGTCTCTAATAAAATACAAAAAACGGCTGGGGATGTGGCCCAGTGGTCAAGTGCCCCTGAGTTCAATCCCCGGTACCAAAAAAAAAAAAAAAAAAAAAAAAAAAAAGAAGTTAGGGATGTGGCTCAGTAGTTAAGTTTTTAAAAAAATATTTGTTTTTCAATTGCAGTTGGACAGAATGCCTTTATTTTATTTATTTTTATGTGGTGCTGAGGATCGAACCCAGGGCCTTGAGCGTGCTAGGCAAGTGCTCTACCATTCAGCCACAACCCCAGCCCCAGTAGTTAAGGTTTAATCCCTGGTACCTGGAAAACAAACAAACAAACAAACAAAAAAGCTAACAAATTTTAATTCAAAGTTTTCCGGGGAGTTTGAAAATCTTCACTTTGTAGTAGGGCTGTGGCGATTAATAAAAGCACAACAGAAAGTGATGTGGAGTCTGGGATACAGTCTCATCTATGATGCCAGGAGCTCACAAAGCTGCATAACTTCCCAAGGCCTTAAGTTCCTCCCTTATACAATAAAAACCCAGGGCTGGGGTATACCTTAGTGGTAGAGTGCTTGCCTAGCATGTGTTGAGGTCCCAGTTTCACTCCTCGAATAGCAAAATAATAAGCAAAAGTAAATGAAGGCCCAGACAACTCAAGCAAGGCTACTTTTTGCTAGGAAATTTTATAATTCTGCAAACAAAAGCAGAAAGCAATGACAGAACTTGTGGCATACAGGTGTTTTCAAGCAAGTTACATAAGAACCATGATGCATGTGTGCTCGTCTAGCTGCATGCACTTCCTAGACACGAGGACACATAGACTGCAGTCTACACCTGGTCAGGCTTACCTGTTCTGGTAGCTGTAGTAAGTGGCATCACGAGGGATTGTGCATAACTGTTTGCCATAGCAACAGAGTGTCTGTGGAGAAAACTCCAACTGCAAAAGAAATAATTTGTTAAAGAGCACAGCGTGAAGCACGAGTTAGAATAGTCACAATGGAAAATCTAAACAAGAGTTAGTGATGTCTTAGTTTTCATTTATGTTAATTACAACAGGCTACTTCAACTTCGAAAAAACATTGTAAGTTGAATACTATAGAAGTTCACCATCTGAGGTAGACTAAGCAATCTTTTCTTTCCCTCACCATTCCACAGACCCCAACAGTACAAGTGCAGCTCAACACTGTAACCGGGTATGCAAAGGAAAGCTAGTAGATGTTCTGCAATGTACACATATAGTGGAGAGCCGGGCGTGGTAACGCATGCCTGTACTCGCAGCACTTGGGAGGCTGAGGCAGGAGGATAGTGCGAATTCAAAGCCAGCCTGACGCCGGGTGCGGTGGTGCACACCTGTAATCCCAGCACTTTGGGAGGCTGAGGCAGGAGGGTCGCGAGTTCAAAGCCAGCCTCAGCAATGGTGAGGCAACTCAGTGAGACCCTGTCTCTAAATAAAATACAAAGCCAGCCTAAGCAATGGCGAGGCACTTAGCAACTCAGCGAGACCCTGTCTCTAATAAAATACAAAAAAGGGCTAGGAATGTGGCCCAGTGATCAAGTGCCCCTGAGTTCAATCCCTGGTCCAAAGAAAAAGAAAAAAAGAAGAAAAAAAAAAATCTTACACATACAGCGGAATAGGACAGAGCCCTTATTCCAGATGAGCTTAGTCTGATGATTCAGCACTCGAAGGTCTAGTTTGCCATATCTGTGTACAAAATGTCTTTACAGAAAGCCCATTCTAAACAAATACATACTACTATGGTGTGTGAAATTAACAATAAATAATGCATTTAGAGAAAGGTCCTGTTGGTGTTGAGGATGTAGCTCAGCGGTACAGTACAGGCCTAGCATGCATGAGGCCCTGGGTACGATCTCCAGCACAGGGAGGGGAGAGGGAGACAACAACAGGGAGAGAGGAGAGAGGGAAAGACATCTTAGAATTTAAAGGTAGATTTGAAAGCCATTCCTTACCTTTCTGCCACAACAATATCCAAGGCTTTGCATGACTGGGTCAATTTCTTGTTCAAAGACCTCAGAGAGCTTGGAACAGTATTTGTATACCCGTGAAGTTTTCCTGTTATATAACCAGGCATTATTGAACATCAGCCAAATATCATCCACATATTGCCAAGGCTCTTGATACTGTCCAGTGTCTAACTTCCTCTTGATGGTAGAAAGATCCATAGGGCTCTTCACAATATCAAAGTAATCCTACAAGGACAAGTGACACCAAACAACTTTATTCACTCTTTGGGCAGTATATTTTAAGCAGAATGAAGTACCCTATTATCCTCATTAATTCTCTATGTTTTTTTTTCCTTTTTTTTGGTACCAGGGATTGAACTCAGGGGCACTCGACCTCTAGGCCACATCCCCAGCCCTTTTTTTGTATTTTATTAGAGACAGGGTTTCACTGAGTTGCTAAGTGCCTCGTCATTGCTGAGGCTGGCTTCGAACTCACGATCCTCCCGCCTCAGCCTCCCAAGTGCTGGGATTACAGGCGTGCGCCACCGCGCCCGGCTCTATGTAATGTTGAAGATTTGACCTGTCTATATTTCCTAAGAGTAGACTGATATCCATTACATCTTTAAATCAGTTTATATACACATGAAGTGGTACAGAGGGCAGGGAAAATAGAGCTAGTAAGGGATTCTCCAGACAGTAGGCTGATAGCCCCCCCAAGTAACTCCAGCTGCTATGCCATAGTACACATAAGACTGGTACAAAGAACAGACAAAAGTCTTTAAAATCTCACTAGAAGGGTCCTCTACAAATGAGGAAATGAAGCCCAGAGAACTTCAGTGTCGCATCTAAGATCACAGGAAAAATGAACTCCTGGAGCTGGGGTTGTGGCTCAGAGGTAAAGCGCTTGCCTAGCATGTGCGTGGCCCAGCCTTGGTTCGATTCTCAGCACCACGTAAAAACAAACGCATTGTGCACAACTAAAACAAATAAATAAATATTAAAAAAAAAAGAAAAAAAGAAACTGTTGAAGGATTTTTGCCCCTGGAAGCACTCATGTATCCTAATAACATTTTAAAATCATCCAATGAAAGCTGCCAGCAGCCTGGCATATATAATGGCATTTTTAGAAGGACACAAAACTAACTTGGGTCCATCATAAACCATAATACCCAGAAATTCTACTCCTAAAGTAGTTACCAAAGAGAAATATAGACATATCTACAATAAAAACATGTACATGAACATTCAAAGCAGTGCTACCACAATAGCCCAAAAGTGGAGATAAACCTTCAAAAATATACTAATTCAAAGAATGTAGTAACAAAGAACCATATATTGGATATTTCCTCTAAATGAAATATACAGAATAGCTGAATCCAGAGGCAGAAGGTAAGACTGGCCACTGTCTAAGGCAGGCGAAAGTGGTAGCTTGGAAGGAAATGGCTAGTGATTTTCATGGATTTGGGGTTTCTCTGGAAAGATTATGAAAATGAATTAAGGGCTGGGGTTGTGGCTCAGCAGTAAAGTGCTTATCTAGCGCACATGAGGCACTGGGTTCAATCCTTGGCACATTAAAAAAAACAATAAAATAAAGGTATTGTGTCCACCTACAACTAAAAAAGAAAATGAATTAAAACTGTGGCGTCTGTTGTACACTCTGAGAATATATGCTAAAACCCTTTGAACTATAAACTTTAAATAGGTGACTTGTATGTGTATTATACCTTAATAAAACTGGTATCAAATTAAAACAAAAGAAAACAAATACTTACAGGGATTCCCAGAAGCTGAGGGTCCACAGGCTGACGAAAGGGAAGGGATTCTGGGTCCTGGCGGTAAAGTGCCTCTAATGTTGGCATCAGGGCCTGTCGTAGTTCTTCTGGTTTGAAAACTTTAAAAGTACATTTAAATTGATTATTAACTGAACAAGCCATTTTACAAAACGTTCAAGATGAAGTTTAAATATCTCAACACTCACAAAATACTGGGCTGGAGGTATAACTCACTGGTCGAGTGCTTGCCTAGCATGACAGAGGCCCTAGGTTCACTCATTAGCAAGGAAGGTGATTACACTGTCCTCCAGGAAACAAAACAAGGGCTTGCTTCCTGATTCTAACTCCTGCTTTATTTAGGCAGTACCTTCAAAACAGCATGACTTGTCACCACAATTATAAGCTCAGTTAGTTTTCCAGTCACAAATTCAGTTAATACAGACTTGGCTAATAGAAATAGAAGCCAAGGGCTATGAAAAATTTATAAAGAGATGTCATAAAATAATAGTCTGAAAGATACTGGCGGTAAAAGAACAGAAAAACGTTCTTTCACAATACCAGTTTTTTTTTTTTTTTTTTTTTTTTGGTACTGGGGATTAAACTCAAGGGCACTTGATCACTGGGCCAACCCCAGCCCTTTTTTGTATTTTTATTGGAGTCAGGGTCTCACTTAGTTGCTAAGTGCCTCGCCATTGCTGAGGCTGGCTTTGAATTCACAATCCTCCTGCCTCAGCCTCCCAAGTGCTGGGATTACAGGCGTGTGCCACCGTGCCCGGCTCACAATACTAGTGTTTAGTTAACAAGCCAGAAATTAGATCTGATTCTGTCCTATCACTAAAGGAATCAAAGGATCTGAAAGAGTCTGTTATTAAAATGCTTGATGTTTTTGAGACAAGGAGTAAAAATGGTGTATTATTTTAATGGCGGACATTAGGTTTTATGAGTAAAATTAGAGGGGGGGGGAAGAACACCAAAATGTTATTGCTAGAATAATAGAGACGTGGTTGTTCAAACCTGTTCTTTTCCCAAAAGTCAAAGATTTGGTAGCGTTTTCAGCAAATGTAATTAATTTAAGCTATCATTCAAGAAACTAGTGATTAGCCAGGCGCGGTGGAGCACGCCTGTAATCCCAGCACTTGGGAGGCTGAAGCAGGAGGATCGCGAGTTCAAAGCCAGCCTCAGCAATGGCGAGGCACTTAGCAACTCAGTGAAACCCTGTCTCTAATAAAATACAAAAAAGGGCTGGTGATATGTCCCAGTGGTCCAGTGCCCCCTGAGTTCAATCCCAGGTTAAAAAAAAAAAAAAAAAAAAAAAGAAAGAAACAAACTAGTGATTGAGGATTCAACTTTGAATAAATAAAAACAAAAACAAAACACTCTGAGAAAGGGAAGGTCTTGATTTGAAAATTAATTTTACTTTCAGGTGCATATCTGTTAGTACTTCTGATATAGTTCACTTTAGTGAGTAATTGCCAGGAAAAAAAAATTACACTACACAGGAGAGTTGTCTCTCAGACTTCTTTGTGCTCAAAATAATTGAGTAAATTGTGAGATTATATTTTAAAATGAATTTTTTAGTTGTTGATGGACCTTTATTTATTTATTTATTTTATTTATACATGATGCTGATAATCAAACCTAGTGCCTCATACATGCTAGGCAAATGCTCTACCACTGAGCTACAACCACGGCCCTAGAGATTAAATGTTTTAAAGAGAGATCCCTAATGGTTGGACTGCATTTGCTAAAGCCTACATTAAAATACCATCTCAATACCTACAAATCTTTTTGTGTGTGTGTGTGTGTTTTGGTACTGGGGATTGAACTCAGGGGCACTCAACTACTGGGCTACATCCCCAGCCCTTTTTTGTATTTTATTAGACAGGGTCTCACTGAGTTGCTAAGTGCCTCGCCATTGCTGAGGCTGGCTTTGAACTTGCAATCCTCCTGCCTCAGCCTCCTAAGTGCTGGGATTATAGGGATGTGCCAGCCACACCCGGCCCTACAAATCTTTTAAATGAAAAATTTTATACTCAGTATTTTATAGCACATTATATTTTCAAAAAAATTTTATATACATCATCTCTAAGATTCAGCAGATCACTTACCTGCAGGGTCACCAAAGAACCACAAAAAGCTCTAGTCCTAGCCAACTAGTTTCTGTGGAAGTTATCTGAGTTGAACACTCTGCCCAGGTACTGTCTGGCTGAATAACCTGGGGCTAGTTTTCCTGCCTGTTGAAAACTTCAGCGTTGAACTGGGGTTGTGGCTCAGTGGTAGAGTGACTGCCTAGCATGTGTGAAATACTAGGTTGGATCTTCAGCACCACATAAAAATAAATAAATAGGGGCTGGAGTTGTGGCTCAGCGGCAGAGCGCTTGCCTCTCACGTGCGTGGCCCGGGTTCGATCCTCAGCACCACGTAAATGCATTGCATTGTGTACAACTAAAGTAAATAAATAAATATTAAATAAATAAATAAATAAATAAACTGTTGTGTCCATCTACAACTAAAATAATATTTTAACAAAACAAACTTCAGGGTTGTTGTAAAATTATTAAGTAAGACACTTGCTGGTCCTTGACACAAAGAAGGCAAACCATAATGCATTTATGTTTACGTGGTGCTGAGGATCGAACCCGGGTCGCGCACGTGCTAGGCGAACGCTCTACCGGCTGAGCCACAAACCCCGCCCTATTAGTGTTATTTTTTCCTGCATTTTAGTCAAGGATATAATTTTGCGATTTTTCTCCTCTGAAAGGATAATTTCTAAAAGGTGCTAATGAATAAACCCTAAAGAAATAAGAGGTACAACTAACTCAGCAGTCATAGCAAGTGCAAATACATATAGGAAAAAAAATTCTTTTTCAATAATAGTAAACCAGACCTAGGGGCCCAATCCTATTCTAATCTGGGTCTTTGTTTTTTTTCTCTACGCCCAGGAACAGACAGCCTAAAAAATCTTACTCTTTTTCTTTGACTGTCCTGGAGCTGGAGAAGACTGGGTAGCTGAAGTACTTGGCTGGTCTTCCTCTTCTTTTATTTCAGTTTTTAACTCTGTGCCTCTCTCTTCTGTTTCTGTAGGTTCTACTTTACAATCTTCGGCTTTAGCCTAAAAGATAAGGGAGGTATTTTCAGTATTTCAAAAGCATTCAATTGGGAAACAATACAATTATCATTATAATTTATCCTCCCCCATGAACATATCTGGAGTCTTTCTCACTGGAAAATCAATGTAATTAGACCTAATTATCAGAATATGTTCCTATAATATTTTTTAAAAATCAGGTTTTTAGACTGAGTCAAAATCAAATCATAGCAGTTACCTGGTCTACTATTACCTCTGGAATATCCTCTGGCTGAGTGTCTGCTGGTTCTGGTTGATCCACTTCCATTTTGGCCTCCATTTTTATTTCCTGTGAAGGCTGCTTCTCAGGAATGGTCTGAGAATTCACTTCTGTGCTACTAGTAGATGGAGGGTTTGACACCTGTCCTTCAATGCTTATAGCTGGTTGGGAAAGCTAGAAAGAAGGGAGAAAACACACCAAAAGTTTGCCAATTATACAAGTAGAGTTTAAGTTACATGGAATTATCCATCAATATTTTGGCTATTGCCATTATATATCCACTTATGTTGTGTCCTCTTAAAATGGTTGCCTATTTTAAGAACAGTAGATTAATGCCTTGTCAATAAGGGCAGGCTTATTGCATTTTTGCTAACTACAATTCTGTCGCAGGCATTATATGAGCAGTGGAGTTCCAAATATGACATTCTTAGAGGAGCTCACATTTATCAAGAAATGAGCAAACAAAAGAATAACTGTTTTTCTCTTAAACTCTCATTAGCGAAAATTTCAAATACACAGAAAAGCAGAGAGAACAAATATAATTACCTTCCATACACAATGATTATTTTCAATCAATGCAAGAATGTGTTGGAATCCCTGGCTATTTTAATCTTTCCCTGAAGACTTCCAATAAGAAATGTCACCTAGCACATGCAAGGAACTAGCTAAGTGGTAGAGTGCTCTGTGCAAAGCCCTAGGTTTGATTCCCAGTACTGCATTAGGGAACAACAACAAAAAAAAGTCATAATTAGTCATATTTTTCAAATCTACTCTATAAAGAAAAAGATGGAGCAAATTTGGTATTTTCTACATTCTGCCCTTCCTTGTTTATTGGGTCATGATGATACAGTCACTGGTGGGACATTCACGAACATGACTGACCTAAAATATTAGTATCAATGATGAAGGCAGAAAGTTTAAGCCTAACAGAGTTCTTTTAATAGAGACTCATGCAAATTCAGACCTTTTACCATAAATATAACCAACTTCTCACAAAGAAGCTATATGTTGTGGGTCTATAATTCTCTCATCTTAGATCACTGACTTTTTTTCGTTTTTGGTGGAAGGGATGTAACCCAGGGCCTTGTGCATGCTAAGTAAGTGTTGTACCATTTAGCCACATTCCCAGCCTGATCATAACTTTTTAACTTTGTAGAGAGATACAGACTGCTGGCATGGTGATATAGGCCTATAATCCTGAATCAGGGCATAAGGATTGCAAATTCCATGCCAGCCTCACCAGCTTCTGTTTTCAAAAGAAGTGGCAGCCAGATGCAGTGGTACATGCCTGTAATCCTAGTGGCTTGGGTGGATAATGCTGGAGGACTGCGAGCTCAAAGCCAGCCTCAGCATAAGCAAGGCTGTAAGATCCTGTCTCTAAATACAATAGGGTTAGGCTGGGGTGGTGGCTCAGTGGCAGAGCGCTCACCTAGCATATGCAAGGCCCTAGGTTCGATTCTCGCACTACATAAACATAAATAAATAAAATAAAGGTATTGTGTCCAACTACAACTAAAAAATATATACTACAAAACCAAAACAAAACTAAGGGGCTGGGATTGTGGCTCAGCAGTAGAGCGCTCTCCTAGCACGTGCGCAGCCCGGGGTTTGATCCTCAGCACCATGTATAAATAAACGCATTGTGTACAACTAAAGCAAATAAATAAATATTTAAAACAAAACAAAACCAATGGGGTTGGGGATGTGGCTCAGCGGTCAAGTACCCCTGAGTTCAATCTCCAGTACCCTGCCCACCAAAAAAGAAGAAAGTAGTAGTAGTAGCGTGTGTGTGTGTGTACATTTATGTAAATATAAAAATGCTGGAGATGTAGCACAGTGTTTGTAAAGTGCCCCTGGGTTCTATCCCCAGCACTGTAAAGAAAGAAAGAAAAAACAAAAAACAGAGTGCTACAAAGACTCAGAAATCCGCAGGGCGCAGTGGCGCACACCTGTAATCCCAGCACTTGGGAGGCTGAGGCAGGAGGATTGCAAGTTCAAAGCCAGCCTCAGCAATGGCAAAACACTTAGCAACTCAGTGAGAGGCTGTCTCTAATAAAATTCAAAAAAGGGCTGGGGATGTGGCCCAGTGGTCGAGTGCCCCAGAGTTCAATCCCCAGTACCAAAAAAAAAAAAAAAAAAAAAAAAAGAGAGAGAGAGAGAGAGAGACTCAGAAATCCATTAACCTCAGCTCCTTCTATGCTAGGCAACAAAATGGAAGATTCCATTCTATCCATGGAGATAACAAGAGATGAAATAAATCAGACTAGAAACGGTGCACAAGTAATATACAAAGCAATTCAAATGATTCTGTGTAAGACCCCATCTCCGCTTACCGGAGTTGCAGGCTGTGGAGGCAGCAATGGTGCTGTTGGTGTGGGAACAGAGGGTGTTGTACTTTGCTGCGAGCGTGGCTGCTGCTGGGGCTGGTCAACTGAAGGAGCAGCAGGAAGTGAAGGTTGCACTTGGGGAGGAAGCTGGGTTGTTGGTGGTGTAGGTGTCTGTCTGGGTGGGGGATGCAGGGTCTGGGGCTGTTGTCCAGGTGGGATGGCAGGAGGCGTAGGAACAGGGGCTGGAATTGCTGTTGCTGGTGGCTGCTGAGCCCCTATGCTTGGGGGAGTGTGGTGAGGGGTTGGGGTACGACTAGGTACAGGAGAGGGTGAATTTGCAAGGACAGCTGGCTGAGGGGGACCGTGAATGTGGCTCCCTTGAGATCCTGGAGGCATTATAGGAGAGTTGACTGGACAGGGAAGATTGGTTATTTGTGCCTATTAAAACAAAGGGAAAAAAGGTATTTATATAGACAGGTTACATACATTTAGGACATAAAATGATTGAATAGAAAGAAGCAAAGCCTCTATTTTTAAATACCCTATTAAAAAATCCTATTTCTGGAGGCATATCTTTGAATGTCACAACTGATTTAGTACTTAACTGAAGAGAATTCAAACTATCCAGCAGAATGGATTTACCACTGCAGAGGCATGGGAGACTTGAGTACACAGAGCCTCCTGGGACCTTTCTATCCTCTCTTCAGTCACAGTTCTTTCTTCTACACATTGCAGTCTCACTAAACCTTCAGTTCTTAAAGTGTTTACTCCTCAAAAAATGTTAAAATCACCAATTTAAAAATCAAAGAATAATCTCTTTATGTTTTGAAATCCAAAATTGTTACTAAACAAAAAACAACCCTGTTTTAGTCCCCCTAATTCTTTACTTCCACCCTCCACTGTAAAACCTAGATCAAGAGAATAACAACGATAAGTAAAAAATCCATTTGTGAAACATACTTGACCGCTGGATGAAGCCAAAGGCATATTTGTTACATTCATTCCCTGTGATGGGAACTGATTTTGGGAGAGGAACTGGTTCTGGTTGGGAGACTGCTGTATTCGAGGCCCATAGCCCATAGGCTGGAAAAAAAAAAAAAAAAAAAAATCAGAGCAACAAACTGCTTCATTATAGTTATTCTACTACAACTGGAACTATCAACTGCTCTGCCTCTGCTTCCAGGCTTTCTGAGCAGAGAAAGGCAAAAAGAAGAATACATGAAGAAGGGAGAGTACCAAAGGAGAAATAAAGTTATGGAATAATAAACTCTCAAGCCAACATAACAGAATAGCCTCAGTGTTTACCAAAGTCTACTAAAGAAATAACAAGAAGGTGGGTACAAAAGCACATTCTCTTGGTACACAAATATACCTGGAACTCTGACAAAAATATCAAGGCAACTGTGTGCACACTGCTAGAGTATGCAGAGTGAAGTACAATCATATGAGCTTTCTGCTCATATTAGTGGTACTGTAATAACAAACAATAAGACTCTGTAACAAGTTGTTGCTGAATCTGATGATATGCAAACGCTCTAGGGACTCACTGTTAAATCTCATTTCTAAAATTGTCCCCCATAAATCCAGACCTTTATTTTTAATTTTTTTGCAGTACTAGGGGATGGACCCAGGAGTCCACATTGTGCCACATCCCAAACCCTTTTTATTTATTGAGACAGGGTCTCATTAAGCTGCTGAGACTAGCCTTAACTGGTGTGCGCCACAGTACCTGGCTAAATCCAGCTAGGAAATCTAGTGTACCAAAAGAGGAAAACTTGGGGCTGGGGTTGTGGCTCAGTGGTAGAGCACTTGCTTAGCACTTGTGCAGCCCGTGTTCGATCCTCAGCACCACGTAAAAATAAAAACTCATTGTGTACAACTAAAGCAAATAAATAAATATTAAAAAAAAAAAAAAGGAAAACTTCATAAACAAAGAAAACCAACTGCCTTATAAATTAAAAAGAACAGTATGCATGGTTAAATATGTCAGATTCATGAGATGTAGTAGTAAATGCTGGAGAACTTCAAAAAGGCCCAAGAAATGGTGGCACCTGGTAAAAATAAAAGGCAGGCTGTGGTTTGGGACAAAGGCAAGAACTGGCTGGCTAAGAGTTTACAAAAGCAACGGCAAGATGCTAAGTCTCTACTCTCCAGTCTCTAAAATCAGACAACTGCCCATCCATCACCCTTGCAAAAGATCGTTCCCTGCCTGGAAAAGGGAAGACAGGTACTAAAGAAGAGAGGTGTCTATAGTAAAGTGTGAACATTAAACATTGAAACTCTAGGGACAGGGGACTGTTTGCTTTCTGTCAGTTATGATATATACATTTTAGCACGTGTCTTTTTACATTTAAACTTACAAGCCACTTCTGTGCCATTATCTGAGCTTCTAATGCCTATTAAGTGTTTTAATTTACTGTAATTTAACCATAATTCTCCAATGTACTTTATAATGCCTCCCCCTCAATTCAGTACACAGCAACTGGCACAGTGGCACATGCCTATACTCCCAGCCATGGCAATTACAAAGAAGGCCAAGGCAGAAGGATGGCAAATTTGAGAGCAGACTTGGCAATTAACTGAGATGCTACCTCACAATAAAAAATTTAAAAGGCTGGGGATATAGCTCAGTATTAAAGTGCCCTTGATCCCCAGTACTCATACCTGCAAAACTGAGTACATAATAACACTTCCTTAACACGAATTTTTTTCAAATTACATCCATTTATTATCTCAGGATTAGAAATAGAAAAAATTTCAGCCGGGCGCGGTGGCGCACGCCTGTAATCCCAGCACTTTGGGAGGCTGAGGCAGGAGGATCGCGAGTTCAAAGCCAGCCTCAGCAATGGCGAGGCACTTAGCAACTCAGTGAGACCCTGTCTCTAAATAAAATACAAAAAGGGCCAGGGATGTGGCTCAGTGGTCGAGTGCCCCTGAGTTCAATCCCTGGTACCACAAAAAAAAAAAAAAAAAAAAAAAAAAAAAAAAAAAAAAAAAAAAAAAAAAAAAAAAGACAAAAAAGGGCTGGGGATGTGACCCAGTGGTCGAGTGCCCCTGAGTTCAATCCCCGGTAACCACAAAAAAAAAAAAAAAAAAAAAAAAAAAAAAAAAAGAAAAGAAAAGAAATAGAAAAAATTTCTAAAAACTACTTTCTAGGTAAACAAGATAAGCAAAAATTAAGGATATTAACAGGGGCTGGGGATGTGGCTCAGCGGCAGAGCGCTTGCCTCACACATGCGCGGCCCGGGTTTGATCCTCAGCACCACGTAAACATAAAATGCATTGCATTGTGTACAACTAAAGTAAATTAAAAAAAAAAAAAAGGATATTAACATTTCTTTCCCAGTTGTGGTATATAATTTAGTTCTTGCCACTCTATTTCATTTAAGTACTGAAACTATTCTTATCCTGAAACACATATCATTTTATCATATTTATAAAAAAGCCAACTACAACAGAATTGCAGCATAAGAGCAAGGTCTTTTAATTTGTAAAGTAAAAACGAAGGAAAAAGATTTATAATATATAAGGTAGAGGTCAAACAGATTACCCAAAGAAGTCAAACCAACCGGGTTGAGGGCTCCAGGCTGGGCCAACTGTCCATGGTGCTGAAGAGGAGAGGTTTGCCGGGGTCCAAGAGGGGCCTGGGGCATATTCATCTGACCAAACTGATTTAAACCTGTGAATTCATGCAAAATATAACACCTGAGTGCCTTCAAGGAATAATAAAACTTTCTTTCAACCTCATAATTACAAATGAATATTTCATTCATAACAGGTGAAGTGGACTGTTAACTAACACATGGTTTCTAAATATTTTACAATCTAAAGTAAATTCCAACTTAGCCAGCTGTTTTTGAAATGAATGCTTTATGATTTACTGTCATCTGTCCTCTGACCAGCCAGCTAACTTGCTCTTTACCACCCTCCCTCTTCCTCTGTGGGCTTCCAACTCCAAGAAGTTTTCTAATTTCCTAAACAGGTAATTTTGATACTTGCTACTGGTCTAAAGCAGGAAAAAATATGGCAAGTATAATTCTGGAGTACACCAGAGACTGTTAAAAATTGATTTTTCTTTCATTATTTACCAGGTTGTGGAGTAATCCGAGGCATCATCTGGTTTGGCACACTGCCACGGATCATAGTTGGGTCAGGTAGAGGACCATCTGGAATGAAAAAGAGAGTAATGGCTAAACAAGTATTTTTGTACCAGTTGCCCTTCACTAAACAAACAACAAAAATTCAATAATTGTTAATAATAGCTTGAAAAATTCAGCATGAATGTCAGAATAACAGCATTCTGAATTAGACACGAGCCTGAAGAAAATGTCTTCAAGTTGTATTAAACTATATCATGTGTCTCCTAAATACAAAAATAAAAATGTTAAAGAGATTTAAATATATGAATTTTAATGTCTTCTTGGATCATCTGTACATCCAACAAGGTGTGCAGAGTATATTATTATTTCTCCACTATTCTGGGACAAAAAAACATGCCTTAGTGACTAGCTCCTTCCTCCTGAGTGCTACACAAACCTCAGGTACACAGGTGGGAGACCCTCCTCTAAGGAGATATCACCCACCACCTTTAGAGATACCCACCACTTCTTACAACTCATAACCTGTAGTAAATGAGCATTTTAACTTTTAGAGAGCCTTCCAAGTAATCTCTCTTGATTTGGTTCCTTGTTCTTTCATATATATTTCCCATAATTCTTATTGTCCCTTCTTTTTCTTCCCTCTTATCATAGTAAGGTAATTAGCACTCTTAATATTAAAAATACTTGGGCTGGGGTTGTGGCTCAGCAGTAAAGCGCTCGCCTGGAATTTGCGCGGCCTGGGTTCGATCCTCAGTACCACATACAAATAAACCCATTGTATACAGGTAAAGCAAATAAATAATTATTTTTAAAAAAGTTCTACTTTAAAAAAAATATTGAAAATACTTTCCTCAGTTTGTCCAGTCCAGTACTGCTTATGATACTTTCTATTATATTTTTTTTCTTTAAAAGTTTTCAGGTAGTGTCTAGTTGTAGAAAAATTTCAATTCCTTTTACATTTTCTTGAATAGTCTATTTCAATTTCAAACATTTCTCTTAAAGCTTAACATCATTATATTTGTCTCTAATTTCTATGAATGGGAATAAGGATCTCAATTTATAAAATGTCAGATTCCATGAGCTAAAGCAAACTTACCATATCATTTTTACTGCTCTTAGTCTACCTGAGCAAATTCTACCCAACCCAACTATTCCAAACATGTGTACTTCTTTATTTCCCTAGTTAATATACTAGTTCAAAAATTATTATTTTTTATTTATTTTCATGTGGTGCTGAGGATCAAACCCAGATTATTTCATTATATCTTATTTTCTAAATCATTCTTTTTGTGTTGAGATCATCTCTTGAATCTAATCCTTGTTTTCTCATTCCAGAACATTTTTTTCTTATACCTACTCAGAAAGTACACTCCTCTTCCCTTGCCACTGGGCCTCCATATATAGTATTCCTTCTGCCAGAAATGTTGCTGTTTCTAATTCTTTATATATCTTTGTCCAGTTAGAAGAGTGTATTTAGCTGGGTGTGGTTACAGATGCCTGAAATCCTAGCTACTCAGGAGGCCAAAGTAGAAAGATTGCAAGTTCTACACTAGCAGCCTGGGCAACTTAATGAGACTGTGTCCCAAAACAAACAACCTAATGAGATGGTACCAATAAATAAACACACACCAGCATATCTGGCACATTGTAGTTATCAAATATGGCTGGCTAAAGGCCAAGGATTGAGGAAGATGAATTCCTTAGTCTCAATGGTCAGTAGATGGTTTAAGAATTGCTATTTGTTGTTTCTGTTCATACTCCTATAAGTAGTCAGTATTCCTTAACTCAATAGAAACAAATATCCCCCATCATAGCCTTTCTTACATCATTTTAACAGCCTGTGTTCTTATGTCTGTGTCCTACTCCATATTTCAATGCTTAAAGCCTAATAAGTCAATGAATGAATTAGGTAATATGGAATAGTCATGGTTATGTTTTAAATCATAAGGTGGAGAATGACATTATAGCCAGAAATGACAAGACATGATTTTAAATGACATTATGCTTCTAAAAATTTGTTATAAGCCACAAAATATGTTTTATTAAGGAGGAAGCATGACATTGCAACATGATCTTGTGTTCTTTCAGGAGGTATTTAAGCCTTTGTGGGGGGCCTGAACCTAGCTGGCCTACCTCTACTGGCTGCCTGTCACATGCAAGCCATCATTTTCTAGGTTCCCCTACTAGAAAAGGTTATCTTAGGCTCTAAAAATAATGTCAGATTATCATGTTAAGCATAATGTCCAGAAATCTTTTCAACTGTCATTTTAAAAAATATTTTTTTAGTTGTAGATGGACACAATATCTTTATTTTCATTTGGTGCTAGGGATCAAACGCAGTGCCTCACACATACTAGGTAAGCACTCTACCGCTGAGCTACAACCCCAGCCAGCCCCAGCCCCAGCCCCAGTGTCTCACACTTGCTAGGCAAGCTCTCTATCAATGAGCTACAATCCTAGCCCGAAACTGTTGTTTTTACTGGTGGATGAACTATATTCATTTCATTGGCAAAAGGCTATTTAAAAAGCCTAGAACAACTACACAGCTTATACAAATTAATGGCTTTGTTTGGAAACCATTTTTAAACCAGGTGAGGAGGCACAGGCTTTTAGTCGTAGCTAGTTGGGAAGCTCAGGCAGGAAGATCACTAGTTTGAGGTCAGTGCATGGTAACTTAGTAAAACCCTGTCTCCAAATAAAATAGAAGGGTGAAAGAAGTAGCACCGGGATGGCATACACAAGGCCGTGGGTTCAAGTCCTAGTACTGAAAACACACACAAACATACAAAATCAATTTCTCCCCCAAAATAAGTAAAAGCCACTTACTAGAAGTCATTCCTTGTTGTGGCTGTCCCATGTTAGGCCCTGGATTCATGGAAACTGGTACCATGCCTGCAGCATTTGGTAGCATGTTCTGTTTCTGCAGTCTAGTCCTTCGTTTTTCTTCTAGTTCCTTCTGAATTTTATATATCTTCTCAGCTAGAAGGTGATAGTATTCAGCCTTTTTGAAGAAAAGAGTTGAGGGAAAAAGAACTATCATTGGTTAAGTGAAAAAAATAAGCAAAGAACAAATACAAGTTTCATTTAAAGAGTAGACAGAAACTAGCCGGGCGCGGTGGCGCACGCCTGTAATCCCAGCACTTTGGGAGGCTGAGGCAGGAGGATCGCGAGTTCAAAGCCAGCCTCAGCAATGGCGAGGCACTTAGCAACTCAGTGAGACCCTGTCTCTAATAAAATACAAAAAAAGGGCTGGGGATGTGGCCCAGTGGTCAAGTGCCCGAGTTCAATCCCCGGTACCACACAAAAAAAAAAAAAAAAAAAAGAGTAGACAGAAACTAAATGAAAAAAAAATCTAATTTATCTTCTTGGATCATTTCAACAATAAGTTCATGTTTGGAATGATCATGTGGCCAATAGTTTTATTATGAATTTATACAATAAACCACAATCTCTAAAGCAGTTTTCCAAAATATACACTGGTAACTTGTAAGACATGGAAAGAATATCCTACATATTTTAAGTTAGTGTCAAGTTGGAAAGAAAGTTTGATTAATATAGAGAAACTACAATATTACTTGAGATGAAAATTTCAAGCAGCTTATATACCATGTTCTAGAGAAAACAACATAATGCTCAGCCACTTTTTAAGTTGACAGAAACACAATCTAAATAATGTATACCATGTCAGTGTACTGTATTAAGTGGAAAAAGTATAAGAATCTTGATGATGTATATACACTCAAGAAATTGCTTTATATCGATTGTGCTGAGATAAAAAGATGAGGTAGCTAACAGGAGTACTCTTGGAAGCACAGTATCACTTGTTATATTACAGAAAAAGAGTAAAACAACCAGAACAGGCCCATTTCTGATTCTCAACCGAAAAGAAAAATCAGATGGCTCACGCGATTATTTGCAGATTCATACATGTCCCCTTCTACTTTCCGAGCATATGCAACCAGGTTTTCCATCCGCCTGTCTTTTAAAGCAGCAGGATCCGGAGTAGGAAATATGGCTTGAACACTGGGAACAAAAGATCCTATCATTATAATACCATGTCAGTTTTTCATTCATGTCATACAAATGTACAATACTCTATACTTTTCCCAATCTGTACACTGAACATACAGAGTTAAGGGGAAAAAGATGGATTCATGTATACAGTAATACTTACCAAAATGAAATTCTTTTTTGTGTTAAGACAAAATGTCCTGATTACAACATAAGAAATGACTCCATTAAAAAAAAAAAAAAAAAAAAAAAAAAAACCTCCAGTCCTATGTATGAAGAACTCAAAAATTAAAAAGCACTAAACAAACAAACAACCTAACCTTTGTCGTGATAGTTCAATTGTAGAGTATACTAGAAGGAACTAGACCAATATGATGGAAATGCAAGTTGTAAAGACACAACTTGAGTTGGTAGAAAATTTGAAAGCACAAAAAACTTTTAAAATTAAGTCAGAATCAATCTGAAATTATCTTATACCTCTATCAATAAATAAAAGTTCCTAAACAAATTATTTACAAAATAACAGTTTGGTTATTCCCTATTAATTCAAGAAAACCATAGCATTCTTGCCTTATCAAATTCCATTTGCAATACTACCATTTTAGAAGTCCTAATGAAACTTAGTAATAACTGATAGGCTAATGTAACATAAAAGTAAATGAAGCTGGGCTGGGATTGTGGCTCAGTGGTAGAGTGTTTACCTAGCATGTGTGAGGCACTGGGTTCAGTTTTCAGCACCCGTATATAAATAAATTCTATTGACAACTAAAAATTAAAAAAAAAAAAAAAAAAAAAAAAGTAAATTAAGCCAACCTAAGTTAAGTCTGATCATTCCAATCAAGCCAATTAAAAAATGTGTCCAGTGGTATTTGCCAGTTATTTGGAAGGAAGAGAGAGGCGGTAGGATCTCAAGTTCAAGGCGAGCTCAGGCAACTCAGTGAGATACTGTCTCAAAATGAAAAAATAAAATAGTAAGTAAAAATAAAAGGGGCTAGAGATGTAGCTTAGTAGTAGAGTGTATGCCCTGCAGGAGTGAAGCCCTGGATTAAATCCCTAGAGTACTACAAAAAATAAAATTTAAATAAAAATGCTGAGTACAATGTTGTAAGCCTATAATCCTACAACTCAGGAGACTAAGGCAGGAAGACAACAAGCTGGAGAACAGCCTAGGAAACTTAAAAAAGAAATAAAGGCTAGCGGTGAAGCTCAGTGGTATTGTACCCCTGGGTTCAATCTCTAGGATCATTCCCCCTCCCCAAGACAACAAAAGGGGGTGAAGGGATTAAACAAAGGAGATCCTGGTATTGAGTGGAGGTGAAATGGAAAGACTACTTTCTCTAAGAAAAAACAGTTTCATGCTCTTTCAAGAGTAAAGTCTAATCCATAATAACTAAACTCTGTCTTTCTTATCTTGGGCACATTATATTTTACCACTCCTTACGTTTTCATCTGACAAAAACTTTCAAGATGGAGTTTGTGAAGAGGAATACCTGGCATACATCAAATTTACATAATGCAGAAAGTATTTCATAAATTGTTATGAGTATATTTGGAAGACCACAAGACCAGAGAGACCACCTAACTAGATTGAACTTGTCAACATAATAAAAGCTGTACCAGGATTAACAGAAAAGGTTCTTAACTCTACAATATTTTAAAAAACTAAGAATTAAGTTTTCATAAAAAATATAAATCATGCAAGGCGATGACACTAAAATGAACAATTGTAAATTAGTTCATTCATTGTTGACACTAGGGAGAATAGTTCACATAATATTAAAGCTGAAAATCTACAAATGGGAGAGAGAAGAAAGGCTGGGAAGCAAGAACAACACAAGAACAGAATTATCAACATCAACAGTATCATTATCAGTAATACTCATCTTTGGTGGTTAAAAGACTAGCAGATTAGAAGAATGCTGACACGACAGCTCTTATAAATAAGACATGCCCACAATCTTACTTACAGTTTATGAACAAGATGATTTCGAAGATCCTGAGTAATATCTTCATGCCATTGTTTCCGAATTCCAGTACTCGATGGTTGAGCAGCTGTTGGCATAGGACCCAGGGAGGCCACACTGGCATTCTCATTCATCATTGGGCTTTAAAGTAATCATAAAATACTTTTAGTGACAGGCAGAAGAGAGAAGAGCTCATTTAATCAGTGCTGACAGTGATTACTGCCATAGGTTCAAAAACCAGTGCCAAGTGTATTTGCACAAACTGGGGGAAATAATACTCTATGGCAAGTATATGTGCACAAGGAAGAATATGTGTGTAACTACATCTATATGTGTTATGTCACTGCACTGGTATGAGGGGGAAAAATATGCTTTTTACTATAAAGGGGAGAATGAAGAATTGTGTTTGGGAAAAACTACATCATGTCAAAAGACAAAGCCGTCACTTGGACTAACTTATCTCAGTGGATCCCTTGAATAATGGGACTCCTAACAATAGACTATATCAAACTTTATTTTTATGCTGATGCGATCCAAAAACTTCCTACTGTGTTTGAAACACTGCAAGTTACCCCAGATTACTGATACTATCATTTTAGAGTAGAAAGCACAACATGTTTTTCTTGTTGGCATCGGGGATTGAACTCAGGGGCACTGGACTACTGGGCCACATCCCCAGCCCTGTTTTGTATTTTATTAGAGACAGGGTCTCACTGAGTTGCTAAGTGCCTCACCATTGCTGAGGTTGGCTTTGAACTTGCGATCCTCCTGCCTCAGCCTCCCAAGTGCTGGGATTACAGGCGTGCGCCACCGCGCCCGGCTAGGCTGGGTCTGGACCAAGTTGCTTGTTTTTCTTATTTCATAAAGAAAGCTAACTAAAACATTCAAGGAATTCTTAAGTATTGGAAATGTGATTCAGGGTTAAAACAAAATGAAACTTACTTTTGAGAATTTATGGCTGAATGCAACATTGAGTCAGAAAGAAGATTCGGTGTCTGAACCCCTACACCTCCATTTACTCCCATAGGACTAGCACCTAAGTCAAAACAAAGTAAATAACAAAAAAGAGAAATAAAATAGCCAGCATACAATAAACACCATAAACTGAGACAAATGACAAATTAGAAAAACTCTGCAGTGCATGCAATAAATAGTTATTAGCAATATAATTAGTAACATACAAAAGCTAATACATAAAAGTACCCTTACAAATCCAGTAAGAAAAAGACAATCCAACAGGAAAATAATGGGCAATTCCCAGAAAAAGAAATACACTAGCTTTTGGAAAAAACGCCAATGTGCTAAACTGCACTAGCAATTAAAGAATTTTTAAAAGAATATTTTTAATATATGAAAATAGTCAAGTTGATAGTCGAAAACTATATTTTGAGTTGGGCACAGCAGCACATGCCTGTAATTCCAAGGCTCAGGAGGCTGAGACAGGAGAATCTCAAGTTCAAGGCTAGCCTCAGTAAGTTAGTGAGACCCTGTCTCAAAATGAAAAACAAAAAGGGCTGGGGATATAACTCAGTGGTAAAGTAACCCTGGTTTAAACCCCCAATAACAAAAATAAATAAAATCATATTCAAATGAAGAGTGTGGGGAAAGAAACATTTTCAAAACAAATGCAGGATGTATAAACTGAGAAACTCTAGGGACAGGTATTTCCAGGTATTAACATATAAAAACACACATGGCACATATTCTTTCACTTAGAATTTCCACTTCTAATAATGTCTTACAGTTATCTATGTATAGAACCAAACTCTATAGTAATATAGATTCAATAATACTAAAAGAAGGAAAAAAACTTAAAACTACAAACAAAACCATTCATGGAACTGAACTATATATGTTTTCATAAGAACAGAAAATTTATCTAAGGAAATAGGAGTATTTTGATTGCTTGACAGTGGGATGAGAAGTAGTGTTAGGGTTAAAGAAAAATGTAATTAATTGAATATTCCTTCAAAATGATTTGAATAAGCTCTATGTGTATGTATTCCTTCTTCCACAAAGAATTATAATGAACATTCTATTTATTTATTTAAAAGTATCAAACAGCAATATTCACACTAAACCAGATTTTGATGTTAAAACTTTTTTTTTGATAAAGTTGTATTAACATACCTCTCAAGTTATTTTAAAGACAACAAAACTTCCCACTGAAATGCAAATAAATTGGCTAGATCTATAAATAATATTTAATGAAGACAAGTACTGTGGACTTCTTTCATTCTGGTCCCTAAATACCTTCCTTCTGATGTCAACAGGCTGGCTCTCTGAAAAGTAATTGCTGGAATGGTCTTTCTGTAGTAGAACTGTGTTGTCCACAATTCTCTATTTGTCACCATAGACACTTCATGTGCAGATAATACCTTTGTAGAATAATTGTGTACGTGTAACATAGATTTGTTTTACTGATGGCAAAACAACAGTACAATGAAGAGAAAAAAACGTGGTTACACAATATATAATCTTGCTCATTTTACTGCTTTCTGATGGCACAGGAAACAGTAAAACATTCTTTCCAAATTCTCCAGATTCATGTAACATTGGTTCCCAGTAATGGCTAAATAATAGCTTGAGAAGAAATACCCATCCATAGTGATCATTATTTACGACCCTAACAGTGCACATTCACTTTAGAACACAAGAAAGCAGGGAGTCAGACATTACTGGCATTACCAAGGAATCAAAAGGAAGAAAATTTTATGACACCTGAAAAGAATATACTTGTGTTTTCAAAGTCTTAGAAGGGATTTCATGCCAGTAAAATCTTCAGAAGAATTGAGAAAGTGGTCCAATATGATACAGAAAGATAAATTTTATAAGTATACATTTAAAATTCTCTCCCCCTCCCTCTTATAGAATCTCTACAACCTGATCTGATTCATGTAAGAAAAGTTGTATAGCACTGTCTATTTAATCATTTGCCTATCCAGCCGGACAAGAGGTTTAATGTAGAGACCAAGCCCCCATAGTATGTCTACTCCACACTCCAACACAGAATGTCTGAATGCTGCATATCATTTGTTCTAATAAATTCTCCATCAGTTATCTACAATTCACACTCTGATATATTCAGGTACAACAGCCAATTGTGTCACAGTGAGAGACACACCTGCTACCAAAGTTTGAATTGTGAACAAATCTTAAACATGGCATCACTATGCTTGCTAGTACTACATATTTCAGGTAAAGATGCTGTGACATACATCCATAATAAATATTATATTTTGAAAGATCTCAAGTATTGGAAACATAAATTAGAGATAAGAGCTACCAAATAATTGAGATGTAAAGCCTTTGGGAAAAGAATATAAAATCAAACCAAGAAATAAGTCTCTCATAATAACAGTTTCAGAATTTTCACAAAATACCTGAAAGATTAAAAAATTTGAAGGGCAACAATAAAACAAGAGAACAGGGATACTATAAAGAATAGGTATTAATCTGGGCACATGGTGCACATCTGTAATCCTAGTGACTTGGGAAGCTGAAGAAAGAGGATTCCAAGTTCAAGACAAGACCCAGCTGGTAACTTAGTAAGACCCTGTCTCAAATAAACAAAAAGGGCTGAGGATGGGGTTAAGTGATAAAATACCTTTGAGTTCAACAAAAAGGCAAACAAACATGAGTACTAAAATAATACTGATACTGATATTTTAAAAACATGTTCACAAACATATCACTGCTAAGAAATATAAGTCTGAAAAGTTTAACAGGGAAATAATCAGACAAATCCATACAGTGGGACAATTTAGTTAGATGACTTAGATTAAGGGAGACAGAAGACACATGACAAGAAGTGTGCACACAGGGTTTGGGGTAAAGTGGGGAAATTTAAATGAATGTTGTATATGTTAGATGACATTATTGAATAAATTAAAATTTGCAGGGTTGATAATGATAATTATAAAGAATAGTGTCCTTATTAGGATATATACTGTAATATAATTAGTCATAAAAAGTTGGGATACCAGCTGGGCGTGGTGGTGCACGCCTGTAATCCCAGCACTTATGAGGCTGAGGCAGGAGGATCGCAAGTTCAAAGCCAGCCTCAGCAATGGCGAGGCACTTAGCAACTCAGTGAGATCCTATCTCTAATAAAATACAAAAAAGGGGGGGGGGCGTGGCCCAGTGGTTGAGAGCCCCTGAGTTTAATCCCCAGTACCAAAAAAACTTGGGATGTCAAAAAAAAAAGTTAGGATGCCTCAAATCCACACAGGATAAAGCAAATACAGCAAAAATGTGGGAAAGTAGTGCCTCTAGATAAAGGGTATGTACATACCATCTTTAGTCTACTCTAGGTAGGTTGAAAAATTCCAAATTAAAATTCAATGGAAAATTTTTATGCATATACTGGAAATGGTGACAAAGAATTCACCAAAATACTATCTGCATTGATGACCAAAGGAAGAACTTAGATTTTAAATTACTAGTGGGGTGGACACGCAGACATGTTTTTTTTAAAAAATATTTATTTATTTGCTTTAGTTGTACACCATGTTTTTATTTTTATGTGGTGCTGGGGATTGAACACGGCCGCGCACGTGTTAGGTGAGCGCTCTACCCCTAAGCCACCAACCCCAGCCATGCAGACGTTTTTTAAAAAATAATTTTTAAATTTCTTTTAAATATTTATTTATTTGCTTTAGTTGTACACAATGCGTTTATTTTTATGTGGTGCTGAGGATCGAACCAGGGCTGCGCACATGCTAAGTGAGAACTCTACCGCTGAGCCACAACCCCAACCCATGCAGACGTTTTTTTTTTGGTACTGGGGATTGAACTCAGGGGCACTCAACAACTGGGCCACATCCCCAGCCCTTTTTTGTGTTTTTATTAGAGACAGGGTCTCACTGAGTTGCTAAGTGCCTCGCCATTGCTGAGGCTGGCTTTGAACTCATGATCCTCCTGCCTCAGCCTCCCAAGTGCTGGGATTACAGGTGTGCGCCACTGCGCCCGTCTCATGCAGACATTGTTTGTGGCTCCAATTTCATGACAGATTTTTTCTAAATTTCTAATTACATACCTAATTTATCTTCCTCACATAGTCCCTAAGAATACCTTAGGGTTAAAATGATGTGAGTGAGGCATTTTAGAATGTCTATTTGGAAAAGCAGCAGAACATTTTTGTTTGCTGAAAAAATAGAAATTAAGTCGAGGGACTGCATGGTGGGTACCTTAGTGTTATAGCACTTGCTTAGCATGTGCAGGGTCCTGGGTTCAATCTCTAGCACTGCATAAAAGGAAGTATTTAGGGACTGGTTTGTGGCTCAGTGGGAGAGCACTTGCCTAGCATGTGTGAGGCACTGGGTTTGATTCTCAGCACAACATATAAATAAATGAATAAAATAAAGGTCCATCAACATCTAAAACAAACAAATAAATTGATAAATAATAAAAGAAAGTATTTAAGGGGAAAGAACTTTTTCTGTTCTGAACATGTTCAGACTTTTATTCTTGTTATTAGTCCCTAAAAGAAGTAGTAAAATAACTATACAGCATCAGGTATTCTAAGCACTCTAGAGATGACTGAAATTATAAGTTGTTGTTTAGTTATATGCAAACACTAAACCATTTTGTATATGGAACTTGAGCATCCTGATTTCAGTATCTGTGGGGAATCCTGGAACCAGACCCTGTGAACACTAAGGAATGACTGTACTTTTTTTTTTTAGTAAACACATGAGGATGAGGAGGCAACGCCTTGAAGGTCAATTTAAAAAATAAAAAAAGAGCTGGGCCCAGTGGGGAACACATGTACTCCCATTGTAGTGGGAGGCTAAGGCAGGAGAATCACCACATTCCAAGGCCAGCCTCAGCAACTTAGGGAGATCCTGTCTCGAAATAAAAAAAATAGCTCACAAGTAAAGGAAAATATGGAGTAACACAGGGATCTCATTTAACTTTCATTTCTAGAAATTTAAACTCCCATATACCAAAAGTCCCTGGGTTCAGTCCCCAGTACCAAAAAAATAAATAAAATAAAAACAAGAACAGATACATCCCAGTGGAAAAAAATAAAGAGTTTAAAAAAAAAAAAAAAAGGAAAGAGAACAGGGCTAGGAGTGTGGTACAGTTGGAAAGCACTTGTCTGGCTCACTGGGTTCTCTCCCCAGCACTGGAAGAAAGAAAGAAAGAAAAAAAATTTTAAACTTTTTAAACAAAATAATTTAGATGTTTAACAGCCTTACAGCAAAAGGACAGTCACAGGGCAAATCTCTCTATCATATACACACAAAGCAAGAAATAAACACCAAATTAGGATATCAGAACACTGACAAACCAGTTTATTCAAAAATCTTATTTCCAAAGGCACACTATTCCTGCTGCCAGTTACATGGAAATCTACAGCAACAATAACCACAATCATTTCTATGCATTTCAAACTGAAGCAACAATACCGAAAGCCAAATACAATTTCTGTTGAGGTTTTTTTTTGTTTTGTTTTGTTTTTTGTTTTTGTTGTTTTTTAAATACCATATACTGAACTCAGGGGCACTCAACCACTGAGCCACATCCCCAGCCCTATTTTGTATTTTATTTAGAGACAGCATCTCACTGAGTTGCTTAGCACCCTGCTGTTGTTGAGGCTGGCTCTGAACTTGCAATCCTCCTGTATCAGTCTCCTAAGTTGCTGGGATCATATCGTGAGCCACTGGCGACTGGCTCTACTGAGTTTTAAAACTGCAAAATAATTGGAAACCTCAAAATCCATTTGTAATAGATCATTATATACAATGAAATACTACATAACTATTAAAAAAAAAGTTACTAGATACTGATTATGAAAGATATTCACAAGTAAAGGAAAATATGGAGTAACACAGGGATCTCATTTAACTTTCATTTCTAGAAATTTAAACTCCCATATACCAAAAAAAAAAAAAATAAAATAAAAATAAAAAAATAAAAAAAAAATAAAAAATGATGTACTCCAGAAGTGTTACCTCTGGTATATGGATCATAAAGGTTTTTTTTTTTTTTTTTTTTTGGTACCGGGGATTGAACTCAGGGCACCCAACCACTGGGCCACTTCCCCAGCCCTTTTTGTATTTTTATTAGAGACAGGTCTCACTGAGTTGCTAAATGCCTTGTCATTGCTGAGGCTGGCTTTGAACTCTCGATCCTCCTGTCTCAGCCTCCCAAGTGCTGGGATTACAGGGGGTGCACCACTGCTCCCGGCTATAAAGGGTTCTTTTATGCTGTGATTTTTTAAAAAATATTTATTTATTTGCTTTAGTTGTACACAATGTGTTCATTTTTATGTGGTGCTGAGGATCGAACCCGGGCCACGCACGTGCCAGGTGAGCGCTCCACCGCTGAGCCACAATCCCAGCCCCATGCTGTGATTTTTTTTTTTAATTGTATCCATAATTAAGGAAAAAAGCCAGAAAGAATAGGAGTTAATCCTTCAAGTACAGATGTCATTTATATACCCAACCAATATCATCTGTGCTACTAGGAAGACACAAACTTACTCATGTTGTTCATGGGCCGCATGCCTTGGGGAGACTGGCCAGACGGCTGATTTTGCTGGTTCTTCGCCTGTACCTGGGGTTGTGGTGGCATCTGATTTACTTGATAGGGTAGTCCAAGAGCTGCATAGGCTCTTTCTATAGAGCTGGGATCAATCTGACTAACAGTGCTTAGGCTAGGGGTAGACTGTTGACCCACCCCTAGAGAGCTAGGGTTTCCAAGTCCAACTGGTGCTCCAGTCAAAATTGCTATAGAAGACGAAAGACATGGCATTACAATATTAAAGATGGTGGAGGGGGGAAAAAAAGAGTAACATGTTTAAATTTCAAAAACCATAAAATTATTGTTAGGTGACTATGAAATATCTCAGAATATGTATCTTGTCTCCCATTATCTCTGTGAAAAAAACTTCTAGATGCAAAACTAATCGGGATTGAAGGGGATCATAGGTATGAAAGATTTTTAGTCCAAAATACCAAAACAGGCTGTATCAAAGTTCCCACCAATATGCCTCAGATCCTCACAAATAACAACATTGGGTAGCATCTTTTCTGTCAATTAGATTTTTTTTAAATGCTATTTCATCACTTAACAGTGAACTTTGTGTGTTTCTTCCCTCTGGTCAATTATTTCCTATCCCCAATATTCTTCTGTGAATTTATGATTTGTTTATGGAACTTACTTCCATTTTCACATGCTTTACAACCCTAACTGCTTAAAGTTTTATGGTTGACAAAGATGTGGTAGATGTACTTTTTTTTTTTTTTTTTAATATTTATTTATTTGCTTTAGCTGTATACAATGGGTTTATTTGTACGTGGTGCTGAGGATCAAACCCGGGCCACGCACTTGCCAGGCGAGTGCTCTACCGCTGAGCCACAACCCCAGCCTGATAGATGTACTTTTTAAATGTATTTTTATTTATGACTTGTCTTTGTTGGAAGAAAAGCTCTTGAAAAATAATCAGTTTTTTATTTCTGTTAAAATAATTTTAAATTATTTCACTATTTAGATTTCAGGTACAGGAGAGTAACTTGCTCAATGTCAAAGCAATTATATTGAAATTTCCATGCATTTACAATGGAGCACAAATTCACCTATTGCTGTTAAAGAATGAATATTGAGAATTCTTGGGATCTTTTTTAGCTATTAAAACAGTTCAGTTCTATGCATTAATGTGGTTAACTGGAAGCAGAAAAAGCAGGAAGAAACCATTTTTTTCAGCATAGTATGACAGCACCAGGCAGTTACAGGAACCTCACATAATCAAGAAGTACTCTTGGCTAGGAGTGTAACTTAGTGGTAGAGCACTTGCCTAGTATGTGTGAGGCTCTGGGTTTGAATCCCAGCACCACAAAAAAGAGAAAAGAAAAAAGGAAGGAAGAGAGAAGAAACAGTACTCTAGATTGTATCAAATACAATAGTGAGAGCTCAGAGTAGTTGTGGTATAAACCTCAAAAGACTTCATCACTTACACTGTTGATTTCTTTTATCCCCAGCATTTTTGAGAGGGAGACATACAGGACAATCATGCCTTGTACAATTCTTCCAGTGTGAAATGATTTGTCTAGAAGACGCGCAGTGTGCCACTAAAATGGAACAAAAAAATCTTTTTTTAAGAGCAGGATTTTCTTTTTATATAAACCATAGCTAACTTATCAATCACTTAGAAAATGCTACAAATGTATTAACACATTTTACCTTCATAACTGTCTACTGTACAGGGCCTATTAGTACTCAGATATGATAAGCTCCTATTAATAGATTTTAGATATGAAAACGCCCCTCCCCCACCCTCCTAATAAAAGTTAAGCAATTTTGCACATGGCCACAGTATCCAAAGCTGGATTCAAACCCAAGCACTGTGGTTTCAGAGCCCCCATATTCCACCACTATGCAATATGACACACTCAAATATATTCTAAGCCAATATGCTGACACACGCCTATAAACAAGTTTTGAATTACTTCATACACAAACTCCTAATAAATTGAAAGAAACTGGCTGGGTGAAACTATTAAGTTGAATATTTGGGTACATGGCTATTAGCATATCTTTAATGATAAGGAACGGATGATATAATGGGGTAAATCAAAGCCAGTGAGGACCATCTCAAAATGGAAGACCTTTGAATTTTACTCTCATACCATCTCTCTTGATATCACTCATTAACTGAACTCAATTTTTATCATTTCCTAATGTACAGGAGGATTATTATGAGTAGAGCAGTCTCAAAATGAAATTGGTTGATACCAAAATTATTCATAATTGCTAACCACTGGATAGCCAAGGGGTACTTTACTAGTTGTATTTACTGTAGTACACCCAGACAGTGGAATTTTTTTAAAGCTTTATAGAGGTATTAAAAAACCGGCACAGTCAGACACAGTGGTGCACGCCTGTAATCCCAGCAGTTCAGGAAGCTGAGGCAGGAGGATTGGAAGTTCAAAGCCAGCCTCAGCAATACCAAGGTGCTAAGTAACTCACTGAGACCCTGTCTCTAATAAAATATGAAAAAGGGCTGGGGATGTGGCTCAGTAGGTGAGTGTCCCAGAGTTCAATCCCCAGTACCTCCCCCCACCCAAATCTGCACAAATTTTACATATGAGTTTGGACATATGTATACACCCATAATACCATCAGAATAATCAAGGTTCTAAACATAAGCATCACCTCCCGATGTGGGTCCACTCACCTTGGCAGGATTTGCCTGACTGACAGTGTGTCATATGATTCAGGACATTCTTCATTGTGCGACAGTGGGGAAGGTTGCACTGCCTCACTTCCCCGTTAGCCTGTTCCCGGCGCTGGCACTTGTGAGCATGCAAAAGGAGAACAAGTTGCTGCTGGATGAGCTTTCGCTTCTCTGGGTCAGCTGTATGTGCTCCAGAACCCATCCCCTGGGCAACCGGTGTCACCAGGCCTGACTGCTGGACCTGCGGGGCAGGTTGTTGGCCCTATGGGATATAACAATAAAGATACATTTAACGGTAAATGTCATAGTATGCTATCTCTTACTAAATAGGGATCTGCGCCAGGTGTTGTGGCGCATGCCTGTAATCCCAGCACTTGGACGGCTGAGGCAGGAGAATCGCGAGTTCAAAGCCAGCCTCAGCAATGGCAAGGAACTCAGCGACTCAGTCTGTCTCTAATAAAATACCAAAAAAAAAAAAAAAAAAAAAAAAAAAAAAAGCAAAGCGCATCTTTCACTACCCAGAGATGCCAAAAGTTAAAAATATAACTCACTTGTAGACCAAACCTGGGCTCCCAATCCAAAGTACCATAAAAAAGAAAAGAATGAGGAACTTCTTGGTTGACTCAGTAGAGCTCAAGAGGGTAAAAAATTACAAACTCTGGAAGAAATTTAGTTTCTCCAATTAAAAAAAAGTAGTAAGCCTTTCTAAGGACAAGAATGCCTTTTTTTTTTTTTTTTTTAATCCCTATTTTTCTAGTACTTAGAAGACTATCTGAAATATAGGCAGTCAGAGACCATAACAAAATAAAATTACCATAGTACTCTATGCTTAAAAACAAATAAGGCTGGGTTGTGGCATAGCCATAGAGTGCTCGCCTAGCACGTGCGAGGCCCTGGGTGCAATCGTCAGTACCACATAGAGATGAATAAATCAAATAAAGGTATTGTGTCCAACTACAACTAAAGAAAAATATAAATATTTAAAAAAAAAAAAACAAACAAGGTTGCTATAGGACAAAATTTTCAAAAAGGTAAGAACTTTTAGAGAAATTTACAACTATAAATATTTTTACTTTAGAAAAATACCAAGGTTAGAAATAGCTTCTGAGCTGGGCACAGTGGCACACACCTATAATCCCAGTAGCTTGGGAGGCTCAGGCAGGAGGATTTTGAGTTCAAAGCTAGTCTCAGCAACAGTGAGGCGCTAAGCAACCCAGTGAGACCCTTTCTCTAAATAAAATGCAAAATAGGGCTAGGGATGTGGCTCAGAGTGCCTGATTTTAATCCCTGGGTACGAACACACACACACACACACACACACACACACACACACGCTTCTGAAAAATATCTGTAAACAGAAACTATTATTTGAAATACTCTGTAAGGGGCTGGGGTATAGCCCAGTAGTAGAGAACTTTCCTGGCATGTCCAAAGCCCTGGGTTCAAGCCCCAGTATTGCAAAACAAAAACACTACATAAGGCAAGGTGTGGTGGCACACCCTGCAATTCCAGCTACGCAAGGAGGCTGAGGCAGGAGGATTATAAATTGCACTCGCCTAGCATGCTTGAGGCCCTGGGTTCAAGCCCAGTTCTGCAACAAATTCAACTACACATCAGAATTGGGGATATGGTTCAGTGGTAGAGAGATCCCCCCAACACTGTAAAACAAAAACAAGCTTCTTTTGAGAGGGAAGTTACTTTGGTATGGTAGTAAGGGAAAAAAACTAGTAGATGCAGTCTGTGAGAACTGAAATCCTTTGCCAAGGAATCCTTCCCATAAGAGCAGAGAGGTTTCACTTTCCTATTCCTCAGAAATGCTTACCAGCCAAATTTGCTTCAGGGCTAGTCCATGAAACTTCATTGCAGGAGCTTACTTGCTCCTGTTTGGATCAGCACTCTCACTGTTTAATAGAACACATAGCCTCTTCTTCCCTCAGAGGGTTCAACCATTACATACCTAGTGTAATTCAGGCTCTTTTTTTTTTTTTTTTTTTGTGGTTACCGGGGATTGAACTCAGGGGCACTCGACCACTGGGTCACATCCCCAGCCCTTTTTTGTATTTTATTTAGAGACAGGGTCTCACTGAGTTGCTAAGTGCCTCGCCATTGCTGAGGCTGGCTTTGAACTCGCGATCCTCCTGCCTCAGCCTCCCAAAGTGCTGGGATTACAGGCGTGCGCCACCGCGCCCGGCTAATTCAGGCTCTTAATGTACAAATCCTAGCACACAGTAGAAGGTATCAAAACTTTACACTTTCATCTTGTTGTTAAAATGCCAGCGTAAACACACATTGGTAACTATTAAGTACTTACCATGTTGGGTATTCCACCACCAGGAACTGCCTTTTTATCCACTGCAAATGGAGATAAGCTATTTGGTAGTACAGTCTTTGTCTGAATCTGGAGCCCAAGGCCACTGGCTCCAATCTGCTGTCCAGAATTCTGAGGATATGGTGAACCATAAGGATTGGGGTTGCTCATCATTCCCATCTAACAGTAAGAAACAGAATAAAAATTAATTTCCTTTCCCATGTTACTAGGATATTACTATGCCATTTTCCATCTCATTTTCTATATACAAAACAATTTTAATGAAAATCCTCTATTCATATTAGAAAACATACCAAATAACTAGCCAGACATGACAGCATACGCCTGTAATCCCAGCAATTTGAGAGGCCGAGGTAGGAAGATTGCAAGTTTAAGGTCAACCTTGGCAACTCAGTGAGACCCTGTCTCAAAATAAAAGTCCTTGCCAGACTTGGAAGCATATGCTTGTAATCACAATGGCTTGGGAGGCTGAGGCAGGAGGACCACGAGTTCAAAGCCAGCCTCAGCAATTTAGCAAGGCGTTAAGCAACTCAGTGAGACCCCATCTCTAATTAAAATACAAAACAGAGCTGGGGATGTAGCTCAGTGGTCGAGCCCTCCTCTGAGTTCAATCCCCAGTACTACTACCCGCCCCCCAAAAGCAAAGAAAATAAAGTCCAGGGGTGGGAGGGTGGATAACTCGGTGGCAAAGCACCTCTGGGTTCAAACCCCAGTCCACATAAAACATATTAAATAAAAGCATTCCCTTGCCAGGTGCGGTGGAGCATGCCTGTAATCCCAGCACTTGGGAGGCAGGAGGATCGCGAGTTCAAATCCAGCCTCAGCAATGGCAAGGCACTTAGCAAAAAAGGGATGTAGATGTGGCCCACTGGTCGAGTGCCTCTGAGTTCAATCCTTGGTACCAAAAAACCAAAAAACAAAAAAAGATATGCCCTTGAAAGTACATTCTTAAGATTAAGAACAAGGGGCCTAGAGCTGGGCGCGGTGGCACAAGCCTATAATCCCAGCACTTTGGGAGGCTGAAGCAGGAGGATCATGAGTTCAAAGCCAGCCTCAGCAATGGCGAGGCACAGCAACTTAGTGAGACCACGTCTCTAAATAAAATACAAAAAAAAGGGCTGGGGATGTGGCCCAGTGGTCCAGTGCCCCTGAGTTCAATCCCTGGTACCACAAAAAAAACAAACAAACAAACAAACAAACAAACAAAAAAAACAAGGGGCCTCAAGTACAGTAAATTCACAGAGCTGTTTTCTGTGACTATTTGAGATAGATGTTTTAGAAACACTTGAAATCATCTTCATATAACTATCTATTAAAGAAGGTTTGCCATTCATTTCCAATGAATCCCTAAATATAACATTGTAGAGTTTGACAGGTCAAAGTGTTTTTGTACTCCAGTGTTTTATTTTTATGAGAGAGAAAACTGCTGGTTTGTGAAATATACCCCCAGCCCCCAATTTTTATTTTTAAAAGGTAGGGACTTTGATAACAATGTTTTCTAAACCTTTTGATTTTGAATCCTTGGAAAGAGCATGCAAATCTCTTTGATTCTACACGAATCCTTGCTGCCCTATAAACCAAGCTACTCTATTCATTAAGTTACATGCTTAACCCTTTAAGCAAATTGACTCTGCAACTCCTATATACCTAAAAGTAGGTTTTCTGTATTTGTTTAGTTCACCTGAAACCATCATACTATGTATATGATGATTAACTGAAGAGTATTAATAATTCATAAGCAAGCTGGGCTTGATGTTATACATTTGTAATTCCAGCTATACAGAAGGATGAGGCAGAATTACAAATTCCAGGCCAGACTCGGCGACTTAGCAAGACCCTAGCTCAAAAAATAAAAAAGGCCACAGGTGTGACTCAGTGGTAAACATTCCTGAGATCCCAATTACAAAAAACAAAACAAAAAAATTAAAAAGCCAAATGTCTTATATAATGGTGAAACAGAAAAAAATGCATTAATCTAATTACTTAAAATTTATTTTAAACAATTCAAGAAACTTTCAACTCTTATCCCTTAAATACAAAGTTAGAAACCCCTCTCCCCTCTGCCCAATATAAAGCCAACTTATTTTTGGATCCCAAACATAAGCCAACTCCTTTTTTTGGGGGTACCGGGGATTGAACTCAGGGGCACTTGACCACTGGGCCACATCAGAGGCCCTTTTTTCTTATTTATTAGAGATAGGGTCTCACTGAGTTGCTAAGTGCCTCACCATTGCTGAGGCTGGCTTTGAACTTGCGATCCTCCTGCCTTAGCCTCACATGTGCTGGGATTACAGGCGTGCGCCACTATGCCCAGCTGGCATCCCAACTTTTTTATGACTAATTATATTACGGTATATATCCTAATAAGGACACTATTCTTTATAACTATCATTATCAACCCTGCAAATTTTAATTTATTCATGAAATTGGAGCCACAAAAAAATGTCTGCATGAGCCGGGCGCGGTGGCTAAGCCAACTCCTATTAGAGACAAACAGTAAACACTGAGAATGGTAACTCAGAATGCTGTAACTACTGCCCTATTTAAAAGGTGTGACACCTCAGGGCTGGGGCTGGGGCTGAGTAGTAGAGCGCTCGCCTAGCAAGTGCGCGCAGCCTGGGTTCAACCCTCAGCACTAGTAAAACTAAAAAGGCATTGTGTACAACTAAAAGTAAATAAACAAACATTAAAAAAAAAAAAAAAAAGGTGTGATACCAGGCTTCCATCTCTCTCTGCCAGACCCAATCCTATGAAAGGACCCTTCATTCTATCTAAACACTCACATACATCCTTCTCATGTCTCTGCCAATGTCACCATCTTAATTCAAACTCATCATTGCTACTATAGACTAAGTTCAAGAGATCTTGCCTTCTATCTTCACCTGTCTTTTGGAGGGCATACCATTGATGGTATACCAGGACCTTCATGAGGCCTATCTCTTCATGGCATCTTACTATTTCCTGTACCCATCTCTTACATATCTGAAACCATAAAGCTTCACGAGACTCTAACATTTGCCTTAAGCTTTTCTTCTACAACTGAACAATGGCACATTTCCTTTACTATTTGACTGTGATGATAGGCCGTAAAGGAAATAAATACTAAGATCACAAAGATGAAATTAATTTTCATTCTTTGCTTACTTAAGTGGTACAATCATAACTAACAAGTACCTACAGATTCTGCTCATCCTTTTTTATTTTGAATGTTCCTACTACTGTGATTCCTCTATAGTCCTACAATTATGGAGCTCCTTTTCTACACTGCGATGTTTTCAGGCCCTAAATCATGTGCCTCTTCTATACTTAGACCATGCACAAAAAGGAAAGAACCTAGCCAGGTGTAGTGGCACATGCCTGTAATCCCAGCAACTTGGGAGGCTGAAGTAAGAGGATCACAAGTTCAAGGCCAGCTTCAGTAACTTAGCAAGACCCTATTTCAAAATTAAAAAAAGGGCTGAGAATGTGGCTCAGTGGTTAAGAACCCCTGGTTTCAATCCCTGGAACCAAACAAGGGAAAGAACCTCAGTTCATTTATCTTTGTAGTGTTATCTAGACATCCTAAAACTTAACACCATACTTTACTGACTTGGAGAAATAGAGACTATAAAAGCCATAAAAAATATATGAACCTCTATAAATAAAATTCAAGTTTCTATACTCTGCTTACATAAATATGACATCACATCTTTATCAGTTCCATTTTTAAATGCAATTAGGGGCTAAGAGATAAGTAACTTGGTTAATGCACTAATGATGATGGGGGAATGAGAGTGGTGCAGTTTGGAAAACAGCATGAAAGAATGGAGTGACCTGAACAGAAATCATTCAGGATTTAAAAAAAAAAAAAAAAACAAAAACAAAAAACTTACTGATTCAATCTCCTCTCCAATAATTGAAATATTCTAAATAAATCCGGTCAGGAAGATTATAGGGACAAATACAGAAACAGGAATTCAGGATATGTTTGGTAGTTTCAAGTAAATGTTGTTGTTAAATGTGCTTTTTAAAGTACTAATATTCCATCAGTATGCATGCCTACACTTGGGGGAGTTGGGTTTCATTTAATTGTTTCTTTAATTAGCATGGATATTCATGAGAGACAGTATGAAAACTATCACATCAGCATGACAGACAGTAACTGATAAGAGATAATAAATTATGCTTATAATAGTTCATTGTTTGAGTAAATAAAATGCTGGAATTTGTAAGCTAACTTGGTGTCTGTTAATAAGCATAACTCTTGGGCTGTGGCTGTGGCTCAGCGGTAGCACACTTGCCTGACGTGTGAGGCACTGGGTTCAGTTCCCAGCACCACATATAAATAAATAAAATAAAAGACTATCAACAACTAAAAAATAAAAAAAAATTAAACAAAAATAAGCATAACATCTTTACTCCCAGATGTATCCCAATATAATTTGGTGTTTTACAACTGTCTGCATGGACACTACCTTGCCTGCTTAGACCAGCTTAATTTGAACCAGTTCCTGACATTGCCGGTTCCCTCAGTTATGAGGCATTATCTACGAACTGCAAGCTCTCTCTATAGAAGACTAAAGTCTCAAATACACAAACTGCACTGATTGCTAGTCAAGTGGCAGTATTTTATTTCTGATGTTTTTGGTTACTATGTAAGAGACTCCCTGGTTTTTCTTACCCACTTCATCACCCTCGGAGTTCTGTTGCTAGTTAGAAAATAAAACACAACCAATCTTCCTATCACTATCCTGTCTCCTGAACCCTTTTCCTAGTCCCTATCACATAAAACATGAGGAAAATATACTGTACTTAATTTATGCTATCCTGTAGTTATTTGATCTTGTTTCCTCCCTATATAGCTAATGTGTTCCAGATGTTCAACTGCCCCTTACCATACAGACATCCACCTAAAAAAAGCAGAGGACCTGGAAGTCACAGTTTGAAGAAGTTAAAAGAAAAAGCTGCAGGGGACTATTTTTTTCTTTTGTTGAAATCTGGCTTGGCATGTCGGCACACGCCTGTAATCCCAGTGACACAGGAGGCTGAGGCAAGAGGATTCCAAGTTCAAAGCCAGCTTTAGCAACTTACAAGGTTTGTGAAGGGGCCAGGGATCAAAGGGAGGACTGTGGAAAGGATTACAGAAAATAGTCATGACTATTGCTGTTAGTATAACTCTAGCAATGATCACTGTACACAAGATAACAGTAAGTCAGGAGACAAATGTTACAGCAAATATTACCACTTTGTTTTTTTTTAGCTGTATAAGCTTTATTTATTTATTTTAAAAAATATTTATTTGTTTTAGTTGTACACAATGCCTTTATTTTTATGTGGTGCTGAGGATCCTACCCGGGCCATGCACGTGCTAGGCGAGCGCTCTACTGCTGAGCCACAAACCCAGCTCCCTGTATAAGCTTTAGATCCAATACATGAACCATAACAACTGAATGGTACTAAACTACAGCAACTAACATGAGCTTTTAATTCACAAAAACAAGAGTTTTCTACAACTCTTTTTTTTTTTTTTTTTTTGTACCGGGGATTGAACTCAGGGGCACTCAACCACTGGGCCACATCCCCAGCCCTTTTTTGTATTTTATTTAGAGACAGGGTCTCACTGAGTTGCTAAGTGCCTCGCCATTGCTGAGGCTGGCTTTGAACTCACGATCCTCCTGTCTCAGCCTCCCAAAGTGCTGGGATTACAGGCGTGCGCCACCGCGCCCAGCTAGTTTTCTACAACTCTTGAGAATTTGTTTCCTCATCTATACAATGGGAATTAAACTATTTCTTTTTAGGAGTATTGTTACAAACGTAACCCTGGCACATATTAAATACCCATTAAGACTCTTTTTAACACTAATTTAAGTACATTTATACAGTCTGATGTATTTATAATTTTATTTGTCTTACTGGGGAGTGAACTTAGGGATGCTTACCCACCACATCTCTAGCCCTTTTAATGTTTTGATAGGGTCTCGCCAAGTTGCAGAGGCTGGCTTCAAACATGGGATTCTCCTGCTTTGGCCTCCTGAATCACTGGGATTACAGGCCTGGTCACTGCACCAACTCAGCCCTTTTTAAATTTTTGAGACATAAAGACCTTAAGCAACGTAGTGAGACCCTAAGTTGCTGAGGCTGGCATTACAGGTGTGTACCACTATACCTGGCCTGCCTGAGATTAATTATTCAATAACATCTACTTTGAACTTTGTGTTCCTGACCACAAAGGCTCGCTCACTGAACAGATTTTCTTTAAAAAAAAAAAAAAAAAAAATTAAAAAATTAAAAAATAAATATCCACAATATTAAAGAACAACTTTTTGAATAATTTTAGTTTTAGTTCCAAAGTAGATAAATCCTTACATTAATTTATACAGTATTAATCCAACAGAAGTTTCTACTAGAAGCATGATCATGTCTTCCACCCAATTGCTGTTCATAGCCCCTATAATTTTAGGACTAGGTAAAGTGAAAAGGGACAGTGCTGGCTAACAATTTGATACTATGACTTGAATTTATTTTAATTTTCAACAGGAAAATTTAGAAGGCCTTCCTTCCTACCATAAAGAAAAAAAAAATAGTTGTTTTAACCCACTCCTAAGTGTTCTCACAGTGAGCCCTCCCCCACACCCTAGCTCTTGCCTGGCATATTAGGTATTTTTCTCTTGTGTGTCCTATAGAAAGTAAGTTCCATGAAGTTAAGTTCATGCACTGTTCTATCTCCAGCACAAAAGCCAAGACTCAGAAAGTAAATATTTTACTAATTAATCAAGGTTTAACATCTGTCATCCAGCTCCTCTTCAAAATAACATAAACAGGGCTGGGGTTGTGGCTCAGCGGTACAGTGCTTGCCTAGCACGTGCACAGCCCAGGTTCAATCCTCAGCACCACATAAAAATCAAAGGCATTGTGTAAAACTAAGAAACAAATAAATATTAAAAAAAAAAAAAAAAGAAAAAGAACATAAACATTGGGCTGGCATGGTAGCCTGTAATCTCAGTTTCTCAGAAGGTTGAAGCAGAAGGATTCAAAGTTTGAAGCTAACCCAGGCAATTTAATGAAACCCTGTCTCAAATTAAAAAAATAAAAAATAAAAACACATACCCAGAGAGCTGGGGATATAGCTCAAAGGTAGAGTGCCCCTGGGTTCAATTCCCAGTACAGCAAGAAAAAAAAAGGAAAAACAAATAAACAAACATGAGGAGGGCAAGTACCTAATAAGAGGTATTTTACCTTCTCATTTTGTGTTTTGCTGTGTTTTCGTAGTACTAGGTATTAAACCCATGGATGCTCTACCACTGATCCACAACTTGTTTTTTTGTTTGTTTGTTTTTGAGACAGGGCCTTGCTCAGGCTAGCCTCAAACTTGTGATCCTCCTGCCTCAACCTCCTAAGTCTCAGGGATTACAAGCATGCCTGGCTACCTTCTTCCTCCTGGTTTTTATTCCAAATATTCTAAGTAAGTTGCAACAACAAGTGTCAGAAAAGCAGAATCTTCAGAGCAGATAATGCTAATCACAATCCTTTCCTATATTGTTATTTTATATACTATGGAGCTGGAAGGAAGGAAGGAAAGTTTGTCTACCTACATGTGACTTGAGTTTCTCAGCCCATGTTTATCCCTATATCATAAATTCATACTTGCATTCTCTCCCCCCATCAAATTGCTCTGACTCCTGTGAAAATCTTACCCATTTCCAATCTTCTAAGTGCAGCCATCTATCATTCAAGAAATAATTAACCATACGACAGGAGCTGGCTACTAATAGCATGATCCCATTTTAAGAAAAAAAAAATATTTAAGAAAAACAAAGGAGGAATGATATGCTTAGAATGTAGGCAGAACAAACATTTATAAGTCTTTAAAATGTATTTAGTGTTCAAGAAAACTAAGAAAGTGGGCTTTCTATAAAAGAAAAGCCTTTCAAGCATGCATATAATCCCAGTGGCTCAGGAGGCTGAGGCAAGAGGACTGCAAGTTCAAAGCCACCCTCATCAATTTAGTGAAGCCCTAAGCAACTTAGCAAGACCCTGTCTCAAAATAAAAGGTAAAAAAGGGGTGGGGGATGTTGCTCAGTGGTTAAGAGCCACTGGGTTCATTCCCTGTTAACAACAACAAAAATCCAATAAATTACTTAAAAAACCAGGGCCACTCCAAGTTGTGGAAACAAATGATGTCTCTACTTAAAGATGCATAATGCCAACTATCACCAGCCAGTTGTAAAATAAATGTTATTACTTAAATTTAATATAAGAACTTCTTTAAAATTTGTGACACCACAGTGGATCACTGGCATATAACATGCAGGAAATACTATACAATGTTAAGATTGAATATGAATACTAAATCAGTAACTGGATCAATCAAATGGATACTAATTGTGTTCCCAAACTAAAAGGGCACTTACCTTAAGAGGCTGGGGCCTCTCAATCCTGTTTGTCCTCCCATTTGGGGAGTACCCTGCTGCAGTGGATCAGTCAGTAAGTTGCCAGCATTTCCCATGCCTGGATTTGGGTACTGCATATTTGGTCGTCCCCGGCCTGCTCCAATTGAACCGTTCATGACTTGATTAGGCATTATCCCCTGTCCATTGCCTGCAGCCAACATTCCAGGATTCATGCCAGCATTCATCCCTGTGTTCATTCCCATGGCAGGTGGATTTACTGGACTGTTCATCATACCTGTTGTGGACTGTGTGGGACCCTGATTTGGTCCACTAGTGCCCATCCCCATGTTGGGAGAAGTCAAGCCTGCCTGTGCCATTGGGCTTTTGACCATGCTATTTATCAAACCTAATCCAGGACTGTTCTGTTGGGCCTGGCTGGCCATGACTTGGCCTGGGCCACCAACTCCCATGTTGAGGTTAGGGGAACTACCAGACCGTAGCAATTCTGACAACTGTTTATGTTTAGAGGCTGCATCTTGTACTATGCCAAGACTTGTCTGAAGCTGACTAATATCACCACCATTGGTTAATCCCAATTCTGTAGAGTTGATTAATTCATCTGGTAAGTCATGCTCCAGGTCAAATAAAGATCCAAAATCTAAAAACAAAGAGGAAAGATGAAAGTTAAAAGTCTCACACAACCAAAATCATAAACCTCTTTGTATTTTGGTTCTGGGTAAACCTTAAAATATCATCTCCATGGGCTGGGGTTGTGGCTCAGCGGCAGAGCGCTCGCCTCGCACGTGCGCGGCCCAGGTTCGATCCTCAGCACCACGTAAACATAAATGCATTGCATTGTGTACAACTAAACTAAATAAATAAATATTAAAAAAATCATTTCCAAGCCTCACTTCATGGAATATTACCTATTTATTACCTGTATTACAATTTTCCATGTTATTCTAAAAAAAAAAAATTGTAATATGTAAAAAAATTAGGGGGATTTGTTTATATAAACAGGTTTAAATATCTAAGAATTGTACCCAAAATAAGACCAAGGGGAAAAGGATTAAATGTTGGCATAGTACCCACCATGTAAACTGCTAAAAATTTGTACTCATGCCGGGCACGGTGGCGCATGCCTGTAATCCCAGCACTTTGGGAGGCTGAGGCAGGAGGATCGCGAGTTCAAAGCCAGCCTCAGCAATGGCGAGGCACTTAGCAACTCAGTGAGACCCTGTCTCTAATAAAACACAAAAAAGGGCTGGGGATGTGACCCAGTGGACGAGTGCCCCTGAGTTCAATCCCCAGTACCACAAAAAAAAAAAAAAAAAAAAAAAAAAAAAAAAAAAAAAAAAATTTGTACTCATAATTATGGTACCAGGGATTGAACTCAGAGGCACTCGACCACTGGGCCACATCCCCAGCCCTTTTTTTATTTTTTTTTGTATTTTATTAGAGACAGGGTCTCACTGACTCACTAAGTGCCTCACCATTGCTGAGGCTGGCTTTGAACTCGCGATCCTCCTGCCTCAGCCTCCCAAGTGCTAGGATTACAGGCGTTCGCCACCACGCCCGGCTTGTACTCATAATTATGAAAAAAGATATGCAATTACTATTCCAGCCTTCCTTAGAAGTTAAAACAAACCAAATTCAAAATAAAAACTTTGGGTTGGGGTTGTGGCTCAGTGGTCGAGTGCTTGCCTAGCATGTGTGAGGCACTGGAGTCACATAAAAAAAGCCGGGCGCGGTGGCGCACGCCTGTAATCCCAGCACTTTGGGAGGCTGAGGCAGGAGGATCGTGAGTTCAAAGCCAACCTCAGCAATGGCGAGGCACTTAGCAACTCAGTGAGACCCTGTCTCTAAATAAAATACAAAAGAGGGCTGGGGATGTGACCCAGTGGACGAGTGCCCCTGAGTTCAATTCCCAGTATCACAAAAAAAAAAAAAAAAAAAAAAAAAAAAAAAAAAAAAAGATAAATAAAATAAAAGTATTGTGTTGTCCATGTACAACTACAAAATATTTTTAAAAAACCAACTTAAAATGTTATAAAATACAAACACAGCCAAAACAAAACAACCATTTATAAAATGAAATTGACAAATTCAGTGTGAGCTCCAGGAAGACAAGAGATGTCCACTATTTTTTAGCAAGCTCCAACCACAGAGCCTAATACAAAGTAGGGCCTTTACCAACTCAGTGTATTTACTTTACATGACCTATAGTCTACAGAATCGTTTTCCTTAACCAAAATCTAGTCAGGACAGTATAAAACAAAGCCTTTAGCCCCTCAACATATAAACCATCCCATCATGATCATCAGCCAAGGTGATACAAATTATAGACTGACACAGGGCTCCTCAACATTGACATTATTAGCATTTTAGGCTAGTTAATTATCTGTTGCGAGGAGAGAGGAGATTGTCTCATGACTACAGTAAACTCAGCAGAATACCCAAGTGTGGTAGCACACACTTATGATAGTCACAGCTACTCTGGAGGCTGAGGCAGGAGGATTGCAAATTCAAGGCCATTCTGGGCATCTTAATGAGACACTGTCTCCCAAAACAACAACAACATGGGCTAGAGATGTAACTCAGTGTAGAGCACAGCATACCTGGATACAGAGTATTTCCCCCTCACCCCCCCACCCCCCTCCCTCGCTAAACACACACACACAAAGATAATCAGCAGATCTTTGGTCTTGCCACTTGATACCAGTAGCATCTGTACCCTAACTGTGACAATCAAAACAACATTTCCAGACATTACCAAATGTACCATGGTGGGGCAAGACTATGGACAGTATTAACCTATTATATCACTTGAGATGTTGAGTTTTCTTTCCTTTTAATTCTCCAAATAGAGTTCACATGAAAGGAAATATTAATAAGTATTTATATCTTATCAAAAATTAGTCTACCCCTTAAAGACAAACTACCACTTTAACGATCTACTTGATCTAATTAATTAGTCTTGGTTCCTAAGTAAAACTCTTCTTCTGTGTACCCTTCATATTCTTGGAGCATTCCATCTTGTCACTGAAATTATGATTATGTCTGCTTTTCTCCCCTTTGCCTTCCCCTGCAACCTTACAACCCCTCAATCCACCCATGTACCCAGATAGCAGATCTTTACAAGCACAAGTCCTACCATTACACAAAATTTCTTGCCTAGTGCCTATCACAGTAAGCATCTGGTCATAAAGGAACTGAACTGATTTGTACCCTAGAATCTCAGGACATGATTTAGAACCCAGACTTTTACAAATCTTTCTCTTTCCTTTTGAAAAATCATATGGGCTCTTCCATTATAAAAACAAAACATTTTCTGGGTGAGGTGGCACACACCTGTAATCCCAGCAACTCAGCAAGACCATGTCTCTAAAATGTGTCCCTGGGTTCAATCCCTGGCACCAAAATAAACAAATAAATAAATGAAAACATAATAAACCATGAATAGTTTGAAAACAAAGTTTTAAGTAAAGTTCACCTAAAGCCTTATTCAAAGACAACTACAGGCTGGGGATGTAGTTGAGTATTAATGAACTTTCTAGCAAGCTCAAGGCCCTGGTTCAAACCCCAGCAAACACCCCCCAGCCTCCCAAAAGACAACTGCTTAATAAACTGCTGTTATTTTCATTTTTCCTCCTAATTATATAATTTACAAAATGAAGATCATATATTATGCACAATTTTTACATTTCCCCTGGATTACCCAAGGAAATGTGTTGTCATCAGCATACTGACCATAGACAGAAAAAAATTAATCTCTACCCACTACACTTCAAAACTTGACTTATGTTAGAAAATAAGGATAAAAATTCAGGAAGTAAACATCCAAATTATTATATTAGAAAAAGAACAAGGGCTAGGGGTTGTGGCTCAGCAGTAGAGCACTGGTCTAGCACGTGAGCAGCCCGGGTTCAATACTCCGCACCACATAAAAATAAAAGCATTGTAGCCGGGCGCGGTGGCGCAAACCTGTAATCCCAGCACTTTGGGAGGCTGAGGCAGAAGGATCGCGAGTTCAAAGCCAGCCTCAGCAATGGCGAGGCACTTAGCAACTCAGTGAGACCCTGTCTCTAAATAAAATACAAAAAAGGGCTGGGGATGTGACCCAGTGGTCGAGTGCCCCTGAGTTAAATCCCCGGTACCACAAATAAATAAATAAAATAAAATAAAAGCATTGTGTGCAACTAAAACAAATAAATAAATATTAAAAAAAAGAAAAAGTGGTAAAAGATAAAAACAAGTTATAAATGAAAGAGAACATAAAAGATACAAATGATAGGGTATCAACAAAACTAAACAATGGTTCTTTCAAGAGAGTAATAAAAAATTTCTGGAAAGGTTATGAAAAAATAAATAAATAAAGCAATGCTATTAATTTTGTGCAAAATGCGAAAACAGACAAAAATGGATAAATACCCAATGAAATACTCCAACCAGGGCTGGGGCTGTAGCTCAGTGGCAGAGCGCTTGCCTAGCACACGTGAGGCACTGGGTTCAATCCTTAGCACCACATAAAATAAATAAAATAAAGGCATTCTGTCCATATACGACTACAAAAATTGAAAAAAGAATAAAAATGAAATTGTTTCAATTTTTACAACAAATTATTGCACAAAAGGGAAGAAAAAGGAAAAAGAAAACTTACTACAAAAAGAGATACACAGGGTTCAGTGACAGACACCTGTAATTCTAGGTGACTTAGGAGGTGGAGACACAAGGATTGCAAATTTGAGGCCAGCCTCAGCTACTTGGTGAGATCTTGTCTCAAAAAATAAAAGGGGGGCTGGGGTTGTGGCTCAGTGGTGGAGCGCTCGCCTGGCAAGCACGCAGCCCTGGGTTCTATCCTCAGCGTCACCAGGAATGAAGGCATTGTATACAACTACAAATAAATATTTTTTAAAAAATAAAAAATAAATAAAAAGGGATGGGGATGTACGTTAAATGTACCCTTTATATTCTTAGAGCATTTCTGGGTCTAATCCCCAGTACTACAAGGATAAAAGATTCCAACAACTGGATATACCATAGGAGCTATATGGATTCTGATTTGAACAAATCAACTGTAAAAACACCTTCTGAAATCACAATCAATAAACTACAGACTGAGTAGTGGGTAATATTAATAAATGATTAATCAAAGATTATGATGATATAGCAACAATGTTAAAATAAATTCTTTTTACTGAGACACTGACGTTTCTGACACACGATCTGGCTGGGATTTGCCTTAAAATACTCCACTCAAAGCTGGACAAGATGGTTTGCACCTGCTATTCTAGCTACTCTGGATCATAAATTTGAGGCCATCCTAGACAACACATTGAGATCCCATCTTAATAAGAAACACACACAAAAACGTAAAAAAACACTCCAGTGAAAAGGGAGAGGCGTGAAAATACTTGAAGCTCAGTAATGGTCACGTGGAAGTCCTGAATAATTCTATTATTATTAGAGAAAATGAATCCTTGGTTAATCTTTCATAAAGAAAGCACCATATTATTGGGCTGGGGTTGTAACTCAGTGATAGAGCACTTGCCTAGCATGTGTGAGTTGATTCTCAACAGTACAAATAATTTAATAAAATAAAGGTCCATCCACAATTAAAAAAGAAAATAAAGCACCATATTAAAGGGGTAAAAAGCAGCATATCTAAATTGTCTTATAGGTATGTCCTACATCAAATTTTCAAGGAAAGGATAATTCAACCTTATGCACAAACACTGTGCACGCTGGTTAATACCAGGGACGAGGGAGGCTTGAGGCACGAGGATCCCAAGTTTGAGGCCAACCTTGGCAATTTAGCAAAGCCCTGTCTCAAAAAATAAAAAGGTCTGGGATGTAGCTCAGTGGTAAAGTGCTCTTTAGTTCAATTCCCACTACCATTTAATTAATTAAATATAAAAAATGTTCTAAACACTACACATGGCTAGTATAATAAAAAAAAGTTACTCTTCATGAATACAGAAGCAACAATACTTTAAAGAGCAAACCAAATTCATGAATGTCTTTAAAATTATCAAGTTGAGATAATGCCAGTAATCCAGAGAACATTACAATATCAGTACACCTATAAATGTCATTCATCATGATGATGTAAGATTAAAAAACAAGAAAAATTCATCTCAATGACTGCAAGAAAAGGACTGGATAATTCAATGCCCAACCACAATACAAAAACAAAATGCTACAGCAATCCGGAAGCAGAAGGGAATTTATTTATACTGACAGAACTTTTTCCAAAATCTAAAAATTGGCAGCAAATATACATAATATACCAACATTAAAATAGCTTCTTCAATATCAGAACAAGACAACCATTTCTTTTTTATAATATTCATTTTTTAGTTGTAGTTGGACACAATACCCTTATTTTACTTATTTATTTTTACGTGGTGCTGAGGATGGAACCCAGCACCTCACAAATGCTAGGCAAGCACTCTACCACTGAGCTACAACCCCAGCCCAAAGAACACCACTTCTATTCAACACTGTACTAGAGTACTTAAGTACAGCAATAAGAAAAAAAAATCACAAGTTTGAAAAAAACAAAACATATCTGCAGATGATAACTACTAACATAGGAAATCCAAAGCAAATATATCAAAATATTACATTGTACTCCATATATATAATTACCAACTAGAAGATCCTAAGTTTCTCAGGGAAATCAGACTTTTTTTTTTTGGTACCAAGGATTGAACTCAGAGGCACTCGACCACTGGGCCACATCCCCACCCCTTTTGTGCGCCACCATGCCCGGCTTCAGACAAGATAATTCTAAAGTATACACAGTACAACCAACCCAGTTCCCACCTCTGTATAATAGAAAAGTACCTACTTCCTATCTTATTTATAAGGATTGAGTTAATATATAAAGTGCTTAGAACAGTGCCTGGCACATATTTCACATTATAAATGTTACCTATTGTTATTTAATGAGCCACTTACTCTATTAGGAGACAGGCTGGCTTATAATAATGAGAACAAGCATTTATCACGCATGTTAAGTGTGTCCGGCACTGCACTTGGCACCTCACATGTGATACTCATAATATTCTCAATAATCTCAGAAGTAAATAACAACCAAATGTACATATCTCACTGAGGAGTGATAGTATCAGTAATAATGAAATATTAGTTCCAGCCCTAGACTGAGGATTTAACCTGCACTACACCTAAATCTAGCATGCTTGCTTGGTTGCTGTCTTATGTTAATACAAATTTTTTTTTTTTTTAAAGTATTTAATTTGCTTTAGTTGTACACAATGCGTTTATTTTTACGTGGTGCTGAGGATCGAACCCAAGCACGTGCTAGGCAAGCGCTCTACTGCTGAGCCACAACCCCAGCCCTGATACAAATATTGAACATTACAAATTAGGGTCTCCTATGAAAGAGGGGAGCAGTTACTACAGTAGCAGATACTTAAAGGTTTGAGGGTTGATCATTTTTACTGGTAATCCTAAACTTAATTTCAATAGTTCTAACTGTAGTTACTACCATGAGATCTATACTCTGGTTTCAATTCAAAGATGGATGCCAATACTCCTGTTTTCCAAAATGGCTCACTTTATTAAAACCTCAACTATGCATGTCTTATCGCCCATCTTTTATTATAGTTAAATTATTTGTGGGCATCTTATTTCTTTACCAAATTACAAGCATACAATAGATAAAGGCCTCTTTTAATAGGTAACTTTTTTTTTGGCACTAGGAATTGAACCCAGGGCTAGGCAAACAGTCTACCCACTTAACTATATATCCCTAGCAAACCCCTCCTTAAGTTCTGAGACAGGGACTACTAAATTGCCCAGTCTGGCCTTGAACCGATTCTCCTTCCTCAGCTTCCTGAGTAGCTGGGATTATAAGATATGTGCCAATGGGCCCAGCGTCACTTAATAGCACATGCTTAAAAAGACAAGGTGCAAATAGCTAATATTAAATATGGTTATATTTAATAACAATGGAGTGTTTCCAGATATCCTATAATTGCATATGATATACCTAATTGGCTATTTATAATAATAAATAAAAGGTATCTTATTAGTATTTAAAAACCTTTTATTTTCAGCCATGTAGATTGTTTGAAGAACTATGTGAAAAACATGCTGGGCTGGGATGTAGCTCAGTGGCAAATTGTCTGCCTTGCATTCACAAAGCCCTGGGTTTGACCCCCAGTTCCAAAAAGACCAAAAAATAAAATAAGACATAAATAAATAAAACATGCCTTGTTATAGAATGAATGTGATGTGTCCCCCAAAAGCTCACGTGAGACACAATGCAAAAAGGTTCAGAGGAGCCAGGTGCGGTGGTGCATGCCTGTAATACCAGCACCTGGGAGGCTGAGGCAGGAGGATCGCAAGTTCAATTAGCAACTTAGCGAGACCCTGTCTCTAATAAAATACAAAAAAGGGCTGGGGATGTGGCCCAGTGGTGGAGTGCCTCTGAGTTCAATCCCCGGTACCAAAAAAAAAAAAAAAAAAAAAAAAAAAGATTCTAAAGTACTACATAAATGTCCTAAATTATTGATCTTTTGTTTGTGACAGGATATTACTACTTTGCCCAGTTTGGTATCCAAGTTATGAGCTCAAGTGATTCTCCTGACTCAGCCTCCCGAGTGCTGGGACTAAGGTGCATATAGGGCAGAAACAGAAGATTCTTAAAAGATTATTTAGTACAGTTTGCAGCCTGGTGCAGAGGTGTACACCTGCAATCACAGTGACTTGGGAGGCTGAGGCACAAGGATTGTGAATTAAAAGCCAGCTTTAGCAACTTAGTGAGACCCCATCTCTAAAATACAAAATAGGACTGGGGATGTGGCTCAGTGGTCCAGTGCCCCTGAGTTCAACCTCTGGTATCCCACCGCACAAGTCATTTAGTAGTTTGTTTCCATGTTTACTTAAAATATAAAGTACTATAGTTTTGATTGAAGAGGAATTGGGAGAATGAGGATCCATTCTCCTCAAGCCTCTTAAACCCTATTCCTCCTTGGGAGGACATAAGTTTGAACATTTCTCATTCCCTCTCTTTTTTAAAAAAGATATAGTAACTGATGCCATCTCTGGCTCCCCTATAAGACTACTTATTTTGTTGTGAATATAGAAGCTGTTCAAATTCCTTGCATCTCACTCTGAAGTTCTTCCTATACATGAAAATAAAGTTCATTTTAGTTTTTTTAAAATCACTGAACATCATGAGAATTTACAACTTATAAAAAATTTTAAACTGAGAAAACAATTTAATAAAATTTAAATAGTTATTTCCAGACTAAAAAAATTAATCAGGCACTAATCAGTGATTAAGAAGTTGGCAAAGTTAAGAGTATACTGAAGTTCAAAAATGTTATTACGGCACAAATGTATTAAAATGTATTATGCCGTGGCACAAGCCTGTAATCCCAGCAGCTGGAGAGGCTGAGGCACAAGGATCACAAGTTCAAAGTCAGCTTCAGCAATTTAGCAAGGCCATAAGCAACTTAGCAAGGCTCTGTCTCAAAAAAATAAAAAGGACTGGTTGGGGATGTATTTCAGTGGTTAAGTGCCCCGAGGTTCAATCCCCAGTACCCCCCCCCCCCCCCCCCCCCCGCAAAAAAAGGGCTGGGAACAGTGGCAAACACCTATAATCTCAGCTACCAGGGAGGCTATGGCAGGAGGATCATATATTCATGGCCAGCCTGTGTAACTAAGCAAGATCCTGTCTCAAAACATAAAAAGGGCTGAGCATGGTGGCACAAACCTGTAATTCCAGGACCTTGGGAGGCTGAGGCAGGAGATCACAGGTTCAAAGCCAGCCTCAGCAATGGCAAGGCACTTAGCAACTCAGTGAGACCCTGTTTCTAATAAAATACAAAAAAAGGGCTGGGGATGTGGCCCAGTGGTTGAGTGCCCCTGAGTTAAATCCCGGTACCAAAAAGGGAGGGGGGGGGGGGCTAGAGGTGTAGCTCAGTGACAGAGTGCTTGCCCACCATGCACAAGGACCTGGGTTCAATCCCCAACATGATCCAAAACCAAAAAACACCAACCCAAAAAAGCTGCTATTGGAGCTGGGGTTGTGGCTCAGCGGTAGAGAGCTCACCTAGCACATGCGTGGCCTAGGCCCGGGTTCAATCCTCAGCACCACGTAAAAATAAAAGCATTGTGTACAACTAAAGCAAGCAAATGAATGTTAAAAAACCAAATCAGAACCCCCCCCCCCCCCCAAAAAAAAGCTGTTATTATGTGGCTTTTATTTTTGCTACCAAATTCAAATCTTTCCCCATTAGGTCTTTCTTCAAGGGCTTCCCAGGATAAAACCTGGTAAAGCAAGCTCATGAGCAGTGAATTGAGCAACACAGTGTATAAAGGACACCAAAATCATATTATTACTTTAAAACAAAGATAGTCATAAATAGTAAATGAAAACCTGTGGGATTCAGTACTGAGCAACCTCAATATCACACCTCTGACTAACTTCCTCAGATTCTTCCTTTTCCTTCAAGGAAAGAGAAAAAATAAAGGTCCAAATAATTTTCTCAGATCCCTATCTCAACTTGCACTACATGGGGAATAGTTCTGATTAGCTGAATAAAATATTATGTTCGACACATTAGAAGCAACACAGCTGGGCATAGTGATATGCACCAACAGTATCAGCCATCTGGGAGGTTGAGGTAGGAAGATCACTTGAGCCTATGAGTTTAGTTTGAGGACAGCCTGGTCAACACAGGAAGACCCAGTCTAGGTTGAGGGGGTAGCCTGCCTAGCATGCACAAAAGGTTTTGGGTTCAATCCAAGCACCACATAAATAATAATGAGAAGTAGCCGCAACCTAGAGGGTCCTACAACATATAGTTTTTTGTTCCAGAGAGAAAAACTCATTCACTGAAGAATTTTAAGCAAAATCATATGAACAAACTTGCATTTATTAGAGATAATTCAAGGAAACAGGATGAAGAATGAAATGGACAAAGAAGTTTAGCATCATGGAGAATAGTCAGGAAGCTACTGTTGAAGAAATAATGAAAGTTAGCAGTTATACCTGGAGCACAAATACTAAAGTGACAGAGGTATCAAAAACTATAGGTAAGGAGTTAGTATTTTAAAAAAAAAAAAAAAAAAAAAAAAAAGACAAAGGTGAATTCTAAAATTTCTGGCATGGACAAGGAAAAAGTATACTGGTATAAGTTATCTACACAAGTAATCAGAATAACACAGGGCATGGGATTGGGTACCTATTTCAGTGGTAGAGCTCAAGCCTAGCATGTGCAAGGCTCTGAATTCAATCACTGGCACCAAAACACAGAAAACACACACACACACCCCATGTTGATATAGAGAAAAATGTGAAGTTTATGTCACTGTTGGAAAACTTTACACCGAATTGACCACTAGGAAGGCCCACTAAGGGGGCTACCAGAAATGCCAGAGGATCAATGACCTATGAAGATGTTAATCAACAAAGATGCTAAAATCCCAACATTTCCCAAGCCATTCTGCAAGGAATATTAGGTTCCAAGAAGAAAGTTGTAGTAGCTGGCATCTAATGCTTTAATGAAAATCCACTGAACATAGATCATAGGAGATAATCAGTAACTAGGTATCAGAAGTTTTGGTGGAGTTATGAGCAAAACCCAGATTACAGAGGGTTGAAAAGTACAAAGTAAGAAAGTAAAAAAAGGAAGTATTTTTTCCTAAATAATTTACTTTTGGGCTGGGGTTGTGGCTCAGAGGTAGAACACTTACCTAGCATGTGTGAGGCACCGGGTTTGACCCTCAGCACCCCATTAAAAAATAATTTACTTTGTCCCTTTTTTATTTGATCAGAAATTCACAAAACTGAGCAGGGTGTGGTGGCGCACACCCGGAATCCCAGCATCTTGGGAGGCTGAGGCAGGAGGATCTAGAGTGAAAAGCCAGACTCAGCAAAAGTGAAGTGCTAATGGGCTAGGGCTGGGGCTCAGCAGGCAGAACGCTCGCCTGGAGGCCCGGGTTAGATCCTCAGCACCACGTAAACATAAATGCATTGCATTGTGTACAACTAAAGTAAATAAATATTTTTTTTTAAATTAAATTAAAAAAAAAAAAAAGTGAGGTGCTAATTTACTCAGCCAGACCCTGTCTCTAAATAAAACACAAAAGAGGGCTGGGGGTGTGGCTCAGAGATCAAGTACCCCCTGAGTTCAATCCCCAGTACCAAATAAATAAATTTTTAAAAAATAAAAATAAAATTTAGTTTAACACATGGTTTATCCAATGGACCATGTGTTAGAAATGTGATGATCTGCCAGGCACAGTGGCACAGGCCTTTAATCCCAACAACTAGCAAGTCTGAGGCAGGAGAATTACAAAGTTCAAGGTAAGCTTCAGCAACTTAAGTGACCCCTTGTCTCAAAAATAAAAGGGGATGGGATCATAGAATGGCCTTGGGTTCAATCTCCAGTACACCAAGGGGGGAAAAAAAAGACAATTTAAACAAAAGCGAGTTTGGGTTAAATATGTGGAAAACTATAGTGCTGAGTCAAATCACCCTTTCATTATTGCATATTGATTCTATAGATCACCCTTGGTGCCTTCTATATTGCTTGTGGTCTTCACAGCAGATTTAACCACATAACTTCTTGTAAAATGTAAGTCTTTCCAAAAATCAAAAAATTAAGACGATTCCATGATACAGGAGAAACTTAAAATATCACCATGAAATATATACAACAAGCATAACCTTTAAAATTAGCACAATTAACAACACTACACTGTCTTGTAAGCATAATTCCAAGAAAGTTTTTTTTTTTTCCCAAAATATTTATCCATTTGCCTTAGTTATACACAATGCATTTATTTTTATGTGGTGCTGAGGATCGAACCCAGGCCGCGCACGTGCTAGACGAGCACTCTGCCGCTGAGCCACAACCCCAGCCCCCCAAGACAGTTTTAACATTTAAGTAGGAGGCAAAACTTAATTTAAAAGAATTTTGGCTCAAAAATCTAATTCTACATTAGTTCCTCTTCCAGTCATACTTTTTCATTTAGAGGGTCAAAATAATTTGAACAAACAAGTTTATTTCTTTGCTTTAGGCAAACTTTAGTCAAATCAATTCAGTTCTGTTCTTAAGATGTATTCATTAAGCAAAAATACTTATTAAGTATCCCAAAACTAGGGCTGGCGCACGCACACGCGCACACACACACACACACACACACACCCAAAACTAGTAATTCTTAAGTACCCACTTAGAGAACAGAATCCATCAACTGTTTCTCCTGTCTTCACACTAAAATGATTTTTAAAAGAGAGCTGAGGATGTAGCTCAGTGGTAAATCACTTGCCTAGCATACACAAGGCCCTTGGTTCAATCCCCAGCACTGCAAAAACTAACGAACAGAATAAACATCCCAAATCTGGAAACCTTTATTTCCTTCATCTATTCTGATGGTGAGGTCAGAGGATGAGCAGGAGCTAGACAGATGAAGAGTGGAGAAAGAACCAAACTAAAGGAGGGGAGGGGAGACTCATCCAATTCAGCAAAGTAAAGCAGTGGGAGCCAAATGAGTGCAGAGGAGGGCAGAGATCAGAATGGAGTCTCTAGTCCACAGTCCTCCGTTGAGGGATTTGAATTACCCCCACCACCACCACACACACAGAGAATGGTCAAATCTACCTAATATCATTCTGATAATGGTTTGACTAAACACTAAAACTACCACATTTCACTGCATAATTGTTGCCACCATATTAACACATATTCAAGAGTAATCCGTGCATCATAATCTTGTGCCGAGACATCTTAGTAATAAATCATTTTTAAATAATACCGGCACAGTTTTTTTTTTAAGTTTCACATAATGATTGAACCCCACTTTTCTGCAATAAATAAATTTTAAAAATCTGTGGCAATTATGTGGTGAAATATGGTACTAACCACAAACATTCCTTGTTCTTATAGGTTTGGGTCACTCCTACACTGTATCCTTTAAAAACATGAAACTTTTTTAAAACACTAGACTTTTGGGGAAGCAGAAGGGGGTGGAACCTAGCTTTGTTAACTAGGCTGTGCTTGAATTCATTCATCATCCTCTGCCCTCAGTAAACAGCTGGAATTAAAGGTATATGTCACAGTGTCAAATCGTAGCCTTTAATATGATGTAATTCAACCTTCACAAGTGTATGAGGCTAAAACAACTTTCCCTTTGTATTTTTAAAGTAGTATTTTAATAGCTTATAGACGAAACAATTTTTAAAGAAGGAAGGAAGGAAGGAAGGGAAGGAAAGAAAGAAAGAAGCAGCATGCAGTCAAGTGTGATAGCGCATGCCTGTGATCTGAGCTGTTCAGGAGGCTGAAGCAGAAGGATCCCGAGGTTCAAGGTAAGCTTGAGCAATTTAGCAAGTTCTCAAAATAAAAAAGTACTGGGGATGTAGCTCAGTGAGAGACTCTCAGGATAACCAACGAATCAACCAACCAAAAAAACCGTACTTATCAAGAAAAGATGCACAAACACTTCAAAACCACAAAATTTGAAGAACACTAATTAAAATGAAATATCCACACTGGAAGACAGACAAGATTTCTCTTTTTAAATATATATTTATTTGTTTTAGTTGTACGCGATGCCTTTATTTTTATGTGGTGCTGAGGATTGAACCCACGCCACGCACATGCTTGGCGAGCGCTCTACCCGAGCCATAACCCCAGGCCCCAGACAAGATTTCTAATACTTCCGAAACAACTGAAAAATCTCTTTATCTACATTTAGACTGAGGATGATGATCAGGATCACATAATTCTTCATTCTGGCAAATGCTTACTTTTGAATCCAACAGAATCAAAGGGCAAAATCACAAGTAAATTTCAAAATATGCAATTTATTTTATTTTTTTGAGAGAAGGGTCTTGCTATACTGCCCATGTTAGCCTCAAGCAGCCCTCCTGACTTGACTTCCCTCCCTAGTATCTGGGAACTAAAAAGCAAGCACCACTACACAGCTCAAAACCTTGTTACACAACCATGACATCAAAAAATGTACTTATATGGGCTGGGATTGTGGCTTAGCGGTAGAGTGCTCGCCCAGCACGTGGGCAACCCGGGTTCGATCCTCAGCACCACATACAAATAAGACGCATTGAATAAAACACATTGTGTACAACTAAAAGCAAATAAATAAAAATATTTTTTTAAATGTACTTATATATACAGGGCATGGTGGCACAAGTTTATAATTCCAGCAACTTGGGAGGCTGAGGCAGAAGGAACACAAAACAAGTTCAAGGCCAGCCTCAGCAACTTAGTGAGGCCCTGTCTCAAAAAAACGAAAATAAGGGCTGGGGTTACAGCTCAGTGGTAGAGTGTTTGCCTAGAACATGAGAGGCACTGGGTTCAATCCTTAGCACCACAAAAATAAATAAATAAATAAATAAATAAAGGTATTATGTCAAACTACAACAAAAAATATTTTAAAAGGGGGAGATGGGGATATAGCTCAGTTGTAAAGCACCCCCGAGGTTCAATCCCCAGGAGGAGGTTGAGGGAAAGATGCTATACTTTGAGAAGAGATTAATTTGAAGTTCATTCTTAAGCATTATCACTTAAGTACCAAAATTTAAACAGAGATAAGAGTGCTATAACTAATCAGGAAAGTGACCGGGACCCACTTTTAGAAGCTCTACACTGACTATCTGCCTTGCTCTTTACCAACATACTAATAGAATAACAGTATGAAAATAACCACAAGAGAATACTACTATTTATTAAATCCACCTTAAGAATAACTCAACGATTTGTTTACATTAAACCTACACTGTATCCATATTATGTGTAATTAACACAACATATAAAAAAAAAGTCTGTGTGCTTAACTATCACTGAACATTTCTTGATTTTGAGTACACGTTGGGGTTTGCTCCAAACAAATGCCCATAGGGATCCTAGATGGAGATGGTATCATACCATCTCCTAAAAAAAAAAAAAAAAAAATCTGCCAGGCGCATTGGTGCACGCCTGTAATCCCAGCAGCTCAGGAGGCTGAGGCAGGAGGATCACGAGTTCAAAGCCAGCCTCAGCAAAAGTGAGGTGCTAAGCAACTCAGTGAGACCTGTCTCTAAATAAAATAGAAAATAGGGCTGAGGATGTGGCTCAGTGGTTGAGTGCCCTTGAGTTCAATCCCCAGTACCCACCCCCAAAAATCTCCTAAAATTGCGCATCTGTAAAAAACAAAGGAGAGAGTGAATGGTTTGTGACTACTATATTTTCTATATCTATGTTAACTGGTTAAAAAAATATGGATCTTAAACAATTCATTTTGGTAATGTTAATTTACCATAAACTTCCAAGGCAACTGATCAGTTCATTTCAAGAGGTAAAAAGCATCCTCTTGATAGTCTTCCAATTATGTTCTCTCTGCTATTGATTCTACATGGTATCGCCAGAATTAGTTTTAGACAACTATTTTCACTCTTCTGCTCCTACTATTTTAACCCTGATGGCAAGATAAACGAATGGCCCATTTCTTAGCATAGTTTTATCTTTCTGTAATAGGACCCCAACATTCTCTTCCAGCCGCCTGGCGTGAAAACACCCCATCCACACAGCCAATGTTATAGTCACATAAGACCATTTGTATTTGTTTCACCTGAAATACTCTACCAACTTGGGGCCTGGGGCTGTAGCTCAGTGGTAAAGTGCTTACCTCGCAGGTAAGGCCCTGGGTTCGATCCTCAGCACCACATAAGAAAATAAATAAATAATAAATAAAGATATTAAAAAGAAATACTCTACCAACTTTCCTACTTTTAAGAAAAGGTAAGGTATCTTCAGCTCCATCAAATAAACCTTTTTCTCTGTGATTTTCCAGCCAAACCCAAAACCCACCCTATCAGAAATGATCCCTCCCTATCCTCTGCCTTTGAAAGTTATCAGAAACAGAATTTGTGGGAGAACTGTGTACATGTACACCATCCAGATCCCTAAGGCTTTGAAAGTAGAAAGCACTATTCTTTACATCCCAAATGCCTAAACTTGGTAGGTATTCAATGTTCTGTTGGCTGAAAGGAGATATGGGCAGAGCAAATGAAAACTGGCTTATTCAATTCAGAAGAACCACACCACTTCAAAATATCCGAAACTGAATCCATCACTAGCCTCCACACACCACACACCAAAAAATCTCTTCCTATATTCTCTAACATAGTAAATCATCACGTTTCCAGCTACCCCCAATTTGAAACTTGGGAATTATCTTTGCCTCTTCCATGGGCTACCTAACATCAAATCAATCTGTAGGACCGACCACTCATCTTCCTTCAGATCTTTCCACCTTTGTCCACCTTCTATGATAAGCTCATCCTCACCAACACTGAAACACTTTTCTTACTGCCCACCCTATTTTTCCCTGCTTCTTCCCAAACAACTTCTGACTTAAGTTAATCCTCTAAGGTACAACCCTGTTCCATCCATTTAAAACAGCTAAAATGCAAAGTCTAAACTCCTAAACTCCTATAAACCCTGTATGAATGACCTCTTGCTCACTTTACAGTGTACTTCTTGCTATTCCTCAGGTTCCCTGAAGAGGCCATACTCTCTGGCCTCATATATTCTCCTGTTCCAGCCTGGGCTCACTCTTATTAATCCTCTCTCTACCCATGAAATTCCAAGATCTGACACCAATTCCTCAAAAGACAGCTCCCAGAGCCTGTAACTACTGGGTTAAGGGTCCCCCTATGCCTGCCCCACGCTTCTCCCATTTATCTATAAACTTCAGGAAGGAAAAGAAGGGACTGTGTCTGTCTGGATATCACAGTGTTCCCTGTACTGAGGATAAAATCCTACCATACAGAAAATGTTGCCTCAATACATGACAATTGCCATCTTATCAACTCTTCTATACAAGTACTCTTCAAACTGTGGCCCATACACCAATAGTGGGTCATGAAATCAATATACTGAATTGCAAATCTGTGCTTAAAAAATGCAATAGAAAATATCAGAGTACAAGTAGTAAAAATAAATATTGTTTGTTCCCTTGTTGAGGCAGTGTCTGGTTCTACATGTAAAATGTAGTTCTAACAGGGTGTGGTCAAACTTTTGAAAAGCACAGAGTGTTCCTACTTTTCTTCTCCCATAAGAAAGTCTTAAGGGGTTGTGGCTCAGCGGTAGAGCGCTCGCCTCGCACGTGCACGGCCCAGGTTCGATCCTCAGCACCACGTAAACATAAATGCATTGCATTGTGTACAACTAAAGCAAATAAATAAATATTTAAAAAAAAAAAAAAAAAAGTCTAGCCGGGCACGGTGGCGCACACCTGTAATCCCAGCACTTGGGAGGCTGAGGCAGGAGGATCGCGAGTTCAAAGCCAGCCTCAGCAATGGCGAGGCACTTAGCAACTCAGTGAGACCCTGTCTCTAAATAAAATACAAAAAAGGGCTGGGGATGTGACCCAGTGGTTGAGTGCCCCTGAGTTCAATCCCCAGTACCACAAAAAAAAAAAAAAAAAAAAAAAAAAAAAAAGGTCTTAAGACCCAGATAAGCAAATGAAAGAGAAAAAATAGTATTCAATCACACAATTCTTTAGAAAAAGCCATTCTTATCTTAAGCAATGCCAATGAGAACAATTTGTTTTCCAATTTCTCCTTATGCTTTAAATATCTGTTCATCTTCAATTACTTACATATACAACACATTCTATGCAATAATGTATAGAGTACTTTTTAAAAAATATTTATTTATTTACTTTAGTTGTACACAATGGAATCCATTTATGTTTACGTGGTGCTGAGGATCGAACCCGGGCCGCGCACGTGCGAGGCAAGCACTCTGCTGCTGAGCCACAACCCCAGCTCCTAGAGTACTTTTTAATCTTAGTTTAATCTTTATTCCATAGTCTTAAACTCCTAAAAAACAATCTTTGGGTGGATGATGTAAACCTACACCATAAATCACACTCTTAACACTACTATCCAAATTTCATGAACTTGCCCTTCTCTTTATCTACTCTAAATATATAACCATTTAAAAGACAAAAAGTCACCACTTTTCTTGTGGTACATTTAGCAATGAAGTTAAAAACAATGAAAAGTTAATGAGTACATCCTATGTAGCAGCAAGTAGTTTTAAACATTTTATAAAAAGAATTCTCAGCCCAGCATGCTAGTGCATGCCTATAATCTCAACTTGGGAGGCTGAGGCAGGAGGATTCACAAATTCAAGGACAACCTCAGCAACTCAGTGAGACCCTGTCTCAAAATAAAAAGGAGTCAGGAGCGGTGGCACACACCTCAGGAGGCTGAGGCAGGAGGATCCCAAGTTCAAAGCAAGCCTCAGCAACTCATCAAGCCCTGTCTCTAAATATTAAAAAAGGGCTGGGTATATAGCTCAGTGGTAGAGCAACCCTGGGTTCAATCCCAAGAACCGGGGAGAAAAAAAAAAGAAAGAAATCTCTTTTACTCCTCTCCACAACCCTATAAAGTAAGGTAAAGAGGCTGAGAAACAGATTAGGTAATCGGCCCAAAGTTCAAAGTCAGTCAATGCAAGTATGGGATCCAAACTCTGATAGTCTTGACTCTAAATCTCTTTCTCTTTTAACCACTCATTTTTTCCCCCAGTAGTTTTAATTTCACTCTCTCTCTCACTTAACAAAATTACTCCTAATTGTCCTTTTGGGCATTTATAAAAAGGATCTACATCTAAAAACAAATTATATCCAAATTGCTTAAGACTTAATACCTCAATTAATATTTATTCTCTTAACTCCTTTTTGAGAACTGAGCAATAATAAAAAAAAATTTTGCATTAAAATTTCAAAAGGAAAATTCAATGTTTAAAAAATTTTATATTTGCTATAGTGTTTCACTTGGCCATTAATTTCACTGTTTGCTATACTCAAAAAATTCAACTTCAGGTGGGGCACAGTGGTACATGCCTGTAATCCCAGATATTTAGGAGACTGAGGCAGGAGGTTCCCAAGTTCTAGGCCAACATGAGCAACATTTAAAGATCATGTTGCAAAAAAAAACAAAAACAAAACTGGGTGTGTAGCTTAGTGGCAGAGTGCTTGCCCAGCATACAAGAGGCAGAGGCCTTGAGGTTCAATCTCTGTTACTTCCAAAAATAAATAAATAAATAAATAAATTCAGGTTCAGAAAGGAGGAAACTAAAAATCTGGACAAACACACAAAAGAAACATGTCTTTTTTTTTTTTTTTTTTTTTTTTCCCCATCAATCTTGGGTTGTATGAATTGGCAGAATAACTTCTGGATTGTTTTTGTAAATAGACCAGGAAGAAGTATTTTCCACTCCCACTTGTATCTGTAACATTCTTCCCACTCTTTTCCTCTTTCCTATTTAACCACTTAATGTTTCTACAAACACCACTATGCACTAATTTTCAACTGTTTCTATTTTTTTCCCCTTATTATGGAATAGATTAGAAGAGATAGAAAATCAAAGTAACAAAAAATGCCAAAAGGTAACCAAGGAGGAAAGCATTTCCTCAAAACTTCCCTCTCATCTATTTACTGGACACGCTAATACATACCCCATCCCTGCAATAGAACAAGAACTCCTGGTGGAAAAAGGTGTCTGTACTGTAACACACTGAGACGTACAACTTATCAAAAATGTCACTTTAATTCACTATTGACCACAGACAATCTTCTTCCAGTTCTATCAACGAATTTACAAAGGCCTTGAGAAAGAAGAAATCTTACCAGGCCAGAGAAATTTAAGGCAGCTGGTAAAATGTTCTGTTAAACTGCACCAGTCAGTAATACCTCACTGGACCAAAGGGTTTGATCTTTAAGATGCCAGAAGCATAACTCTAAAGTAAACATTCATGCCTAAAAAATAAAATTATAACACCACAGGTCTAAGAGCTGAAAAAGGTATACCCTCCATCAAAATGTTCTGCTAAAGATGGTAAGACACTAGTGCATAATGTTATTTTGACAAAGTAAAACTGACATTTCAAAAATCCTTGCCAGGGGCTGGGGTTGCCTAGCATGCGCGCACCCCGGGTTCGATCCTCAGCACCACATACAAATAAACGTGTTGTGTACAACTAAAGCAAATAAATAAAGTATTAAAAAAAAAAAATCCTTGCCACCTCTTTAATGTATACATTAATCTAGTGGTTGATATGCTGGTATATTTTATACTTTGCCCTGTACCCTTGGGGAGGCGGGAAAGGCATAAACCTAAGCCAACCTCTACACATACATACAGTATGGCCACTCATCTTCCCAGAGTCTGTTCTTTTGAGTATATATAGCAGTTAAGTGCTTACAAAGCAGTGACAGAACATGTTCACTGAGCAAAGAGGGCAATGGGTCATCCTCATCATTTCTATCAGATTATCAAAAATAGGTTCAAGAAATTTTTCTAGCACTTACCTTTTATTAAATTTTCTAGTCAAATTTACCAAAACATTTTTTACAAATAGTTTTTTCAAAAAAATTTATTTATTTGGGCTTGGGTTGTGGCTCAGCGGCAGAGCGCTTGCCGCGCACAGTGCGAGGCGAGCGCTCTGCCGCTGAGCCACAACCCCAGCCCTACAAATAGTTTTTATGGTATTTCTGGAGAAAAGGGGTAGGACAAAAAGACAATTCATTATTAAAATGATTAATTTTGGCCGGGCGCGGTGGTGCACGCCTGTAATCCCAGCACTTTGGGAGGCTGAGTCAGGAGGATCGCGAGTTCAAAGCCAGCCTCAGCAATGGCGAGGCACTTAGCAACTCAGTGAGACCCTGTCTCTAATAAAATACAAAAAAAGGGCTGGGGATGTGGCCCAGTGGTCAAGTGCCCCTGAGTTCAATCCCCGGTACAACAACAACAACAACAAAAAAAGATTAATTTTGCCCTAAGCATACCAAACTAAGTAAAATTTTCTCTTTTTTCTTGGTACGGGGGATTGAACCCAGAGGGGCTTTACCACTGCGCTACACCCCCAGTCCTTTTTATTTTGAGACAGGATCTCACTAAGTTGGTTAGGCTGGCCTTAAACTTGTGATCCTTCTGCTTCAGCCTTCCAAACCACTGGGCCCAGCCCAAACTACATAGAATTTTTCATGAATAAAACGCAAATATTGAAACAATTATAAAGGAGCAAAGATAAAAAGTCTCTTTTCCTCCCTATTCTGACATACAAAACTTAAACCTGAATCAACCTGGAAATTTTTTTACTATATTGGAGCATTAAATAAGTCATTTTCATTCTACATCAGTGCCTAATCTTAGAAGTTCAGAGAAGCTGGCATTTAAATATTAATTTGTTTAGTAATACTTTAGCATGTCAACCCACTGGTGGTTCCTATAAGGGTAAAACACTCCCAAACATCCTTTGTTGGTGTGTACTTAACACTACAAAATTTGCCAGCCTAAATCAACTTAAATAAAAAAAAGTTTCTGGGATCTAGCTAGGCACATGCCTGTAATCCCAGTGGCTCAGGACGCTGAGGCAGGAGAATCGCGAGGTACTTAGCAGCTCAGCGAGACTATCTCTCATAAAATATAAAAAAGGGACTGGAGATGTGGCTCAGTGGTTAAGCACCGCTGGGTTCAATTCCCAATCCCCCCCCCCCCAAAAAAAGTTTCTGGGATCCAGGAGTTTGGGCTCATTTTGGCCAGTTCTACATCATAATCAAAGAACAACTTCCTTTTACGTTTACAAAATAGTAAAGTTACAAGTCAAAATGTAAAGTTGTAAATTTGAAATGTAAAGTTTTAAAAGTGAAGTGCCTCCATTAAAAACTGCCTGAAAACTTACATTACACAAAAAATATCAAAATGTAATGGTGGGGCTGGGGTTGTGGCTCAGCGGTAGAGCACTCGCCTAGCACGCGTGCGACCCGGGTTTGATCCTCAGCACCACAGGTGAAAACAAAGGCATTGTGTATGACTGAAAAAAACCAAATAAATAAATATTAATAATAAAAAAAAAGTAATGGTGCCCAACATGAAGTGAAGTTCAGAGAGTAAGAGGCTTTTTTTTTTTTTTTTTTTTTAAATATTCACTTCTCCCTCCCACCTCCCAAAAATCCAGACTGGATGAAGTTTTAACTTGTACACCAAAGAATTCCAGGAGTAAAGAATTGAGAAGGGGGAAAAAATAACTCTCACTACAAATTTTAGAGAAAAGTAAGATTAAAGTCCTGGTACTAACCAAGAATTAGTGAATTAACTAATTCCAATGTTTAAAGGCTTTAAAAAAAAAAACACATTTAGGACTCATGATATTCAAAGATATTTTAAGAAGCAAAACAGTTTTTGCTTATTAATCCTGTATGACACTACCAAAATGAGTTAGCCCAAAAGTTGATACAAGTTAGTCAAGGACACAGATCAACAATGGAGAATACAGTAGTGCACCTGAACAGACAAGTGAACAGAGGTCCAAGTTTAAACTGCTCAAATCAGGACTCATCAAAATAAAGCATATAAAGTTTTCCCTACAACAGTTATTAGCTAGTGCAAATATAAAATCCATTACCACCTTAGGCAAAAACTAAAGAACAAAACTGTATTATACAAAAACTGAAGAAATAACAATCTACAGAAAAATACAAGTCTTAAGGTGATTTTAAAATCTGAATTAGCCGGGCACGGTGGCGCACGCCTGTAATCCCAGCACTTGGGAGGCTGAGGCAGGAGGATCACGAGTTCAAAGCCAGCCTCAGCAATGGCGAGGCACTTAGCAACTCAGTGAGACCCTGTCTCTAATAAAATACAAAAAAAGGGCTGGGGATGTGACCCAGTGGCCAAGTGCCCCTGAGTTCAATCCCCGGTACCAAAAAAAAAAAAAAAAAAAAAAAAAAAAATCTGAATGACACTGTAGTTAAGTACAAAGAAATACAACAACATATTAATGTGTATCAATTTTTAAAAGAAAAAGCTTAAAAAAAAATCCCTTAAAACTCCAGAAACTTCAAGGCATAGGCATAGATCAAAGTTCACACATGGCCAATGTTCAATCCTTAGGTAGAAGAACACTGTTAAGACTCCTACTTCTCAGCCGGGCGCGGTGGCGCACGCCTGTAATCCCAGCACTTTGGGAGGCTGAGGCAGGAGGATCGCGAGTTCAAAGCCAGCCTCAGCAATGGCGAGGCACTTAGCAACTCAGTGAGACCCTGTCTCTAAATAAAATACAAAAAAAGGGCTGGGGATGTGGCCCAGTGGTCGAGTGCCCCTGAGTTCAATCCCTGGTACCACAAAAAAAAAAAAAAAAAAAAAAAAAAAAGACTCCTACTTCTCAATTTTTTTTCAGGTTAACTTGAACCTGTGACTCATGATACACCTACCATATAAAAGCAAAAAATTTAAAGCATTTGTTATATCCTACTATTTTCATCCTTTGAAATGAACGCTACTTAGAAACATGCTCTAAAAGTTCTCTACAAACTTAAAGGGTACATTTAACTCTATTATGCACTCTCACTGGCAGATGGAGGGATGACGTTGCGCCTGTTCTCAGGGAGTTAAAGAGATGCTCATAGTAAGGGGGAACATCTTGGGGACTGTCAGATGGCCAGCCATTCTTCCTCTTCATTATCCTGGCATCTCAACTACGACTGCAAAAGAGAAGGTCGCTGGCCATCAGGATAACACCATTAAACAGTAAGTAGGAAAAGAGGAGAATGATGAAGAGATTTCCCTGAATTTCTCCTAACAAAGGAGCTGTCTACAACTCAAGGAAGAATCGGAGAGCTTTTAAACTAAAACCTCGACCTCCAAATATATTTGAAGAGTAAAAGGACAAACACACACACAAACACAAAACCTAATGCACATTTTAAAACTTTTGTAAAAGCAATTCATGTTTGAAGTTCATGACTGGGACACTTTCAACTTCGAATCCCGATTTCCAAATACATAATTCCAGAAAATCGTTTATATTTTCTCTCCCCACCCACCATAAGAAAGTAAGTGACAAACTGCAAAGAAAATGCCTCTGCTCTCCCAACCCAAAAACCCGGAGTTTTCAGACATTTTGGTCTCACAGAAAATGAACTGGGAGATGTAAAATGAACTGCGCTCCATATTGATTCTTAAAGCAAATAAGAAAGGGAAAAAAAAGTCTAAAAATGGTTGGTAAGAGCAAATAATTTTGTAAAACTTGAAAGTTGTCAAACTTGAAATCAGGTATCTCACACACACAAAACCAAGATTTTTTTACATCCTATTTCTCAACAGAAAATCATCTGAAAGGAGCCAAAATCTTGAAAAGGAACAGTGGAGAAGTAGAGGAAACAGAATAAGTGTAAAGAAGGAGAAAGGATTCAAAATTCCTCAATCACCAACAACAAAAATCAAAACTAAAATCGCATGAAAATCCATACACACAAATGCATTGCCATTTCTCAAATTAAACTGCACTGGAGCAACAATAAAGGCCATTTCCATACAGCACTCACTTAGGAGCTCTAATTCCAGAACACACATCGATATGACATAGTGTTGCAACGAGTGCACCAGGAGGCAAAGAAAATGGTTGGGCCACTGGACGTCTTCGACCAGCTCATTCAAACACCTTTAAAATTAATTACGGGACAGGAAACTAGGAGGAGAGAAAGCGAGAAAAAACACAGAATAATAAAGGTGGACTGAGCAGAAAAGGTGAAGGGGAATGTGGAAGGCCGGGGCTTCTGATACTAACCTGTGCCATCGCTGGCCGACGCCGAGAGGGCCGGAGATGAGAGTTTAGGCCGCTTGGCTGAAGGCGGCCCCGGTTCCACCACATTCTCGGCCATATTTAATTCTTTCGGAGATACAGGAGGGGGGAAAACGAGAATCCTCAGGAAATCTCTTCTTCGGCCTGGGGTCCCCGCCCCGCTCCCAGGGGTGGGCTTGGGGGCTCCGCCGACACCCGAGGGGGGTGGGGAAGTTCCTTTTTCTGTTCGCCGGGTCGCGGTGGCTGGAGAGGGATGCGGACTCGATAGGAAAGGTAGGGGCAAGTGCGAGGGGCCGGGCCTCCGCCAGGCCCGGAGGAGGGCACAGGAACAAATCCGCCGAGCGCGTCCGCTGCGGCGAATTCCCAAGAACTCGCGGCTCTAGAGGCGCGCAGTCCCCGGCCCGCCACGGCCGGCCGCTGCCCAGCCGAGGTCTCTCGGAGCTTCGCCGCCGCCATCAGCCTCTTCCTCCTCGGCGCTGTCCTCCTCCTTCTCATCGCCACAAGGAGGCGGGGGCGAAAAGGGGGGAGAGGAGGAGGCGACGAGAGACACTCACCTCCTCCCGGTGCCCCCTCCCGGGCCTGCGCCCCCACCCTCCGAGCCCTCCTCCTGCCGCCGCGCTCCGCGCCGCTGCCGCACCGGCCCCTAATGGCCGCAGAGAGCTCACCCGAGCCGAGAGCCAGGCTGGCGCCGCCGCCTCACATCGCGCGGCGGCCGGCGGAGGCACGGCGAAGACGCCGGGCGCGGGGTTCGCCGGCCCAGAGGGCCGAGGGGGCCGGGCCAGGCAGCGCCGCCCGCCCGCCCGCGCCGACGCCGAGCCCACCGAAGAGGCCCCGCTCGGGCGGCGGCGCAGGCGGCCTCCCCTCGCGCCGCGCTCTCCGGCTTCGCCCTCCTCTCCCGCGGAAAATAAATAAATACGGCCGCCGCTACGGCCCCCACCCCCGGTGGCCAGGTGCCGGGAGCGCCCGCCCCCCGGGCTCGGCTCGGGCCGCCCTCGGCGGCGGGCGAAGGCGCCGCGGGGCGCGGGGTTATGTAATGGTCCCCCCTAGGCGTCGACGCCGGCCGGGCTCCCGGGCCGCGGTGGGGGTGTGTGCGGGTGAGACGGGGCTGGGGGTCGCCTCAGCCCGTGCTCCCCAGGCCCCCTGCCACTGTCTCAGCCCCAGCCGCGGCTCTCCAGACCGGCTCCCCTCCGCACTCTCTCGCTCCCGCAGTTCGCACTCAGCCCGGCGTCCCGCCTGCCCACTCTCGCCCGCTCCCTCTCGCCCTCTCTCCCCCCCAGCCTAGCACACAAACAAGATGGCGGCTGTTGTTTCTTCCCTCTGCCGAACCCTCCTTACAGGCTAGCGGTAGCGGCGGCGGCCGGAAATGAGCCAAGGGGGGGTGAAAAAAAGGGGAGGGGCTCGGACTGCGGAGGGAGGTGGCTGGGGGCGGGGCCTCGCCTGAGCGGCTCACACAATGGGGGAAGAGGAGCCGGGGGCGGGGCCGGTCCCAATCACGGGATCCGCCCAAGGCCCCAACGCGCTTGGCGCTTCCGCAAACTCCCCCGGCGTCACCCGGTGGCTCCCTTTAAAGGGGAGGGCCTTAAGGGGGGGCCAGGGGCGGACTCGGAACCTATTTTCCGTCGGTGGACAGTTAGGGGGAAGGTGCTAGGGCTGGGTATCTGCGTAGAGGACCGGTGGGAACCGGGGTGAGGGAGCCCAGGAGCTGCGCCCCAGAAGGCACCAAGTCCCGGCGCAGGTGGACTAACAAGAGCGCTGGTGGGGACGGCCCTGAGTCCCGGGGCCTTGGGCGGCCGGTCTTTCGACTCAGGGTTGAATCCACCAGGCAGAGGATACCCGCCGCCCCGGCGTTTGAGGACAGACCCAGTGCATCCTCACTCTCCACCAACGTCTTCTCCAGACCACAATGATGACGAATTGTTCCCATTTTCTCTGAATTTTCTAAATTTTTGGACGAGCAAATTTATTACTTTGATAACTAGAAAAATCTCAGCAGAGGGAGGACGTTTTAGGACCAAACTGAAGACATTTTTTAGGGTATTTCTTTTTGCCCATCCCCAATAGACCAGCTTAATAAAAGACCACATTAGGTAGTGCCTTAGAGTGTAACTGTGGAAAAAGGCAGAAATGTAAGGTGCTAAAGGTAATGTAACTATGAAAAAACAGCAGAACTAATAACTGGAAGGTGTTTGAAGTCTGGTGTGTGGGACAAGTTTGCAGTAGAAAGAAGAAAGTATGCTTTAACATTCCTACACAGGCGGGCGCGGTGGCGCATGCCTGTAATCCCAGCACTTGGGAGGCTGAGTCAGGAGGATCTTGAGTTCAAAGCCAGCCTCAGCAATGGCGAGACACTTAGCAACTCAGTGAGACCCTGTCTCTAATGAAATACAAAAAAAAAAAAAAAAAAAAAGGGCTGGGGATGTGGCCCAGTGGTCAAGTGCCCCTGAGTTCAATCCGTGGTACCACAAAAAAATTAAAAAAAAAAAAAAAATTCCTACACATTACAGAATTCCCCTGTGTTTCTTCCTTGGGTACATTGGGACTGGAGAATATAGCAAGGGTGTAAGTGGCCCCTAAGGAAACCCCCAAACCACTATCTATCAAAATGATTAAAAACTTTTTCTCATATTTCACATCTCGTGCTCCTTGGTGTTTACATATTGTTGGGCCTACTTTTTTTTTTTTTTTTTTTTTTTTTCCCCCTGAATGATGAAGAGAATAAGAACAACCCAGGAGTAGGATTGGGGATATAGCTCAGGGATAGAGCACTTGCCTAGCATGTGTGAGGCCCTAGGTTCAATCTCCAGTACCAAAAGAACCTAGGAGTGAAGATCAACTCAAGTAGCCCTGGAGGATGAGTTTTGTCGCACAAACAGTAAGCCTAGTTTACCCAAACTTCAGTAGAAAAGCAGGCAAATTGAAAAGGACAATACCTCTTTATCTTAAAGCTGTTACTGGGTGGATTCACATGAAGGGGAAAGAACAAGATGGACCTTTAGGAATCATTCAGTTATCTTTAACAGTGTATACCTCCATTCACAGTAAGGAAGACAAAGGAAGGAAATGAGGATGACACCTTGAACCATGGTCTGTGATTTCCTTGTGAGAGGGTTGCTTGCCCAATTTTTGAGGATTTTCTGACCTTAGGAAAAAGATTTGCCTAGTTTTTTCAGAAAATCCAGCTTAAGTCTTCAGTATTCAGACATACCCTGCCCACCTGGCAAAAATACCGTAAGACTCAGTTTAAGAAGTAGATCAAAGGAGTAAGGTACAGTGGCACACTCCTGTAATCCTAGCAGCTTGGGAAACTGAGGCAAAGGATCACAAGTTCAAAGCCAACCTCAGCAATTTAGCAAGGCTCTACACAACTTAGTAAGACCCTATCTAAAAAAATAAAAAGAGATGCCGGGCACAGTGGCGCACACCTGTAATCCCAGCACTTGGGAGGCTGAGGCAGGAGGATCGCGAGTTCAAAGCCAGCCTCAGCAATGGCGAGGCACTTAGCAACTCAGTGAGACCCTGTCTCTAAATAAAATTTTTAAAAAGGGCTGGGGATGTGGCCCAGTGATTGACTGCCCCTGAGTTCAATCCCTGGAACCAAAAAATAAAAATAAAAATGGAGGAGGGCTGGGGATGTGGCTTAGTGGTTAAGCACCCTGGGCTCAATCTCTGGTATGGAAAAAAAAAAAAAGAAAGAAAAAGAAATCAAAGGAGACCAGAGAAACATGCTATGAGAAGATTCCACAAAGAAAATGAGAGGCCTAAGCTAGGTGCAATGGCATATGCCTTTAATCCCAGGGACTTGGGAGGCTGAGGCAGGAGGACTGAAATTTTTTTAAAAAATATTTAGTTAGTTGTACACAATGCCTTTATTTTTATGTGATGCTGAGGATCAAACCTGGGCCACGCACGTGCTAGGCAAGAGCTCTACTGCTGAGCCACAACCCCGGCCCCAGGATTGAAAATTTGAGATCAGCCTCAGCAATTTAGTGAGACTTTATCTCAAAATTAAAAAAAAAAAAGGGGGGGGGAGTCCTGGGCTGTAGCTCAGTGATAAAGCACACTGAGTTCAGTACCAGGAAGAGAGAGAGAGAGAGAGAGAGAGAATATGAGAGCCCACAGTCCTGGCCAGGCAGGGAGGTTCTCTGTAAATGGAGAACGCTGATGTTTGGTATGTCTTCCTGGGATTTGAGTCCTGGCTCTTTACCCAGGATGATGTCCTGAAGTCAGCCATGTTAGAAGATGGCAAGTAGGAGGGGGCGTAAGATCATCCAAAGGCAAGCAAGGTCTGACTTAAGATGATTTACTTTTTTTTTCTTTTTTTTTGGTACTGGGGGTTGAACTCAGGGGCACTCAACCACTGAGCCATATCCCCAGCCCTATTTAGTATTTCATTTAAAGACAGGGTCTCACTGAGTTGCTAAGTGCCTTGCTTTTGCTGAGGCTGGCTTTGAACTCATGATCCTCCTGCCTCAGCCTCCCGAACCACTGGGATGACAGGCATGCGCCACCATGCCCAGCTTTTACTTTTTTTTTTTTTTTTTTTAATCATCAGCCTGGATTATATCTAACTTAATCAAATGAAAATTTAACCAATCATGAAGTATTACATGCAGATTAAGAGTGTATTTTTTATGTGATGCTGAGGATCAAACCTGGGCCACGCACGTGCTAGGCAAGAGCTCTACTGCTGAGCCACAACCCCGGCCCCAGGATTGAAAATTTGAGATCAGCCTCAGCAATTTAGTGAGACTTTATCTCAAAATTAAAAAAAAAAAAGGGGGGGGGGAGTCCTGGGCTGTAGCTCAGTGATAAAGCACACTGAGTTCAGTACCAGGAAGAGAGAGAGAGAGAGAGAGAGAGAATATGAGAGCCCACAGTCCTGGCCAGGCAGGGAGGTTCTCTGTAAATGGAGAACGCTGATGTTTGGTATGTCTTCCTGGGATTTGAGTCCTGGCTCTTTACCCAGGATGATGTCCTGAAGTCAGCCATGTTAGAAGATGGCAAGTAGGAGGGGCGTAAGATCATCCAAAGGCAAGCAAGGTCTGACTTAAGATGATTTACTTTTTTTTTCTTTTTTTTTGGTACTGGGGGTTGAACTCAGGGGCACTCAACCACTGAGCCATATCCCCAGCCCTATTTAGTATTTCATTTAAAGACAGGGTCTCACTGAGTTGCTAAGTGCCTTGCTTTTGCTGAGGCTGGCTTTGAACTCATGATCCTCCTGCCTCAGCCTCCCGAACCACTGGGATGACAGGCATGCGCCACCATGCCCAGCTTTTACTTTTTTTTTTTTTTTTTTAATCATCAGCCTGGATTATATCTAACTTAATCAAATGAAAATTTAACCAATCATGAAGTATTACATGCAGATTAAGAGTGTATTTTTGGGCACTGGGGTTGTGGCTCAGCGGTAGAGCACTCACCTAGCACGTGCGCGGCCCGGGTTCGATCCTCAGCACCACATACAAATAAATGCATTGTGTACAACTAAATCGAATAAATAAATATTTTTAAAAAAGTGTATTTTTGGGGGGCTGGGGTTATAGCTCAATTGGTAGAGTGTTCACCTAGCACGTGTGAGGCATTGGATTTGATCCTCAGCACCACATAAAAATAAAATAAAGGTTTTGTGCACATCTACTATAAAAATATATTTTTTAAAAAACCTATTCTTGGAAGTGGGCTGGGGATATAGCTCAGTAGTAGAGTGCTTGCCTGGCATGCAGAAAGCCCTGGGTTCAACACCCATTACTAAAAAGAAAAAAAGAAAGATGGCCACAAGAATGCATTCATGCTGGGCACATTGGCACAAGCTGTAATCCCAGCAACTCCAGAGGCTAAGACAGGAGGATTGCAAGTTCAAGGTCAGCCTCAGCAACTCAGGGAGGCCCTCAGCTATTTAGCAAGACCCTATCTTTTTTTTTTTTTTTTTTTCAGTTGTAGATGGCACAATATCTTTATTTTACTTATTTATATGTGGTGCTGAGGATCAAACCCAGTGCCTCACATATGCAAGGATAGCACTCTACCACTGAGCTACAACCCAAGCCCAAGACCCTGTCTTGAAAATTAAAAAATAAAATAGAAAGGGCTGTGGAAGCAGCTAAGTGGCAAATTGCCCCTGGCTTCAATCCCCAGTACCAAATTAAAAGGGAAAAGAATGCATTAATGAATAAGTCATCGAGGCTGGGGCATGGTGGCATACACTTGGAATCCCAGCTACTTGGGAAGCTAAAGCAAGAGGATCACAGGTTCAAGGCTAGCCTCAGCAATTTAGCAAGACCTTGTCTCAAAATAAAAAAAAAATAAAAGGTTTGGGGATGTAGCTCAGTGGTAGAATTCCCCTGGGTTCAATGCCAAGTACCTTAAAAAAAAGGAAGAAGTTGTTGGTCAGTAGCTGGGGAGCCCAAGAGACAGCAGACTGGCAGGCAAGAATAGGGATGTGAAGAGAAACAAGATGGGATTTAAATTCTGGCTCTGTGATGTAGTAACTGACTTGGGCAGACTCATCATTTGTAAAGTAGGTTTCACGATTAGACCTATCTTATTGTAGGGCTTTGATATAGCTCAGTGGTAGAGTGTGTACTGAGTTTACAGGAAACCCCGGGTTCCATCCCCAGCACCACCGCTATCAACACTACCACAACAAAACTACCCCTGCTTTGTTGTAAGGATTAAACATGAAAATTTATGAATAAGAGCCGGGGCGCGGTGGCGCACGCCTGTAATCCCAGCACTTTGGGAGGCTGAGGCAGGAGGATCGTGAGTTCAAAGCCAGCCTCAGCAATGGCGAGGCACTTAGCAACTCAGTGAGACCCTGTCTCTAATAAAATACAAAAAAAGGGCTGGGGATGTGGCCCAGTGGTCGAGTACCCCTGAGTTCAATCCCCAGTACCACAAAAAAAAAAAAAAAAAAAATTATGAATAAGGCTTTTCGCAGGGCTTGGCACATAGCAAGCACTCAGTACACCCTAGCTGCTTCAAATTGTTTTTTCTAAAATGAAAAGGATTGTATACAACTCAGAAGGATTACTCGGAGAACAAACATGAGTGCACGTTAGGCTTCCCCATAGTCAGGCTTTCCATAGTCAGAAATAAATATCCCATATGATCATCCAGTTCCAAGACATTCTCTGTTCACCTCACAACTCTCTGATAACTAATATGCCTTCCCAGGTGCTCTGATTGCCACAGAGAAGAGCCTTAGAGAGTGGGTACAAGAATGGGAGGAAAGGGGCCAGGGTTGTGGCTCAGTGACAGAGCACTTGCCTAGCATGCATGAGGCACTAGGTTTGATTCCCGGCACCACATAAAAAAATAAAAACAGATAAAATGAAAGTATTGTGTCCATCTACAACTAAAAAACATTAAAAAAAGAAAAAAGGGCAGGGGATATACCTCAGTTGGTAGATTGCTTGCCTTGCAATCCCCAGTACCACACACACACACACACACACACACACACACACACACACACACACACACTAATTAATTAACTAGTTAGTTAATTAAAAAAAGAATAGGAGGAGAGATGCATTACTCCAGTGTGTGTCCATCAGTCTACATCTGGCCAACTTGCTGGCCCTATTGTCCACAGGTACTATGGCCTTAGTTCATCCCCTTCCCTTTGCCTTCACATCTACGCCTTTTTTTTTTTTTTTTTTTTTTTTTGGTCTTCCCTATTCCTATGACTAATTTCTCTGTCCTCCCTTTTGACCAGCTAGCACCTGGGAGCCATCCATGGAAACACATAGTCCTCCCTAATCCTCTTCTCTCATACTGAATCGTCAATCTCTTTCTTTAGATTTTGCTTCTGAAATTATCTTCTAGTTCAAATGGATTTTGAGTCATGTGGAAGTATTACCCATTTGCAAAAATAAAATTAAAAAGGGCTTGTGTCAGTGTGGCCTCAACAATGTTTTTGCCGAAACACTTCCATCAAGGGAAGAATGGTTTGTGCATTTGGATTGTTCTTGAAAATGGGAATGTGGACAGGGTTATGCAAGTGGCTGCACATCCTTTACAAGGGACTGATTTACATACTCACCCAAAATGTTGTCTGCATTAGCAAAGATGCATTTTTATTTATATCACATTTAATAAAATGTGTTCTTTAAAAAAAATTAAGTGCCAAGCTGGGCACAGTGGTGCACGCCTGTAATCCCAGCACTTGGGAGGCTGAGGCAGGAGGATTGAGAGTTCAAAGCCAGCCTCAGCAATGGCGAGGCACTTAGCAACTCAGTGAGACCCTGTCTCTAATAAAATACAAAAAAGGGGGGTGGCTAGGGATGTGGCCCCGTGGTCTCGTGCCCCTAAGTTCAATCCCCAGTACCAAAAAAATAATAATAATAAATTAAGTGCCAGCATAAGCAAGGATGTGGAGAATTGCGTTTGCATCCACCGTTAGTGGGAATAGGCCATTGGTGCAAACCAAATGTTTATAGCCTTTGAAAATCCCAGGATTTGTAGGACACAGCCTACAAGTGCACAGAGATGGGTATGAGAATATTTCCTGCAGTATTGCAGTGGCCTCTCCTGCACCCCTGCAACAGAGGAAACAAACTAACAACCCATGTGTAGCTGAATGGTTGAAACAACCACCCACCCACCATCAAAACAACAAAACGATGGAGCCTGGCATGGTGGCACATGCCTGTAAACCTAGTGACTCCAGAGGCTGAGACAGGAAGATCGTAAGTTCGAGGGCAGCCCCAGCAACCCAATAAGGCCCTCAGCAACTTAGCAAGACCCTCTCTCAAAATAAAAAGAAAAAGGGCTGGAGCTGTAGCTCTATGGTTAAACAACCCTGGTTCAATTCCCAGTACAACCCCCCCCCCCACAACTATGGATGTGATTCTGCATATATGAGATACCTAGTTTAATCAAATTTCTAGAGACACAAAGCAGAATGCTGGAGGTGGGGATGGTGGAAGGAAAATGGGAGGTTATTGTTTAATGGGAACAGAGTTTCAGTTTCAGAAAATGAAAAAGTTCTGGAGAAATATAGTGGTAGTCGGGTGTGGTGGCGCACACCTGTAATCCCAGCACTTGGGAGGCTGAGGCAGGAGGATCTCGAGTTCAAAGCCAGCCTCAGCAATGGCGAGGCACTTAGCAACTCAGTGACACCCTGTCTCTAATAAAATACAAAAAAGGGCTGGGGATGTGGCCCAGTGGTCAAGTGCCCCTGAGTTCAATCCCTGGTACCAAAAAAAAAAAAAAAAAAAAGTGGTGATGGTATGAATATACTTAATAACACTGAACTGCATACTTAAAAATGATTAAGATGGCAAGTTTTATGATATGTGTATTTTAGCACAGTCTGTTAAAATTTTTGAGGACTGGGGATGTAGCTAAGTGGTAGAGTGCTCATGAGCGTGGGGCGCTCTGGGTTTGATCTCCAGGATCCTGCTCCCCCCCAAAAAAAATCAAGTGTACTAACACGAAAAGATATCTATATATTGCCAAGTACAAACAGAAGAGAATAGCAATTATTGGATGACTCTATTTTTATAAATGTAATTATTAATAAAAATGGGTTAGAAGCCAGGGGAATATGCACCACACTGTTAACAGTTTGGGGGCAAGAGAAGTGTTGTGGGGAACTGTCATTGTACATAATAAATGTTTGTGATGTTTGAAATTGGGACCAAAAGTAATTTTTTTTTTTTTAGACTTCTAGGGTTTCTTTTCTGTTAAGGACGAGTTTCATGTGCGGGAAATGGCACCTGCCCACCTACCTCGTTTCTCTCCGCTTCCCTCTTTGTGGCCAAGTAGAATCATTCGTATACCATTTGTGCCATGCTTTCTCTGCCCTTGGGACAGTCATACATATATTCCTCTGTCTGAAACACTTACCTCTCCCACCCCTTTTCCCATCTATCAATCACCCTTCAGGTCTCAGTTTACACATTCCTTTTTCTTTCTTTCTTTTTTTTTTTTTTTTTTTTTTTTGGTACTGGGGATTGTACTCAGGGGCATTCGACCACTGAGCCACATCCGCAGCCCTTTTTTGTATTTTATTAGAGACAGGGTCTCAGTGGCTCGCCATTGCTGAGGCTGGCTTTGAACTCAGGATCCTCCTGCCTCAGCCTCCCAAGTGCTGGGATTACAGGCGTGCGCCACCACGCCCGGCTACATTCCTTTTTCTATAAAGCCCTCACAGATCTTCCAGAGTGCTGGCACAGACTCCTATGCTGTCCTCAGCCAGCACCCGGTGCTTTTGAATGGCCCCATATTGCACACTGCATTCTAAGGGCCTAGGTTCTTGCTGGCTCTTTCCTTGTAATGGCAAAGAAGGTGACTGTGTTGTCCAACTCTCTCCCCTACTCCTAATTCAAGACCCTATGCATACCAGGGATGCAACTCAAACTTCTTGAATGAATGAATGAATGGATACCATTGAGTTTTGAATCTCAACTGGGAGGGGGGGGGGGGGTCCCTCTTCTCCAACTTCATCTATTCTACCACAGCAACAAAGACTTTGTGGTCTTGGAAAAGACATGATTTATCTTACCTGTCCATCAGGGTGTCAGTCAACCTCTGTCTTTCCTGGAATCTCCGATATTTTGAACTGGATTCTTTACAATTATATCAAGTAAGTGTTTGTGCTCATTAATGATCTGGAAACTGGAGCCATAAAGCGAGCAAAATGTCCTTCACGAGGCTCCAAACTGAGGCAGAGGGAAGGATTGAACTCAGGTCTCCCAAATCATATCCGGTCCTCTTTTTATTGAACCGTTGCTACTTCCTTAGGGAGGAGGCAGGTCTGAAGCTTCTTCAAAACTCCAGCACCTAGTGCATGTCCTGGCACAGAATTCACAGCCAATGAATGCTTGTAAAATGAGGGTAGGAAGGAAGCAGAAAAGAAGGAAGGGTGACGTGTACACATAAAAACATTCACAGAGAGCTGGGGCTGTAGCTCAGTGGTAGAGCACTTGCCTAGCATGTGTGAGGCACTGGGTTTGATCCTCAGCATCACATAAAAATGAATAAATAAGGCCGGGCACAGTGGCGCACGCCTCTAATCCCAGCACTTGGGAGGCTGAGGCAGGAGGATCACAAGTTCAAAGCCAGCCTCAACAATGGCGAGGCACTTGGCAACTCAGTGAGACCCTGTCTCTAAATAAAATACAAAAAAAGGGCTGGGGATGTGGCCCAGAGGTCCAGTGCCCCTGAGTTCAATCCCCAGTACCAAAAAAAAAAAAAAAAAAAAAAAAAAAAAAAGAATAAATAAAATAAAAGTATGGTGTCCATCTACAACTAAAAAAAATTTAAAAAAGAAAAAAACATTCACAGCCTTGCGCGCGTGCACACGCGCACACACACACACAATATATATATATTTTTTTCTATAAAATTAGAACACAGGTCTAACAACTTAGAATAAAAAATAAATTTGCAAAAAAAAATTAGAACACAGAGTACCAAACCTATAAAAGCAGATACAGAACTTGTCACCTTCTGTCGTTAGACGTGATGTCCCACAGTCAGGACTGAAGTGAACCAGCAGCACCTAAGGTAACCAAGGAACTCATACTCTATTCCCTGAACCATCTTTTATTAAGCTTTTTTTTGTGCCCAGCATTGTGCTGGGTGGTGTGGATTCAAAGATGGAGGAGACAGGCTAGGGATACGGCTCAGTGGCAGTACAAGGAAAAATAAAATGGAGGAGGCACTCACTGTTCCTGTCCTCAACACACCATCTACTTGGAGAGAAACTCAGACATGAAGAGTTACTAGACAGAGAGAGGCTCTCTTTAGCCCAACAAGGATGTCTGGTTTGTAAGCAGAAGTGCTTGATTCCTGGCACCTGGTGCCTAGGCAGGAGAGGACACAGAGTGGGCCCAGCCAGACCACCAGGGATCACTGGTGTCATGCTGGGAAGTTTGGGCTGAAGTTTGTCCTTCTTTTTGCTTGGAATAGCATACCTACAAATTAACACATCCACAAGGAAACTCGTGGAATATTAAAATATGTTAACAGTATTGCAAACATAAATGTGATTGACTTCAAAATAGGAAGAACTGTGACCTAAAATCCCTCCTTTATATTCAAAAAGGCTGCTCCAAAGGATGGTAAAAGAGACAGATATGCAAATAAGACGTTTTTTCCATGCCTGGTAGCCCCTAAGCTGATGTCATGTGCATGGTAACTATAGCCACAATGCATGGACCTATCAGACTGGGACTCTACCTAAAGGATCTCAAAATAGCTCTGCTCTGCTCTGCAGCAGGCAAGCGTCTGCTCTATTCGACAGAAGCTCATTCTTTACTATTGTTGCTATGTGACAAACTATTGGCTCCCAGTCTTAATCTAAGCCTGCCAGAGAGGGAGGGTGGGCAGAGGGCTTTGGGAGAAGCATCTTCCCTAGAATCTAATGTAACAAGCCCGTCCTAAGCATGTCTTAGGTAGTACCCCTCCAGTTCCTTTCCCTGAAGATACAAATATCCAACTCAGTTCAATGAACATTCATTGACACCTATGTGGGGGCACTGTGCTGGGCTCCAGGGATAAAAGATATAAAAATTCAAATGGCTTCTGTCCTAGAAGAGAGAGAGGAGGACTCATGAACAGAAAGCTACAATGTAAGGTAGTCAATACAACAATAGAGGCTTGGGTGCAACGTGGACACTCAGACGGGGTGCTTAGGTGGGTGCATCGTTGGACATGGTGATGTGCTTTTGGGCTACCTATGGGGAGGTCACCTCCGGGGCAGCTGGGTCTGTAGGGAAATCCTGGAGGGAGGGACTTGCTCTCCAGTGAAAGATGGAAGTCTAAATACTCAGTAATCTGTAGTGAACACTTACACAGAGGTTCATGCAAGATGAAGTGACAATACCATGGCCTGGAAAATTTGACATTCCTCTAGTATCTGAATCCTGAATGACTAAGAGTGGTTTTCTTGATTTAAAAAAAAAAGGGCGGGGGCGGGGGAGAAGCCTAAGCAAAATAATTGGACAACTCCTTGGCTGGGAGTCCAAGTGCAGGTCAGGTGAGCTGCCACAACCAGCACCACAAAGCCCAGAACCCGGACAGTGGGCACTGGGGACAGGCTTACTGGGGAACTAAATGTATGGCATAAGATGGTGACATAAACTGGGCTCGGTGGCGCACGCCTGTAATCCCAGCACTTGGGAGGCTGAGGCAGGAGGATCGCAAGTTCAAAGCCAGCCTCAGCAATGGTGAGGCATTTGGTGACTCAGTGAGACCCTGTCTCTAATAAAATACAAAAAAGGGCTGGGGATGTGGCCCAATGGTTGAGTGCCCCTGAGTTCAATTCCTGGTACCAAAAAAAAAAAAAAAAGATGGCGACATAAGATGTTTTAGAGAGTTGAGGTCACTAGAGGCATGTGGCACTGTTCCATGCTCCTCCAACCTGACAGAGAGACCAAGAGAGCCCAAGTCCTGTGGGCTTCCAAGACCACAGGACTCCAAGTGCATCTCCACAAAACAGGAGGAAGGCCTGATCTGTCCCTGCTAATTGCAGCCTCCTTGCAGGCTGACTCTTTTTTATTTATTTATTTATTTGTTTTAGTTGTACACAATGCCTTTATTCATAGTGGTGCTGAGGATCGAACCCGGGCCGCGCATGTGCTAGGCGAGCGCTCTGCCACTGAGCCACAACCCCAGCCCACAGGTTGACTCTTTAAACTACTTTGATTCGTCTTGGTATAAATCACAATGATTGCAATTTCAAATCAAGTCCAAATCAATATTCTTATGTGTGTGTGTGTGTGTGTATGTGTTACTGGGGATTGACTTCAGGGCATTCTGCCACTGAACTTTATCCCAAGTCCTTTGTGTTTTTATTTTGAGACAGATTCTCACAGACAGGATTACTGGCATGTGCCACAAAACCTGGCTAATTCTACTACCCATTCTGGTTTTGGGTTTTTTGTTTCTGTATTTTTTGAATTTTGTGGGGGGATACTGGGGATTGAATCTAGGTGTGCTTTGCCACTGAGCTACATCCCCAGCCCTTTCTATTTTTTCTTTTGAGACAGGGTCTCACTAAATGGCTGAGGGCCTCACTAAATTGCTGAGGTTGGTATTGAACTTTCAGTCCTCCTGCCTCAGCTTCCTGAGTTGTGGGGATAACAGGTGTGTGCCACCATGCCCAGCCTATTCCTACCCTTTTTTTTTTTTTTTTTTGGCTTTGTGGTCATACTTAGTAGTTGGGTTCATCCCCATATTTCTACCCATTCTTGAAGCTCAGTTAATTCTGAACTTTGACCTAGTTCAGTTTCCCAGGTAAGGGAAACAGACTCTAGAAGGACCTGATGAAGTTACTATTGTTGGAGCTAAGAGTATAGAAGAACTGGTGGGAGATTCATGAAGTCATTTGCTTGTTTATCAAAAAGGTATTGAATGGAGTTGGGTGCCATGGCACATGCCTGTAATCCAAACGACTTGGGAGGCTAAGGCAAGAGGATTGCAAGTTTAAGGCAAGCCTCAGCAATTTAGCAAGGCTCTGTCTCAAAATAAAAAATAAAAAGGGCTGGGGATAGCTGGGCGTGGTGGTGCACGCCTGTTATCCCAGCACTTTGGGAGGCTGAGGCAGGAGGATCGCGAGTTCAAAGCCAGCCTCAGCAATGGCCAGGGACTTAGCAATTTAGTGAGACCCTGTCTCTAAATAAAATACAAAAAAAAAAAAAAGAAAGAAAGAAAGAAAGAAAAGGGCTGGGGATGTAACCCAGTGGTCGAGTGCCCCTGAGTTCAATCCCTGGTACCACAAAAAAAAAAAAAAAAAAAAAAAAGGGCTGGGGATGTAGCTCAGTGGTAAAGCTCCCCTGGATTCAACTCCCACCCCCCCCCCAAAAAAAGTATTGAATTGGCACCTTGTGTGGCAAAGAAGGGATCAGCTTATTTGGTCTATAGAGCTCTTTACAAAAGCATAAGCAAAAAGATGGGCACCACCACCCCCCCAAAAAATAATAGGCAGTTGGGCTATTATGTGAGCCCATTTGGGCTACAGTGAGCCCAATAATTCTCATCTCCTTGAGTCCACACCTTGAGTATAGACAGAACCTGTGACTCATTTCTAACCAATAGACTATGGCAAAAGTGATTGGCTATCAGTTCCAGGTTATGCTGGGTACCTAAGACTCCATTTCAGCAGACTGTATCAAAAGATTCTCCTTGCTGGCTTAATGAAGCCACAAAATAACCAGTATGTTGAGGAAGCCCATATTGCTAGGAACATGGAATGGTCGCTAGGATCTGCCATTAGAAGCCTCCAACCAACAACTGTCCAAAGCCAGGCTCCTCAGTCACACAGCCACAAGGAAAAGGTTCTGCCTACAATCTGAAGGGGCTTTTTCCTCATTTGAGCCTTCAGATGAAAATTCAACCCAGCTGCTGCCTTTGGAGACCCTGAGATGAGCAGGAGACCTCAAGAAGTTGTACCCAGACTCTTGATCCATCAAATGTGAGATAATAAATATCTGTGTTGTTTTAAGCCACTGATGTCATGGTAACTTGTGCGGTAACAGAAATAAACGCAACATTTCAGGAAAGGAAATAAAAATTACTTTTTTTAAAAAATGCAGGTGTTTATATAAATTAGGTCATGGTTTAACATTTTCAAAGGTAATTGTTCTCCCCTTCTTGTCCCCCAGCCACTTAGTCCCTTTATCAGCCAATTTCTTACATATGCTTCAGAAATAATCCTTGTATATGTAAGCAACCAAACTTATGTTTCTTTATGTTAACTTTTTCCTTCTTATTTAAATGGTATTGTATATCACATGTGCTGTTCTGATCATTTTATTGTTATTTTTGTGGAATATATCATTGTCTTAGTCTTTTCTGCTGCTGCTATGACAAAATACCTTAGGCTGGGTAAATTACATACAATAAAAATTGTTTATAATTTACAATCACGGTTTTGGTGTTGACATTCAGTCCCTGGAGAGGACCTTCTTGCTGTGTCCTCATACAGCAAAAAGACAAAAAGGTATGAACGCTGCCTCCTTGATAAGGTCATTGATCCTTTGTGTAGCAAGAATTATGTAAATTAGTGTTCATGGCAGAGCTGTCTCTAATACAAGAAAAATGGAAAGCCTTAATGTCCATGCATGGTAAAGAGGAAAAATAAATTGTGGTTTTTTAATACAGTGGAAATCACACAGCAATGAAACAAACAAATCAGAGCTTCATGCACTGACACAGCTGGACTGCATAAATATCATCTTGAGCTAAATCAGTAGGTCACAAAGGAGTATAATTTTCTTTATATAAAGGTCAAAGGGGTGAAGCTAAACTGCTGTACAATGTACAATTGATTCTAAGGAGGAAAAGCTATATTACCCAAGGAAAGGGGAGGAGCCAGGCATGATGCCATGCCTGTAATTCCAAAGACTCAGGAGGCTGGGGCAGGGGAATCCCAGGTTTGAGGCCAGCCTCAGCAATTTAGGAAGACTCTGTCTCAAAATAAAAAATGGGGGGCTGAGGTTGTGGCTCAGTGGTAGAGCGCTCGCCTAGCACGCGCACGGCCCGGGTTCGATCCTCAGCACCATGTAAAAATAAACACATGTGTACAACTAAAGCAAATAAATAAATTTTTTTAAAAAAAATGGCTGGGAATGGGATGTAGCTTAGTGGTAGAGCACCCCTGGTTTCAATCCCCAGCATCACACAAAAACAAAAACAAAGCAAGGGGCTCTTCCCTCATCCTAATCACCACCTGCCAGAGGTCCCACCTCCTAATACCATTCTTTTGGTGATTAGGTTTCAATATATGAATTGCTGAGGAACATATACAGTCAAAGCATAAGAAAAATTTAAAAATTTTTGGTACTGGAGATTGATCTTAGGGGTGCTTGACCATTGAGCTACATACCCAGTACTTTTTATTTTTGACGTTTACACAGGATCTTGCTAAGTTGCTGAGGCTGGCCTTGAACTTGGAAACCTCCTGTCTTAGCCTCCTGAGTCTCTAGGATTACAGACATGTGCCACCACGCCCAGCTATATGCTTTTCTTTGATAACTTACTCACTAAGCTCAAGATTAATTTTATGCAGTCCAACCATGTTGATGCATGAAGCTGTGCATTTTATTGTTGTGTGGTTTCCACTGAATTAATAAAATGCAATTTGTTTTTCTGTATTACTATGGATTAGCAGCACCTGAGGTTTTTCATTTTGGAGGTTGGGGGTGTAGCTCATAGTATGCACAAGGCCCTGAGTTCAAGCTCCAGTACTCTCCTTCAAAAAAGTTTTTTCATTTTTATTGTATAAAAGCAGTTTTACGGGGGCTGGGGTTGTGGCTCAGCGGTAGAGCGCTCGTCTAGCACGTGCGCGGCCCGGGTTCGATCCCCAGCACCACATGAAAATAAAACGCATTGTGTACAACTAAAGCAAATAAATAAATTTTTTTTAAAAAAAGCAGTTTTACTCTGTGCACTAATTTACACAACTCCTGGTATACATGGACAAGACTTCTTTAAGGAGTTCAGACATTAGGAATAGAATTCCTGGGATACAGGATATGAACATCTTCAGTTTTTCTAGATAATGCCAAATTGTTTTTCTTAGCAGTTTACCAATTCATATCCCAGCCAGCAGTGTCTAACAGTGCCTGTTGTCCCACTTCATTGACAATATTTGGATTATGAGATGTCTTTTTTTCTGTTTTGGTCCTAGGGATTTAAACCAGGGGCGCTTAACCTCTGAGCCACATCCAGCTCGTTTTTGTATTTTATTTAGAGACAGAGTCCCGCTCTGTTGCTTAGGGCCTCACTAAATGGCTGAGGCTGGCTTTGAACTTGTGATCCTCCTACCTCAGTCCCCAGAGTCGCTGGGATTGCAGATGTGTGCCACCACACCCAGCCAGATTTCTTAATTTCAACCACTCCAATGGGTATGAAGTGCTATCTTTTCATCATTTTAAGTTTTAATTTGTAATTCCCTTGTAACCCATTTGAATTTCTTCTTTTATGAAATGCCAGTTTAAGTTTTTGTCCAATTTTCTGTTGGTTTGTTTTGATCTGGTTTGTTAAATTTCCACTTTGTTATTTGACTTTTAACTTTGCAAATGATCTTACATTATGATAAGATGCTTACCTTCAGTTATAAAAAGAGATGTAACAAAACTACAATGACACTCTGTTTGTCACGATCAGATTGGCCAAAGACCAAGGGTGGGAAAACACTGTGTTGGCAATCTTGTGAATGTTTAGTAGTTCATTATAGATGGGAGAGTAGATGAGTGAACTTCTCTGGAGATCACTCTGGAGTATCTAACACACTGTTAGATGCACATACAATTTGACTCAATCACTTCATTTCTTGGGTTTTATCCTATGGATATAATCACTTTTGTGTGAAATGACATGTTTAAGGCTATTCAGAGTAACATTGCTTATAACAGCTAACGACTGAAAGGAATTTAAGTGCCCAGCAATTGAGGACCGATTGAACAATTTATGACACAAATTTTAAAAGGGACACTGTGTGGAATTTTTAAAAAAATCAGTTTCACATAAGCTGAAAATGATTATCGTTCCAAGATATATGGTTAAGTAAGAAATTGTCATGTGCAGAATACTGTGTAGAGATGCTACCATATCCACAATATCTGTACACATATACTTATATTTGCATAGAATATCTTGGAAGGATCCTCAAGAAAATAGGTACAAGGACTGTGTGGTTGAAGAACAGGGCAGAAAGAGACTTTTTTTTTTTTCTTTTTCATTTTATTCTGTGTCCCTTTGCATCTTCTGGATTTTTTTTACTATGAGCATGTATTACCCGTTAAAAGTAAATTAAATAAAAAATTTGAAAATGATTGAGCTAGGGGCTGGGGTTGTGGTTCAGCGGTAGAGCGCTCACCTAGCACGTGCGTGGCCTGGGTTCGATCCTCAACACCACATAAAAATAAAAGGCATTGTGTACAACTAAAACAAACAAATAAATATTTTTTAAAAATGATTGAGCTACATGTATCATGGCATATGCTTACAACCCCAGCGACTCAGAAGGCTGAGGCAGGAGGATCACAAGTTGTTCAAGACCAGCCAGGGTAACTTAGCGAGACTCTGTCTCAAAATAAAAAATAAAAATGGCTGGGGATAGCTTAGTGGCAGAGTACTCTGGGTTCAATCTCCACTACCACAAAAAAAGAGATGGGAAAAGTATTCAGCTCCTATTATGGGCCCAGCCTATGCTAAGTTGTAGAGAAACAGTACTGAAAAGAACAGAAAACTGGGCTGGGGTTGTGGCTCAGCGGCAGAGCGCTCGCCTCAGAAGTGTGCGGCCCGGGTTCGATCCTCAGCACCACGTAAACATAAATGCATTGCATTGTGTACAACTAAAGTAAATAAATATTTAAAAAAAAAAAGAAAAAGAAAAAAGAACAGAAAACTTGCCTGCAGAGGCTTCTGGTCCAGTGTCAGGGGACAGAGTCCAGCACTGCATGGACCTGACCTGTGATGAGGAGTACAGTGACAGAGCACACCAAGGCACTTTGGAGGGACGTGGTGCAGAGCGATGACATCCAAGAGCTGGATGGGCAGCTGGAGGATTAATTGGGGAGCAGAAAGAAGAAGGAGCCACTCTATTGAGGTGGCTAAAGGCTGAGAGGGCCCCAGCTGAGGAAATGGCATTTGTGGAGGGGAGCAGAGCTCTGTCCATTTGAGGAACTGAGAGATCGCTCCTCAGCCGGAAGCTGACATGAGTCAAGTTTGGTTTTCAGAAACAGTTATGCTAGAAACGTGGAGAAAGGATTGAAAGGGGCAAGACCGGAAGCCTCTGCAGTCATCGGACAAGAGGGGGCGGGAGGTGGGATATTAAGAGAATGGCAGTGGGGACAGAAAGGATGGGATAGATTCAAGGGCTTCTGAGAATGTAGAATCTACAGAGTTAGTGATAAGATGATGGGGTGGGGGGGGGGGGGGGGGGATGGCTACAATAATAGCGATCAGGTGGCAGCACTTGTCCACTGCTTGGCATGATTCTGTCATTCAATTCTCTCAACAAGCCAGGTGGGTAGGTACTGCCATAATGAAAGTCTGCAGATGGAAAGGCTAAGGAGGTTAAGGAACGTGCTTGAGATCACATAGCTAGCATATGGCAGAGAAAAAATTAAAGCCATTTGTCTGGCTACCAAGTTCATGCTCTTAACCCATCTCCTAAGGATAACATCTAGGTGTGAAGTTTGAGAAACTCAGTGATTGATGATACTATTTATTAAGAGAAAATACAAGAGAGGAAATAAGTATGAAGGGGAAAATGAGCATTTGAATTTTGAGTTTAATATTTCTTCAAGACACACAAGTAATACTTATTGTTTAATGTATGTATCAGTACAACACTGTTATAAAATAATTACACATTATGAAATTATATAATTAGATAAAAATTATATATGATATTGTTTATGTAAAACATTTATATTGTTTTGTAGGTGTGTATGTGTATATATATGTATGTATATATATACACACACATTCATATGGTGGGGGCAGAGAGAGAGTTCTGAGTTGAAAACAGTGATGTGGGCATCATCAACTTATGAATAATGCCACCAGGTGTAATGGTACATGCCTGTAATCCCAGGAACTCAGGAGGTTGAAGCAGGAGGATTGCAAATTCCGGACCAGCCTCAACAACTTAATGAGACTCTCAGAAACTTACCAAGACACTGTACCAAAATTAAAAAATAAAAAGGACTGAGGATGTAGCTCAATGGGAAAGTACCCTTTGATTCAATACCCAGTATGAAAGAAATAAAGGAAGGAAGGAAGGTAGGTACCTAAAGTCAAAGAAGTGGATGAAGCTAAACCATGAAAAACTAAGTAAGAGGAAAGAGAACCAAGACAGCTTTGTAAGCAGGTAAGTTACATGATGAAATCTTGTTAACAGGAAGTTAACACTGTCAGCAACATGAAAGATGTATTTGGAAAAATAGGTAGTAGAAACCCCAGCTGGACTCACTGGCACACACCTGTAATCCCAATGACTCAGGAGGCTGAAGCAGGAGGATCTCAAGTTCAAGAACAGCCCGGAAAATTTATTGAGACCCTGTCTCAAAATAAATGAAAAAAGGTTGGGTATATAGCTCAGTGGTAGAAGGGCCCCCCGGTTCCATCTCTACTAGAAGGAAAAAAGGAAAGAAAGGGAGGGGAAAAAAAAAAATAGAAACTCTGATATAAGCTTTCATTTTCATTTAGTTTGCTTCCAAGTATTTCCAACCATTCTTTGCCAGGGACCACCCAGCACAGGGAACACAGAGACAAACCAGACCCTGTCCTAGTCCTCCTGGAACTTTGGGACCATGAATGGAGTGAGAAAGGCAAGCTAGGCTTGTGGTGCTGTGGGAGCACAGAGAGGGAGAGGATGGCATGGCTTCCTTAAAAGATGAACAAGTAGGGCTGGGGTTGTGGCTCAGAGGTAGAGTGCTTGCCTACCACATGCGCGGCCCGGGTTCGATCCTCAGCACCACGTAAACATAAATGCATTGCATTGTGTACAACTAAAGTAAATAAATAAATATTAAAAAAAAAAAGATGAACAAGTAGTGACAGGGCAGGACATTGGGGGCGGAGGAACAGTAGGGATGACAGTGAAAATGACATATTCAGTAACTGCAAGGAGGTGGGGGTCCGTCAATCTGAGGCAATGGGTGCTAGTGTGGAAAAGGAAGATAGATATGACTAGAGATAGGGATAAGATCCTGAAAAGCTTGGTGTACTTGAACAAGGACCTGAAAATAGCAGTGAGATTTTAGAGTTAAGGAGAGAAAGAATATGGTCAGATGTACCCTTCAAAAAGATACCCATGGCCGGGCGCGGTGGCGTACGCCTGTAATTCCAGCACTTGGGAGGCTGAGGCAGGAGGATCGTGAGTTCAAAGCCAGCCTCAGCAATGGCGAGGCACTTAGCAACTCAGTGAGACCCTGTCTCTAATAAAATACAAAAAAGGGCTGGGGATGTGGCCCAGTGGTCGTGTGCCCCTGAGTTCAATCCCCGGTACCACAAAAAAAAAAAAAAAAAAAAAAAAAAAGATACCCATGGCTGGGGCTGGGACTATGGCTCAGAGATAGAGCTCTCGTCTCTCATATGTGAGGCCCTGGGTTCGATCCTCAGCACCACATAAATAAAATAAAGGTATTGTGTCCACCTACAACTAATAAAATATTAAAAAAAAAAAAAAGATACCCATGGCTGTAACATGGAGGATGGGCAGGAGAAGATCAGCTATCAAGGAGGACAGCCAGGAGGAGATTGCCACAATCCACAATCTTTCTCCTGTCTAACCACAATTTTACACCCTTTGACCAAAATGTCTCTCCTCCTCCACCCTTTGAGGTGCCTACCTAATAGATATCTAGATAAATATACCCAATAGGTAGAAATAATGATGCGAACACAATAATTGGTATTAAAAAAAAAAAAGTGGGATAAAGATCCAGAAAATGTCAACATATAATTAAGACTTGAAGTTAAAGGTAAATGAGCTTTTCCAGCAAGAGTCGATGGTCAGAATGGGAGAGGGTCAGGGACCTGGGAGAATCACATCATTTAAGGAGCTGGCAGTGAATCGTGGGGCCGTGGAAAGATCGGGAAGTCATGATCATGGAGGAGGGAAGAGCGAGGAGCTGTAGAGGCCAAGGAATTAGGGAGTCTCCAAAAGCAGAAAGTCTTTCTCAACATTTCCCTCTACCAAACACCCATCTCCTAGGGCCTACAACAGTGTGGAGAACGTGGGGATGAGTGGGCCTCCTGTAGTCATCTCTGTCTCCACGAGACCAGTTCAAGCCTTCGCTATGCTAAACTCCCAACTCCCCTGCAAAGCCATTAGAACATAATCCATTCACATTCCACCTACTAGATGCCTATTTCTTCTGTCAGTTTCAGCAGTCTGGCAGAATGACCAAACCCTACCAAGATTAAAGGAAAATTTAGGAATCAGAGAAGATCTATATTAGAATAAGTCACTGCTATCGTTTGAATGAGTCCCTCAAAATTCATGTGTTGGGGGGCTGGGATTATAGCTCAGTGGTGGAGCACTTACCTGCCATGTGTGAGGCACTGGGTTCGATTCTCAGCATCACATATAAATAAATAAAATAAAGGTCCATCGACAACTAAAAATATATTTTAAAAAAAATCATGTGCTGGGCATGTTGGCACAGACTTGTAATCTCAGAAACTTGGGAGGCTAAGGCAGGAGGATTGAACATTTGAGGCCAGACTAGACAACTTAATGAGACCCTGTCTCAACAAATAAAAATGTAAAAAAAGGAGCTGGGGATGTAGCTCAGTGGTAGAGAACTTGCCTAGAACGTGCCAGTCTTGGGTTCAATTGCTAGTACCAATAACTAACTAGCTAAATATTTAAAAATTAATGCATTGGAAACTTAATCTCCAATATGACAGTTGAGAGGTGGACCCTTTAAGAGGCGATTAGGTCATGGGGGCACCATCGTCATAAACAGATGAAGGTTGTTATTGTGGGAGCAGTTTAATTATAAAAGGGGAGCTGAGCCCCTTTTCTCTCTCCTTTATTCTCTTTTTTCTTTCTCTCTTGCCATGTGATACATTTCACCATGTTATGGAGCAGCAAGAAGACCCTCACTAGATACAGCCCCTTGATCTTGGACTTCCCAAGCTCCAGAACAGTGAGCCAAATAAACTTCTGTTGTTTATAATTTACCCACCCAGTTGGAGGTATTTTGCTGATTTTCCTCATAGTCAAGATGGAGGCATTTAATCATTTTCATTTCATTGTTTTTTTTAACAATTTTTTTTTTTTTTTTTTTTTTTTTTTGTGGTACCGGGGATATAACTCAGGGGCACTCGACCACTGGGTCACATCCCCAGCCCTTTTTTGTATTTTATTTAGAGACAGGGTCTCACTGAGTTGCTAAGTGCCTCGCCATTGCTGAGGCTGGCTTTGAACTCGCGATCCTCCTGCCTCAGCCTCCCAAAGTGCTGGGATTACAGGCGTGCGCCACCGCGCCCGGCTTTTAACAATTTTTAAAAAATATTTATTTATTTACTTTAGTTGTACACAATGCAACACATTTATATTTACGTGGTGCTGAGGATTGAACCCGGGCCGCGCACGTGGGAGGTGAACGCTCTGCCGCTGAGCCACAACCCCAGCCCTCATTTAATTGTTTTTTTTTGTTGTTGTTGTTGTTTTTTTGGTACCGGGGATTGAACTCAGCGGCACTAGACCACTGGACCACTGGGCCACATCCCCAGCCCTTTCTTTGTATTTTATTAGAGACAGGGTCTCACTGAGTTGCTAAGTGCCTCGCCATTGCTGAGGCTGGCTTTGAACTCGCGATCCTCCTGCCTCAGCCTCCCAAAGTGCTGGGATTACAGGCGTGCACCACCGTGCCCGGCTCATTTAATTGTTTTTATGGAAAAAAAAAAATGCCAGCCAGGCACTGTGGCACATGCTTGTAATCCAGTGATTTGGGAGACTGAGGTAGGAGGATTGTGAGTTCAAAGTTCAAAGCCAGCCTCAGCAGTTTAGCAAGGCCCTAAGTACCTCAGTGAGACCCTGTCTCTAAGTAAAATGTTTAAAAATGGGCTGGGGATGTGGCTCAGTGGTTAAGTTCCCTGGGTTCAATTCCCAGTAAGAGAAAAAAAAAAAAAAAAAAAAAAAAAGGCCCAGGAAGAAAAGGAAAGCAAATTCCTCGTTGGGTCCAAAAGGTTGGCGAGTCTTTACCATTTTTCAGGGAACAAGGACAAATTCTGTCAATAGGAGGAAATTATGCTTTCTTATGACTGGAGGGTTGGAAGAAATTTAGTTCTATGACGATAAGGTGAATCTGCCCTTTGGTAACTGAGAAATGAAATGGCTACAGCTACTGCTGATAGAAAGGGATGGAACTGAAGAGGAAACACCCATGATTTTACAGTCCTATAGGACAAGAGCTCCCCAACCCCATCTTCCTCAATCCACAAGGACAACCAAGCACAGGATGACTCCACTGACATTCCACCTGGAATGTGACACTGGAAGGGAAGTGAGCTGAACCTCTCTTACATCAGGAGGGATGGAAAGTCTCATGGGGCAGAGCTGAGACTTCAGTTTGGAGAGGCTTACAGAGGAAGTCAGCAGAAGAATCAGAGAAGATGCGAGAGGGCTACGGGGGAGGATTCACCGGCCAAGGAGGATCCTCAGCTTTAAAATGCTGGGTTTAGGGCTGACGATGTAGCTCAGTGCTGGAGCACTTGCTTAGCATGCATAAGGCGCTGGGTTCAATCCCCAGCACCACACACACACACACACACAAAACCAGAGGTTAAGCACCCTGGGTTTCAATCCCTGGTACCCCCCCAAAATAAATTAATAAATGGCTTTTTAAAATGACAAGCCAGGAGCCAGGTGCGGTGGCGTACACCTGTAAACCCAGCACTTGGGAGGCTGAGGCAGGAGGATCGCGAGTTCAAAGCCAGCCTCAGTAATGGCGAGGCACTTAGCAACTCAGTGAGACCCTGTCTCTAATAAAATACAAAAAAAGGGCTGGGGATGTGGCCCAGGGGTCCAGTGCCCCTGGGTTCAATCCCCGGTACCAAAAAAAAAAAAAAAAATGACAAGCCAGGGGCTGAGGCTGGGGCTCATCCATAGTGCACTTGCCTGGCAGGTGTGAGGCACTGGGTTTGATTCTCAGCACCGTGTGTAAATAAATAAAAATAAAGGCTTATCAACAACTAAAAATATATATTTAAAAAAAGATGAGTCAAGAGGCCTGGCACACGCCTGTAATCCCAACGGCTCTGGAGGCTGAGGCAGGAAGATGGTGAGTTCAAAACCAGCCTCAGCAAAAGTGAGGTGCTAAGCAACTCAGTGAGACCCTATCTCTAAATAAAACACAAAATAGGGCTGGGGATGTGGCTCAGTGGTTGAGTACCCCTGAGTTCAATCCCTGGTACCGTCCCCGCCCCCATGATGAGCTGGGTACAGTGGCACATGCTTGTAATCCCACCAGCTCAGGAGGCTGAGGCAGGAGGATAACGAGTTCAAAGCCAGACTCAGCTGGCCCTAAGCAACATAGTGAGACCGTTTCAAAATAAAACTTTTAAGAGGGCTGGGGATGTGGCTCAGTGGCTAGGTGCCTCTGGGTTCAATCCCTGGTATCAAAAAAAAAAAAAAAAAGAAAAAAAAAAGATTCATTTTCAATTCATTCACATGGGGCACAGCCCAGGGCTGCCTCATTCCCTGAGTGTGCAATCCAAGAGAAAGCAAGAATAAGGCTCCAAGACAAAACTCACCATCTTTTTATGAATTAGTCTTGGATGTAACAAGTTGTACTTTTTTTTTTTTTTTTTTTTTTTTTTTGCAGTACTGGGACACTGAACCCAGGGGAGCTCGACCGCTGACAAGCTCTCACTTCTGTATTCTGTTCCTTAGAAATGAATCCATACATTCAGCCATACTGAGGGAGAGGGAGTTAGACAAAGATGTAAATACCAAGAGGCAGAGATCACTGGGCGTCATTATAGAGGCTATCTACCACAGGGAGAACATGTCCTCCTCTTTACCTTTTCCTTCCATGGATGGGTAATAAAGAGTTGGTGGCTGGAATTCAAGCAGCCATTTTGTACAATGAGACAATCTTGGAAATGGAGGGTATGAAGGATATGGCAAAAAGACCCAACAAGCCAGGGTTCCTGAAATTGTGAAGAGCTATTCCCTTCATGGACCATGCAGAGAAAGAAGAACTGCTGTCTTAAGGAAAGAACATTAGAGATAAAATATGGGGAGTGCCAAGGTCCTCATGACCTCAGTGAAGGTTCAGACTTAACCCATGGTCCACAACCAACAGCATCGGGTCCCTGGTCCCTTTCCCTTGTACTGCCTGCTGATAGATAGGCTTGAGCTGACAGGCCACCTCCCCCATGGAAATTTCCATTAGGAGCAACCTGGTTTCATTTTCCCCAGGCAGAAGCCAATCAGCTTAAAGGTCACTCTGTTCCCCAGGCAGGAGCCAATCAGCTTAAAGGTTGCCCTGTATACTGGGAAAAGAGCCAATAGTGTTAAAGGTTGCTCAGGCACCCCCCCCCCACCCCAGAAATCCCTACTTAAGTCCCTGCCTGCCTGGAGCTCCAACACACCAGCTCCTCCCTGCAGAGAGGAAGCAGCCGCTGCAGCTGCTCCAGACTCACCGTGGCCGCCCGATGGCGCTGCTGCAGCCCACAGCTCCGTAGACCACGGCCGGCTTGACTAGGCACCGAAGCTCCGTCCAGAGCTTGCACGCTTCCCTCTCCCTGACTCCTCTCTCCCCCCGTACATCTTCTGCCTCCGTAGAGGCTGGTGAATACATCTCTAGGCTGCACGGTTGTCTCCGGTGTGATTTTTGCCCTTCACCTGCCCCTGTGGGAGGGTGCGATGCTAGGGTTCTTGGTGTGTGTGCTGGAATGGCAGGGATGATATGAGCACAGCCCGGGAAGAGGAGACTGAAGGGAATGGTGAAGAGCAAGAGGGGGGCTGCAGAGTGAGCAAGGCACAGAGGTAGGAGGAGGCCAGGAGCCTCTGCTCCTATGGGGCAGCCGGGTTGAGCAGAGCCAGGTTCCAGAGCGAAGAAGTGAGCAGATGGGCTGGGGATGTCGCTCAGTGGTAGAGTGGTTGTCCAGCAGATATGGTGCCCTGTTACAGCCCCAGCACTACAAAAGTAAAAAATTAACATATATATATATATATATATGTATATGTGTATACTCACACACACACACACACACACACGGAGAGAGAGAAAGAGAAGGTGGAGGAAATAGTGACTATTGAGGCTGAGAGGCTTTGTCATGGAATGAGGGAACAAAAGACTAAGGAGAAAAAGGAAGGAGGAGGTGTGGAGGGTAAAGAAACTCAAACTAGCCTGAGATCCAACAAAGCAAAGAAGGCCAGAGACTGCACTGGGTTTCCACAAACCTACTCTAAGAACAGTAACATAAAACTGTCCCCTTTAGAGCACCCACAGTGATCAATGTAAGCCAGGAATGGTGGTGCTTGCCTGTAATCCAGCTGATTGGGAGGCTGGGGCAGGAGGATCTCATGTATGAAGCCAGTTGGGCAAATTAGTATGACCCATTCTCAAAGAAAAAGAAAAAAAAATCAATAACTAGCTACGAGAAATACATGAAAGAATTAGGATCAGGAGAAAACACACACACACACACACACACACACACACACACACAGAATTTCTTTCTCAAGGAAAAATGCTGAGGTAGGTGATCCAGGGAAGGTATCAGGAATCCCAGAAGGTTGTCAGGGACATGGGCTCCTCTTAGTCCCTCGTTCTGTGTTGTATATCTTCCTTTCCCAAAGTATCTCAAGCTTCAAGGTCTAGTAGCCATCACCTCTCTTTTCAAACCAGGTGATGTCTACTAGATCTTGAAGCTTGGAATGACTCCCCCAGAAGCTGCCCGCCATTGCTCATCCCGTTGGCCAGAACTTGGCTTCATGGCTTTACACATTGCTGTAAGGCAGCCTAAGAACCAAATTTCACTCTGAGTGGCCATGTGCACAATGAAGTTTTATAGCACAAATGGAAAATGTACACTGGTAAACAATGTTCTTTGCATGTTCTGGCCATATATCTATGTATAGGAAAAATGACCAGGCAATGACTGCCTGGGACAGTCCTGCTTTACACTGTTATCCTAAATAATAATTAGATATATTCTATTTTGCTGAAAAGGGGAAAAGAGTCTGGTAATTCCTCAAAAAGTTAAATACAGATTTACCATATGATCCAGCAATTTCACTCCTTGATAGTATATAAAAACTGAATTAGGGCCGGGTGTGATGGCGCACCCTGTAATCCCAGCACTTGGGAGGCTGAGGCAGGAGGATCGCGAGTTCAAAGCCAGCCTCAGCAATGGTGAGGCAATTAGCAACTCAGTGAGACCCTGTCTCTAAAAAACTTCAAAAAAGGGCCGGGGATGTGGCCCAGTGGTTGAGTGCCCCTGAGTTCAATCCCTGGTACCAAACAAACAAACAAAAAACTGAATTAGGGGCTGGGGTTGTGGCTCAGCGCCTCGCACGTGCGCGGCCCGGGTTCGATCCTCAGCACCACGTAAACATAAATGCGTTGCATTGTGTACAACTAAAGTAAATAAATAAATATTAAAAAAAAAACTGAATTAGGGACTCAAACAAATCCTTGCACACCCATGTTCATAGCAGTGTTGCTTGAGCAGCCAAAAGGCAGAAACATCCTAAGTGTCCTAAGTGACAGATGATAAGATTAAGAAAATGTAGAATATAGATACAATGAAATTATTAGTCAGCCATCAATACATGCTACAACAGGGACAAACTTGAAAACATTATCATAAATAAAAGAACCAGACACAAAAGGACAAGTATTGTATGATTTCACTTATATAAGGTACCTAGAATTTGCAAATGCATAAAGACAAAAAGTAGAGTAATGGTAACGAGGATCTAGGGGAGAGATGAATGGGAGTTACTATTTAATAATATAGAATTTCTATTTGGGATGATGAAAAAGTTTTGGAAATGGATAGTGAAAGTGGTATCACAAAAATGTGAAGATACTTGATATCACTGAACTATACACTTGGAAGGAATTAAAATGGAGCCCAGTATGGTGGTGCATGCCTATAATCCTAGCTACTGAGGCAGGAGGATAGCAAATTCGAGGCCAGACTGGCTAACTTACCAAGACCCTGCCTTGAGAAGAAAAAAGTTAAAATGATAAATTTTGTTATGAATGTTTAACTGAAAAAAGGTTTATCTTTACCCAAGATAAAAGAAAGCCAGCTGGGCGCGGTGGTGCACGCCTGTAATCCCAGCACTTTGGGAAGCTGAGGCAGGAGGATCGCGAGTTCAAAGCCAGCCTCAGCAATGGCGAGGCACTTAGCAACTCAGTGAGACCCTGTCTCTAATAAAATACAAAAAAGGGCTGGAGATGTGGCCCAGTGGTCGAGTGCCCCTGAGTTCAATCCCCGGTACAAAAAAAAAAAAAAAAAAAAGAAAGAAAGCCTATTTATCCATACAAATACTGACTGTTAGGGTTGGTGGTAAAGAACTTGCCCAACACGTGTGAGGCCCTGGGTTCCATCTCCAGCATGGCTAAATAACTCTGGCATCCTCTGGACAGGGACAGGGAAGATTCCCCTCTATGGGAACAGAGCTAGTTCTTGGGTATACAATTCTGATAGCCTCTCACTCTGCCCTCTAGGAGGTTCTTCCTTTTCCATTATTCCCCTGTACATATGGATGGGTGAGGTGGGCAGCAGAGAGAGAGCTCCTTGGGGGCTGCCTGGTTTTCAGAGCTGGTGCAGGTTTTGAAGACAGGGAATGGCTTCAGGGCTGGAGCAGTCAGATTTTTGTAGGCCAGCTAGTGGTTTCTTTGGTAAGGAGGTTTCCAGACTATTTGCTTCACAAATGACTACAACAAAAGGGCTCCTGGAGATAACACTTTTTTCCACCCCCCTGGTACTGGGGATGGAACTCAGGGCCTCCACATGCTAAGCTAATGCTGTTCCTCTGAGCTAAACCCCCTGCCCCCAGGCATACTTTTTAAGTCTAAATGCTTTGTTCTTCTGCAAATGAGATTCTGTGCTGAGCCTAAGGACAGCCTCCTTCAGTGCTTCTGAGTCAGGGGTAGGAAGGTGACATCCTTAATCCTGCCATCGGCCATCTCAGCCTCCAGGCTCTGGGAGAAGTTAGTCTCATCTTGTGCCAAGGTTTTACTCCCAAGCCACTCCTTATAGTTGTTTTTTTTTTTTTTTTTTTTCTTTTTCTTTTTCAGTGGGCGAGTGCTCTACCGCTGAGCCACAACCCCAGCCCCTCCTTATAGTTGTTTACATTTATTTATGTATTGTGGTATTGAAGATCACAGGGATCACACAGAGCCTCGCACAGGCCAGGCAAGCGCTCTACCACTGAGCTACACCTCCCCACCCCCCACTTAAACTTTTACTGTTTTTGCTATGCTGGGGATCTAACCCACAGCCTCCCCCATACCAAGCGTGCCCTCTGCCTCCGAGTGACACCCCCAGTCCATTGCTCAAATTTGCAATACCAAAAGAGATGTTTGTTTTCAGCCCTGAAAATCTCCACGTTCTAGGATTCTTGGGCAACTTGCATTGGAAACCAACTACCACTATATCCTTTCTACCTTTGCTGCAGGCTGGCTCCCTTCAACCTGAGTCTTTCTCTTGCAAGACTTTTTTTTTTTTCGATACCAAGAACTGAACCCAGGGGTGCTTAACTACTGAGTCACATTCCCAACCCTTTTATTTTTTATTTTGAGATGGTCTTGCTATGTTGCTTAGGGCCTTGCTAAATGGCTGAGGCCAATTTTGAACTTGTGATTCTCTTGCCTCAGCCTCCTGAGTTGCTGGGATTACAGGAATGAGCCACCACATCTGGTTTGGGGGCCCAAATACCGTAGGCAACTGCAACACAATTTTAAGTATTTGTGTATCTAAGCATATTTAAACACAGAAAAGGGGGGCTGGGGCTGTAGCTCAGTGGCAGAGTGCTTGCCTAGCATGTGTGAGCACTGGATTCAATCCTTAGCACCGCATAAAAATAAAATTAATAATTAAAAAAAAAACATAGAAAAGGCACAGTGAAATTTACAGTATATAAAACAAAGAAATAGTACACTTACCATGGAAGGAGTTGCCACTGCTGGGGATGTAGCTCAGTGATAGTTTTCAAGCTGCACTTGTGACCCATTAGTGCATTGTGAAGTCAAAAGGGTCACAAACAACATTATTTTGAATGACTTAAAATAGAATAGAGCCGGGCGCGGTGGTGCACGCCTGCAATCCCAGCACTTGGGAGGCTGAGACAGGAGGATCGCGAGTTCAAAGCCAGCCTCAGCAATGGCGAGGCACTTAGCAACTCAGTGAGACCCTGTCTCTAATAAAATAGAAAAAAGGGCTGGTGATATGGCCCAGTGGTCGAGTGCCCCTTGGTTCAATCCCTGGTACCAAAAAATAGAAAGGAAAAGAAAAAGAAAAAGAAAAAAATAGAATAGAAAATACCAGATGTGCACAAGCCAGAGCAGGAATAGAAGCAGTGTTCCACTAAGTTATCTGCTCACATGGCTTCTAGCTCCCTGGTCTGCCCTCCTGTGCCAATAGGTAGCCTTCATCCTCCAGCTCCAGCGTGGTACCTGAAGAAATTCAGGCAAAGAGATGAAGAAGAAGCAGCCACAGGGTACACAGCAGTCTCTTATTTCCTGTCCCAGGCAGCTGCGGCAAAACACATCTCCTTATATCCCACCAGCAAATGCTTAGACCATTGTCATATCTAGTGCAGGAGAAGATGGGAAATGTTATTGTCATTGTGGGTTACTGTGTGTCCGTCTCAAAGTTATGTAACAAGTTTGGTGGGGGGGGGGCAAGAAATGGAGAAAGGATGTCAATTACAAGGAAGATACTTCTGAGGACTGCATTGTTAGGTGATGTCACTGTCGTACACCTGCACAGACCGAGGTGGTACAGCCTGCTGTATACCTAGGCTAGGTGGGAGGGCCTGTTGCTCCAGGGTTACACACCTGTGTGGCATGATACTCCACTGAATACTGCAGGCAACTGCAACACAATCACATCTATGTATCTAAGCTTATCTAAGATAGAAAAAGTACTGTAAAAATTAAAGTATACAAAGTAAAGAAATAACCAGGCATCATGGCACATGCCTATAATTCCAGTAGCTCATGAGGCTGAGACAGGAAGATTGCAAGTTCAAAGCCAGCCTCAGCAACTTAGCTAGGCTGTAATCAATTTAGTGAGACACTGTCTCAAAAACGTGCTGGGGATGTGGCTCAGTGGTTAAGCATCCTTGGGTTTGATCCTTAGTACCAAAAACAAACAAACAAAAAGCAAACAAATAGTACACTCGTACAGGACACTTACCACAAAAGGAGTTACCACTGCTGGGGATGTAGCTCAGTGGTGCAGCTACATGAGGCCTGGGTTCCAGCACCACAAAAAAGAAAGAAAGAAAAAAGGAAGGAGTTTGCAGGACTGGAAATCGCTCTGAGTAAGAGGCGAGTGAATGGTGAATGTGAAAGTCTAGACATTACCGAGCACTGCTATAGATTATAAATACTGAACACTTAGGCTACTGTAAACTCGTTTTTAAAAAATATTTATTTATTTACTTCAGTTGTACACAATGCAATGCATTTATGTTTACGTGGTGCTGAGGATCGAACCCAGGCCACGCACGTGCAAGGCGAGCGCTCTGCTGAGCCACAACCCCAGCCCCCGTAAACTCATTTTAAAAAGTTTTTTTCTTAAAAAAATTCTCTTTCATTCATTCTTTCTTTTTGATACCGGGGGTTGAACCCAGAGGTGCTTAATCACTGAGCCACATCCCCAGCACTTTTTATTTTTCATTTTGAGACAGGGTATAAATAAGTTGCTTAGAGTCTTGCTAAGTTGCTGAAGATGGCCTGTAATTTGCAATCCTCCTGCCTCAGCCTCCCAAGTCATTGGGATTCTAGGGGTGAGCCATGGTGCCTGGCTTGGCACCCTCTTCAAAAGGATGTCCACAAGCTGGGCGCGGTGGCGCACGCCTGTAATCCCAGCACTTTGGGAGGCTGAGGCAGGAGGATCGCGAGTTCAAAGCCAGCCTCAGCAATGGCGAGGCACTTAGCAACTCAGTGAGACCCTGTCTCTAAATAAAATACAAAAAAGGGCTGGGAGCCAGGCGCGGTGGCGCACGCCTGTAATCCCAGCACTTTGGGAGGCTGAGGCAGGAGGATCGCGAGTTCAAAGCCAGCCTCAGCAATGGCGAGGCACTTAGCAACTCAGTGAGACCCTGTCTCTAATAAAATACAAAAAAAGGGCTGGGGATGTGGCCCAGTGGTCGAGTGCCCCTGAGTTCAATCCCCGGTACCACAAAAAAAAAAAAAAAAAAAAAGTATGTCCACAGTGAGTGTATATAATATATATATTCCTTACAAGAATTCTGTGAACTATCTACTATCATTATCATATCCATTTTACAGATGAGGCATAGTTGTCATAGCAGAGCTCAATTTCAAATCAGAGAGCAAGAATTTCAGGACCTGGGGGCTGGGGTTGTGGCTCAGTGGCAGAGCACTCGCCTCGCATATGCGCGGCCCAGGTTCGATCCTCAGCACCACGTAAACATAAATGCATTCATTGTGTACAACTAAAGTAAATAAATAAATATTAAAAAAAAAAAAAAAAAAGGAATTCCAGGACCTGTGGCCTTAATCCCTACAGAAGTGTGCCTCTTAAATGTCAAGGACCAAACCCTACAGAATGTAGCTGAAGTAGTACTCAGAGGGAAATTTGTTTCAGAAAATGCCTACATCAAAAAAGATGAAAGAGCCAGGCATGGTGGCACATGCCTGTAATCCCAGCACTTGGGAGACTGAGGCAGGAAGATCATGAGTTCAAAGCCAACCTCAGCAATGGCGAGGCACTTAGCAACTCAGTGAGACCCTGTCTCTAATAAAAATACAAAAAAAGGGCTGGGGATGTGGCCCAGTGGTCGAGTGCCCCTGAGTTCAGTCCCTGGTACCAAGAAAAAAGAAGAAGAAGAAGAAGGAGGAGGAGGAGGAGGAGGAGGAGGAGGAGAAGAAAAAAGAAAGAAGCAGGGGCTGGGATTGTGGCTCAGTGGTAGAGCGCTCGCCTAGCACGTGCGCGGCCCGGGGTTCGATCCTCAGCACCACATAAACATAAATGCATTGCATTGTGTACATCTAAAGCAAATAAATAAACATTAAAAAAAAAAAAAGAAAGAAAGAAAGAAGCAGAGGGAACAGAGTCTACTCAGTTGGGCTTGGTGGTGCATGCCTGTAATCCCAGCAACTCAGGAGGCTGAGGCAAGAGGATAACAAGTTTGAGGCCAGCAACACAGTAAAACCCTCAGCAATTTAGTGAAAGCCTGTCTCAAAATAAAAGATAAAAAGGGATAGGGATATGGCTCAGTGATTAAGCACCCCTGGGTTCAATCCCTAGTACCAAAAAAAGAAAAGATAAACCTCTACTCAGATGGCTTTGAGGATAGGGGAAAAAGCCATGACCAACCTCTAGAAACTGGAAGAGACCAGAAATAGATGTTTCCTGGAACCTCCAGAAGGAACGGGCCTGCTGACACTTTGTTTTATCCCTGAGAGATTCATTTTGGACTTTCATTCTCCAGAGTTATAGAAGAATAAATTCATGTTATTTTTAGCGACTAAGGTTATGGTAACTTATTTACAGCAGCAATAGGAAAGTAATATACTAATCTTTTACCCACTTCTCTTTTTTTTGGTACTGGGGATTGAACTCAGGGGCACTCGACCACTGGGCCACATCCCCAGCCCTTTTTTTTGTATTTTAGAGACAGGGTCTCACTGAGTTGCTAAGTGCCTCGCCATTGCTGAGGCTGGCTTTGACCTCGTGATCCTCCTGCCTCAGCCTCCCAAGTGCTGGGATTACAGGCGTGCACCACCACACCTGGCTTCTTTTACCCACTTCTAAGAAACAGAGGGGTACACTTTCCAAACAATGTTTGAGGCCAATACTACCTGATAGCACAAATGGATAAAGACTTCATGAGAAAATAAAATTAGAGACCAATATACCTTTTTAACTCAGATACAAAAATTCTGAACAAAATGCTAGGAAACTGAATCCAACAATATATAAAAGTTATATATCCAGGGCTGGGGATATAGCTCAGTTGGTAGAGTGCTTACCTCTCATACACAAGGTCCTAGGTTCAATCCCCAGCACCACATACAGAAAAAAATTATGTGTCCAGCCTGGTGGCACATGGCTGTAATTCCAGCCACTGGGGAGACTGAAGCAGGAGGACTATGCACCATGATAAGTGGGATTTATCTCAGGAATGCTAAATTGGTTTAACATCTTCTGCAGAAAGTTAGTACGGTAGGGTTGAGATGGCTATCCTTTGAAATGCCTGCTTTTGAGCTTTATCCTTGGCCAGCATCTGAGAACACGGATTTAAGGATTGGTAAGAGTGGCTTGCTGTACCTAGACTGCACAAAGAATGTGGTTCATGCTAAATACCTGCTTTCCTTCTGGGAGTCTGTGATTTGGGTATGTGCTGGGCAGAAGCTGCCTCTATGACCAGCACCAGTAATAAACCTTGAGCAGGGGTCTGTAGCTGTAGCTCAGTGGTAAAACACTTGCCTTGTATGTGAGAGACACTGGGTTCGATCCTCAGCACCACATAAAAATAAACAAACAAAATAAAGGCATGCTGTCCATCTACAACTACAAAAAATTTTTTTTGAATCAAAAGAATTTTTTTAAATAAGTAAATAAATAAATAAAAATAAACCTTGAGCACAGAGTCTCACGTGAGCTGCTCTGACAGACGACATTTCAGACATGTTGTCACAGCTTGCTGCTAGAGAAATCAGGCTTGTCATCTATTGACTCCACTGGACAAGCCCTCTAGAAGCTTGCGTCTGCTTTCCTTTGGACTTTGCCCCGTGTGCTATTTCCCCAGGCTGATCTTTCTTTGTGTCCTTTCACTATGATAAATCTCAGCTGGGAATATGACTACATGCGGAGTCCTCAGAGTCCTCCTTGTGAACCATCAATCCTGAGAGTTGCCTCATGTTTGGAAATCAATTAATGTAATATAACACATTGATAGAACAAAAGATAAAAGCCATAGGACCCAGCTGGAGTTGTGGCTCAGTGGTAGAGTGCTTGCCCGGCATGCATGAGGCCCTGGGTTCGATCCTCAGTGCTGTATATAAATAAATAAATAAATAATAATAAAATAAAAGATCCATTGATAACTAAAAATAATTTTAAAAAAGGAAAAAAAAAAAAGCCATAGGATCATCTCAATAGATACAGAGAAGCCTATGTGCCCAAATCCAGCAAACTCTCATGATAAAACACTCAAAATAACTATGAATAGGAGGCCGGGCACAGTGGCACTCGCCTGTAATCCCAGCATTTGGGAGGCTTCAGCAGGAGGATGGCGAGTTCAAAGCCAGCCTCATCAATAGCGAGTCACTTGGCAACTCAGTGAGACCCTGTCTCTAATAAAATACAAGAAGAAGGGCTGGGGATGTGGCCCAGTGGTCAAGTGCCCCTGAGTTCAATCCCTGGTACAAAGAAAAAGAGGAGAAAAGAAAGAAAACTTGGGGTTGGGGTTGTGGCTCAGCGGCAGAGCGCTGGCCTCGCACGTGCACGGCCCGGATTAGATCCTCAGCACCACATAAACATAAATGCATCGTACTGTGTACAACTAAAGCAAATAAATAAATATTTTTTTAAAAAGTCTAAGATGCATAAAAGGGTAGGACACCCTCACTTATTAAAAAAAAAAAAAAAAAAGAAAGAAAGAAAGACAACTTCTCTACTCACAACATGTTGTAGAATGGAAGAGGGGTGTGACAGGAAGGCAGCTCAGGACATGACAATTAATTATATTTATATATGCTAGCAATGAGCATTCCAAAAATGAAATTAAGAAACTAATTCCCGTTATAAGAACAATAGAAGTATAAAATACTTAGCTATGAATTTAACTAAAGACTTACCTGCAAACTATAAAGCACTGCTGAAAGAAATTAAGGAAAATATAAATTAATGAAAAGACAATTCTATGTTCACAGAAGTCCTAATATTTTAAGAATGCAATCTACTTAACTGATTTGTAGATTCACTGTGATCTCTATCAAAATGCTAGTTGGCTTTTAGAATAAAATTGACAAGCTGGTCTTAATATTTAAATGAAAACGCAAGGGACCCAGAACAGTCATGCAACCTTGAAATTAAAAAAAAGAAAGAAGGAAAGAAAGAAAAACTCAAACCTCCTGAAAAAGAAAGGAAGAAAGGAAGGAGGGATAGACAGATGAACATGAATGAACAGTCAAGAAGCACATGAAAACATTCTCAACATCATTAGCCATTAAGAAATTATAGATCAGGCTGGGGTTGTGGCTCAGGGGCAGAGCATTCGCCTTGCATGTGCGCAGCCGGGGTTCGAAACTCAGCACCACGTAAACATAAATGCATTGCATTGTGTACAACTAAATAAATAAATATTTTTTGGGAAAAAAAAAAGCTGGATGTTCCCTTCCTCTCTCAGCTCTTGTTCCCATGTGCATCCTTTGTTGGGTGACAATCAGGTGACACCACAGGACATGGGGGGAGCAGCTTTGACATCATACGTGGTCCCACAGGCTGGGCCAGGACTCCTAGATAACCCGTCAATCCAGTCATTGGGGGATTTGGCTGTGAGCAGAGCTTTGGGTCTTACTGGAAGGGGGCAAGTGTGTGTATTGGGGGCAGGGGACCCTACAATTCCTCCTTATCTTGCATTGGCTCCTAGACTGGCCACATGATTATCCTCTTGACACTGAGAGGGGACAACTGCACTGGGGCCATCCCCCAACAAGCCCTTTACATTGGGCCTGCTTAACCTTGAGCAGCTGCTGTGTCCACGGCCAACAGCTGGGCCCTGCAGAGCCATAAATCACTGATGACACTTGATGGGTCAATGCAGCCAGCACTGCCTCTCATGGTGGGGGTGGGGAAGGGGAGCAGGCACCTCCCATAAGCCCCCCCAGTTGCATTCAAACCAGGGATGGTTTAGTGTTTGGCTTTGAATACTTGTCGGGCAAATGCTTCCTTAAATAACCTCAGGTCTGTAGACACTACACAACAGAAACAGGGTGGATCTACAAGGAGAGGCTCATGCAAAAGCGATGCTGGAAACTGGCGGGTAAAGTCTGAAATAAAGCCACTCCTTCACCCGCTCTGGGGTCTCTGGGACCAGGGAGTCCACTGGTCAGGGTTTCCCACAACCATCCTGCCTGTGCCCTTGCTGCAAAACCCAGTATGAACAGGAAGCAACTAATTCGACAGACTCCACTGAAGCTCAAAACACATGCTAGGAGCCGGCTGGCCAGCCACATCCAGTCTTTAGCCACAGGCAGAGGTCAGAGAAACAGAAGCCAGGAAGAATAGGAAACGCACCCAGAGGGTATGTTCACTGCAGGATACCAGAAGGCTGGCGTTGTCTCTTATCTGATGAGAGTGAATTCCAGGCAGTTCATCCACATGCTTACTTTGCTCCTGTGAGATTTTGCCTAGAAATGTCTGCAATGGCATTTTCCCTTTACTATTGTAACAGGCGGTGGAAAGGAGAACAGCATTAATGATTGTTTTGCACTTGGTTCATTAGGGCAAAATAATTGGCAGGGAGTGCAAACAATGTGATTGTCTGCAACTCCCAACTGTCAACATGCGCATGTGTCTTGCAAAGACTGGAAGAAAGGTGCAAGGTGATCACCTTTGTTTTAGGATCACAGCTGCTTTTTAAATGGGGTGGGGTCTCACTATGTTGCCCAGGCTGGTCTCTAACTCCTGGGCTCAAGTTATCCTCCTGCCTCAGCCTCCCAAGGACCATAGGCTCCACTTTTGCTTAAAATTTTCTTTAAATTTAAATTTGATTTTTAAAATATTTATTTATCTGTTTTTTAAAATTTTTTTATTATTCTAATTTGTTATACATGTTTGCAGAGTACATTTCATTTCATATTTGTTTTAATTGTACACAATGCCTTTATTTTTACATGGGTGCTGAGGATCGAACCCGGGCCGCGCACGTGCTAGGCGAGCGCTCTACTGCTGAGCCACAACCCCAGCCCCTCCTCCAATTTTTGTTATTTCTTTTTTCTTCTTCTTCTTTCATTTCAGTACTGGGAATGAACCCCAGGTGTGCTATACCATTGAGCTACATCCCCAGCCCTTTGTATTTTTTTTCTTTTGGGGCAGTGTCTCACTAAATTGCCCAGGCTGGCCTCAAACTTGCGATCCTCCTCCCTTAGCCTCCTAACTAGCTGGGATTACAGGTGTGTGCACCACCAAGCCCAGCTGATTTTTATTAATTTTTAAAAGAATAGTGGTTACAGTTTTGCCATCTTTTAAGATTAAACAGATGTTACTTTACCCATTTTTTTTTAACTTGATAACATGTGCAAAAGCTACAAAATTCAAAAGGTATGAAGAAATTATACAAGAAGTGCCCTTCCCATTACTCCTGACAAACTCTGTCCCACCCTGGTGCCACCATAGGGACTTGCTTTCGTGCTTCCAGAGATAGTGTGTGTGTGTGATAGTGTGTACTTTCCTTAGTCACATAAAGAGGAACACACCGTATGCACCAGGCAGTACACTGCTTTTATCACCGAATAGCACACTCTGAAGTCTTCACTTTTGTGTTTACCCACACTCCCACACCCGGCTACCTCACTTTTTTTTGTTGTTGTTTTTTTGGTTTGTTTGTTTGTTTTTTTGGTATTGAGGATTGAACCCAAAGGTACTTAACCACTGAGCCACATCCCCTGCTCTTTTTATTTTTGAGACAGGGTCTCACTAAATTGCTTAGGGCCTCACTAAATTACTGAGGCTGACCTCAAACATGTAATCCTCCTGCCTCAGCCTCCTGAGTCCCTGAGATTACAGGCATGCACCACCATGCCGGGCTTAAACATTTATTTCAAGACATGGTCTTGCTGAGTTGCCCAGGCTAGCCCGGAATTTGCAATTCTCCTGCCTCAGTCTCTGGAGTAGCTGGGAACTCCACCCTTTGAAAAGCTACAGAATACTCCTTCATATGGACTATTGAAACAAACCCCTATATTAGTGGGCATTTAGGTCATTTCTAATCATTCGACATTACAATAATGCTGCAATATATAGGCTTTTTTGTGTTATTTTGCATATGTTTTAAGTAAATCATAGGATACATTCCTAGATTTAGAATTAGTGGGCCAAAGGCAATTAGTTTGTTTCTTGGTTTTGTTGTTTTGAGATAGGGTCTCACTAAGTTGCCCAGGTTGGCCTCTAACTCTTGGGCTCAGGTGTTTCCCCTGCAACTCACAGGCTTGTGCCACTTTGTCTAGGTTAGGCATAACTAATCCATCTTTTTTCAATGCTGAGGTTTGAATCCAGGGCCCTGTGCATACTGGGCAAGTGCTCTACCACTGAGTTGCACCCCAGCCCAGCATGTCTATTTCAAATTTAGTGAATATTGCCAAACTGCCGGCCACACTTTACAGTCTCATAAGCGTGGTATGAAAGCACCTGTTTATCTACACACTAGCAACTGCTGTCAGACTCTTCAGACTTTGCCAATCTGATTCAAGATCATATGTCAGAGGGATCATAATTCACCTTTCTCTTATGATGAGGGAAACTGAACATCTTTCCATCTGATGTGCAATTCCACTCATACCCTTTATTCACTTTCCAATTCCATTTTTATATTGCTGTTGGTTTTACATTATCAAATTTTAATATCTAAAAAGTATAATTTGTATTCTGTACAGCTAATTAAAAATAGCACATACCCTTTATTGAGTATTGCTGGGTGCTAGGCATTGTATGAAATAATCACAAAGCACATGAAGTTCCTAGTTCTGCTCTTTCACAGAACGTGGCAGGAGTGGCGTTTCGTGTTGTGACATTATTTTTATGATTCTCACTTGCAATGGCTGCTTAGCATTCTGTTGATAGTGTATATGGTATCATGCAATTAGCTGTTCTCTAATTGTTAGCTTTCAGTTGCTTCTGTTGCCTTATAATTTCTGATTAGTAAACCCTTCAAATTGATTTTTTTAAATATTTATTTATTTACTTTAGTTGTACACAATGCAATGCATCTATGTTTACGTGGTGCTGAGGATCGAACCCGGGCCGCGCACGTGCGAGGCGAGCGCTCTGCCGCTGAGCCACAACCCCAGCCCCTTCAAATTGATTTTAAGAGTTAAATTCTTATGTTGACATCATAAACTGCATCTAAAAAATGTCAAATAAATATCCTTGAAATATTTATAAATATTCAGTCATTATAATTTAAATGTTTGCCTTATGAAATAGGGGTGATGCAATGGCAAAACTAACCAGAGGCTCTGAAGGACACTGATACACACACACACACACAATATCCACTACCTACCAATGCTTCCTTTCCACTTGGTAGAAACTTCACCCATGGTTTAAAATGGATAGAAAATTATATTACTCAATTTGCTGCAAAAAAGTTTCATGTGGGATTGCAGATGTAGTTTAGGGGTAGAGTATAGGTGAGACCCGGGGTACAATCCCCAGCACCAAAAAAAAGTAAAAAACCATAAATCAAGATACACTTTTTTAGCCAGGCGCGGTGGCTCCCGCCTGTAATCCCAGCACTTGGGAGGCTGAGGCAGGAGGATCGCGAGTTCAAAGCCAACCTCAGCAATAACAAGGCACTTAGCAACTCAGTGAGACCCTGTCTCTAATAAAATACAAAAAAGGGCTGGGGATGTGGCCCAGTGGTCAAGTGTCCCTGAGTTCAATCCCCGGTACCATTAAAAACAAAAACAAAAACGATACACTTTTTGGGGAGTGCGTACTGGACGTTAAACTCAGGGACACTCAACCACTGAGCCACATCCCTAGCTCTATTTTTTTTTTTTTTTACATTTTTTTAAAAATATTTATTTAGTTATAGATGAACACACAGTATATTTATTTTTCTGTGGTGCTGAGGATCGAACCCAGTACCTCACACATAGAGGCAAGATTTTTAACCAATGAGCTACAGCCCCAGACCCCTATTCCTATTTTTTGTATTTTATTTAAAGACAGAGACAGGGTGTCACTGAGTTGCTTATCGCCTCACTTTTGCTGAGGCTGGCTCTGAACTCATAAGCCTCATAAGTCTCAGATCCTCTTGCCTCAGCCTCCCATGACTCTGGAATCATAGGCGTGCACCACTGTAATCAGCAAGATACACTTTCTTAAAAAAATACTTTTTTAGTTGTAGATGGACACAATATCTTTATTTTATTTATTTTTATGTGGTGCTAAGGATTGAACCCAGTGCCTCACGCATGTGAGGCAAGCACTTTACCACTGAGCTACAACTCCAGCCCAAGATACGCTTTTTTAGTGTGATTTACTCCTCAATATTAGTATAAGAAACAAGTGAAAAATAAAAGGCAAGTGCAATTTTTTTTCACATAGCATAAGAAAGTAATAAAAGAATAACTTTCGCCATATACTACCTTTGAAAGTGTGATAGTGAAATCACAGTGGGCACTATTATGTAATTTTTATGTATGTAGAAGCTTGAGGGTTTTTTTGTTTTTTTTTTAATATTTATTTTTTTAGTTGTAGCTGGACATAATACATTTATTTTATTTATTTATTTTTACATGGTGCTGAGAATCAAACCCAGGGCCAGGCATGTGCTAGGCAAGAGCGCTCTACCACTGAGCCACAACCCCAGCCCTTTGTTTGTTCTTAAAAGCTTGGTTTTTTTGTTTTTTTGTTTTTTTGTTTGTTTTTTAAATATTTATTTATTTGCTTTAGCTATACACAATGGGTTTATTTGTACGTGGTGCTGAAGATAGAACCCGGGCTGCGCATGTGCCAGGCGAGCGCTCCACCTCTGAGCCACAACCCCAGCCCCTAAAAGCTTGTTTTATAAAAATGTTTATTTTCATTTGTTTTTCTAAGTAAATTCCGTGTGTGTGTGTGTGTGTGTGTGTGTGTGTGTGTGTGTGAGTGAGAGAGAGAGAGAGAGAGAGAGAGAGGGAAAGAGAGAGTGAGAGAGAGAGAGAGGGCGGGGAGAGAGAGAGACTAGGAATTAAACACAGGGCTTTGCACATGCCAGGCAAGTGCCCTACCTCTGAGCTCCATCCCCATTTTGAGACAGGGCCTCTCTAAGTTTCAAAGTCTGGCTTCAAATTTGCCATCTTCCTGCCTCTGTTGTGCACCATCACACTTGGCTTTAAAATTCTCTTACACTGGGGCTGGGGATGTGGCTCAGTGGTAGAGCGCTCGCCTAGCACGTGAGCGGCCTGGGTTCAATCCTCAGCACCACATAAAAATAAACGAATTGTGTACAACTAAAAGCAAATAAATAAATATTTTAAAAAATTCTCTTACACAATGCCAGGTGAAAGAAGAAAAACATAAACATAAAATTACATGCAGAGTATAACTATAATATTAAAAACCAAAATAAGGCTGGGGATGTGGTTCAATGATAAAGAGCTTGCCCTGGGTTCAATCCTTAATACCACAGGAAAAAATCAAACTAAAGAGACAGTTTTAAACATAGAAAAGTGGATTAAAAAAAAAAAAAAACTAAAATACATTTGATAAAAGAATTAATGGAAATAAAATTTAACAGTTGTATTACCAAATTTTCTATACTGTAATGCTAGTTCAATAATGCAAACTAAAGCAAAAAGTAAAATAATAGTTTTTAAGGAAGGAAATCAACAGCTACTACATGTTCTGATTTGGAACCAAAATATTTAGGGAAAAATTTCTGTGTCTGGGCACAGTAGTACACACCCATAATTCTGGAGACTTGGGAGACTGAGGTTGGAGGATTGCAAGATCTAAGTCAGCTTCAGAAATTTAGCAAGACCCTCAGAAGCTTAGTGAGACCCTGTCTCAAAGTAAAAAGGGCTGGGGATGTAGCTCAGTGGCAAAGTGCCCTCAGGTTCAATCTCCAGTACTCCACCCGCAACACCAAAAAAAAAAAAAAAAAAAAAAAAAAAAAAAAAAAAAAAGGAAAGAAAGAAAAACTTCTGGAATCCACTATGTATAGTGACCTGTCCTGGTTTCAAACTACATCCCTTTGGGAATAGTCAGCAGGGCCTTAACTAAGGCCCTTCACACGTTTACAGCCAATGTCAGAATGTCTACCTTGCAGGAGAACAGAGCAGAATGAATGTCAGGTGTGGCAGGGAGAGACTGATAGGAGCATCCCATGTTAGAAGTTAAGGATCATTGGATCCATAAACAGATTTCAAAATTGTAATTGTGGAGCCAGGCACGGTGGCGCACACCTGTAACCCCAGCACTTGGGAGGCTGAGGCAGGAGGATGGCGCGTTCAAAGCCAGCCTCAGCAATGGCGAGGCACTTAGCAACTCAGTGAGACCTTGTCTCTAACAAAACACAAAAAAGGGCTGGGGATGTGGCCCAGTGGTCAAGTGTCCCTGAGTTCAATCCCCTGTACCAAAAAAAAAAAAAAAAAATTATAATTGTGGGACAACATAGGCCAACATAGGCAGCACAAAAAAAATCATATTAACTAATTGTGATTATAGGTGATTCCCTACTCCCATGTTGTAGAGGTTTTTCTTATAGAGTATACAGATGAGAAGAGTTGTAGAAGAGATGAAATGACCCAGAGTGAATAAGGGCAGGGCTTGTGGTTCAATGGTTAAGCACTTGCTTAGCGTGTGTGAGGCACTTGACTCCATCCCCAGCATTGCCAACAAAAGCAGAGGGAAGAAGATGGAAAGACCTTCCATGTTCTTGGCTAGGCAGCGTTAATATAGTTAAAATGACCATACTACCAAAAGCAATATACACATTCAATGCAATCCCCATCAAAATACCAATAACATTCTTCGCAGAACTAGAAAAAATATTCCTAAAATTAATTTGGAGTAAAAGACCCAGAATAGCCAAAGCAATTCTAAAACAAGAAAAGGGATGCAGGAGGCATCCTAACACCTGATCTCAAATTATACTACAGAGCTATAGTAGCAAAACCAGCATAGCATAGGCCTCAAGATAGACAGGACCACCAAAGGAATAGAATAGAAGACACAGAGACAAACCCACATACTTAGAGCCATCTGATACTTGATAAAAGTGCCAAAAATATATGTTGGAGAAAAGATAGTCTTTTTAACAAATGGTGCTGGGAAAACTGGATATCCATATGTAGAAGGATGAAACTAGACTCCTCTCTCTCACCCTGCACAAAAGTCATGTCAAAATGGATCAAAGACAGGGCTGGGGATGTGGCTCAGTGGTAGAGCGCTTGCCTAGGTTCGATCCTCAGCACCACGTAAAAATAAACGCATTGTGTGCAACTAAAAGCAAATAAATAAATATTTTTTAAAAAAATGGATCAAAGACAGGAATTATACCAGAAACCTTGCAACTGTTAGAAGAAAACAGAGGGTCAACACTTCATCACATAGGTACAGGCACCAACTTCCTTAACAAGACCCCTGACGCTCAAGAAATAAAACCAAAAATCAGTAAGTGGGATGCCATCAAACTAAAAACTTCTGCATAGCTAAGGAAACGATTAAGAGAGTAAAGAGAACACCTACTGAATGGGAAAAAAAAATGTTTTTCAGCTACTCCTCTGACAGGGGATTAATATCCAGAATATGTAAAGAACTCAAAAAAATCAATGTCAGAAAACAAAAATACAAATAGCCCAATCAATAAATAGGCAAAAGAACTAAACAGACATTTCTCAAAATAAGAAACACAAATGGTCAAAAAATACATGAAAAAAGGTTCAGCCTCTCTAGCAATCAGGGAAATACAAATCAAAACTACACTAAGATTTTATTTCCCTCCAGTTAGAATGGCAATTCTCAAGAACACGAATAATAATAAATGCTGGTGAGGATGTGGCGAAAAAAGGTATATTCTTACATTGTTGGTAGAACTGCAAATTAGTACAACCACTCTGGAAAACAGTGTGAAGATTCTTTAAGAAACTAGGAATGGGGGCTGGGATTGTGGCTCAGCGGTAGAGCGCTCTTCTAGCACGTGCGCAGCCCTGGGTTCGAGCCTCAGCATCACAAAAAATAAATAAATAAATAAAATCAAGGTATTGTGTCCAACTACAACTAAAAAAATAAATATTAAAAAAAAAATACTAGGGGGGCTGGGGATATGGCTCAGTTGGTAGAGTACTTGCTTAGCATGCACAGTCCCTGAGTTCAATCCCCAGCACCACCAAAAAAACAAAAAACAAAAACAAAAAAAAACTAGGAATGGAACCACCCTATGACCCAGCTATCCCAGTACTTGGTATTAATCCAAAAGAACAAAAATCATCATGCCACAGTGACATAGTCACTTCAACGTTTATAGCAGCACAATTCACAATAGCCAAATTGTGGAATCAGTCCAGGTGCCCGTCAAGAGATGAATGGATCAAGAAAATGTGGTATATATACACAATGGAGTTTCATTCAACCATAAAGAGTGAAATAATGGCATTTCCTCGTAAATAGATAGAAATGGAGAAAAATCATGCCAAGTAAAATTAGCCAGACTCAGAAAATTAAGGGTTAAATGTTTCCTTTCATATGTGGAAGTGAGAGCAAAACAAAGGAAAGCAGGTGGTTGGAGGGCTGGTGTTGAGGCTCAGTTGGTAGAGCGCTTGCCTCGCGTATGTGAGGCACTGGGTTCGATCCTCAGCACCACATAAAATAAAATAAAGGTATTGGGTCCATCTACTATATATATATAAAGAAGGTGGTTGGGAGGGGATTTGAAATTTTAAAGATACAGGAGAGATCAGTGGAGTAGAAGAAGATGGAGAGGGAGGAAGGAGGAGTAAAGGAAAGATAAATGGAATGAATTTAACAAAATCATGTTATACTCACATATAAAGTTACCAAAGGGAACTTCACCTTTGTGTATATGTAGTCTAATGACAGTAGAGGAGGGAAAATAGAGGGAGGGAGGGAGGAGGGGAGGAAAAGTGGAGAGGGATGGGGCTTGAAATCAAATTCCATGCGTGTGTAATTTTGTCAAAATGAACCAGATTACTATATAATCATGACAGTCTAATAAAAATTAAAACACAGAGGGAATAAAAATTCTGAAGCCAGGCGCGGCGGCACACACCTGTAACCCCAGCACTTGGGAGGCTGAGGCAGGAGGATCACAAGTTCAAAGCCAGCCTCAGCAATGGCGAGGCACTTGGCAATTCAGTGAGACCCTGTCTCTAATAAAATACAAAAAAGGGCTGGGGATGTGGCCCAGTGGTCAAGTGTCCCTGAGTTCAATCCCTGGTACCAAAAAAAAAAAAAAAAAGAAAAAGAAAAGAAAAAGAAATTCGGAGACTAAGGCCACACCCAGTGGGTGGGGCATGCCTGAGATCCCAGTGACCCAGGTGGCTGAGGCAGGAAGATCACATGTTCAAGGCCAGTCTCTGCAACTTAGAGAACCCCTGTCTTAAAATTAAAAATAGAAAGATTTGGGGGTATAGCTCATTGGTAGAGCAACCCTGGATTCAGTTCCCAGGACTGGGGGGAAAAAAGAGAAAGAGAGAGTGGGAATTCATCTAGTCATTGTGACATAGCAAGCCTACAAGGGCATATGCTCTTTTTTAAAACCAGGGATGTTTAGCCACTGAGTTACACCCCCAGCCATTTTTATTTTTTATTTTTAGACAGAGTCTCACTAAGTTGCTAAGGGCCTTGCTATGTTGTTGAGGCTGGCCTTAAATTTGCAATCCTCCTGCCTCAGCCTCTCAAATTACTAGGATTACAGGTGTGCACCACTGCACCCAGCAGGCCATATCTTCTTCTTCTTCTTCTTTTTTTTTTTTAACTTAAAAACATTTTTTTTAGTTGTAGTTGGACACAATACCTTTATTTTATTTATTTATTTTTATGTGGTGCTGAGGATTGAACCTAGCACCTCGCCTGTGCTAGGTGAGCACTCTACTGGGAGCCACAACCCCAGCCCCAGGGCATATTTCTTGATCCTGAAGTAGGAAGGCCCTAGCCCAGGGCTGGGGAAGTGGCTCAGTGATAGAATGCTTGCCTACCAAGTCCAAGTCCTATGGGTTTAATTCCAAGTAGTGCAAAACTAATAAAGAAAGAAGGTCCCAGCTCTTGCCTACACCCTTTGATGGGCTCCCCACACCCTTGAGTTGACCTACCCTGGTAGCAGGGACCCTTCCAGTGACGAGGGGTGACTTCTTTGCTGAATTTGCAAGTGGATGCCCAGAACCCCACTTCCTCATTTTGAAGACCACCCATCTCTATCTCAAGAGTTCTCCTTAAACACCCAGGGCTTCTCTCTACTAGAGAAAACCCTGAACAGGTTGTAGGTTTCGGCTTTCTCTCTGTTGTGGTTCTGAGGTTTTATCACTAACAAATTTGGTTTCCAAGGCAACTGTGCAGCAGTTGAGTCTCATGACACCCATCTACCTAGGCTGGCTTCAGTGGCAGGAGGTTGGGGGCTGTATTTAGTATCTCTGTAAATCCTATACCACTGAAGACCCTTCCCCTAAAAAGCACACAGAAATGTCCATTCAGTGGCTGCGTAGGCCTGTGCTCTCCTTCTCTTCTTTGCTGCCTAGCCGACAAATGCAGGCCACCAGAGGAAAGGCCCAGAGCAGGAGGAGTGGTGGGTACCGTGTGTCTTCGGAGTCGGCAGTGACAGTGCCATGGAGTGAAAGAGCTAGACACAGGCTGCAGTGTTTGTAGGAACAGGTAAGCCGTCAGCACAACTCTCAGCACAGCCACCCTCGCTCCAACATTTTTGGTCTCTTCAGAGACCTCTAGGGATAGAGAGCTCATTCCCTCCCCGCAGGCATCTAGCTTATCGGTAAACAGACTTCCTACTAATAAATTCAGCTCTGACTGCAAAGCCCCAGCTCTGCCCTTTAGGCCATCAGAGGAAAGGCTACCTAACCTGTTAGCTAAATCCACAACTCTGTCCTTCACTTGCCTGAGGCCTGAGTTCCCCCAGAGGCCTTGCTGGGGGCCAAAGACAGACTTATAAGCATTGCTATCCACCGCCCTTCTGATGGGCTATTTTAGGTGTCAACTTGACTGAATTAAAGAACACCTAGAGAAATGACAAAGCATTATTACTGGGTGTGTCTTAGAGGGTGTTTTGGAGAGTGACGTGTGAGTTGGAGGGCCCAGTAGGCAGACGCCATCCAATCAGCTGGGGTCCAAAAAGGCAGAGAAAAGGCAAATTTTCTCTCTCTCTCTCTCTCTCTCTCTCTCTCTCTCTCTCTCTCTCTCTGAGCTGGAGCAATCTCCCTCCCCTTCCTGCCTTTGGACATCAGAACTCCAGGCTCTGTGGCCTTGGCTCCAGGACTTCCAATGCACCCCCCTCACACTGGCTTCTCTGGGGCCTGTCCTCAGACTGCGAATCATACCATTGGCTTCCTGGTTCTGAGGCCTTTGGACTTGGACTGAGCCATACAACTGCCATCCCAGAATCTCCAGCTTGCAGACAACCCATTGTGGGACTTCTTGGCCTCCATAATTGCTGAAGTCAGTTTCCCTAATAAATCCCCTCTCAAATATCCATACCTAATATCCTATTGGTCTGTTTCTCTGAAGAACCCTAACATAGCTCCCAAGGTGCTCACAGACTAGAGGGGGAGAGCCAGGTGACAGATATGGATAGAAACCGACAAATCAATGAGGGAAGACCAGAGGTAAGAGAGACACTGAGACTTATGGACACACAGTGGCATCTGAGAAGAGCGGGAGTTCCCGTCAGCACTGCCTGTCAGGAGCCGTGGTTGGTGCTGGGAAGGCACTGAAAAAAAGAAGGTCTTGTTAGCCGTGTTGGGCCGGAGAAAGACAAGAACCTGACAAGCCCTGGCTTTGCAAAACTAATGTAGTTTTTTGTTGTTGCTGTTGTTTTTGCTGTGCTGGAGATTAAACTCAGGTTCACTTTACCACTAAGGTACATCCCCAGTCCTCTTTTTTTTTTAGTTGTAGATGGACACAATACCTTTATCTTATTTATTTTTATGTGGTAGTGAGGATCAAACCCAGTGCTAAGCAAGCACTCTACCACTGAGCCACAGCCCCATCTCTCCAGCCCTTTTTATATTTTGTTTTGAGACAGGGTCTCACTGGGTTTCTAAGACTGGCTTCAAACTTGGGGTCCTCCTGAGTAGCTGGGATTGTGAGCATGAGCCGCCATGCCTGGCTTGATCTACTTTTCAACACTGAAAACTTGGGAGATTTCACAGTAAAACCTGGACTTGTGGGCTGGGGTTGTGACTCAGTGGTAAAGCGCTTGCCTAGCATGTGTGAGACACTGGGTTCGATTTTCAGCACCACATATAAATAAGTAAACATCCAATGACAAGTAATAAAATATGAAAAAAAAAAAAAAAAAAACCTGGACTTGTGGCCTCTACTGAAAAATTGGAAGATCATGAAACACTGGGCCTACAACTCCTCCAAGTGAGCTTGATTTGTGCTGAGTAGCAACAGTTCCCTCCAGACAGCCACATTCTCCTCTGGTAGTATCTCCCACTTACATGTTTTATGCCTGGCCTTTATAGGCACCTAGGTAAACACTTAGGTTGAACCTGTTCCTTCAGTACTCATTACACTTATTTAGAAAGCTTTTAATTTAGTGATTCTCAACTTAAGGGGCAAAGGAAAGATATTGTCTTAGGATTTTTGAAACTGCTCATCAAGGCTAGGGATGTAGCTTAGTGGCAGACACTTGCCTTGCCTGCTCAAGGCCCTGGTTTGGTTCCCAAGACCATGGAAGCAGACAAACTCGTTCTGTACATTGGAAGAATTCTAAAACAACTCCCTTTCTCTGTCCTTTCTCCCCACCCTCTACCCATTAACAATGAAAATTCCTTGCCAGAAGCCCAAACCTCACCCCTGCCACTTTGTCAGCACTGAAATGTGGAACTTCTGCCCACAAAGTTTCCCTGATCTTGCAGGAAAACGTGTAGACGCTTACTCTCATCTCACACAACAGCAGTCTCGCCCCCTCTTCTCTAATCATCACTAGAGTTTGTAACTAAGCAACCCAGCATCCATGGGATAGCAACCTCTCACCAATTCATTCATCCCTGGAACCGACATCGACTGAGCTGCTCCCACGCCTGGGATAGGCAGGCACTCAAAAAGATCTGTTGAATGAAGGAAGGAAAGACAGGAGGAAGGAAGATACAGGAATGAATGAGACTCCAAAGGAGGGCAGGGGGGGAAATAGACTTAAAAAAAAAAAAAAAAAAAAGCCAGGCGCGGTGGCGCATGCCTGTAATCCCAGCACTTTGGGAGGCTGAGGCAGGAGGATCACGAGTTCAAAGCCAGCCTCAGTAATGGCGAGGCACTTAGCAACTCAGTGAGACCCTGTCTCTAATAAAATCCAAAAAAAAAGGGCTGGGGATGTGGCCCAGTGGTCGAGTGCCTCTGAGTTCAATCCCTGGTACCAAAAAAAAAAAAAAAAAAAAAAAAAAAGTTGTGGTGGTGCATGCCTATAATCCCAGCAATATAGGAGGCTGAGGCAGGAGGGTTGCAAATTTGAGGCCAGCTTGGCAATTTAGTGAAGTCCTAAGCAACTTAGTGAGATCCTGTCCCAAAATAAAAACTAAAAAGAACTGGGGATGTAGCTCAGGGACAAAGTGTCCCTAGACTCAATCCCTAGTACCAAAGTAAAATTTTAAAAAAGTGGGGGGGTTGCAGTTGTAACACAGGTCATAGAGATATACATGTGTTAGATGTGCATATGTAAATTCTAAAAGGAAAGTTCTTTAGCTTGTGAAACCCAGTCAGGCAAAGGAAAGGGGATTAGATCAGTTAGGTCTTGAGGGAGGAGCAAGAGTGTGTTACTCCATGAAGAAGGAAGAGGAGGCAAAGGAACAGCACAGAAAAAGGCCCTGAGGTATAGAAATGCGAGGTAGGTCTCAGCAACAGGGAAGGTCAATATCAACAGAGCAGAGGTAAGTACCTAGATCTCTAAAATCTGTATCCATGAGGTCCAGGCCAGTCCCAGTTAGGTCAGCAAGATCAGAGTTCTCTTGAGATGGCCTGCAGCACACCTCCCTGCGAGGCCTCCTCTGAGCACCCGACTGCCCTGGTCAGGAGAATGTTTGCTGAATAAAGCAGAAGATGGGACAATGACAGGAGGGAAAGGAAACTGTCGTTAACAGGAGCTGTCCACATGCCAGGTGCGTCCAAGAGGCAGGACGTGGCCGCCAGCCCTAGGACAGGAGAATAAAATCAAGAGGCTGGGGTGACAGGACCTAGGAGCCTGGAGGAGCGGCCCCATGGGCTTCCTCAGAGGCAGGGTGCTGGGGAATGGTCTACCTCTCTCTTGCCCTTGCAGCACTCTCCCTACCCCAGGGCTTCCTACTGCACACAGCAAATAACACTCGTCCTGACGGGCTTTCTCTGGCCACCGGAGCATGCTCAGCCTGGATATGGCTATATAAGAAAGTCCCAGGAGGTTAACGCCCCCCAGGAACAGACTTCAAATAATGGGAGATGACAGTGAGTTGATCAGTTTCAAGCTTCCTTACTCCTAGAGTAGAGCAAGCCTGAGGAGGGCTCCACACAGCCCCCTAGGTGGAGGCTGAGCTGGAGTCCTAGCTGCCCACAATGGCAACCACCGGTGAATGGGTCCATCTATCAACCATGCCCTGGGCAGCAGCCTCCTGACCTCTCCTGTCCCTCTGCACCACTGTTCTACTGGTGCTTCCTGCCATCATCTTCTAAATAAACCCCCTACTCTCAAATCCTTGCCTGAGGATCTGTGCTTGATGGGACTTAAGACAGGGTGTTACCAAAGTGGTTCCAAGAAGCAGGAACTGGATCATTTGCCAGCCAGATGGCAAGAAGGACCCTGTTACTGATGACCCCGTTACTAGGGCGGGTGCAACCCTCAGCATGTTGAACCAGCACAATTACTGAGACTCTCCCCTGTGGGAGATTGGGATGAATACATACAGACAGAATTCAGGTAGAAGGTGCACTGGTATGGGCAACAACACTTGCACTTGACACATCTAAGGATAATGTTTTTAAGACCCAGGGAGCTGGTTGGCTATTTTGTTTGTTTGTCTGTTTGTTTGTTTAACTGCCATAAAAGACCAGGGGCCTAACTGGGCAGGAGCATGCCTATAATCCCAGCGACTCAGGAGGCTGAGGCAGGAGGATTGCAAATTTGAAGCCAACCTGAGCAACTTAGATTCTAAGCAACTTAGCAAGATCCTCTCTCAAAATAAAAAAAATAAATAAGAATGGGGGGGGGTGTAGTTGAGTGGTGGAGTGCCTGACTAGCATGCATAAGGCCTGGGTTCAATTCCTAGCACCAGCAAAAAAAAAAAAAAAAAAAAAAAAGAGGCTGAATTTTCAAGTCTCCTCTGCTAGGGACTAAAGAAGGAAGAATGAGGTCCTGGGACTTGGCTGTGATTTTTTTTTAATATTTTTATTTATTTGCTTTTAGTTGTACACAATGCGTTTTATTCAATGTGTTTTATTTGTACGTGGTGCTGAGGATCAAACCCGGGTCACCCACGTGCTAGGCGAGCGCTCTACCGCTGAGCCACAATCCCAGCCCGTTTTTTTTTTTTTTTTTTTTTTTTAATATTTATTTATTTACTTTAGTTGTACACAATGCAATGCATTTATGTTTACGTGGTGCTGAGGATCGAACCTGGGCCGCACACGTGCGAGGCGAGCGCTCTGCCGCTGAGCCACAACCCCAGCCCTCATGGCTGTGATGTTTGAATAGCTGCACTGCAGCTAAGAACCTAGATGCCCAGATTTGCTTTAACCAGGTAGGACATCAGAACTGGTCTCTCCCCTTCACTAGGAGAAAGCAGCCCCCATAACCTGGAGATGTCATACTTGCCCTCCTAGAGATCTGTCCTTTCCTGCCCTCAAGACCAAAAATGAGGGTCAGCGCTTAGCAAAAGCATTTCAGAACTTGGCTAGCATGTTCCAGCAGGAGCAAGGAGAACATACCTGAATCCTGAGAGGAACAGACCAGGGAGAATGAATTAGAGGGCTGGAGTAGAGGAATTTATTGATCTGGAGGAAGCCACTTGTGATTCAGGATCTGATATCTTGGCAAGGACTCCTGGAGTCAGGTCTTCTAGGACTCTCTGGAATGGACCTTTCAAGTTGAAAACAATGTTATCCTATAGCAAATAAGGCAGAGAAGTGGTACTTGCCTTGGTAGCACAGTGAAAGGGGCCAAAGAGCTGAGAGAGGTAAGTTTGTTAGAATGGGTTGATTATATCAAACCAGAGAACCTGCCGGCTGAGCACAACCTCTGGAAGATATTGTCTGCCATAGCAATGCAGAATACAGCAGTGAAGTTCAACATTGTTGAGAAATTCAATTTAGTAGCAGTCTTCTGGGGTCAAGGGGATACATGAAAGAGGGCAGGGATGGGGTATAGCTTCATAGTAGAGTGTTGGTCCAGCAGGTGCAAGACCTTGGAGTCCATCCCCACTACCATCAATAGAGAGAGAGGGTGGGGGCAGCTACACCCCTGGGCTACCTTGTACAAATGAGGATAAGACTCTAAAATAGCAGAGGCCAGGTGCTAGCACTTAATCGTAGGAGGCAATGTGGACACAATTACTAAAAAGGGGAACAAAACTGGAATGGCAATCAGGTGGCCTTTAACAGAGATCTGTGGTGACAGCCTCAACAGATGGCTGATGTCAGCTATTAATTAGTAAACCTCAATCTCTCACCTCTTTGGCAGACATGGCTGGTTCTTATACATAAAGCCCACCAAATGAAGGGGAGACCAGGTTCCCTTGAAGCACCTGCAATGTTATAGCCAGTACATGCAACAGAGGTTGCATAACTTCTCCAAAGGGACATTTACCAAAGTAACTGGATGCTACTAGCTGGGTGTGGAGGTGCATGCCTGTAATCCCAGTGACTTGGGAGGCTGAGGCAGGAGGATCACAATTTGAGGCCAGCATCAGCAAGGTAGCAAGACCCTGGCTCAGTGGTAGAGCACCCCTGGATTCAATCACCAGTACCAGTCCCCCACCCAAAACCAAAACAACAACAAAACTCCACACACTGAGTAACTGTATATGTTAGAGGAATACCCAGTTCTTTTGAGGGTTTTTTTTTTAATTTTTCATTTTTTTAGTTGTAGATGGACACAATATCTTTATTTTTATGTGGTGCTGAGGATCGATCCCAGGGCCTTGCACGTGCTAGGCAAGCACTCTACCACTGAGCCACAACCCCAGCCCTTTGAGGGCTTTTTGATGCAGATCTGAGTGGACACCAAGACAATGCCATCACAGACCCCCTGTTGGAATGGGACACATGAAATCTGGTAATCAATGAAAATGCAGCCATGGACTTCTGGTCATTTTCTCTCTCTCTCTCTCTCTCTCTCTCTCTCTCTCTCTTTCTTTCTCTCCTTTCTCGTACTGGGGATTGAACCCAGTACAGTGCAGTGGCACTTTACCAATGCCCTACATCCCCAACCCTTTTTAGGGTCTCACTAATTTGCTGAGGCTGGCCTTGAACTTGGGATCCTCCTGGCTCAGCTTCTTGAGTTGTTGGGATTACAGGCTGGCACCACTATGCCCAGCCCTCTAGTTATTTCTCAAATCTCTGAATGAGTAATCAAAATGGACAGACTTAGCAGTCAGCAGAACCCACACATTTATTCCTGGACTTAGTAAGAATTATTGTGGTTATAAAGGTCAAGTAGAAGTAGAAGTCTCTTAAACTGTTTGAGCCCATTGTTTGTCTAACACGGTCAATCAGAAGAAACAAGCACCCGATGGAATGGCAGATAATAGGACTCTAATCAATTCACTGGTATACCCCTGGCAAAAAACTGGTTGGATTATAGCAGATGACACTTGAGTGTCCAATTTAACCAAGTGTAGCCCTAATCACAAATGGAGTATCTTTACCATGACAGAACACAGCCTCTAGTACTTGGGATGCTCCTTTTGATCTAGTCAATGCAGTCTTTTCAGTGGCTACCAGGAGGGAGGCTTGAAGCAGACAACATTCATCTGCGATGGACAGCAGGCCGTGCTCATAGTCCTACCTCAATGATAATTCTCCTGCTTTCATTACCAACATAGCTCTAGAGCCAGGAGCAGTGACCCTGAGGCAAGAGGATCACTTGGGCCCAAGAGTTTGAGACCAGCCTGGGCAACAAATGAGACCCCAACTAAAAGGAGAAAAGAAAAGAAAAAGAAAACAACAACAATATAGTCCTCAAGAACCTTGATCAAGCCGGGCGCGGTGGCGCACGCCTGTAATCCCAGCACTTTGGGAGGCTGAGGCAGGAGGATCGCGAGTTCAAAGCTAGCCTCAGCAATGGCGAGGCACTTAGCAACTCAGTGAGACCCTGTCTCTAATAAAATACAAAAAAAAAAGGGCTGGGGATGTGGCCCAGTGGTCGAGTGCCCCTGAGTTCAATCCCCGGTACCAAAAAAAAAAAAAAAAAAAAAGAACCTTGATCATGGCTGGGGATATGGCTCAGTGATAGAATACTTGGCAGGCGGGCAGACTGCCCTGGGTTCAATCCCCAGCACAAAACCAGAAAAAAACAACAACAAAAACAAAACAACTTTAATCAGCTTGACACACTGATCCTACCATAAAGCATATATCACCTTAAAGCTACTGGTCTTGGGGCTGGGGTTGTGGCTCAGTGGTAGAGCCTGGCACATGTGCGGCCCGGGTTCGATCCTCAGCACCACGTACAAATAAACCCATTGTGTACAGCAAGCAAATAAATAAATATTAAAAAAAAAAAAAAAGCTACTGGTCTAACAGAATGTTAAAATTATCTCTAGGGGCTGGGATTGTGGCTCAGCGGTGGAGCGCTCACCTGGCACGTGCGCGGCCCGGGTTCGATCCTCAGCACCACGTAAACATAAATGCATTGCATTGTGTACAACTAAAGCAAATAAATAAATATTTTTTTAAAAAAATTATCTCTAGAGCCGGGCTCAGTGGCACATGCCTGTAATCCCAACCTCAGCAATTTAGTGAGGCGCTAGGCAACTCTGTGAGACCCTGTCTCTAATAAAATACAAAATAGGGCTACAGATGTGGCTCAGTGGTTGAGGGCCCCTGAGTTCAATCCCTGGTACCCGCCATCTCCCCCCCCCCAAAAAAAAAATATCTGGAATTCACAGTGGAGCCTGGCATGTCTATAATCCCAGCTACTTGGGAGGCTGAGGCCGGAAGATAACAAATTTGAGGCCGGCCTCAGCAATTTAGCAAGACCTGGTCTCAAAATAAAAAAATAACAATGGCTGGGGGGGATCAGGAGTTAAGTATTCTCAGTACCAAAACTGTCACAAAGCAGGTGCCTAGCCATTACAATCCCCTGCAGCAGGTCTGTAATTACTCACAAGGCTGTAGTTAATATTTATGAATTCCTTCTTCTACTATGTTCTCCATGTTTGTTTCAACTTCTGTCAGGACTTCAGCAGATTCGGGTTTTTCATCTGATAAAGTGACTCAAAACTTCATTTCCAAAGGGTCTAAATCCTAGTTCCAAAGGGTCTAAATTCCTAGTAGTCCTCTTTTGTTGGAGTTGCTTGAATTTCCATTAACTTTTTTCCACCACTAACTTTTTTTTTTTTTTTTTTTTTTTTGTACCGGTGATTGAACTCAGGGGCACTCGACCACTGGGCCACATCCCCAGCCCTTTTTTGTATTTTATTAGAGACAGGGTCTCACTGAGTTGCTAAGTGCCTCAACATTGCTGAGGCTGGCTTTGAACTCTCAATCCTCCTGCCTCAGCCTCCGAAGTGCTGGGATTACAGGGTGTGCCACCGTGCCCGGCATCATTAACTTTTTAAAAATTTCTTTTGTTTGTAGTTGTGGATGGACAGAATGCCTTTATTTTATTTTTTTTATTTTTTATTTTTTTTATGGTACCAAGGATTGAACTCAGGGGCACTCGACCCCTGGGCCACATCCCCAGCCCTTTTTTGTATTTTTTTATTAGAGACAGGGTCTCACTGAGTTGCTAAGCACCTCGCCATTGCTGAGGCTGGCTTTGAACTCACGATCCTCCTGCCTCAGCCTCCTAAGTGCTGGGGTTACAGGCATGTGCCACCGCACCCGGCTTTATTTGTTTATTTTTATGTGGTGCTGAGGATCGAATCCAGTGCCTCACGCATGCTAGGCAAGCACTCTGCCACTAAGCTACAGCCCTAGCCCTCCACCATTAACTTTTTTTTTTTTTTTCAACAGAAAAGGCTTTAAATGTGTTAACATTGGAAGACCAACATTCTCTAAGAAATGAAATTTAAAAAAAATTTTTGTAGATCAAATTCTCCACTAAATACAAGTTCTAAACAGTTGCTGAATTCTCTGTGAAACTCTTTTTCCATATTTCCTTTCATTTTTAAATGTCTACCTGTTGACTTTATAAAAGGGTAATTTTAGTTCTATTTCTTTCTTGAAAAATCATATATGCCTCAATTGAGACTATAAGAAGGGAGAAGATGTGAAAGTTACTTTTGTTTGTAATTTGTTGAAGTGTCACGTAAGAAAGTGGTTGACAGTGGGAAGAGGGCCAGACTCACCCTATGGAATCTAGTTTTCATTATAATTTTGTTACTTATTTGTTAGAGAACTTGAAAGGTTCCAACTTCTCAGCCCCCTTTTACTACTCATTAGTTGGAAATCAGTCAAGAGTAGCTATGAAGATTGAATAAAATTGTATCTGATTCTACATGCATTTGTGAGAATGGTCCAAGTTAGAAAGGATCGTCTCCAAAGGGGAGGGAGAGTAGGAGTGTCACCCATTAGGTAGCTGATTCATAAATGTAGGACAGTTTTCTATACTAGATATAGTGTAGAAAGAGTTAGAACATTTCCTAGGAATAGCATGTAAAAACTGTGGAAACAACAAGAAGGCTGGGATGAAAGGGAACCTGTTGATGGTTATAGCTAATTTCACCTGTGTCTGGGCCTTTCAGGCACCATTAGCTTTTACTAGTGGACACGGAAATGTGAAGAAGTACCACATAAAATCCTCTGGATTCCAGACATCATTTTTCTGGAATCCCCCACTATATAGCAGCAATTCAAGTTGGTTACTTGAATGGAGTGAATGATCCCAGACAGTAAAGTAACCTTTCTTCACCAACTGAAAAGTGCAAAGTATCCAGATTTCAATTCAATGGAACCATAATTGTGACCCTCTAATATCACTCCTCCCTTGGGAACAAGACCTTCCATCAGAGCTTAAAGCTTGTTGGGACAGAAATTAAATTAGGTTGCTATTCGCAGCAGTGCATGCCTGTAATCCCAGTGGCTCGGGAGGCTGAGGCAGGAGGATCTCGAATTCAAAGCCAGCCTCCGCAAAAGCAAGACACTAAGCAACTCAGTGAGACCCTATCTCTAAATAAAATACAAAACAGGGTTGGGGATGTGGCTCAATGGTCAAGGGCCCCTGAGTTCAATCCCTGATACCCCTCCCCCCCCAAAAAAAGAAAGAAATTAAATTAGATATGAGAGCAAGATAAATTACTCTTATTTCCAGATCTTCATACAGCATTACATATTTATAGCTTCCTTGCCCCCAGGGTTGGGGGATCAAAAGGGCCTTGCACATGCTTGGCAAGTACTCTGCCCCTGATCTCTGCCCCAGACCTTCATCCTGGATCACAGGATCCACTGCACTGTGTAAAACAGACCCCATCCCTTTTAGAGTTTTCTTCCTCAACCGGGCACCAGAACAGAATCCCCAGTAGGCCATTTCACCACTCACTTAAGCCAGCTGTTTCTGGGTGACAAGGTCCACGAAAATATTAGTAAAATCATATGCATGCATACTTACTGCTGCTATTAGTTTGCTGGGACATTATTTCTTTGACCAGAAGCACTGCTGTATGGATTTCCAAGAAAGTGCATAAAGCTTTCTAAAAGTCAGTGGAATAACAGACAGGGAAGGCAGATCCTATCCAGAATCCACCTCTTTTCTAGCAAGGGCAAATTGTTGACCCTTCCATGATGGAAGGGGTCCAATGTAATCACCCTACCAAGGAGGCTGGCTGGTCCCCCCAGGATATGATGGGCATATGGGGGGAGGGAGAGGTTAGTCTTGGTCTTTGCTATTGGGAGGTTAAACACTTAGAAATGGCAGCAGCCAGGTCAGTCTTATGAGGGGATGCTCCTGCTGTTTGGTCCAGGCATCCCTACCACATGGACACAATAAACCAACTCCAGGGTGGCTGGGGAAGGACGCTCACTGACATCCACAGAGCATGTCATTCTGATCACTTATTGAGAGTCTTTTCATTGGTAAATGTCCTTTGGAGACATTCACATAGGATAGTTATGTTCATACTGTGTCTATTCTGTGAGGTCCACACACATACCTCTTCCCCAGATTACTTCCATTCCTGTTCTTTCAAGTTTCTGGTAGACACTGCCCATAAGTCCAATTTCAGGCTATCTGTAAGTCCAGACCATGGGAACAATTAAATATTATGCTCCAAATTCTGCCCTGCAGGAGGATTTCTCTTCACCATCAGGATGAGTGACGCATGCTTGTAATCTCAGTTGCTCACCTGTAATCCCAGAGATGCAGGAGGTTAAGGCAGGAGAATGGCAAGTTCCAGGTCAGCCTCAGCAATTTAGTGAGATCCTGTTTCAAAATAAAAATAAAAAGTGCTGGGGACATAGCTCAGTAGTGATTGCCCCTGGGTTCAATCCCCAGTACCAGAAATAAATGAATAAAAGTCCCCTAACTGGGGTTGTAATGCTGCTAGGGTGACAAGTGAAAGGCTGATGGGGAATATCTTTTTTTTTTTAATATTTATTTATTTGCTTTAGTTGTACACAATCTGTTTTTACATGGTGCTGAGGATCGAACTTGGGCCGCACACGTGCTAGGCGAGCACTCTACCACTGAGCTACAACCCCAGCCCCATGATGGGGAATTTCTAAAGGAAGGATCAGGCAGACAATGCCTCAACCCACTGATCAGTAACAGAGAGACAACCAGATTTGTGTGATGCAACAGGAAATTGGCAGCACCATATGGATGCCATCAGCCAAACTCAGAATATGGGGAATTCTAAAGGACCAAATGATCAGCCAATACAATATGTGAACCTGTTTGGATATTAATTTTACAAGCCAATTATAAAACAAACTCATTTATGGACAGTCAGGAAAATGTGAAAACTAGGTGACTGAATATTAGGTGATATTAAAGAATTAATTTGAAGCCGGGCACGGTGGCGCATGCCTGTAATCCCAGCACTTGGGAGGCTGAGGCAGGAGGATTGTGAGTTCAAAGCCAGCCTCAGCAATGGCAAGGCACTTAGCAACTCAGTGAGACCCTGTCTCTAATAAAATTAAAAAAAGGGCTGGGGATGTGGCCCAGTGGTCGAGTGCCCCTGAGTTCAATCCCTGGTACCAAAAAAAAAAAAAAAAAAAAAAAAATTAATTTGATTTGGTGGATATAGTAGTGCATACTTATAATTCCAGTAACTGGGGGGCTGAGGCAGGAAGATCTCAAGTTTGAGGCCAGCCTGAGCAACTTTTTTTTTTTTGGGCGGGGGTACTGGGGATTGAAACTAGGGACACTCAACCACTAAGCCACATCCCCAGCCCTTTTTTAAAATATTTTACTTGAGACAGGTCTCTCTAAGTTGCTTAGAGCCTTGCTAAATTGCTGAGGCTGGCTTTGAACTCCTGCCTCAGCCTTCTGAGCCATTGGGATTACAGGTGTGCACACCACCATGCTTGGCTCAACCTGGACAATTTAGATCCTGTATTAAATGTAAAAAATAAACAAACAAATAAAAAGGACTATGGATCTAGTTCAGTGGTAAAGTGCCTCTGGGTTTAATCTATAGTACCAATTAGAAAAATGAATTAATTTGTTTTTAGATATAATGATTGTATCATAGATAGTAAATATAGTAAAAAAAATATCTAAAAAAGTTCTTGACTTAAGGCTTAAAAGAACTGAATATAGATAGGGCTGGGTTTGTGGCCTAGTGGTAGAGCATTTGCCTAGAATGTGTGAGGCACTGGGTTCAATTCTCAGCACCACATATGAATAAATGAATAAAATAAAGATCCAACTACAACTAAAATATGTATATATATACATATATAAAGGATTGAATACTAATCTTGTTTATATATACATATACACATATATATATATATACACACATACATATACATATGTACACACACACACACAAGTCTATGACTTAAATAGAATGAATTCTGCTAGTCTCCCTGGCTCATGGCAATAATACCATCAACTCAGGAGGCTAAGGCAGGAGGATCACAAGTTTGAAGAAAGCTTCAACAATTTATTTTTTAATAATGTTATTGTATTCTTATACCATTTATTTATTTATTTATTTATTTATTTATTTATTTATGTACCAGAGATAGAACTCAGAGGCACTTGTCCACTGGGCCACATGCCCAGCCCTTTTTGTTTTTATTAGAGACAGGGTCTCACTGAGTTGCTAAGTGCCTCGCCATTGCTGAGGCTGGCTTTGAACTCGCAATCCTCCTGCCTCAGCCTCCCAAATGGTGGGATTACAGGCGTGCACCACCACGCCCGGCTCTTATACCTTTATTTTATTTATTTATTTTTATGTGGTGCTAATGATTGAACCCATTGCCTCACACGTGGTAGGCAAGCACTCTACCACTGAGCCACAACTACAGCCCCCAGGCTTGTCAATTTAGCAAAACTCTGTCTCAAAAAAAAAAGAATGGGGAAGTGGCTCAGTGGTAAAGCACCTGTGGGTTCAATTCCTAGTACCAAAGGGACAAAAAATTGACTTACATAGAATGAATTCTGAATTTGTTTTAAAATAACCAGGCACATTGGACATGGTGGTGCACGCTTGTAATCCCAGCAACTTGGGAGGCTGAGGCAGAAGGATCACAAATTTAAGACCAGCCTCAGCAACTTAGTGAGACCTGTCTCAAAAATAAAAAGTACTGGGGAGGTAGCTCAATGATAATGCACTCTGGGTTCAATCCCCAGCACCTAAATACATAAATAAATACTCAGGCAGGCAAAGATAAAACAAGACGGGTTGTATGTTGATCCCCAGCAAGTTGATTTTTCTTTCTTTCTTTTTTTCCACTACTGGGGATTGAACCCAGCTCTGACACTGAGCACATTCCCAGACCTTTTTGGTTATTTATTTATTTATTTATTTATGTTACTGGGGATTTAACCCAGGGGTGTTCAATCACTAAGCTATATCCCTAGCCTTTTTATTTTTATTTTGAGACAGGGTCTTGCAAAGTTGCTTAGGGCCTCCCTAAATTGCTGAGGCTGATCTTGAACTTGTGATCCTCCTGCCTCAGCCTCCAGAGGTTGCTGGGATTACAGGCAAGTGCCACCATGCCCACTTTTTACTTTGAGACAGGGTTTCACTTAGATACTCAGGCTGGCCTCAAACTTGCTATTCTCCTCATTATAAGTGCGTGCCACTGAGCCCACCTTGTTTCTGTTCTGTTTTGGTTTTTTTTAGGGTACCTTGACCTCGTGCTCTCCTCACCCTCATTTCTCTTTCTCTTCATATCAAAACTTCTTCAAAGATGGATCACCGGGGCTGGGGATGTGGCTCAGTGGTCGAGGCCCCTGAGTTCAAGTCCCCGGTACCGTAAAAAAAAAAAAAAAAAAAAAAAAAAAAAGATGGATCACCGCTATTCCCAACTCTCTCTGGTTTGGTTTTCAGCTGTTACCCCTTTGAAATTGCTTTTTCCAGGGTTACCCAAGGGTTTCCACGATACTAAATCCCGTGGTCACTATTTTGACCTCCTCGACGTCCTGGACCTCTCAGGGGCGTTTTACAAGGTCAGTCTTTTTTTCTTTCTTGGATCACTTTCTTCCCTGGGCTTCTGGGACACCACTGTAGCCTAGTTTCCCTCCAATTCCATTGGATACCACCTATACCAACTCCAGTCCCAAAATTTTGGATACACTACATCTCTCAGCTCCCGGATTTGTATCTTCTATCTCTAGTCCTGCTGTCTTCTGAGTACTAAGTAAACAAAGTAACAAAGCCAAAAAAAAAAAAAAGAAAAAGAAAAGAAAGAAAGAAAGAATCAAAGTTCTTGACTTCTTGACTATTAAAGACTGAATCCTAATCTCTTGGAGATACATGCCAAGTGAGGTCCACAATTGAAATTGAATGAATCCTGAAATTTGCTTTTAAAATACCAGGCCCCAAAGGAAAAAGGAAGGTGTTCGGGGAAAGACAAAAATGAAATAAAATAACCAGCAAGGCAAAGATGAGACAAGATTGGCCATAGGCTGATAACGACCAAAGGTGGGTCGTGGGTGTGGGGTCCTCATGTTACTAGTAGCCCACCTGAGTGACTGTCTGACATCTCCACTTGGATATCTACAAGGCAGCTCAGCTGTAACCTGGCCAAAACCTATTTTGATTCTCCCGTTCTCCTTTCTGTGTTCCCCATCCCAGTTTAGAGCACAGACATCCAAACATTCTCTCATCCTTGAAGCTCTTTCCTCTCAAACCACCCTCACACCCCAGACCAATTAGTCAGCAAATCTGGTCACATCTACCTCCAACTAATGAATCAACTAGTGTCACCAACAACTCTGTGCCCATCCTGCTCAAGCACTTACATGGCCACCTGATGTCCCAGAAAGCATTGCGTAGCATACAGAGATCACTTAAGTCTTTCTCCACTCCTCTGATTTTTATGTACTTTTTCTCCTCCCCCACTCCCACCATCTCTTTATCTCCACTCCTTAACATTTTTATCTACCAAGCTTAAAAAAAAAAAAAAGAAAAAAAAGTTTCGTAAACAATGAGGCTTTCACCAAAACAGCGATTGTTGGGGGCATAGGCTTAAATATGACAAGAAGTCAGGGATTTGTTTCACAATAATAGGGAGGGGCCGCGGGTGGGGGAGGGGGAGGGACAAAACCAGATTGTCAGGGACTGTTCGTTTCATCTCAGTGATGCGCATCTGGGGGCTCGTTTGAGCCTCATGACTTTTCGTTCATGTTCAAAATTCCCCGTAATAAAATTCAACAGAAGCCCGAGGCTAATAACTCTTCTGTAACCGGCTTCCCGGACAGGAATTCTTTGTCTCGGGCTCTGAAGGTGCTCTGCGGTCTGCAACAGTGACCACGTACGAGGGCTGACTGCTCTTAAGATAAGTTCGGCCCTGCTGTCTGAAAATTCCTGAGCCCGGCAGGGCAGGGTCCGAGAGTTTCTCGGGCTGCGCACACGTCGGCAGCTCGCGCGCGCGCGCGGCCGGGGCCTGCCCGAGGCCGGCGCCCAGGACACCTTTGTGGACGCGGCGAGAGAACGCAGCTCCGGCAGCCCGGCTCCGCCCCTCGCCCGCCCTGCACGTGCAGCCCCGGGGCTCCGCGGCGCGTCCTCCCCGCCCCCACCGCGGGCACGTGACCCGTCGCCCTGGGGCCCCAGCGGGACTGTGGCCGCAGGAATTCGCGGCAATCGGGGAAGATTCTGGGGCGACGTCCAGACGGAGCCCTCGGGCTGGGCTGGGTGGGCCGTGGAGCTCGGGGATCTCCACTTTAGACCGTAACAAAGGTTCACGGCAGAGCACCGGGAGACGTGGCTCTCTCGGATCCCTGGGCTGGCCCCTATTCGGCGGCCCGGGAGCGCGCAAGGCTGGCTGGAGAGGGCCCGGTCCCAGGTACCTGGGTGTGGCCGGGCCGAGCCAGCCCTGGCCGTCCGATTTGTCTCCTGTGCGGAAGTGGCGGGCGCGCGAGCTGCGGGGTCTGCAATCCCGGGCCCTGCGCCCCTGCGCCCCGCGCACGGCTTCCTTTGTGTCTGCCACTTTGGGGTGGACGAAAACCGCTTGGGTTTGATTTTTCCCCTTCCAGTCCCCTTTTCGCGGTCAGGCTCCCTCCCCTGCCACTCTCGCCAGCCTCTCCCCCCCCTGTGGATGTCTGTTCCCCTCCAGCCCGGGCACAAGCAATGCAGGCGCCCTTAAAGTCCCGAGAAAATACTTTTTTTTTTTTTTTTTTTTCCATTTCAAAACCAACGCGTCCCAAGCCGGGCTGCGGCAGCGTCCCCTTTACGCGCCGCCTCTAGAAATGGCGCCGGTGTCCCGACTCCAGCCAGGGCAGGATCAGGAGACAGGTGTGACTGTCGGGGCCGACCGGAAAGCAAAGGGGGCAGAGGTGTGTGCAGGCTGAGTGGGGGCGCCCGGGGATGCCGAGGCACCCCCTGGGTCCCTGCAGCTGGTATTTCAGAGCTGGGTACTGCGAGAGAAGGAGGGGGCTCGGGTAGAGCCGTGGAGGGCGGTGTGTGGGGGTGGTTGCTGCTCCTGAACCCCGCGGAGCAGGAGGCCCGCGGGGTGGGGTAGGACGGTTGAGTCATTCCTTGCTGCCAACCACAGACTGATGAGCTTCCCTCGCCGCCACCCTCACTCCTAGCCGCATTGTACTGGACATGGGGGCCGGAGGCACAGGGACAGAGTCTACACGACAACAGCGCTAACGCACGATCTGTGTGACCTAAGCAAGTCGCTTCTCTCAGCCTGGGTTTGCTGGTCTGTTTGATGGGAGTGGCAGTTTTAAATAAAGCCTGTGGGCTTGGCACCTGCCAGGCTCAGCAGGGAAGACCCACGTCCCAGGGCCTGCTTGTTCCTGAGAGGAATGCATGCACGAACCTAGCCAATGTGCCATACTACACCTCCACACGGGACAAACCCAATCACCCCGTTTTTATTCCTTCCAAATATTCTGAGGCTGCTGGCACCAGGCCCGTGCTGGGCGGAGGCTGCGGAGATGAAGGCAGCAAACTTGGCCTGGAGAAGCCAATAAAAGAGCTGACTCTTTCCCTGGAGCACATGTCACGCTAGTGGGACCTGGAACATGCCAGAAGCCAATATGCCCAGGGCTCTGTTCCGTCCCAGGTCCTTCCTGTGTCAGGACCCATGATCTCTGAGCACTGCCCTGTACTTGAAGTAATTGCTCCCTTTTTGGGGTGTGTGTGTATGGTTCAGGAGATGGGTCCTGCACATGCAGACAAGAGCCTTACCACTGAGGTACATCCCCAGCCCTCTAACTTTTTTTTTTTTTTTTTTTTTAATATTTATTTATTAGCCGGGCGCGGTGGCGCACGCCTGTAATCCCAGCACTTTGGGAGGCTGAGGCAGGAGGATCGCGAGTTCAAAGCCAGCCTCAGCAATGGCGAGGCACTTAGCAACTCAGTGAGACCCTGTCTCTAATAAAATACAAAAAAAGGGCTGGGGATGTGGCCCAGTGGTCAAGTGCCCCTGAGTTCAATCCCCAGTACAAAAAAAAAAAAAAAAAAATATTTATTTGTTTTAGTTGTACACAATGGGTTTTTTTATTTGTACGTGGTGCTGAGGATGGAATCCAACCACGCACGTGCTAGGCTGTCGCTCTACCGCTGAGCCACAACCCCAGCCCTAACTTTTTTTTTTTTTTATGGTACTGGGGATGAAACCCAGGAGTGCCAGGAGTGCTCTACCACTGAGCTACACCCCCAGCTCTTAAAAAAAAAAAAAAAAAAAAACTTTTTTTTTTTAGTTGTAGATGGACACAATATCTTTATTTTATTTATTTTTATTTTTATGTGGTGCTAAGGATCGAACCCAGTGCCTCACACATGGGAGGCAAGCACTGTACCCCCGAGCCACAACCCTAGCCCCCCCCGCCCCTGGCTCCTTTTTTATTTTTAATTTCAAGACAGTGTCTAAATTGTACAGGCTGGCTACAAACTTGCGATCCTCTTGCCTCACTCAGCCTCTCCAGTAGCTGGGATTACAGACATGTGCCCCTGTGTCCATCCCCTAACGTGTCCTTAAAAGCCCTGTGGCCTGGTCATTCAGTGTTCCTCCCAAGTGATGGCGAGATGTTCAGCCTGGACTGTAGGAAGCCAGCCTGACCTTTCAGAAGATCCTCTCTTCTTAGCACCCCTGAGTTATAGGAGCTCCCACAGGAACCCCTTTTCTCCCCTAACTTTCTAAATTCCTGTAGTGCTCAGTGCCCGTACCCTCAGCAGCCCTCAGTCAGTTGTGACACACTTCAAGGGTTCCATCCAGAGTCTGTCCCAGCTTCGTGGAGGGCACCAGGGTGTTCGGCGAGTGAAGGTTCGGTGCTTACTTGTCTCTTCCTCAGCACTCCCTGCAGAGCCATGAGAGTTAACCCGTCCCATTACCACTTAGCGACTGTACTACCCCAGCTACTATGCCAGGGGCTTCATCCATGCTCTTAGGGAGCCAGGTAAGTGAGGGCAGAGACTGGTTCCTAGAGAAGTTAAGCCAAGGCCACGCTGACCCTGGCATTGCTGGGTCCACAGACAATGGGCTTCGCACTCTGCCCAGCTGGTTATGTAAAACCCCAATGGTAGCTAGGTGGCCTAGTGTCCCCACTGCTTCCACACAGGGTTGTGGGCCGTCATTCTAGATGCTTAAAGGACCATCTGCTAAGCCAGAGTCCAGTTCCTACAGATTTCATTCCTAAATGTCCCTCAGATCCCTCTAGGTGTCTCTCTATTTGTCTCCATATCACCACATAGAGCCTCTTGCTGACTGCTACTTCTCCCTCTTTAATCTATCCCTACCCTGATTCTTCCTACAAATACCAATTCCATTCTTAAAAACTCTGGAAGAGGCCGGGCGCGGTGGCGCACACCTATAATTCCAGCACTTGGGAGGCTGAGGCAGGAGGATCATGAGTTCAAAGCCAGCCTCAGCAACGGCGAGGCACTTAGCAACTAAGTGGGATCCTGTCTCTAATAAAAATACAAAAAAGGGCTGGGGATATGGACCATTGGTGGAGTGCCCCTTAGTTCAATCCCCAGTACCCCCCCCCTCCAAAAAAAGGGGCTGGGGATGTGGCCCAGTGGTTGAGTGCCCCTGAGTTCAATCCCCAGTATCAAAAAAAATAAAAAACCTCTGGCAGAGGGACTTGGGACCTGGCTCAATGTAGAATGCTTGCCTAGCATGCTTGAAGCCCTGGGTTTGATCCCAGCATCACAAAACAAAAACAAACCTGGCAAGGGTTGGTGCAGGCCTGTAATCTCAATGATGCAGGAAGATTGCAAGTTTGAAGCCAGCCTCAACAACTTAGTAAGACACTGTCTCAAAAATTTTAAAAGTAAAAAGGACTGGAGATGTAGCTCAGTGGTAAAGTACCCTTGGGTTCAATCCCAATACTGCAAAAGGAAAAAAAAAAAGTCTTCATGGGGGTGTAGCTTGCCTACCATTTGCAAGGTCTTGGGTTCAATCCCTGGCCCTGAAAAACAAGGAGGAAGAAGAAGGGGGGGGGGGGATAAAACAGCAGGGCATGGTGGCACATGCTTGTAATCCCAGCAGATCAAGAATTCAAAGCCAGCCTCAGCAAAAGCAAGGTGCTAAGCAACTCAGTGAAACCCTGTCTCTAAATAAAATACAAAAAAAGGCTGGGGATGTGGCTCAGCGGTCAAGTGTCCTGAGTTCAATCCCTAGTACCCCCCCCCCAAAAAAAAAAAAAAAAAAACCCACCACCATCTAAATCCTACCTCTAATCCCCTCCCACTGGGTTTGTTCTTTTCTCCCACTCACCACACCCCTGACCCAGACCTACTTTAATTTTCACCTGACCACTTTAATAACTTCCCCACTATTCCCCCACAGCCACAGCGTTCATTTGCTCAGCAAGTATTTCTTCAATCTATGGTTATTAGCTGAAGGCCATGCTAGGACCTGGGAGTCAGCATGGAATCAAACAGCCTGCTTCTACGTCTTGCTTCCCTTGGTTTAGCAGGAAGTGCACACTGAATGAACAATTGTCAAAATCCAGGAATGGGGGGGTGGGGTGCTGGGGTTGTGACTCAGGGGTAGAGCACTCACCTAGCACATGCGCGGCCCGGTTTGATCCCCAGCACCACGTAAAAATGAACACATTGTGTACAACTAAAGCAAATAAATAAATATTAAAGAAAAAAAGTCCAGGAATGCCAAGTATAAAGCTATGAGAAGTCTAGGGGGCTTCTGAAAAGCCAAGAAGGAAGCCAGACACTGTGGAGCGTTCCTGTAATCCCAGTGACTCTGGAAGCTGAGACAAAGGATCACAACTTTGAGGCCAGCTTTAGCAACTTAGTGAGACCCTGTCTCGAAATAAAAAATAAAATGGACTGGGGATGTAGCTCAGTGGTAAAGCACCTCTGGGTCCAATCCCTAGTACCAAAAAGAAAAGAAAAACCCAGAAAGGGTGCAAGTGAGCTGGAGGAGGGAACCTGAGGAAGGACAGGTGTGAGAAGACGGTGGAGGGCTGGGTGGGTGGACCACAGGAGCCTGCAGGGCGCTGAGTGAAGGACTCCTGCAGTCAACAGAGAATTCTTCCAAGTTTTAACCTGGCTCTGCCACCCTGGGGCTGGCCACAAAGCCCTGTGACCCCAGAGCACACTCTGGCCTTGGTCTCTTTGTAAAAAGGGAAAATGGGATGAAACAGTCTTTTAACTTGTGAACAATTTTAAACCTGAGAGAAAGGTCAGATTCGCATTGCAGAGAGTGTTCTCAGGCTAGAGAAAGGCTGCCCTGGGCCTCCCTCACTTCCTTGACCAATCCTTCTCAGGATGCCTGAGGTTACCCAGCAGGTCCCTATTCCTCCCTCATTAACTCAAAAAGTAAATTGGAAGTTTTTGGTGTTTTCTTTTCTTTTTTAAATATTTATTTATTTACTTTAGTTATATACGATCATTTATGTTTACATGGTGCTGAGGATCGAACTCGGGCCGCCCACGTGAGAGGCGAGCACTCTGCCGCTGAGCCACACAACCCCAACCCCAGTTTTTGGTGTTTTCATTGGTGGCATTTGGGATTGAACCCAGGGCCTCACACATGTTAAGCAAGTGTTCTACCACTGAACCACATCCCCATGCCTCCCCAGTCTTTTTTTTGGTTTTTATTAATGTTATTTATTTTTTATACCTTTATTTTATTATTTTATTTTTATGTGGTGCTGAAGATTGAACCCAGGCCTCACATATGCTAGGCAAGCACTCTACCACTGAGCTACAACCGCAGCCCCACTCCCCAGTCTTTTGTAAATTTTTATTTTGAGACAAGTTCTTGCTAGGTCACCAGGCTGGCCTTGAACTTGCCATTTTCCTGACTCAGTTTCCCAGATAGCCGAGATTACAAGTGTGCACCACAGTGTCTGTCTGAAAGTTTCGTTTGTTTTTCAATAATTTTAGTTATAGATGGACAAAATATCTTTATTTTACTTGTTTATTTTTTATGTGGTGCTGAGGCTCCAACCCAGTGCCTCACATGAGCTAGCCAAGTGCTTTACCACTGAGCCACAACTCCAGCCCCTGGAATATTATTATATATTGGAAGGCTGGGGGCATAGTTTAGTGGTAGAGTATTTGCCTAGCATATACAAGGCTCTGGATTCAATCCCCAGGGGAAAAATATATATACATATATCACACATGTGTGAATAGAGTTTTAAAATGTCAGATCACTAAAACAACTAGGGATAATTTTAACATGTTAGAGAACTGACCCAAAAAATCCTGTTCCTATATGGAATATTTTACAACCATGGTGAAAATTGATGAATACATCTGTGTATAGCAACCAGAAGTGATCCTAAAACATAACAGTAGAAGGTGGTTTCAAGCAGGCCCGTGGAGCATGAACCCATACATTAAAGGCCTCAATTGTTGTTACTGTTGTTGTTTGGTATTGGGGATTATGCCCAGGGGTGCTTAACCACTGAGCCACATCCCCAGCCCTTTTTTTATATTTTATTTAGAAACATGGTCTCACTGAGTTGCTAAGTGCCTCACTAATCTACTGAAGCTGGCTTGGAACTCACGAGATCCTCCTGTCTCAGCCTCCAGAGTTGCTGGGATTACATGTGTGCACTACCTTGCCTGGAACAGGTAGCTGTGAGGATTAAATGAGCTTGGTTCCGCCCCCCCCCCCCATACTGGGGATTAAACATAGGGGTACTTTACCACTGAGCTACATCTCCAGAACTTTTTATTATTATTATTATTTGAGACAGGGTCTCTCTAAATTGCTAAGGCTGACCTTGAATTTGGGATCCTCCTGCCTCGGTCTCCCAAATCACTGGACTTACACGCATACCCCTCTGCACCCAGCCTCGTTAAATAAACTTTAAGGATTAAATTAAAATCCTTAAATTGTTCAGAACAAAAGCCATCATGTACTAGTTAGGCTTGGTGCCGGGCGCGGTGGCACACGCCTGTAATTCCAGCACTTGGGAGGCTGAGGCATGAGGATCACAAATTCAAAGCCAGCCTCAGTAATGGCAAGACACTTAACAACTCAGTGAGACCCCTGTCTCTAAATAAAATACAGAAAAGGGCTGGGGATGTAGCCCAGTGGTTGTGGACCCCTGAGTTCAATCCCCAGTACCAAAAAAAAAAAACCAAAAAACAACAACCCAATAAAAAAAAAAAAAAAAAAAACTAGTTAGGCGTGGTTAAGTGTTAGGCATTAGTACTGTTCTTATGTCAAGTAATTTTATTATATTCTACACTCTTAACTGTGATTGGTGACCCAGATATTGAATAAGTAAACAGTGGTTGGTGACCCAAGATATAATGAGATATGATTGCAAGAGACTACAATTACAAATTATGGTAAGTGCAAAAAAGAAAAATGTACCTGAAGGACCCAGTTGTACCCAGTTGGGAGTCAGTAAGCAAAAGGTGGGTTTTGAATTCCAGTGGCCCCCTCACCCAGGCCACAGTCAAACAGTGAGCAGCAACTAGGGAACTCAGGACTCAGTGTTATAGGGGAAAGGATTATTAAACAGAAACTGAGACCCTTGGTTCAATCCCCAGGACCAAAAATAAAAAATAAAAAAGAAGAAGCTGAAGCTGGGCGCAGTGGCGCATGCCTGTAATGCCAGCACTTTGGGAGGCTGAGGCAGGAGGATTTCGAGTTCAAAGCCAGCCTCAGCAGTGGCGAGGCACTTAGCAACTCAGTAAGACCCTGTCTCTAAATAAAATACAAAAAAAAAAAAAAAAAAAAAGGGCTGGGGATGTGGCCCAGTGGTCAAGTGCCCCTGAGTTCAATCCCTGGTACCACAAAAAAAAAAAAAAAAAAAAAAAAAAAAAAAGAAGCTGAGAAATTGATGTTGGGTGGAATCTCAGCTTCTCCAGAAAAGAGTTGATTGAATTTTCTTGCATATCTCATTATTTCTAGGTTCTTTTTTTTTTTTTTTTTTTTTTTTTTTTTTTGTGGTACCAGGGATTGAACTCAGGGGCACTCGACCACTGGGCCACATCCCTGGCCCTTTTTGTATTTTTTTTATTTAGAGACAGGGTCTCACTGAGTTGCTAAGTGCCTCGCCATTGCTGAGGCTGGCTTTGAACTCGTGATCCTCCTGCCTCAGCCTCCCAAGTGCTGGGATTACAGGCGTGCGCCACCGCGCCCGGCTTATTTCTAGGTTCTTAACACCTTCTTTGATCCCATCATTTCCAGCAAAATCTGGCCCCACATCCCTCCCAGGGCTTCCTTTTCTGGCCTTTGGCCCCCTTTTCCTACTTGAAGCTGGCACAGGATGAATATCCCTTTAGCAGCCAGGTGTGGTGGTGCACAACTATAATCTCAAGGACTCAGGAGGAACTTGGCCAGACCAGTCTCCCCACCGCACCCCCGCCAAAAAATTGGAATATCCCAATATGCCTTGATCCTTGAAAGCCTGTCCTCAGCCACGCCCCCTCCTCCCACCTCCTTAAAGCTAACCTCCTCCTCTTTTTTTTTTTTTTTTTTTTTTTTTTGGTACCAGGGATTGAACTCAGGGGCACTCGGCCACTGGGCCATATCCCCAGCCCTTTTTTGTATTTTATTAGAGACAGGGTCTCACTGAATTGCTAAGTGCTTCGCCATTGCTGAGGCTGGCTTTGAACTCGTGATCCTCCTGCCTCAGCCTCCCAAGTGCTGGGATTACAGGTGTGCGCCACAGCACCCGGCTTAACCTCCTCCTCTTGAAGCACCCCTCTTGTTCCCTCCTAGCACTCACCCTCTCTGCAATGAGACATTCTTTCATTTTTTTTAGTGTTTTTTTAAAAAATATTTATTTATTTACTTTAGTTGTACACAATGCAATGCATTTTATGTTTACGTGGTGCTGAGGATCGAACCTGGGCCGCGCACGAGTGCGAGGCAAGCGCTCTGCCGCTGAGCCACAACCCCAGCCCCACATTCTTTCATTTTACTTGCTCGCTGCATCCCTGGTGACTGCAAAAGTGGTTGATTCTGTTTGTTACTCCCTCCCTCCTTCGGAGCCCGGCACCCAGGAGACAGTGGACAGACACTGGTTAAAGAGCCAAGGCATTTCCATGTCCCTGGGCATGTAGGGCCACCCATAGTCCCTTGGGAGTGACCTGTTTCCTAAAGGATTTTATCTCACCCTGACACCTACCCCCAATTCACCTCACTAACACCTAAATAACTTTCACTATGAGTCTAGAGGTCACCTCTTCTAAGAAGACCTTCCTGAACACAGGTCTGGGTTTTCACACACACCGTAATTATCCCTCTCCAGTTGTCATACCACAGTACCTGCTGCTTAGATTCCAATGGAAGGAGACAGAAAGTGAAAAACAAATAGGAAAAAACAAATAGTGCTGCAGAGGGAAAAGGTGGCGGTTTTTAGATGACATTTAATACACGAGGGAGGAGAGGGCCTGGAGAGCCATATGGCCACCTGGGGGACAAGCAGACTAGGACCAACATAAGTGGAGCTGGTGACTTAGGGTCAGGGAGTGAGGAGGAGGTTTCAGGATGTGTGGGTCCTAAAATCATTCTGAGGATTTATGCTTTTACTCTAAGTGAAGGTGGGAGACTATAGGGTTTAGGCTTGGGAGGGACAGGAGCTGACGTAAAGAAGACAGCTGGGTATGGTGGCACATACCTGTAAACCCTGTGGCTCTGGAGGCTGAGGCAGGAGGATCACAAGTTCCAGGCCAGCCTCAGCAATTTAGAGAGGCTCTAAGCAACTGAGACTCTGTCTCAGAATAAAAAACAAAAATAAAGCGAAACATAAAAAGGGCTGAGGATGTAGCGGAGTGTCAAAATGTCCATGGTTTCAATCCCAGTACCAAAAACAAAAAAAAAGTGAGCCAGCCAGTATTCAGTAGCTCTGCAGTGGGGTGGCACTCAGGGCTCCAGGGCACCCCAGATGGAAACAGACTTGCACTGTAGAAAGGTCCTTCCCACCAGCACATGGATGGACCAAAATGCTTTTTGCCTGACCTATTTAGTGTGTTCTGGCCAAGATTTAATAAATAGCTAGCCTGTAATTCCAGCTACTCCAGAGGCTGAGGCAGAAGGATAGCAAATCCAAGGCCAGTTTCAACAACTTAGTGAGACCCTTTCTCAATATAAAAAAATAAAAATGGCTGGGGCTGAGCGTTGGGGAGGTTGCTCAGTGGTAGAGCCCTTGCCTACCAGGTTCAACCCCTGATACCACAAAAGGAAAAAAAAAGATTCATTAAATGTAAATGAACAACAGCAACAAGTTCCACTTCCACTTTCTTCTTCTGTTTCACTTTCCCTGCTTATCTTCTCTTTTTAAGAAATATTTATCAAAAGCCTATAAATCAGCCAGGCGCGGTGGCACATACCTGTAATCCCAGCACTTGGGAGGCTGAGGGAGGAGGATCTCGGGTTCAAAGCCAGCCTCAGCAATGACAAGGCACTTAGCAACTCAGTGAGACCTTGTCTCTAAATAAAATACAAAAAAGGGCTGGGGATGTGGCCCAGTGGTCCAGTGCCCCTGAGTTCAATCCTCGGTACCCCCCCCCCCCCCCCAAAAAAAAAAAAAAAAAAAAAAAGCCTATAAATCAGCCAGGCACCGAGCACATGACTGTAATCCCAGTGGCTTGGGAGGTTGAGGCAAGAGGATCGTGAGTTCAAAGCCAGCCTCAGCAAAAGTGAGGCTCTGAGCAACTCAGTGAGATCCTGTCTCTAAATAAAATAAAATAGGGCTGGGGAGGTGGCTCAGTGGTCGAGGGGCCCTGAGTTCAATCCTCAGAACCAAAAAAAAAAAAAAAAAAAAAAAAAAAAAAAAGCCTGTAAATCTAGCAGCAATATGAGATTATAACCCATAGAATAAAATGTCTACAAATCTGTAGTGATATGAATGAATAAATGAATAAATAAATGGGGGGGGGATACCTCTTTTTTATAGAGGAATTCCAATTAACAAATGCAAAAGGAATAAGGGAATAGCAACTCACCATTAGATTATCACAATAATTGTGGGCAAAGGTAGGTGTGGTGTTACCTGCTGATCATCCCAACTAGTTGGGAGGCTGAGGCAGGAGGATCACAAGTTCAAGTCCAACCTCAGCAATTCAGTGAGACCTGTCTCAAAATAAAAAAAAATAAAATAAAAAGGCTGAGAAACTAAGATCAGTGTTAGAGCCCCCCTGGGTTTAATCTTCAGTACTGAAAAGAAAAAAGAAAAGAAGTGAAACTTCAGATCACCAGAAGACAGACATCGGTGTCCTATAGTCCTGATACAACGAGGAGAGAGGGCTATGGTTTGTTTTTCCTCTTCTAAAGGCATAACCTTGATCTAATCACTAGAAAACAGGAGACAAACCCAAAGCAAAGGACATTCTACAAAATGCCTGACCAGTGTTCTTCAAAAGTGTCAAGGTCATGAAAGATAAGGAAAGACCAAGAACTGTTACAGTATGGGCTCCTGGACTGGGTCCTAGAACAGAAAAAAAAAAAAAAAAAAAAAAAGAGTGGGGGACATTAAGGGAGCAATTGGTAGAACTGGAAAAAGTCTAGAGTTTAGTTAATAGAATTGTGTCAATGTGAATTTCTTGGTTTAATAACTGTAATTGGGTTATGTAAGATGTTAACCTTAGAGGAAGCTGGGCAAGAAGCTATCCGGGAACTTTCAGTGCTATTTTTGCAACTTTTCTGTAAGTATAAAATTATTTCAAAATAAAAAGTGAAACAATTTTAAAAGCCAATTATACCCCAAGCACCCAGCTTGTGATCTCTAAATACCATCTCCCTCTGCAAAGAACCAGGCTTCTCAGAGAAAGGTAGATTCCTACTCTGGGGAAAAACACAAGTCTGGAACCACTGGAAAAATCAAATGGTAAAGAAGCTGTCAAAGACATATAGGGCAAGCCAGGCGTGGGAACACACCTGTAATCCCAGCAGCTCAGGAGACTGAGGCAGGAGGATCAAAGCCAGCCTCAGCAGTTTAGGGAGGTCCTAAGGAATTTAGCAAGATCCTTTCTCAAAGCTGGGTGTGGTGGCGCATGCCTGTAATCCCAGCCCTTGGGAGGCTAAGGCAGGAGGATCACGAGTTCAAAGCCAGCCTCAGCAATGGCGAGGCACTCAGCAACTCAGTGAGACCCTGTTTCTAATAAAATACAAAAAAAGGGCTGGGGATGGGGCCAGCCCCTGGTCGAGTGCCCCTGAGTTCAATCCTGTCTCAAATGATGGAAAAATAAAAAAGAGACTGAGGCAGGAGGATCAAAGCCAGCTTCAGCAATTTAGGGAGGCCCTAGGCAATTTAGCAAGATCCTGCCTCAAAATAGAAAAAAAAAAATAAAAATGTGGCTCAGTGGATAAATGACTTTGTATTCAATCCCTGGTACAACTCAAAAAAAAAAAGACACATAGGTGTGTCCAGAGGACTACATAGCCGTGTTAATGGTGATTTCCACAGTCCAGATGGAAGATTATTTGAACAATAGCAGGAATAAGAACTGTAGTAAACAAAAATACCTCAAATGTTTAAATCCTTGGGCTGGGTAAAAAGAGAAGTAAAAGACACCTCAATTAATTGCACAGTGCAGTCTTTACTTTTTTATTGTTGTGGCTCAGCGGTGGAGCGCACTCTGCCACTGAATTCCCCTAGCACAGTGCGCGGCCCGGGTTCGATCCTCGGCACACCACGTACAAATAAGGACATCGTGTACAACTAAAGCAAATAAATAAACATTAAAAAAAAAAAAAATCTCGATCCTCGGGCGTGGTGGCGCACGCCTGTAATCCCAGCACTTGGGAGGCCGAGGCAGCTAGAGGATCACGAGTTCAAAGCCAGCCTCAGCAATGGCGAGGCACTTAGCAACTCAGTGAGACCCTGTCTCTAATAAAATAAAGCAAATAAATAAACAAAAAAAAAAAAAAAAAATCTCGCCGGGGCGTGGTGGGGCTGGGGATGTGGGGATGTGGCTCAGTGGTCGAGTACCCCTGAGTTCAGTCCCCGGTACAAAACAAACAAACAAACAAACAAAAACAAAAACAAAAACAAACCTCCCAATCCTCTACCACCTCTCCCCCATCGAAATGCCAAGCGCTGTAGTGCTTACGTTACTGCTTACAGTGCGGGGTTTGGTGGTTAAAGAAAGAAAGAAAAAGAAAAAAGGAGCTCCCAGGCAGTTAAGGAGCAGTTGGCTTCGGGAGGCGCAGGAAGACCGGGTGAAGGAGGTGAAGGGCCTCCGGGCAGCGAGGAGCAGGCAGAGACGGCGGGAGCGGCGGGGAGGGCAGGCAGCTGGGGGACGCCGGGGGACCTTCTGCGGCCCCGCGGCGGCGCAGTGCTCAGCCCCGGAGGGCGCCCGGCCGGCGTCTTCCCACGTGGCAATGGGGGTTGCTGCCGACGCGCAGCGCCCCTCGCCCACACTTCCTCCTGACCTCCCCACCCCTCGGCCGCGGCTGGGTGGTTTGCCGGCTTGGCCCGGGCTGCGCCCGCACCCACGGCCTCCCTCCGGCACGCCTGTTTACCTGGTGCGCACGGTGCTGCAGGGCGTGCACCTGCCGCCTGCCTCCCTCCGCCGGGGAGTCAGGGGTTACAGTGGGGAGCTGGGTCTGCGGGGAATGGGGAGCACTGGCTCAAAGCACAGGGACTCGGGCCTGCGGGTGTTCGTGAGGAGCTGGGGGGCAAGGAACCGCCCCCCACCCCGTGTTGACTTTCCAAGCCCACAGAGGCCCCTGTTGCCCAGGCCGCTGTCCCTGAGCTTCTCCAGGGCAAGGTCCGCGATCCGTTCATTTGTGGGCCATCAGTAAGCATTTTGAGGGGGAGGGGATAGGCGGAGGATGGGGAAATATTTTCTGAATGAAGAAATGAATGAGCCTGGCACAGTGGTGCACGCCTGTAATCCCAGAGGTTCAGGAGGCTCAGGCAGGAGGATCGCGAGTTTTGAGCCAGCCTCAGCAAAAGCGAGGCGCTAAGCAACTCAGTGAGACCCTGTCTCTAAATAAAATAGAAAATAGAGCTGGGAATGTGGCTCAGTAGTGGTCGAGTGTCCCTGAGTTCAATCTCCGATATCCCCCAGCAAAAAAGAAAAAGAAAGAAAGAAAAAAATGAATGAATGAGTGAACCATGTTAAATACAGCTCCAGTGGCCACGGACTAAAAGAGAAAGGAGCTGGAGTTCCAAAGTCAAACAGATAGACCTGGGTTCAAATCCATTCCTGCCGTTTAGTAGCTGTGCGGCTTTGGGCAAGTTACCTAAAACATTCTGAGACAGGTTCCTCCTCAACTGTAAAAAATGAAAGCACCCCTGCTGAGTGCCCCCCCCCCCCAATAATCCTAGCAATTTAGGATGCTGAGGCAGGAGGTTCCAAAGTTTGAGTCTAGGTTGGGCAATTTAGGGAGAAATAAAAAGAGCTGGGGGTGGTAGAGTGCCCCCAGGGGTTCAAACCCCAGTACTGGAAAAAAAAAAAAAATAAAATCTACTTTCCTTATAAGATTTACATGGAATGTTTGTAGAATATGTGGCAGGGACATATTAGGCTTAATAAACGGTCACTGTTATTAGTAGTAGTGTTTACTATTTCAACAAATATGTGTCAAACATCTACTAAGTGCAGGGTACTTTTCCACACACTGGGGACAGATCAGTGAACCAAACACTAAGATCCCTTCCTCTTGGGGTTACATTCAGTCAGGAGAGAGGGCCGATAAACACTGCCAAAGAGCAAATGAAGTATTATATTGGGAGGTGTCAGACAAATGCCTTGGGAAAAAGATAGTGGGGGAGGGGTGAGGAATGAAGGGGGATGGTCATTTATTTATTTATTTTTAATTTATTTTGTGGTACTGGGGTGCTCTTTCACTGAGCTACACCCCCAGCCTTTCTGCTTTTTTTTTTTTTTTTTTTTTTTTTTCCTAGAGCAAGTGTCTGGCTAAATTGCCAAGACGGGCTTCTGGTTTGAGATTCTCCTGCCTCCAGGATTACAGCCTTTTGCCCCTGTGCCCAGCTCTGATTTACCAGCTGCCAGGTTGCGCCTAGACTGCTCTGGGGAGGAGAGAGGCAGGGAGAAACCAGTGTTGTGGCAGGGCAGGTCCAGAGAGATGGTAAGGGTAGAACCAGCCTCTCTCCCAGGGGTTGGATGTGGAGTGTGAGAAAAGCTGCCAAGGCCAGCTTCCGGGTTTTGCCACCCACTGAGATGGGCCAGGCTGCAAATGAAACAGGTCTGGGGGGAGAAAGGGAGAAGCGGGAGCTCAATTTTGAATGTACTAAGTTTTGTTTTGTTTGTTTGTTGTTTTGTGCTGGGGGTTGGATCCAGGGCCTCACACATGATGAGTACAAGCTGTACTACTGAGCTGCACCCCGGGCCAGATGCCTTAAGATTTTAGGGATCAGTTAGACATGCTTGTGAAGATATCTGACAGGCAGTAGGAGTCTTGGGATCAGGCTGTGGATGTACATTTGGGATCTGGGATTACTACTGTTACAACTGTTTTTCCTCCACTCTTGCACTTGATCCTCACACCAGCTAATGAGTAAGGCAGGGCAGGGATCAATCCCCCAGCTTGGCAGAATTAAAATTCTATGCAGGGTATAGACCCAAAAGAATTGAAAACAGGTATTCACACAAATGCTTGCACATGAATGCTCAGAGCAGCACTGTTCACAGCAGCCGGAGATGGAAACAACCCAAATGCCCATCACCTGATGAATGGATATATAAAATATGTTCTAGTCAAAAACTGACATATAGACTGGGCGTGGTGGCGCACGCCTGTAATCCCAGCACTTTGGGAGGCTGAGGCAGGAGGATGGCAAGTTCAAAGCCAGCCTCAGTAATGGCGAGGCACTTAGCAATCAGTGAGACCCAGTCTCTAGTAAAAAATACAAAAAAGGGTTGGGATGTGGCCCAGTGGTCAAGTGCCCCTGAGTTCAATCCCTGGTAAAAAAAAAAAAAAAAAAAAAAAAAAAAAAAACCTGACGTATTATTCAACCATAAAGAGCAATGAAAGACTAATGCATGCTACAAGGTGGATGAATCTCAGAAACATGTTAAATAAAGGAAAGGAGTCATGCAAGGTCACATATTGTATGATCTCATTTCTTTGTTTTATTCTTTTCTTCTGTAGGAGCCCATTCATATGAAACATCTAGAATAAGTAAGACCATAGAAGCAGAAAGCAGACAATGATTTTCAGGGGTTTCATGAAGGAAGAATGGAGAATAAGTGCTTAATGAGTCAGGATAGGCTGTGAACATATCAATGCTACAGAACTGCATTGCAGGTGGAACCCAGGGGTGGTTTACCAGTGAGCTATACCCCTATCCCTTTTTATATTTTGAGACAGAGTCTTGCTAAGTTGCTGAGGCTGGTCTTGAACTTGGAATCCTCCTGCCTCAGCCTCCCAAATCGCTGGGATTACAATCATGTGCCACTGCACCTGGCTGAATTGTAGACTTTAAAATGGTTAACTTTATGTTATATGAATTTTACCTAAATTTGAAAGAAAGGAAGGATGGGAGGGAGGAAGAAAGGAAGTGAGGGGAAAGCAAGAAGGAAGAAGAAATGGAGGAAGGAAGAAAGAAAAAGAAAGAGGGAGGAAAGGGTTGGGGTTTGCTCAGAGGCAGAGCGCTTGCCTAGCACATGCGCGCCCTGGGTTTGATCCTCAGCACCAAGTAAAAATAAATAAAGGTATAAATAAATAAATAAACAAATAGAAAGAGGGAGGGGAAAAAAAATAAAGAAAACAACCTCTAGAAAAAAATTTGCCAGGCTCCTAAGTCCCAGCACTGTGCAGTTCCTGCTGCTGTCCTCCAAGACCACATACATCAGTCTGGGGACTACCACAATTGACAGGTTCTTCCACTATGGGGGAGAAGAGTAGCCCAGGGAAGCAGAGGGACCTGTCCCCTGTGAAGTCAGTGTAGGGCAACTGGATTTCTCAAACCCGAAACCAGGAAATCTGGTCCGACAAGGATGGGATTCACAGCCGAAATCAGCCCTGTGGCTGGGGGTTGCTGGCGTCAGAGAACCTGCACTTCCTGGTCTGCTCTGGTTGGGACGGAAGCAGCCACAGAGCTTCCACATTTAACCCTTCAGGTCCCAAGCCTCCAAGATCAGGGAGTTTTAGACACCACCTAGGAGGAAATGGAAGCTCCAAGAAGATAGAAATCTTCTCCCAAGTCACAGAGCCAGTCAGCGGTCGAGCTGGGATTAGAAGGGAACTGACCTTTACGCAGCACCTACTTCACATCCAGGGGCCTCATCCTGCAAACAGCGCGTCAGAAGCTCCATTCTACAGCTGAGATTCTGAGAGGCTTCCTGACTGGCCAACTGTGCACAGCTCTGAAAAGGCAGGGCGGGTGGCTGACCGAGATCCCCCTGACCCCAAGACCACAGTTCCTCCCGGGCCCCCTGTGTGCCTTTTTCACTTGTCTCTCCCGTGCTTGGTACTGTAGAGTGTTCAAAAGTCATTCAACGAAAGAAGGAACGGTTGAGTCACAGGCTGCTCTTTCCCTCTGCCACACCTCCATCCAGATCCGCCCCCTTCAAGGTCAGCAAACATTCTGGGGCTCCCAAGTGTTTGCCATCGCGACAGAACTTTTAGAAATAACAGCTGTAGGGAAAACAGGACAAAAACAGTGGACCCTTTTCTTGCTAAACTAGTTAAGGCTCTTCTGTCCAACCTGGCCAGAGTTAACATAAAGCAGCAAAGAGCCGGCAGACATCTCTTTTTTTTTTTTTTTTTGGTACGGGGATTGAACTCAGGGGCACTGGACCACTGGGCCACATCCCCAGCCCTTTTTTGTATATTATTAGAGACAGGGTCTCTCTGAGTTGCTCAGTGCCTCGCCTTTGCTGAGGTTAGCTTTGAACTCAAGATCCTCCGGCCTCAGCCTCCCAAGTGCTAGGATTACAGGCGTGTGCCACCGCGCCTGGTTTAGATCCAGGTTTTTGCTAAGTTCTTTTTTTTTTTTTTTTTTTTTTTTTGCACCGTGGGTGCTTTGCCACTGAGCTTTTTATTGTTTAATTTTATTTTAGTTCTTTTTATTTTTAATTTTGAGGCAGGGTCTCACTAAGTTGCTGAGGTTGATCTGGAATTTGGCAATCTCCCTGCTTCAGCCTCGCTGGGATTACAGGCATGCCCCACCCTACCTGGTTTAAGATTCATGTTTTTAAAAACCTGATGTCTTACAGCTAGGTGTGGTGGCACATGCCTATAATCCAGGCTACTCAGGTGTCTGAGGCAGGAGCATTGCAAGTTTTGAGATCAGCCTGAGCAAGACTCTGTCTCAAAATAAAAATAAACGGGCGGGGAGCTGGGCGCACGCCTGTAATCCCAGCACTTGGGAGGCTGAGGCAGGAGGATCGTGAGTTCAAAGCCAGCCTCAGCAATGGTGAGGCACTTAGCAACTCAGTGAGACCCTGTCTCTAATAAAATACAAAAAAGGGCTGGGGATGTGGCCCAGTGGTCGAGTGCCCTGAGTTCACTCCCCAGTACCAAAAACAAAAAAAAAGGGTGGGGGATGTGGCTCAATGGTAGATCATGCCTGGGTTCAATCCCCAGTGCCAAACAAACAAAAACTCAGCATTCTTCTGGGGGTTACCACTTGCCAGCTACTCCTCATTCCATGGACCCCTGCAGCCAGCCCCCCATCTTCAGGGTTATTCTCTCACTCTCTTGCTCTCTCTCCCTTTTCTTTTTTTTTTTTTTTTTTTTTGGTACCGAGGATTGAACTCAGGGGCACTTGACTACTGGGCCACATTTTTTTTTTTTTTTTTTTTTTTAATTTTTTTTTACTTTAGTTGTACACAATGCAATGCATTTATGTTTACATGGTGCTGAGGATCGAACCCGGGCCGCGCACGTGCAAGGCGAGCGCTCTGCCGCTGGCCACAACCCCAGCCCTTTTTTTTAAAAATATTTATTTATTTACTTTAGTTGTACACAATGCAATGCATTTATGTTTACGTGGTGCTGAGGATCGAACCCTGGGCTGCGCACGTGCTAGGCGAGCGCTCTACCACTGAGCCACAACCCCAGCCCCCTCCAGCCCTTTTTTATATTTTATTAGAGACAGGGTCTCACTGAGTTGCTAAGTGCCTCACCATTGCTGAGGCTGGCTTTGAATTCATGATCCTCCTGCCTCAGCCTCAGAAGTGCTGGGATTACAGGCATGTGCCACCACACCCGGCTTCTCTGTTCTTTTTTGGTATTGGAAATTGAATCCAGTGTCACTTTACCACTGAGCCACATCTCCAGCCCTTTTTATTTTTTGAGACAGGATCTCCCAGTGTTGCATAGGGTCTTGCTAAGTTGCTGAGGCTGGCCTCAAACTTATGATCCTCCTGCTTCAGCCTCCTGAATTACTGGGATTACAGGAGTACACCACCGTGCCCCACTTGGATCATTCTCTTTCACTATCATTTAAAGATCTGTCCCTTTGAAGTTTTTACCTCCCAGCTATACTCACTCACTGACAACCTTAGACCCAGCCTCATTTTCTGTTTTCCTCTCCTTCCCCGTTCCTGCCTGTGTTGTGGTGTCTTTGCTGTCCATATGAGGCCCATACAACATCCCACCTGTCTGCTCAGCTCCCCGACATCCTTCTTCCCTCCTCATCCCCACCACCCTTGCAGGGCCAACACTTGGACCTTAGCGTCTTATGCCTGAGTTAGAGGACACTGGTCTACTAGACTTTGGGTAGCCTTTCCTCTCACTGTGGCCTTCTCCTTTATCAATGTGTCGTTCACACTTCCTGCTTCCTGTCTCTCTCTTTTTCTCTTCATTAGGCACTGAACCCAGAGGCACATCCCGGCTGCATTTATTCTTCCTTTCTTTATTTTTTTTACTTGTAGATGGACATGGTACCTTTATTTATTTGTTTTTATGTGGTGCTGAGGATCAAACCCAATGCCTCACACGTGCTAGGCAAGCGCTTTACCACTGAGCTACAACCCGTCTCTTATTCTTTGAGACAGGGCCTTGCTATGTTGCTCAGGCTGGCCTTCAACTCACGATCTTCCTGCCTCGGCCGCCAGAGGCTCTGGGGCCTGGGGATATAGCTCAGTGGGTAGAGTGCCTGCCTTGCATTGCCCAAGGCCCTGAGTTCAATCCCCAGCACCACAAAAAGAAAACTTTAGAGATGTTGGGATTGCAAGTATGCACCACGAAGCCCAGCTGAGGATTGCTTCTGCACTGTTACAAAGTCAAAATTTGTAATTTGAACCATGGTAAGCAGAGGACTGCACTTGACGCTCTGCATCTTCCCAGGCTCAGAGGCGTGAGGGCTCTTATGGGGAGGAGAGGAAGCATTCATCGGCAAGGGCATGGTCACCTGTGATCCTCTGCAGTGACTACTTAAAAGCCCCTCTCTCCGCTGATGCTCTGACCTCTCCTTTTACACTCAGAAGCTGGAAGCTTTCAGAGGCCACTCTATGTCATCTGCCCTGGGAACCTCCCTGACTGCATCCACCTGTCATAGACAAGAGGCTTCCGTTTCCCTCTGGGCCCAGTTCTCCCCCTACACCATACCCTGGCCTTGATCCTGTACCCTAAATTCCTCCTTTGGCTCCTGGGTGTTTCTCAGGCTTCTTCGCTCTGTCTTTCCTGATTTCTTGCTAAGAAAAAACAAGAATCCTCATATGTTTACCTCCCTTCTTCTACCTGATGATCTTTTCTAATAAATAGTCTAGTTCCCCACCCTCCCAAGCCAAAACACTTTTTTTTTTTTTTTTTTTTTTTTTGCAGTGCTGGGGGTGGAATCCAGGGCCTTGGGCATGTGAGGCAAGCACTCTACCAACTGAGCTATATCCCCAGACCCACGTGCTAGGCAAGTGCTCTACCACTCTGCCACTGAACTATGCTTCTTTGTGTGTGCGTGCGTGTGTGTGCGTGTGTGTATGTGTTTACTGGGGATTGAACACTCAGGGGCACTTAACCACTGAGTCACATCCCCAGCCATTTTTCTATTTTATTTAGAGACTGGGTTTTGCTGAATTGCTTAGGGCCTTGCTAAGTTGCTGAGGCTGGTTTTGAATTTGCAATCCTCCAGCCTCAGACTTCCAAGCCTCTGAGATCACAGGCGTGCAGCCCCGCACCTGGCTTGAACTACACTTCTAGCCCACAATAATCTTATTACTGATGTCATTGGTTCATTCCACTTTTCTGCAGCAGCTGACTTCATGTAGACCTGCCCTGTGGAGGGGAGAGGTCTGTTAGGAACTTATGGCATCCGGTTTGGAGAGAGCCAGAGGGGGCTCCTTGAAGGAGGTGACCCTGGGGCAGAGTCTGAATGGATAAGTAGAAGTTAGTCACGCAGAGAAGGGGATCTAGGGTGGTTTTTTTAAAAGTGGAAGGAGGGGCTGGGGTTGGGGCTCAGCAGTAGAGCGCTCGCCTATGCGGCCCAGGTTCGATCCTCAGCACCACTTAAAGAAAAAGGCATTGCGTACAATAATAAATAGACATTAAAAAAAAAAAAAAAGTGGAAGGAGCCTGGTTGGCACGGTGGTGCACCCCTGTAATCCCACCTACTCAGGAAGCTGAGGCAGAAGGATTGCCAATTTGAGGCCAGCCTGGACTTTATTTAGCAAGACAGTGTTTAAAATAAAAAAAATAAATAAAAGGCTGGGGGATGTCTTTTAATCATGGGGCACTTGCCTGGCATATGCAAGGCTCTGGGTTCAATCCCCATTACCACACACACACACACACACACACACACACAAAAAAAAGTAGAAACAACCCCAGAATTTGTGAAATTGTTAGCAGTTCAATGTTCCTAAAGTGGAACTGAGAAATAGATTATAAAGGACTTACGCCAGAGGCACTTTACCACTGAGTCACATCCTTATTTCTTTTCTTTTCTTTTTTTTTTTTTTTTTTTTGTGGGTACCGGGATTGAACTCAGGGGCACTCGACCACTGGGTCACATCCCCAGACCTTTTTTGTATTTTATTTACAGACAGGGTCTCACTGAGTTGCTAAGTGCCTCGCCATTGCTGAGGATGGCTTTGAACTCGCGATCCTCCTGCCTCAGCCTCCCAAAGTGCTGGGATTACAGGCGTGCGCCACCGTGCCCGGCTACATCCTTATTTCTTATTTTGAGACATGGGCTCACTAAGTTGCTTAGGGCCTCACTAAATTGCAGAGGTTGACCTTGAACTTGTGATCCTCCTACCTCAGCCTCCTGAGTTGCTGGGATTTCTGGTGTGGCCACTGCACCAGGCTATGAAGGATTTTGAAGATGATATTAAAAGAGTCACTTGGATTTTGTTCTAGAGGTGGTGGGAGCCACGGGATGATGCAAAGGAGGGACTAGCAAACTTTTTTTTTTTAATATTTATTTATTTGCTTTAGTTGTACACAATGCAATGCATTTATGTTTACGTGGTGCTGAGGAACGAACCCTGGGCTGTGCATGTGCTAGGCGAGCGCTCTACCACTGAGCCACAACCCCAGCCCAGCAAACTTTTTATGTAAAGGTCCACATAGTAAATATTTTAGGCTCTTGCACCTTCTCAACTCTGACGTTATTGTATGAAAGCATCCATAAATTATGCATAATTAAACATGGCTATATCCCAATAAGACTGTATCTGTGGACACTGAAATTCAAATTTCGTATAATTTTATATTGAATTCTCCCTCTGCTCCCAGAGCTGAGGATCACTGCGCCTCAATCCCAGTGCCCTAAATTCCATATATCATAAAATCTATTTTGTTTATTTCCTCCACCACTTTAAGAAGAAAATCTATTCTCAGACCACAGCCATCCAACTCGGGATTTGGTTACAGAGAGGAGTTTGCTGACTCCTTATCTCAAAGGAGGGGCGGCGACATAATTAGAAGTGGGGCTGGGAGTGACAGGTCAGAGCGGGAGTGATTGGCCCGCGGCAAACCGCGCAGCAACCCGGAGCCACCAGGGAGGTGGCTGTGAGGGCGGAGCTCGGGGGCAGATTAGGCAGACTGCAGAGGGAGGCTTGGGAAGCTCTCCTGCCACGCCCCAGTTGGGGACTTTTGAAGGGAAATTGGTGCCTTTCCTCCCTACCTCATTCTTGCCCCCAAAGCATGACCTTAAAAGCAAAAGTAGCCGGGCGCGGTGGCGCACGCCTGTCATCCCAGCACTTGGAGGCTGAGGCAGGAGGATTGCGTGTTCAAAGCCAGCCTCAGCAATGGCGAGGCACTTAGCAACTCAGTGAGACCCTGTCTCTAATAAAATACAAAAAAAGGGCTGGGGATGTGGCCCAGTGGTCGAGTGCCCCTGAGTTCAATCCCCGGTACCACAAAAAAAAAAAAAAAAAAAAAAAAAAAAAAAAAAAAGTAAGGAGCATGGGTGTGTCCTGTCTCCACAAAGGGAAGTAGTTTCCAGAAGGAACGCTGGCTTCTCCCTTACCAAGAGCCTCTAGGCATCTGGTGGTCCTCCTCTTGTTGGGGGTGTCTCCATGTGTCCTGGACATTCACACGGGTACTTTGGATGGTCTGAGGGAGGCTTCCAGGCTGGAGGATGGTATCAGCTGGGCAGCCTGTGGGTGACACGCAGGTGGCTGGAACAGGAGCCCCTCACCTGAGGGCAAGAGGCACAGCTCCTAGTCACCATGACACACGCACAGTGAAAGGCACATGCAGTGCTCATTCAGGCCTTAGGTGTCCCATGGTCTCAGCAGCTGACTCAGTCTTAGGTAGTGAGCTGGCACTGAATTAAACCCAGGAGCACTTAACCACTGAATCACAGCCTTTTTTATCTTTTTACTTTGAGACAGGGTCTTGCTAAGCTACTTAGGGACTTGCTAAGACTTGCTAAGTAGCTGAGGCTGGCCTCAAACCCAGGATCCCCCTATCTCAGCCTCCAGAGTTGCTGGGATTACAGGTGTGTACCACTGCATTGGGTTGGGAGAAGATTTTTTAAAAATTTGTTCTAATCAGTTACACATGACAGCAGAACGCTCTTCAATTCATTGTACACAAACGGAGCACGATTTTTCACTTCTCTGGTTGTACACAAAGTAGGGTCACAACATTTGTGCAATCGTCGTACCTAGGGTAATGATGCCTGTCTCATTCCACCATCTTTTCCACCCCCATGCTCCCTCCTCTTTGCCCAATCCAAAATTCCTGTAACCCCAGCTACTTGGGAGGCTGAGGCAGGAGGATCACAGTTTCAAAGGCCAGCAACATAGTGATACCCTGACTCAAAAAAAAAAAAAAAAAAAAAAAAAAAAAAAAAAAAAGAAAGAAAGAAAGAAAGCAAAGGAAAAAAAGAAAAGGTTTGGGGATATGGCTCAGTTGTAGAGCACCCCTGGGTCCAATCCCTGGTACTGAAATCAAAACAAATAAAAGAAGAAAACCTTCAAAATGGGAGGCTTGTTCCCTCCAACCCGCCCTTCAGTAGATGGCTCCAGCATTCACTCTGGTGCTTGAAGTCACCCTAGAAACCTCTATTTCTTTTAAACCCCTCCATGCAACCCAACACCAAGTGCTCAGACTCCTACTGCAAGATGCCTGGGGCCCAGCGCGGCCCCTGCCTTCCCTGGGGTGCTGGCAGCCGCCCGCTCTCACCTGGTCCCACCCGATCCCGGCACAGCTTCCTAACCAGGCTTCCAGCTGCCGCTTCTGCCCTCTGTGCTGTGAACTTTGTGAAAGTTCAGCTGGAGGAAACTTTCCAAAATATGCATCGGAGCAAGCTCCTCCCCTCGTTGGCGTCCCAAAGCATTGGGAAGAAATGCCCAAATCCATTCTGCAGGCCCCGGTCCCTCTCCACCCTCGCTCCAGTCTCCCTCCCCAGCGCCCCACCCTCCTGTCACCGTGGTCCTCCTCGCTCCTCTCACTCACGTCTACCCCAGCTGCACCCTCTGGCCTTCAGGGCTCTGCTCCAAGGCCACCTCCGCCTCCTGCCTTCAGTCCCTCCTCCACTCTGGCTCCTTACTCAGGTTTGCTTTTCCTTCACATTCCCCGAGAGATATCTCCTCGTGGATTTGATGTTGCTCCGTCCACTGAACAGCCTCCATGGAGGACCCAGGCAAAGCCCCACCTCTTTACAGGTCATCCCCCGCTTCAAATTGCTCCCAGCTGAAAGGAGGTTTTTCTTTTTTCTTTTCTTTTCTCTCTCTCTCTCTCTTTTTTTTGGTACCGAGGATTGAACTCAGGGGCACTCGTCCACTGGGCCACATCCCCAGCCCTTTTTTTGTATTTTATTTAGAGACAGGGTCTCACTGAGTTGCTAAGTGCCTCACCATTGCTGAGGCTGGCTTTGAACTCGCGATCCTCCTGCCTCAGCCTCCCAAGTGCTGGGATTACAGGCGTGCGCCACCGCGCCGGCTTTTATTATTTATTTTGAGACAGGGCCTCACTGAGTTGCTTAGGGCCTCCCTAAATTGCTGAGGCTGTCCTTGAACTTGCAATCCTTCTGCCTCAGCCTCCCCAGCTGCCTGGATTGTGTGCATATGCCACCGTGTCCGGTCTCCAGAGCTTGTTCTGAAAGTCAGAAGGCGCGTCTGTGTTCTGCTCAGCAATTCTGACGCTCCTGCGCTAGTTGGGAGTCCACGACACGCAGGCACGAGGAGCATGGCAGTGAACATTCTCTTTTCTGTTGGTGGCAGGTCTTGGGCAGGAAGAAAGCATGTGGGTTACTTTTTTTTTTTTTTTTTGTGGTGCTGAACCCAGGGCCTTATACATGCCAGGCAAATGCCTTGCCACTGACCCACATTCCCAGCCCAAGGCAAGTGTTTCTCAGCATAACAGGACCTTTTCCTAAAGGGTAGGGACATCTCTTTGCTTTCTGTCCCATTAGTCTCTGAGATGAGGAATGAAGTGGGCTTGAGGTGCCCACCCTCCCTCTTACTCATGGGTTGTATTTCAGCATCCAGGGACTGAGCGGGCACCGCTGCTCAGCTGGCTCAACACTGGTGTGGGTAGCAGATGCTGTCCCTGGATTCAATCTGAAGGGACGAGACTAATCATTAGGAAATATGGCACCTAAGGAAGAGGGTTGGGTATGGATGCTTTCAAGAGAGAAGGACAGGTAAAAAGTCCTCTGGGAAATAAAGAGTAAGGAATATCTGTCCTGAGCGAGGATGTCCCTGGAGAGCAGAGGACAGTATCCCACAGGAGAATGTGGCTCTGGACAGACCAGCCAGAACCTCCTGGGCCACAGGAAGAATTTTGTTCTTGATTCTCAGTGCAAGAAGCAGCCTTTGAGGACAGGACAAGATCAGTTTGGCTGAGTGGACACTGGCAGTCCCTGACACAAGGGAGGCCAAAGTGGGAGGAGGATCCTGTGAGTCCAGGAGTTCAAGGTCAATGTGAGCAACATGGCTAGACTCTATCTTTTGAAAAACCAAAACCAAAAGAGAACAAAGCCATGACAAAGTAAAATGAGAATAGATAAAGGTGTTTGCACATCTGCAATGGAAAGAAGCACAGGTAAGAAAAGCCAGGTTCTTGTCAGGTGCAATGGCACATGTTTGTAATACCAGTGACCCGGGAGGCTGAGCCAGGAGGATCACAAGTTCAAGGTCAGCCTCAGCAACTTAGAGAGGCCCTGACAACTTAATGAGACCCTGTCTCAAAGGAAAACAATAAAAAGGACTGGAATTGTAGCTCAGTGTTAAAGCATCCCAGGGTTCAATCCCCAGCACCAAACAAACAAACAAACAAACAAACAAACAAACCACTTTCAAGTAAAAAAGTTCCCAGAAGAATGGATTGGAGGGGGTGGTCACAGGGAGAGGACGGTGCCTTAGACTTGGGGAGAAGATGGAGAGACACATGGGTTGGACAGGTTGAGCTTGGTGAGAAGTCTGATAGGAAGACCAAGAAGAAGATGGAAGAGACTTGCTTGAGCAATAGACAGACAGACATGGTGCCATTGGTGTCATTTGCATGATGGTGAAGGCTGGAAGAGAAGAGGCAGGGCAGGAAGGACTAACACCTAAACAGAGGCACCGGAGGGAAACTTGAGGTTTTGCGTTACGGAGTGCAGGGCAGCCACCCGCACCAAGCTCCTGCACAGGAGATGGGCTGGAAGAAAAAATAAAGGCCCATGCCTTTCACCGTGGCAATTCCAGTTCTTTCTCTCTTTCTCCAGGAGAGATACTTACGCATGTTCCCAAAAAAAGACTCAAGTGGTTCATTTTCTCCTTCCCCCCTCCCTCCCTTTCTTTGTGATGTAGGGGATGGAACCCAGGGCCTTGTGCATGCAAAACACACTCTCCACTACCCAGCGACAGTCCAGCACCCAGTCTCTAATGATTCCTGTATGTGAATGTTAAGGTTGGATGTGAGTGTCCCCCCAAAGCTCATGTGGCAATGCAGGAATGTTCAGAGGTGAAAAGATCTGCTCAGGAAAACTATAACCTAGTCAGTGGATTAATCCACTTGATGGATTAATACTTTGGGTGGGTACTATCAGCAGACAGGAGGGGCTGGAGGAAGTAGGTCACTCAGGACGTATTTTGGGGATCATATTTTGTCCCTGACTCCTGGCTATCATTTTTCCTGCTTGCCTGCTGCCGTGAGCTGAGCAGCTCTCCACCCCCATGCCCTTCTGCCATGACGTTCTGCCTCACTTCAAGCCCAGAGAGATGGAGTCCGTGGACCATGCACCAGACCTCTGCGATCACGAGCCAAAATAAAAATTTCCTCCCCTACGTTGTTCTCAACAGGTATTTTGATCACAGGGAAGAGCTGACTAACATGTAACTTTTTTTGTGTGTGTGTGGTACCGGGGATTGAACTCAGGGGCACTTGACCACTGGGCCATATCCCCAGCCCTTTTTTTGTATTTTATTAGAGACAGGGTCTCACTGAGTTGCTCAGTGCCTCGCCATTGCTGAGGCTGGCTTTGAACTCGCGATCCTCCTGCCTCAGCCTCCCAAAGTGCTGGGATTACAGGCGTGCGCCACCCGCGCCCAGCTAACATGTAACTTTTTAATTTGTTTTTCGGTACCAGGGATTGAAACCAGGGATGCATTACCACCGAGCTTCTCCCCCAGCAGTTCCCAGGAAAATTTCAGGGAATGGACAGAAAAATCCTCCCTCGGATGTTTTTTCTTTCATGATTATCTTCTGAATCCCTTGGTGTCTGTTATGACTTACCTTCATTAGAGTTTTGTGAAAGGTGGCATATGAACTGGCACAGTAGGCATAGGTCTACTTACTGTGGATTTAGCATAAATCTCAGTCGTGGTATTCTGCCCTCCAGGAACCCACAGTGCTGAAAGTCTGTGGTTCCCTGGGCAGCGGTTTTCCAGTGTGAGACACCCCCTTCCCCAGGTAGGAAGATCTCATAACACTCAACATGTGGAGATTTTCTTCCCTGTGTAAGAACTGAAGTTATTGAGTGAAAAAGAACATGAGATTTGGAGCCAGGAGAACTTGTTCAAGTCCAAGCTTGCCTTTAACTAACTGTGTGCCCTTGGGCAAGTTTCTTAAATGCTGTGAGCTCCAACAGCCTCCTTTGCAAAGGGGGATTACAGTATTCCTGCCTATGAGCAATCTGGGAACCCCAGAGTACCACCACATGCCTCCCAATTGAAGGAAGCGTCAGAAACGGACAGTGCTTACGCTCCACTCCTCGGACCTCAGCACTGTGGATGTTGGGAGGATCAGGGCTGTGACAAGGACAGCTATCTCTGGAGATCAGTGTCCTGGGAGCTGGGCTGGTGTGAACAGCCTTGCCCAGGGAAGGTGACTCAACCGGTCGCCTAGTTTCTCTCACAGACACATTAAATACAAGACTTACATGGAGACTTGGGCAGCAGTGACACGGAAATCCTGAAATACACACAGAAGAAAGCCCAAAGTAGAAGTCTCTGCAGTAGGAGTTTTGTGCACGCAGGAATCAGGAAGTAGGAAGAAGGGCAGAGAGGCAGTTGGTGGTGGTGGTTGCAGAAGCCTCCGGCACCCTTCTTTGTCCACCTGTAGGTGCAGAAAGTGGTTCCCTGGGGGCTGGGGTTGTGGCTCAGCGGTGAGAGTGCTCGCCTGGCACATGTGCGGCCCAGGATTGATCCTCAGCACCACATAAAAATAAAGGCATTGTGTACAACTAAAACAAATAAATAAATATTAAAAAAAAGAAAGAAAGTGAGTGGTTCCCTGGACGTAGCAGCTCTGCCCTTGGTACCTCATCTTGGCTTCTTGGTCCCAAGGTTTTTTCCTGGAGCTGTGGAAACTTGTTTGGTCCTTTGTGCAGGGTGACCCAGAAGGGCCAGGCATTTAAACTCTCCAGGTTGTAGGAGTCAGTGAATTAGAACTGGCTTCCCCTTCCTGGGAGCAGAACCATGCTATGCTAGGCACATCCCTCTGGTGGCCCCAATGTGGCTGAGCCCCCGGCACCCACACAGGTGACCACCTCGCTGGCCTTCCTGGTTTCCCTGTCCCTCGCCCTCTCTCCCTCCCTCCTCCACCCCCCTCTCTCTGTCTCACCATGAGATCTCCTTCAAAATAAGCTACTGGCTGCAGGTGGAGCTCCGTGGTAGAGGCTGTGCTTAGCATGTGAGAGGCCCTGGGTTCCATCCCCAGCAACAAAATAAGTCACCCAGTTATTGTCTTAGGCCCTTCTTTGGTGGAATCTGAACTCAGTGTCACCAGAAGAAGAGAAGCAGAGACAGAAATCTGCTCTGGGGCTGAGAAACAATGGACGCGCCTGCAGGGACCCGCAGGGACCCGTGGCCTCCTGAACAACATCCTGGGTGCACTGTGCAGACAGGGAGGCCCAGCAGGCCTGAGGGAACCAGTCAGCCACAGGTCCTTTCACCTAAGCAGCCTTCTCCTAAGGATAACTGCATTTTGTTAAGCACCTACTGTGTGTCCAGTGACTTGCCAGGCACTTCATGTTCATCTCATTCTAACGATTTGCAAGAGGAGGTGATAATCTTTTTTTGTTTGTTTGTTTGTTTGTTTTAGAAAAGAAAACAATGGCTGGGCCTGGTGGCACACACCTGTAATTCTAGCCACCGGAGGCTCAGGCAGGAGAATTACAAGTTTGAGGCCAGCCTGGGCAATGTAGAAGACCCTGTCTCAAAAGGGCTGCGGGATAGTCTGGGGTTTTAGTTCAGTGGTAGAGCTCTCGGCTAGCATGTGTGAGGCCCTGGGTTTGATCCTCAGCGCCACAAAGGTATTGTGTCCACCTATAAGTTAAAAGAAATAAAGGTGCGGGGGGGAAGGTCTGGGGTGTGGGATTGATCCCCAGTACTACGGAAACAAAAAACCTCAAGTGCCGCCGGGCGCGATGGCGCATGCCTGTAATCCCAGCACTTTGGGAGGCTGAGGCAGGAGGATCGCGAGTTCAAAGCCAGCCTCAGCAATGGCGAGGCACTTAGCAACTCAGTGAGACCCTGTCTCTAATAAAATACAAAAAAAAAGGGCCAGGGATGTGGCCCAGTGGTCGAGTGCCCCTGAGTTCAATCCCTGGTACCACAAAAAAAAAAAAAAAAAAAAAAAACCCTCAAGTGGATACTGGCATCAAGACAGACCTGCAGGGCTGGGGTTGTGGCTCAGGGGTAGAGCGCTCACCTAGCACGTGCGCGGCCCGGGTTTGATCCTCAGCACCACATAAATAAACACATTGTGTACAACTAAAGCAAAAAAAAAAAAAAAAAAAAAAAAAAAAAAAGACAGACCTGTAGATCAATAACCCTGTGGAAAATAGTTTGGTAATTACTCAAAAAGCTAAATCTAGCTGGGTGTGGTGGCGCATGCTTGTAATCCCAGCCCTTTGGGAGGCTGAGGCAGGAGAATCACAAGTTCAAAAGCAGCCACAGCAATTTAGCAAGACCTTGTCTCAAAATGAAAAATAAAAAGGGCTGGGGATTTTGTTCAGTGGTTAGGCACCCCTGGGTTCAAATTCAAGTATCAAAAAAGAAAGGAAAGGGGGGGTTGTGGCTCAGTGGTGGAGCGCTCCCCTAGCACGTGCGCGGCCCGGGTTCGACCTTCAGCACCACATAAAAATAAAGGCATTGTGTACAACTAAAACAAAATAATAAAAAAAAAAAAAAAAAAAGAGGGGCTGGGGTTGTGGCTCAGCGGTAGAGTGCTCGCCTAGCGCGTGCACAGCCCGGGTTCGATCCTCAGCACCACATAAAAATAAAGGCATTTGTACAACTAAAAAAACCAAATAAATAAATATTAAAAAAAGAAAAGAAAAAGAAAGAAAGAAAGGGAAAAAAAAGGCTAAATGAAGAATTTATTTGCTGGGGTGTGAAGCAAAGGCAGAGCACTTGTCTAGCACTCACAAAACCCTGGGTTCAACCAGATTATGTAGCAATGTTGTAATTTAGACATGAGGTGTCCCCCCCAAAGCCGCTGTGTTATGCAGTAGTATTCAGAGGTTCTATATACTATGGTTCTATATACAGTGTTCTCAGACAGGGAAAACGATGGGAACAGAATACAGACCAGTTGGTGGGGGACTTTTATGGGTGATGGAACTGCTTGGATTATGATGGTGAACATTCATAGAACCAATTTTTTAATTGGTACCGGGGATTCAACACAGGGGTGCTTAACCACTGCACCACATCCCCAGCCTTTTTTATATATTTACTTATTTTATTTATTTATTTTTGGTACCGGGGATTGAACTTAGGGGTGCTCAACCTCTGAGCCACATCCCTAGCCCTTTTTTGTATTTTATTAGAGACAGGGTCACACTGAGTTAAGTGCCTCGCCATTGCTGAGGCTGGCTTTGAACTCGTGATCCTCCTGCCTCAGCCTCCCAAGTGCTGGGATTAAGGGGAGCGAACCACTGTGCCTGGCTCCTTTTTTTTTTTGGTGGTACCGGGGATTGAACTCGGGGGCACTTGACCACTGGGTCACATCCACAGCCCTTTTTTGTATTTTATTAGAGACAGGGTCTCACTGAGTTAAGTGCCTCGCCATTGCTGAGGCTGGCTTTGAACTCACAATCCTCCTGCCTCAGCCTCCCAAGTGCTGGGATTACAGGCGAGCGCACCACTGTGCCTGGCTCCTTTTTTTTTTTTTTTTTTGTGGTACTGGGGATTGAACTCAGGGGCACTTGACCACTGGGTCACATCCCCAGCCCTTTTTTGTATTTTATTTAGAGACAGGGTCTTACTGAGTTGCTAAGTGCCTCGCCATTGCTGAGGCTGGCTTTGAACTCACAATCCTCCTGCCTCAGCCTCCCAAGTGCTGGGATTACAGGCGTGTGCCACCGGGCCCGGCTGCCTGGCTCCTTTTTATTTTTTATTTTGAAACAGGGTCTCATTAAATTGCTTAGGATCTCACTAAGTTGCTAAGGCTCATCTCCAACTTTCGATCCTCCTGCTTTAGTCTCCGGAGTCATTGGGATTATAGGCATGTATGTGTCACTGTGCCCGTCCATATTTTTTTAAAAAGTCGATTTAATTGAATAATAATTCAAAATAAAAAATAGATGGAAGAGGGCTGCTCAGTGGCAGAGTGCTCTCCTAGTACACACAAGGCCCTGGGTTCAATGCTCAGCTCTGAAAAATAAAATAAACTGAAATAATGTGAGATTCAGAGGAAATGATCAGTCCAGGGTCACACAGCTCCTCGAGGCAGGCCTGGCCCCACGTCCATCTACTTCCCAGGCTGCCTGGTTTCCCCAGCAGGCTGCCCCTTAGGTGGCTGGTATGGGGATCAAATGAGATAATGGCGGGAAAGTCCTTTGTAAATAGCTCCGGGCTATACAAATGTCAGGCTTTCTTATTAATCAGAAATCTGGCTGCTTCCCCAACCCCCAATTTAATGAAGAGACTTATTATTATTGACTTGGACACTCAACCTTGACCTTCAGTATATTAAGAACTGATATCCTAAAACACAAAACAAAGCAAATAAGGAAAGAACAACAATGGGTGGCATCTTTGCTCCTTGCTTATAAAACTTTATGTCTTTCCAAGAAAAAAAAGAAGCTGAAAAAGGACTGACTGGCGACAGCTTAAAATAAGAAGATTGTGGACTCTGGGTTGTAAAAGATAGGACTTCGGGGTGGTGGAGGGCGCAGTGAGTAGGACTCTTCAGGGACACCAAGAGATGGGCATAGGTGGGTGAGAGAGAGAGAGAGAGAGAGAGAGAAAGAGAGAGTCCTGGGTAGGGAGGGGCAAGGGCCTGGTGTCAACCATGGGCCTAGGGATTTGGATACCAGCTTTGAAATCCTGCTTCTGCCCTTTCCTGACTTGTAACATGGGGAAAATAACAATACCAACCTCTATTTTGTGAAGGTTATATGGAGGGTGCAATTCCCATCTAGGAATAGCACTGTCAGTCAATGAACAACAAATCATGACAATAATAACAATAAAATAGAATAGACAACCAAGCTCTTGGATTCATATATAAAAGATAACAGACACACACATGGTTCCAAAGTGAACCACAACTGTTACAGGGATCAGGAAAAATACAGTCACTCGAGGCTTAACTGATGCTAAGCATTAAGAAATGTGTTGATGGGCACTTCTCTTGTTGTGCAAACATCATGGAATGAATTTACACAAACCTACACAGAATCGCCTCCTTCTCACCTGGGCTGTGCAGAGCAGCCTGGGGCTCAGAGACTACAAATCGGTGCAGCATGGTTGAGTACAGAGTACAGCAGCAGAGAGAACACAACAGTCAGCCGGACCCGGTAGCGCACGCCTATGATCCCGGCACTTGGGAGGCTGAGGCAGGAGGATCTCGAGTTCAAAGCCAGCCTCAGCAATGGCGAGGCACTTAGCCACTCAGTGAGACCCTGTCTCTAAATAAAATACAAAAAAAAAAAGGGCTGGGGATGTGGCCCAGTGGTCGAGTGCCCCTGAGTTCAATCCGGCAACTGCAACATGATGATCACATACTTATATATTTAAATATATCTAAACATGGGAAAATTACAATAAAAATGCTGTATAAAAGATAAACAGTACTTTGTACCAGCATTGCCACCAACATGCCAGTAAAGCATTTCACTACGGTATCACCATGACTTATGCCTTCACTAGGGGATAGGAATTTTTCAGCTCCATTTTTATTATTATCATTATTATTTGCAGTACTGTTGCTTAAACCTAAGGCCTTGCATGTGCTAGGCAAGCACTCTTCCAATGAGTGCTTTTTTATTTTTTGTAAAAAAATAAAAAAAAAATGCTTGCGTAGCAACCGGGCGTGATGGCGCACACCTGTAATCATAGCACTTGGGAGGCTGAGGCAGGAGGATGGCAAGTTCAAAGCCAGCCTCAGCAATGGCGAGGCACTTAGTAACTCAGTGAGACCCTGTCTCTAATAAAATACAAAAAAAAAAAAAAAAAAAAAAAAAGGGCTGGGGATGTGGCTCAGTGTTTGAGCGCCCCTGAGTTCAATCCCCGGTACAAAAAAAAAAAAAAAAAAAAAATTCTTGTGTAGCTGGAGTTATGGGCATGCGTGATAGTGACTGGCTCTGCTTTATTTATTTATTTATTTATTTTGTGCTGGGCATTTAACCACTAAGCTACGTCCCCAGACCTTTTTTTATATTTTATTTAAAGACAGGGTCTCACTAAGTTGCTTAGAGCCTTGCTAATTTGCTGAGGCAGGCTTTGAACTTGCAATCCTCCTACCTCAGCCTCCCAAGTCGCTGGAATTACAAGCTTGCACAATTAAACCTGGCTAGAAAATTAATTATTAAGGCATCTGAAAAAACTTCAATTCAAGTCTGCAAGTATAAGATATGATAGATAGGTCCTTCTTATGTATTGGATAATTTCCTGTCTCAGAATCCAAATGCAGACACAATTAGTTTGAAGAATTGCTTTTCTGAGGTTCTTTCTGATACAGTAAAGTGGAAGAAAAGAGATGCTGGGCTGGGGCTGTGGCTCAGTGGTGGAGCGCTTGCCTAGCATGTGTGAGGCACTGGGTTTGATCCTCAGCACCGCATATAAATAAATGAATAAAATAAAGGTCCATCAGCAACTGAAAAAAAAAATAAATAAAAAAAAAGGAGATGCTTTGCTGAAAGGGACCAAGCTTCCAGATTTCTTCAGGGCCTGGGTTAGCCAGAAATAGGCCCTCACTTTGGGGAAGATTTTGAAATTTTCAGAGAAAAGAGGAAGTTTTGGTGACAAAGACCCTCAAAGGGAGGCAGGTCCCCAGTCTTCATTTGGAGGAGCCTGGGGGTGGAGTACCACAGAGGAGGCGGGTGAGGGAGTCCAAGTACATGGGTCAAGAGATATTCTTGGAAGGAGCACAGAGGGCCAGGTCAGTCTAGCTGGAGCTAAGTGCAGCCTTAGGCCAGGGACGCACGTGAGGTGGCACACAGCTCAGCAGAACAGCGAGCTGAGGGCAGCTGCCAGTCCTGGGAGACTGCAAACCGTGCATTTGCTGGGGCAAGTGGCTCACCAAAAGATACTCTAGTAGTCAGTTGAAGATTGGTCCAAATAGGAAGGAGAGAAGGGGTATGTGTGAATCAGGGTTCTCTAGAGAGACGGAATCAATAGGTAATAGACTGAATGTCACAACCCATTTTGTCACTTGCCATTGGCCCTGAATGCTGCAGGTGGCAGGCAGGTGACTGTCTCTGGTTGACAGAGGTTAAGTTTCCTACTTTGCTCCACTACAAGGAAGTTAGAAATTAGGTAGGATTAGTTACATAAGGAGAAAAGAATTCTGCCATCATTAAGGTGGGGAATTTCCCAGCCCATTGTAAGGGGCATCAATTCAGATTAAGACTTCTGTTGGAGCTGGGCATGGTGGTGCACACCTGTGATCCTAGGGGCTTGGGAGCTGAGGCAGGAGAATCCAAAGCTTGAGGCTGGCCTCAGCAAATTAATGAGGCCCTCAGCAGCTTAGCAAGACCCTGTCTTAAAATGAAAAATAAAATGGACTGGGGGGTGTTGTTCAGTGGTTAAGTGCCCCTGGTTTCAATCCCCCCACACACACAAAAAAAAAAAAAAAAAAAAAAAAAAAGAAGAAAAAAAAAAGATTCATATTGGGTTGTAACCAGGAGTCTAATGACAGTGTAACCAGTCGGAGGAAACTGCAGTCATTTGGAGGAAACAAAGTGGGCAGCATTGAGAATGGAAAGGAGGGAGCCAAATCGAGAGTACGGCAGAAACAGAGAGAGAAAACAGTGACTCATTAGAGGCAAAGGCAGAGGAGAGGAGAGTATCCAAAGTGCTTTCTGAGTCCCTTTTGGCTTCAGGAATTAGATAAATGGCGATGCCACTCATCCTGTTAGGTAATCTGTGAGAGGTGGGTTTTGGGAACATGATGAGGTCAGTCATTTTTGGATGCGCTCTGTTGGAAGTGTCTGAGAGATGCCAGCTATGGATAGGCCACGCATGCATTTGGATGCCAATTTCCTAAACACGGTAACTGTGCAGAGGTAGGCGGTAAACGCCTGACAACAGACTCTCCAGGAAAAAGGCAGCTCTGGTTTGCAGCCTTTTCTTTCTTTTTTCTTTTTTGGTGGTACTGGGGATTGAACCCAGGGGTACTTTACCACTGAGCTACATCCTGACCCTTTTTATTTATTTATTTAGTACCGGAGATTGAACTCAGGGGCACTCAACCACTGGGCCACATCCCCAGCCATTTTTAAAATTAGAGACAGCCGGGCGCGGTGGCGCACGCCTGTAATCCCAGCACTTTGGGAGGCTGAGGCAGGAGGATCGTGAGTTCAAAGCCAGCCTCAGCAATGGCGAGGCACTTAGCAACTCAGTGAGACCCTGTCTCTAATAAAATACAAAAAAAAAAGGAAAAGGGCTGGGGATGTGGCCCAGTGGTCGAGTGCCGCTGAGTTCAATCCCCGGTACCAAAAAAAAAAAAAAAAAAAATTAGAGACAGGGTTTCACTGAGTTTCTAAGTGCCTCGCCATGGCTGAGGCTGGCTTTGAACTCGCGATCCTCCTGCCTCAGCCTCCAAGTGCTAGTAGGATTACAGGCATGTGCCACTGCGCCTGGCTTCCATTTTTATTTTTTATTTTGAGACAGGGTCTTACTAAGTTGCCCAGGCTGACCTTGAACTTGTGATCCTCCCACCTCAGCCTCTCGAGTTGCTGGGATCACAGGCAGGTGCCACGGTGTCTGGCTGATTTCCACGGTGTAAATGCACTCACTCTGGCCAATCTCAAGCTACCAACATAAGGTTACTAACAGGGGATTTCAGCCCTGTGACTATGGGGGAGGATGGGCTCTCCCAGGTGGAGCAGAACCTCTGTCCAGAGAGCAGCATCTTTAGGAGATGGGAGAAGAGCACTACAGGCACAGCCATCAGAAGGAAAACCAAGGAGATAGGGCTTCATGATCAAGCTCCGCAGGAGCCGCGTCAACCTCTGCAGAATTAACTTCCATTTTTCATTCATTTATCCTCTTAGCAGTCCCTGCTGCTAGACTTGGCCCACTTGAGGGCAGGGACTTTGTCTAACTCAGCTCTCTGTTTCTGTGGCTTAGCACACAGTAGATGCTCAGTAAATAACTCCATTAATGATGTTTAGATCAAGATTCAATTTTTTTTTTTTTTTGTAGTACCAGGAATTGAACTCAGGGGCACTTGACCGCTGGGCCACGTCCCCAGCCCTTTTTTGTATTTATTTAGAGACAGGGTCTCAGGAGTTGCTAAGTGCCTCGCCATTGCTGAGGCTGGCTTTGAACTCGTGATCCTCCTGCCTCAGCCTCCCAAGTACTGGGATTACAGGCGTGCGCCACCACGCCCAGCTACAAGCTAACTTTAAGTCGCAAAGTCTGCAGCTGGCAAGAGGAAATTTCATAGAGGTAAACAAAGAAGTTTGCAATTAAGTTTTGCTTTTGTTTTTCTTAAATCAATAGCACAAGAACATTAAAAAAAAAAAAGGAATTAGTAGTCATTGTTCTTGAGAGAACAATGTGGAGATTTATTTGGCTGCAACTAAATCCTATCATAATGATCAATGTGGCATGGTCCACAGGTCAGCAGAAGGAGCATGCTCTGAGTAGTGCACCAGAACATAGAATGTACGTTCTCAGGTCTCAGGTCTATCCCAGACCAACTCAGAATATGCCTCTTTATTTATTTATTTTGGTACCTGGGATTGAACTCAGAGGCGCTTAACACTGAGCCACACCCCCAGCCCACTTTACATTTTATTTTGAGATGGGGTTTTGCTAAATTGTTGAGGCTGCTTTGAATTTAATATCTTCCTGCCTCAGCCTCCTGAGCTGCTGGGATTACAGGTGTGCGCCACTGCACCCAGTTAGAATATACCTCTTTTGGGCTGGGGTTGTGGCTCAGCGGTAGACCGCTGGCCTTGCATGTGCGCGGCCCGGGTTCGATCCTCAGCACCACGTAAACATAAATGCATTGCATTGTGTACAACTAAAGTAAATAAATAAATATTTTTTTAAAAAAAGAATATAAGCTGGGCGCGGTGGCGCACGCCTGTAATCCCAGCACTTTGGGAGGCTGAGGCAGGAGGATTGTGAGTTCAAAGCCAGCCTCAGCAATGGCGAGGCACTTAGCAACTCAGTGAGACCCTGTCTCTAAATAAAATACAATAAGGGCTGGGGATGTGACCCAGTGGTCGAGTGCCCCTGAGTTCAATCCCCGGTACCACAAAAAAAAAAAAAAAAAAAAAAAAAAAAAATTGTTTTAGTTGTCAGTGGACCTTTATATCGTGGTGCTGATGATAGAACCCAGTGCCTCACAATGCTAGGCAAGTGCTTTACCACTGAGCCACACCCACAGCCCCTAGAATATACCTTTTAAAAATCCCCAAGTTTGCCAGGCGTGGTGGTGTATGCCTGTAATCCCAGCACTTGGGAGGCTGAGGCAGGAGGATCACGAGTTCAAAGCCAGCCTCAGCAATGGCGAGGCACTTAGCAACTCAGTGAGATCCTGTCTCTAATAAAATACAAAAAAGGGCTGGGGATGTGGCCCAGTGGTTGAGTGCCCCTGAGTTCAATGCCTGGTACCACAAAAAGAAAAGAAAAAAAAAAAAAAAACTCCCTATGTTGACCCTTTTGTTCACTGAAAGCTTGAGAGTCGTCTGTAGATCCCCCGTGGAAGGGCAGCATTTGATCTGAAGAGGTAGTGACCTCCCCATTCCCCCCATTTTTCAGTTTCTAGCATGGCATCTTCAGAGGGCACTGGCCAACTAACTGGAGGACATTTAGGGCAGGACAACAAAGAGGACAAAAGGTCAGAAACCACAGCATATGAGAAACTCTTGTAGGATTCAGATGCTTCAGCTTGGAGAAAACTGGGAGTTGAGAAGGAGACACATTAACTGTCGTCAAATATTTGAAGGGCTCATCCAGGGAAGGAAGATTTGTTCGCGAGTTTCATGAGGCAACACTTAACTGGGGAGGGCCTGGGGCTATGGCTCGGTGGTAGAGTGCTTGTCTCACATGTGTAAGGCCCTGGGTTCAGCACCACATAAACAAAATAAAGGTATTGTGTCCTCCTTCAACTAAAAAAATATTAAAAAAGAGTTTAGACTTAAAAAAAAAAAAAAAAAGAATAAGTGGATATATAAGTCAGGAGCAGACATTTTGGCTCAATGTAAGACATTTTCCTACCAGGGTTTAATAGGCACTTCTTGTTTTGTCTGCTCCACACCATTCCAGTTCTTCTGGGAACTGTTACCTTCCATTCCAACTATGAGGCAGTCCTTATATTTCTGTGTGAACCTACCAATTAGATCAGGAATGGGCACCTGTCCCACAGGGATTTTTGGAATCAGAGCTTGCAGTTAGCTTCTCTCCTGTGGGAGGTGGCAGAGGAAGTGGCAGCATCCCGAGATTTCCTGTTGTGTATGAAGCTCATCTCTGCCGGGGCAGAAGTGAGAATCCCAGCCACGTGGATTCCCTGATTCCCTTCTTAGATCCAGCTGTATCCCGGGCCCTTTCTTCTACTGCATTACGTAACCCTCTAGTCCTCCAGGAAATTTCCCTTGTGCTTGAGCAGAACCTGGACTTCTGTACTCTGCAACCAAGAATCCTGATGAACACCCAGGCAGAACTCTCCAGATGTCACCCATGTGAAAGGTTATGTATTTGTTAAGGAAGTATTCATGCAGTTTGGACGCCCACTGGAAAAGGATTAGAGGAAGGGATTTCTGTAGAGGGTGGTGGCCCTAAAATGATAGCCACAGTGGCAGATGCTTCCATTTAGTACTTGCTATGTCACCAGGAACAATGTGGTATCTTAGTGGGAAAGACGGGTTTGGTTCACCTTAAGACATTGAAGTTCTTAAATTATTTTTTGCTACTGGGGATTTAACCCAGGGGTACTTTAAAACTGAGCTACAGCCCCACCCCACCTTTTTATTCCTAGACAGGGTCTCAATAAATTGCTTAGGGCCTTGCCAAGTTGTTGAGGCTAGACTCAAACTTGCAATACTCCTGTCTCGGCCTCCCAAGTCACTGGGATTAGAAGTGTGTGCTATGGCACCTGGCTGAAGTTCTTAAATATTAAGCTAGAGGTTCTTATAATTTCTGGTCTCAGAACCTTTTATGATCCTAAAAATTGGGAACCCGAAAGTTTTTTTTTTTTTTTTGTATCGGGGATTGAACTTAGGGGCACTCGACCACTGGACCACATCCCTAGCCCTTTTTGTATTTTATTAGAGACAGGGTCTCACTGAGTTGCTAAGTGCCTCGCCATTGCTGAGGCTGGCTTTGAACTCGTGATCCTCCTGTCTCAGCCTCCCAAGTACTGGGATTACAGGCATGTGCCACCATGCCCGGCTTGCCTAAGCCTTTTTAAAAAAATCTTTTTATTTATTTTTATGTGGTGCTGAAGATTGAACCCAGTGCCTCACATGTGCAAGGCAAGCACTCTACCACTGAGCTATAACCCCAGTCCCATGCCTAAGCCTCTTGTAATCACTGAGATTATAGGTGTGTTCTTCGACACCTGGCAAAATGGAAGAATTTTAAAAATAATTTAAAAAGTACAGAAACATCACAGATTAACATAAATACTTTTATTAAAATCATTAAAAAAAAAAAAAGAGTAGTGAGTAGCACTGTTTCACATTTTTACCAATCTCTTTTATGTCTGACTTAATAGAGGACAACTGGATACTCAAGTCTGATTGGTCATTCGATACATTGCTTTGGTTGAAGTAAATAAAGAAAAAGTGGTTTCAGATGCACTAACAGATGGAAGGAAAATTTCATGAACCCCCTTGAAAGGTATTCAGAAACCGCCAGGAACCTTCAGACCTTACAAAAACCACTGCAATAAACTCCACTGCTTCTCACTTGAGGAGTCTATATATATAGCCATTTAATTAGTACTAGAACAGGCAAATCCTTCCATAGCCAAGACATCTGAATAAATTGCAAAGGGGTGGTGATGAAGGAAACCTGAACTCTGGTTAATTCTATCTAAAATGACATCAGTCTTTCTCTCTTATAGTGCTTGGGCCTCCTCCATATCACTGAGCTACACGCCTACCCCCCAAATGTTTTTAAAGTTCTTGTTCTGTTGCCTGGCTGGGCTTGAACACCTGGGTTCAAGTAATTCTCCTGTCTCTGCTTCCCAAGTACCTGGGCATTATAGGTGCATGCCACTCTATCTGACTGAACAAACATTTTTAGCTGAAGATTGAACTTAGGGCCTTACATATGTTAGGCATGTGAGCCTCAACCCAAGTCTGACAAGTTTTTAACTTGAGTTCAAAATTACTGTCAGTAAAGTTTATACAATTTTTTAAAGCTTACTTTTCCAAGCTAAGAGAAAGTAACATCATATACAATCAGAGTTAACATTTGTACAGTAGTTTTACGTCATACAAGGCTTCTTACTGTGCCCACATGATGTCATTTAGTCCTTAGAAGCCCACATTAGAGGAAAGCTCAGAGCAGAATCACTTGCCTGAGGTTGCCAACAGGAACAGGCTATGGAGCCAGGCCAGTTGAGTTCGATGACTCCAAGTCCCATGCTCTTCCCTTATTCAGCTGGCACTGCTGTCACACAGGAGGAATACAGAGCTGACAGTCTTCAAGTACCAGTGATCCACACTGCCCCTTGCTAGGCCAGGTTCCTTGTGATCAAGTGATGCACTCTAAGGTGTCTCTGCTCTAGCACTACTGAACACGTACTTCACAGTAAAGAGCTTTCCAGTTTGGGTAGAGGGGAACTTTCACTTATGTCCATTTTTTCACATACACAAGAGACGGCATCCATTCTAGAATTCAACTGGACTTTATTTGACATACAATACAATATGGTTGCAGGAAGCAAACTGAAAAGACAAAGGAGAAAAGACACAGTTCTATCTATTTTATAATTAAGTAACAGGAGGGCAAGTCACTAAATGAACAACAAAACAGTTAAGCTTGATGGAAGAATTCTCTTTTTCTAATGTCCATACCTGAAAGACAAAGTAAATCACTCCTTTAATTCACAGTAATTTCCTGTCTGAGACTACAAAACCCCCTTAAGCATATGAGCAAAAGCCTCATAGTTAGAACTTCAGGAAGAAGTAAGTGACCACAATTGTGCTTCAAGACCAGGCGATGAAGCTGCCCTCTGCCCATCCTTTGTAGCTTCTCCCCTACATCCCTCCTGGTGACAGTATTCCTGAGGTAACACAGCTGCCTGACTGTTACCAGCAGATGAGGGGCAGTATTAGGGAGGTGAGAAAGAAGAGCTGCGGCTGGTGGCTGTGAGAGGGAACTCCATCTGTTCACCCTCATCAGCGGCTCAGAAATGGTTTGAGAACTGCCAGTCTCCCCTGGCCACCGCAGCCTATTTTCACCTCAATTCTAGTGCTCAGGAAGTTTGGTAAAGCAAATAATGAGGATAGCAACTGAACAGACTTCAATTTCAAAATCTATCATCAGCTCCAATTATAGCTCTGATTCCATTTAGCACTACACAAAGAGAATGGTGGGGGGAAACAAGGCATGAATTTCAGGGGGGTTCAGATTTCCCCAGAAGCCCAAATTTGACCCTAACAAGGTTATAAAATAAACAAGGCCAGGAAATTTTTTCTACATATAGATTTCTGAAACACAAGATCTTTCATTGTTATCTTACTCAATCTTTAAAAATGGTACCGGGGTGGTGGTGGGGCTGGGGTTGTAGCTCAGTGGTAGAGTGCTTGCCTAGCATGGGTGAGGCACTGGGTTCGATCCTCAGCACCACATAAAAAGTAAATAAATAAAGTTATTAAAAAAAAAAAATACTAAAAGAAAGGTACTGGGGACTGAATCCAGGGATACTTTACACTGAGCTACATGCCCAGCCCTTTTTATTTTTATTTTTTTTAATATTTATTTATTTACTTTAGTTGTACACAATACAATGCATTTATGTTGTACGTGGTGCTGAGGATCGAACCCGGGCTGCACATGTGCGAGGAGAGCGCTCTGCCGCTGAGCCACAACCCCAGCCCCCCTTTTTATCTTTTGAGACAGGGTCTCGCTAAATTCCTGAGGCTGGCCTTGAACCTGTTGCATTCTTTAATCTGATAGGACAACTTCTAGGTTGTTTCTACAGCCTATCAACAAACACTGGAGCGCTAATCTGAGTAGAATTTGGTAAGTTGCCTTTTTTTTTTTAGATGATATTCAAGTGGACTGCTTATGAGAAGAACTTAAAGAATCTGACAGTCCTGGATGATGGAAGCTGAGATCCAGAGTTCTAGTGCCCTTGTTCTATCCATATGACAAATCATTTTGACCATCCCAGCACTTGGGAGGCTGAGGCAGGAGGATCGAGAGTTCAAAGCCAGCCTCAGCAATGGCGAGGCACTTAGCAACTCAGTGAAACCCTGTCTCTAATAAAATCCAAAAAAGGGCTGGGGATGTGGCCCAGTGGTCAAGTGCCCCTGAATTCAATCCCCGGTACCAAACAAAACAAAACAAAACAAAAACAACAACAACAAAAAAATAGCCTCAGCAATGGTGAGGCACTTAGCAACTGAGACCCTGTCTTTAGTAAAGATAGATACAAAGAAGGGCTGGGGTTGTGGCCCAGTCAGTGGTGGAGTGCCCCTGAGTTCAATCCCTGGTACCAAAAAAAAAAAAAAAAAAATTTTTTTTTTGACCAGAGGAAAACTGCTCCAAAAGAACCAGCACAGCTGGGTTCAGTGATAAAAGGCTCCTAGGTTCATCCCGGCTAACCCCCCCTTCCAACAAAAAGAAAAAGAATTTGTTCCTCTTGAATCTGTTTTCCCCAATTCAGTGATAATGAACACCTGGGAAAATTACAGGTTAGGTAAAATGGCAGTGTTGAAACCCAACAGGAGCAATTCATCATGTTCCTCAATTATTTTTTTTAAAATAATTTTATTTATTTTTTAATGTGGTGCTGAGGATCAAAACCAGTGCCTCATGTGCTGGGCAAGTGCTCTACCACTGAGCCACAATCCCAGCCCCATGTTCCTTACTTCTTGGCTAGCCCTGGGTACATGTAATGGGCAGCACAAGACTGTCTAAAATGGGTCTGCTCTAAGGCAGAGCCAATTACAAAGTCCCCTTGAACCAGGCGCAGTGTCGCTCGCCTGTAATCCCAGCACTTGGGAGGCTGAGTCAGGAGGATGGAGAGTTCAAAGCCAGCCTCAGCAATGGTGAGGCACTTAGTAACTCAGTGAGACCCTGTCTCTAATAAAATTCAAAAAAGGGCTGGGGATGTGGCCCAGTGGTCAAATGCCCCTGGTTCAATCCCTGGTACAAAACAAAACAAAACCACAAAGTCCACTTGAAAACTTCGAAAAGTTCTTCTACCTGGTCATGTATTACTGTCATGGACATTTTTATATCTTACACTTCTTGTACTTACATTACTTTGCATACAGTCTGAGGTACACAGTGAATATTTGGTAAGTTTCTTAAAAAATGATCAAGCATTTGATACCTCTTATGTTCTTTACCAAAATAAATTACTGAGGCTTGGGGCTGTAGCTCAGTGGCAGAGTGTTTGCCTAGCATGTGTGAAGCACTGGGTTCAATCCTGAGCACCATGTAAAAATATATAAATAAAGGCATGCTGTATATTTACAACTGTAATTTTTTTAAATTATTGAATCTAAAAGCAAAACAACTATACTAATAAGCAATTTCGAACATTTTATGAACTAAATGACCCAATATTTTTTGTTTTTAAAATCGAATAATATCTTATTTATAATGACTCATTTTTAGCAACTGGGCACAACAGTACATGTCTGTAATCCCATTAACTTGGGAGGCTGAGGCAGAAGGATGGTAAGTATGAGGCCAGACTGAGCAACTTAGTTACACCCTGTCTCAAAATAAAATAAAAAGGGCTGGGGATGTAGCTCAGTAGTAAAGCATACCTGAGTTCAATTCCCAGTGCCACAAATAACTTTTTTTTTTGGTATTGGGGATTGAACTCAACCACTAAGCCACATCCCTAACCCTATTTTGTATTTTTATTTAGAGACAGGGTCTCAGTGAGTTCTTAGTGCCTTGCAGTTGCTGAGGCTGGCTTTGAACTCGCCATCCTCCTGTCTCAGCCTAAGCCTGGGATTACAGGCCTGCACTACCACGCCTGGCCAAAGAACTCTTTAATTACATGAAAATCCCCCTTTCCATAAATAAATGACAATGAAAATGATCAATAATTCAACAGATAAACAATGGGCAAGACACACACACACACACACACACACACACACACACACACACTCTCTCTCACTCATTCCCAGGCAGTTAAAAAAAAAAACCATATGAAACGTTAAAAAAAAGGAAAGAAAGAAGAGAGAGAGAGAGAGAGAGGAAGAAAGAAGGAAAGAAAGAAGTTTGCCAGGCCTAAGAATTTTAAAAAATGTAAATTGAATCCTAACTTTCACCTGTCAGAGTAGTCAGAGTAGCTCTAAGATGGAAAAGTTTGATGATAGAGCATTGGCAAGAAACAAAGAAAGTGGCATACTGCTTCACTTTCTGGGGGGAGTGTAAATGAGTACGTATTCTTGGGAAAGGAAAAACTGACATTATTTATTAAAGGTAATAATTTACATATTCTTCACCCAGAAATTCCTCTTTAGGAATTACTGCTACATATACACTTGGACATACCCACGGAGATTCATGTATAATGATGTTCATCCCTACACACTGCTTTTAACAGTGAAAACTGGAAACCCAAATGTCAATCAGCAGTGACTGATTTTAAAAAATGATGGTACATCTACATAAAGAAAGAAGGCGGCTTGTTAAAAATATCTTCAAAATATAAAAATGAAAAAAAAAAGTGAAGTGGAGGTAGAAAAAGCTACTAAGCAGCTGTTGATGATAGTTACTTACAAGGTATGTGATGGAAGACTCATTTTTGTGGAGTACCCTTTCAATCACTTGAATTATTGAAAGTTAACATGCCATGCTTTATTTATATAATACAAATTTTAATCAAAGGGCTGGGCATAGCGGTGCATGCCTATAATGCCAGCTACTCAGGAGACTGAGGCAGTTCAGTCTGGGCAACTTAGCAAGACCCTGTCTTGCATTTGTCTAGCTTTTGTGAGGTCCTAGGTTAAATCCCCAGCACCATAAAATATTAAAAAAGAAAAGAGTGCCGGGCGCAGTAGTACACGCCTATAATCTCAGCACCTGGGAGGCTGAGGCAGGAGGATCCTGAGTTCAAAGCCAGCCTGAGCAATGGCGAGGCACTTAGCAACTCAGTGAGACCCTGTCTATAATAAAATAAAGAAAAAGGGCTAGGGATGTGGCCCAGTGGTCAAGTGCCCCCCTCCCCAAAATATAATCAAGATAGCCACAAAAGCTGTGCTAGAATTAATTAGTATGAGCTAAACCAATAGGAATGTGATTTTAGAAATTCAGCTGTTGCAATGGTGCATTTCTGTAATCCCAGTAGCTTGAGAGGCTGAGGCAGGAGGACTGTAGGTTCAAAGCCATCCCTAGCAACTTATAAAGACTGTAAGCAATCTAGTGAGATCCTGTCTCAAAATAAAAAATAAAAAGGGCTGGCAATGTGGCTCAGTGGTAAAGTGCCCCTGGGTTCAATCCCTGGTTTAAAAAAAAAAAAAAAAAAAAAAAAAAAAAATATATATATATATATATATATATACACACACACACACACACACACATATATATATAAAAAATGGTTTGCAAATCCGTTATTTACTTTCTTTTTTCTTAAATTTTTAAAAAATATTTATTTATTTGCTTTTAGTTGTACACAATGTGTTTTATTTGTACGTGGTGCTGAGGATCGAACCCGGCTGAGCACGTGCTAGGCGAGCGCTCCACCGCTGAGTCACAATCCCAGCCCCTTTCTTAAATATTTAACCCAGAGCCTTACACATGCCAGTCAAGTGCACTACTGGTGAGCCACAGCCTCAGCCTTTAAATTTTTTTTTTTTTATTTTGAGACAGCGAGTTACTGAGGCTGTCCTCAAACTGGCAATCTTCCTTCCTGCCTCAGCCTCCTGAGTTACTGGGATCACAGGTATGCCCCACTATGGGGCATATTATCTACTTTCACAGACACTAGAAGGTTGGGAAACCCCAGGCTGCAAACTTTTAATGTTGTCCAATACTTTGTGCATTTTCCACACAGGCCAGTTTTTGCTTAATTAACCAAAAGTTAGTTTAAAAACAAGTCATGTTCCATGTCTCCATCTTCTTCCAGCCTAGGGTGAGTCAGAAAATGGGTTTAACTACAAAGCCCAAGTTTATAATGGTTCCAATGGCCAGAGATACCTACTTTTGGAATTCCCACTCTCTGTTGTCCAATGGGCACACCTGCCGTGTTTTGAGCCAGCGAGAGATGCAGTGGAAGTGAAAAGCATGCTGAAAGAAAAGATGTATTTTATTAAAAACAACTCTGTGCAAACTTCACCGCCTAGTGACAACACCTCTCACCAGACAGTGCAGCAATACATACCAAGGGTTGGAGAGCAAGAGCAGATAACGATGGACAAAAGTTCCACAAAGGATCATACCTTGGTTCCCTTGCAAATGGATGTTTCCAACAAAAACATTTGTTAAAGATGCCACTATTGCTGAAGAAATTATTTAGGGAGCATAGAGTATGTTCAAGCAGTGAGCTCTCTCCTCTTTAAGGAATATGGAACGTGTCTCCTGGTCCCATTCAGCCTATTAGGTAGGGGATGCTTCTACTTTCCTTGAGAAATGACCTGAGCACACAGATTTCCAACTTCCCCAATCTTGGTCATCGGCCACCAGCCTCCTACCACCCTTGAAGAATGAGGACCCAGGGAGCAAAGCCTACTCCTCTGACATCTACCCACCCAGGGAGTTCACTGCCACTGCTACCCACCCAGGACCAAAACAGGTACACTCCCTACACCCAACTCAACTCTAATCAAAGGACCTTTCATTCACATATATTCATTCATAGATAATACTAATGTTACAAGAGCTTGGCACTTAATAAGGCTTTAATGAAGGATTTTGTTGTAAAAAGGAAAATTGGGGTTTAAAAAAAAAAAGTACTCTGAGGGACAAACTATATACAAGCAGCTCAAAGGGTATCAACAGGCTATTTAATGACCAAGACAGGAAGTAAAAAGGCAACCACCCCAAGAACACTGGTAATTGACAGAAGCTAGAAGTTGGCTTGGATTTGGGAAGAGGAGAATCTGTGTGTAGCCTTTTGGTGTGAGTTGATGACATGCAGATGGTAGTTAAAGACTGCAAGGGACACTTTTCTTCCTCCTGCCCCACTCATATGAGAACATAAAGAGGAGCAGCAAGGGTTCCCCCTTATTTATTCTGTAATTGATAGGCTGTAGTGGGGCACAGGAGAGGAATACAGAGACACCCCAACAAAATAAACAAAGCTTTTGTAGACTTGGTTTAATAACAGCTAATCTGATATGTCTCCCAGAATAGTCATGGAACCTAAGAAATCTTACAATATAGATTATCATCTTGTGAAATGTCTTTTGGCAACAAAAATCTAATTCAGTAATTAAGAATGGGCTCCCCAGCTAGCACACTGTGGATTCCCATCATTCTCTTCTTGAAGAATGACAGCCTTCTGGAAGATCCCACTCCTGCCGACTCTTGCACAACTCAATATGAAAAAGGAAACAGGCAGATTCTCCAAGAGGCAGAAAGCTGAGACGTTTTTCCTCAACCCCAGGTGCTGGGAAAAGGCTCATGCAAGGACATGCAAGATACCCCACCTCCATCTCCTACTTCCCCTACTAAGCACTCTGCCAAAGCACAGGGTCCTTTACCCAAGCCCCTGAGATGACATCAAGTGCTCTAGGCCAAGTGGGGCTGCAAATGAGATTTCAAGGCAGGCGACAACATCCCTGAGCATTTTTTTTTTTTTTTTTTTTGGTACCGGGGATTGAACTCAGGGGCACTCGACCACTGGGCCACATCCCCAGCCCTTTTTTTGTATGTTTTTAGAGACAGAGTCTCACTGAGTTGCTAAGTGTCTCACCATTGCTGAGGCTGGCTTTGAACTCGTGATCCTCCTGCCTCAACCTCCCAAGTGCTGGGATTATAGGCATGAGCCACCCAATGCACCCTGCCCTGAGCAATTTTTTTTTTTTTGGTACTGGGGATTGAACTCAGGGGCACTGGACCACTGGGCCACATCCCCAGCCCTATTTTTATATTTTTATTAGAGACAGGGTCTCACTGAGTTGCTAAGTGCCTCGCTATTGATGAGGCTGGCTTTGAGCTCATGATCCTCCTGCCTCAGCCTCCCAAGTGCTGGCCTCCCAAGTGCTGGGATTACAGGCGTGTGCCACCACGCCCAGCTTGCCCTGAGCATTTTTGATCCCAACTTTTTCCCGTTAGTAATCTAAGACATATTAATGGGTGTATTTAGCAGACAAGGTACAATCCAAAGAGGATACTTGACGGTACTCTAAAGTTTACAGATGTTGACGTATATTACCTCATTTGAGACTCACAGCAACCCTGGCAAGCAGGCATGACAGATATCATTATCTGAACTTTACAGACAGGAAACTGAAACCCAGACAAGTTAAGTGACTTGCCTAATTCATGGAGCTGGTCTGTAGAAGACTCAGAACTAGCACTCAAGACCGGCTTCTAGCACTGTAAGCCACTTCTCCTTTATGACAGGATCTCTAAGTGAGCCTTTCCTTAACCAAACTTGAGGGGAAATCTACCCCTTTTCCTTCCACACAGAGGAACATGATCCTTAATATATGCCTGAATGTTAAGGAGAGCAAAGAACCCAGTATATTTTCTTTACCCCCAATTTTTTTTTTTTGGTACTGGGGATTGAACTCAGGGGCACTGGACCACTGGGCCACATCCCCAGCCCTATTTTTATATTTTATTAGAGACAGGGTCTCACTGAGTTGCTAAGTGCCTCGCTATTGATGAGGCTGGCTTTGAGCTCATGATCCTCCTGCCTCAGCCTCCCAAGTGCTGGCCTCCCAAGTGCTGGGATTACAGGCGTGTGCCACCACGCCCAGCTTGCCCTGAGCATTTTTGATCCCAACTTTTTCCCGTTAGTAATCTAAGACATATTAATGGGTGTATTTAGCAGACAAGGTACAATCCAAAGAGGATACTTGACGGTACTCCAGTTTACAGATGTTGATGTATATTACCTCATTTGAGACTCACAGCAACCCTGGCAAGCAGGCATGACAGATATCATTATCTGAACTTTACAGACAGGAAACTGAAACCCAGACAAGTTAAGTGACTTGCCTAATTCATGGAGCTGGTCTGTAGAAGACTCAGAACTAGCACTCAAGACCGGCTTCTAGCACTGTAAGCCACTTCTCCTTTATGACAGGATCTCTAAGTGAGCCTTTCCTTAACCAAACTTGAGGGGAAATCTACCCCTTTTCCTTCCACACAGAGGAACATGATCCTTAATATATGCCTGAATGTTAAGGAGAGCAAAGAACCCAGTATATTTTCTTTACCCCCACAAATGATGAAAGTCATCCTTTGGCCAATACTGACCACTGTGAAACTGGCCAAAGGGTCCTGAAAGAGAATGAAGAAAGTGTACCACAGTGATGGGTAGAGAAGGCGTTCAACCCCACACAAAAGCACTGAGAGCTACCATCTGTCCACTAACCTCAACCCCAAATTTTCATTTATTTAGATTTTTTAACACATGCTTATGCTGACTATGTACTTTTTAACATTAAACCACTTAATCCTGACTACAGTTCTACGTGGCCTGCTATCCACCCCATTTTACAGGAGGGAACCAGGAGTAGAGATGTTAAATACCTTGGCCTCAAGTTACTTAGTAAATAAGACACAAAGATGGGGATTGGTAGTCTGACTCCAGAACCTGTGACTCCTTGTGTCACGCTGGGAGCTGTGGGTCCTCTGTCCCCTTGGCACAGGAGGATAATTTCAACTCATGTGACTAGGACTATATGGTTCTAAGGATGAATTTTTTTTTTTTTTTTTTTTTTTTTTTTTGGTACTGGGGATTGAACTCAGGGGCACTCGACCACTGGGCCACATCCCCAGCTTTTTTTAGTATTTTATTAGAGACAGGGTCTCACCGAGTTGCTAAGTGCCTCGCCATTGCTGAGGCTGGCTTTGAACTCGTGATCCTCCTGCCTCAGCCTCCCAAGTGCTGGGATTACAGGCGTGCGCCACCGTGCCCGGCTTAAGGATGAATTTTTAACATATGCTAGAAATAACACATTTGATGTTTGTTACCCTTCATAGCTGTCACACCCTGAAGGCTACACACTTAGTCCAGCCAGGCTGCACAAAAATTTCTGGCATGAGCCATATTTTTCTATTTTTTTTTTTTAACTATTTATTTATTTGCTTTAGTTGTACACAATGCATTTATTTATTTATTTTTAAATATTTATTTGCTTTAGCTGCACACAATAGGTTTATTTGTATGTGGTGCTGAGGTTCAAACCCGGGCCACACATGTGCCAGGCAAGCACTCTACCGCTGAGCCACAACCCCAGCCCTGCATTTACTTTTATGTGGTGCTGAGGATCGAACCTGGGCTGCGCACGTGCTAGGCGAGCACTCTATCACCAAGCCACAACCCCAGCCCCACCATATTTTTCTATTTTAAAAATTTCTTTCAGTTTTCTTTTTGGGCACCAGGGATTGAACCCAAGGGTGCTTAACCACTGAATCATATCCCCAGGCCCTTTTTTAAAAATTCTTATTTTGAGACAGGATCTCGATAAATTGCTGAGGCTAGCCTCAAACTCTTGATTCTCCTCCCTTAGCCTCCGAGTCACTGAGATTACAGGTGTATGCCACTACATCCAGCTCTCTTTTATTTTTTTGTGATGAGCCATATTAAAAACAAACAAACAAACCCTTACTGAGTACATTTACCACATTTAAAACACAAAACACACACACACACACACACACACACACACACTTAAAAACTCAATTCATCCACCAATCTTAGTTCCACAGACACTTGACCTTAAAAAAGGTCTGTTCAGAAGGTAAATAGACCATTCAAGACCAGGCAATAAATAGGCTTTGTCTCCCAAAGACAAATCCTCACAAAACGGCAAACAAAACTAGGTGTACTTCATAATTAAGGCAAACTAGTACTTCTTTGCAATAACTAATTATGTTTATCCTGTTACAGGTGAACAGTATGCGGATTTAAAATCTTTTGTACTATTTGTATACCTTTTGGGAGAAAGGTGGGCTAGTCATTTTTTTCCTAGTTATTTTCAAGACTGGCAAAGCAGGAAAAGTGGCAATATGTTTACAAGCCATGCTGATAGGTAAAGACGTTTCCTTACGTTACAGACTCCCCACGCAACGGTACACTCTTCGGAAGTAGCAGATGCCTGGTTAGCTTGACACTCTATGCCTGTGGGAACAAGAGCAATAGCATCACTGGACCTGAGAGCAGCAACCTATCAGCCTGGAGCAGCCAAACAATCCTCAGGTTAATTAGCCATAATTGTTTTTTAATAAATGTGAAAAAGGGTGAAGAACAGAGAAGACAGAAATGGGATTTAGCAGCAAGATTTCCTATTCTTGTTTAAAAACTGTGTTAACAAACAGGAAAAATGTGTTTAAAATCTGAGCATAACCTGAATTGTTAAAATGTGATTCCTGCTAACTTGGTAAATTTAGTTAAGTCACTTCATGCCTCTTCTCAGAGCTGACATCTTTTCCCTATTCCTGCTGAATGCTTCCCCTTGGGGCCTTACAGCCCAATGTCCTAGTTGAGTAATACTCCAATCCCTAAAGGGGTCAGAAAGGCACCTGTGAACTGGGGCAGAAACTAAGTAAAAGGCGAAGGGGTGAAGAGGTCCTTGGGCACCTTCATATACAAGGATCAACTCAAAATTCTTCAAAACACTGTCAAGCAAAGCAAACTTGGTAAGCTAATATGTTAGGTTTGAGGCCCACCACTGCCTGTGAGGTGATTTTTTCTAAGAAGTTGCACAAATAACTGTAAATGTATGCAAATATCAATTTTATAAAGAAGGAAGAGAGCCGGGCGCGGTGGCGCACGCCTGTAATCCCAGCACTTGGGAGGCTGAGGCAGGAGGATCGCGAGTTCAAAGCCAGCCTCAGCAATGGCGAGGCACTTAACAACTCAGTGAGACCCTGTCTCCAAATAAAATATAAAAAAAAAAAAAGGGCTGGGGATATGGCCCAGTGGTCAAGTGCCCCTGAGTTCAATCCCCGGTACCACAAAAAAAAAAAAAAAAAAAAAAGAAGGAAGAGAAGGAAATTTAAAGAGAATAAAAATGTGAGGGCTGGGGATGTGGCTCAGCGTAGAGTGATTGCCTAGCATGTGTGCGGCCCGGATTCAATCCTCAGCACCATGTAAAAATAAACGCATGTGTACAACTAAAAGCAAATAAATAAATATTTTAAAAAAAATCTGAGATTGAGAACTGACAGGTAAAGCTCTACTGGGGATAAATATTCAAAGAATAAGGTTTACTAATATAGAATTAGCTTTTTCTGAAGATGGTAACCAAAAGGAGTTTCCCTTCTGAAGAATAAAAAGCTTTAGGGAAGACTACAACTATTTAATAGGGTATAATTACTTCAAACTATCATAGATGGAAAATGGTAAAAGTGTAAAAAAATAATACTTAGATGTTAATGGGTATCCTAGGGGAAGAGATATCATGTAATAAGGTTCCCCCCACCACTCTTCAAAATTATGAAAGGCAAAGAATCCGAAATCACAGAACTTGCTTTTGCCACTCAGATTCACACTACAGAATAACTTGGTTTGTCATCTGAGAAGAGTAGAGAGACTCTAGGGTCTATGAAGTATATTCAAGAATTTATTGAGGAGGGAGGGGAAGCAGGGAGGAAGCTTTGGGGAGTGATACTGTCCAAATCATATTGTTATATTGTGTGCATGTATAAATATGTAACAACAAATCCCTATAATGCAAATAACTATAATGCACTGAAAAGAAAAAAAAAAATTTATTGGGGCATGCTTGCTTCAGCAGCACATATATTAAAGTTGGAATGATAAGGAGAATAACAGCATGGCCCCTGTGCAAGTATGACAGCAAATTTGTGAAGCATTCCATATTTTTAAATTCACACACACACAAAAAGAATTTATTGGAGCTATGAATACACTATGATATTTAAAATGAGAGAGAATAAAAATCTGATGTCAATTTGGATCCTCTAACATTAGGACTACATATTATGAAACAAGCTAAGTAAAAGTCAGTTATTATTAAAGTAAAAACCAAAACAGTTTCAAGGTACAATTATCTACACATGTTTTAAGTCTATCTGGCTGTGGCCATGACACCAGTCACCTCAGGAATTCCTCAAGCCCCCTCTCGGATATGGTCCATTCCCTCCTCCAACGCTCTCTATCCTTCAGGATCCAGCTTAAATCCCTGCTTCACTGAAGCTTCTTCTAAACCCCCCCCCACCACTGAGTTGTTTTCATTTCAAACACTCAAAATATTATTTTTTATAACATTTATCAAAAGATGTTATGAGTTAGGCACAGTGTGCACACCTATAATTCCAACAACTTGAGAGGCTAAGGCAGGTGAATCACAATTTTGAGGCCAGCCTGTGGCAACTTAGCGAGACTCTGTCTCAAAATAAAATTCAAGAAAAAAAGAAAGGGCTGGGATGTAGTTCAGAGGTAGAACACGCCTGGATTCAATCCCTAGCACCACAACAAACAAACAAAAAATTGTTTTCAGGCTTTTGGTGCAAGAGAGGGAGGACCAGGGTTGAGTCAAGTTAGTTTAAACAGGGCCAGGAACTGTATTTACTGTCAACAGAGAGCAGACAAACAACTGCATATACCTCTGCCAAGGCAGAACTTATTTTATGTGATTATTTATAAAGCCTGGGAACTTTTAAACTCTAATATAAAAACGGTAGCACCAAAGGACTGCTAAGGAAGCAATGAGTTTCTTTTCAAGAGTGGACAGATTTCACACCTTCAAAACAATGATGGATCCAGTTTTACAAAGATGCCAAGGTCTTATGGGTAAAGGCTGGGTGTAAGATGAAGGTACCCTCTTAATTTGGAATAAGATTCACAGTATATTCTGTCACATATAACTAAAAGGAACAAATGAAAATATTTACAAGAAGATTCACAGGTAATGAAGAAAATAACAATTTGCAGAGTATGTATTTCAGCAACTATTTAAAACAACCAAAATATGGGGACAATGTTAAATAAATTCAAAGCTATAGTAATGCTTGTAGTAGCGATACAGACTCAATGAGTAAGTCTTCAGACCAAGAATATTTTATGGGAGAGTCTGACTGGGGTACAGCCATAATCATTATTTATTTATTTACAGTTATGTATATAATTATTCTTTTTTTTTTGGGGGGGGGGGGGTACCGGGGATTGAACTCAGGGGCACTTGACTACTGGGCCACAACCCTAGCCCATTTTTTTTAAAATTTTTATTTATTTACTTTAGTTTTATACAATGCAATGCATTTATGTTTACGTGGTGCTGAGGATCAAACTCGAGCCGCACACGTGCGAGGCGAATGCTCTGCCGCTGAGCCACATCCCCAGCCCCTCCAGCCCTTTTTTGTATTTTATTAGAGACAGGGTTTCACTGAGTTGCTAAGTGCCTCACCATTGCTGAGACTGGCTTTGAACTCACGATCCTCCTGCCACAGCCTCCCAAGTGCTGGGATTATAGGCGTGTGCCACGCGCCCGGCTTATAATTATTCTTTTAATGCCAGAGCAAATTTATTGGAAAACGGCCATTGCTAAATCAAGAGTCTTGTTTTCCAGGCTGGGACTATAGCTCCACAATAGAATGTGAGGTACTGGGTTCAGCCGCCACACTTATTTTCATCTTTAACAAAGTCTTTTTTTTTTTTTTTGGCACTGGGGATTGAACTCAGGGGCACTCAACCACTGGGCCACATCCCCAGCCCTTTTCTGTATTTTATTAGAGAAAGGGTCTCACTGAGTTGCTAAGTGCCTCGCCATGGCTGAGGCTGGCTTTGAACTTGTGATCCTCCTGCCTCAGCCTCCCAAGTGCTGGGATTACAGGCGTGTGCCACCATGCCAGAAAAAAGTCTTTTTTATAAAAATCATAAATCCAATTATTATTTAAAGTTGTAGCACCAAAATTCCCTTCAATGTCAATATTAAAGGGATACATTTCTTAAGAGTAAAAACTTGATCTCAGTTATTATTTTAACCTAGTTCCTAGCAAAATGCCAGGCTACATTTACTAAAATGAAAAAGGACATGATTTAAAAAGAATATACATTCATAATATTTTGTTATGAGAATTCAATATTCTCCTTCAGTGGGCATTTAAAATATGAAACAAAACAGGTGTCTAACTGAGAGTCTACAATGATACCACAAGCATTCAACTTTTAAGAGAAGATAGCATAGAGATGGTATTTGTTTTTCATGGTCTTCCCAAGAAGTGTGTTCTCTTGCATCTAGAGAGGTACACAATGACTTAAATATTGAGGTTGGGGGAAAAAAATCAGGACTATATAAAATCATTAAATATTTTCAGATGAGAGTCTCAAGAAAGTAAAAATTTCTCTCTGGGTACAACTTGTAAAATGCAAGGCATAAAAACTGGCAAGCACATAATCAAAAACCCCACCCAAACACATTTAAAACTGTGTTTTTTTCTGTGATGGTTTCCTTCGATCTATATTAAATACAATGGTAGTGGCTGATTTGCTTTGACTGAAAAGGAAAACAGGGTCAAAGTTCAAAGCAGCCTAGAGAAGTCAACCACTGGCACATGCCATGATTGCTAACACAAAATATATATTTTTAAAAATATTTTATTTATTTGCTTTAGTTGTACACAATGTGTTTATTTGTACGTGGTACTGAGGATCGAACCCGGGCCGTGCACGTGCTAGGCGAGCGCTCTACCACTTGAGCCACAATCCCAGCCCGCTAACACAAAATATTTGATTCATGCTTTTAAGCTGCAATGATCAAAACTATTCTGCCATTTTGTTTTTTACCTAGCAAATATTTAGTGAGAACTTACTAGGTACTGGACACCATGCTAGATATACAACACTATATAACATAGACATGATAGAGAATACCTAATTAAATCATTAATATAGGGCTGGGATTGTGGCTCAGCGGCAGAGCGCTCGCCTTGCACGTGTGTGGCCCGGGTTCGATCCTCAGCACCACGTAAACATAAATGTATTGCATTGTGTACAACTAAAGTAAATAAATAAATATTAAAAAAATCATTAATATGAAGGCAAACTACAGGACATCTTGGGAATGTTTAATTGTACTGCCATAGCCTGTGTGTTTATGTAAGTATGGTTAGGAAATATATCTCAAATATTTTTGAAGTCAGGCACAGTGGCACATGCATGCCTGTAATCCCAGCGACTTGGGTGTAGGAAATAGAATTACAAATCAAAGCAAGATTTGGCAATTTAGCAAGACCTAGTCTCAAAATATAAAATGACTGGGAACTAAAGATGTAGCTTAGTGGTAGAGTACCACTGGGTTCAATATCCAGTATCCTCACCAAGCAAAATCAAAGGTAGTTCAAGGTGAAATCCAAAAATCAACTATGGGTTAGTCTTATATTGCCCAATAATGTAAGCATTAGCCACATGTGGCTTTTGAACAACTGAAATGTGGCTAGTCTGAATTGAGATGTGCTGTTAGGTATAAAATACACGCTAAATTACTAAGACTTAGTACAAAAAATATAAAGAATGCATTATCCAGGGCTGGGGTCGTGGCTCAGTGGTAGAGCGCTCACCTGGCACGCGTAAGCCACTGGGTTCAATCCTTAGCACCACATAAAAAATAAGTAAATAGGGCTGGGATTGTGGCTCAGTGGCAGAGCGCTCGCCTCACATGTGCGCGGCCCGGGTTCGATCCTCAGCACCACGTAAACATAAATGCATTGCATTGTGTACAACTAAAAGTAAATAAATAAATATAAAAAAATTAAAAAAATAAGTAAATAAAATAAAGGTATTGTATCCACCTACAATCAAAAAAAATATATTAAAAGAAAAAAGAATGGTATAACTAATTAAAACAAATAAAAATTTAAAAAAAGAGAATGCATTACCCAGTTCTGTATCTCTCATATATATATATATATATATATATATATATATATATATATATATATATATATTTTTTTTTTTTTTTTTTTTTTTGGTACCGGGGATTGAACTCAGGGATAACTCGACCACTGGGCCACATCTCCAGCCCTTTTTTGTATTTTATTAGAGACAGGGTCTCACTGAGTTGCTAAGTGCCTCGCCACTGCTGAGGCTGGCTTTGAACTCTCGATCCTCCTGCCTCAGCCTCCCAAGTGTTGGGATTACAGGCGTGCCCCAGCGCGCCCGGCTTGTATCATATTTATTTATTTGCTTTAGTTGTACACAATGTGTTTATTTACGTGGTGCTGAGGATCAAACCCGGGCTGCGAACGTGCTAAGCCAGCACTCTACCGCTGAGCCACAATCCCAGCCCGTATCATATATTTTTAACATTGATTACATGTTGAACTTATTGTTTATCATAGCCTAAATAAGATACAATATTAAATCAATTTTACCTGTTTGTTATTAATGTGGGTACAAGAAAATTTAAAGCCGGGCGCAGTGGCGCACACCTATAATCCCAGCACTTGGGAGGCTGAGGCAAGAGGATCACAAGTTCAAAGGCAGCCTCAGCAATGGCGAGGCACTTAGCAACTCAGTGAGACCCTGTCTCTAATAAAATACATAAAAGGGCTGGGGATGTGGCCCAGTGGTCGAGTGCCGCTGAGTTCAATCCCTGGTACCAAAAAAAAAAAGGGGGCTGGGGTTGTGACTCAGCAGTAGGGTGCTCGCCTAGCACTTGCGCGGCCCGGGGTTCGATCCTCAGCACCATGTAAAAATAAATGCATTGTGTACAACTAAAGCAAATAAATAAATATTAAAAAAAAAAAAAAAGAAAATTTAAAATCCTGAATGTGCTCACATTTATGGCTAACATTGGATACTGTTGTGTCAGACATTAGTAGAGAGAAGAGGTGCAGAATGCTCCAGGCAGAAGGAATGAGAAACATTAAGGGCCCTAAACAAAGGCATGGCAGGACTGGGGTTGTAGCTCAGCATAGAGCGCTCACCCAGCATGTGCGAGACCAGGTTCGATCCTCAGCTCCATGTAAAAGTAAATAAATAAAATAAAAGTATTGTGTCCAACTACAAAAAAGAAAAAAAAAAAAAAAAAAAAGGCTGAGGAGGTGGCTCATTGGTTAAGCACCTCTGGGTTATCCACAGTACCAAAACAAAAATAAAAACAACAACAAAAAAAATGAAAGGGGCCCAAGAAACCTGGTGAGCAGGAAGTGGCTCAAGACGAAGTTGGAAGTGTACAAGAGTGATTTAAAGAAAAAAGTGCCTATAATTCTAATTCAATAAACTTAAAATTTCTTTGCCTCATTTCTGATCTCAATAAGAAACCATGTTAGCACCCAGGTGAAAAAGTAATCTCAATTGTTTCTCATGTTGACCAATATTTTTTGGTACTAGGGATTGAACCCAGGAGCACTTAGTCACTGAACCACATCTCCAGCCCTTTTTAAAATATTTTATTTAGAGACAGGGTCTCATTGGTTTTTTTTTTTTTTTTTTTTTTTTTAATGCCTTTATTTATTTATTTATTTATTTATTTTTTGGTACCGGGGATTGAACTCAGGGGCACTTGACCACTGGGCCACATCCCCAGCCCTTTTTTGTATTTTTTATTAGAAGCAGGGTCTCACTGAGTTACTAAGTGCCTCGCCATTGCTGAGGCTGGCTTTGAACTCGCGATCCTCCTGCCTCAGCCTCCCAAAGTGCTGGGATTACAGGCGTGCGCCACCGCGTCCGGCTCTCATTGAGTTTTTTAGGGCCCCTTAAGTTGCTGAGGCTGGCTTTGAACTTGAAATCCTTCTTCCTTAGCCTCCTGAGCTACTGGGATTACAGGCGTGCATCACTGTGCCCAGCATTTTTTTTTTTAAATATTTTTGTTTGTTTTAGTTGTACATGATGCCTTTATTTTTACATGGTGCTGAGGATCGAACCTGGACCGCGCATGTGCTAGGCGAGCACTCTGCCGCTGAGCCACAACCCCAGCCCCATGTGCCCAGCATTCTTGAGCCATTACTACAGTCTATCAACTACTACAATCAGATCTAAGTATTGACTTATTTGTAATAAAGGTGGAGATTTAAATGAAATTTCTTTACCTCAGTTAATTACCTAGTTAGATGTTGGCTATGATGCTGTTTTTACTATATTTGGATATAACACCAAAAATCCTTACTCCTTGGATTTCTTTTTTTGTGGTACTGGGGACTGAAATCAGGACCTCCTACACACTAGGCAAGTGCTCTATCTCTAAGCTATACCCTTGTCCTTTTTATTTTTTTGAGACAAGGTCACACTAAGTTGTTGAATCTGGCCTCAAACTTGCAGTCCTCCTGCCTCAGCTTCCTGAGTCACTGGAATTACAGGCATGTACCACCATGCCTGGCTAGACCCTTCTTCATACAATTGTTACTCAGTAGCTGAGGGGAATTGGTTGCAGGACTGCACTGCCCCAGCCTACCCTGCAGATATCAAAATCTGAGGATATGCAAGTCCCTTATATAAAATGGTGTAGTATTTGCATCCAATCTCTACACACCCTCCCAAACACTTTAAGTTCTCTAGATTACTTATAATACCTAACAGAATGTAAATACTATGTAAATGGTTGTTACACTGTACTGTGTAGGGAATAATGACAAGGAAAAGGTTTGTATATGTTTGTAAGAAATGCAATTTTGGGAGCTGGGGTTGTGGCTCAGTGGTAGGGCACTTGCCTGGCATGTGTGAGGCCCTGGGTTCGATCCTCAGCATTGCATATAAATAAACAAAACAAAAAAGAAATACATTTTTTTTTTTTTTTTTTTTTTTTTAAAGAGACAGGGCATCATGATGTTGCCCTGGTTGGCCTCAATCTCCTAGGCTCAAGTCATCCACCTGCCTTGGCAGATTGAGTAGTTAGGACTACAGGTGCATGCCAATGCACCCACTCAGATGCAATATTTAAAATAACACACTTGCAATCTGGTTGTTTGAACCTGTAAACACAGAACCTGAAGAAGGGCCAAGTATAAATCTAGTCCAATAAGAACTAGCTTAGAATATTTTAGCTTAAAGTTTATTTTCTTCCATTCACATTTGGGATGAGATGGGAAATATAGAGGAAGAATCAACAGTGCCTCTGTGTCCACAATTCATTCTAAATGTGTCCTTGGCATCTTTAGATTCAGTAATTTATTCTGAGTGCTGGGTATGCTTATGCTTCTAGGACGTCATGAAAAACTACTTTATTTTGAACACACCAACAGACTAGATGCAGAAACCCAAGTGCTTTATGGTTTATATCTCCTTGTGAAAAAGAAAACTGGTCACATCAGGATAGCCACAATCTCTGTAAACTTCTCAACTTCCTCCCATCCTTCTCCAATTACTTACAAAGATCCATAATGTGGTTCCTGCAGATGGCACAGTTATCAACCACAATATCCCAGGCCCAGAGGGCTACTGCATTCCACTGCAAAGAGAAAAAGGAGGAACAATGCACTCTCCTTGTAATGTAACACACATGCTCCTTAGGATTTCATGCTGCAGCTGCAGTCATAGGAACAGGGACCACAAAACAAAGGCATTTTTGGATATTACTCTTCTTTTATTATATCAGAGGACAACAGCAGGCTACCTATATTCTCTAGAAGATTGAGCATATGAATATAGAAGTTAATGAATAATATTTTAATTTTTCCCTATAGTTTAAAATAATTTGGCGGCATCAATGTAAGCAAAATAGAAATAATTTGAAGTGTCTGTTTTAGGTTTAATAAGAACAAACTTAAATTACCCTGCAGGTTTCCCTGGCAGATACAAATGCTCAAAATCTGCACAAACACTGTCCATTCAAGGCAGCTTTGGAAGTATGAGCAGGGAGTGAAAGCTCGGAACAGAATGAACTAAGATGATGATTGGATCATAAGTGGGTAATCGTGGGATAAGCTGGATAACCAGTTACCCAGTGTCAGTACACAGAACAAGGTCATCACTTAAATCTTACAAGATTACTTATTAACAATCGGTAGAATTTACTAGATTTTGTTTAGTTCTTATCAAATAAACGATGTCCTTAACTTCTGGAAGTTCAGCCTCTTAGTTAATTCCAGTAAGAGTTTATATAAAAGTAGTATTTAAATAGTAGAACTCTCTCTCTTCTGCGATTATATATACTCCCAAACTCCCCTTTCTCCACTAATTTGGTGTCCCGTCTCAAACCTCCATCTCTTTCAAACCCAATTCTCAGGGTCTAGAAACTTCTTCAGCATTTTTCACACCACAGCTTCAACTTAGAAGAAAAACCCTACTTCTATTATTCTTCAATATGGCTGCTGGCTGTAACTGAGCAGCAGTGACCACAATGAAACACCAAAAAGAAAAAGACAATAAATAAATAAATAATTAAATAAATAAATAAATAAGAAAGCCCAAAGGGCGGGGGAGTGGAAAATATTGTCTTGTGCTTAGATGCTGCAGGAATAACATTTTCCCTCCTTCAGGATCTTCATTTTGACAGATTTATTGACTTCATCTTAGACGGAAATCAACACTTTTCTCCCAAACTGTTGGCAATCTACTAAAAGGGATCTCATGCAAAAACACACATTCCACATTTTTCCTTTCCCACTCTTACCAGGTCACTTGAGACTAGTACTCAACCCTCCTTTAATGCCACAAGAAATGGGCTTGCATTTTCCTTTGACCAATTTCCACTATGCTTTAAATTTTTTGTTGTTGTAGTTAGAAGGGGATCTGGCTGAACGTGACTAAGAACCACAGGACTGGGGCGACTCTGTGACAACCGGCAGACGTCTCATAAGAGTCAAGCTTTACAGTCGAGAATTTAACCTGGTGGGGGCAGGGGCCGGAGAGTGCGCTAATGGAGGCCTCCCTTCGGCTAGGACCAAGTCGGGGTTCCTTAGTCAGAGGAACCCCAACCTCCACGAAGGGGCGGGGCAGGGAGATCACCGGGAGGGCTTCTCCAGTGCGCGGGCTCTCAGGTTCCCGGCTTTCGCCGCACTGCCCCATCCTCCACCCGCCGCAGTCGCTCGGACTCCCCATTCCACCCACCCCACCCTGCCCTTCCCCCACCCTCAGTCTCTCCAGTGACAGCTCAGGCGCTTGGCTCCCGCAGCCAGCTCGCAACCCCGCGCATCTCAATAAGCACCTCCGTGATTGGCCCCTCAGCCTCCCAGCGAAACCAACACTGCTTCGAACAGTGGGCCGCCGTCATGCCGATCAACTCTAAGGCCCGCCCCCCGGCTTCCTTTCGTGGGACCCGGTCCCAGGAACGCCCTGAAATGTAGCCTTTTCCTTCGCGCCTCGGTCATCCTCGGGCCTGCCAGCCAGATCCGCGCCTCTCTAGCTTCCCTGAGGAAGGCACTGGCAAGACCCAACCTTTTTCACTTCAAAGCGCTTCTTGCCCGCGCCGCTGTTGGTGCCGCTCGGGGTATCCACATCCATCGCTGCCGCCATTTTGGAAACACACGGTCCTTCGCCCGGCCACTGCGCCTGCGCAGCGGCGCACGCCGCGCTCCCCCCCCCCCCACGCCCGGGCACCTCCTCCCGCCCCCTCCCCTCGCTGGCGCGCGAGGGGGGCGGGGCATGTGGTCACGCCCCTTAAAGGCGCTGGCGCGGGATTTCCCCACCCCCTCGTGTCGGGTGGGGAGGAGGCGGTGGCCCGAGTGGCCGGGGCGGGGCCGGGCGGAGCCGGGAGACGTGAGCGAGCTGGTGGAAACGTTCGGTAGGGCCCGCGCTAGTCGCCCTCCCTTGGGAAGCTCGCGGCTGTACTCCCTCGGCTGGGGCGGCGCCTGGTTCTTCGGCCTCGGCCGGGAGACGGGGCCAGCCGCGCCGCTCGTGAGGCCAGTCGGTGGAAGGGGCGAGATGGGCCCGACTCGCCTTCCGCTCGCCCTGGCCCTCTCCCGAGCCTGACCCGAATGATTCGGCGGTGAGGAAGGAGACCTCTCCAAGGCCGAACTGAGCAGCCCTGCCTTCACCTTCCTACCAGAAATGGAGGAGGCTTGGCAGCCTGGGCGATGTCACCTCCCTCCAGCCCGTAGTATCAATTTGTCCCAAATGGCCTTTGGCAAGGTCCACGAGTTCAGTTTAACATATTTGAGTACACATCCCCATTCTTTCACTGGCTATGTATAGGGGGTCCTTCCTCCCTAGTTTCTGCCCAGTTTCCACTCCTTGCATTATAGTCAACGAACTTGAATTTTGTTGAGGCTTTCTGACATGTATTCTTACTGTTCATTCCCACCTGGCCAAAGCACCTGTGTACTTTATATCAACTCTCCTATGTCTAGACCAAGCCTCCCTTTTACATCTCTAGCCTTGCAGAGGATGACTCCACTAAATCATTCTTAAGTTTCATATAAATGTACTTGAAATTAGACTCATGTCTTTATTTTTTATATGGTGCTCAGGATGAAACCCAGTGCCTCACACATGCTAGGCAAGCACTCTAGGCAAGCATTGTACTGCTTTTCCACAACCCCAGCCCCTTACATATTCTCTGAAAAGACAGAGAGCAATAGAGTGTTCCTAGTCATAAACAAGAATACCAAATCCAAGAACACCATCACAACTTTAATCCAACTTGGAAGAGAAAAATTCTGTGAGTCAGGCATGGTGGTGAGCGCCTGTAATCCCAGTGATTTAGGAGGCTGAGGCAGGAGGATTTCAAATTAAAAGCCAGGCTCAGCAACCTGGGGACTCCCTCAGATAGTTAGCAAGACCCTGTCTCAAAATACAAAATAATAGGGAAGCCGGGCACAGTGGCACACGCCCATAATCCCAGCGGCTGGGGAGCCTGAGGCTGGAGGATTGTGAGTTCAAAGCCAGCCTCAGCAAAAGCGAGGTGCTAAGCAACTCATTGAGACCCTGTCTCTAGATAAAATACAAAATAGGGCTGGGGATGTGGCTGAATGGTTGAGTGTTCTGAGTTCAATCCCCAATACCCAGATAAATAAATAAAAATAAAAAGGGGTCTGGGGAGCCGGGCGCGGTGGCGCACGCCTGTAATCCCAGCACTTTGGGAGGCTGAGGCAGGAGGATAGTGAGTTCAAAAAAGCCAGCTTCAGCAATGGCGAGGCATTTAGCAACTCAGTGAGACCCTGTCTCTAATAAAATACAAAAAAAGGGCTAGGGATGTGGCCCAGTGGTTGAGTGCCCCTGAGTTCAATCACCAATACCAAAATAAATAAATAAAAATAAAAAGGGGCTGGGGATGTGGTTCAGTGGTTAAGTGCCCCTGAGTTCAATCTCTGATACCAAATAATAATAATAATAAAATTGAAAACTCAAAGGATTATAGGAACACTACAAAGTTTTTCTTAACCCAGATTTTAATAATTCCATGTTAAGGCTGGGAATATAGCTCAGTTGATAGAGTGCTTGTCTTGCATGCACAAGGCCCTGGGTTCAATCCCTAGCCCTACACACACACACACACACACACACACACACAAACTTAAAACTGTCACTAGCTGGGTGTGGTGGCACATGCCTGTAATCCCAGCTCTTGGGAGGCTGAGGCAGAAGATTGCGAGTTCAAGGCCAGCCTCAGCAATAGTGAGGCACTTAGCAACTCAGTGAGACCCTGTCTCTAATAAAATACAAAAAAGGGCTGGGGATGTGGCCCAGTGGTCGAGTATCCCTGGGTTCAATCCCCGGTACACTAATTTATCATGTGACTACAGACGCCTACAGGGGTACTAGAAACCCATAGTAAACTGAAGTGTTGAAGACATACTTATCCATCATTCTTGTATTGAGTATGTACCACGACCTATTTTAAAACAGGAAAGCCACGGTGATGAAAAGTGAAACTCATACTGGACAAATAATACATCAAATAAATACATCAGGAAGTCATAAGTATCAACAAATACTATGAAAAAAATTAAACTAGATAATGAGATTGAGGAGGGAGGCAGCAACATTGATCTGGATGACTAGGTAAGGTCTCTATGAAGAGTGACATTTAAGCTGAAGTCCTTACAATGGCAGAACTGGCCCTGGGTGATCTGCTTCCCAATCTATTTACATGTACAGACATGCCTTGATTAACATGGATACATTCCGAGAAAGGCATTATTAGGCAATTTTGCTGTTGGGTAAACATGAACATAGAGTGTACTTAACACAAACCTAGATGGTACATCCTACTACGTAGACACCTAGGATAGATTGTATAGCCTGTTGCTCCTAGGTTGCAAACCTGTATAGCATGTTACTGTAATGAATACTGTAGGCGACTATAACAATAGTATTTGTATATCTAAACATAGAAAAGGTACTGTAAAAACGCAACACAAGGGTCTGGGGTTGTGGCTCAGCAGTAGAGCGCTCGCCTAGCACGTGCGCGGCCCGGGGTTTGATCCTCAACACCATGTAAAAATAAAGGCATTGTGTACGACTAAAGCAAATAAATAAATATTTTAAAAATGCAACATAAAAGCACCAGGGATCTAGCTCAGAGGTAGAGCACTTGCCTTCCACACAGAAGGCCCTGGGTTCAATCCCCAGCACCAGGTATAAAAGATGAAACACGGTACATCTCTGTATAGGACACTTACTATGAAAGGAGTTTGTAGGACTGGAAGTTGCTGTAGCTCAGTGAGTGAGTGGTGAAATGAGGATCTTTTAGAGTCACAGTGGTGACTTCCAAAATCTTGTCCAAACCAAAAGATTCTTCCTCCAATTGAACTGGTCCTTCCTGACTCCTGTATTTTCTAATCCAGAAAACTTCTCAGGAACAAATCTTTTGGTCTTTATTCTGGCTTCTAGGTTCTCACCCTACAAAACCTTGTCCAGATTTTTTACTGGGCCTATAAATACTCTGGGCTATATCTTTACCACCTCTCCTAGCTGGATCATCAACATTGTAAATGGCATCTTCTTCACCTTCAGATCCACTGTCCATACCTTTAGATTGGCTGAAGAGTCTCTAATCATACTGAGCTTCACTGGAAGTCTGATGATTGGGCTCAAGAACAATAAATTCACTAAATTTTTTATTTTAATTTCTCTGCAGGAATTAAAATTGACCTCTTCTCAGGAGCTGCTGTGGAAGGATTTCAGTCATTGCTGTCTCTCTTTTTGCCTGTCATGCCAGATTTCATCCCTCTCACATGCCTCTCCATTCTCCTTTTCCCCACATCTCTACTCAGGCGTGCATTTCCAGCTTCACAAGCTGTCTTCAGAAGCAATATATAGAGCTTTAGCCAGTTTGGAAATTTTTTCATTGATGGATACTGTCTGTAATCTTTTTTCCATCAGCAGCAAGACGTATGTCTCATGGAATTGTATATAACACTTCATTTTTCCAGTGGGAAAAACAAGAAATCTTTCTTTCTTGCTCCCTTACAATCATCTTTCAGCCAGAAGAATTCATGACAGGTGCAGAAAGAGAGGGTGATCCCCAAGGAATTTTCTTGTTAATCATAAAGGCTCCATTGGATCTTTCTGCATTTTTACCATCCAAAATAAACCTCCCTTTAGCTCTGGTGTTGAAATCCACTCTTGCTGAGATTGTGTGCACCAGATATCCTGAGCAGGAGCCAGTGTATCATCTCCAAGAACTGGCATGTTGCAGAAACATTCTACAATACTGATTTTTTCTAAGGTTATTCTTATCTTCTCTGTTGTCTTTAATAGTTTCTTTTTTAAAAAAATATTTATTTATTTGCTTTAGTTGTACACAATGCAATGCATTTATATTTACGTGGTGCTGAGGATCGAACCCAGGCCGCGCATGTGCTAGGCAAGTGCTCTAATGCTGAGCCCCAGCCCCAGCCCCTTTAATAGTTTTTTTTTTTTTTTTTTTTTTTTTTTTTCTTTTTGGTACCAGGGATTGAACTCAGGGGCACTCGACCACTGGGTCACATCCCTAGCCCCCCCCCCCTTTTTTGTATTTTATTTAGAGACTGGGTCTCACTAAGTTGCTAAGTGCTCGCCCTTGCTGAGGCTGGTTTTGAACTCGCAATCCTCCTGCCTCAGCCTCCCAAAGTGCTGGGATTACAGGCGTGCGCCACAGCAGCCGGCCCCTTTAATAGTTTCTTTATTTGTTCTTTGCAGGTCTAGATCATCTGCATTCATAACCTCTTTTGGAGCCAGTTGAATGTTTTGCTATAAATGACTCCCCCACCCACCCAATTCTGGGGATTGAACCCAGAGCTTCGCACGTGTTAAGCAAGCATTCTACCACTGAGCTACATCTCCAGCCCCACTTCCTCTTTTTAAGGCAGAATCTTGATAAATTGTGGAGGCTGGCCTCCAAGTTGCCATCCTCTGCCTCAGCCTCCCAAGTCACTGAGATGATAGGTGTGTACCACCCTACCAGGACAAATGACGTTGTCTTTTGACCATCCTAATTGAGCAGTGGTATCATATTTAATTTTTCCTTCAGGATCTACTTGAATGGTCAGTGCATTTGATTCTTTTTTTTTTCTTTTCTCTTCCAAATCCAGTGATACTGGGCCACATGGATCTCTTGAAAAGCTCCTTCCATCTCCAAAATCTGCTAACAGTATCTGACCTTTGCTGTATCCGTAGTGGGGAGGTTCTCTTCAGGAAAAGACCAATGAGGACTGCCGAGATCTCTGAGATCTTGCTTTTCCTTCAGGTTCAGTTTGGTCCTGAGAATGCTGAGTAGGTGCAGGTAAAAAGCTGCTGGGTGCCGGGCGCGGTGGCGCACGCCTGTAATCCCAGCATTTGGGAGGCCGAGGCAGGAGGATCGCGAGTTCAAAGCCAGCCTCAGCAAGGGCGAGGCACTTAGCAACTCAGTGAGACCCTGTCTCTAATAAAATACAAAAAAGGGCTGGGGATGTGACCCAGTGGTTGAATGCCCCTGAGTTCAATCCCTGGTACCAAAAAAAAAAAAAAAAAAAAAAAAAAAGCTGCTGGCTGCCATCTTCTTCCACTTCTTCCAGCACCAAACTATGTTTTCAAACTTTTTAAGGAGCTTTTTGAGTCTGCAAAACTTTAGCTAATGCCTTGGCCGTGAATTTTCTTGGAGGGGGGCAGTTCTTATTTTTCTTCTGCAGTTTTTCATCTTGTCTTTTCATCTGCTACGCATTTGCTTGGCAATAGTCAGTCATTCTTTTGGTCTATCATCTCGTAGGAACAATGTCATTTGGTCTACCACCGACCAAAATGTCATTGTTTTCCAGCACATGACTACCTTCTAAAATATTTTGTCATTTATTTATTTATGTTTGTTTGTTTGTTAGGATTATTGTGTTTTTTTTTTTTTTTTAATGTATGTCCTCATCACGATAGAGGAATTTTGATTTTTTTTTTTTTTTTATTTATCAATAATGAAAATTCCTGGGACAGTGCCTGGTATATTGCATGTGCCTACTTTGTGTTGAATGAATAAATTTGTAGCTTACTGAGCCAGGGGAGAATGTTAAGAGATAGCAGTGAGGCAGGTCAATGCCAGGCCAGGCAGGATTTCATTACAGATCTTCTGGGAAGTAATTGGAGGATTTAAAGTAGGGCACTAACATTTACATAATTTTATTTAAGTTTTAAAAGTTTTTCAGCTTAGTGGGGAGGGATTGTAGGGAGGTAAGAGAGGAAGCAGTAAAAAAGTTGCAAGTTGTTTGCTTTGTAAAACCAAAGTGCTATAGTGGGGAAATGGGTGGTTTTAGCAGCAGTTCCATGGAGCTATGAAAACCTCATGTATGGATCTCTGTTTTAGAGATTTGCTTGCTGTGGCAATTGGCTATGGCATTCTCCATACTAGATTTTGCTGCACAAATCTAAGACAACAGTTTTCAGACTCCATATAGATTCCTATCCTTCATAATTTCACTCAGTCTATAATGTAATAGGTTATAATCTTACTTTAGTTTTATTTCTTACATCCACAGATTTATTCAACAAATATTTGTAAAATATCTACAGAAACTGCTGTGTGTCTATTACACCATGCTGACCTAGATAAACAGGCATCTGACATTTTAAGTATTTACTTGCAAAAGACTCCCTTCATTGAATGTATGGTGTAGTAGCAGTCAGACAACAGCCCACTAATGATAATTCCAATGAATTTTAGGAAATGGGAAGTACAGGGTATTTTGAAGCAGAAAGCAAGTTTGGGGATCAGAGGATGTCCTTTTAGAGGAAATGATTTAGGACTGAAGAATGAGCCAATGAGACAAACAAAAATGGGTACAGTGGTATGCTGGTAAATGTTTCAAAACAAGCTCTTTTTATTGTTGTTTTTTTTGAGATAAGATCTTGCTGGGTTGCCCAGACTGGTCTTGAACTTGAAATCCTCCTGCCTCAGCCTCCTGAGTAGCTGGGATTACAGGCATTAAAAATAGCTTCTAAAACAAGTTCTGATCTGTAGCTTTAACAGCCAGCATGTAAAATCACTGAAAATTTAGCAATTGGTCTTTTGAACTGGTGCAGGCTAGCACTCATGCTCCCTCTCTCTCTCTCTCTCTCTCTCTCTCTCTCTCTCTCTCTCTCACACACACACACACACACACACACACACACACAGACCACTGAGGATTGTGGAAAAAGGTGGCATTCCACTGTGCATGCTAGAGAGGGAACAGCATACAGAAATGACTAGATGCTGGAGAGAACATAGTGCACTCTAAAAGAAATCTGGAATGGCTGGAGTATAAAAAGAGAATGACGGGCTGGGGTTGTGGCTCAGCGGTAGAGCGCTCTCCTACCACGTGTAAGGCCCTGGGTTCGATCCTTAGCCCCACATAAAAATAAATAAATAAAATAAAGGTATTGTGTCCTATTACAACTAAAAAATTAAATATTTTTTAAAAAATTTAAAAAGAGAATGACATAATATAAATCTGCAATGATGTATATAAGTCAATTGTTAGCATTTTTCTTCTTCTTTTTTTTTTTTTTTTTTTGTGGTACCGGGGATTGAACTCGGGGGCTTTTGTCCACTGGGTCACATCCCCAGCCCTTTTTTTTTGTATTTTATTTAGAGACAGGGTTTTCTTCATATTTAATGATTTCATCTTGGTAGCTTGAAATCAGTCACAATTGTAGGATTTACATCAATGAAATCAGCAAATGTTACACATTAAGGTTCCCCCTAATTCCCAATGTTGGTTGTTAAACATGAATCACCACCATCACTACAGTACCCTACCATGGTAAAGGCCAGGCTGTGGAAGACCTCTTAATGAAGCATAATTTGGTGTTTATCCTTAGTGAATGGAACCACTGAAGGTTTTTTCGTTTGTTTGTTTTTGTACTCGGGGGCACTTGACCACTGGGCCACAACCCCAGCCCTTTTTTGTATTTTATTAGAGACAGGGTCTCACTGAGTTGCTAAGTGCCTCGCCATTGCTGAGGCTCGCTTTGAACTTGCAATCTTCCTGCCTCAGCCTCCCAAGTGCTGGGATTATAGGCGTGTGCCACCGTGCCCGGCCACTGGAGGTTTTAATCAGGTGATTCACATGGTCAGATATGCCTTTTTAAAATTGCTAGTGAGAACTTCAACTTCTGGGAGGATGGAGCAGATGTACTTGTCCCCATTCCTCTTAGTATAATTAAAACTCCTGCCAGGCGTGGGTGCACGCCTGTAATCCCAGCACTTGGGAGGCTGAGGCAGGAGGATCGCGAGTTCAAAGCCAGCGTCAGCAATGGTGAGGCACTTAGCAACTCAGTGAGACCCTGTCTCTAATAAAATGCAAAAAAGGACTGGGGATGTGGCCGAGTGGTCAAGTGTCCCTGAGTTCAATCCTCGATACCACAAAAAAAAAAAAAAAAAAAAAAACAAAAAAAAAAAACCTCCCTAAACAAGATTTATTACAAATATAGGAAAAATTTTGAAAGATGAAAAGAAGGCAGAGTAGCTAGGGACATGAGGGATGCCAAGGTAATAAGTTCTCAGTTTTCTTTTTACCTCATACATCTCAGACTTTGAGCTGAAGAAGACTTGGCAACTCTAAATGCCAATGGGTGCAGACAAGACAAGAAAAAAAATCTGCAACAAAAGCCTGCTCTCTTTAGCCAAAGGACCAGGAAAGGTCAGCTTAGCAAAGAGAAAACAATACAGGAGGGAGAAAAAAACAAAACAAAACAAAAAAAGGAGCTCCATCTCCAGTCATCCCAGCAAAAACTGCGTGGGTGGGGGCTGGGAATGCGGCTTAGCTGTAGAGTGCCGCCTAGCACCGTGAGGCACTGGATTCGATCCTAAGCACCACATAAAAATAAATAAGTGAAATAAAGGTACTGTGTCCTTCTACAACTAAAAAATATTAAAAGACAAACACATGTCTTGCCGGGCGCGGTGGCGCACAACTGTAATCCCAGCACTTTGGGAGGCTGAGACAGGAGGATCGTGAGTTCAAAGCCAGCCTCAGCAATGGCGAGGCACTTAGCAACTCAGTGAGACCCTGTCTCTAATAAAATACAAAAAAGGGCTGGGATGTGGCCCAGTGGTCGAGTACCCCTGAGTTCAATCCCCAGTACCAAAAAAAAAAACCCCAAAAACAAACACATGTCTTGATACCACCCATCATGGTATACCAGAGGCTAGTAAGGGAGCTGAAACTTTCACTTCTTACAGCTGATAATGAACTTTCCTACCCCCCTGATGTAAGTGGAGACTATAAGAGGGTCTGGACTTCCAGCCTTGCCCAGCAGTAGAGATGCCCATTCCCCAATGGGATGGTGTCACAGGAAGCCTAATGGAGAGTAAGGACTTTTGCCATCACCCAGTGTTAATAAGATCTCCCCCTCTGGCGAGTCACATGGAGAAATGGAACTTCTCCCTTGCTCAGCATTAAGGAGGAATACCTCCACCCTCAGGCATTAATGGGGACTAAATGGGAGAACCTGTACTTCTCCCCGCACCTAACAGTAGTGAGGTAGAATCTCCATCCTCCTCTGCCAGAGCAGTGTCAAAGAAAGCCAATTAAAATAGCAGGTTTAAATAAGATCCAGAGTCTTATTACAATATAACGCTATTCAATTTTCATTGAAAATCAATTTAGCAGCTGTTAGATCACAAACTAAAAAAAGTCAATCAATACATGTCAGCACTGATATGGCAGAGATGTTAGAATTACTTCACAAAGATTTTAAAATAGCCATGATAAATACGTCTCAATGAGCATACGCACATTAGAAACAAAAAGAAGAAAGCATTCGGCAAAGCAATCAAAGAAATAAATAAAATTCAAATGGAAGTTTTAGAACTGAAAAATGCAATGACTAAATTAAAAATCTTAGTGAACAGGCTTAATAGCAGACTACATATGACAGAAGAAAAAAACAATCACTGAACTGGAAAACAAAACAATGAAAATTACCCAATCTGGGGCTGGTGGTATAGCTCAGTGGCAGAGAGCTAGCATGTGTGAGGCCCTGGGTTCTACCCCAGCACCAAAGGAAGGGGCTACCCAATATAATCAAGAGAGAGAATACATACAGGAAATAATACAGGAAGCCTTGGGGACTTGTGGGACTATTCCAAAATATCTAATATTTGTCTTATCAAATTCCAGAAGGAGAGAATAAAGAAGGCCAGGCTGAAAAGGTAGTTGTTGAAGTAATGCCTGAATACTCACCAGATTTGGCAAGAAACATAAACCTAAAGATTCAAGGAGCTGAGCAAATCCTAAGCAGAGTAAACTCAAGGATATCCATGCAAAGACACATCACAAACCTCTGAAAACCAAGGACAAGACATTTTGAAAGCAGACAGAGGAAAGGATACTTCACGCATGAGAGAAAAATCATTTGAATGATAGGAGATTTTTCATCAGAAACTATGCAAGCCAGAAAGAAGTGGCAAAATGCTTATCGATGCAAAATTAATCAATCAATCCAAGAAAATTGCTAACCTAGAATTTAGCACCCAGTGAAAAGCAGGAATGGAGTGGCAATCAAGATGGTCTCAGCTGGGTGCATTGCCACACACCTGTGATCCCAGCAGCTCAGGAGGCTGAGGCAGGAGGATCATGAGTTCAAAGCCAACCTCGGCAACTTAGCGAGGTCCTAAAGCAACTCAGCAAAACCCTGTCTCTAAATAAAACATAAAAAAGGGCTGGGGAGGGCTGGGGTTGTGGCTCAGTGGTAGAACACTTGCCTAGCATGTGTGAGGCCCTGGATTTGATTCTCAGAACCATATATAAATAAATAAAAAATAAAGGCCCACTGAGAACTAAAAAACTCTTGGGAAAAAAAGAATTGGCATTTAAAATTTTTTTAAAAAAGGTGCTGGAGATGTGGTTTGCTGGTTCAATGGGTTCAATCCCTGGTACAAAAAAAAAAAAAAAAAAAAAAAAAAAAAAAGATGGTCTCAGATGAAGGAAAACTAAGAGAATTTGTCATCAGCAGATCTACTCCCAAAAATGGTTAAAGAAAGTTCTCTAAACTGAAAGTAAACAATAAAATAAGGAATGTTGTAATATTATGAAGAAAGAAAGAAAGCTAAAGTACAGTAAATAAAATAAGCTCCTTTTGAGTATTCTAAATTATATTTGACCATTGTCATAAAAATTACAGCAATATTCAATGTAGTTGTAGATAAATTGGGACGGGTAAATGAACAGAGAGAAGGGTAAGAGTTCTGTATTTCACTCAAACTTGTAAAATGATGACATGGGAGGGGGAGGAAAAAATGATGACATCAGGAGACTGTGACAAGTTATATAGAAAAGAGCAAACACTTAAAAAGCTATTCAAAGAAATGCACTTGAGAAAACTACAGATAAATACGAATAGAATTCTAAAAACACAGTCAAGTAAGCCATAGGAGGATAGGAAAACAGAAACAGAAAAATTAACAACAAAGAGAACAAACACAAAACAAGAAAATAAACTGGCAGACTTAAGTCCTAACAGATCACTGATTACCTTAAATGTTAATGGTCTAATCCAGGTACAGTGGTGCATACATGTAATCCCAGTTATTCAGAAAGTTGAAGCAGGAAGATCAAAAGTTTGAGACCAATCTGGACAACTTAGCAAGACCCTATCTCAAAATAACATTTTAAAAAAGGACTGGGGTTGTAGCTCAGTGGTATAGTACTTGCCTATCCACCTTTGTGGTTGGAGACTTCGATGCCTATCTCTCGACAATGGACAGTGCAACTAGACAGAAATGAAGGATATAGAACTCAACAACACCCTCACTCAACAGGTTGTAATCCACATTCATAGAAGACTCCATCTAACAACAGCAGCATACACATTATTTTTCAAGTGCCATAGAATATGTACCAAGATGGACCATATCCTGAGCCCTAGAAAAAAATTTTAACAAATTTCAAAGAATTGAAATTATACAGTGTGTTCTCTAACTACATGGAATCAAAACAGAAGTCAGAACAGAAAGATAACAGGAAAATCTCCAAACATTTGGAAACTAAATAACACATTTCTAAATTATCCAGGGGTCAAAGATGAAGTGTTAAGGGAAATTTTTTTTTTTTTTTTTTTTTTTTTTTTTTTGTACTGGGGATTGAACTCAGGGGCACTCGACCACTGGGCCACATCCCCAACCCTTTTTTGTATTTTATTTAGAGACAGGGTCTCACTGAGTTGCTAAGTGCCTCGCCATTGCTGAGGCTGGCTTTGAACTCGTGATCCTCCTGCCTCAGCCTCCCAAAGTGCTGGGATTATAGGCGTGTGCCACCGCGCCCTGCTCGAAATTTTTTAAAATAAGGTGAATTGCATGAAAATGAAAACACAACATATTGGGCTGGGGTTGTGGCTCAGCAGTAGAGTGTTCGCCTGGCACGTGTGCGGCACGGGTTCGATCCTCAGCACCACGTAAACATAAATGCATTGCATTGTGTACAACTAAAGCAAATAAATAAATATTAAAAATAAAAGAAAACACAACATATTAAAATAGGTAGGACTACCTATTTGCTAAAGCTGCAGTGCTGAGAAATTGTATCACTAAATATACACACTAGAAAAGGAAAAAGATAATTTAGTTCCCATATTAAGGACCTAGAAAAGGGGCTATGAGTGTAGTTGAGTGGTACAGTGCTTGCCTAACATGCAGGAGGTCTTGGGTTTGGTCCATAGCAATGCAAACAAACTAGAAAAAAAGCTGGACTTGGTAGTATGTACCTAGAGTCCCACTCCTAGGGGAGGCTGAGGTAGAAGGATCCCTTGAGCCCATGAATTCAAGACCAACCAGCGACATAGACTCCATCTGTAAATAAATACACTGAATTAAAACTTTAAAAAATTACTTAGAAAAACAAGAACAAAATAAATGCAAATTAAGTAGAATGAAAGAAATACAGATAAGAGCTAAAGTCAAGCCAGGCATGATAGCGCATTCCTGTAATCCCTGTGATGTGAAGGCTGAAGCAGGAGGATTCCAAGTTCAAGGCCAGTCTCAGCAATTTAGGGAAACCTTCAGCAATTTAGTGAAACCCTGTCTTGAAATAAAAAAAAAAAAAAAAAAAAAGAAAGAAAGAAATCAAAAAGGGACTAGTATATATGGGATATAGCCTAGTGGTAAGGCTAGGTTCAATCTTCAGAACAACAACAACAACCAAAATCAAAACAGGAAAGAAAATCAATGAAACAAAGATTCTTGGAACATATCAATAAAATACACAAATTTCTAGAACACTGAAAAAGAAGAGAGAAGACATTAATTACCAATATCTGAAGTGAAACAGAGGATCATTACAAACACTAGGAATCTAAATAGTCAAAAAAGATTACTTCAAAAAAACCACGGGCTGGGATTGTGGCTCAGCGGTAGAGCGCCTCAGCTCGCTAGCATGTGCGTGGCCCGGGTTCGATCCTCAGCACCATGTAAACATAAATGCATTTTCATTGTGTACAACTAAAGCAAATAAATAAATATAAATATTAAAAAAAAAAACCCACAAATTATCACAACTCACCTAAGATGAAATGAATAATTCAAATAGCCCTATAACTATTAAGGAAATTGAATTTGTAATTTTAAAACTTCCAAAAAGGAAGTCTCCAGATTGAGACGATTTCACTAGAGGATTCTAGTGAACAAATAAGAAGAACTAACACAATCTTACACAATTTCCTCTAGGAAAAAGAAGAGTACTTTCTAATTAATTTTACAAAGCTAGTTTTACCTTGATAACAAAACAGACAAAGACAGCATAAAGCTGGAAAACTGTACTGTGTGGAGTGATGTACACCTGCAATCCCAGCCATTCAAGAGACTAAGGCAGGAGGATGGCAAGTTTGAGGCCAGCCTGGGCAGTTTAGTGACACCCTGTCTCAACGAAAAAGGACTGGGAATGTAGTTCAGTGGGAAAGTGTCCCTGGGTTCATACCCTGCTTCCTCATGAAGGAAAACTACAGACCAATAACTCTTGTGAAGATAGGTACAAAAATCCTTAGCAAAATATTTAAAAATTAAATTCAGCAAGATATAAAAAATAGTTATTCACCGCGACCATGTGGAGTTTATTCCATGGATATAAGGCTGGCTTGATGGTTTAAAATCAATAGATGCTGCCGTATATTAACAAGCTCAAGAAAAGTCCCATGATCAACAGGTGTGTTGACAAAATATTTGACAAAATTCAACATCCATTCATGATTAAAACTTAGAAAAATAGGAATAGATGGGTAATTTCTCCAACTAGATAAAGAACATCTACAAGTCAGGTATAGTGGTGCATACCTGTAATCCCAGCAACTCGATTGCAAGTTCAAAGCCAACCTCAGCACTATGCAAGGCTTTTAGTGAAACCCTGACTCAAAATAGAAACAGAAAAAGGACTGAGGATAAAAAATAAAAAGTAGCCAGGCGTGGTGGTGCATGCCTGTAATCCCAGCGGCTTGGGAGGCTGAGGCAGGAAGATTGCAACTTCAAATCCATTCTCAGCGATTTAACAAGGCATATAGCACTATCTCTAATAAAATATAAAAAAAGGGGCTGGGGATGTGGCTTGGTGGTTAAGCACCCCCTGGGTTCAATCCCCAGTACCAAAAATAAAAAACAAAAAAATAAAAATAGAAAGTGGCTCAGGGTGCTGGGGCTGTCGCTCAGTGGCAGAGCGCTTGCCTAGCATGGGTGAGGCACTGGGTTCAATTCTTAGCACTGCATAAAAATAAATAAATAAGGGCTGGAGTTGTGGCTCAGCAGTAGAGCACTGGCCTAGCACGTGCAAGGCCCCGGGTTCGATCCTTAGCACCATGTAAAAATAAAGGCATTGTGCACAACTAAAAAATAAATAAAAATTAAAATAAATAAATAAGTAAATAAATAAAACAAAGGCATGCTGTCATGTGTAACTAAAAAAAAAAAAAAAAAAAAGTGGTTCAGTGATAAAGTGCCTCTGGATTCAACTCCTAGTATCCCCTCAAAAAAATCTACAAAAATATGGGGTGGTGTTATGGCTCAGTGGTAGAGCACTTGTCTAGAATGTATGAGGCACTGGGTTCAATTCTCAGCAATGCATACAAATAAGTGAATAAAATAAAGGTCCATCAACATCTAAAAATTTTTTTAATTTACAAAAATACCCTAATATTATATTTAATGGTGTAATATGAAATGCCTTCTTCTAAATTTGGGAATAAAATAAAAACATAGCACTGGAACTTTGGGGACAAACCATATCCAAATGATATCACACACCTTCTATGAAAATTAACTCAACATGTACCATGAACTTAAATATAAAATGTAAAACTAAAAGTTTTAGAATAAAACAGGGGGAAAAAATCACAAGGCACTATTAAGAAGTTGAAAACACAGCTGTAGAGTGAAAGTATTTACAAACCACACATCTGACAAAGCACTAATATCTAGACTAGATGAAGGAACTCAAAACTCAAGTCAAAAAACAATCCAGTTAGAAAATGGGCAAAAGAGATGACGCAGTATCTCACTGAAGAGCATCCACAGATGGACAAGGAGAACACAAAGAGACCTTCCACATCATCAGCCATTAGCGAGATGTAATTAAAATTCACATCACAATGAGATGTTGCCACACACCTATCAGAATGGCCAAAATAAAAATTGTGATAAACCCAAACTCTGGCAAAAATGTGAAGAAACCCCATAACTCACATATTGCAGGTGGACACGCAAAATGATATATAGCCATGCTGGAAAACAGTTTGGCAGGGTTTTTGTTTTGTTGTTTTGCTTTTGAGGTAGTGGGGATTGAAAACAGGGGTGCTTTACTACTGACTGCATCCCTAGATCTTTTTTTTTTTTTTTTTTATTTTAGTCCTTGCTAAATTGCCTGGGCTGGTCTGGAACTTGTGATCCTCCTCCTTCAGCCTCCTGAGTAGCTGGGATTACAGAGAGATGCCTGACAGTTTTTTTTTTTTTTTTTTTTTTTGGTACTGGGGATTGAACTCAGGGGCACTCGACCACTGGGCCACATCCCCAGCCCTTTTTTTGTATTTTATTAGAGACAGGGTCTCACTGAGTTGCTAAGTGACTCGCCATTGCTAAGGCTGGCTTTGAACTCGTGATCCTCCTGCCTCAGCCTCCCAAGTGCTGGGATTACAGGCGTGTGCCACTATGCCCGGCTTCTGACAGTATTTTTTAAAGGATTAAATAAATGGGGGCTGGGGTTGTGGCTTAGCAGTAGAGCACTTGCTTAGCACCTGTGAGGCACTGGGTTCTATCTTCAGTACCACACAAAAATATTTAAGTGAAACAAAGATATTGTGTTCATCTACAACTAAAAAATAAATACGCCTGGGCGCGGTGGCGCACGCCTGTAATCCCAGCACTTTGGGAGGCTGAGGCAGGAGGATCGCAAGTTCAAAGCCAGCCTCAGCAATGGCAAGGCACTTAGCAACTCAGTGAGACCCTGTCTCTAAAAAAAAGGGCTGGGGATGTGGCCCAGTGGTCAAGTGCCCCTGAGTTCAATCCCTGGTACCAAAAAATAAATAAATAAATAAATAAATAAATAAATAAATAAAAGTAAACATGCATCTACCATACAATCCAGTCATTGCATTCCTGGGCATTTATTCCAGAGAAATGAGGGCTTCTATTCACATGAACACCCATACATGAATGTTTATAGCAGCTTTATTCAAAATGGCCCCAAATTGGAAACAGTCCAGACAGATATCCTTCAGTGGGTGAAGGGCTCACTTCTGATACCTCCACACCCTCAGCAATCAAAAGGAGTGAACTATTGATAGGCAACAATGGGTGAATCTCTAGAGAATCATGCAGACTGAAAAGAAGCCATCTACAAGGTCATATACTGTGTGGTTCTATTTACTTACCATTCTCAAAATGACAGAATTATAGAGAGAGGGTTAGTTCTTGCCAGGAGTGAAAGAGGGGTGGAGGTGAGGAGGTGAGAGAGAAGTGGATGTGGCTATTAAAGAGCAGTGTGAGGGCTGGGATTGTGGCTCAGCGGTAGAGCGCTCGCCTAGCACGTGGGCGACCCAGGTTCGATCCTCAGCACCACGTACAAAAAAAAAAATCATAGAATAAAACGCATTGTGTACAAATAAAGCAAATAAAAAAAAGACTTTAAAAAAAAAAAAAAGAGCAGTGTGAGGGCTCATCTTGATGGAAATGTTCAGGATCTTGACCATATGTCAGTATCCTCATTGTGATATTGTACTAGATCTTACAAGATGTCAGCAGTGGAGAAAACTGAAAAAAGGGTACATAGGATGGATCTCTTCATATTATTTATTAATAATTGCACGTAGAGGAGCCGGGCATGGTGGCACACGCCTGTAATCCCAGCACTTGGGAGGCTGAGGCAGGAGGATTGTGAGTTCAAAGCCAGCCTCAGCAATGGCAGGCACTTAGCAACTCAGTGAGGCCCTGTCTCTAATAAGATACAAAAAAAGGGCTGGGGATGTGGCCCAATGGTTGAATACCCCTGAGTTCAATCCCCAGTACCAAAAACAAAAAACAAAAAACAAAAAACTCCACCAGAGGCTGAGGCAGGAGGATTGCGATTTCAAAGCCAGCCTCAGCAACAGTGAGGTGCTAAGCAACTCAGTGAGACCCTGTCTCTAATAAGATACAAATAAAAAGGGCTGGGGATGTGGCCCAGTGGTTGAGTGCCCCTGAGTTCAATCCCTAGTACAAAAAAAAAAAAAAAAAAAAAAAAAAAAAAAGAAAAAGAAAAGAAAAGAAGGAAAAGAAAGAAAAAAGAATTGCATGTAGAATTTAAATTATTTCAAAATAATAAGATTAATGAAAAGAAAGTATTAGGCACGCTTTTACGCTTCACCCCGAGAACTGGGCTTTCTCTTCAAGGAGAGCACACTCTAGTGAACAGCTGGACACACATCTGCATTGTTTAACACTGTGTTTGTAGTTCTGATCTTTCCAGCATTCCCCTGCCTTGTTTTGGTGAAAACCTTGCCTCCTGTTCCCCTTTCTCGTCCTTCACCTCCATTCCAAATGGCCAGGACTTCGACATGATTTGCGGAACCCATTGTGAAATGAAAATGAAGGGCCCTGTGTTCCAAAACTATTGAGAATTTCAAGACAGTGACAACAGAGCGTTAAATCACCTGCTGAGTGCGAGGTCCTGTGCAACTGTCACACGCTGGAATCTAGTGGGGCTGCCAGTGCCCCCTCACTTCCCTCGCCAAGAGATGTTCCTGGTTACTCCTGTCAGAATCCTTCCAGGGAAGTCATATATAATGTAGCAAGAAAAGTGAGAACCCTGTTTTTTCCTCCTGGTATGAGTTATGTATTGAACAGATAAATAACTGTGTTATCCGGTAGAGATACAATGGAGAGCAAAACACGTGTCCATCATCCTGGCCTTCATGGAGTTTATATCCTACAAGTAAAGGCAGACAACAGTAATGAACTACAAATTGGATTAAATGCAAAACAGAAAAGCATATGCAGACTGTGAGCAAAAATAACCAGGGTAGTCTGGTATGTGCGATTCCTACTCTATGGATGAGGAAACTAAAGGTAAGAGATCTTACATAACTTGTTTTAAGGTTAGAAAGTTGGGGCTGGGCGTGGTAAGGCATGCCTATGTAAGGATGGCCTTAGGCCTTAGCCTAAGCAGCTCCATTTTATTTATTTATTTATTTATTATTTTTAAAAAGTATTTATTTATTTGCTTTAGTTGTACACAATGCAGTGCTGAGGATCGAACCCGGGCCGCGCACGTGCTAGGCCACAACCCCAGCCCCATCAGCTCCATTTTAAAACTTCATTTTGAACCTGCAGTCTCACCAGGCCCATCTAAGGAGCACTCCAATATAGTCCCCAGGCATAGACTGATAAAGTAAGTCACTCCTTACAACCCTGGCTTAAACCCAGAGGGAAGTCTCTGTCACCCTCGCCCTGATAAGTCCCTGCCAAAAGGCAAGAGGTGAGAAAATCAGGGTGGGGACCACCAGACCAGATGCTCTAGCTTCAGGACAAATGATGTCACTGAAGTAGCAACTGATAGGGATTGAAGGCGGTCAGAAGCCCCCAAATTAAGTATAAATGATGGAGTCATCCTTTGCTTGATCCTCTGCATTTTCCTCACCACTCTCAAACTCTACAGTCATATCCTGACCCTGGTGAGAACTGCTACTTCTCCCTATGACCCTCTCCTCAACCAGCTATCAGCTCCACACCAGGAGAAGCCTGCCTTGGTTCCTGATCTGATCACCACAGTCTGAGTGAGTGGGCATCTGCTGGCCTTGAGCCCTAAGACTTAAGACTTTAAATCTAGCACTTAAGCTTAGCATGCAGAGGGAATGTCTGCCATGAGCCCGTCATGATTAAGTGTGTTTGCAGTGCTTAGAATTAACTTAGAATTGTTTGGTTGGATTGATTATGTCTATTGCGGTGCCTAGCATTAAGGATTGTCATTTTCTTGATTAAGAACCTATAGATCGGGCTGGGGTTGTGGCTCAGTGGCAGAGCGCTCGCCTCGCACGTGCGCGGCCCGGGTTCGATCCTCAGCACCACGTAAACATAAAATGCATTGCATTGTGTACAACTAAAGTAAATAAATAAATATTAAAAAAAAAAAAAAAAAAAAAAAAGAACCTATAGAGCAAGCCGGGCACGGTGGCGCACGCCTGTAATCCCAGCACTTGGGAGGCTGAGGCAGGAGGATCACGAGTTCAAAGCCAGCCTCAGCTGTGGCGAGGCACTTAGCAACTCCGTGAGACCCTGTCTCTAATAAAATACAAAAAAAGGGCTGGGAATGTGGCCCAGTGGTTGAGTGCCCCTGAGTTCAATCCCCGGTACTAAAAAAAAAGAACCTATAGAGTGAAATTTTATTGAGTGATTGGTGAATAAAGCATTGAAAAGGGCAGAAGCGCTTGGACATTCTTTATTTCTCCCCCTTGGCTGCATAAGTTGCACCTTTGCCCATCGCGACAGCCTAAAATCCCAGTGACTCAGGAGGCTGTGGCAGGAGGATCAAAAGTTTGAGGCCAGTTTTAGCAATTTATCGAAGCCCTGTCTCAAAAAATAAACAAACAAATAAAAAGGTCTGGAGGGGGCTGGGATTGTAGCTCAGTGGTATAGTGCTCACCTTGCATGTGGAAGGCATGGGGTTCGATCCTCAGCACCACATAAAAATAAAATAGGGCTGAGGTTGTGGCTCAGTGGTAGAGCACACGCCTAGCACATGGGTGGCCCGGGTTCAATCCTCAGCACCATGTAAAAATAAGCGCATTGTGTACAACTAAAGCAAATAAATAAATATTTAAAATAAAATAAAATAAAGGTACTGTGTCCATCTACAACTTAAAAAAAATTAAAAAAAGAAATAAAAAGGTCTGGAGATGTAGCTCGGTGATAAAGCACCCCTGGGTTAAGTTCCCAGTACAAAATAATAGTAGTAGTAGTAGTAGTAATAATAATAATAATAATAATAATAATAATAATAGAGAGTTGGTAAATAGCCATGGAGAGATTCTAAACTGTGGCTAACATCAAGGCTTTTCCAAGGATTTTGCACCCTGGTAATTTGGATAATTGATGAAAAAAAATTTTTTTTTGCTGGTACTGGAGATTGAACCCTGGGGATATTTTATCACTGAGCTACATCCCCAGCCCTTTTTATTCTTTAGAGACAGGGTCTTACTCAGTTGCCCAGGCTGGCTGGAACTTGGGATCCTCCTGCCTCAGCCTCCTGAGTCGCTAGGATTACAGGTTGCTCCAACATGCCTATCTTGGTTACTTGAACATGTAAGTACTTACTTGTATAAGCATGGAAAGCACTTGCGTACAGTAGAGTTGTTATGTTCAGGGTCTGAGTGATAGCCAAATTAAAATCCTGACTTGGGTAAGTTATGTACTTCTGTAAGCCTTGTTTTCCTCATTTATAAAAAGAGGATTGCAAAGAATAGTTGCTGCAAGGATTAAATGAAATAATGCTAACACCACACACAAAGTGCTCGGTGTTAAGCTTAATACACCGTAGTTCTAAGTCTGAGGAACTGAATTCTGTCCACTTACTGAATGGCACTGGGCAAATCATATCCTCTGTTTTTCTCACCTGTGTGAAAATGGTCTCGACCTGCCTCACAGGGTCATCATAAGAATGAATGAGATAATAATGTACCTGGAAGTGCTATACTATGCAAATGGGGCAGTTTCATTAAAACAAAACAAAACAAACAAATAAACAAAAACAACTCAGCTGGGTATGGTGACTCTAATCCCAGCTACTCAGGAGGCTGAGGCAGAAGGATTGCAAGTTCCAGGCCAGCCTCAGCAGCTTAAGGAATACTGGTCTCAAAAACTTAAAAAAAAGGGGCTGGGATTGTGGCTCAGTGGCAGAGCGCTTGCCTCGCATGTATGAGGCACTGTGTTCAATCCTCAGCATCACATAAAAATAAGTAAATAAGCCCGGCGTGGTGGCACACGCCTGTAATTCCAGCACTTTGGGAGGCTGAGGCAGGAGGATCGCGAGTTCAAAGCCAGCCTCAGCCATGGCGAGGCACTTAGCAACTCAGTGAGACCCTGTCTCTAATAAAAAATCACCAAAAAGGGCTGGGGATGTGGCCCAGTGGTTTATTGCCCCTGAGTTCAATCCCCGGTACCACCAAAAAAAAAAAAAAAAAAGTAAATAAAATAAAGGTATTGTGTTCATCTACAACAACAACAACAACAACAACAAAATTTAAAAATATAAATAAATAAAAATTTTAAAAAGACTGGGGCTGGGACTGGGGCTGTAGCTCAGTGGTAGAGCACTTGCCTCACAGGTGTGAGGCTGTGGGTTTCGATCCTCAGCACCACATAAAAATAAATAAATAAACATATTGAAAAAAAGAAAAAAAAGAAGAAGGACCAGGGATGTAGCTCAGTGGTAGAGTGCTTGCCTAGCATGTTTGATGCCCTGGGTTCCATCCCTAGTAACACACACACACACACACACACACACACACACCACACACACAAACCCAAAACTCACGGGACATCTTTTCTGACCAGTGATCCTGACTCCTCCCTGGAATGCAGCTCACCCCCCTTCCTTCCTTTGTCTGGTTACTGTAACTTGGCTTCTCCTCTATTCTGACATGATACTGTGTTGTCCTTACCTACAGGCTGGATTCTCTAGTGACCAAGATCTCTTTGAGGGCAGGATGGCTTCCTTTTCACTTTTGTACCCCTGCTGCTTGGCAGTCACACTGACAGGGAAAATGCGCCCTTTGTGGGGCTCTGCACATGGAGTCCCGAGCTAGTCTCACGTATTTCATGCACACCAAGTTCGGTGGGCAGATAGCTTCTTCCGTTGCCCAACAGCACACATCTATACTATACCTGCCTCTCACCTGGACATGTTTATAATCCAAGCCGCTTGGGAGGCTGAGGCAGGAGGATCATGAGTTCAAAGCCACCCTCAGCACATCACATGGACATTTTTGTGTGTGTGTGTGTGTGTGTGTGTGTGTGTGTGGTACCAGGGATTGAACTCAGGGCACTTGGCCATTGAGCCACATCCCCAGCCCTTTTTTGTATTTTATTAGAGACAGGGTCTCACTGAGTTGCTAATTGAACTCGCAATCCTCCTGCCTCAGCCTCTTGTAATCCCAAATTCTGGGATCACAGGCATGCGCCACCGCGCCTGGCTTTACATGGACATATTTATTCAGGATGCATTTTGGTATAAATGATTGCATTTTAAATATTAATTTATTTAGTTAGTTGTACACAATGCCTTTATTTTTATGTGGTGCTGAGGATCAAACCTGGGCTGTGCACGTGCTAGGCGAGCGCTCTACCACTGAGCCACAACCCCAGCCCCTCATGTTGTATTTTCTTTAAATTTTCTTTTTTTTTAGTTATGGATGGCACAATACCTTTACTTCATTTTTATGTCGTGCTGAGGATCGAACCCAGTGCCTTCCACATGCGAAGCCAGTGCTCTACCACTGAGCTACACCCCAGCCCCTCATGTTGTATTTTTGTATGTCATTGTGAGATTCTTTTTTTTTTTTCTTTCTTTCTTTCTTTTTTTTTTTTTTTTTTTTTTGGCTGTAGGTGAACACAATATCTTTATTTCATTTTTATTTGGTGTTGAGCTTTGAACCCAGTGCCTCACGTGTGCTAGGCGAGCACTGTACCACTGAGCCAACAACCCCAGCCCGAGAGATTCTTTTTTTAAAAAATATATTTTGTTAATTGTCAATGGATTTTATTTTATTTATTTATATGCGGTGCTGAGAATTGAACGCAGTGCCTCACACTTGCTAGGCAAGCGCTGTATCACTAAGCCACAACTCCAGTCCCATTGTGAGATTCTTGAAGCACAGAGAAGTCTATACTTCTTATTACTTATTATCTTGAGAAAAGAGGGACAACCTTCAGGTCTTGGGTGGTGTCCTTACGGTCTCTATGGAGCTGTCTTCTATATATGGATTCAAGAGTGCCCAGGGCCACTCTTTCATTCTTCAACTCTGCCTTTATCCTTTGCCCAGCTCATTCTGGTTGGGGGTTTTCACTTGGGCAGTCACCTTTAGGCTACATCAATAATATCAACTTAACCTCTGGAGCCTATACCGACATCTTATTTTATTTATTTATTGTTTATAGTACTGGGGATTGAACCCAGTCTCACTCATGGTAGGCAAGTGCTCTACCACTGAGCTACCCCTTCAGCCCCCAACATTTTATTGTGTAATTAAAATAGCTTAGGGCGTTGGGGTTGTGGCTCAGCGGTAGAGTGCTCGCCTAGCACGTGCGTGGCCCGGGTTAGATCCTCAGCACCACATAAAAATAAATGCATTGTATACAACTAAAGCAAATAAATAAATATTTTAAAAAAAAATAGCTTAGGGATGCTGGGCCTGGTGGTGTACTCCTGCCTGTAATCTCAGTGGCTGGGGAGGCTGAGGCAGGAGGATTGCAAGTTTGAGGTCAGCCTCAGCAACTTAGTGAGGTCCTCAGCAACTTAATTGAGATCATGTCTCAAAATGAAAAATAAAAAGGGATGGGGATGTGGCTCAGTGGTTAAGTGCCCCTGGGTTCAATCCCTGGTATCAAAAACAAAACCAAACAAACAAACTATATAAATATATAATATATATATAACAAAACAAACAAACTATATACATATATATGTTGTGATATATATATTCATATATATACATTTATATATATAGTTTTGTTTTGTGTATATGTATATTATATATTTATTATATATATAAACAAACTATATATGTATATAAACTATATGTACATTGTTTAAGGACAATTTTTATAAATACTATGTTCAGTGAAATCAGAGTAGCTGTCTGGGAATTCACCTAGACTATATATATGTGTGTGTGTATATGGATATACATACATGTATTTTTTTCCTGTAGTTGTAGGTGGACAGCATGCCTCTCTCTGTTTACTTTTATGTGGTGCTGAGGATCGAACTCAGTGCCCCACACGTGGGAGGCAAACACTCTGCCACTGAGCTACAGCCCCAGCCCCCACACATATATATTTTAATAAATAAATATATATGCATATCTGTATGCATATCTGTATGCATATATATGTATTCTTTCTTCAATATTGGGGATGGAACCCAGAGCCCTGCACATGCTAGACAAGTGCTCTACACTGAGCTGCATCCCCAGCACCCCCCCCCCCCTTTTTTTTGCATACAGGGGACTGAATTCAGGGACACCTGACCACTGAGCCACATCCCCAGCCCTAGTTTTGTATCTTATTTTGAGAAAGGGTCTCACTGAGTTGCTTAGTGCCTTGCTTTTGCTGAGGGTGGCTTTGAACTCATGATCCTCCTGCCTCAGCCTCCCAAGAGACTTGGATTATAGGTGTGTGCCATTGCGCCTGGCTCTCAACCCTTTTTTAACATCTTATTTTGAGACAGAGTCTCACTAAGTTGACCAGGCTGGGCTCAAACTTCCATCTTCCTGCCTCAACCTCCTAAGTAGCTGGGATCACTGGTATGCACCACTGCCCAGCTTTTTATATTAATTCATATTAATTCTTATGGAAAAAAAGAATCCCCTTTTTGCTATAATTTGGGGTTTTCCTGGAATATGTTATCTGGTGTGGCTCAGTAGTAGAGTCCTTGCCTTACACGTGGGAGGTCCTGGGTTTGATCCCCAGCACCTGGAAAAAAAAGAAAAAAGAAAAAAGAATCGAGGATCGTGTTTTCTTTAGAATGACTTATGTCATTAATCTTCTCTGTGCACTTTTAAAACATAAGAAACTGAAAATGCTTATCAAGATTTTTTTCTTTGACCATGCTAGGGATCGAACTCAGGTCCTGTGCATGCTAAGGAGCATTCTCTACTGCTGTGTGACATGGACAGTCTGAAGCCATCTGAAAGACATCTTTGATTGTATTAGTTTATCAGGAAGTGTCTGATTGTCCAAAACGATTTAGGTGAATGTGATCAGTGAACGTATTGTTGTCCAAGGACCTGAATCAGATGTAAATGGTCCCAGAATGAAGAGGAGGGAAAAGCTGGAGAAGGAACTCAACCAGGAACTTATTTAGTGCGACATTTGAAAATGAACTTTTATAAGGTGTTGAATTGATTTGCAAAGTGATGTAAAACCATAAAGTGGTGGAAATGCTGTTTTATTTTTAATTTAATGTTATTATTTATTTATAGTAACAGGGATTAACCCCAAGGATGCTCACCACTTGAGCTACACCCTCAGCTCTTTTCAGTTTTTAGTTTCATTCTAAGACAAGGTCTCACTAAGTAGCCCAGGCTCACCTATAGCCTCAGCCTCCTGAGCCACTGATTATAGGTGTGCACCACCACACCTAAATTGTTTTTAGTTTTTGAAAGTTAAACCTTAGTTAGAATGGTATCAAACTTAGCTATTTTCTTCTGAATCAGAAGTCTTGCACATTTAGGAAAAAAAAAGATTCTTGGATTTTGCTGGAACAGAGTTTATGTACTATAACTTTCTTATTTGTGTGTTCATAAAATTATAAAACCTGGGAAGAAGCTTAGTCTCTGTGATTTCAACCCTCACCAGCAGGCAGGCCCTCTGTGGCCTGACCTCACAGTTGACCTAGGCTCTTAGCCTTGAGAAACTCCACTTCCTTCCTGTGCTACCCTGCCTGGGCCTGGTAGAGGCTTCCTGCTGTAGCTATTATTTAGGATGCCTCACCATTCCATCTGGCTGCTCTTTTAGTCACTGTGAAAAAATACATGACTTTACATTTTCTGTTTTAAAAGGTTTCTGTTTAGCTGGTCATGATGGCATATGCCTGTAATCCTGGCGACTCAGGTGGCTGAAGCAAGAGAATTGTGAGTTTGAGGCCAGCCTCAGCAATTTACAGAGACCTTTCTCAAACTAAAAAAAAATAAATAAATAAAAAGGAACAGGACTGTAGCTCGGTGGTAAAACGCCTCAGGGTTCAATCCTCAGTACCAAAATGAAACCGAAAAATTAACTAATTAATAAATGGCTTCTGATGCCAAACTTTAGAGGTTAAGTATTATGACAATGAATGGTTTTTGTTACTCTGATTGAATTCAGAGTAGGAGTTACTATTTTAGTTATGAGTACAAAAATTTACTCAAGTAATGTCACTACAAAAGAGAGTAATGAGCCCCGGTACAAGCCTGTAATCCCAGCTAATCTCAGGAGGCTGAGGCAGGAGGATTGCCAAATTTGAGGCCAACCTGGGCAACCTAGTGACACCCTGTCTCAAAATAAAAAAGTGCTAGGGATGTAGCTTGGTGGTGAAGCACCTGAGTTAAATCCTCAGCGGGGAGAGGGTGGGGGGAATGTATAACCAAGTAGTGGAATGGAGACACCAAGGACTGAACGCAGGGTCTCTCACATCCTAGGCAAGGGCTCTGCCAGTGAGCCACATCCCCAGGCTCTCAAACTGTGGATTTTGGAAAGTTGCAAAACTGGTCTTTGGGGAAAGGATGAGCATTAGGAGGCAAGATTGCAGGGGAGGTGGAAAGAAGGGGCAAGGGCACAGAGAGGAGCCAGGGCTGAGACAGAAGGAAATGTGTAGGTGGACCTCCGGGGGAGTGCAGGGGAGGGAGTTCACCTCTGAGAGTTGATACTGAAAAGGGAGAGGAACATCTTTAGTTCAGTTTGAGAAAATAAAGGCACGAAGTCCTGGAGAGAGTAGAAATGGTTTGGAATAGGCTGGGGGAACCAGCAGGCCACTATGAAAAGCCCTCTGCTCTGGAGCTGGGAAGCCTGTGTACAGACCTGACCACACCAACCAGCGGTGGGCTCTGGGGCAAGACACGCATCCTTTTAGCCTCATGGGTAAAGGGCGTGGGCAGCCACTGACTGACTCCCTTTTGCCTCTGCTATGGTTTGGATATGAGGTGTCCCGCAAAAGCTCATGTGTAAGAAAATGCAAGAATTTTCAGAGGTGAAATGACTGGGTTATGAGAGTGTTAACCTAATCGGTGGATTAATCCACTGCCATGGATTACCTGGGCGTTAACTGTAGGCAGGTAGGTGTAGCTGGAGGTGGGTCACTAGGGGTGAGCCTTTGGGGTTTATATTTTATCTCTTGTGAGCCGAGCTTCTGTTTCCTGTTGCCACGTTCTGAGCTGCTTTCCTCTGTCACACCCTTCTGCCATGATGTTCTGCCTCACCTCGGGCAAGAGCTTTGGAGTGGGCCATCTGTGGACTGAGAACTCTAAAATTGTTCTTGTCAGGTCTTTTAGTCACAGCATCAAAAACAGCTGCTTAAAACAGCCTTTAAACTGGGCGCGGTGGCGCACGCCTGTAATCCCAGCACTTGGGAGGCTGAGGCAGGAGGATTGCGGGTTCAAAGCCAGCCTCAGCAATGGTGAGGCACTTAGCAACTCAGTGAGACCCTGTCTCTAATAAAATAAAAAAAAAAGGGCTGGGGATGTGGTCCAGTGGTCGAGTGCCCCTGAGTTCAATCCCTGGTACCAAAACAAAACAAAACAGCCTTTAGCTGGGTGTGGTGGCACATGTCTATAATCCCAGTGACTCAGGAGACTGAGGCAGGAGGATTTCAAGTTTGAGGCCAGCCTCAGCAAATTAGTGAGGCCCTGAGCAATTTAGTGAGACCCTGTCTCAAAATAAAATAATAAAAGTAAAGGGCTGGGGTTGTGGCTCAGCCGCAGAGCGCCTGCCTCACACGCGCGCGGCCTGAGTTCGATCCTCAGCACCACGTAAACATAAATGCAATTGCATTGTATACAACTAAAGTAAATAAATAAATATTTTCAAAAATAATTAAAAATAAAAATAGAAATAGCTGGGAATGTAGCTCAGTGATAAAGCACCAGTATCAAAACAAAATGGAACAAAAAAAGAAAAAATCAGGAGGCTGGAGTTGTGGCTCAGTGGTAGAGCACTTGCCTAGCATGTGTGAGGCCCTAGGTTTGATTTTCAGCACCGCATATAAACAAATGAATAAAATAAAGGTCCCTCAACATCTAAAAAAAAATTTAAAAAAAAAAAAAAGAAAAAGAAAGAAAGAAAGAAAAAAAGAAAATCCAACTAGCCTGTAGCATTCAGATTCTGTGAGAGCACTTATTCCCCTGCCAGTTCTGGTTCTGCCTAATGGGATGGTGTTGCCGCCTGAAGCGATGGCCGCTTGGAGCAACGAAGCCGCGGGAAGAAGTTCAGAGGCAAACTGGAGACAAACAGCTTTTTATTCTGATAACTTTTCTCTCTGGCTCTAACAACGACTAACACGCGCCGCACACACCACCAAAATGGCGCTGACCCGAACAGCAATCTTGGCCAAGTCACTCGAGATCCCGGGCCAAGTCCCGTGAGACTGCGGAAGGCGACAATTCACAAATTTCTGTGGCCCATAGTCAACCGCAATCAAGCCATCTCCCCAAACAGGGCTCCTGCAGGATGGAATAGTTTCACACGTGGCCTTTTAGAGGTTTGGAGACAGCGATCCTGCTTCCCCTGCCTCTCTTTTCCACCCAAAATAGCCTGTTCTTCCAACCACATTTTTATGATGCTATTTCCTGGTAACTCTCAGCTGAGCCCATCTTTTAAAGACAGGTAACCCTTGCAAGGCCCTGCTTTTTTTGTTTTTTATTTTCCTTTCTTTTTTTTTGGTACTGGGGATTGAACTCAGGGGCACTCGACCACTGGGCCACATCCCCCGCCTTTTTTTGTATTTTATTAGAGACAGGGTCTTACTGAGTTGCTGAGGCTGGCTTTGAACTCTGATCCTCCTGCCTCAGCCTCCCAAGTGCTGGGATTACAGGCATGCACCACCGCCTGGCTCATTAATTTTCATGTTAATTAATTGAATACCATCAACCCCAATCTGTGTTTAGACCTCTTCTTCTCTTGCCATATCCTAATATAGTTTTTAATTAAAAATTGTTTTATTATGGTAGAATATATAGAACATGAAACTTACAATTTTAATCATTTTTAAGCATAAATATGTTCACATCATCATCAGACAATAACTCCCCATTCTCCCCTTGCTCCCCCAGCCAGTGGTGACCAGTTGTACTTTTTTTTTTTTTGTGGTGCTGGGGATTGAACTCAGGGTCTTGTGCATGTGAAACAAGCACTCTACCAACTGAGCTATATCCCCAGCCCAACCAGTTGCACTTTTGTCTATGTGGATTTGAATTTGACTACACTAGGGACCTCTTACAAGGGGAAATCATACACTATTTGTCTTTTTGTGTCCGGCTTATTTTACTCAACATACCTTGAAGATTTACTTATGTTGTCGCATGTTTCTTTTTTCTTTTTTGAGACAGGGTCTTGCTAATGTTGTTAGCCTTGAACTTAAGCTCTTCCTGACTCAGTCTTCTGAGTAGCTGGGATTACAAGTGGGTGCCACTGTACTTGGCAATATCCTTTTCAAAATTGAATAATATTCCATTGTATGTATTTTGGCTATCCACTTATCCATCAATGGACATTTGAATTTTTTTACACCTTTTGGCTATTGTAAATAACCTTGCTGAGAAGATAGATGTCTGAATATCTGTTTTAAGTCTCCATTTCGATTCTTTTGGGTGTATAACTAGAATTGGAATTGCTGGTTCATAAGGTAATTAATTTTTTTGAAGAATGAACATTGTTATTTATTTATTTTTTTGGTACTGAGGACTGAACTCAGGGGCACTCGACCACTGGGCCACGTCCCCAGCCCATTTTTGTATTCTTATTTAGAGACAGGGTCTCACTGAGTTGCTAAGTGCCTCGCTATTGCTGAGGCTGGCTTTGAACTTGCGATCCTCCTGCCTCAGCCTCCCAAGTGCTGGGATTATAGGCGTGTGCCACCATGCCTGGTAATCATTGTTATTTTTGTCAAGAGCAGAACTCTTCAGGTCTCTGTAATTGGACTCTGTGCCTAACTAATTTATGCAGTGTTGAATATTAGAGCACATAGTGATCCCTAGTGTAAAGTAGAATCACATAAGTATAATGTATAGTTCACTGCTCAGATGATAATCAGTGTAGGAGTTGACTAAAGTTTGAGACTTCAGCCTCTGTAAAAGCAGAGAAGCATTTCCAGACATTGGGCAATGGAACCTTTAATAACATTTCTCAAGATGAATATTTTTATACTTTTTTTTGACCTACCCTTTTAGTTTCCCACTTCCAACTTTGTTTCCTAGGAAAAGATATTATTTAGTGGCCACTACCCAGAATACGAGGGCTTAAAAACTGGTGGAAATCTTCATCAATATTTACATACTCACAGAAATGTTTATGTCCATGGTTTAATTCTAGTCTATATGATCCTAAATTAAATACCCTCGGTGTTGGGATTTGAAATCAGTGCTCTGGGAGATACCAATCCTCTCGTCCTTAGGAGAGCCAGATGGACTCAATTTGGAGCAGCTAGAGTCTCCTTACCTGTCACCTGTCACCAGGAGCCATGGATTTACTGAAACATGACAAGGAGGGGCAGCGATGGCAGGAGCAGCAGTTGAGTTCACTGAGTTGGTAGACAAGGGAGCCCTGGGGTTTGCTGGAGTAGGTGGTATTCCAGATACACAGGGCTGCTAGACATGGCGTGGTGGGGAGCTGAAAATTAGGTGGGGAGGCTCCTTGCAGGTGCAGCTCTAGACAGCCCAGATCCCTGCTTTACATACACTGGGAACTTGTGACCTGTCGATAAAGTGCCCCTTGGAGGAGTCTAGGCTATGAGCAGGTTGACTGTTCAAACAATTCATACACATTATAGCTAAATTGCTTAGAAATATTTGATGAAGGGGCTGGGGCTATGGCTCGGTGGTAGAGCACTCGTCTAGCATGTGTGAGGCCTTGGGTTTGATCCTTAGCACCACATAAATAAAATAAAGGTATTGTGTCTACCTACAACTAAAACATATATTAAAAAAAAAAAGAAATATTTGATGTAAAAGGGGTTAGTAATCTACTTACATTATTATAAGTTTCGTGTTTCATTTGTCAATGAAAGGAAAAGTTTTCTTTAAACTTAAATTCAATTGTAAATTTTTTTTTTTTAAATATTTATTTATTTATTTGCTTTAGCTGTACACAATGGGTTTATTTGTACGTGGTGCTGAGGATCGAATCCGGGCTGCGCACGTGCGAGGCGAGCGTGCTACCGCTGAGCCACAATCCCAGCCCCTTATTTTTTTTAAAAATATTTATTTATTTGCTTTAGTTGTACACAATGCAATGCATTTATGTTTACGTGGTGCTGAGGATCGAACCCGGGCCACGCACGTGCTAGGCGAGTGCTCTACCGCTGAGCCACAACCCCAGCCCTGTAAATTACTTTTAAAGATTCAATTCCCATAAAGTATGCAATATGCCTGGCTTTTATCAACATTTCAAAAATTTCTTTTTTTGGAAAACATCATGCAAATTAAAAATTTTCTGTGAAATCTGTACATTTGCTGGGTGTGATGGTGCATGCCTATAATCCCAGAGGCTGGGGAGGCTGAGGCAGGAGGATCACAAATTCAAAGCCAGCTTCACCAACATAGCGAGACCCTAAGTAACTTAGCAAGACCTGTCTCAAAATAAAAAATAAGAAGGGCTGGGGATGTCGTCAGTGGTTAAATACCTCTGGGTTCAATCCCTGGTGACAACAAAAGTACATTTTTTTTTCTTATCAAAATTACATAAAACATACATATAGTAGGGCACAGTGGCACACATCTGTAATCTCAGTGACTTGGGAGGCTGAGGCAGGAGGATCACAAGTTTGAGGATAGCTTTAGCAACTTAGTGAGACCCTGCCTGTCTCAAAAAAAAAGGGGAGGGGCAGGCTGGAATGTGGTTTAGTGGTATAGCACCATTGGGTTCAATTCCCACTACTGTGAAAAAACAAAAGTATGTATGTGTATGTATATGTATATATTAAAAAAATGTGCATATATGTATGTGTGCATGTATGTATATGAATATAGAAATTACATAAAAGATGGTTCCTAGAAATGGGAATGTAGCTCAGTGGTGGAATACCTGTCTAGTGTGCTCAAGGCCCTGGGTTCAATTTCCAGCAAAGCAAAACTTAGTAAATAAGTAAGTAAATAAACACAGATGGTTCCAAATGGAGAGGCAGCACATGATTCATTGTATGGCTCACTGAGAAAGTTCGAATATTCACTATTTTGCAAATTTATCCTCCTTTCCCATAAAATCCATCCTTCCTAAAATGCTCGTTGGTAGCTATTGTCTATAGTCTTGTGGACTTAACAGGGCTGCCTGGAAAATTATGGGTCAGTGTTGTGGAGTCAACTTTCCAATAGGATGGATCAAATCCAGTTCTTTTTTTCTCTATCTGCAACTTATAAGATCATCTCAAGTTTGCTATCATGATTTTGTGATGCCATTTAATGAATACTTTGTAAAATAAAATATTTTGTGAAACAAAGTGTTCTCACATTTAAACCTACAAACTCTAGATTATAAAATAACACACATATCTCAAACAATTCTATATTGTTTTATAGTATATTTTAAAAATGACGGTAACAAATGCTCTCCCCTTGTTGGGAAATGACAAATGTCATTTTCAATGAATAGAGTCTTAAAAAGTAACAGCATTTTGTCCAAACTGAACTTATATAATTGCACAGAAGTCATACAAAGCATAAATGCTAACAAAAATGATATACCCCAAGAAGGCTTGCGTCCAATGGGGACTATGACCTGAATAGTACAGATGACACCCCACGTTCCTCAGTGACACACAGGAAGAGACAAAATCAACCAGACCTATGTAGTTTGACCATGGAATTCTGCCACAATGTTAGAAAGCGATGACCTTCACATTTTCATGACTTCCAGAATGTGAAAAATGCTTTAGCTTAAAGTAAGTTTGGGGCTTAAAACTTACCCTTCCTGCTTAAGGTTTGGGATATGGATCCAACTTGAGGAAACTAAAATTTAAAAAAAAGTTAACTAGGGCTGGGGTTGTGGCTCAGTGGTAGAGCACTTACCAAGCACGTGTGAGGCACTGGGTTTGATCCTGGCACCACATAAAAATAAACAAAACAAAGGTATTGTGTCCATCTACAACTGAAAAAATATTAAAAAGAAATAATAAAAACCTCTTCCATGTGGGGTCCTTTATGGTGCTACCATCACAGGCCATCATTCAATTTCTTTCTTTTTTTTGGTACTGGGGATTGAACTCAAGGGCACTCAACCACTGAGCCACATCCCCAACCTATTTTTTTTTTTTTTTTTTTTTTTGTGGCACCAGGGATTGAACTCAGAGGCACTCGACCACTGGGCCACATCCCCAGCCCTTTTTTGTATTTTATTTAGAGACAGGGTATCACTGAGTTGCTAAGTGCCTCGCCATTGCTGAGGCTGGCTTTGAACTCTCAATTTTTCTGCCTCGGCCTCCCAAAGTGCTGGGATTACAGGCGTGCGCCACCGCACCCGGCCCCTCCAGCATTCAATTTCTAACACACAAATAACTAACACTGTCATCCTAGTTGAAGGATGGCAGATAGGCAGGTTCCAACTTGAATCCCAACACTTTTATGGGTAGGTTATTAGAACATTGTTACACAGGACCCTGAGATCACAGCTAGACTGGTGGCAGGGCTCTTTGTGCGTCACTGTGATCTGAGGGGCACAGGTGAGGGGAGAGGCAGCACCTGTATTTCATAGCTGCAGTCTTCATATTAATAAGATGAAGATGGTGTGCATTATGAATATTTGGAAATATAGAACAGCTAAATTTCTCTGTTTTAATGAGACACACTGTCATTATCTGGAGGTTTAACTTGTTTTTTGGATCTTAATTTCAAGACAGAATATTTATGGCTTTCCTTCTGTAACCTTACACAAAGTAACAAGAGGGGCTGGGGGTGTAGTTTGGTGGCAGAGCACCCACCTGGCATGCGCCAGGCCCTAGGTTCTATCCTCAGCACTGCAAAAAACAAAAACAAAAACAAAAAACAAAAAAGCAAGAGAAAAAAAGGAGAAAAAGAGAAAAGATTATGAATGTTCTAAAAAGGATGTATATAGAGCATTTTATAGACTTTAAAAAAATCTATTTATTTGCTTTAGTTGTACACAATGTATTTTATGTTTATGTGGTGCTGAGGATCAAACCCGGGCCGTGCTGTTGCTAGGCGAGCGCTTTTACCGCTGAGCCACAACCCCAGCCCCAATGTAGAGCATTTTAAGTCACCATCAGAGGTACCTTCTTAATTTTGAGACTGACTATGTGACTATGAGAAGTGCTTTTTTTTGGTACTGGGGATTGAACCCAGAGGCATTTAACCACTGAGCCACATCCCAGCCCCCCCCCCTTTTTTTTGGTACTGGGGATTGAACTCAGGGGCCCTTGACCACTGGGCCACATCCCCAGCCCTTTTTTGTATTTTATTAGAGACAGGGTCTCACTGAGTTGCTCAGTGCCTAGCCATTGCTGAGGCTGGCTTTGAACTCGCGATCCTCCTGCCTCAGCCTCCCAAGTGCTGGGATTACAGGTGTGCGCCACCGTGCCCGGCTCCCAGCCCCTTTTATTTTTTTTTTTTAAATATTTATTTACTTTCTTTAGTTGTACACAATGTGCTTTATTTTTACGTGATGCTGAGGATCGAACCCGGACCATGCAAGCGCTGTTAGGCAAGCGCTGTTAGGTGAGCGCTGTGCCGCTGAGCCACAACCCCAGCCCCTTATTTTATTTTTTAAAAAATATTTATTTATTTACTTTAGTTGTACACAATGCAATGCATTTATGTTTACGTGGTGCTGAGGATCGAACCCGGGCCGCGCACGTGCGAGGCGAGCCACAACCTCAGCCCCACAGCCCCTTATTTTTTGAGATAGGGTCTTGCTAAGTTACTGAGGCTGGTCTTGAACTTGTAATCCTCCTGTCTCAGCCTCCAGAAATAAAATTTCTGGGATTTTATATGTGTTCACTGCGCCCAGCTTTATATACATATTTTTGAGACAGGGTCTAGTTAAATTGCTGGGGCTGGCCTCCAACTTGTGATCTTCCTGCCTCAGCCTCCCAAATTGCTAGAATTACAGGCGTGCTTCACCATATCCAGCTAAACAATGAATTTGTAACTTGAGTATTCCTACTGTTGTGTCTCTAATTTAAAAAACTAAAAACAAAAAAAAAAAAACAACCCCCCCATTTCTAGTTTCTTGAGAAAAAGAGCAATTTCTGAAATAAATTCATAAAAACATGTGACATTGGCTATCCAGATATGCCTCTTTCATTTAGAAGGTATGGTTGATAATACAACCACATCTCTAAATCCAGGGGAAGAATTTCAGTGACAATATCTGAAGAAGTTTTTTTCTTTTCACTTTTACATTTTTAAATAAAAGTTCTCAGTAGGAAAGCCTGGTATATAAGTAAAAATTTTGATTATTATACTTTAGACTGGAGGAAATATGGTATACGTCTATGGCATGGCTAAGAATGAATAAGCTCTCTTCTCTGTGAAAAATTACCTGTTCAACAAAGCCTAACATATATTAGACAGCTATGAGATCTTCATTATGTTCTAATAGTCTGACTCAAATGCTTAGCTGCTATGGTTAATCTGAGACTCAAAGGACAATGTACCTGGCGCAGGGACTACAGTCACCAGTACTATCTGTAAAACTTTTCTGCCTGATGTCCAGGTATGCTGGCTGTCATACATAAAAGCCATTGTGGCTTTTAGCTAGAAAAGTGAAGACTACAGAAAATGAGTTATGAGAAGAAAAGGAAATTCCTTATTCCAGGATTTAAAAAGAATAATGGAGGGCTGGGGCTGTAGCTTAGTGGCAGAGAGCTTGTTTAGCATGCGTGAGGCACTGGGTTCAATCCTCAGCACCACATAAAAATAAACAAATAAAATAAAGGCATTCTGTTCATCTATAATTATCCCCCCCCCCAAAAAAAAAAAGGAAACCCAATACCAGGAAAGGATTGTTGGGTGTACAGAGGCCAGGTGAGTGAAAAGCCAGAGTGGTGGGTTTACTTCCCTTCCTTTCTGTTAGAAAGCAGCACAGGGCTGAGTGTTGGAAGGAGGTGGGAGGGCAGGAATGGGGATACAGCCTCCATTCCCACAGCCACTTAGCTAAGATTAGCAGAGCCAGGCACTTGTGGATGAGTACTATCTGTCAGGATGTGATCTCTATCACTTTTGTTGTAACATTATCTTTGTCACCTGTTTTTGGCTTGGTGCATACTGTGGGTAAATTTCTAGCACTAGATTACTAATCCCCTAGCTTGAGCTTCCTTAACACAAATATGATAAAAAGAAAACCACAAACCCTTGAATTTATGCTCTAACAACCAGTACGTTTTGTTCATTGGGTTTAAAGGAGGCGAACACACTGGTCCTTAGGAATCCCTTCAAACAGAAGCCTCTGAATAAACCATCTGTAGTAATCTAGCTTTGTTCATCATACAAACTGAGTCATTGTATTGATTACATCTGATGCTGTGTTTAGAGAAATGTGACCCTTTGCCAATGAACATCTCAGAAAGACAAAGGATCACAGGATGTTTATAGGTACAAAATGGATTCCATATTTTGTTTTTATCAGAGCTAGAGGACATCACAGAATAGTAGGGTTATTTCTCTGAAGAATTCTGACTTTAACAGGGTAAGTGGAGGATCTGCCTTTGGCCAGTGCAGTAGTTTCAAGAGTGACTTATAAGGTCAGTGCATTACGAACCTATTTGGCCAGGTGTGGTGGCACTTGAATGTAATCCCAGGCAGGCAGAGGCTGGGCTGGGAGGACTACAGTTCTAAGCCAACCTGCTAACTGAGTGAGAAACTGTCTCAAAATAAAAAGGTGTGGGGATACAGCTCAGTGGTAGAGTGATTGCCTAGTATATGCGAGGTGCTGGGTTCTAATACTGGGAGGAGAGGTGGGGAGAAAAAGAAAAACAGGGGCTGGGATTGTGGCTCAGCGGTAGAGCGCTTGCCTAGCACGTGCGTGGCCCAGGTTCGATTCTCAGCACCAAGTAAACATAAATGCATTGCACTGTGTACAACTAAAGCAAATAAATAAATATTAAAAAAAAAAAAAAAAAAAAAAAAAAAAAAAGAAACTGTGAAGGAATCAGGTACAGGGCCTGCCAGCAACTCTGGAGGTTGAGGTGGGAGAATCATTTAAGCCCTAAAGTTTAAGACTAGCCTGGGTAACCAACTTATTTCAAAAATAAAAAAGCAGAACTTAAAAGGAAGCAGGGATGCCTGGGAAAGGAATTATTTTTATTTTTATTTATTTATTTATTTATTTATTTTTGTTTGTTTTTTTTTGTGGTACCAGGGATTGAACTCAGGGGCACTCGACCACTGGGTCACATCCCCAGCCCTTTTTGTATTTTATTTAGAGACAGGGTCTCACTGAGTTGCTAAGTGCCTCGCCATTGCTGAGGCTGGCTTTGAACTCGCGATCCTCCTGCCTCAGCCTCCCAAAGTGCTGGGATTACAGGCGTGCGCCACCGCGCCCGGCTATTTTTATTTTTATTTTTATTTTTTTTGTGGTACCAGGGATTGAACTCAGGGGCACTCGTCCTCTGGGTCACATCCCCAGCCCTTTTTTGTATTTTATTTAGAGACAGGGTCTCACTGAGTTGCTAAGTGCCTCGCCATTGCTGAGGCTGGCTTTGAACTCGCGATCCTCCTGCCCCAGCCTCCCAAGTGCTGGGATTACAGGCGTGCGCCACCGCGCCCGGCGGAATTATTTTTAAATTGAAGAGAACAAATAGTTGGAGGTCTGGATCTGTAGGAGACACACGTATGCTTTTCTTTCTGTTCCATTTTCTTCCTTATGAAAAATCTAAACACTTTCCAGGGCTCAGGCATCCAAATAGCAATAAAGACTCAAATCCATTTTGTTCAACAGCTAGCATTGCTGAAATCTGGACTGAAGCTGAATGGAAAGGATGCCAGTGCCCCTGCAAGCTCATGTGGCTCCAGTACATAAACAGAATATGGTATGCGGAGGCAGGAGTTATGAAAGGTATGTACTGGCCATCCCAAATCACTGACATGTAGATTTCAGCATAGGCAGAGACCCTGGTGATTAGCTCAAAATACAGGCATCATACATCTTAAGATATCAGTGAAAGTAAAGAAAGGACCTGGAGAGAAGAGAATTTTCTCTATGTTTAAATGTGTTAACTGGAATAAAATGGACATACATAACCAAGACCTTATTTTACGTTTAAAAATTAAACTTGTTTGTATCATTAATTCTACAGAATTAATGTTACTAAAGTCACAGTAACAAATCATTCCAAAATTCACTTTTCCATATTTCCATCTACTTAGAAAAGCCCATATAATGATTATACCCATCATACAGCTGCTGCACTCCCAAATGGAATATGTGCATAAATATACACGGAGACTCAGAATGCATACATGCAGGGATGCCTGCACACCCATCTTGAAGGGAGATGCATCTGGGCTGCAATGCAGGTCAAGAGGCTCTGCTGCAGATCTGCTCGATGTCATTCATCTCTTTGGGACAATCTGCAGAAAGGATGAGAGGTGAGTCCTCAGTCACCACAACATCATCCTCGATTCGTACACCAAGACCTCGAAACTTCTCTGGAGCATCTATGTCATCCTCCGGAATATAAATGCCTGAGAAGTAGAGAAAAGAGTGTGTTGTTCAGCATGGCAGTAACTGGGTGATCCTAGGCAAGTTAATATGAGTTACATTCTTTATCTGTGTCTGTATCTTAAGCCTAACAGAGTTGTGAGGATTAAAAGAGATAACATATTTAACAGAGCCTGGCCCATAATGGTCAATAATATGGAATATCATTACTAGAATTATTATCATTACAGTCATCTTGTGTATTAAGTCTCCAGGCTCTACATAACTATGACAACACTGATCATGATTCCCTCACATTTTAGTGGCTCACATAGGCCACTAAAGTTAGTTATTTAATTTATGAATATGTTTATACATGCTGGGGACTAGGCAGGTTATATATGTATACTCCCTATGCCTAATGCTCCTCTGGAAAAAGGGCATGTGGCTAAAATAAAGATAAAATATATACTAAATGTATTTAAATTGCATTTACATATTTATTTAATGATTATTAGCCTTAACAAGCAGAAACTGCTGAATAGTCATTAAAGTTTTTTCCCCCTGCTGGCATAGTGGTGTGCACACCTGTAATCCCAGCTCAGGAGGCTGAGGCAGGAGGATTTTGAGTTCAAGGTCAGCTGCAGCAACTTAGTGAGGTCCTAAGCAACTCAGCAACATGCTGTCTCTAAATAAAATATAAAAAAGGGCTGGCAATGTGGCTCAGTGGTTAAGCACCCCTGGGTTCAATCCCTGGTACAAAAAAAAAAAAAAAGGTTTCAAAGCCTAAGGAAGAACCCACGTGCACCCATTTACTAACAAGATTAGACTAATTAAACTAAAGAGCATCTAAGACCAGAACAACAAACGACTGGGTTCAAAAGGTGGTATAACATACATTTCTATGCAACAATTTCTGTAATTTAGAGGTTAAAATATTTAATCTAAAGTTGTGATCTTCTTTTCACCATAAAAACAGTATCTGTACAAATTAACTCTTGGGGGTCTGGGTATGGAGTTCAGTAATACAGTGTTTACTTAGCATGCATGAGGCCCTAGATTTGATCCCTAGCACTATTATTTACTTAAAATAATTATCTAATTAATTAATTAAAAAAAAATCAACTCTTGGAACATGAATCCTCCACACCATTTCTCTTCTGCATTCTGTCTGACACCTGGTATCACTTCAGTCAGGTAACTTATTTGACTGAAGCTTATAAGAGTTGGAGAGTAAGTAGTGGGATAATGCTGGGTAGTTCACTGTAGCTTGAGGGATGTTGCATTTGAACATGGAGCGTCTGCAGGTCTCTCTGCTTGCAATCACTGGGTTCTAGAAGCTTGAGCAGTCCACTACTAATAACTGGGAAAATAGTACAAATTGGCCCTGGCAAAGGCAGGATTAAAAACAGATTTTTTTTTTTTTTTTTTTGGTACTGGGGATTGAACACAGGGGCATTTGACCACTGGGCCACATCCCCAGCCCTTTTTTGTATTTTATTAGAGACAGGGTCTCACTGAGTTGCTAAGTGCCTCGCCATGGCTGAGGCTGGCTTTGAACTCGCGATCCTCCTGCCTCAGCCTCCCAAGTGCCTGCGCCACTGTGCCCGGCCAGATTTATTTTTTAATATCTGCTTATAGAAGGCTGTGGCTGTGGCTCAGTGGTGGTGCACTGGCCTGGCATGTGTGAGGTTCTGGGTTCGGTCCTCAGCACCACATATAAATAAATTAAAAATAAATAAAGGTCTACCAACAATTAAAAATAATTTGCTTATAGAAAGTATTCACCATCTGTTATTGGAGAAGTAAAATTAAACAAATTGTGTGAAAAAGAAGGTAAAAGAAATAAAACTAATTGCGTGACGTTAAATAACAAAGATAAATGAAGTCACCTTCTGTACTGCAGAGATCCCCACCCCTGTCTCTTTTAATATAATTATGTTGGTTCAGGTAAAAACAAACAATGTTAACATCACAGTACTATTTGTCCTGAGAGGACAGAGCTCCTTACCTGGTTCAATTGTGATCACCATACCCGGTTGCAAAGGGAGAGAACGGGGCATGTCTGGAGTGTCATGGACATCCATCCCAAGGTAATGGCCTACGTGGTGAGGGCAGTATTTTCGAGCAGCCTGGAAGAGATAATTACCACAGTTTTATTGGAGTAAGGACCTCTTAAGGGGCAAGTTGGGCATGTTTAAATCAGTGAGATTTGCATTAATACTTTCCCAATGGTTCTGCCACTTATGCCTAACCTGTCCTTGGGTTAATTGCTTAAGAGGCCTGATACTGGGGCTGGGGGAGGTAACTAACATGTGCTTAGCTACTGCTTATATGCAATTCTGCCAATGACACTAAATAAATCCACACTTCCATCTCACAATAGATCTACTACACACTTGCCGACTTGGGGAATCCCAGTAATAACTGTGACAAATGAAAATCTTGTTCCTTGGTTAAGGGAAGATAACCATGTTAGGATCCTTATCTTTTCAATACTCACACACCACTCTCAGGAAGCCTACTCTGGAGACCCTAAGTAGGTTACAGCAACCTGTGGAGTAGGCATAATTATTAGGCATTTACTAGCTTGGATATTTCTATCAGTTAATTAAAGAAGTGTAAGTCTAAGTAACAGAAAATTCTTTTCTTCTCTCTCTCTTTGCAGTACTGGGGATTGAACGCAGAGCCTTGAGCATACTAGGCAAGCACTCTACCACTAAACTACTTCCCTAGCCCTCTTTAAAAATTTTGTTTTGAGACAGGGTCTAGTTAAGTTGCTGAGGCTATCTTTGAACTTGCAATCCTCCTGCCTAAGCCTTCCGAGTAGCTGGGATTACAGGTGTGCACCACCATACCTGGCTTTATAGCTTCTTTTCTATTGATAACAGAAACCCTGGCAGCCTGAACTTGGAGGTGGAAGATGCTTAATGAGCTATCTGGCTTGACCACTTAGTATCTTAAAGCTAAGGTTTTACACTTTTTAGACATCATTACATTTTGGGTGCAGATAAGATTTATTAAAGATGGGCTTTTGGACATAGTGTTAAAATCTCAACAATATCACTCAAACAACAAACATTCTCTCCTCTGACCTTCAGAATCATCACAAAAGGATTGGGAGTTAACCTCTCTTCTTTTTTATGTCCTTTCCTACCCATCGTGAACCAGACTTCATTTTGTTTTCTGAATACTGAGCTGGTCACGCAGTAAGTAAAAAATTAGAATGTGCTGCCATCTTCTGGAAGATGTTAAGTACTGATTTCTTTGTTTTTACCAATGTTAAAGCCAAGTCCTTTTTACAGATAAAGAATCACAAAGACCTTTTCTTTTTTTCTCTTTTTGGTGGTAATGGGGATTGAACCAGGGCCTCAAGCATGTTAGGCAAGCACTCTTACTGAGCTACATCCCCCGCCCTTGAGACAGGGTTTCACTAAATCTCCCAGGCTGGACTTGAACTTGCAATCTTCCTGCCTCAGCCCCCTGAGTTAGTGGGATTTGAAGTGTCTACTTAGCTTTATATAGGGTAAAATAAGAGCAGCATGTTGGTATTCTTGAGAACTGGGGTCAAGAGAAGGGAAGTACCTTGAAAGCATTTTCTTTACTGTTCTTCATGATCCCCAACTCTTTAAGCTTCTGTCCTATTAGCGTCAACATCATGCTGTAGATATTCTCCAAGCTTGTCCCAGGGCAGCAGAGGGACAGACACGCCCTCTGGATCTCTAGAACAGCTTCATAGAGTTCTGCCTGAGCTGCAGTGAACCTATGGACAGGAAAGTCAAAGACCTTGAATTCAGAATAATGAGATATTGCAAGAACTTTGCTTCTGTTTGATTAGAGGAACTCTAGGGTGCTGATGCTGAGGCATTATTGATACTTAGTAACTACTGAAACACCATTACTAAGAGAACCCTGACCATATCCTAGGTGCTCAGTAGGAAGAGTGACACTCCTTCAAGCTGGGGCAGCAACAAGCCTCTTCTTCAGATGGTTACTACGTACTTATGAGATGAGCTGAGGTAATATATGTATTCTCATGTACTTTTTTTTTTTTTTAAATATTTTTTTAGTTGTTGATGGACCTTTATTTTATTTGGTTACTTATATGTGGTGCTGGGAATCGAATGCAGTGCTTTACAGGCAAGCACGCTATCGCTGAGCTGCAATTCTAGCCCCTCTCATTACTCTTGATGGGAGTGTAAATTAGTATAGTCAATTAAATCAAAGGCCTTAAAGATAATTTGAGCTTGTGATTCTGCTCAAAGAATCCATCCTTAGAAGGTAATTGAAATTCAAAAAAGTTGAATGCACAAAGATATTTGTTTTTGTAACATTTGTATAACTGTAAAATTAGATGAACTCTAATATAATGGTTAAGTATAACAATATAATAATATAAATGAACACCTATGTACCCCCTAGGCTCAACCATTATCAATAGTTTTATAATTATGTCATCTATAAATGCACTCATACCTCACCCCACAAAGTACTATTTTATTTTTACTGGGGATTGAACCCAAGAGCACTTCACCACTGTGCTATATCCCTAGTTCTTTTTATTTTGAGACAGGGTCTTTCTAAGTTGCCCAGGGTGGCCTTGAACTCATAATTCTCCTGCTTTAATCTCTGAAGTTGCTAAGATTACAGGAGTGTGCCACTAAATAATTTTTTGAACTGTTCTTTCTTTTTTTGGAGACAGAATCTTGTTTGCTATGTTGCTAAAGGTGGCCCTGAACTCCTGGACTCAAGTGATCCTCTATCCTTAGACTCTGGAGTAGCCGGGATTATTGGAATACAGAGTAGTTCCTGGTTAAAATTTACATAGCCCGAAATGCACCAATCTGAGATGTACAATTATGACAAACGAATATACCAATACTCATGAAGATGGGGACAATTAACTCCTAAATTCTGCTGAGTCTTCCTTCTACCCCTGTCTGAGAACCCACAGGTACCTCCACTGAGTAAATGCCTTGGTTGCTTCTATACCTAAACCAGACTTGAGTCCCAACAGTCTCTGAAAGGTGATCCACCGGAGCTGGGGCTACAGCTCGGTGACAGAGTACTTGCCTAGTGTGTGTGAGGCACTGAGTTCAATCCTTAGCACCACATAAAGGAATTCTGTCCATCTACAACTACCCCCCCCCCAAAAAAAAAAAATCAAAGTGTGATCCATGAGGAGATGTATACTACTCTCTAAAAAGGAACACAGAACTGGATCCGGTTGAATTTATTATTATGGTTTCACTAAGCAAGAGATTCTGGATTCAGTGTTGTAGTTCAAGGGAGCAGAAAAGCTCTTAACAGTTTGTATGGTTGGATGGCTAAAATGTGGACCAAAAGGTAGCTACAATAAACAAACTCAAATGCTGGACCTGGAGAAGGAATTCTTTTCTTTTCTTTTCTTTTTTTTTTTGTGGTACCAGGGATTGAACTCAGGGATACTCGACCACTGGGCTACATCCCCAGCCCTTTTTTGTATTTTATTTAGAGACAGGGTCTCACTGAGTTGCTAAGTGCCTCGCCATTGCTGAGACTGGCTTTGAACTCGCGATCCTCCTGCCTCAGCCTCCCAAAGTGCTGGGATTACAGGTGTGCGTCAACCGCGCCCGGTGAGAAAGAATTCTATCTCAAAATTGTATTGTAAATCCTGCCTGAGTTTCTAGTCTGTCCTATAGGTTTTGGACTCAAGGCTGCATCATCAACTCCTGCTTGAGTTTCTGGCCTGGTACCTGCTCTACAAAATTCAGACATGTTAGGCCTCACAACTGCATGAATCAATTCCTTAAGGTCAATTCCTTTATATACATAAATACACATCTATGCACAGTCATGAATGCCATTTGGCAAATGATAAACTGTATATGTAAGAGTGATCTCATAAGATGATAACAGAGCTGAAAAATTCCCACTGCCTAGGTGCCTTCACAGCCATCAAAATGTCAGTGCAACATATTTCTCATGTGTAGTGATGACAGTATAAACAAACCTACTGTGCTCCCAGTTGTATAAAAGTACAGTAAATACAATTATATACAGTATGTAATACTTGCTATTGCTAATGAATGACTGTTACTTGTTTATGTATTTAACATATCATATTTATTTATCATTATTTCAATTAAATTTTTAAATTTTATTTCTTTTGGGACCAGGTCTTGCTATGTTGCCCAGAATAGCCTTGAACTCCTGGGCTCAGGTGATCCTTATGCCTTAGCCCCAGCCTCCTTGTGAACATTCCTAAAAGCTGCCAGACTTTCTATAACAAGTGTGGCAAACAGTAACCTCATAAAGAGACACAGTACAAGAGGGGCAAGGATTCTTTATGTGACAAGGAAAGTGGTGCTGTGACAGGAAACAGAGTGGCCGTGGGGGACAGATTAAGCTGATTTTTCAGGAAAAAGGCTAAAACTACAAAGATTGTGCTGAGGCTTGAGTGTGTTGAGACTAACTGTAGATCTAAGAGAATGCTGGATTATAGGAGAAGCCAGCGTTTTAAACTGGGAGGAGATTAACAAGAGCAAGGACCAAGTGATTCAGTTCTAAGTTTCATTATTTTATTATGAAGATAATAAAATGCTAAGGTTATTTTCATAAAAAAAAAAGTTGACTATAAGCCAGGCATTGTGGTGTAAACCTGTAATCCCAGCTACTCATAAGGTTGAGGCAGAGGATTGCAAGTTTTAGGCCAACCTGGGCAATTTAGTAGAGACCCTGTCTCAAAATAAAATAAAAAAGCCTGGGGATGTAGCTCAGTGGTAGAGTGCCCCTGAGCTAAATCCCAAGTGCTGCACACACACAAAAAAACTGAATGTAAAACAATCTGCTATGTTACAATGACTATAGCTTTACATGTCCCGTGTTATTGCATCTTTCAACCATATCAAAAGATCATGTTGGCCAGGTGCGGTGGTGCACACCAGGAATCCCAGTGACTCAGGAGGCTGAGGCAGG